>JAQFVV010000039.1:760682-2150475 GCA_028023455.1 Epiperipatus broadwayi | reverse complement strand
ATTGTGCCATTACAGTTTGGTCACTAGCCAAATTTATAGTAATGTGCATGTAGAAAAGGTAAAACAAAATCATCATCACAATTTTATATAACCATAAAGGAAGTTGTAGGGCATCCAAGTTTAAACCCTACAAGGTCCAGTTCTAAAAGCTTTAAACAGAAAGAGAGTGGGACAACAATTATATGCTTTATTTGTTTGTGTGTTGATAGAAAGGTAATACACACATTTAAACTATTTAATATTTAATTTTTCTTTAAAAAAGCAAAATCTCTCATTTTTATTAGAAATAAAGTACCAAAAAGGGATTCAAACCCAGTACATGTGAAAGGTTATTAGATATAACCGTGTCTAGATTCAGATAATCTAGTGGCGCCCTGCTAGACCATATTCACTTAGTATTTGTTTAAACATGCACTTAACATCAAACCAAGGAATGAAAGTGGATAAAACCTACAGTCTGTATACCTGAGTTATATATTTATTGAATTACTAGTGTTATATTTTGAACCTTTACTTATGATCATTCTGTGGACTACTCAGGTATGGTAATATCTTTTTTTTTTGATTCATTTTATTATGTTACAATGGACACCCAACTGGGGCCTGATATTTTACCATATACCTGAAAAAGAGAGTCTATAGAATGATGGGAGATGTGTGGTTAAAAATAGAGAAATTTTTTTTTAGTAAATTTTTTTTTCAGTAAAAAATTTTTTTTGTCTTACAAAATTTTCTTGGCCATACAGTCTTATTTTAGATTTGTATATGATGATGTTTAATATGATTTAATTTTTCATTGATGATGATAAAATGGGTACAGCCATAAAACTGCTTATTTTTTTTTTATCAATTTTGAAAATAGAGATGTGATCACAACTTAAGACAAAGGTGAAATAAATAATAGATTTTTTTTGTGGAACATTAAAATAATTTATTGCCAGATAGGATAGGCATAGTAATAGTGATGAATTATGGAATAGTAGTCTCATGTGTGTTTGGGGAGTTCATTTTGTAAAAGTCTATGATTTTAGAGGTTTGATTGGATGGTTGATCGTTGGAGTTTGGTTGGTTAGATTGCAGTTTTGATGATGAGTGAGGAGTTTTGTCATTGCCTTGAGAATGCTATGTATTTCGTGTAACTTATGAATGATCAAACCCATTCACTGCTCCAACCCAATTTATATGTTATCTTTATTTTATCATGAAGCAGTTAACAGCAGACCTGCCATGATATCAGCCTATAAGTCTCCAAGAGAGAGAGAGCAAGGTTTCGTTTTTGTAGTCTATAATAAGCAGGGCATTCCTTGATACTTGCCACATAAGACTCCAAGAGAGAGAGCAAGGCATAGTTTATCTATTTTAGCCCCTAAGACTTAATACATCTTTTATTGCAACAAAGTTTGCTTCATTTAATCAAGGGTTGTGGTAGTTAATAGTGATCGAATTGGGATGATCTTCTGAGTGCTCGTGATGCATTGTGTGATTATAGTGCTGTGACTGAATTCTTTTATTTATCTCAAGATTGTGAACTGCTAGTCATTCTGTGGACTGTCAATATCTTTCGGATTTCTGGGAAAATGGATGAATGTATAATTTGGGCTATTACAGACAGACATGCACTATAGATTATTGTTGTGTAGTTCATTAAATAAGGATATTAAATTTTTTTTTGTTGTATTTGTAATGCATAATAAGGTGAAAATCAAATCAGTCAGTTAGTCAAATATAGGTGTCAGACAGAGAGAAGATGTGTGGATTTCTGATGATCAGGGAAGTACAGATGGGATATATATAGTTTTATAACATGAGTGAACTAAATTATAGTATGGAAGAGGTTATGGAAGAGGAAGGTGCCCCAATACCAGGAATCAGTGATTGTTTTCATACTGAAGAAGAGGATGGGGAGGTTTTCTTAAAAACACAAGAGGAAAGAGAGGAAGTAGAGGAAGATGCCTTTAATGTTAGTAGCAATAATATGGCCTCAAGTGTGGAAGTAGATGAGGAGTCAGAAGTGGGCCAGGCTCAAATAGCAAAGATGGCACCATCAGACATGGACATGATAATGCAGATGCTCAGAAGTATGGTAAATCTAGAACAAAAGATGGAGAAAAATATAGAAAGTCTAAGAGAAGATAGTAAGCACAGTATAATAAGCATAGAGAGTCTAAGAGAAGATAGTAAGCACAGTATAATAAGCATAGAGAGTCTAAGAGAAGATAGTAAGCAAAGGATGGAAAATCTAGAACAAAAGATAGGTCAATCTATGGAGAAAAGTATAGAAGGTTTAAGGGTAAATCTGGAGAACTCTATTGACAATAACAACCAAATGATCATCGCTTTGGAAACTAGAATAGAAGGGTCCAACATAGAGTGTAAAAATAGATTTGCATCCTTAGAGGAGAGGATAGAAGGAGTGTGTAGATCTATGGAAGTCACCAAACAAGAAGGTTGTCAGGGACTGCAGTCATTAAAGGCTCAAGTGGAGCAGTCTATCGAAGAAAATAAGAGAGAAATTGAGTTAGTTAGGAATGAGGTCCATGGTTTGGTCTCCCAATCCATATCAGAATGCATAGAAAAGAATGCTGAAATAACTTCTGCAGGAATTCATATTAGATTAGAGGAGGTGGTAGCCAAAGTGGACTCATATAAGGAAGCCACTTTGGGCTGTATAGATCAAACCCTCACTATGAAAAATAAGTTTAGTGGCTTAGAAAAGGAAATACGAGAAGTTAAGGGAAGCATGGCCAATGAGTGTGTACAAATTGACCAAAATCTTAGGAAAGAATTGGGGAAACAAATGGATAGCTTTAGGGAGGAGATAGTAAAAAGGGACAAGTCAAGTTCTTTAGAAGAGGGACCCAGAATGAATCAACATAAATTGGGTGTTATGTTGGGAAAGGTTGAGGAGAACCAGAAGGCCTATGTTGTGGAATACCTAAACCCCAAGATGGATGATCTCTACCAGAAAATAGGGGAATTAAAAGATCGTATTAATGTAGGGCTGCAGGATCAGTCAAACCTAAATTCAGGGCAGAGCGATGGTAGCACCAGTCCAGATGACTGTAGGGATAGCTCAGAACAGAGTCAGTCAGAGAAAAGGATGCCTACTTTAGGTAAAAATCCACAAGTTAAAAAATTAGTAGATATGGCTGACCATACCAGTAAAGATGAATATAGAGTAGGAGGGTCAATGACCTCAAATTTAATTAAAATTAAGGCCTTTAGTGGGGAGAGCAGGGAGAACCCCTTAGAGTATCTGTATACATTGGAAGAACTCTTTTCTGTGTGTAGGTTAAATGAACGGGAAAAGTTGGCCATTGCCTGTAACCATCTTTATGCCTATGCTAAGGAATGGTGGCGGTCCCTATTTGATAAGCCCACTACCTTTGGGGATTTTCGTTGTGTTATCTTAGCCTGTTTTTGGAGTGAAGATAGGCAGGACCAGGTGCGCTACCAGATTACACAGGAAAAGTATGGGGGTACCAAGGGTAGCTATACACAATTTTTCAGAGGGCAGGCGGTTAAGTTGAAAAGTCTGACTGCATTTCCCCTCTCAGAGCACCAAATCCTGAGAATACTCCGACACAATCTTCCCCGAAGCATTGAACAAATGCTAATTGCTGCTGATTGCCACAGTATAGAGGAAGCATCAGAAATCCTGGATGCTCTAGAAATTTCAGAGCTAGATTCAGAGACTAGGCCCAAGAGCACCAAGGACAGGTATAATTATAATGTCTCTAGTCTGAATCTAGGTGATCAAACAAATGATCAGAATTTTAGTAGATATGGGTATAGAAACAATTATAGGGCTAGGCCTCCTAATCAATCCTGGGGAAATTTTAGGGATAACGTTGGGAAGAAAGTAATTCCTAGAGACGAGCAACCCTCTACAAGTGGAATCACCACAGTGCTAAAAAGACCAGGGGGAAAGCCCAAAGTAAGACTCCATCGCTAAACTAGAACAGTCCTGGTATAATAGTTCCTCAGTGCTGGGGCCATATGCTAACAGTAAGAGGGACAATGAGATGTGGTTATTAAATACCCTTGATCTGGATGTGGATTACCTAGAGCCATTTGAACTAGGTGAACCACCTATCCAATATAACTGTCCTGTTCTTAAATTATTGATGGAGGGGATTAGTATAAATGCCTTAATTGACTCTGGTAGTCAAGCCTCCATCATCTCAGAAAAAGCGTATCAAAAGATGCTTCGTGTAAATAGTTGTATACCCTCCTTGCCCATTAAACAGATACAAGTGACTCTGGCTAATGGGAAGAGAACCAGGCTGTCCAACAAGCAGGTTTGGATTAATTTTAGGCTTAACCAGTCTGAGTTTGGTCATGTCTTCTTGATTATGCCTGAATTGGTTCATGATGTCATTATAGGTTCAGACTTCATGATCAGAAATAAATGTAAATTAGATTATGAGAATGGGCTATTTTTATGTCAACAAGAACAGTTGCCTTTTGAATGGGAGTTACCGAAACTCTCTGGTCAATTGCTATGTATTCGAAGCACACTAATTGATGTTGGTATTAAAACTAAAATTAATCATGTTTTTCTTGCCAATCTGACTATAGGAGAAAATTTATACCAACTGATGTGCAATTATAACAGCCTGTTTTCCACTGTTCCAGGCATCATCAGTGGATATACTCATCGAATTAAGTTAAAGGATAATGAACCTTTTCAACAGAGAATGTATCCAGTTCCTTATCAATATCAGGCCGAGGTACAAAAACAGATAGACCAAATGTTGGAATGGAAAATTATTCGGAAGTGTTCCTCTGCTTATGTCAATCCTTTGGTAATTATCAGAAAGAAAGATGGTACAGTAAGAGTATGTCTGGATGCTCGTATGCTGAACCAGATAACCATTCCTGAACGCGATATTCCTCCACCTGTACATGAGCTGCTAATTAAATTCAAACAAAAGTCAATTTTCTCATCTTTTGATCTGACAGCCAGTTATTGGCAGATACCACTACATCATGAAGACCAAAAATATACAGCTTTTCGCTTTCAAGGTCAAACTTATGTTTTTACAAGAATGCCCTTTGGTCTCATTAACAGTGGTGCTGGTTTGATCAGATGTTTGGATATGATCTTTTCAAAACAATTGAAAGAAAAGATCATCATGTATGTGGATGACATAGTTATTGCTTCCAGCAGTCTTACAGAGCATCTAGAACACTTACAGATATTCTTTGAAGAGTGTTTAGCCCATAATGTCAAGATAAACCTGGAGAAATGTACTATAGCTGCAAAAGAAATTACTTTTCTGGGACATGTAATCAGCGAACAGGGTATCAAACCCCATCCCGAAAAGATTGCTGCTATTCAGGACTTCTCAATGCCAAAAACCAAAAAGTAACTGCGGTCCTTCCTCGGTTTATGTAACTATTATCATAAGTTTTATAGGGACTTTGCCGAGGATAGCCAGTATTTGTCTGTGTTATTAAAGAAATCAGAAAGGTGGAGGTGGACCACTGAGCATACCAGAGAGTTCAATACCATAAAACAAACCTTTTTGAACCACATTATTTTGTCTTACCCTGATTTTGGTAAAAAGTTTTTTGTACAGACAGACAGTAGCCACTATGGTCTGGGAGTAGTTTTATATCAGCTTGATGAAGATCAAAGACCTCAGGTCTTATACTTTTTAAGTAGACATTTGAGAGGGGCAGAGCTGAACTACTCCATAACAGAGAAAGAAGCCCTAGCAGTGGTATGGGCCTTTCAGAAGCTACGCCAGTTTTTGCTTGGCTCTGAGGTCATTGTTTTGTCAGACCATAGGAGCTTAGAATTTCTAAGTAAAAGCTATTTAAATAATGAAAGATTAATTAGGTGGAGTCTATACCTACAACAGTTTAATTACAGCATCGTCTATGTTGAGGGTATTAAGAATATCCCTGCGGATGTTCTTAGTCGTCACCCTGTCTGTCTTGTGCCCCAACATCCCGGTCCAGAGAATATCTTGATTAATAATATTAATGTTGAATTAGAGAGAGATATCTTAAAAGATTACCATAATTTGGCTGGGATTCAAAAACAAGACCTAAAATTGGGCAGAATCATCACCATCCTGAATCATCCCCTAAACAGCCACAGCTCCAAGAAATCACTCAAGAAAGTTTTTACCCAGTATAAATTCAACCAAGATCTTCTCATGTATAAGGTTAAGGTTAATCATGGTAACCCTTGGAGGATCGTGATTCCTAAAATCCTCATTAATAAATTAGTAAAATATGCTCATTGCAAATATGGCCATTATGGCACTCCAAAGATTTATTATGTGTTAAAGAATTATTTCTATTGGAATCAGATGTATAGGAGTGTCAGCAATGTCATTAAACAATGTACAGTTTGTGCCAAGACTAAGTATCATGCTAGGTCATTCGTTGGTATTTTACAACCCATAATCCCGGATCGGCCTAACCAATTGTTGGCACTTGATTTTTATGGACCACTCCCGGCCTATAACCGACAAAAGTTCATTTTAGTGGCATATGATGTATTTTCTAAATATGTATCTGCATTTGCCGTGCCACGAACTGATGCTAAGGGTGTTATCAGGTGCCTCACCAAACACCAGTTGCCAGCCGGGGATAAACCTGATGTGATTTTGACAGATCATGCCACTGCCTTTGTATCGAAGACCTGGAAGAAATGGGTTCAAACTCAGAACATCAAACATGTTATGAGCTCTATACGAAATCCGCAGTCTAACCCCTGCGAGCGCATTATGCGCGAGCTTAGCAGACTTTATAGAGACTACATTCCAGATGATCATAGACAGTGGGTGAATAAACTTCCTGAATTGGTAAATCTCATTAATATCACTTGTAATGAATCAACAGGATTCCCCCCTGTTAGGTTGCATTACGGAAAACAGGAACCTTTGCTTATTAAAATCCCTTTGCCTATTACCCTTGAGGAAATAAATAATGATGATGACCTTAATAAGGCTCGAGTCCAACTTAAACTCATGGGTCAAAAAAGGGTAAAGCAATCCAGAACTAAACCACATCCATTTAAGATCAATGATTTTGTGCTGGTACGCACCCCTCATGTTAGCAACCCCCAAAGAAACACATTTAAAAAGTTTCTGCATTTGTATGAAGGACCATTCAAAATCACTAAAAAGATAGGAGAGAATGCCTTTATGCTTGCTGCTCTTGATGGGAATAAGGGGACCTATAATGCTAGGAGTTTGATCCCTTATACTTCAGCAGAATAGCCTGGCAAAGATCTCCAAATAAATTATTTTTTTTTTTTAATGAAAGATATATTTACCAGTAGTTAATTTTTTTTTATATATATTATAAGTATTTATTAGTTAGGATTTTTTTTTAAATATAGTTAAAACAAAAGTGCTGATGATTTTATCTGAAGGGGGAGAAAGTTGTGCCATTACAGTTTGGTCACTAGCCAAATTTATAGTAATGTGCATGTAGAAAAGGTAAAACAAAATCATCATCACAATTTTATATAACCATAAAGGAAGTTGTAGGGCATCCAAGTTTAAACCCTACAAGGTCCAGTTCTAAAAGCTTTAAACAGAAAGAGAGTGGGACAACAATTATATGCTTTATTTGTTTGTGTGTTGATAGAAAGGTAATACACACATTTAAACTATTTAATATTTAATTTTTCTTTAAAAAAGCAAAATCTCTCATTTTTTATTAGAAATAAAGTACCAAAAAGGGATTCAAACCCAGTACATGTAAAAGGTTATTAGATATAACCGTGTCTAGATTCAGATAATCTAGTGGCGCCCTGCTAGACCATATTCACTTAGTATTTGTTTAAACATGCACTTAACATCAAACCAAGGAATGAAAGTGGATAAAACCTACAGTCTGTATACCTGAGTTATATATTTATTGAATTACTAGTGTTATATTTTGAACCTTTACTTATGATCATTCTGTGGACTACTCAGGTATGGTAATATCTTTTTTTTGATTCATTTTATTATGTTACAATATATATATATATATATATATATATATATATATATATATATATATATACCATTGTTCATTATATAGAGATAGTAAATTACTTACTGCCCTCACAACTTTGGCATAATCACTTAAATAAAATTATGTTAATAACTTTTTATTAATCCATTCATCAGAGTAGAGATTATCCTCTTAATGAATAATATTTCTGTAGTGTAATTTTCATAACACAATTCTCACACAAGATGATAAAATGGGATAGACACCTTGAATGAAAGTGATGTAGTGAAAATTACACTATGTAATTTAACTTTTTATTAATCCATTCATTAGAGAACAAATTATACACTTAAGGAATAATATTTCTGTAGTGTCATTTGCACAATACCACCCTCATACAATGTGTTAAAAAGGGATAAAAACCTTGAGTGAAAATGATGTAGTGAAAATTACACTACAGAAATATCATCATACATTAATCTCTGCCTTTTTGCATTATTTTCTTTAAATTGACCATTCCTTGTTTTCAATTCAAAATGGTAGGAAATTTATTCAAGGTATATGATCATGCACATTATTAGATAGATTAGATTTCTTTGCATGACCTGTCAAATGACTTCAGCTTTGCTGTTATAGCCAGCATACTTTTGCACCTTCTCTGACATTTACCATGTGCTTTAATAAGTAATGAAATATGCCTGATGTCATTGTTTAATAAATTCCTATCTTGTGCTGTCATATCCAAAATCAACAATTATGAAAGCTATAAGCTTGAAACAAATCTGAGAATATGAGACAGAACAGCTCAATTTATTTAGCACTGCCATCTGGTACCAATTATTACTCACTAAAGGTTACAGTAAGTAACAGCTAGAAGGTGAAATAGTATGCTGCTATGTTAATTTTCTTTCTAAAAGTTATCACCATTTTTTTCCTCATGTGTAACAACATCAGCTGGGAAGCGAACCCGCCAAACTGGGACAACCGCTTGTAAAGCAGCCGTCGCTGACCTCTCGACCACCAATACCATTTTAAAAAAATACAATAAATATAATCTAGAATATTTTTTTAGTATTTTGACCGTTAAAAATGAAAAAAACTATTTATTAGTTCCTGTAAACAACTTTTACCAGGTAATTATTTAGATTTATGTTTATATTTATAATAATTATGATCTACTGTTAAAATTTTTAGTAAAAATTATTTTTTTAGCAGAGTAATAAATATTTATATGACAACATATAAAAATGTATAACATTACATATCAATATAGAATACAATATAAACCTAGCAGATGGTTTAAAAAAACTAAATATTTACGTCTGTATATATAAATTTGTCTTAAACTGCCTTAATTATACATAATCAAATTTGCATATGCATGCTAACATGCTTTATGAAGCTTGTAATTATTCTGTCTTCAATGTCTTTAGTTTTCAATTCTGCTTAATATATTTTCAGTTAATGTGTTTGCAAGTAAAAAATATATACATAAAATGATTATTGTAAAATTATTATTTAGAAGATAAAAAAAATTAAATGGCTACTTTAAAAAAATAAAAATGCAAATGAATCGAAAGTCTGATAATCATCATCAACCATTATCAATCCATTGCAGGATGAAGGTCTTTCCAAGTTTCATCCATCTTCTCCAATCTTTAGCTTCTCTTCTCCACATCACCCCTACACATTTTCTTATTTCATTCATCCATCTCACATGTGGTCTCTTTCTGGGTCTTTTACAATCTCTTAAAATCCAGTTTAAGATTTCAATTGTCCATCTATTATCATCTCTTCTAGCAGTATGTCCAGCCCAACTCCACTTCAGTCTTTTAATTTTTTCAATGAGGTCAGTAACATCTGTTTGTTCTCTTACCCATATATTGTGTTTTTGATCCCTTCCTGTTATTCCCAATATGCATCTCTCCATACTTCTTTGAGTGGTCTGAAGTCTCTGTATTGCTCTTCTATTGAGTCCAAGTCTCAGATCCATAACTAAGAACTGGTAAAACACATTTATTAAAAACCTTCCTTTTCAAACACATAAACATAATTCCTTTTAGTATCAAGTTATTTCTACCAAAAGCACTCCAACCAAGTTTAATTATATGATTAATTTCATCTATTATATTTCCATCTGTATTAATGATCTGATCAAGATATTTGTAACTGTTAACTTCTTCTTACTCATCACAATCAATCTTAATTTTCATATTTTGAAAAAATCCACTAAGCATTACTTTAGTCATTTTAACATTTATCTTTAGTCCTACTTTTATCTGATAACTCCTGCAACATTTCCTGCAGCTCTAAAGCATTATTTGCAAAAACAACTACATCATCTGCAAAATCTAAATGACTTAAATAATCTCCATTTAGTTTCACTCCTTTAGTTTCCCATTTTAATCCACAAAATACTTCTTGCAGCACTGCTGTAAAAAGTTTTGGAGATATGGAATCACCTTGCCTTACACCTTCCTCAATGTTGACTTTCCCAGTATCATTATGTAATCTAATTGTTGCTGTTGCATTTTTATAAATATTCTTTAAAATATGACAATATCCTGGATCTATACCTTGATGATCCAATGCTTTAATCACTGAAGAAATGTTTATAGAATCAAATGTCTTTTCATAATCTACAAATCCAAAACATAATGACAACTCATATTCATTTGTCCTTTCTATAACTTCTCTCAATACTTGGATATGATCTACTGTACTAAAACCACTTCTAAATTCAGCATGTTCTCTTGGTTGGTGGAAATCCAATGTTTTCTGTAGACGAGTTGTAATTATCTTGGTAAAAATTTTGTATAAAACTAATAAAAGGCTGGTAATTTCTAATATCTTCTTTATCACCTTTTTTAAATATTAATACTGCATTCTTCCAATCATCTGGTAAATCTTTATCATTTAGACATTTGGAATATAACTTTACTAAAAAAAAAAAATTATTTCTTCACCTGCTTTTTTTAATATATCAATTATAATTCCATCATTACCTGGAGCCTTTCCTTTCTTCAAGCATTTAATTGCATGTCTCACTTCTTCATTTAAAATCTGGGCAATACGGAAAATGTATTAGGTATAGGAGGTACTTGTTCTTTATTACTATATAATTCTTGATAAAAGTCTTCTACCCATTTCATGATGTCATTCTTTTTAGTAATAATTTCATCTTTTTTTCTTATTGCAAATATAATTTCCTACCAATACCAAAATATTGTTTTACACTCTTAAGACTTATATTCTCTTCTACAGCTTCCCTTGCTAGTTCACAGTTATACTTTATTATATCATTTTCAACTCTTTTCCACACCATTTTACAAAATTGGAGATATTCAATCCTTTTTAATGCATCATTTTTGTATATCTTCATATTTCTTCTTTTCTTCATAAATTCTCAAGTCTCAGTAGAAATTTTATTGGTCAATTGCTGCTTTTTTCTATCAGCTATCTTTGTTGCAGTTTTTAAAAGTGTATCAGTTATTTTCATATTAATTTCATTCAAATCTGAATCATGTTCAAAATCTACTAATACTTGAAACCAATTTGTAAGTTCTGATTTAAATTCATTAGAATGTTTCTGAAGATTAGGAATATCAACTGTAAATATTGTTTTTCTTAATAATTTTTGTCTCTCTAGTTTTGCATTAACACATATTTTACATCTTACTAATCGATGATCACTTCCTGTGTTAAAATTATTAAGAACACTACAATCTTAAAATATGTATTTTCTGTTAGTCAAAATATAATCCAATTCTGCTGTATCTTCATTTGGATGCTTCCATGTCCATTTCCTTTTAACATTTTTCTCAAAAAAAAGAATTCATAACATAAGGTTTTTCTTTTTCTGTAAACTCCACAAGTCTATGTCCTCTCTCATTTCTATTACCCTAGCTAAAATTACCTATAGCACTTTCATCTTTGATTTTCCCATAACATATTTAAAATATTGTTTACTTTGATCAAAAGCTTTTTGTACATCCATATAAAAATCTTCTACTACTTCATCACTATAAGAACTTGTTGGAGTATAAACCTGAATTATCTGCATTTGGTATCTGCTATTAATTTGTATAACTAATCTTGCCACTCTATCCGATACACCATCAATCTCCACAATGATGTTCTTCCACTTTTTATTTATAATGAATCCTATTCCACTTGTATTTTCAATATCTGTGCCTTTATAATAGAGTACATGTCTACTTTTTAAATCAATTGTCTCTTCACCTTTTCTTTTAACTTCACAAAGTCCAATAATGTCCCATTTAATATAAGACAGTTCTTCTAATTCTTGTAATCTTCCTTCACTTGAAAGTGATCTGCAGTTGAAAGTACCTAAATAAAAAGTCATCATCAAATGGCAGCCTGGGTCCAAAATCAGGGGATTCTTAGCACCCTCTGCCTTCAGCCACCAATTGCTGCCCTTGTTGGTGACACTACAGCCTCCTGGGTCATGGTTTATTTTTGTCTGTCATAATTATATATATTGGAAAAATATAATTTACACAAATATTCATTCTGCCTTATCAGGCAACTGAGAAGAAAGACTGTGATGTTACTTGATCTTAAACTCAGAGATAAAAAGCCAATAAACTAACCATGCTGGCTAATGCATGTTGGTGAACAGCCCATCCATGTTCATATACTATATGAATAATACACATAGTAATAACAGCTGCAACAACAAGAACGTATGGAATGGCCATTAGGAATTTGCTCTGCTCGGTTGTATATATATATGTATGTGTGTATATATAATTAAATTGCAGACAGTAAAAATTTGCTGATTCAATTTTTTTTACATAAATTTATGATTGCAAAATTATTATTTAATAAATAAGTAAAAAAAATAAATGTGATATCTAAAAAATTAAAATGCACATAGGACGACATATGTATGTGTGTGAAAATACAAATCTATTGTTAATTACTAAAAATGTAATGAGCACATAATTAATTTGACAATATATAAATATGTAACATACTGGTATGGTGAAACATGAATGATATTTTACTGGCTTATGTAAATGATTCTAAGGGGATTTGGCTTGTAAATTGTCTTAGTAACAGTGGCGGCTCTTAACTAAAATTTATGGAGGTGCTGCTTCTGAAAAATCACCCCCACTCCTATAGTGCAAAATGAGAAACAAATATATATATATATATAAATTTGATAAAAATCCTACCTAGTATGCAGCTTCTTATCTAGGACTTGTGTGCATGTGCATAACAGCCATACCCCTTGTTGCTGAAACTGTGAACCGCACAGTTCCATACAAGAATTTTTGTAATTTGTTCAAAATTTAGGGGATGCCTACAGAAATTAATCTTAAGGATTATATAATGTTCAAGTATACAGAAAGAATTTTAAAAAAAGGTTCATTACACTGAATGTTATAGGGAGTGCTGTGATTCCACAGTGCCGATTCACAAGCCATCATTACTGCATAACTTATTTGGATTTCTTTATTCCATCAAATTGATTGCTAATTACATGTATGCACTCTTAAAACCTATAACTTATTAATGTTATTTTTAATAGATATTATTCTTCATGTATAAAGTGTGATAAACAGAGTAGCTAAAATTCAAAAAACATTAATCACAAAAAAACTATTTGCCAAGCACTTTCGGTACCGTGTACCAGAATCATGGCGACATATTGGAACACCATGATTCTGGTCCATGGTACCAAAAGCGCTTGGAAAATAGTTTTTTGTGATTAATGTTTTTTTGAATTTTAGCTACTCTGTTTATCACATTTTGTATGTGAAGAATAATTTTCATTATCTGACAGTTTTTGTATTATTTATTTTAAGAAATATGTAAAAAATTACATTCATTTTTTTATTATTTATCTGTCAAAAATTTGCAGTTTATGAATAAATATAAAATTAGAAATTTTTAAAAGTATTTAAATTCTTTCTTTTTTTTTTTTAGAAATGATTATATTTTCTCAAATTTATTTTAAATTTCAAAATAGTTTGATCCCATTGATAAGGACAAAAAATATGTCAAGCGTTGTTAGCCGAGAGGTCATCGCTGCCATCTTGCAAGCAAGTAGTTGGTTGCAGATGGTTGTGGGTTTTCCTGTCGGACGATGCTATGGCACATGAAAAAAAAGGGACAAAAATATTTGCTTAAAAAAGCTTTTATGTATAGGTTTTATTATATACATAAAATTATTACTTTTATATAAAGATATTTTACTTCATATTAAATTTTATGACTTATTTAATTATTGCATTAAATAAACTGAAGTTATGGTCAAAATTGTAACTGAAACCAAATGCAAAAAAAAAAAAAATCCAAAATAGGATTGGGGTTATTTAAAGGGTTAGTGCTTTTTCAAACCATGGTTAAGTGAAATTGTAAATGATGAATCCAAGGATATGGAAGATTGCTTTGATATGTAAATTTAGTGAAGTCATAAATAATGAATCCATGGATATGGGAGATTACTTTTTTCCCTTTCTAATAAAAAGTAATCATTGATATATCAAAAATCAGTATATAAGAAGTAACTATTTTATTGTTGCACAGTCAAAATTAAATCTCACTCACTACACTTATACCATCACCATCCACTGCCCTAAAATTTATTCATAATTTTCATTACCAACAACAAGAACTTCTTACCCATACAATATGGACAATACTTTCTAAAAGAATTATTTGAATAATCATTACAAATATAAACTGAAAAGGTATTCTTGGACAAAAAAAAGCAACACGATTGATAAAACTAAAAGACATTTTTGAAAGTGCTGCTAATACAAAAATTAAAAGTTGTGCTAAACATTAGTGACTAATAATCATTATTATCATTTTTGACCATTACTGATTCACTGTGGAATAAAAGTCTCTTCTAGTTTAATCCAGTTACTACAAGCCCTAGCCTATCTTCTCTATAACATACCAGAAAAATTTCTTTATCTCATCAAGTAATCTCACACACGGTCTCATTCTAGGTCTTTTTCAATTTCTTGGAGTCTATTTTAAGACTTCAACTATCTCACTATTATCATCTTTTCTAGAAATATGTTCTTCTGCCTGGATCCATTTCAACTTTGTAATTGTGACACAATAAAAATGAATATAGTAAATTGTGTGATTTTTAAAATAACACCTTGATAATATTTACATTCTAACTGAATAAAAATATTATGTATTATTCTCACTTCACTTGCAAGTTAAAACTAATATTGTTTAAACCAGTCTGCAAAAGTTTGCAACTCCTAAAAATTATAAAAAATTTCACTGTTCACTTTAATCTAACTTAGCTGTTTTTAAAAAATTGACAAACTCATATGAATGAATATAAATATTCCATTTCATTGATTCCTGTACATTCTCATGAAGTTTAGAACTGTGACAATAAAAGTCACGGTTCTTAAAATATAATTAAAATTATGTTTCTACCTAATCATTATTTTTAAAACAACCTTTTCAACATTTCAAAAAGCTATATAATAATAATACCAGAATTGGCATAAATTTTAAAAAAGTTGAAATATGTTTTAAAATTGGTGTTAAAATATAAAAAAATTGCATAGACTTTCTTATTAGTATCAAGTGGAATGTTGGAAATAATTGTGAATTTTTAACAATACATTAATCTACAATAAATTACCTATTGCTACTTATTTAAAAGTATTTGTTAAAAAGTAGAAATACTTCTAGTAGAAGAGTAATTCTAATCTGCAGGAGAGAAAAAGAAATAAATAAAAAGAGGTGCTTATCTGAAGGTTTGTGACTGATGGCATTTTAGTATTATTTGCTGGACTATTTCCATAATCTAATATTAAGAACTGAATGTCTTTAAAAAAAATGTAAACTTCATAAAAACATTCCAACTGTTAGTAATAGCACAAAGGTTAGTATTAAACACAAAGTTTGCTGTGGTATTATTTCTCCCTCTTCTACGGGTGTTGCTAGTCTGAGCAACCACAGTTTAAAGCATGCAAATCAAACCTAAACCTTTAGATTCTAAAATACTGAACTTTAAGGTAATGCTCTAACCAACTCGGCTATTCTTCCAAAGCTCAGTTGGTTAGAGGGTTACCTTAAAATTCAATATTCAAAAATCTAAAAGCCCAGGTTTGATTCACATGGTAGTATTATCACTGGTCAGACCAGCATGACCTGTAGAACAGAGGAGAATAATACTATTCAAAACATTGTGTTAAATACTAACCAGCATGTTAATACTAATAGTTAAACATATTTAAGTTTAAATTTTTCTAAAGATCATTCAGTTCATAATATTAAATGATGAAAATAGTTGTACAATTAATTAATAGTATGGTAATGACTATTGTTGAACAATTAGAGGAGAATAACAATGAAAATATTTGTTTCACCAATCTTGAAAAGGAATGTAATAATATTGCACTATTTTCTGGAATATTTTGAAACAAAAGTGTTTAAATTATTAGAACTATTAATAGAAGAAATGATAAATTTGAACATATGTCAATAGAATGACTCTAATCTTTTAAAGAAAGATTTGAGTATTTCTCTCACAAAAAGCATGGTAATTTTCTATTTCTTATTCCTTTTCCTATGTATTGATTTCTACTTTAACATATCATACCATTGGCACACTTCTTAAACATTTTATCAATACTTTTATTTATATCAAACTAACAATTTCGACTATCGTGCAGCCATCATCAGAGCAACAAGATGGACAACTGCAGATCTTGTTGCTCTGATAATGACTGCAGGACAGTTGAAACTGTTAGTTTGATATAAATAAAAGTATTGATAAAGTGTTTAAGAAAGGTGTAAATAGTATAGATATAAAAAGCATAGTAGATCAGTTTTATCATTATTATAACTAGTATTAGTGTAGGATTTTTATAATAATGTACAATTTGCCATACTGTTTTTATTGAATTTTTAATTGGAAAAAAATATCTGAAGGTTGGTAAATATCGGTCATCTTTACTCAATTATTCTCGAAGGAAAGGTTTTTAACCTATAAGTGTACATTCCATGTGTTGTGTTTTCACTCAAAGTTTTTGGAATAAAAAGTTAAGATTTTTTGCTTGTTTATTTAATATTTTTAATTATTTTTACACGTTAAGCAAAAAGAATGCACATATTCAATTCTGTTTTATTCATGTGTGCTTTATTTTTATAAAGCAGAAATCACAGTCTAAGTTTGACCACTCCTTATGCGAAATTCATTGCATAACATCATCACTGTCAACATTATTTTTTCAAATATTTTAATAATTATAAAACAAATTTCAAAATTTAAAACAGAACTTGAAAGTTTTATCACAAATCCACAATGTTAATTAATATTTTAAAAATAATTTAAAATAAAAAAGAATTTGTTCATTTTATGAAAGAATGTTTACAGTAATACTGTTGGTCATGTTTACACCCATTATTAATATTTATAACTCAGTTTTTAAATATTTATAAAATTGCAATATATTTTTTTTAGAATATTATTAATTTATAAAATTAAATTAAAAATAAATGAAGTCAAGTTATTTTTAGTATAAAATAAAGATTTTAAGGTTGAGTAATTTTAAAAAATTTCACCAAATGTAACTATAAAAAATGTCAGAATCTAATAGAAGGAAAATATATTAAATTAATTGTATTAATTACAATAATGATAATTGTATAAAAGTATATGAAACATCAATAAATTTAATCAATAATTGGTTAATTGAAAATGAATAAAAAAATATATAATATATATTGTGTATATTTCTAATACACATTGCATAATTGTTATATGTTGTATAATTAATACATTTTACATTTGTAAGTATTTGAAATGTTTTATTATAACTTTACTATTATTTCTGATTAATTGTGCATAAAAATAATAGATGTCACTACATATATAATGTAAATTGAAGTTTGAGAACAGATTTGCTGTAAAAACATTTTATATATTGCTAATATAAATAAATATATAGGATTATCAATGCTATATGATATTTCGGTACTTGTAAGTTTTTTGGCAAACCAAGATGGCAGTTCTTGTTTTTGATAAATATACAGTTTGGGGGCCCACAGAATGTTTATAAAATGTATTTAATATTTACATTTTATTTTTTATTATGACTGTTATCTTAAAAAAAGAAATCATTGTGGAAAAAATTAATTATAATATTTATGCTTTATTTTTTTATGTTTGTATTAACTTGTTAAATTAAAATAATAATAATAATTTGATTGTTAAATTTTAAAAAAGTAATAAATTCTAATAAATTTCATTAAGAATTTTTATTTCAATTTTTTCTTTTTTTGTTCATTCTTCTGTTAATAATTAATATAAAATATAATGTTTTATAAACATTCTGAGGGCCCCTAAAACTGTATATTTATCAAAAATACAAGCTGCCATCTTGGTTTACCAGAAAACTCACAAGTATTGATATTTCTTATTATATTATTTATTAGAAAAATTGTATATAAATATTTAAAAAAATGTAAGTGAATTATTTCTAGCAAAATTTAAATAAAGAAGTGAAGATATTATTTTCTATTTTATTTGTTTTTTTTCTTTTGTTTTTTTTTTTTAATAAATTACTTATTAAGAAATGATTTTAAAAGGACAGTTAAAATTGCTATAGAAGTAGTCAGTGCTGACAAAGTACTAGAGCTCACAGGAAATAAAATAAACAAAATGTTATTAGGATTGATGAAATTAATCTACAATTAGGATAAAACCAATATAACAAAGTATCCAAATGATTACAAGTAGGGATATCACTGAATAAGAATGACAGATGGACTGACATTTGAATATGTAAAAAGTGAATAATATGATAAATAATAAATAATCAAATG
Source organism: Epiperipatus broadwayi (assembly GCA_028023455.1). Classification (NCBI taxonomy): domain Eukaryota; kingdom Metazoa; phylum Onychophora; class Udeonychophora; order Euonychophora; family Peripatidae; genus Epiperipatus; species Epiperipatus broadwayi. Next base: position 2,131,668 of record JAQFVV010000039.1, on the reverse strand, counting down.
ATTAATTGCTTGAAAGGTCATGTGACATTTGCATAGCAGAAGTGATAATGTAAGCTTCAATCCATGATTATTTAGCTCTTAAAAGTCCAGGATGCATGATTAGTATCTGGGCAATGGCTAATAAATTAAAAAAAGAACTGCAACTAATAAACAAACTTTTGATAGGGCCAAAAAGTTATTTTATGAACTGACTTGAATGATTAGAAAAAAAAGACTGAAGGAGGAGAACAATAAACAAAGATTTACAATTCTGAAGCTTTAAAGACAGTAAATAAAAATATTATTCCTAGTGGGGTTTAGAGGACTACTAGATTGTCAAACTCTGAATTGTGAGATCGATCCTAGGAAAGATTCCTGTGCTAGAACTTCTGGAATCCTAACTACTTATGAATATTCCAATATTTTTATTTTATTTTACAGAGATTATTTACTGAGAAACTATTTAAAATAAATATTAAAAAACCAGTAACGATGAATACTGCATATACCCAGTGGATGTGGGACTATGATAAATGAACTGCAGATGATAAAGGAGATAAACAAGTGAAAAATAAATCTGGTTGATGCATAGGACATGGCTTTGACAGTTAATTAATGACGATGATTTTAATGGCAACAAATTCACTAGTGATGCAATGTTTTATATATATTAGGCAATGTGGAAATTAACTATCGATAAGATTTTAAATGTGTGTGTGTATATGTATCCTAATAGCGTTTTATATCGTAAACTTTTTTCAAATAGCAGCATAAAACAAATACGAACATTAGAGAGCATAAAACATTGAAATCATTTATCACTTTAACCATCTTAAAGTCATTAACTTTATTTTCTCTCTTTGTGTCAGCAGAAAATAATTTGTTTTCAATTCTTGAATTATGCTTAGAATCTAAATTTTCCCTTTTTAGAAATGTTAATCTCGGAGGCCTGAACTTTTTAAGGTAGGGTCATTTAACATTTTCTAATAAAAATCAAGCTATAAACTCTAAACAGTTTCTCTTACTTTGATCTTCTTTTTCGCCTTTTCAACATCAACATCGGAGTTTTTCATATCATTAAGAGACTTTTCCGTATCACTAAGAAAGGATGTCAATCCATTCAAGTCGCACTGAAATTGTCTCCATTTCTCCATCGTTTTGCTCCAATGACTGTAACAAAAAGAAATAATAATTTATGAAATAAAACGAATTTAAAATTTAACTAAACAATTAATACTAACCTACACAAAAAAAAAAATCAATAAATTAACATCCCCCTACATCTGCATGCTCGTACAGAGACAAGGAAAAATCACATAAATCATAATTTTAGAAAGAAAAATAACATCTGAATCATTTTTATAACTGATAACTTGATAAAATCGTACTTAAAAAAAAAAAAATCTTAAGTATAGAATCGCATAAAAATATTTTCCTTTTAAAATCACACTTAAAGGAAAAAATATACATGAATGGGGGAGGGACGGACTAATATGACTTCTTATACACACATACACTAAATCAATTATAATTGAATATATTGGGTTAGTATGCATATAGTAAAAAGGTCAGATACACATAGACACATATATATATATTTATTTATTAGAAAAAGCATGTACAATGTAAAATATAATGGCAACAGAGGAAATCAAACTGTATTAATTTACTATCTATAATCACTAAACAAATGGTGAAGACATGTCAAGAGACTGACAACAGATAAGTGCTGGTTCAGCTCTAAATTCACATCTTTAGATCATTTATCTTTTTCACAGGTCTTTGATATGTTTCAGGATTTTGTGATTGCATAGAATTTGCAATATAACTTAAAATACATAAATATGTATCTAAAAAAAAGATCCTTATGAATTAGTCCAGCAGTGATGATGGCAATCGGCACAAACTTGTATATAAAAGACCTAATCAAACGCACTTATAATCTAAAAAGGAAATGAATTAATTTTTTAAGTGAATATTAGATAATATTTCGATCAGGAGACACTTATTAGTCAAAATGTTGCTTTCCTTGCTTTGTGATTTAAAGTAAGTTGTGACGTCATAAAAATGCTGGCATAACTAATCGATCTAGTGAAGTAAGGTATCAATGTGATTTAGTGTCCAGCTTTAATTCCTGTTGACTGACTTTATTGAACAACTTTTTTTTATCCAACACAAATTATTAAAATTTGGGAACTGTCCACTATGGAGGATGATGCAGTTGTCCACTACTTTCAAAAGATGCTCATACACTGGAATAATTATCTGCAAGAAGTTTATGCATGTAGCATGTTATCCACCCAAAAATGCAAAATCCTATGAAAGAGATGTCTTGCAAGCTGCCAGATATGAACATTTTCATATAAATCATAGCTATGATTTTGTTTGCATTTTGCAGGATGTAAAAAGCTTCAGTCTGCCCTAATGATTGTAAGAAATAATATTTTGTTTTCCTTTTGTATTGGAATAAATATATATTGCTAAAAGTTTACTTGTTGCAACATCATTTATTGGCAAAAAACAAAAAAAATGTAAATACCTGTTTGTTTACTTCCAGTAAATAAGGTTATAGGTCACCATTTTGTATGAAATAAGATTAGTTCTTGTCATTTTTGCAAATAATTCAATTGGATTCAAAATGTAAATAGGTGTTTATACCCATAAAATAAAGTTATCAAGTTACTATTTTTGCACTAAATAAATGTACTTGTCATCAAATTGATGGATTAAGTTTGGCGGAAAATTCCATGTAGACATTATTTTATGAGAACGCAAGATTAGAAAGTACCAAATGAATATATGATGTTACATTATAACATGTTATGTATGTCTTCCATAGATGGATGACTGCAATATGATAAAGCTAAGCTGAAAAATACACTGATGAAAACAAAAAACTCAAATATATATATACATTTAAACAAATAAATGTACAATGTATAAATAAATAAAATAATAACAAGAAATGTTATAATAATTCTTACTAGAGAACAACCCAGCAACTTTTGACACTGATTATGGAATCACCACCTTAAAAGTTTTTTCAATCCTAACAACATTTTTATAGCCAATCATTAAGTGGGATTTTGGAAAACAATGTCTTGTACTACTGTTAATCATTTCATTTATTCAATCTTAAATGAACATTCACATATTAAATGAAGTAGAATTAAAATAACCTAATCTTGCATAGTAGTTGATCAGAGATTTTATACTATTAAAATATCTTCCATTTTTCTTTTTTTAATATTACTCAACAATATAATCAAATATGTAGAGAAGTACTATATATATCCCCCCCCCCCCCCCCCCCCCCCCCCCCCCCCCCCCCCTCCCCCCCCTTTCCCCTCCTCCCCCCCCCTCCTTTTCCCCCCTTTATTTTTTCCCCCTCCCCTCTACTTATTTTTTCCTCTTTTATCCTATCTCTTCTTTCCTCCCCCCTTCATTTTTTATTACTTTTTTTTTTTATTATTATTTTATATTTTTTTTTTTTTTATTTTATAACCCCTCAATTATCTTTTTTTTTATTTATATTTTCCAATTCCTTTTTCCTTCCTTTTTTATCACCCCCTCCCTTTTTTTTTTCCCCCCCCTTCCCCCCCCCATACCCCCCCCCCCCCCCCCCACCCCCACCCCCCCCCTCCCCCCCCCCTCCCACCCCTTTTTTCCCTTTTTACTTTTCTTTATCCCCCCCTCCCCCCCCCCCCCCCCCCCCTTTTTTTTTTTTTTCTTTTTTTTACCTTTTCCCCCCCCCCCTTTTTTTCCCCCCTTTCTCTTCCCCCCCCCCCAACCCCCCCCCCCCCTCCCCTCCTTTTTTCCCTTTTTATTTTTTATTTTTTTTTTTATTAAAATATTTTTTAATTTCCCAATTTTAATATTTTAAAATTTAAATAAAATTTTTAATATAGAAAAACAAATTTAAAATTATAAAAAAAAAAAAACTGTCAAGCGAACAACCAACCAAACACCAAGAGAAGAAAGAGAAATTTTAAAATACACAATTATATATATATATATATATATATATATATATATATATATATATATATATATATATATATATATATATATATATATATATATAACTGCAAACACAATGGGTGAAAGTAATATTAAACTATCCCTAATAATCAAATATGTCATAGGAGTGACTGGATGGCAGCTTTTTACAAATGGACATGCAAGGAACCTGTATCTAATGTGAAATTTATAATAATGGGTTCTAGATTAATAAGAAAAGATGTAATTAAGTTGCAATATTTAGTGTCTATATAAAAATATTGAACCATATATAAAACTGTATTACACCCTTGTTTTTTAAAGGTTGCCTTAACAACAGTGCCTTTTCATCCAATATTCTTAGACCAGTTTTTATCTTATGGCTTTCATCAGTGAGAGCAATACAACTGAATCTTTGGATCCAATGTATCTCCCAGCATGCATCTTTTACCAGTTTGGTTAACAATGAAGCTATCAGCCCAAACTGAAAACACAATAACATTTTCATTTCAAACTAGTTTGCCTGTATTGTTTAACAGATCTAAATCCAGTTTAGTATCTATATATTTTGGGGTCTTTGGTTTTTATAATCAGATTATCCTTTGGCTAGGATCAGTATTAAAAACCTTTAAAGCATCACATGAACTATCATAAGAAAATGTGGTCATGTGATGTTTTAATCGTTTATATTGATTAAGATGTTTATAAACAATTTTTATTACTTCCATGAAAACAAAATTATGAATTAATTGCTATATCACAAATCACCCTTGTGTTCATAATTAACAAAAAAAATGTTTAAGTAATTATTCAGTTTTGTTAATGTAATTAAATTTTATAATTAAATGTAAAAATTATTCTTTCAGAAAATCTATTTAACTTTTAAATAAATATTTAATAAAAACAATGTTTAATTAAATACTTTAGATAAAGGCTTTCATCATCATCCTATGGGCCTTGAACTGACCGTTTATTTTGCTTTTCAATATAAAAAAAAATTAAATTATATATGCATTATTGTCAAAACTATCCAAGATCATCTAGTATACAATTATCAATACTATCCTACTGGCATTTCAGTTGGATTGCACCTGAAATCCATTGGATAAGAAATATTATTAATTTACAAAACCTTAGTGTGATGTGCTCTTCAAACACCAATACATATAACAAGATTAAAAGTTCAACCAATAAAAATCATGAACATCTTAAAATATAAAACAGAGGGTAGTTTGATATGAGAAAATCAATATAAAATCAAGAGGTATTTGGATTAATGGACTTTAAAAAAATGTTCCATATGGAAAATGTTTTAGATGTATAATAATACATGTTGAGACAATCTGGTTTCCTAATTATCTCAATGGCTTCTCTATTTATTTATTTAATTGGTGGAGAGTGTCATATCTAAATAAGACAACTAGTTTTTGATAAATCTATATTATTACGAGTATCCAACGCACTAAGGGAAAGTGATGATGACGAGTGTTGCTTTATTGCATCACTTCTAGCACTACTGCAGCAATTGGTTACATGCACAAAATAAAGCCCAAACAACCATCACATGGGATTTCACAACCCTCACAAACCTCAAAAGGAATTTCAGATAGAGTATTACAAATTATTGCATTAGCTGTATATAGTGTTCTTATGTTATAGCATTTCGGAATATGTACAGTACTGTTTGTAATTCCTTGTATATAAAGAATACAAGCTTAAATATTATATAATGAGCAGGCCAATAGCTCTTAAAAAGCTTTTCAGAATATCCCTATCCTCAAACCGATTTCTAGCTCTTGCTTTCATCAGTGAGGCACTAGGATATTCAAACATTAAATTTAAAACACCAGGTCAACCCCAACACTATATCTAATGGTTAACTATTAAGTAAAAAGTTTGAAATTTTCAGACAACCATATGTCTTCAAATCCAGTCTCTAGCTTAAATAGCCATATAAAACTAAGTTCAGGTACACCATATATTAATAGCTTTAGCAATACAAAATCACCAAAGCCTTAAAAGCATTAACAATAATTACAAGGAACATTTGTAATAAGTTTATTAAATTCAGTCACATGATATATGACTTGATTTCCTTGCAAGCTTAAATATTATAGTTTTTTTTTATGTTTCTTTTATTAGTCCTGAATTAAAAACTTTACTTATGATTCCATTATTATAACCATGATAAGATATTGCTTATACTATTTATTTAATATTCTACAAATGATATATATAAAAAGTTAACTGTTCTAATAAAGAGAATTTTTATTATAGAAAAGTCTAAGCTGGGTGATAATGAGATTAAAATTGTAAACATTTATCCATATATGTATTTTTCTTTCTGACAATTGGAAAATATAAACAATTGTTTTGTTTCTTGATGATGAGTAGAGCAATGAAGAAATTATATAGCTTATTGTTTACCCTATTTCCAGAAAGTTGTGTCATCCCAAAAGGAACAGAATCTGTTTCTGGAGGGTAGATGTTTGCAGTGCTGATTTCTGCCCACTAGGTTAATATTTGTCCAACCCTTCTGAGTCTGTATGATCACAAACATTGTTGAGAAAGATTGCATTTGGCTCAAGAGATTTTATTTTTAGAACAACTTGTTACACATTTTTTTTGTCTATATTATGAAGGCTGACTATTAGTGATTATGCTATGAATAATCTTCAAAGAAGTTGGCCGTGAATTGTTTTCCAAAGTCATGACCTCAAATGAATCCTGTCATTACAGTTATGATCCAGAAACAAAACATCAATACATCCAATGAAAAATGCCCACTTCTCACTCAAAAAAAGGAAGAAAAGTAAAATCAAATGTGAAGACACGGTTCATTTATTTCTTTGACATGAAAAACATTGCATTCAAAATATGTGTCCTAGAGTCAAACAGTAACTACTCACAGTTTGAAGTTGGAAGTTTGGGGTAAATGCTGGTTCACAATTTCTGGAATAAAAGATTTGTGGCAAAAAGATGACTGCTACTTCCATCTGCCCACACAGCACTGAGTGTTAAGCAATTTTGATCAAAAATGATATAACACCCTTAATGTTATTTCATTTTATGTATTTTTTAAATTTCCTAGAATAAAAAAGACCACAAAGGAAAATATTCTGCTGATGTTGATGAGATAGAGTAAAAATAGCATAATACTAAAAGATGTCAGCAATGATGACTTTAATCATGTTTTGAGAAGTAGAAAAACTATTTGGATAAATGTACTGTTCAAATGGAGGATACTTTGAAAGAGATTAAATCTTCCAAATGAAAAAATAAATACATTATCTTTTATAAATAATTTTCAATTTCTTTATGGGTAGGTCCTCATATGTATTTGAGACAAAACATTTTACTTGTACTGATTTTAAAGCAGAAACTTCTATGTTTTCAAAAATAAATCAAAAAGCAGCTCTAAAATGGGAGAGTGAATTGGATGACTGAATGATTGTAAGTTTTCCAATCTTTGATAGGCAATGCTTAGCAAAGACAGTAATACCATCAACAGTAATGATTAACTGAGATTAACAAATAAATATCCCTGTAGTAAATAAGTAAAGATATTTAATTTCTCTGTCATCTCTTTAAAATAAAATGCTCAAAACAAAATACTTAACATAAATTCAGACATACAACTTAAGATTAGATTATAATCATTCAAGCACACAATAAAAAAATATCTAATTTATAAAGTTTATACTAAAAACATTTGTCAATGTTAAAAATATATGTTGGCTTAAAATATAGAAGGAATGCCACTGCTATAGCTACTATAATTGGTTTTATTTCAATAGCGGATGTTTTTTATTTCATTTTATTTTTCTTATTTACTTATCTTATTTAAAAAATGCTTTCAAGTATACATTAAAATATCACATAAAAAAATCATTTAATAAATCAAAATTTAAAGTTTATAGAGATTATATTTCTTATATGTTTTAACATACTCCCTACAGTAATAAATAAATAATTTTTTATCAAGAAAATTCAATATCTTTCCTTTTTAATTTCTAGTTCTATCACATGTTAGAAAAACATAAAAAAAAAACTAAATATTTTGACTTTTTGAATTTATAGGTTTTGTCAATAACATTCCAAAATCTATAACACTTTATTTTAATTTTATTATAAGTGTCAAACATACTCCATCCACAAGCTTGACACAATCTATGCTAGATCACCACATTAATGATTATCACTAATCATTTAGTAAACTAGAGATTATCCCAACTTCAAATATAAACTCTAAATCTCAATTAAGAATTAATAAATGTCTTAATTAAACACACACACTGAGTAATTCAATTTCATTTCTTTTTTCCATGTGTAATATTTTTTATAGGAATCTTCATTCTACCACTCACACTTGAAGGACATAAATAAAGATACATTAAAAAGGAAATGACCCACATGAAGCATTTGTGCTAAATCAGCATTCATTAGGCAGTACAGTTCATAAACTCTTCCATATTAACAATTTTTATTATCCATTCATTAGTCTAGAAATTATCCAATAATTACACTAGATAGCATTATCACAGATTCAGTATTTATCAATAGCAAATGGTTACATTTTTATTTACAAATATCAAATTTACTACACCCACAACTTTGACAAGATCCATTCCAGATCAATATATTAATAATTATCTATAATCATTTATTAAACTAGAGATTCTTCCTAGCCTACATAAAAACTTTAAACCTTAGTTAAAAAATAATCTGTTTTTTTTAGTTAAACACACACACTTTATGTGTGAACGAAGATGCAATGTCACACATGTTCTAAATGACTATCTGCTTAGAAAGAAACATGGCTATAATGCTCCAAAATATTATTTGTGATTACAGTGACATTAGTTTACAGTGGGTGTAAGTTTATATTTTAAAAAATGTTGATTACATTAAAAAAACATTAATTACAATCCCTTGAATTTTTGTGTGTTTCAGTGGAATTATTTTCAAAATTATGAGATCAATGGTACACATGTTCTAAGTGCCTATCTGTTTGGAAAAGAACATGGTTATAAGGCTCCAAAACATTATTTGTGACTGCACTGACATTAGTTTACAGTGCGTATAGTGAATTTACAGAAAAAAAAAAATTAAATACAACTCTTTGGATTTTTGTGTGCTTCAGTGGAATATTTTCAAAAGTAAGCATTGGTGGTTGAGAGGCCAGCGACAGCTGCTTTATAAGCAGTTGTCCCAGGTTGGTGGTTTCGCTTGCCAGCTGATGCTATGACACATAAGAAAAAAAAATTACAGGATAATGCAAGACCAAAAAGTGATATCTGTCTGCCTATTTGTTATAGCCTACTAAATGCTGTTTTTTTTTTATTATTATTATTTATAAAGTATTTTACATGAAAAATTTTTTGAATTAACACTCTTTGGACATCTGTGTTTCTTTATTATTTTAAGAAATAAAAAAACAAACATAATTATTGAATATAACTTAGAGATAGCCATATTGTTTATACCATATGTTGTAAACATCTGAAAATGGATTATTTTTATTAAAAAAAACAGTTAAGCTTCCAGCATTAGAACTCAGGTTGCTAATTCTTATACTTTCTAAGATGTAATTAAATGTTCTATTAAAACTAATTTTAAATCAATTGAGATTTTTGAATACTTCATTTAACTGGGAATTGATCTGAAAACCTTCGATTATTAAACCCACTAGTCTCACCATCATGATAAACCATGTAGCATATTTTTTGAGAATATCAGTCTTGCTTGAACCATAGTTTAATTTTTTTACATGTAAGCTCTCTTTAGTCAATATTTGTATTTAATTTGAACCATTATTTAGAAGTTTACCTAAAACTGAATAATGCAATATAATCAGAGCTCAAATTAATAAACGTTATCTCAATAAATAAGGAAGACATAAATTGAGATGTTGAATATCTCTTTTCAAAAGTAAACAAATTCGAAAAGCAAAATTACATGTCTGCCATATAACTGCCAGAGTTGCATATTGCTTTATTCATTTATTCTTCATGCAAATTAAAAAATAATAACACCATCTATATTTCATCTTTATATTGAGTATAATATATACAAAAGTGTTATGAGTCTAAGAAACAATTATATGAAATTTGATTTATAGTCAGTTCTAAAATTGAGCTATGAGAATAAATTGAGTTTAAAACATGCAATATGCAGAGATGGTGGCTGAGTGGTTAGCACAGCTGCCTCACAAGAAGTTGTCCTGGGGGTCGCTTCCAGGCCAAAGCTTTGACACATTAAAAAAAAAAACAATATAATAGTTAATTGTGTAGAATCGCATAAGAAATTTGAACACTAGAAAGAGCAGAAACCACGATCCTTAAACGTCAGCCACAGAATCCAAAATTCTACCACAACAGAAAACAATACAGATAACCCTGGATAACGATGAAGTATTATCAGATGATTTTCTGATTACCCAATGTCTCATCTAAGGGACAAGAATTTACATTTGCACATGCTTAGCTACCTATTCGTATAAATGGCCAGACTTTCTTAACAATCTTATTTATAAATATTTTATTATGTTACGGAATTAAATTATATTCTCTTCAAAAACCCATTAATCATAAACAGGCGTTTCAAAAATTGTTCTAATACAAATATCGCATCATTTTAAACGTATTCTCGGTCGCAGTCAATTTTATAAACAATTTATTGATTAAATTAATTTCTAGTCGGGCAATTAATTATTTGTGCGTTTAAAATGATTTATATTGTTTTTTAAACATTTGTTTTATTGATTTATCAGCTATTTTATTATTTTAAAAAAAAATAAAAAGTTGAAGATAAATACTTAAAAATAATGTAATTGCAAACATATAAATATCGGAATTACTCGGTTGTATATTGTTTACTTCAAAACCAAGCAGTAAAACTAATCTCACTTCAGGATTCCTGAAATATTCTGTCAAATTATAAAATGTGTAAATGCAAAATATAATAAATTTGACTTTCATTTTAAATGTTTTCTTAAAAGAAGCAAAAAAAAAAAAAGAACTGAAAGTTAAACTTTTACTGTGATATTATATGTGGTGTACAGATCAACACATCAATTCTGGTCAAGGCTTGAAGTTTGGATCAGATTGAGTGAAACCTAGAATATTTTTAAGTTCAAACAAGCTTAGCAATTTTCTTTCAGATATCAGAATCTTATAAAAATAAAAAAACACAACTAACCATCAGGTGGTTAGCAAATGGGTATCTAAAAATTAAGCGTCTATAATAAGGATATAAAAACACTAGAAGTTTACCACCTAATAATTGTGATGACTTATTTCAAATGTCATTTCTTTCATCCTTCTTTTACTAATGCTGGAGTGATCTAAATCCGGCAATGCTGATATTTAAAGGGTGTTTATTTATGCATAAGTGAGAGCTATTCAAGTTTCCAAACAATAAAACATACAACAACTACATTCTAATTCTCCATTTCATTACATCAATAATAAATAAGTAGTCTTCCATTGCTATAGAAACATTTTCTTAGGCCAAAAATACTGAATCACCAATCATGGAACAAAAATTATTGCTAAATATTCAAATGTCAGAAATGTCAGCATGACAGCTGATACAAGGACCTTATATTACAGAATCTGATATTCTAACACTGACATAAACCATGGAGGGTCAGGCAGCTATTTAAAAGATAGCAATAAGCATACTTTGGTCATACATCTTTGACAATAATACTAGATAGGGGCAAAACTGCAAGTGCCTTGTAATATGATAGAAAATAACATAGTAATAACTTGAAATGTAAAAAAGTATCCCCAATCACTATAGAATTTCACAGTCAACAAAAAAAAATTAATGTTGTGCTCTTAACTTAGCATCATACATTTTAGTTAAATGACTGAAATTAGATTTTGAAGTTTCAAGCAATAGAGTATCATGATAAAACAATAAAGAAACTGGAACTACATCATATCACTTGGAAGTATAAAAGTCATGAAATTAATACTTTAAACAAATTTGAATACTAAGTTTCAACCATACTCAATCATAATGAATATGATAACAATTCAACAATAAGAAAAATATCTGAAATATAGAAAGACTAAAACATTTTAAAAGAGTTCCAAATTTAAATAGATCACTTATTTTCAAACTTTCATTTATGTCATATAGGACACTCAAAACATCTGATATAAAAGATGGGAACATTTGACATGTGTTACTGTTGATGAATGTTTTTAGTTCCCTATATTGGCCACAGGAGAATATATCTATTTTAGAAGAATTGATGACCGGCAGGAGAGTGACAGAATAAAGTGATAGAATGTTAGGCATATGTAATTGTTTCCCAAAGTAAAATATAGATTAGATTAAGCAAGTTAGTGGTAATGATTTCAAAAGATATTACATATGGTCAAATCATAAAGTATGTTAAGGATAATAAAAGTTCACCACTTGTGACATCCGTGGGTACTAACACAATACGGTTATCTACAATTATTCAAAAAACCTACGTAAACCAATCATTACCAGATCAAAAATTAATGTAAAAAATAATATGATAAATATTTTTAAAAATGCCTTTTTTTAAATCAGTAATGCACTAAAAAACGAATAAAACATTTTTCCTTCAACCACTACAATTTGGATTTAAACCTGTAAACATCACATGATCACCATTTCTTTTGCTTACCCAAGCTGTTTACACAAACGCTAAACTCTCCATACAGTAGCGCCACCCATGGCAAGCCAGAGTAATCAATGGATGCAAGAATGTTTTTGCATAAAACCCCTATCTAGTACCTACTCATCCAACATCCCCAAACTAGTTTCCAGCTTGTGGCTTTCATCACTGAAGAGCCTTGGAGCACTGCACATAGATCTTAGAATGTAATGCAATCCTCTAGCAGCCACCTTTTACCTTATTACTTAACTATAAAAGTTTGGGATATTGGATGAATAGGCACTAGATAGGGATTTTTTGTAAAAACCTTCTTGCATCCATTGATTACTCTGGCTTGCACTGCTGGTGCTACTGTATGTAGTGTCTAGCCTCTGGGTACAATTTGGATTGTTAGACTTTATTTGAAATAAAAGTGTGGGTCATCCAGAAATAAATAATTCCATACAATCCAAATTGTTTATATATATATATATATATATATATATATATATACAATATATATTGGATATATATATATATATATATATATATATATATATATATGTGCCCTTTTATATGGGTCACCATTTAAGTTTTGTGCTAATCTAGTAGAAAATTTTAAATTTAAGAAGTATTTTAAATATGGGATGTTGACTTTGCTTGTGGTAATATTACCATAAGTTTAATTAAGGCAATCTATGAGTATTTGATATGTGAATTGTGTTGGTATTGGGAAGATATTAAAAATGATGATGATTATGATGTAATACTGCATTAATAAATTTAATAACAAATATTTGAAGCTAAAGTATTTAAAAGACCAGTTAAAATTAAACAAAGATATTTTTAATTTGAAATATATGTTAAAAGTGAATAAAAATATTTTAAATTATAAGTACTTAAATTGAGATTAATATTTGATTTTAATCATATCAAATAATTATTTTAAAATCTATTATAATATCTTAAATATTTAAAAATATTTATTTTAAAAAAGCAATTGTTAAGTTTATTTTTAGACAAGCGTTCTTGTATTATAAAGAACAGATGTTATACACACGCGTGGAAGTTGTCTAATGGAGTTGCAATTATTATTTTACAAAATCATGTTGTAAAATTTATAAATAATACGTGAGTTATCACGAGATAAAAATAAAGATATTAATGTAAAATATTAAATTTGATTTTAAAAATATTGTCTTAAAAATATAACGTATTTAAAAAGATTTAGTTTATTTTAAATGATCTTATAAAAGTTAAGATTTAAATTAAGTGAGAAATAATATTTCAAAAGTATGTTTAATAGATTTAAATAAACGATAAATATTGTTTTGAAAGAATTTGATAAAATATCAAATATTAAATAAGTCATTATTTATTTTTAATATTGTGTTGGTAAATATGTAAATAAGAAATTTTGATTGTTTAAACCTACCAATCAGATAAGGAGTTTCTGGCAGTATATAAGCTGGATTCAATTGTTGAGGAGGTCTCTCTACAATAAAACTTCTAAGTCGTTTGTGCTATTAAAAGATAGCTAAGTAAATTTAGAAACGCTCTTAAAAAATCAGTTGTAAAATCATAAGAGTGTTATTGAATAATTTATAATATTTTTAAAGTAATGAATATGCAGTAGATATCTTAATAATTCCCTATTATCTTCTCAATATCGAAACTCAATTTACGTACAAATAATCAATGGAAACATCACGTATCGGAGAAATATATCAGAAACTTTATGCTATAGAAGTAACAGACGCTGGATTAGTACATAAAACTACAAGATGGAGAAAAGTAGTATTTTGGACTAAAAATAGTTTTCAAAAGTTAAATTACTATTGTCTATTACTAATAGATATTTTAAAAAAATATAAATATTTCTGTAAAAGAAAGTATTTTGACAAATTATAAAAGTAAAATGTATATCTTATGGAAAGATATAAGATGCAGTAGTAATTTTAAATAAATACTTGCCTTGTTAAGTCTTTATGCTTAAAAGACTAGAGATTGATAATTTGAAAAGGCAAATATATTATAAGTATAAGTATTTTAAAAATCGTAATATAATAAAATTATTTTATTAAAGTTATCTAAATGCTGGACGTTATAGATGAAGAAATTAATTCTTACCGGATTATGGTATTTATAAATGCGCAAGTAATACATGGATATCCAAGTCAAGTTAAACTAAGCCAAGCCAAACTAAGTTAATGTAAAATAATTGAAGGATAATTTTATAAATTATAACTTAGTTTTGAAATAATAACTTTTTGAATAATATTCTATGAAGAACTGGATCCAGACAAAACTTATAACTATTGTTTTAATTTTGTTTTGTTTTCTTGGGAACTTATTTTATTTTTTAAAAAAAAGAACGTTATCATTTTTTATTATAAACTTTCAAGAAGCACGTGATTCAACGGAACAGGAAATAGTGTTTTATTGACTTTATATGGAGGATATTTGTTAGAACTTTTATGGTAGGACAAAAATCGACGATAGACTATGTAATATGATTTTATTTTATTTATTTAACATAAAATTTAAATATTATTAAACTTTTTAAAAGTAGGTTAGGTACATTTATTAAATAGTAACTTAAAAATAATATAATATAATTAATTACATAAACTTATTTTTATAATTAATATAACACGGAATATTCTAATGAATGTTTATGAGTGAAAATGTGAATGATTTTGATTTTATGAAGCTGCAAATTCCGAAGAATACTGGATAGCAGAATGGACATTATTATTATTATGGTAAAAAAATATTGTATAATGATTTTTAATGAATTTAATATGTTTTTCTTTAGATCAACTGAATATTATGTTGTTGTAGAATGAATGGATAAATATATTATGAAAACACATACATTATATTGACAACAAACTTTATTAAAATATGCATAATTTTTAATTTATAATATAAACATGATACAACATTATGTAAGAAATTTAGAAATAATTATATGATTCTTTCATAAATAATTTTGATATTTTATTTATGTTTAGTATTAGAATGATGTTTATTATTTATCTAAGTAATTATTTTATTTTTGCAATTTAGAAAAGGATTTTAAAAGTCTATATTTTTGTGTATTTTGTTTATTGAATAAGTTAAGTTACGTTATGAGTAGAAGCCTATATTTAGATTGAAAAGTTTACTAAGTATAGACAATATAGTATGAGTAATTTGGATAATGAATATTTTATTTGAAGTTGATATTTGTTTCCGGAAAATGTTTTAAATGAGTTTAGAATATGTTTTATAGATAGAAATTTATTAGAAAGGTTAGTAAAGCACATAGGGTAAAATAGTGATTTTACACAGAAAGGAATCATAAAATTTATCTAATGTAATGTTTTATGAATTTAAAATTGATAAATGATTTAAATATTAATGTTTGAATAATACAAATATAGAATGCATATTTTATAAAACATATAATAGGAATTACATTAAGTAAAGTATAAGTACAGTCAATTATTTGTTTACATTACAAAGACATCTTAATTTTATATAAAGCTATTAGGCAATGCTAATAACAAAGTGAATACATGATAATACATTATAAATGATATTTAATTAATGTAGCTATTTAATTAGTAGAGCTACATTATGTACACATGCCACATAGTTAATCTTGACATGTATTATTATTTGTAATAATTAAAGATTACTACTATTTATTTTTCAAATCTAAATTTTTAAGAAAAACACACTATAATCATATTAATATAGCATTTGAAGGAATGTGTAATTCCTTATTAAGTACATAAATTAATAACAGTGTAAGCCTCTTATATTTGTATTTTCTTATTTTTTATTTTATTTGTTGTCATAAGTTATAAACTGTAAATAGTGTAAATAAATTTTATTTGAAGTTATTGTAAATAAATTTGTTAATTTGTTTTTTTAAAAGTGTGTCGAGTTTCATTATTTTCACCTCAGCATTTTGACATCAGATGATTTGAAATAAACATAATATTTGCACAAAATTGAATTTGTTATTATTACTTAGAATGGAATACCATATTT
The DNA here is from genome assembly GCA_028023455.1 of Epiperipatus broadwayi. Classification (NCBI taxonomy): domain Eukaryota; kingdom Metazoa; phylum Onychophora; class Udeonychophora; order Euonychophora; family Peripatidae; genus Epiperipatus; species Epiperipatus broadwayi. Next base: position 2,115,005 of record JAQFVV010000039.1, on the reverse strand, counting down.
GCTTAACATTATTTTATAAGAATTGATTGACATGAACATAAATATTACAATGGTCATAAGATGATTATAATGCACATTATAAGAATACAATATTGTTTATTGCCACAGATTATTAAGTATAAGATTTGGATCTATTTTAAAATGAAGATACCATATAAAATAAAAGATATACATATAATTGTTTATTTATTTAATAATTGATTATATCATAGAAATAGATGAGATTAAATTACACTTTAAGATTATTATTTATTATTATTATTAAAATAAGTTAGGTGTATTTAAGTTTGATATAAAATCCCACATCATACTTATTTACATAATTTATTATTATTTTAAAACTTAGAAGAACCTGAGATTATTTAATTATATTTTAAGTTAAAGTTAGGAATTATTTTAGTATTATTAAAGATAATTTATTTCATTTAAAAGCCATAAGAATGCTATAGATGTAGTGGTAAAGTGATAGGGTAGTGATAGTATTCTTATGCCATTGAGACAGTATCTTGGGAGATATTGACTCAGTGTAAATCTGCTTATTACTTTGTAACTTTACTTCGTAGTCTCATAATTTTATAAATACTTATTTAATTAATATAATCTAGAACTATATTGATTTTGATGATTGATAATAAATTTAATTAAGATATGATAATATAAAAATATATTAAAGATAAATATGCAAATTTTAATGATGCATAATAATGTAACTGAGCTAGTTGTATTTTAAACTATTTTATATATCTAGAAGTAAGGGTACAATATATATGTTGTATAAAATATATTTTATTTTTATTTTTTTAGTAATTGAATATTTTGCAATAGGCTTTTTATAAAATATTCACTGTGCATTTCTAGTACTTAAAATGATACTGGAGAATGTTAAAAAATCATTTACAATATTTTTTTTATAAATACAGGAGATTTGAACTCAGATTTTCAAGCAACATTTAACTATCCACACTATTTGTTTATGAAGGCAACCTTTTAAGTTAAACACTAAAAAAATTTAAGATGTCAATCTTTATTTCTTTTTCTTCCTATTTTAAATAATTAAAAATGTTCTTTAGTCAATTAGCCTCTAGCTTCATCTTCTATGGTTTTGACATAAGAATGATTACCAAAAAATGATTCCCTTGATTTATTGGTGTCAGCTATTAACACATTAATAGTTTAGCCCAATTATTAAAAAGAAGAATCAAAATACAGGGATTTCTAAAAGAAGTCTAACTCTATATAAAAAAAGGTAAAGTATAGGCTTAGAAGCAAGACAAAATATAAAATAAATATAATTGAAAATACAATGTGACTTCTAATGGGTAAATACAGATTAATTGGAACTGAAAAAGAGATAGAAAGCCATTTATTGATCAATAATTTGATGAATAGTTATTTGTACGCCCTATTTAAAAAAAAAAAAACCTATAGATTTTAAAAACATCAGCTATCAAAAATATATCCATTTTCTAAACAGATAGAAATCAGACACATCAATGGCCATATCGAATAGGCTTACATTACAGAGTATTAAACAAACAAAATCTATTCTGTCAATTGATTGAATGTGTATATCCTCTCAAGTGTCTAAATGTGCATATCCTCTCATTTGTTGTTAAACATTACATGATCTATTAAGCCACTAACCATATGGATAAAAGGACACAGGACCAAGCAGCATGCAGTAAAGATTGCCAAAATAGATGCTCAAATCCTTTAAAAAAAAATAATATAAAAAATATTTGATAAAAACTAATAATTGTATAATTTGTATATACAATTCCTTTATATATGTTACTTTATTAAGTTAAATTATATTTATTAAAGTAGGTCATGTGACATCTGACTTGTTTTTTTTTTTTTTTTTAGTGCTACTTTATAAATGAAACAATGTTGGCTTTTATATATTCACTCTGATTTGGAGTATGTTCTAAAACTGATATTAAATCTAGTGATAAAAAACGTTCTTCTAGGTAATCTTATGACAACTATTAGGACAGTAAATATGTGATCTGTGAAAATTTTCTTGATTTGATAGTGATAAATACATTCCTTGAGTTTTTCATTAAATAAAAAACGAATTCAAATAATTTACATATTCTTAAATAGACATATAATGCTATATTTTACACTTTCAATCATGACTAAACAAAAAAAATCAGGCTTGGAATTTCGAAAGCAAAGGGCCTAGCATGATCATGAAAATAAAAAGCTAGCAAACTCATAATTATTAAACATTATTTATGGCCCAACACTACCAGAAACCAATTACCTAGTATTGCAATTTTATCAATAAAAATTTACTTCATAAAAAAAAGATGAAATAATTTAGACTTTTGCAACAAAAAAATAAAAATCATTTTTTGTAATATTTAGCGACAATTTTTTTTTCTTATAATTAAATAGAGTATAAGTATATTATTAACTTGTAAAAAAATAGTTTGTTTGTAATTATTTATCAATAAAAAATTTAATAGATATTAATTAACGCCACTAAACATCATATGATCAACAACTTTCCCAAGCTGTTAAAACAGAGGCAAAAATTTCCGTACAGTAGTCCCACCCATAACAAGCCAGAGTAATCAATGAATGAATGCAAGAAGGTTTGTTCAAAAAATCTCTATCTAGTGCCTACTCATCTAATATCCCCAAAATAGTTTCTACCATGTGGATTTCATGAATGAGAAACTATGGATTTGAGAGTACTGCATCTAAATTTTAGGATCTAATGCAATTACCTAGTAGCCATCTTTTACCTATTTAGTTAACTATAAAGCTATGAATCTGAAATGAAAAAAATAATGTTTTCATTCCTAGGTCATTCACTTGTATAGTTAAATAGATCTAAACTCAGGTCAGCATCGATGCATTTTGGTATCTTTGGTTCTTTAATAACCATAGTCACCATTAACCCATTGGGATATTGGATAGGTAGGCATTAGATAGGCATTTTATGCACAAAACTTCTTGTATCCATTTATTACCCTGACTTGCATAGAGTGGCACTAGTGTATGAAGAGTGTTGCCTCTGTTTAACAGTTTATGTAAGCATAGAAAATAATGATCATGTGAGGCTTAGTGGTTTAATACCAACCCTACTCCAGGGATAATAGTGACTATGGTTATTGGAGAACCACAGATACAAAAATGTATAGATACTAAACTGGGTTCAGATCAATATGATTATACAAGCATATAAGGTTGAATTGAAAACATTATTGCATTTTCATTTTGGACTCATGGCTTTACAGTTAACTAAAAAGATAAAAAGTGGTGTAGGAGGGTTGCATTATGCCCTTATATCTAGGTGCACTGCTCTCAGATCCAAGGTTCCTCATTGATGAAAGCTACAAGATAGAAACTAGTCTGAGGATATTAGATAAGTAGACCCTAGATAGAAATTTATTCACAAACCATCTTGCATCCATTGATTACTTTGATTTGCACTGGATAGCACTACTGTTTAGAGAGTTTTTGCCTCTGTTATATATATATATATATATATATATATATATATATATATATATATATATATATATTATCATATAAGTATAGCCACAATTATGTTACCTATCACAGTATGCTAAAAATCTAGCTTTGGATTTATCAAGCAAATGACTACAATAAATGAAGTCTAATATAGTTAACTATGATGTGATCAATTTCACACATAATTACCCAAAATAATAATTTACAAAATGTTTTAAACAATTCCTATATAATAAATAAATTATATTCATGTTTAAATTATTTGCTTTGTTAAAAATTTTCATCACTATCTAAAGGCATTGCAATTCATTAAATCAGATAAATAATGGTTGTAAAGAAAAAAAATCAATATTATCAATTTAGTATTGAGATAGAAATTTTATCTTGTCTTAAATACTAGGCATTTGTCTTTAAACAGTTTTTAAGATTAAATAATATATAAACAGCTTGTAATGTAAAAGTTATGAAGAAATCTTGTTTTGCACAAACATAAAACAAAGTGATTTTATAACAATAAACATATCTATACAACTAGGGAGGAAAAACTCTAAAAATGCAAATATTAATATCATATGAAGCAGTCTTTATAATGTAAAAACACTTTTCTGCATCAATTTAACTCAATGATTCTAAGCTTCATTATATCATGGAGTATTGAATACACTGCAGTTGTGTTTGCCTTTCCTTCACCCTTGCAGATATCTGTGGTGTTATTTTGCTGGTTTGCATTCACTTGATGATAAAAAGAGAAACTTAAATTAATATTGATTTATTAGTTTAAAAAGAAACCTAAAGATGTCACTATTGTACCAAGAAATCAATACCAATTAGCTGACAATTAGTGGATTCATTGCAAACATTTTTCTGTTTTTTATGTATATATCTATCATAGTTTATTTAAATATTAAAACAGGCAAAACTCACTATACGTATTGCCACTCACAGCAAGCTAGAGTAATCAATGGAGTTTTTCCTGTTTTAACAAGTTATACACAAGCATAAGAAGTGGTGGTCATGTGATGTTTATTTAAATATGTATGATTTATATCTTCAAAATAATTATATAGGATTTATTTAAAAGCTAAAATTTTCATAACTATTAAATTTTCTTCAAAAATGCTTCATTTTTAAAAAGGTGAGAAAATACATATCAACAATGAACAAAAAAAATTACAATTGGCCTCATCTTCATAAAACGATAACATGAACATCTGTGATGCAATAACAATTTTAATGCAGAATTTCATTACTTTATGATGACTTAACAATAAATAATTTAGGCGTTACAAATGAAATTTAATCCATTAAGAAAAAATTATTGTTCTGTATCTATATTTCAGATTTTATTTTTCTAACATTTGAAAATTTCAAACATTATTTTTAGGAATATATTTTTCATTTGTAAACTTATATTTCTAATAAATCAAACAAAATTTATTGAACTATAACACAGAGCCACTAGAAAATCATGCAAAAAACTGTTAATGTAATCATTCTCATATTCATATAAAATCATTGGGTGTCTCCCTAAAAAAAAGTATGGTACATATGGTCATAGAATGCTGTTTTACCATTATTGTAACTCGTATTAGTGTAGGATTTTTTAATATAAATTTTCTGAACTGCTTTTATGGATTTTTTTAATGAGAAAAAAATCTGAAGAGTTCAATATTTTACAGACACTTGGTAAATATCAATCATCTTGACTATATTGCTCTATAAAGGAAAAAAATATTTTAAGATGTTTTTCGTTCTTGATGATGCTTCATGTGTAACTCATTGCTAACACCATCACCTGCGAAATGGTGTTACAATTTTTTTTCAAATATTTTAAAAATTATAGAGTAAATCAGATTTTAAACCAGAATTTGATAGATTCGATATAAATATAACTACCTTTGTTCACATGAAGAAAAAAACAACAACTTAAAATAAAAAATAATTAATTCATGTTCTAAAAGAGTGGTGCCACTAACTTAGACGATGACATTTACTGAAGATCAGTTTTTAAATATTAAGATTAAATATGATTTTTTAAAAATATTATTCATTTATAAAAATAAAGTCCAATTTATAGAGTTCTAGTATAAAATAAAAGATTTTATAGAAATAAAATGTTCAGTATTTTCAAAAACTCTTAAAATGTCAAAATTTGAAAGGATTCAAAAGAGAAAGATTATAATGCCATACTTATTCATCTCTTCATCATAAAATGAATAGAGGCTGTTAGTCAGATTTATAAACAAAGGTCACATGACATCAAAACAGTATACATTATTTGCAAAAACTATATATTATCAACATTCATTTAACATGTCAGCAAAATCTCTCCTTTTGATCATTTTCATCATGGCTTACAATAAACCATAAAATGTTCCTATTTATATGGGTAAAAGACAAATATAAATAAAGAGAGTAACAAGCTTATTTTAGTGGAAGGAGATATCAATATCCTATAAGTTAACATTGAATTCTTTTAATTTTAAAATTTTATAGTTTGAAAATCCTAAATAGCCTTTTAATGTATATTTCAAACTTAAAACATTTATCATAAATTTGCATATGCTTAAAAAAGATATCTAGGTTTACTAAGCAAATCTATCACTAAATTTTCTACAACTAATAATACATTCCAGTTCATGTAAAATATATTAAAAATACTATTTTATTGAGTTCTTAGAAGCTAACAATATTTAATGTTATAAAATAATTGAGCAGATTTATTGCTTAAACATTCACAAAAACTTTGAGTGCCAAAACTAAAAATGATGTGAGGGTCTTATATTTCAGGGCTTGACACTGTATCCCACAGTTCATATTGTTAATATACCATAACAAAAAAAAATTATGTGCACAAATATATCTCCAATAATGAAAATCAAAAAAGTTAGAACAATTACATTTTCGATGCCTTCCTATGGAGAAGGAACTTGGACAAATAAAGAAGGATTGAAAAAGAATTAATGCTCTTGCATTGTGAGGCTGGCAATATATGATTAAGACCATAACAGCAAGAAAAATGAATAAGTGGATATTTGATTTAAACCAAACAAATGTTGTCATTCGAATGTGCTACTTTTATTATATTATGAGATGGTATACTTCATTAGAAAAATACATAAAGTTGAAATTGCTTGATGGTGGGTTAAGAAAAGGCAATCGGCATTGAAGAAATCATCATCATCATCATAGTAAATATGCTTTAGTGCATCATGAAAACCCAAACAGATTATTGGATGTTGAAAAACAGTAAGTCATATGATTCACTTGATGGTATTTAAGAATAATAATGATTGATAGCTAAATAAATACTCAAATATATATATATATATATATCACTTCTTAACCTTTTTTAATATAAAAAAGCATCAGATAGCCAGATGTTTTCCTGATAGATTATGATGATGTTGTTTTAGTAGTATTTTTATATTGGATTGTTTCATCAGCTAATACGAGTATTTAATGTCTTTCGAAAAATTTAACTTTATTTAAGTATTCCAAATACATATTAAAAATAATTTGTCCACAAATATAGATTGATTCTCCTTTAATTTAGATAGCATTCAAAATAACTCTGAAATAAAAAGGACATTAAACAACTTAAAGAATGAGATAGATACCAAGGACTTAAAATGTCAGCAACCGTTTGACAAACTCAAGAGTAGCCTCGTTGAACAATTAAATCATAACTGTAATGAAATACGGAAAAATCAAAAGGGTTTTGAAAATGAAATATGCACTAACCAAGAAAAATTATGAAATCAAATTCAAAAGGATTTACAAGAAACACATATAAAAATAGACCAACTTCACTTGCAGCACAATGTCAAAGCAGAGGCACATCATAAGATCATTGAATCAATGGGCCACAATATAAAGTGCCTAGAAAATAAATTAGCTACAAATAAAACAAAACTTTTCAAACAAGGCAAACCTAGTAAAGATGGTCAATAATATTAATAAAACTTGTGACCAAGTTGACCAACTTCAATCAGTCAGTCTATTACTAGCAGCTGAATGTATTTGGAATATTTAAATAGTTAAATTTTTCTGAATATATTCAATTTATGTTAGATGATGCAAATAGTCCAATATAAAAATACAAAGATAATGAGATGTCCACTAACTAGTAACTATTATCACTAAGTTAGTAAAAAATTTGCTTAAAAATTTTTAACCTATATTTAAAAAAAAGAGATGTTCCACAATCCATCCCAGAAATGAATCTTAAATCATAAGCATGGTAAGATATTGCACTAACCACTAATCCCATAACAAGAGATCTGCTCTGTGCTGATATGCCATACTGGCGAATAAATTTATCAGCAGTTAACTTAAAATATCTAACATGGGATTATCTGTACTTGACTATCTTCCAAATATTATTAGATATGGAAAATCACTTGTGGGTGATATACTGTATAGTTTAATTTTCAGTATATTTATTGTGTGCAGTATCTGATATTAGTGTGTAGCATTTGTAAAATAAATTTAAATGTGGACTAAATTATAATCATAAAGTAAATACTATTTTTTTTGTGAAATATTTGCACTTTTAATGCCTTTAATAATTAGACTGTTCAAAAATGTTTTCAAGTGTTACGTAATACAAAAATATAAGTGAAACAAACACACACACATACCATTCAAAAACCCTACAACAAAGCTAAAACTAGAGATCAATTAAGAGTTTTTTAACTGGCCGATCATGTAAATCTAATGATTTGAAGGTTAGTCTAATGGCATTACTTGACTTAGTGAATAACAACAAGAACAAAGATAGTCATTCAATGAGTAATTACAGATAAAAAGGTTGTCCTAGAGTATTAAAAAACTGTTTGTGCATGTTGGAAATATGAAACATCACATTGTCTCAAACATGTTACAAAAATGTACCAGAATTGTATAACCAGTGATATATCATATTTTTTTCTTTTTCCAAAAACATTTTATCACAAATGGAAACATTAACTATTAGTATAAATAAAATTACATATATAACCTTAATAATGTTATTTTAATGAATGCTACCTAATTAATTTCACAGTGATATGTAATAAAGGCATGTATGTAGTCATTGTATAATTTTTACAAATCGTAATGTCTGCATGATAAAAAAAATAATATAGGAACAAACATTATCTATAAGTATTATGGATTACAATATAAAATGGTTTACACATAACCAGCATTTTAATGTTCATGATTGTGCAGTATAGCACAAAGAAAAGAGTATGTAATTCAAGTGATAAATATCCCTCAAAGAAACTCTATGTTGATAGACTCAAATTTGGTGGATTAAATGGAACTGTTATATTCAATATGTCACTTTGATTCTTTAATAGCACATGGCTTCCTAGAAAATTAATTAATATATTAATTATACTATCATCCTTTTTTATCATTATTAATTCACTGCAGAGTAAGTTCTCTTCAGGTTTAATCCAGTTTCTCTGACGATAAGCATCTCTTTTACTCAGCATATCAGTAAAATTCGGCACTTCACCATTCCATCTTATATATCACATTACAGTTGCAATATCACTCTCACATGTGACATTTTAGACATTACAAAGGTGTTGTAATCACTACCTTTCTAAATTGTTTTAAAGTATATGTATAAGGTCTATGAAGCTTCAATTTTAATGTATTACTTTTTAAAAAAATCCTAAAGATGTCAGCCTTATGGGGACCTATACAGACCTTTGTCTATCATTGATAGTTCCTCCCACTGTTATAACAAAGCTATGAAGGAGGTGTTTTAGAAAGGGGCTTGTGATTGGCTGATGCTTTAGATTGTTTACCCTGGAGTTAAATAAAAGGGAAAATGTGATTTCCAGTGATCGTTAATCAATATGATGCAATCTTTTTGTGAAAGACTTATTATTAAATTAAAAACTACATCACTAGCAGGAGATTGTCTTTGAAAACATTTATTTTTTTAAAAGGCTGCTCTTAGAAAGTAAGTTACAATAACTGGAAGCAGGCTCCACTGGCTAAAAAAAAAATTGTTTTTATAAAAACTGTAAATAAAATATTTTAATAACAATAAATAATTTATTAACCTTTAAGATTTTTTTTGTTTCTTTCATGAAAACTAAGTGTAAATATATCATTTTTTTAATAACATAAAATTCTAATATCTAATATTTTATTGTTCTAACTTTTTTGATAGATAATATGCAACCAATGGCTATGTGCTTTTTTATTATCAGTAAGAACTTTATTTAGATATTTATTTTCATAATTTTAAAATATAAAATATTATTTTTATTTTATTTTATATAATCAGAAGTCTTGGGTATATATATTATAAAATAGAAATTAGTTGTATAATATACATAAAAAAGATTTAACTGCAAAAAATCAAACATGAAGACATATTTTTATGTTGGACTATTTCTATCATCTAATATGTATATTGAATATCTTTAGAAAAATTTACCTTTATTTAAATATTTCAAATACATTCAACTGTTAGAAATAGCATATCAAACAGGTTAGTATATGCACAATGTTTTGAGAAGTATTACTCTTCCCTCTTCTTCAGGTGTTGCTGGCCTGACCAGTGAAAGTACTAGTATGAGATTCGAACCTGGACTCTTATATTCTTAAGTATTGAAATTTAAGGTAACACTCTAACCAACTGAGCCACCTTGCCAAAAGCAACAGTTGGTAGTAATTTCATATACTTATCTATGAGGTTCCTCACAATTTCTCCACTTTTTCCTAAGAGCAAAATTGATTAGTGGTTTTCATACATTATGTGTAGTCACACTAGGTTGGCTTATGGGGTGTTTTTCCATTGTCATGTGAGCAGCTTCTTTAAATTTTCTTCTTTGTACTTTTTCTTCAGAAAAACACATAGAGGCATGTTTAACATAATATTCACTAGGCTCAATTCAAAACTTTGACAGGCAGATTTAATATCGAGTGTTATAACTGGTCTATTTCATATCTTTAAACCTCTTGGTATCCAATTTAAAACTGTTCATCTTTTATCATTTCTTCTAGTAATTTATCCCACCCAGCTCCTTTTCAATCTCTTAAACTCTTTTAATGATGTCAGTGATATCTATTTGTTCTCTTCCTCATATTTCAGTTTTAATCTCTTCTTGTTAATCCAAACATATATATCTCCATATTTTGATGAATACTCTAAAGTCTCAAAGAAGCATGCTTTAGTCAGACATCTTGAGGCAAACTCATCTATAATTGTTTGAATGATGGTCTTCCATTTTATTTTGGCATCCAGACAACACCAGGAAGATACCCATTTATCAACCAATATGGAATAGTTTGCTCAATTTGTGACGGACTGACTTCAGGAAACAAAGACCCAACATGGCATTCGGGTATTCAAATAAAAAAAAAAAGTTTCATCTGGACGGATTCTAACCCATCTTGTGTATACAGAGGCAGATATACTGCCCTACTTGACCTGCAAGGCTCATTTTGAACAAATATAGATACATACAAACTACATTGGAAGTAAGCCATTTTTACTAAAATTAATGTATTTTTAAAATTGAATAAATGGATACAAATAAAAATTTCAAACTCTACTTTGACACTAATACTTTATTCTTTATCTTTTAAAAATAAAAAATAAAACTTATTCTTTAACAGGTAATTACATAGAATGATTCTATTAGTCAAAAGAAAGGGAAATCGGTTGAAGTGATGAATGAAAGATTTTTTTTTTCTTCTCTTCCTTTCAACTTCAAAATTTTTATTTTTCTCTCTTTTCTTAGAAAGTTGTTCTGCAAAATGATAAATTGTTTCTTTTTTGGCTGAAGGTACATAAAAAGTTAAAAATGTTAAAACTCGGTGTGCAGTGAGCGAACTGAGGAGGAAAAAATTAAAACCAATTTTAAAACTATTCAATTTGAATTCTATATTTTATTTTCTAACAATGTAAAAAAAAAAATACCCTGGAATTTTTTATTTTTTTTCATGTGTCAAAGCATCAGCCGGAAAGCGAACCCGCGAGACCAGGGCAATTGCTTGTAAGGCGGGTGTGCTGACCACTCGGCCACCAACGCTTGACAACCATGGAATTTTTAAAGTAACAATGGCAGTTTTACATACAAGGAAGTGATAACTTTTCACTAACTATGAATGACTAATTAACAGTTGGGGGCAGTGGTGGAATGACAGACTCTGGTAGCTAAGATTCAGGGTTCAAACCCAACACTTTCATCATTTTACATATAAATTCCCAAGCAATAAAGTCACTCAATCATTTATTTATTTTAATGAGTGAATTTAATACAAACAATTTACAATGTTAAACATGTAATATAAGGGATTCGAACTCAGACTTTCACACAACCCTCAACTCTCCATGCCATCTCATATTGCTGACCCACCTGATCATACACATGTCGAAAAGATAAATAACCACCAATAGACGTATTTCATGCTAAATCAGCAATCATCAGTTGGTCCAGGTTACTATCCTCATATATATATATATATAACCAGTGCTCAGCTTTATTTAAGATAGCCAATCTTCATACTTTAATGGACAGGCTTCAAACTACTCCAACCCACAACTCTTCAGCCATCCATTTCATTGAAAATCTGATAATGGCACGTTCAAAGCCCACAATGATTTATTTACAAACACTCTTCAGTTTTAATTAATAATAATTCTGTAGTGTGATTTTTCACTACATCTCTCTCACACTAGATAGGGGCTGGTTTCTATCCTCTTTTAACACCTTGAGGGAAGTGTAATCACAAACCCATGACCAAAAACATGTAAAAAGATGTATGATTCCCAAGATGCACATTTTTCAATAAACAAGCACTCATCAGTTGGCCCAGATGACAATCTCTTATTCATATCTTTATCACTGTTCAGAATATATAGATTAAACAATTACCACAATTTAATTGATGTGTCAAATTTCCACTGCACAACATTGACACAAATAGCTTAATGGAAGTATATTAATAATTTTTAGTAGTTATACATTAGACCTGAGATTAACCACCTAATGAATAATATTAATCATTATTATTATTTATAAGAATATAAATAATATTTATTTTATATAAAGTGCAGCGTGAAAGGTTTGCAGCCTTTCAATTTAATATAAGAATATAGTAAATTTTACTTTATCTGATGGACATTTTTCTTTATGAATGAAAAAATTCTAAAAAATCAAATTTGACTTTTGGAAGTATTGAAAAAATTACATCATAAACAAAATAACAAATAATTTTCATCATCCACTATCAGGAGAAATAGTTTCATTTCAAAAAACAATTGAAATCTTTATTATTTGACAATTGTATTTAAAATGTGAATGAATAAATATCAAAATCGGATAAATCTATAAAATTATGTTTTAAAAGTTTAAATTTTTTTAATAAATATTATAATATTGCAATGCATTCCAGAAGACTGCTAGTGATGATGAATTAGTACACAGCTTCTAATCATTTCCCCTGTAATTTGACTTGTTCATTAGAACCTCATCAACGTGGGGTTTAAAAATGACTCAAATTGCCAAATTTTTAGTTAACCTGATATCTACAACATTTTCATTAGAATTAAAATATAAGAATAAAATGTAAGTAATTTTAATGATAATTATAACGAAAAACTTATGATTATCTCAACTAATGGTGAATTTACTCTCATACAAAGTGCCTTGTCAAAAAAATTCTGTTTGTTTGGGTCTAATATCATAACTGATTTTTAACATACTTCTATCAAATATATTTTCTTCAACTCTTGGACAAATGTTAGAGATGAATGGCATGGCACTGTAATACAACATTTCCGGATTGTACAGCCAGCTGTACTCCTAAATATTGTCAGCGGGCCACATTTCAAGCAACGTTCAAATTGATTCATTAAGTTTTCTGTACAACCCAATAGACAATAGTATATACTTTTAAAATATATTTTCGTTAAATTTCCAACCTAATTCACTAAAAGATATTTACAGTTAATTCAAACAAAAAGAAAAAGAAATGAAGGACGAAATCTTAATATCTCTTGATTGTTTAATTGAAACTTGCTTTTTAAAAAAAATATTGTAACCATAGACAGAAAAATCTTTTAAACAATTTTTAACAGACATAAATCTCATTTCAAATACTGGAAATACAGCAATATTGTTCACATTCATAGTTTTTAAATTTGTATATGAAGATTTACATAATCTTAGTCACAAAATATCTCAAAACTAAAAATTAATACATATATAATATTTTATAAAAAATGCTTTTATTTAGTTTATGAGTAGTGCATTAAAAACAAAAAAAAATTATTATTTTTATTTCTTCAGTAACAATTTTGGTTGTATGTATGTGAAATTAAAGTGGGAGATACCCATAAATTAATTAATTCAATCACTGGTTATATAACAAACACATTTGTGATTGAAGGAAAAAAATGTATTTTTAATGCATTATTATTCATGAAATTAAATAAAAGCATTTTTTTTTTAAAATATTATATATATTATTATTTAATGACAACATAATTTACAAATGCAGTTTTCATTAGTAATTCTTAATCAGAAGATAATCAGCTTTGACATCCACTGTTTAGTCATGTTACTAACACACCAATGTTATTTTTTTAAAAATCTATCTTGTGTTTGGGTTTGATTGTCCTACATACTCACAATATATAACTATGGTGAGTGAGTAACATGACTAAACAGTGCATGTTGAGGACTGATTATCTTCTGATTAAGAAATATTAACAAACACTGTGATTATAAACTATGTTATAAATTGATTCTAACATAATCTTATATTTACCAAGTATAAATTTGAAAATTTCACTGGGTTTATTTATAAATTAATAATGTAATGGATGTAAAATTATGAAGATTAAAACTTCATGCTTTCATTCCCAAATGCTTTAGACTGGCCTATACAATTGCATTTAGGTACAAAGATAAGACAGCCATTCTTTTTTTTTTTTTAAATCTCTATCTTACCTTTTGATTTGAAAGTGTCCTGCATACTCACTATAACATTAGTCAGTTAGAAACATCCCTAAACATTGCATGTTGAATGCTGATTACCTTCTGATTAAGAATATATTATTATTTACAATTCTTTATTAAAATTTTTTTGCATCCACCAAATTCTTGATGACTTTTTGTAGCAAACTTTATCAAATGTCAGGATTTTTCCCACTGATTTCTTTTGCCAACACCCAATTGACAATCACCTAACATATTAATAAATACACACATGTTCATTGCATCTAATTTGGTTGAGTATCTGATGCAACATCAATGCTATACAGACATGTTCATGCTCAGACCACATTTTGAATTTTATTTATGACAATTAATAACTATTACTAAGGAATATCATTTCTAAGATAAATAAAATGTTTTTCATTGTCTAATATAACCACACAATTCAGACTGTTCTTTTTTCCAAACAGTTCTTTTAACCATATTGATGAATAAACACTATATATATATATATATATATATATATATATATATATATATATATATATATATATATATATATATATATATATCCTTGCTTTCCTCTTTAATCTCTCTCTCTCTCTTTCTCTTTTTCTGTAATAATATTTCAGCACATTTATTCTTTTTAATAAATACTGTTATTAACATCTGCCCTAAAAATAATATTTAATACATTTCTAAATTTATTTTTTCAATCAAAACTCTTCAAGAAGTAGATAAATAATTTAATAGTTATACTTATAATTTGACCCTGAAAATTAAAATACAATCAATACAATGACTTTAGGTTCCAGAGTCTGATACTTAATCACTGCCCCAAACTTCACAGGGGCAAAACATATAAAGCATAATAATGTTTGATAGTTGTATCTTACCTTGCCTTCAAATAAAGGACTAGTCCAGATTTCATAATATCTTGATTGGCTTGAGCATTTGTTACAAAAAGGACCAATGTATACAAATAGATAACATATGCCCAATGGCTAGAATAAGCCAACAAGCAATAATGCTCATCCAATTACTCACATCATGGATGGAAATCTGGCCATAAACAGTCAATCTGTTTGGAGGTAAGATCAGATAACAACTGTCAAAGCCAAAAGGCAGTACACATGTTGTCCACTATATGGCTGAGTAGTGAGGCAAGTTCACCCTAGAACTGGAAGCTGTTAGACATAAACCAGACATGAGGTAAGCTGTCATAGAACAGCCAGAAGTGTCACTGTAAATACTCAGAAGGCAAACTGTCACAGTACAGATGGAAGTGGTAAGGAGCCAATGGTATCTGAGAATGGTATAACATTATATATCAATGTAAATACACAGTTGTATATCTGACATTAATAAATATTATAATCATATTTCATGTGTTCATGTTTATACAGAGATCATGCAGTAAACACAACTGATATGAATTATAAATTTTGAAATTGAACTTCTATGTAATATAGAGATAATAGATAAAAAAACTCAAAAGATAAGTCACAACTTTTGTAAATCAATATTCAAAACTTTCATAGCTTAAAATACAACACTCCTCCATCCTCAAATAATATTGAGAAATTGCCATAATTATAAAAGCTTCAATCATGAAAAAGGTTCAGAAAAAAAAATTTATTGAATGAATATGTTATGATAAAAAACTAAATCTCATGGAAGTAATATTTCATTGGGATGATAACATATTAAAACTACAAAACTGGCTTTATATGTAAATAATAATAATACATTTATATAACATAGAAATGATTATTAATCTTTTATACATTCTTTTAACATATAAAGACATTTCATGAAAAGTGAAAAGCAAAACAAGTTATAAATTAATAAACAGAAAGTTAATATTTAATTGCCTATGCATTTAACACACTCACAAAAGACATTTAAACATTAAAGTTGTTTTTTCCTTGCAATTTTTCAAATAACTATTTTTTCTTTGAAAATATTTCTTTTCCTATATATTAATTTCCAATAACTGGTAATAAAGATGTGGCTAAAAGAATTTTCACTTTTATAAATAAGAAATGTCTTCATTCCACCAACTCCACTCAATCAATGGAATTTTAATTTTACCATGCACCAAGATGAAAGAATTAGATCAGAGAGAAAAAAATGCTGCAAGAGACATCTACTGAGATATTTTGGTATTTTTTTTTTAAAAAAATTGTAAAATCTTATATATTTAAATTATTGATGTTTTAATTTTAAAAAATCAACAGAGGCTGACAAAATTGAAAAATGACAATAAAAAAACATTCCCTCCTCTTATTTGATATCAAGTGTCTACACTATTTGTAAGGTTATTTTGAAAAGATCTTTGGATTAAATAAAACATTTTTTGTGAAGTTCACTGAGATTCACAATTATTTTTAGACAATAATTGTGTAATAATTATTCAAATTCAAAAGTATGCATTTATACACTTAAATTTCACATGTAAAGTTTCTTTTTAAAAATATAGAATAACTTTCAGTGTAATATTAACAAAAACCAGCATAATAATCATACAAACTTATGCAAACAATGGGCAATGCATCCTTGAAAATACTGTTAGAATAATTTAAGATATTGTAATAAATAATTTCCATACTTTAAAGCAGAATTTGATAGATTTATTAGAGATTAATAAAAAAGATTTCATTTATTTTCTGAATTTATTCTGCTTTTCCAAATGTTTCCACGATGAAAACATCTTTGTTGCAAATATGAGCTCATTTTTAGAATTTTTTCATTTGAAAATGTATATATCTATCAAATCAAGTCCAATTGACTAAATTCTGATAAAAATAATGATTTTATATTAAACTCAAAAGTTGAAACTTATAAAAAGTCTCATCAAAGAAAACAATAAATATGACATTTGGAAGGGTTAATAAAAAAACTTTTTTTTTTTTAAATTTTGATCATATCTGCATAATTATGTAATTTCCATCATCAATTAACAATTTTATTTGCATAATGTTTTTTTCCTTGAATCATTACAATTTTACATGTAACTTTTTATTGATCATGAATTTTTAATTCTCCCTTTCATTTAGGTGTGAATCTAATGCCTGAAAAATCAGGAAATTTATTTTGAAAATATTGCCCTCTATTAACAGATTTTCAACTTTTTTTTTCCAGCATTAAAATTCAATTTATATTTTTTTTTCTAATAGTTTAATTCCAAAAAATTTCTAAAGATATCAAGATAATGTGTGAAACTGTCCATTTTGTGTTCATGGAGGTCTCAAACTTTGCAATATTGCATTGAGGAAATATTATGAATGACTAAAAACTTCATTTTTTAGAAAGTTTATGTTTATTTTTGCACAATAATTGTGTGATAATTATTAGAAATTGAGAATATATATTAAGTTGTATGTCACATGACCTAATTTAACAAGCTTGTCTTACAAATGTTATATATGGAGCTCGCTAATAAGCTCTTAACAAGCTTTGCAGAATATCACCAATCCCAGATCAATTTCTGCTACTCGCTTCCTCAGTGAGGTGTTAGGATATTCAAGCATTAGATATATTATTACACAATTATTTTCTGCAATGTGTTTTATTTTTAAATATAAAAAGTTATATTTTTCTGAGTAATGTTACCATGGAAACTACAATAGCAGCAAATATGATTTGTTTATAATATGTCGTCACTAACAGTCTGTTAAAAATATATAGCAATATCTGAAAAATTACTAAAAAAATTTAAACTTTTAAAGCATAAGTTCACAGATGTATCAGATATTGATAATTGTTTGTTCCCATTTTAAATACAAACATCAAACGATGAAGACTTCGTTCATTTTGAAAATTCACTCTGCTCATCCTGGCAGTTGAATAGTGCTTTGTTTTCATTAAAACCTAATTTTTAAAATAATTGTCAAAGTCCGATGTGATTTTTTAAAATTTATTTAATTTCAAACAGCAATATATATCAAGTGAAGTCAAATTTATTATATTCTGATATATAATAATGGTTTAATATTAAAATAAAATCTTACAACAAGTGAAAAAAAAAAAGCTGTCAGAGTATAGGAGGGTCAAACCTTAATAGTGGTCTCAGATACTGTCTTGTACTTTTTAAATAATATCCAGTAACTGCACAATTCACTTTCATTTGAATAACTTCTAATTTCACATTGAATGCAATGCAAGTGAAAGAATAGTTGCTAACAGAGGCAATATTAACAATCGATATACCCAATCTTCGAACATACTACAATGAATTTGAACTTCAATTTTCAAATCATTTTAAAATATTAACTGACTCCAGAAAATGTTTTAAACATGATCAATAAGAAAGTAACTGATCCTATACCCCAAACTGCTGGACATATAGTTGGTATATAGAAGTCATCAATTCAGTTGTAAATTTTCCCCAAACACGGGAGAATGTATGCTTGAGTCTGCTTCTCCTATGACTATGCTAAACCCTGCGAATTATACCCATTTACTAAAAGTCCACTACAAAAACTCTCAATAATAAAATTTCTATGATAAAAGAAAAGCAATTCTCGATTCTAGTGCCATCTATTGTAAGCTGGTGCAATTAGTGATTACTAGCCGGAGGAGCTTTATAACGTAAGACAGAAGACAGCTGATCTTATTTTCTCAAACACTGTGCAAACTAAAAAATGTGATTTATTATTAGTAGTAATAGCAGTAGTAACCATAGCAATGGCAGTAGTATTCATAAACCTTAAAGAAAACTACAATTCATAAGTAGAAGCTCCTTCCTAAATTAATTTACTCACATATATATATTAATATACAATTGAGAAAAGTTACAACCAGATTAACTCATAAGGAAAAATAAATTGCGAATTTAAAAAATAAATATATTGTTTATATGACACTTTATTCAATATTTTTTTACTTTAATTTTTAATGAAGCAAACGTTAACCCTTATTTGCTTATGAAAAAAGATTGTAATGCTTAGCTATAATTGTTCCAATTTTCTTCCATATTACATCTAATAAAATTATTTATTTATATATACTACACTACTCTTGGAGGTGTAGCTAGATTTTTTGGTGCTGTATAACAATTTCAGAAAATGGCTTTTTAAATATTTATAAAGCATATCTTAATATTTTTAGTACCATCTTCTAATATAATAATTGACACTTAAAGAGACCCATGATAGCCATGACCCTGGTCACCCTATAATCATATTTTGATGCTTTATATAAACCAGGGGTGGGCAAATAGCAGCCCGAGGGCCACATGTGCCCCACTAAGAGGTTTTATGCGGCCCGCCAAGACAATCAGAAAAATCTGCCTTGAACTGAGATTTCCTTCCCATGCATGGCCAAAAATTCATCTCATATTTTCCACCAGGATGGCCACATCAATACACATGCACAGTATAGATACAATGTGGTGCTTTTCTAGTTGAATTGGTTAATTTCAATTTTGTCTTTGCATAAGCATATAAATTTCCAACTTTAGTGAAACCATGAACCCTCCGAAAAAATGTAAAATTGGTGATGAATGTTATGTGTTTAATGAAGAATGGACAACATTTCTTTGGTAATACAGGGAATAAAGCAGTGTGTTTATTGTATCATGAAAAACGGTGCGGCTCTCCACTAGCCTTCATTTCCACAATGTGGCCCCAATGCGGCCCTCCGCCACTCTATGCGGCACCCAAGCCAAAACAATTGCCCACACCTGGTATAGACGATTGAAGAGTTAGAGTGTGGAGTGGATTGAAGCCTGTCCATTAAAGCATGAAGAATGGCTATCTTAATATATATCTGAGCACTCATGGCATATATGTGTAGAGATGGTAATCTGGACCAACTGATGATTGCTGGTTTAGCATGAAATACCTATATATTGGTGATTATGTATCTTTTCGACATGTATGTGTTCAAGTGTATCAGTGTTATGAGATAGAGTGGAGAGTGGTGGATCATGTGAAAGTCTGTGCTCATATACCCTATATATTACATAATAGTTATTGTAAAGTGGGATGGTAAAATGTTTAGTTGCTTGGGAGGTCATGGCATTCAAGCATTAGAAGTTTCTTGCTGCTTTTGTGCCCTTCATGAAAAAAGTCATGACTGCTGTCATCAGAGTACTTCTAAACTTTGATAAAAAACAAAATAAAATTTTTTTAGCTGCTTGGGAGGTCCGCTGACATTCAAGCATAATAAGAAATCTTCTATTGTTTTGTGCATTTTATGAAAAGAAATCATGATTATTGTCATAGTAGCAAAAAAATTGGTAAAATAGAATAAAATCTTTAGTTTCTTGGGAGGTCATATGGCATTCATGTATAAAAAAAAAGACACGCTGATCTTTTCCTAGATCGGAGCTCAAAGCCTGTCACTCTGTCATGGAGCCCAAATGTGAAAGACAATGCTTGATCACAAAGCAGATGGCACAGATGTACTCATTTCTCTACTCTTTCTTACCTTTTAAAAACAATACCATAAATTCAGTTGATGCTTCTATCCAGTATGTTATAATTTATTTCATTTTCTATAGGTACAATTATACTCCTTGCTTTAACCACTTTATTGCAAACTTTTTTATATAAACTGACCTTAGGACTGATCTGTAGTTTTCTATAGAGCCTTAAGCTATTATTTTATTTAGGGACCCAGAAGAAGGCTGTAGCACAGTCAAAATGTCAGTTTAGTTGTAAAAGTTTGCAATAAAATGTCTAAAGTAAGGAGCACAATTGTACTTACTTGCATAACATAATTTGTAATTACAGGGGATTTAAACACAAACTTTCAATCTTCCTTCAGCTATCCACTCCCTCTCTTAAACTAATATGTATGATCACACACATGCAAAAAGGGTAAATGATCGCCAATATACATATTTTGTGCTGAACCAGCATTCATCAGGTAGTCCAGTTTATCATCTTCCACACCTATAAATAAACAGTTCTTGATTTATATTAAAATAGCAAATCTTCACACTTTAATGGTCAGGCTTCAATCAACTCCACTCTCCAACTCTTCAGTCATCCATACCATTAAAAATCTGATGATGGGACACCCAAATCCCTTGTTGATGCCAATATTATTTTAATGCCCATGTTGACTTTAAGTCATTCTGATCCCTAATGCGTAGGGCCTTGTCCATTTAAATATGCAGAAGAGGGATGGGTGAGATGCATGCTCAATCTGTAATATTTGAATACAATGATAATTGATATACTTGGAATTTAGATATAATTATAGGGGATTTGAAACAGACTTTCAAGCTCCCTTCACTACTAATAAATAGATGGGTTTGAACTCAGGATATTCAGTATATATTCATTGCCCACTCCATCTCAAACAACCGAACACATCACCACACTCATGACAAAAAAGATCTAAAATATACATACTTCATGCTTGAAAATCTGTGTTCAAATCCCATATATATTACATCTAGACTCCAAGTATATGAATTATGCTTGTACTCAAATAAATATTAAAGTAATCTCGAAAATTAAGGTCATAAAAGAATTGGATGTCATTACTTTTTCATTCATCTCATGTGTCTTAAAATAATTGTAAATTTTATTGTAATACAGGTAATATTTTTTTTAAAATATTGACTTTTATTTTATTTTAATAAATTCAAATAATACCAGATTTTGATTTTTTAATTCATGACAATAAAAATACATTTGATTTTTTATCTACATGTCAGTTACTGGACTCACCAAATATTCTAAAATTCACTAATTTCAATAACATCTTGTCTAATGCTTAGAAATAACCTTTTTTTTTTTCTGCCTAGTTTTCTGCTTTGGGTAAAAATGACTTAAATATTAAAAGAAAATATGCCTTTGTGGTTGAAATGAAAGGTTTTTAATAAACAGGTTTAATCAGTCTTTACTTATGGATCCAATAAACATGTTTAATTAGCCATTACTTATGGCTCTAAGACATGGTCAATTAAGAAAACATAATATAGAAACTTCAGACAACTCAATGAAGTATAGAGAGTTGTAGGTTATCAGTAACAAAATAATGAAATAGATGAGTGAGACAACAAACAAGTATTATTGGCAGCATTGAAAACAATTAATAAAGCTGGACATATTTCTAATAGACATTATAATAGTTGGATAGCTGAAGTCTAAACCCAAGAGATTGTAAAAAACTAAAAAAGCAACCATATGTCAGAAAGATGGATGAAATAATGAAATTTTCTGCTATCACATGCAAAAAAGACTAAAGATCAGAAAAACTGACTTAAAACCATCTCACAATGGATTAATAATGGTAGAACCTGATGATGATGATAAGTTTCATTGCCTTAATTTTATTTGCATTTACGTAACATTCTATTAAGTTATTTATCTGCAAATGCTGCTATATCAGTAGGATTAACCTCCTTACCTCTACTCTTCTTTTACCAATTTATCTAAGTAAATATTAAATAAAGGACAAAATAGACAGCCCATCTTTTTCTTACACTTATCTCTATCCATAAAGAAAGAATTTTGTCATCTGATTGATATATTTTCTGATTCATATACAAATTTTTAAAGGAATGTGTTTCATTCTAATCTTCATTTTTCAATACATGCAATAAAATAATCAGAATCATTTTATCCACTATGATTTGAAATCAGTAATGCAAATATAAAACTACTTTATCTCCTAAAAATCTATTGAATATCCTATGATTCATAACAATTCATTAATTTTTTTTTTTTCATATGTCAAATGCATTGACCAGAAAGCGAACCCAGGCCAGCAGCTTGGAATGCAGCTATACTAACCACTAGGCCATCAATGCTTAACATCTCATTAATTGCACAAAAAATAAGGTTAATTGCTTTAAAATTATCACACTTCCCAAATTATGTAATTTTTCTAAAAAAAAAAAAATTGACAAGTACGGCAAGAGAGACAAAAAGAAGAATTGTGTCCTTGTTTATTTCCTAGAACATCCCACTTGGCAGATTAGTCATGATACTGATTAACCAATCAATTCAGTTCACACAATTTCTCTTAGACAATGTAATCTTGAAAATCTAATACAAATAGGATTGCTGTGAATAAATTACAATTCAGCTTTATTAGGGTAGATATTTATTACTTTGAATATTTTCATTCATCTCTTTTTCTTATACACATTTATTATGAAAAATATATTATCTAAGCTTGCCACCCATTTTTGTGATGACATGATGCAAAACCTTTCTCCAGTGGGGGAAGGTTTGCTATGGCAGATTGCTGTAGTTTAGACTTTTTAATATGGCATAGTAAAATAGTCACATCTTTTAACAATGTATTAATAAGTCACAACTAGTCAAGAGGTCATCGCAGCCACCTTGCAAGCAAGTAGTTGGTTGCAGCTGGTTGTGGGTTCGCGTCCCAGCCAATGCTATGACATATGAGGAAAAAAACCTACAACATTCTATGATCAAAAACATCCTCCCTCCCTCCTCACTGGAGAGAAGCACAGCATTCTGCTATCACAAATATGGACAGCAGGCCTAAATATAAGTACCAAATATATTTACATAACTTTAAAAAATTTACAATTATTAAAATAAGTGAAATATAAAAATAAACATTAAATTTTATGTACTGAAAATAATTCATATAAATTACATTTTCTAGAAAGCAAACAAAAAAAAAAAAACAGCCATAGATCAAAGTGTACTTGTAACATATTAAATCTTAAGGGCATATTTAAATAACACATCAAACTCATTTACATTATTTAAGATTCTATTTGTAATACTGTAAAACAATGAACTATGTTGTATCTAACTACAAATTATAAAAATGTAAACAAATAAACAGAATTGTAAATAAACAAACAAAAATTCATTAAAATTTGCACATTTTCTGATATTCAACAGTCTTTTTTCCATCTATGAGCATCATATATGATTATATACACCAAGGGTTGCCAAACTTTGTAAATGCTGGAGGAACTTTTTTGGTGAAAGTGTACCTGAGGGCGACTACATTTTTTTCAGGGCTTCGAACCAAAAACCAGAAAAAACCCATTATTTTTGCCACAATGAAAAAAAAAAACAGTTTGAAGTCCTGTTTTTTTTAGGATGTATATATGAATCATTTTTTAAAGGGTTTTTTAGGTACTCACAAATATTGGTGATGTTTTCAGAAGATACGAACTGATGATTTTTTTTCTATAGAATATGAACTGTCGAAGATATTTTACTATAACTACTATTAAATTACCTCAGCTCTCTCTAGTATTACAATTTCTCCATTTCACTTTATAAGATATTTATTAAATTACAATTATTAAATTATCTATAAATAAATATTTTCTAGTGCTGGTTCAGAATTTAAAAAAAAAATTCAAGAAATTATACAAAATTAATGTTAATCGATCAATATTTTTACCAAAATATAACAAATCCTGAATTTATTTTTGATTTTTATAAAAAATTTGTTTTTTGGATTGCTTAATCCACTTGTATAATAAGTAAATATGAGTAAGAAAATTTAAAAAACACTCCTCCTAGTGTGGCATTAAAAATTTGCTAAAAAGAAAAAAAAACACATAACAATAAAAATAATATTTTACAAAAGTCCTCTATTTCTGTGCTGTGGAAAATCCAAACATTTTCTCTGCTAACAGACTTTACAGTAATAAGATATAAAGTTTATTTCTTGTTTCAACATCTATTTTCTTTCCTAGATAGATAAAAGTCCTGTTTTTTTTTTAAAAAAATCTCTTTGGGGAATATTTGCTAGCTAGACAAAGTGTTTTAACAAGTTCACAACTTTTTTGCTTAAAATCAGTTCATTAAAATTATTGTTTCCCCAGGACAAGTTATTTAAATTTCACCTCTGCAAAACAGCAATTAAATTTTCTAAGAATTTTAGTTCTAGCATTACACAAAAATAATTTAATCCTTTTTCAGCTTCTTTCAACCTGGGTTTATTTTTGAGATTGACAATAACCAGGTGTAATTTTAAATTTAACTATTTTTAAATAAAAATAATTTTGAATTTTTACTTTTAATTATTTTGTATATTCAAATCAGCTCTGAATTTATCATTATAATTTGTCAATGTCCATGTCAGCTTCACAGTCGACTTCCAGAGACCTTGCAGTTGACATCATGGCCACCCCTGATATACACTAATAAAATTTATTTGGTTCATATTGAAGGCACACACATTTTATTCTTATATTCTTTCTGAATTTAATGTGATGTAATAAAAAATTTCTGAGCACAATGCTAAAAATTTTATAAAATTTGAAAGCATATTTAACATTGAAATTGTTTTAACTAGATTTTTAATTATGTTTCTCTAGGAGAAAATGTCATTGAAAAAAAAAAGCATATTGCATAAAGCATATTTAATAATTATGAACTTCAAAGACTTCACTATTTACTTTATTTTAATATATATATATAATGGCTAGAATATCTTTCTTATTCATACTGTTTCTATGAAGTTAGGAATGAACACACAATAAAATATCACATGATCACTATTTCTTATGCTAGCACATTACTGTTATTAAAACAGGCAAAACTCTCCATACAGTAGTGCTACTCAGTGCCAATCAGAGTAATCAATGGATGCCAGAAAGCTTGTGCATAAAATCCCTATCTGGTGCCTAGTCATCCATTATCCCCACACTATGTGCAGTGCTCTCAGATCCAAAGGACATCACTGACAAAGGCCACAAGCCAGAAACTAGTGTGGGGATATTGGATGAATAGACACTAGATAATGATTTTATGCACAAGCCTTCTGGCATCCATTGATTACTCTGGTTGGCACTGAGAGGCACTACTGTATGGAGAGTTTTGCCTGTTTTAATAACAATATACATAAATTTGTCTAATTAATGACTACATTATTATTTTTTATACTATAATTTTTATTTATATTACTATTATATATATAAAAAGTGGACATGTTATATATATTAAAATATACAGTTGCACAACAATAAACAATATAATTCGTATTCTAATCATTGTATATCAACTAAATGAACAATTATATACCATATATATATATATATATATATGGTATATATATATGTTCATATATAGTTGATATACAATATAATTCTAATATTTTCACAGATAAAAGATGTCATATTATTATTACTATTTGCAGGATATTCCGTGTAATGAAAAAGCTAAATGCTGACGTTTCAGTACAATATCAAGTACCTTCCTCAGAGCGTCCTCTTTCTCAAATCATAAATCACCTGCATTCTTATGATTTGAGAAAGAGGACGCTCTGAGGAAGGTACTTGATATTGTACTAAAACGTCAGCATTTAGCTTTTCACTACACGGAATATCCCGCAAATAGTAATAATAATATAACATATATATATATATATTGAATGCAAGAGTGCTTGGAAGAAATTATGGTGTAATTTGCAGCTTCACTATATTTATTGCTAATCCAAATTAATAATAAAAGCTTATTTGCATTAAAAATATAAAATTAAAATTATTCATAGTTTGATATTTATGTAGAGAAACAACTGTAAGTTATTTTTGCTAAACTTTGCAATCAAAAACAATTCAGTAACCTCCACTGTTTTCAAATTCATATTTTTTAAAAATATTAGCAGGGTAATGGTAAACTGCTCTCAATAATAAAATATGTTCAAATAATCACTTTCCAGTATGTATAACATTACATTATTCTACAGTTGAAAAAATATTGTAAATCAAGTGCTACAGTAATAAGAATGACTCAAAGAAAGTAATTTAACTGATAAGGACTACAACATTTTTAATAACATAATAACTACAGCAGTATCTGATAACTTCCATAAGCAAAGTTTTATTTTATGATACAGTTAAAATTCGATGTGGGCATTTAAAACATGTAAAATAATTAAAAATAATTTTAAAATGATTTACTTCAAATCTGAACATTTATTGCACTTTTTTGTAAATATAAATTGGCTTTCTACATATTTTGCATCATAAAACATTTTTCTTTTTAACTAGAGTCAGTTGAACATATTTTTAAAAAAATTAGATTCATTATTATAATGATAAATTTGTTTTTTATATTATAAATATTACATTCAAAAATATATTTGTATAAAAAAGTAGAAAAATATATCCCATAGATGAGGGGTGTCCAACAAGTCGATCATGATCCACCGGTGGATCGCAAAGCCATATTTGGTCGATCGCGAGGCCAATCTGGCAAGAGCTGCAGATAACGCATGAAACAAATTAAGTCAAGATTTTTAAGTTTTTTTTTTTGTTATTTTTGTTTTTCTTCTAATTTTTTTCCGAATTCTAGATACGTTAAGTTCTTTAAATATTGAAAATAATATTTTTAATCTCGATTTAATGTAGCTAATTTGAATCAATAAATATTGTTAATAATTACTCATGTTGCTTTAATTATCCAGACATGAGTTTTTTGGCCCTAAATAATTGTTATTTTTTATAGGTAGATATATAAAAATGGTATGTATTTCACACCTCCCTCCACTTAGACTACGGCTATGATAAGTCGATCGCCTATGACAACAAGTCGATCGCAAAACATTTTAAAAATAAAAAGTAGATCATAAGAACACAAAAGTTGGCCACCCCTGCCATAGATCACAAAAAAATAAAAAAAATAAAATCATTTACTTTTAAAATATTATAAGGTGACACGGACACAATATAAGCATAAATATTTACATTATGTGAGGAAAATGCATAACAATTATTTTTTTTTGCAAAACACTTACACATATTAAACAATCCAAAACAAAGCAAAACTCTCCATGTAGTAGTGCCATCTTGTGCTAACAAGAGCAATCAATGGATGCCAGAAGGCTTGTGCATAAAATCCCTATCTAGTGCCTACTCATCCAATATCCCCAGACTAGTTTCTAGCTTGTGACCTTCATCAGTGAGGAGCCTTGGATCTGAGAGCACTGCACCTAGATCTTAGGATCTAATGCAACCCTCCAGCACCCACCTTTTAACTCTATTTAACTACAAAACTATGAGAATGAAATTGAAAACACTATTAATATTTTCAATCCAAGCTCAACAGCTTATATAGTCATATGGGTCTGAACTCAATTCAATACCCATATATTTTGGTATCTTTGGCTCTTTAACAACCATAGCCACCATTATCCTATTAGGCAGGATTGGTGTTAAGCCACTAAACATCACATGATCACCATCTCATACTACCACAATAATTGTTATTAAACAATCCAAGGCTCCTCACTGATGAAGGTCACAAGCCAGAAACTAGTCTGGGGATATTGGATGAGTAGGCACTAGATAGGGATTTTATGCACAAGCCTTCTGGCATCCATTGATTGCTCTTGTTAGCACAAGATGGCACTACTATATGGAGAGTTTTGCTTTGTTTTGGATTGTTTAATAACAATTATTGTGCTAGTATGAGATAGTGATCATGTGATGTTTAGTGGTTTAACACTTACACATACAAACTTATTAAGATGGACATCTGTTCAATTATAGAAAATCAAAGCACATTAAAATTTTGTGCAGCGTGCACTTAGAGCTATTGTGGGTTAAATATAATCAAGACATATAAGAGAATTTGTTTACTTATAACTCAAATTTGCACCCATTTTTTCATCTGTGTAATGAAATGGTTTTTTTCTTCTTTATAAGTTATTGTATTCAGCTTTATGTTACAAAGAAGAAAGAAACCACTCCATTACACAGATGAACAAATGTATTCAAATTTGAATTACAAATACAAACAAAGGATAAAATCATTATTATAAAGACACTAAACATCACATGATCACCATTTCTTATGCTTGCTCATAACTGTTATTAAAACAGGTGAAACTCTCCATATAGTAGTGTCACTCAGTGCAAGCCAGAGTAATCAAGGCACAAGACTTCTGGCATCCATTAATTATTCTGGCTTGCACTGAGTGGCACTACTGTACGGTGAGTTTTGCCTGTTTTAATTATGAAGATAATAGAAAAAGACATTTGTTCTAATATATGTGTGATTTAAAATGTTCCTAAATGAATATGGTCAAAATAAGTAACCATAATGAATAATTTGCAAATAAATAAAGTATATACTATTTTCCACTATACAAAAGATTTATCACAAGGAAATCAAACCATATATCATGTGACTTAATTTAATAATCTTGTATTACAAATGTTATATAATGAGCATGTCAATAGTTCTTAACAAGCTTTTCAGAATATCCCTATCCCCAGACTGCTTTCATGCTTTTGGCATTCCCCAGTGCAACTATTTACAATAGATAGCTGAATATGAAGACATATGGATGTCTGAAAATGTCAGATTTTCTAATTAATAGTTAACCAATAGATAAAGTACTGGATTTGACCTGGTATTTTAAATCTAATGCTTGAATATCTTAGTGCCTCACTGAGGAATGCCAAAAGCACGAAACCGGTCTGGAGATAGAATATTCTGAAAATCTTGTTAAGAGCTATTGGCATGTTCATTATATAATATAATAAAAAAATTATTCTATATGAATACAAAAAAAAATGTTACTTTTCACTTGTGAATAAATTTTTATTTTTTTATGCCAAGACTATTTTTTCTTTACTCTTATTTAACATATATAATATCTATAGTTTTTAACTATTTTCTGGAAATAGATACAAATATAGTATTTAAAAGTAGTCAAGCATTGGTGGTCGAGAGGTCAGCGCGACTGCCTTATAAGCAGTTGCCCTGGTTGCGGGTTCGCTTCCCGGCCGATGCTATGACACGTGAAAAAAAAAAGTAAACTATTAAATCAAGATAAGAAAACATGCACTTATTGGATCTATTATATAGAATATCAAACTAGGATTTGTTAAAAGGCGAAATAGGTTTGATGACTCACAAAAGTCAATGATGAAGTCCATTCCTTTCTACCATTATAATTATATAATTAATCAGATGCAAGCTCCAAATTTTATAGACCATTTTTAAAAAAAAACTTTAAATATATTAAACATAAATATATGATTAGAATATTGGAAATAAATTAATAAACTATAAAAAAGACTCATTTGGCTAATATTAGTTTAGAATAATTAAATTAATCTGAAATATTGAAAGCTTTAATAAAATTACATTCACTAGTAACTAAACTTTTAAGTAAGCTGCATTAATTTG
This sequence comes from Epiperipatus broadwayi, assembly GCA_028023455.1. Lineage (NCBI taxonomy): Eukaryota > Metazoa > Onychophora > Udeonychophora > Euonychophora > Peripatidae > Epiperipatus > Epiperipatus broadwayi. The sequence goes on along the minus strand of JAQFVV010000039.1, from coordinate 2,084,452 downwards.
AGAATGATAAATAACCTGAATTTTTTATTTTATTTGTTGAAATAAGCTATAAAGTAAATTTTATCTTTCATTCTAAAGAAAATATTTTTATCTGAGTGTTATTTTTCTTTAAATGAATATTTTGCTTCTGTAGATTTAATTATGACATGTAAAAGGATATACTTAACTTTTTTTTTATAAAAGTCAAATTTAAAAATTATTACCAGAACTAATGGTTGTATATATAAATTAGTTTACCATTAATGAGTTACTTATATTTTATTTAGGTACTAGATATACCAGTAAGCAACATTTAAAAAAAAAGAAAATGCATTTTTTTCTAAAAGATGTTGTTTTTTTTAAAAATAAATAAATATTTTATGACTCAGGAGACCTATGATAAAGTTTTTTTTTTAGCATTTTTAAATACAATGCCTTGTAATGTATATGTCTTGAAAAATTCTGACGATCTGTCTCTTGATACTAATATAAAAAGATAATTAAATCCCAGGATTAACTTAATAGTATTATAAAAATATATTCTGTTATACCAGCATATTTTTATCAATAAAATTAGCTCAATCAATTTTGTGAATTGAAAAATAATTTGTAAAACAGTAACAACAACAAAAAATTATTTATAATTGATCATTTATAAGCAACAAAGGTTTTAACACACATACATTTTTTTTTTTTTTACATAGAAGACATAATCAAGTCCAGTATTTCTAACATCCTATAAGCAGTAAAGAAGCATCCAAATTCATTACACATATAAAAAACATCTATGCACGAACCATATCGAATTATGCATGTAATTAAATTTTACTTCGTCAAATCATATATATATATACATAAAATCAGTCAACACATAAACAATATCAATAGCAATCAATAATCTCAATCTGTTGTCAAGGCAACCTCCTTTAAACAGTAAGGTGCACAAATTTATTAAATTTAATAATAACAAAAAAAATAAGAGCCAGAATTTCTCACCATGTTGCTATGCTATTAAGAACTGGATGTAAATTAATAACAAACTATGATGACATCTTCCATTTTAACACAATTCATCACAAATGGGTCAATAATTGAATCAATCCTAAAAACACTCAATTATCATTATTTACATATTTATTTAAAATATTCCAATGGAGTAGTTATATTTTCCTAGCAATAATCATGCTTGACTATTTCACTGGGCTGACCATAAACATATCAGTAAAGGCAAATCAGCCTCATTTATTTCAAACCACTAAAACGTCACATGATCACAATTTCTTATGCATACACAAGCTGTTAAAACAGTAGCAAACTTTCCTTACAGTAGTGTTACCCAGTGCGAGATATAGCAATCACTGGCTGTTACAAGGTTTATGCATAATATCCCTATCTAGTACCTACTCATCCAATATATCCAGACTAGTTTATGGCCTGTGGCTTTCAGTGAGGAGCCATGGATCTGAGAGCACTGCAGCTAGATCTTTGAATCTAATACAAGCCCCGAGCAGCCTTTTATCTATTTTGTTAACTATAAAGTTATGCGCCCAAATAAAAACATAACAATGTTTACAATTCAAGCTTATTCGCTTGTAGCATCATATCGATCTGTACCCAGATGAAAGCTATAAGCTAAAACCTAGTCTGGGGATATTGACTTTATGCATAAATCTTCCAGCATTTATTAATGGCTAATGCTTGCTCTGGATGGAATTACTGTATAAATACTTTGCTACAATTTTATCTTATTTGGTTTGTGGTAACAGTGTTTGTACACTCTACACAGTCAACTATAAATTGAAAGATTGATTTGTCTATCCTTATTACTGTAACATAATTGTTCTCATCTATTAGGATACTCACAATCTACAATGATTTTAAGATACTGTGGTACTCTTTGTTGCACATCATATAATTCACAAAACGTATGTCCAAATATAATATCAACTATGAAACCAGGTTAAGAATGAAAAATGAATATAAGTACCAGAGTTAAAGTTAAAAGTAACCCTTTAATAAAATACAAATTTATGAAAATGGCAAAGAAATTTAAAGTTCAAAAATCATACTACATGCATAAACAAAAAATAAATAAATCATTCTTACATAACATGAATGTCTGTGCATATCTCTGGATATGTTTACTATCTTAGTTAATCCTTCTTTAACTTCTCCAAAAACATACACACATACTGCACAAATCACTTGTTCATTATACACAATAAGTTAATGAGTTATATTCTTAATGTAAAAAATATTGTTTAATAACTCTTATAAAAAAATATTATAAAAAGGAAAATAAACACTAAAAAAGTAATAAACAATCTGAAAATGAGAAAGAGAGAGAAAATAAAAAAAAAAAAGTTTAAAAACTTTTATTATCAAGTTATTGATTGCATACTAAAAATATATAATTACACCTGGGTCTCGTTTTACACGATAGATAGGTTCCTCAGAAAACACGCGCAAACAATAGACATAACTTACCTTGAAAAAGGGGAGATATGGACTGTCATTTTTCAAAAATCGCATAAAAGCAAAGCACCAACGTAAAATTACTTTAAAATTCGCGCAAAAAAAAAAATAAGGAAATAAAATATGACTAATAAAAAATTTCAAATTTGAAAAAAATTGATACAAGACAAACTTTTTTTAGCTATAATATTTAATTTTATTCAAAACAATATATTTTTATGCATAATTTACATTAAATTACATTTTTATACACGTTTTAATTATTATCGTTATTTGCCGATAAACAGATTCATTTGCAAACTGGTAAAAAATCAAATTCTTAACAAGATGAAATACAACTAGCACCAACGTCACTCTCATGTTGTGTTAATGGTTTTCTGGTGACAACGTAATTAGTAATTAATCTAACTACTAAAAATTAAATTCTTATTTTTGTCTTTAATTTTTTAATTTTCAATTTTAATTGTGCCCACTGCTATTACTTATCTTTTAAAAATAAACTTGCAGATACTAAATGATTAATAATTGATTACATTCTTTTTAAAAAAGCAAAAACAGAATGTGATTTAAAATGCAAAATTAACACGCACAATGTTTGAACAAATTTACATTATAATCTTGTAAAATTTAATGTGGGTATACATAAAATGTGGAAATCATGATTTTAATTTCATTATTGCATAAAATCTTACTATCATAAAGCACTGAAAATATTGAAATTACTAAAATGAAAGTCGAAATTTATTATTTAAAGTAATAGCACATTATCGAAGTTCGACTTCCGGAGAAACATGAATCGCATAACTTCAAAATCGCGTTAAATAAATCCGCATAAAAAGAGACCCAGGTGTATTGAAGATTTTATAAAATGCAGTTTAAATCAAGTTCTTACCAGTATTTTATTGTTTAGTATCTTTCTTGGATATTATCTTTTGTATCAGCCTTTTATTTTCTCAGTACATAGTATACTTTTGAGAAATACAGTTTTGATAGTGTTCAAAATAATTTTCTTTATGAGGCTAATATTTGTAATTTGGAAGTTTTACTTTCAGAAATTAGTTTTACAACAGTATATTTCTATATCAGTAGTTTTTCTAAATTGTATCATTTACTCTAATAATTTTTATTAGTTACTCATTAGACTAGAGAGTACCCATTTACTGAATAATATTTGTGTGGTGTACTTTTCACTACAACACTCTCACACAAGTTAGGGACTGGCTTCTATCCACTTTTAACACCTTGTGGAGGGGTGTAATTATAAACATATTACCAAAAAACAAAATGTATGACTCCCAAGATACGAATTTTGTGATGAACCAGCACTCATTGTTTGGCCCATCATGTTTGTGATTTCACCTCTACAAAAGGAGTTATTAAGCAGATAGAACCCATTTATTTTTTGAATAGCATCAATTCTGTGTCAATAATTTTGGTGAATTTTCATTTATCCATAGCTCTTGTTGGTAGATTTATTACTGCGTTTGAAGTATTTATTAGACTAAATAAGTGATAAAAGTGTTTTATTCTATGCTCCATTTAAATCTAATGTGACATTTATTATTTGCTTTATACTACCATGAATAATGGTTAGTGTGTCCATGTACCACAACCATGACTTAGAGTTTAAATATTACTTGAACATTGTTTTTACTAGCTGAAAATGTATGTGAGTACTTACATTTTCCCCAAGATACTAGATCGCAGTGAATCCAAGCTCATTAGTAAGACTGAACCATAAAAATCCTCACCAGATAATAGTTTCTTAGGCTGATGATGAATATCTCCACATTCAATAGGGTGTTAGAAAAGTAGTTTTTCTTCACACCAAATTATTTAGGACTGCTTTCCCCATCTTAAATAGCTTTCCTTGAGAAGTGCTTTCAGTGTGAGCTAGTCATGTTCTAAAATCTTTTCAGCCTGACAAATAACAGAATAAGTGCGTGTGTATTAATCACACACATTACACTAAAAATAGTTATTATGACTATTATTTTCACATTTTTATAATTTTTTACAATAGTCATTTATATTTCATTTTAAAATAAAATTTAATCAAATGCTATCTTCATCAAGTAAGAAAAAGTAAAATTAAAAATGCCATCATTAAAAACATGACTTGATAAAAAGGTGGTCATATTGAAAAAACAAGAGATATATAAATAAAATAATTATGTGGATAAATACTAGGCAGACCAATGACGTTCAAGCATCAAACTAACAGATTGGACACAGATCCAACAACAAAAAACAGGATTTTTTTTTTCTTTTGCTCAGCTAGAAATTAGGAATCTAGTTCTCCTGCCTGTTACTCTCACCATGGGCTTATATCAAGAAGAGTGCTGAAGTGATAAAAATAAAGAGGCATATGGCTTTATTGTTCGAAAGTTCATAAGAAGTTGGAGCTGCAGAATCGATCCCGGGACTTCCCCTATCCCAAATATGATGCTGTACCAACTCTATGCCAAATTGTGTAGGGTAGGAAATGATATTTGTATTAAACAGAATATAATTGCAGAATAACATTATTTGATCTCTTAAATAAATGAAAAGTTAAAATATGTATGAATCCAAACGTGGTGAGATTATTTTTATTTTAATAAGATTAATTAATTGTGGAAAAGCCACTTCAAATTTTTAATGAAAAAATTCTAATTTAAATAATCAACTACTAGAGACTTGTTTACTTATTTATATTTTAAATTAGAACTTTTCTAATTATTTTTTTAGAGAATTTTCTAATAATTTGACTACGGATTTGTTATTTACTTCAAATAGAAATCATGTACCTTGGGGCTATAAACTGACTTCAAAAAGACCAAGATTATATTTAAAATCTATTAATAGTTCACAGAAATATATGAAGTATTGATAGTTTTAACGAAAACTTCGGTAACGTAATAAAGTTAAAAACATAAATCAAAAATATATTTTGACTTGTAAAATGGTAATTTAGATTTATAATAATAATCAAAACTATAGTCCTACCAAGAATATTCTTCACGTTAAAAGATAATCATTATAATTCTAAGATAAGTAATTCATTATTAAATGATTAAAAAAAAAAAATGAAAATAAGCCTTAATGATATTTTTTTTTTTTTGCCTTAGTCTTAATCATAGCTACAATTTATACATAAACCTTAGTATTTAAAATAATGTTTAATTACCAGTTTCTGTCAGCATTCAAATTTCTAGTCAAAGCCACACTTGTTATGATAATAGCTAGAACATATACAAGAGTACCAATATGAGCTTTATATGTAATCAATCTAAAGCAACCTTATTTTCAAAGTGTTAACATATTAACACATCTTATTCATATCAACATCAATAGTATTCAGCCCTATGGACAGGTTACAGAGTAGTCACATCACAAATTCATCCATTTCTTCAATCCAATTAACATATTAACACATAACATCCACATCATCACCAATAGTATTTTGTCCTATGGACAGGTTACAGAGTAGTCACATCACAAATTCATCCATTTCTTCAATCCAATCTCATTGACCAGCTTTTCAGTTCCACATATCTCTTCCCATCTCTTAAATCAGCAAGGTGAATCTTTTTGTCATTTCTTCTTAGTTGCATTCAACATTCATTTCCAAAATATTTTTCATTAAATTATTCATACTTCTTAATAAATGTTCAATCTCCAGTTCTCTTTTTATTTCTAATTTCATCAATCTTTTTTCATTTATTCTTTTCTAAATTTCATTTGTTTTTATCCATCCAACTATATTTTTCCATCTGTCTCTGTGATCACATATCAAAGACTTCCAACTCATTTCTAATTTTTTATTCAATGTCCCTGTTTCACAACCACGTAAGAATACTCAACACAGCAATTAATATTTTCCTTAATCCTTTCTTCAAAAATATTTTCTTTCTCTTAATAAATGCCTTCTTCATCCATATATATTATGTTTAAATCGATAATGTAAAGTTAAACTCTTACCATATAAGGAAGAGACCTTATAAGAGTTTTTAAATAGGACCCACCATTAAACTTAGTGTAAAGTAAATAGTATCTGATTCTAAAAAAAAAAAATCAAATGATTAATCAATATAAAAATTTTAGTCTAGTGGACATATAAATTTAAAAACTGTAAAAATCATTATCCAATGGAAAATAACAGTGCAAACCATTTACTCTACACATGTATTTCAGTCAAGAGCATGTCTTATCAACTACAGATTTGAGCAGTTATAAATCATGCTACAATCTATACGTTATTTATTAGCATATAATCCCATTGAAGTCACTACTTATTGAATATTTAACACACTGATAAATGTTTACCTGAACGTTTGTGATGATGGTGTTCTAGATAGATAGAGGAGAAAAGATACAAAGAAGAAAATTTAAAGAAGCTGCTCACATGACAATGGCAAAAAATCCCACAAGCCAACCTAATGTGACTATACATAATGTATGGAAACCACTAATCAACTTTGCTCTTAGAAAAAAGTGGAGAAATCAGGAGGAACCTCACAGATAAATATATAAAATTTCTACTGACTATTGCCTTTGGCAGGATGGCTAAGTTGGTAAGAGCATTGCCTTAAAATTCAATAATCAAGAATCTAAGGACCCAGGTTCAAATCCTATGCCACTACAGTCATTAGTCAAGCCAGTAACACCCGAAGAAAAGAAGAGAATAATATTTCTCAAAACTTTGTGCATATACTGACCTGTTTGATGTGCTATTACCAACAGTTGGATGTATTTGGAATATTTAAATTAAGTTAAATTTTTCTAATGGAAATAGTCCAATATAAAAATACAACTGATAAATGATATTTACTAATTTGTATACGGTTTCCAATTTTGTCTTCAACAGTGTGTGTTTAATGTTGTAAATACATAGACTAAGTATTTGTTTAATAGATTCATATATTGAAAGTAAGTAAGACTGCTTCGAGATATAAAGCTCAGACAGCAAAAGAGATGAGTATATATTACCAAAAGGTAAAAATAGTAAAACCTATAACACAAAATTATCCAGTAAACTGGGACATACTCCAAAAGTTTTGAACAACTCTACCAATATATAAACAAATAATTTAATAATATCACAAACTGTACTAATTTGTAATGATACCAATTCTTCATGTGTCTATTAGACATAATTATAAACTTTTATATATTATCATATTCATAAAAAATCATTTAATCTTGGCATATGTATGTTATGATCTCCATCATCTAATCTTGGCATACATATATTATGACCTCCATTATCATCAGTTGCCTTAGTAAATGCACCATCAATGTAGCAATATGCTTCCTATTTAAAAACCAATACTATATTCAATTTGATTTCACATAATGAGTTAATATCATTAGAAATGATTACGTATTTATAACATCAATAAAGTATTCATTTATATATTTGGGTGTTAATTCATACACAATATTCTCTAGGGTAAAAATAAGCTTTAAATAGTTTTCTGCCCTGTGCATTTATGTTAATCTGTTAGAAATAAATCTCTATTAATTTAACATGGTAATGTGGCTACTATATGATTTAGCATAATGATAAGACTCTGAATATAAGGTCCTAAGTAGACTCACGTTCTGGCATGGCCAATGCTTGAACTTGTCATGAACTCCAAACAAAAAAGTCATTCAATTATTTATTTCATAGAAATATATAAAAGTTTACACTAGATGATATATCAGATACTTTCAAATTAATAAATACTTACAATATAATATATATCTGAGCACTTATTGCAGATATGTGTAGAGATGATAATCTGTACCAACTGATGATTGCTGGTTTATCATAAAATACATATATTGGTGATTATTTATCTTTTCAACATATATGTGTACAAGTGTATCAGTGTTACAAAATAGAGTGGAAAATGGTGGCTCGTGTGAAAGTCTGTGCTGATATACCTTATATATTACATATATTCATACAGGTATATAATAAGCCTGCATTTCAGTTATTACATAGTAGAGATGTCTGCCCATCCCTCATATATGTATTAAATGGATTATGTCTTGTACATGAGGGGTTAGATGGACTTTACATCAACATGGGTGTGATGAGAATCTCGGTTTCAGGGTGGCTTTTGAGCATTCCATCATCAGATTTTCAATTGAATGGATGGTTGAAGAGTTGGTGTGTTGAGTGGATTGAAGCCTGTCCATTAAAGTATAAATTTTACATTTTTAATAATTATTACAAAATTACGGTTTTAAAAAATCATGTATCTTAATAAAATTCACAAAAAAAAAAATCAAAATTTTAGTCATCATAAAGCACATAAAAATTTGTTATCAAGGGAGACATATATCAAGAAGAGATATACTTTTCCCAAATTAGTGCATTTTATATTATTCGGACAGCCTTAGAATTTTTTCTTTCTTGGTAATTAAAACAACAGAATAAAATATACATGAATTTCTCAATTAAAAAAAAAATTAAAAAATGTGAAATAACTCAATACATGGCCACACAAGCAATTCAACTTGAGAACAGATTTAATTCACTTTGATGGGATTAAAGCAACTTTAGAACCATAAAAATAAAAAAGATTCAGATCCTCATAAGATCTTATGAGAGGTTTAAAGAATGAAGAGAAAATGTTAAATTTACGGATCTACAAATAGTTGTATCATATATAGTTTCCTTAATTTATTTAACTGGTCACTTCCATTTGTAAATGGTTTGTTGCCAAAAAATGCAAAAGAGATTATGAGCAAAAATATGAAGTAAATATTTCATTATCTTACTCATGGTATTTAACTAAGCTAATTGGAAGTGTTAACACATGATAATTCATTCATTTTATGCTGCTGTTGCATGATGTAAAAAAGAGAATCATCATTGGTAGAGAAAAATATGAACCATTTGAAATAAAAACTGTTTTCAAAAAGAAATATGTAATACCTATAACTTTATGCTCCAATTTGAAGTTAGTTGCCTTTGGAATAGCATATAGACTATTTCATAAATCAAGCATCAATATACATTATAGTTGATAATAAAGTTATAACATTAATTAACGAAGAGTAAAAGCAAAAACAATGATTTAATAATTCATGCTGCAAAAAAAAAAAAAAAAGGTTATATGTCAGCAACTTTTGATTTGAATGGTTTGGCAGAAAATTTTATTATTATTTGACAATATAAGTGACTTGGATTGAAAACATTAACACATTTTTCAATTTGAGCTAGTAGCTTCAAAGTAAAACAAAAAAAAAATAAAAGATTCTGACAGAGGGAAAGTGCATTAGATCCAAAATGTTCAGCATACTGTTTCCAGATTGAAAAGCTCCTCACTGTTGAAAGCTATAAGCTAGATAACTAGTCTGGCAATATAGAATAAGAAAGCACTGTATAGAAAATTAATAAGCGCAATCATCTAACATCTATTGATTATTAGAGCTTACACTATGTGACAAAAATGTGATGAGAAAAACTAAATTGCTGCTTTAAGTATCTTGATAGTTTTTTAGATAAAAATCTCAATAGAGATGCTACGATGTAGCATATGCTTGCCAAATATTTGACCTATTACAATATTATAATGATTAATATCATCAACTAAATTAGCTATATATAGAGTTGTTATTTTACCAAATATATTTTGTGGAAATAAGACAATGATACTTAATCAAAAAAACTCAAAAGTGTTTAAGGCAGGGGTTCCCAACATGGGGTACTCGTACTACCATGAGGTATAGTAAAACTTGTCCAATAGATATAGTGAATAGCTGGTAAATAAATATATTATGCTATTAATATATCCTAAAAATAGTTACATTATCAACATTTCTGAGCTATTACGTGTTCATATTATTATCAGCTACAGCAGCAACATTTCATGGGATTTAGAGAGGTTGTATAGACATTTTTCTTATTACAGGGTCTGATAACTCAAAATATCTATTTAAAATTTAAGATAGCTAGTAAAATTGCCAAATAGGTGCTGCAATAAAGTTTGCCTTCATAGCATATATACCTTTTATGCATACATGTGACATACTGCAAGTCACACTCTCTGACTGTTTATTACTTATTATAATGAATAGGGGTATCTGATAATCTACTAAAATCCAAGGGTGCACTGAACCAAAAAGATTGGAAACCTCTGCTTTAAGAATTTTACAGAAGGATGATCTACAACATTTTAAAATACACTTATAACATCATAAGCCTAAAATTGTTTACATTGCAAAATATGATATTGAATCTAAACTGATAAATGATTTTTGGATTGTCTACATATTAAGAATATGAACTTTAAAAAGTCAAAGATCATTTTTAAAACTCTAATGAAAAGTAATATCAATGGCTTTCAGTGGGAAAATATGAAAGAAGACATAACAGAATGGAGAATTATAATAAGGCAATGCTTTAAAACCTTTTTAAAAAATCATTTTGGAATTTCATAGCCTAATTTTTAAAACCCCACTCTCTCCTCTCAATCTCACTTGCATCCTAAATCCATTCTCCCTCCAAAAAAAATGGGAAGAATTTTTTTTCCCAAAAATGAGTTTTGCCATGACAATACAAGCTAATATGTGAACTCAAACTCTGTCCTATATAGAACACACTCATTCGTATTTTGGTTTATTTGATATTTTATGATGTACTTTACTTTTTTCATTAGAAAACTTTACCTTCCTGAAATACGTCAACATCATGTTTAAATGTAGCATTCCAATATCTTCTACTCTATGCCATATCTTCCAACTGGAAAAAATTGTCACTGCATGAAGTCTTTAGAATGTCTGTGCAATAATCCTTATAATGTAGATAGGATGTAGATCTCCCACAAAAACTGCAATCATGTTGTCCATAAAATACCCTTTCAGAAAGACTTGCATTGCTTATTCATTTTACAGTAGTGAATTCTACAGTATCACATCCACAAGTTGAAGAATACATTCACAGTTTTTATGATCTTAACAATGTATTTTAACCTTTATGGTGCAACTTTTGTTTATTAGTCTGGTTTCAGAACAGGTTATGTTTGCCTGTTTAATGAGATTTATTTAAATTTCTTTGAGCTAATAATCACACTCTCTTTAGTCAAGTTGCAATCTTTAGTGTCTATATAAACCCATTAGACCATAGATAAAAATGGGTATCCATGTTGACTGTATAAAGGAGGTTGCCTCAACAATATATTGTTGATAGTTATTGATAGTGGTACTATTTAGGTGTAGACTATTTTAATGGTACTACACCAACCGGTGACATCATAAATCTTAGCTTAACCTTTAAAAAAAGATTGAGATTGATGATGGTTATGGATATTGGTATTGTTAAGGTGTAGACTGCTGTAATGGTCCTACACCAACTGGTGACATCATTAATCTTAGCTTAACCTTTAAAAAAAGATTAATAAGAAAGCAGTTTTCACATGAATAATGACCGTTATTACACTATTGCATGTGAACATTAATATTTATTCTAATAAATCTCAGGGTTTATACAGCATTTCTGACATTGTATATGCTAATAAGTATATAACGATTCCTTTCAACAAAATAATATTTTAATCTATATTTCTCAGGTTTTTGAATATCATAGAGACTTATACATTTTATATAGTAAAGTTTCTTAGGATATGACTGAACATAAATGGGCATTTTGTGATTATATCCGGTTCATACCTCTTAGCATATAAATAAAGCTGTGAAAGAAAGAGGGATGAGCTCTCACAAAACATTCAAAATAATCACTATGCACTTACCTAGTTTATTTAAAGCATAATGAAAATTAGATGATTGGAATTACAATTACGTGACCACATAAATGAATCAAAATGATGATGATAAAAAAAACGCAAAGTCATTATTTTGAAAACAATAATTAAATAATTTTATTAAACAAAATGTGAATGCATAAATATGGGAATAAATAGGTATAAGATAACTATATTAATATCTCTGATAATGTTCTCTAAATAAATGAATTTCTTTTGTTTAAAAGCGCTGTTATAAAAAAAAGATCTCAGGTAGATGCAGTTATGTATAACTTTATGTGTTGCTCATACAAATACAAAAATATTAAAGAAGGTTCCCGATAAACTGGATTTACATATATCCCGATTATAATAAAATCTAAAATAGAATAAGAGAGTTATGTATGTCTTACAGATCCAAAATCTTTCCCCTATTGGAACACACTTTTAAAATGGTATCTTCTCAGTTTATCTCTTTATTTAGGAACACCATTTATTTCTCTCTAGATAAATATAATGTCAACATGGCCTATTTATATAGCATTAAGATCCTAAATGAGACATTCTATATATGACATATAGCCATGGATTAACTCTTTATTTTTTATATTCTAATCTTATTACTACAAGTGCATTTTAAAGCATTATTTATTCATTTACATAAATATATTTATAATGCAATACCATTGATATTATATAAATAAAACAAAATATAGTCTATTAAGATAAGAGCATTTCATATTCACTAAGGGAATTCAATGATAGAATTATCTAACAGAGCTATCTCTAATAAAAACAATGCAAACATATCAATTTAAATATTGAACCCATACTAATTGATCTTTTTACTGATGAGAATGTTGATCACACAAAAAACATAGTAAAGACATAAATTATTTAAATCATCATTATCCAATATAATTTATGAATAAAGTTTCCATTAGTAAACTTCCTTTTTACAAATATACAGTATACATAAAATGTGGAAATCATGATTTTAATTTCATTATTGCATAAAATCTTACTATTATAAAGCACTGAAAATATTGAAATTACTAAGATGAACGTCGAATTCCAATAATGTGCTATTACTTTCAATATACGCGAAATTTATTATTTAAAGTAATAGCGCATTATCGGAGTTTGACTTCCGGTGAAACATGGAATCCGTAACTTCAAAATCGTGCTAAATAAGTCCGCGTAAAAAGAGACCCAGGTGTGCTCATTATTTTATTGTTTTTAAAATTTCACCTTATAATGGATGATGAGTTCATTATTATTAGTTTTCCAAAAATTTTATTGACAGGTGATATAAGATCTTCTTAGTGACATTGATCCATTTATGACACAGGTGTTTTATTTTAAAAGCAATAACAATATTATTCATCACAATTTTTAAATCCATTTTGATGGTAATTCAGTTGTACATTCCTGAGGCAATTAAGTTTCCAATTAATTGTACTTTTTTAAAAGTGAGATATGTTATTCCATTTTCAATCTTCATTAAGATTGATTTTTTTTTTAGAAAATTAGCAAAAAAACAAAAAAAAACAAAACAAATATAACTATTAAATTAAATCAGAACTTGTCTGGTATACTTAATTAATATTTACATAAATTGAAAAATAAAAGCAAAATCCGATCTACTAAACATAGCAAGCTTAATAATTCCAAGATTAAAATTAGAATTTATCAAATGATTTTATTGGCTTTAGAAAGTAAGCAATTAATTATTCAACTATTATTGCCATGTTTGATGATGATGATGATAAAGGATCGCATCTGCCTCAGAAAGCAAATGAACAATGATTCTTTTTAGCTGGGCATTGAATATTTAAAACTTATAAAGTTTCCCAAATGAACCTTTTATGCAGGGAACCTTGAATTTTGTAGAGTGCTTGCTTTTATATTGTAGAGCACATGATTGAAAAATGACATAGATTCAAACTCGGCTTTCACTCATTTATAATTTGTACATGGAACTTTTATCATGTTGGCACAACACAGCAACCAATTTCATCCAGATGATAGTTTCTTCCTGTTGGTTTCTGCATGGCAAAATCAGCCACACTATATTTGACATACATAAAACATTTTACAATAAAATTATAAATATAGAATTATTTACCCTTATTTCGATACCAAATAATATACACCCGGGTCTCGTTTTATGCGGATTTATTTAATGCGATTTTGAAGTTATGTGATTCATGTTTCTTAATATCTTGGTATGCAGTTTTCTTTTATGTGATAAAATTATTAGATCAGAAGTCGAGCTCTGATAATGCGCTATTACTTTAAATATTATAAATTTCACGCATTCATGTCATATTCAAAGTAATAGCTCATTATTGGAGTTCAACTTCTATTTAATAATTTCAATATTTTCAGGGCTTTATAATAGTACTGTAATAGATTTTATACAATAAAGAAGTTCATAATTCACTTAAAATCAGGATTTCCCCATTTTATATACTCACATTAAATTTTACAAGATTATAATGTAAATCTGTTCAAATGTTATAGATGCCTATACTAGCATGTTGTTGTTTTTGCATTTTAAATCACATTCTATTTTTGCTTTTTAAAAGAAGAGTACGTAATCAATTAATCATTTAGTGTCCACAAGTTTATTTATAAAAGATGAGTAACAGTGGTGGGCACAATTAAATTTGACAAATAAAAACTAATTTTTAATTGTAATTAACAATTAAAAAATTACATAATGTGATCTGAAATTAATGTAATGTGAAATGATGAAATTTGATTTTTAAACTGAATTAAAAATTAAAAAATTAAAGACAAAAATAAGAATTTAATTTTTAATTGTTAGTTTTAATTAAAATTTTCCCAATAGTAGTGAGTCGGTGTCTTTTTATAATCGTAAGTGTAAGTTTTTATTTTTATTTTAAACTTTTAGTTTACCCTAATGGAGAAAAAAAAACACAAAAAAATAAATTTATTTGAAAACAAAAATTTCAATTTTAGAATGCTTAGCGAAATGGGAAGGATCAACAGCAATTGGAAAACGTTATAGTTTGGGCAAATCCACTATAAGACCAATTTAAAAAAATAAAGTTGGCGCTAGTCCTATTTCTTCATGTGACGATTCTGATGTCTCATATAGTGATAATGATTAAAATACCGTACATGTATGAAAAAAAATGTAAATTACTGCATAAAAATATATTGTTTTGAATAAAATTAAATACTGTAGTTAATAAAAAAAAATAAAAGTTTGTCTTTTATCAATTTTTTTCAAATTTGAAATTTTTTATTAGTCATATTATATTTTCTTATTTTTTTTTTTTTTTTATAATATATAGGGAATATGAGCACAAACTTTCAAATGACCCACCACTCTCCACACTATCTCATAACACTGATACACTTGAACACATATATGTTGAAAAGATAAATAATCACCAATATACATATTTCATGCTAAACCAGCAATCATCAGTTGGTCCAAATTACCACCTCTACACATATATGTCATAAGTGCTCAGATATATATTAATATAGCCAATCCTTATAATTTAATGGACAGGTTTCATTCTACTTCACAATCCAACTCTTCAACTGTCCATCCAATTGAAAATCTGATGATGGAATGCTCAAAGACCATCCTGAGACCAAGATTCTTGTCACATACATGTTGACCTAAGGTCAATCTGACCCCTCATGTACAGGACATAATCCATTTAATACATATACAAGGGATGGGCAGACATCTCTACTATGTAATAACAAACACAGGCTTATTATATACCTGTGTCTATATATGTAATATATAGGGTATATGAGCACAGACTTTCAAACGACCCACCACTCTACACACTATCTCATAACACTGATACATTTGAACACATATATTTTGAAAAGATAAATAATCACCAATATACGTATTTCATGCTAAACCAGCAATCATCAGTTGGTCCAGATTACCATCTCTACACATATATGCCATAAGTGCTCAGATATATTAAGATAGTCAATCCTCATACTGTAATGGACAGTTTTGTTCTACTTCACATTGCAACACTTAAACTGTCCACCCAATTAAAAATCTGATGATGGAATGCTCAAAGGCCACCCTGAGGCCAAGATTATCGTCACACCCATGTTGACCTACGGTCAATCTGATCCCTCATGTACAGGACATAATCCATTTAATACATATACAAGGGATGGGCAGACTTCTCTACTATGTAATAACTGAAACACAGGCTTATTATCTACCTATGTCTATATATGTATTTGCTGGTTTAGCATGAAATACATATATTGGTGATTATTTACCTTTTCAACATATACGTGTTCCAGTGTATCAGTGTTATGAAATAGGGTGGAGAGTAGTGGGTGGTTTGAAAGTCTGTGCTCATATATCCTATATTATATATATATATATATATATATATATATATATATATATATATATATAGACACAGGTATATAATAAGACTGTGTTTCAGTTATTACATAGTAGAGATGTCTGCCCATGCCTTGTATATGTATTAAATGGATTATGTCTTGTACATGAGGGGTCAGATTGACCTTAGGTCAACATGGGTGTGACAAGAATCTTGGCCTAAGGTTGGCCTTTGAGCATTCCATCATCGCATTTTCAATTGGACGGTTGAAAAGTTGGAGTGTGAAGTAGAATGAAACCTGTCCATTAAAGTATGAGGATTGGCTATCTTAATATATATCTGAGCACTTATGGCATATATGTGTAGAGATGGTAATATGGATGGTAATATGGACCAACTGATGATTGCTGGTTTAGCATGAAATACGTATAATGGTGATTGTTACCTTTTCAACATATATGTGTTCAAGTGTATCAGTGTTATGAGATAATGTGGAGAGTGGTGGGTCATTTGAAAGCCTGTGCTCATATACCCTATATATTACATATATAGACACAGGTATATAATAAGCCTGTGTTTCAGTTATTTTTTTTAAAGTGAATTTTAAAATAATTTTATGTTGTTGCTTTGCTTTTATGCGATTTATGGAAAATTACAGTATGTACTCCCCATTTTTCAAGGTAAGTTAAGTCTATTTTTGCGCGATTTCTTTTGTGGGCGTTTTCTGAGAAACCTATCTACTGCGTAAAATGAGACCCAGATGTGTATGAATACTTTATCTATTGAAAGGAATAAAAATTTAATTTTTAAATTGACTGTTATAGTATTCTATAAGATTTTCTATTATTATTATGGCCTTATACTAAAAACATTTTTAACCTTCAAAAACATCATTTTATTATATCTGATATAAAAACAAATATATACACGCCACTTTAAATGTTGTATTGTAGGTTAAGTTTGTTTACAAGTGATTTTAAGTTGGATATAAATCAATTACTTTTTTTTCCAAAGTAATTTATTAAACTAAAAACCATGTTACATGAATTGTGCAAAATGTATAAAGATGGATGATGTATAATAAGTATACATAATGTAAAATAAAACAAATTAATTGAAGGGAATAACATTGTTGAGTTCAATCAGAATTAAAGGGTTTAGTTTCTTTGTTGGTTTTTTTGTGAGGTCTGGTAGAGCTTCCATGACTCTTGATATATGAATGATGTTGCAAGAATTTTATCTCTTTGCTTAATTTTTGTCATACTCTGTTTGAGTATTGACTCTTCGTCCAGCTTGGGAAGGTGGTATTGTACCTTGCACCTTACCAGCCATATGGCATACATGATAAATATTGTTTGGTCTGATTGTGAGAATATCCCTTCCGTGGATGCATTCTTTGATATTTAGTATTTTGTAATAGTCAATCCTTGAGTTATCAAACATAAGTCTTTTAATACTACCTAGACCCATGCATGTTTTGATTATGTGGTCAAATGTTTCCTCATTCCTGCCACAATTCGGACAAATTGATTGAACCTTGGAGATAAATCTCTTATAGCAGAGGAACTTTATGATTATGTTGTGATTGATTTCTTGATATTAATAAAAAAACAATTTAACAATAAAATGTTCCTAAGTGTAATGTAGAATTGGTAGCTTAATTTTGTCTAATAAATGTTTTTGCTCATTTTTGAATTTAACAATGATTTTACAATTTCGATACACATTTTTAGATTTATTTAAAAAAATGTTCGCCATCTTGGATATTCACTAACAACACTATACTCATATATATATAACTTAACTTGAAAATTACAATTATTATATTAAAAAAATTAAACTGATTATATTTAATATTGAACCAATAGGTTTACTATCACAATGTATATATATATATATAATCATTAAAATCAACCAACACTTAGACAATCCCAATATCAATCAATAATCTCTCTCTCTCTCTCTCTCAATATATATAACAATCAATAATCTCAATATATATATATCACTAAAGTGGATATGTAAAAGTTATCTTAAGATGTTATTTGACTCATTTTGTTGTTGTATATTCATCACAATGGTGTGTATGTATGTCAAATTTAGAGAATTAAATAAGAATAGTCCTACATCTTAGCAATAGTATTTGCTCCAATGGTTATCATCTTTCCACATAATTTACTTTAATATATAGGGTATATGAGTGCAGACTTTCACATGACCCACCACTCTCCACTCTATTTCATAACACTGATACACTTGAATACATATATGTCAAAAAAATAAATAATCACCAATATTCGTATTTCATGCTAAACCAGCAATCATCAGTTGGTCCAGATTATCATTTCTGCACATATGTGCAATAAGTACTCAGATATATATTAAGATAGCCCATCTTCATACTTTAATGGACAAGTGACAAGCCATTCCATACTCCAACTCTTCAACCATCCATCCAATAGAAAATCTGAAGATGTTACAATTTACTTTAGCATTTATGTATTTCCAATTACATCATAAAATATAAGGAATTCTTCACAGCATATCATAATATGATCCCATTCTCAATATTTTTTTTTTTTCAAATTAAGTAGGAACATGTTCACACATTGACTATATTATTAGGAAATTTGGGGGGGGGGGGATTGCATTTACTTTTTTAAAGAGAAAGTTAGCTTAATAATTGCCACATATTCTTCTTTCATGTCTTATTGTACTGTAACTATCATTCTTGAGTTGCGAAGCATTAAAAATCATATTTAAAAAAGGTTAGTTTGCATTATGAATAATATATACAAAAAAAAAAAAATTAACAATGCTTTTATTTAATTTGAAAATTAATGCACTAAAAAAATGGGCAAAGTGTTGAAGATATTTGATATACTATTACTGTTAAATAAAATGGAAAAAATAAGATATGGAAGATCAAATCTTAATTTGTCTAATTATCTTGTTGTTGTTTTTTATACTGCTGCCTTCATAAAACACAAATATTATAAGGTATTTTAAAGAATTTTATTCAAATTATACTTATAAATATAGGGGATTTGAACTCAGACTTTCAAGCTCATTCACTATCTACACTATCTCATATTACTGATACACATGACCATACACATGCAGAAAAGATAAATAATCACCAATATATATTTTGTGCTAAACCAGCATTCATCAGTTTGTCCAGATTACCATCTCCAATATATACATATATATATACACACACAAAATATGTATGTGGTGATTATTTATCTTTTCTGCATGTATGTGGTATGTGTATCAGTAGTATGAGATAGTGTGGATAGTGAATGGGCTTGAAAGTCTGAGTTCAAATCCCTTATATTTACAATTAGACTCCAGGTTTAAGAGTGCCTGGTATTTCAAATCTTAAATTATATTGTATTTTATTAAACATTAAAAACTAAGAATATAGTGAACAAAAAAAATTCTTTTTAGTTTGAATACTAATGCATTAAAATGAATGAAGATAATTTTCTTCTTATGCCACAGTTTATTGATTCAGCAGATCCTATGTGATGAACAAAAATGTGTTAAGTTTTAATGGAGATGCATTGCTGAATTCCAAATGTGTTTGTCAGTTCAGACACAATGTAGTTCCTAATTAGTTATCGAAGAGTATCTGTCCATAACTAGCAAATGCATAATTAATTCAATCAATACAGTTTGTGATCAAACTTATTATTGCATGAATTAAATATGCATGTCTCTTGCTTTATCAAAAGTTACATGTAACAACCCAAATTGTGGCTGAAGAAAATAATATTTACATTTGTTTTTCAGAGTAATAATCTTCAAATTAAATAAAAACATTTTCTTAACAAATGAAATAAAAATTCATAATGCAAATTAATATCTTTTTAATATGTTTTTCAAATGTTTTGCATACACTTTAATTTACTGCCCTCCCCAAAAAAAAAAATACAAAAAACAAAACAGGAATTATATCCATAAAATGAAAACATCATGAAATAAGAACATGTAAGACATTTATTAATTAACTTTCTTTAATATACATGCTATTATTTTTTTTCTGATTTTCTAATATTATAGGCAATGTGTGGAAATGATACTTTGAAACTATAATTTGACAAAACCAGTAATAACATCATAATATCATAGGTTGTAGAGAGCTCATTATATTTTATAATGTGACTATAAATACATAGATGATAAAATATATTATGTGTAAAGATTGCTAGCAATTATTAAGAATTATTGCTAAGCCATTGGACTAGACTTATTAATTATCTACACTTGACATACACACAATTATACACTACTGTGATGTACATACAGCCACAGGAAAAGACAAATAATATTTTAAGATACCATTATTATCCCCATTTAAGGGATTGTTACATAATTAAGTAAAACAAATATCATAAATATTATAATGTTTAGATTATATGTTTTTCCAATTAAAAAAAAAATCTTGAAAATAATACTTTTCTTTTATCCTTTTTAAAGTATTTTACAATGGCAAAATAGATATCCTGAAAAAAAAAAACCTATAACTCCAAAAATATATATTTATTTATATATCAAATTTGTTCAGTCATGTTATGGAATTAATTTCAGTAGTTCAAAAAATATAAGAGATAGTTTAAAACGTCATTTAAAAAAAATAAAAGATCGCTTTGCTTAAGAGAAAAAAAAAATGTTAATTTAGGTTGATATGTCAAAATAAAAATATAATAAATCAATAATTCTTTGTTATATATATTTACCAGATGTACCCAGCCTATACAAAGGCTCATTTTTTAAAAATTGGTTTTTAAGATTTGATATAAATTAAACAAATGATGTTAATATTATAGAAGTAAATATGAGAATAAAGGTCTTCTTAATTTTTTAATTGGTAGCTTTAACATTTTTTTTTTTTTATTTATGAAAATACTTGCTTTGAATAAAATGCTTACAATCAAATTAAGCCTCTAACTTAAAATTTTAAATATATCTGTTATATTTTACATGTGAACGTGACAGCATTAAGGACAACCATAAGTGGTGGAATTAGGATGAGCGCAATATCAAACTGCAGGACTTCGATTATATGAGAACCCAAACTAGATGTAAATATGGTACCATAGCATCATTTTTTCCCCCCTCTTTAAATATCACATTTCAAACATGAATTTATGTATTTTAATCACGTTTTCATTGTGATTTAAATACTCTACCTTTTCAATTGCGTACTGATTCTTTTTGGTAGCATTACTTCCTTCACATAAAATATGCTTCACAATAAAAACTATTATTAATTATAAAGGGGGGAATTATTTCCTTTGCATAAAATGCTAGTTATATAAATTATGGTTTAGTTAGGTATAATTATTTATTAATGCCCCCCCCCGCCGACAGAGTTAAATTTCTAGTTTTTGTAATTTGTTAAAGCGACCAATTAAACAGCATTGTGGAGATCATTCCGATAACAGACAAAACAGGGATTTTATATAAAACATAGATAGATCCCATAAATAGATAAATAAAGACAAGTAGATAGAGTAAGATAAATAATATATATATAGATGGCACGGATAGATGGACGGACAGACAGACAGATAGGTAGGTAGGTAGGTAGACAGAAAAAAAAGAGGGAGAAAGAAGAAGAAGAGGGGGAAGATAGATAATAATAGATAGATAGATAGATAGATAGACAGACAGACAGATAGACAGATAGATAGATAGATAGATAGATAGATAGATAGATAGATAGATAGATAGATAGATAGATAGATAGATAGATAGATAGATAGATAGATAGATAGATAGATAGATAGATAGATAGATAGATAGATAGATAGATAGATAGATAGATAGATAGATAGATAGATAGATAGATAGATAGATAGATAGATAGATAGATAGATAGATAGATAGATAGATAGATAGATAGATAGATAGATAGATAGATAGATCATATTCAATTTGTCTTGTGAATAATATACAATTCTGCTAAAAATGAAATAAAACTATCTAAAATATTGTGTAATTTAGTATAATTTATAAATCCCCTCTTCTTGATTTTATATATTTGGCTTTCTTTGTCATGCCCATGTCCAGTCATAAGCAACAATTTATACTTTTACATTAGATTACTGT
Source organism: Epiperipatus broadwayi (assembly GCA_028023455.1). NCBI lineage: Eukaryota > Metazoa > Onychophora > Udeonychophora > Euonychophora > Peripatidae > Epiperipatus > Epiperipatus broadwayi. The sequence continues at coordinate 2,061,786 of JAQFVV010000039.1, read as the reverse complement.
GTAATTATTTATTCAAATGAGTATTTATTTTAAAGTAAAAGTAATTTTTTTAAAAAAAAAAAATCATCCACACATGATATATTATAAAATATCAACCAATAATAATTATTCACTTACATAATAATAATAAAAAAATGAATCGTAATTTATAATACAATATAAATAAATGTATGCCTATATATAGGTTTCTATATCAAAATTGACTTCTCTTTTAAAAATATATTTTCACTTTATTTTACAAAAAAAAAAAAAAATCAGCTTCTCTGAGTTTTGGCAGAATTGTCATCATCATTAATTTTGCACTTGGAAGCCAATTTAGATAATTTTATTTAATTTAATATACTGAAAGGCTTACATACACCTGCACATATAAGGTAATATATAAGGGATTCCAACTCAGACTTTCACATGACCCTCATCTTTCCATGCCATCTCATATTGCTGAACCACCTGATCACACACATGTTGAATAGATAAATAATCACCAATATACGTATTTCATGATAAACCAGTAATCATCAGTTGGTCCAGATTACCATCGCCACACATATATACAATCAGTACTCAGATTTATATTAAGATCCCCAATACTCATACTTTAATGGACAGGCTTCAAAATACTCCAACCCACAACTCTTCAGCCATCCATTTAATTAAAAATCTGATGATGAAATGTTCAAAGCCCATGTTAGTGCCAAGGTTGTCATCCTATCCATGTTGACGTTAGTCATTCTGACCTCTCATGTACTAGAGAATAATCAATTTTACATACATATGTGAGGGATGGGCAGACCTTTAACACACAATGTTTCAATATGTAATTTAATCCACTCTACAGGCTTACACAACCTGCATAAGTAATGTAATATATAAGAAATTCAAACTCAGACTTTCGCATGACCCTCACCTCTCCATGCCATTTTATTTAATAAATCATAGCAGTTGTTTTTTTTTCTTCCAATTTTCTAGCATTTCTAAGACTGTGTAAAATTAAAAAAACCATCTGTGAGATGATTACTGACAATACTCACATAGAATACAAACTTTTAATTTTTATGTGATATTTTTCTCAACTCTTGAATTAATTAACTATCGATGGTGAAAATATGGTTATAAAGGTACTACTGGAAGTAAACACACAAAACTCAAATGAAACTTGAGTTTCAAGGCTGATATTTTGAAAATCAAATCCCAAATACAATCAGGACCAATAATTACAACAGAATATTGGAAGTAGTTTGAACTACTCTAACAAAAATGTGGAATAGACAAAATGTGGACCTATTTTTTATACAAACACATGCTAACAATGTTAAATGAATAAGTCACTACTACACGTTTACATATAAACAAGCACAATACACTCTGCAAGATTCAATGCAGAGATAAGAGTGGCAGATTCCAGAATGTAAAATCTTTGGATTGATTCTAATGCTTGCAATGCTCAAATTTCTTATGAACTTCTGAGCAATAACAACATTCAATTATTTGGCCTAGTGTGGTTTAGTCCTGTCGAAGATGGTCACACTCTGGAATGTAAGTTTCCCAGGTTGATTCCAGTTCTGACACTAAGGGATCTGCAACTTCTTAGAACAAGATCTTGAGCATTAATAAATGCTACTGATTAAAAAAATGTGTGGGAGAAGGTCATAAAATGAAATTTAGAGAAACAGAGACAAAGGATAGAAAGAAACTGAGAGAAGGAAAACCAATATTTTCTGAAAGTTCATATCAAAATATTAGAAAATATAAAACATTTCTCTTAATAAAACTATTCAATGTTCAAGCCAAGATTACTTTACATACATATATATATATATATATATGGCATATAAAAGCGATTTACCCGCTGACGAAGAAGCTGCAAAAACCAAAACAATTAAATGGGCCCGGCGCTTTCGAGATTTTCCCTCATATATGGCAAACAAATGTCACTTTATTTCATATAAAATATTTATTTAATCTAATCATAAATTTATCTTCCTAATCTGAAATAAAAATGAAAGCAATCGAAAAAAATTTAATTTAATTTGATTGTTTATAAATAGAAAAAGAACTAACATTATTAAATATTAAAATTTTCTAATGGGGAAAAGTAAAAAAAAAAAAAATAATAATAATTGAAATAAATTATTAAACAAAATCATTTTTTTAATTTAAACAATATATTATTGATTAGATTCAAAATAATAATATATGGTATTGTTAAAAATAGCAAAAACAATTGGTTCGCTATATGGATGAGGAAGATGTTGAAAGGAAAAGATTAGCAGAAATAAAAATGGATGGTAAACATTAATATCAAAGAAAAAAATAAAACATACAGAAAATAAAAAAATGATACAGTAAAAATTAATCAAATACAAATTTAATTATCTTCGATACTGTTTCAATATATAGACTTTGTTATGTTTATAGTCAGATTAAAAACCTTGAGTAAGTATTAATATATAACTATCAAGAGGTTTGATGAATAACTGCTCTTGCAGCTGCACCTATCACTTGATCAGCATAGTTTCTTAATCTTAGTGCTTGTATATTGTTGTCTTTTAACTTTATCTCTTAGTTTATATATTGAAATGAAATTGGCTTAATCAAACTAAAATATCAAAATTAAAATTAAAAGCATTTAGGCAAAAGTAAAAGATTGAGAAATAGACAAATGGAAATCTATAAAAGTAGATAAAATTTAAAAAAACATATAACCAATAAAAGAGAATGATAGGTAGAGTGTCAAGAGAAAGAATTACAAAAATAGACTAAAAAATTGCATAGATGTCAATAAAAATGCCTGTAACCATCTGTTGCAAGTTAAAGACATACAATAATAAAAGATTATACTGAATGTAGAGGATCAATGCTCTTTCTACCCCTATCTGTCTTACCAAGTCAACCACTAGGCTAATTGAACCTCGAAAAATGTATAAAGTAGGCAGACACATACAGATGAGATTCAAATTTTATTTGATGGATAGTTCTAGTCGCTAGTTCATGGAACAGCTGAATTTATAATATAACATTTCAAACTTGAAACTTTTTAATCATGGATAGAATTAATAGAGATAATAAAACAAGTCACTGCCAGAAGAAACTGAGATAAAACATTTTTACACACATACAATATCAAAACAAATTTGGGATTTAAATCTTAACATTTATTATGGAATAGATTTAATTCATATTTATCTAAAATTGCACAGTTGGATGAATTTTATATATTTTAATATTATTTTCATATTTTGTTAAACACAAATATATTGTATAGAACATGCATTTAAAAAACTCAAATCTTTTAACTCCAGACCAAAAGTTCACATGCAAACCCATCCTCAATGAGGTGTGAGGATAATTTCAGACACTAGATCTAAAAATACCAACTCAAAGCCAGCATTTCTAAAAGTTAACTATTAAGTAGTAAATCTGAAATTTCAAATACCAATATGTCTTCAAATCCAGCTATCTAATTTAAATAGCTATAAAGAGTCGAGAAATCTTCAAGCAAACCATATATTAATAGCCTTAGCAATATAACATAGGTTAAGACCTAAAAGTGAAACTATAAATAGTAAATAAAATAAAATCATATATCACATGACCCTATTTTTGAAGTTGGTAAATAAAAATAATGAGCGGTGCTAATTGCTCTAACAAGCTTTATTGATAAATGCCACAAAAGGAAGCATTTAAAAATTTCTATCTAGAAATTATCTCCAATCCTCAGACCACTGGTCTCATGCTTTGGCAATCCTCAGTGAGACACTAGGATAATTTCAGATACCAGATTTAAAAATACCAACTAAAAACCAGCATTTATCTAAAAGTTAGCTATTATAAAGAAATTGTCAATAAAGCTTGTTAGATCAATTAGCACTATTCATTATTTTTATTTACAAGCTTAAAAAATTGGTCATGTGATATATAACTATTTTATTTACTATTAATACTTTTGCTTTTAGGTTTTAAGCAATGTTATATTTACGGCTATTAATATATGGTTTGGCTGAAGATTTCTCAGTTCCATATAGCTATTTAAGTGAGATAACTGGATTTGAAGACATATAGGTGTCTAAAAATTTCAGACATTCTACTTAATTGTTAACTTTTACATAAATGCTAGCATTGGGTTGGTATTTTTAGATCTAGTATGTACAATTATCCTAACATCTGACTGAGGATTGCCAAAGCATGAAACTAGTAGTCTGAGGATTGGTGGATAATTTCTAGATAGAGATTTTTAAATGCTTTCTTTCACAGTATTTATCAATAAAGCTTGTTAGAGCCAGGTCATTATAGCTAATAGTCATTTGTACACATTATATATTCTTACTATAATATTAATTTCACATGTAAAACATAAACCCTTAGATCTGCATAGAAAACTTTGTATGCAATTCAGCAAACTAATTTAAGAATTTAATTTGGCCAATGAAGGCACTGCACATACTCTAAGTTTCATTTATGGTGATTTGGTTTTACTCCTATTAAAACAAGTATATATATATATATATGACTTCTTTTCCATATATACAATAAAGTCTTTTTTCGAAATGCATTTATCTTCTGAAAGATTTGAGACTTCTAATATTCCTCTAAAGTGCTTTCTGTTAAAAGTCTGTACTGAAAAAATATTGGAAATTATCACTTTATTAGAAATAGATTTCATGCAAATGAGTTTAATTGACATGACTATGTATTTGATAGAATGATTTAAATGAAATATTGTTGGCAAAATATGTTATATGGAAAATGGCATAACTTAGGTGAATAAAAAACAGGGGAGGGAGGATGTGAAGCCATTAAAGTTATAAATTTGTGTCAAAATATTAGTTCATACATGTAAAAAAAAGTTCCTTAATGCATTAGTGTAGTTCAATTGAGCAACAAAAAATTCACACATCCAAATAATTTCAAAAATTGTTTTAATTAAAGCGTTGGAGGGCTGAGTGGTTAGCACAGCCGCCTTATAAGCAATTGTTCTGGGGTTCGCTGGGAAAAATATATAATTTTACATGATTTATTAGCTAAAAATGCTTAAAAAAAGATTAATTAGAAAGAAAAAACAAAATAAATAAGATGAAATTCATTATTGCTCACTAGAATATCACAAAGAACCAATAAAAAGCAACCCATTATACACTAAGCTTGCCAATCGCTAGCCTATAAGTTTTGTCTTATTCTCTAACTGACAATAGCTAGCTAGCTAGCCTGTTCTACCTAATGCATGGTAATGGAATCAGATATAGGTCAGACGTCTGAATAAAAAATCTAATACAAACTTAGATTACACAAGCATCCCAAAGATATGTTAGTGTTGTACACGTCCTTTCTATAGACTTTTATTAGCATACACACACACTATATTTATTTTATTGTGCCAATAAACTGAAAAAGTCTAAATAATTGTAATTAAGTAATAATATAATAAGCACAATTAAAAAAAATAATATATATAAGCACACAGAGAATATTTATAACACATTCAATTTCACTAGTATATATCTTATTTATGGGTGAAAACACGAATATTACCGAAATAATTAGAAATAACTGAAATACTAAATGAACATTTTCAATTTGTATATAAAAAATTTAAAAAAAAATCAATTATATAAAAATTACTAGAAAATTTTTAAAATAAATTCAAGATACTCGAATTTGCATAAAATTACAATTTGCATAACTTAATAAGATGTCTAATTTAAAATCAAACACAGAAAAAAAAAAACAATTAGACTTGAAAAAAAAAAAACATTCATTTTTGAAACAAGTAAATTACTAAAAAGTGATTAAATTTTCCCCGTGTTTATTAAAATAGGAAACAAAGACTTTACTATTTTAGAAAGTTGACTTAATAATACAAAAAAAAAAAAAGGAATGAAAATTGAAATTTGTTTAAACAATAAATGAGATTAAATTATACACTGTACAATTTTAAATTATAAATAATCTACCATTTTCAAAACTTATGTAATCCAAAACATATAAACAATTCACATTATTTATCAAAGACATTAAAACACATATTCAATAAAATGATTATAAATTCTTGCTAACTTTAAAAAGTAGCAACAAATGTATTATAAATTAGGGTAATCTTATGTTCATTAAGGTCATAGATTCAATATTTAAAGAAAATGGTTGGAAACCCTTAGTAAATATGTAATATATTTACTTTTTGACATACTTAATCAATCTTGATGTCCAGGATTATCTCTAAGTTCCACTGTGATGTATAAGTTGCTACAGCCATTACTTTTTTATTTCATGTTTGTGAATATATATATATATATATATATATATATATATATATATATTTGGGGTAGTTTTGATTATATATATATATATATATATATATATATTCATTGCTTTACAAAACCAACAATTCCTAATTCACATCTTAATGTAAATTGATAAATTTTAACTTCAATAAGAAGTGTGCCATACTTTGTGCACATAAGTGGATGGCCATTTTTATAATTAATAAACATGTGCCTCAAAGCTAGAGGAGTTCATTAAAGTTTATGTTGTAGTTCTTGAATTTCTGGTAAAAATTGCATAAAAAATTAACAAATAATAAAAACCATTGATATATAAATCCATTAAATTTTATAAAGATAATATACAACAGACTATAAATTACTAAATATATATTGAGACAGTTGTATCTCATGATATATAATAATATAGTAGTGTGTGTACACTTATATTCATAAAGTTGAAAAGAAAAAAAGAAGTAAACACAAACAAAACTTTTTGTAGATATTTTATATATTACACTGGAATAACAACAGTTAAATAATAATTTTGAATTTAAAAATTATGATAAAATAAACATTTAAAAAAGTATATTTAATGTTTTACTCTGATTTTGATAACACAACCATGTTTTTATGTTACAATAGATATACTGGTAATTATAAAATTCTATTATCTATTATAATTAGACTAAGAATTTTTTTAAATTAAAGCTGGTATAATATTTTGATAAAAGTCCTATGAAAAAATCATTGAAAGAATTAAAAAGTAAATACTTTTGGATAAAAACTTGGTACTTAATTAAAATGAATTTTTAAAAAAGTCATTAATTTTTTTAAAATCAAGATAAAGAAAACTTACTGTATGTACTGTGTGTTTTTTAAATTCCACAATACAAAATAAAAAGATGGATTTGAATCATTTTTGGGATTACAACAACATATAGCATTATTATTATGAAGTTATAACTGAAGGCAAAAAGTAGAGCTATGGCTAATATCATAACTGTAATTTGAATTCACATGGAAGCAAGGCCCAGCTTTTATGCACTCCATAGCCTGTATATATATATATATATATATATATATATATATATATATATATGTGTGTGTGTGTGTGTGTGTGTATTCGATTGCATGTCAGAAGCCTATCAAATTATAGACTGAATGGAACTGACTAAATGCTACCAGTTACCTGATTTATACCTTTAGCATAAATGTCAATAGGCAAGGCTATATTTAGGAAATAGCCAGCTTACTGAAAAAAAGAATCATGCTATAGTTTATATATACAGATTTATCTAATATAAAAGGAAGTGCAAACAAAATTATTATAGCTGTATAAATTATATTGTATGCATATAGGAGATATACTTCACAAACAGATATTAGTTGGTGAATAAAAAATAATAATTTATTAAAATATTACTTTAAAAAATTAACTTTGCAGTTAAAATGTTTAAAGTACAAGTTTTAAAAGTAAATAAGTGTTACTGCAACCAGAGAATTGATTTCAAGTTTATATTTTACTTTTGACAAATTTCTTTTTTAAAAAAAGATAAACATGGAAATCTTCCTTATTATAAGTGAAGGTTTAAAAAAGTCTGAATTTTAAACAAACTTTCAAATTGGATATAGGGATTTTTTTTTGTAAAAAAGGAAAACAACTTTTACTTAAAATGTACTAACAACTTTGATTTGTAAGAAAATAATAGGGATATGCATATGTGAGCATTAGTTTCATATATATATTAATAGGGAATTAGTTTTTTTGAAATATATATATAAAACATAATTTTAATATTTTTTTAAATGCAAGTGTGTGCACACATTTAAATGGAATCATACCCACATATATTAAATTCAGTCATCAAACTCATATATATTAAAATTAATTATGTATTATAAAAATGAAATTTTATTATTGGTTTATGACAATTTAAAGACATTAGTTTTAAATTATATTATATAGGTGCATGTGTGTGCTGATATAAAAGTGCTTATGTAAACACCTAGAAATATATATAAAATATACTGTAATACCATTTTTTTTGGTATTATTCTAATCAAAATCAGAATGCTGAATTTATAGCATACTCAAAAGACCTTAATTTAATTTTGTTATGAATAAATGTATTTTATTAAGTTATTCTAAGTGAATTTATTTAATCCTAGATAAGGTTTAAAACATTGTTAGTATTATTTCTTGTTCACAGTAAGTTATAGTGCTCTTGTTCCCTTAGCTGGATTCATGCTTAATGGTCAATTATATAGCCTGGGGTTATGTGTATGTTTGGACACCCAGATGATTCGACTACTTTTCAGTAATCATGGTTGACACAAAAACATATCCTTTAAAATCCAGACATTACATTTTACTTTACATTTCATTTTATTATTTCTTTAGAAATTAATTTTTTAGTTGAGCAGTACATTACTGGTACTAAGTGGCACGAGGGCATTGATGATGATCACCATGTTTTAGTATCCTAGCATTATTTTTTAAATGTTATATTCTTATAAATCAGCACTTAAGTCTGTGCATCCAAATTATTGTTTATATAATCTGCCCAATCTTGGCAAGGGTTAAATAATTAGCCTGGTCTAGAGTGGACAACTTTCAAACCCAGTCACAAGATTGACAGTTAACTTTATTTTTTGATCATTCATGATGATGAATGATTACTCTTATCTGTAATGCTGTTGAACTTAGAGTTACTTATAGTGTTTTTGCTGATCTCTCATGCTCATATTTATTCATTACATTATTTGTATATTGAAATTAGAGTAGTGTATTACATGGAATTGATGATGATTTTCATAACCCCAGATTCACCCCTGAGTCCATACTGCTACAATATATGTGAAATTGGTATGAAAGTTCTGAAAACCAATGCTAGCTATATGTAAACTAACTGTCATCAAACAAAATGAAGAATGAGCCCACCTACATTTTAATTTTGATTGTTTATCAGCATAATGCTTATTGATGTACTTATATGTAGAGCTTAATTGATATATACTAATGAATCCACTTATTCAATCCAACCCAAATGCTTATATATGGGCAAATCTTAAGTACTGTAAGTAAAAGTGTGAAGATAGACTACTCACTTTAAACCACTGTTTATGATATCTGAATGAATGACGCTGATGAAATTATCTAGAATTTACTAGACGTCACTCACAAATGAAACTTTAAACATAAGTAAATAAACATTTATTTTTAGCACTGTTTCTAATTGTAATAAATTTAATCAGCCATTTAAGCTATTGTGCGCTTTTTCACGAGTGTTAAATAATAATAAATGAGTACTTCTGCTTACAACACAAGATATAGTATTTAGGAAAGAATAAAATGAATCCACTTATTCAATCCAAGCCAAATGCTTATATATGGGCAAATCTTAAGTACTGTAAATGAAAGTGTGAGGATAGACTACTCACTTTAAACCACTGTTTATGATATCTGAATGAATGAGTGGATTCATTTTATTCTTTCCTAAATACTATATCTTGTGTTGTAAGCGGAAGTACTCATTTATTATTATTTAACACTCGTGAAAAAGCGCACAATAGCTTAAATGGCTGATTAAATTTATTACAATTAGAAACAGAGCTAAAAATAAATGTTGATATATACTAATGTAATTTCAAGAGAACTAAAAGTTATTCTGAAAACATCTCCTCAATATTAAATCGATTTTTAATTAATAGACATAAATATGACTTTTGAATAGTTCAAATATAGTTGAAATGAATATGGAAGTACTTCTGTATTAATTTCAGCTATATTCGAATTTTCAAAAAGCTATATTTAAACATACAAAAAAAAAAAAACAACAGTTAAAGATTGAAAATTTGGATAGTATTGAATAAAAATAAATTTTAAACTAAGCAGAAAGATAAGATCTGTTTGAGAATATTATAAAATATTTTTTAAAAGATAAAATGAATCAATGCTTCAAGAATCAGCAAGGTTCAATATCTGAGAGAGAACCCAGGTCTTTGAAAAAAAGTTTTTATGTAATAAATGATAAAACATTTTTGATATAATCTAAGATCAAAAATAACAATAATCAAACGCTTTTTTGCTCACGATTCCCTACGAAGTTCGAATGCTAGCACTGAAAATGATCCAAAGACCTTAAACCCCCCCCCCCAACCTCCAATATTCTATCACTGACTACAAGGCTTCTAAAATAAATAAAAAAGCATCTAAAATTCAAACTTTAATAATTTATAAAGAACTGTGCTTAAAAAAAACTGAATTAATTCAAAATAACCTTGTCATATGATGAGAAAATAAAGTTTAGGGAATATAAACACAAGCTTTAATTTATGAACTAGTTTAATATTTAAAAATATAAATCAAAACAAACTGTACGTATGTCATAGATTAAATCATAAATGTGATCTGGATGCAATAAAAGATATTCTTTGCCTCCTTGATATATGTTTGTTTCTATGTCCCACTTGCTGCTCTGTACATATACACCAACCCCATTCATTGCCTGACTTATATACAATACATATGTATATTCCATAAGTAGATCAAATGATAGCAGCGCTCATTTATCAATACCAAAAAATTTTCCTGTCAAAGCAACCTTTGATAGTTTTGAAAAAAATATGCTTTAATATATATCATCACTTTAAATCATTATCGATCCATTGCAGGATGAAATTCCAAATCCAATCCAGTTTTTCTGATCTCTAATCTCTCTTCTCTACATGACACCAGTACTTTTTCTTATTTCATCCACCCATACCACATATGGTCTCTTTTTAAGACCTTTACAATCTCTTAAAAAACAATATAAGATTTCAACTGTCCTATCAGATCTTCTAACAATATAACTGGCCCAATCAGCAATATCTGTTTATTCTCTTACCCATATATTTTGTTTTCAATCCCTTGTTACTGCTAACATACATCTCTCCAACCAACTTAATATAATTTTGCAATGTACACAGCATTAATATTTCTTAAGAAAAAATAAAATGAGTTCCCTAAGTAGTTTGGCATATGAAGAATAGTAGTCTCAAGGGATATAGGGTGTGTGGGCTGATTCCCAGATGAAAAAAGTAAATAAGAATATTCAAAATGATCACCTGTCAAAATTAATTTTGTGCTCAAACATAGCACTCATCTTAACAAATGCTTTTGTATTGCCTTCCTTCAACTGGCATTTATATTTGTTGTAATTAGAACAATATAAAATCAGACTTTCAAGCTCCCTTTAGTCATCCATTTCATCTTACACAACCGATACCCATGACCACATATATGTGAAAAAGAAAAATGATCACCAACATAAGTATCTTGTGCTGAACCAGCAATCATCTTTGGTCTGGATCATCACCTGATATATATATATATATATATATATAATCAGTGGTCAATTTATATTAAGATAGAAATTTTTCAAATTTTAATGCACAGGCTTCAATCTTCTCCACTCTCCAACTCTTCAGCCATCCACATCATTGAAAATCTGATGATGCCATGTTCAAAGCCCTTGTTTATTGATATTGTTATCATACCTATGTTGACTACAAGTCATTCTGACCCCTGATATATAGAACCTTAAAATCATGTAAATACACAAAAGAGGGATGGGCAAAACTCAGGATGAATGTGTAATATTTAAATACAATTATATTATATATAATTAAGCTGCCTCTAATTATATATACCTTAAGTATAGATGTTATACTTGTATTTAAATATTATATATTTATTATAATATATTGGTTAGATTTTTACTATTCATGTGGTGATTGAGCAAAAAAATAAAATACACCTGGGTCTCTTTTTACGCGGATTTATTTAACGTGATTTTGAAGTTACGCAATTCACGTTTCTCGGAAGTCGAACTCCGATAATGCGCTATTACTTTAAATAATAAATTTCACGCACTTACATCATATTGAAAGTAATATCACATTATTGGAATTCGACTTTCATCTTAGTAATTTCAATATTTTCAGTGCTTTATAATAGTAAGATTTTATGCAATAATGAAATTAAAATCATGACTTCCAAATTTTATGTATACACACATTAAATTTTACAAGATTATAATGTAAATTTGTTCAAACATTGTGCGTGTTAATTTTGCATTTTAAATCACATTGTGCTTTTGCTTTTTAAAAAAGAACGTAATCAATTATTAATCATTTAGTGTCCACAAGTTTATTTTTAAAAGGTGAGTAATAGCAGTGGGCACAATTAAAATTGAAAATTAAAAAATTAAAGACAAAAATAAGAATTTAATTTTTAGTTGTTAGATTAATTACTAATTACATTGTCACCAGAAAACCATTAACACAACATGAGAGTGATGTTGGCGCTAGTTGTATTTCCTCTTGTGAAGAATCTGATATTTTACCAGTTTGCAAACGAACCTGTTTATCGGCAAATAGCGATAATAATTAAAATGTATATAAAAAGGTAAATTACTGTAAATTATGCATAAAAATATATTGTTTTGAATAAAATTAAATATTATAGTTAAAAAAAGTTTGTCTTGTATCAATTTTTTTCAAATTTGAAATTTTTTATTAGTCATATTTTATTTCCTTATTTTTTTTTTTTTGCGCAAATTTTAAAGTAATTTTACGTTGGTGCTTTGCTTTTATGTGATTTTTGAAAAATCACAGTCTGTATCCCCCCTTTTTCAAGATAAGTTACATCTATTTTTGCGTGATTTCATTTGCGCATGTTTTCTGAGGAACCTATCTATTGCGTAAAACGAGACCCAGGTGTACATTTAAAATGAAGATACAAAACTATTATTTAGGTGTAAATGTCAATTACTTTTTTGAAGTAATAATTACTTCTAAGTACAAATCATTATTGATAATGTCATAACAAATACAGACTATTGGAAAAGATTAATGAGACAATAAAGACTAGAGAAAGAAAACAAATCAAAAAGAATCTGATAAATAATTGAAGTAAAAAAAAATGTAACAAGCAACAACAAAGAAAGATTAAGATGACACAGGTGTGCCAGAAGAATTAAATATAGCACATGCCATTTTTTTACTATATATTAAGTTACATATATTAAGGTTATAGCTTTAAGACCATATGCCTGAAAAATGGCAATAGAGACCTCTACAAATCTTAACACAAGATTTATTTAAAAGACAAGAGCATAAGTATTATATTTTATTTTATTAATAGCATTCATTTGCTTCTGAAGAAAATGTTAAATTTATTTCAGTTAAACAATAACTAGCTGACCAACGCTTTCAACCTAGAAGATCATATTCATAGCTGAGCAATGCTTTTATTCTCTTAATTAATCTGGGCTGATAAGTTTAAGCTGTATGAATATGACCTTGTAGGTTGAAAGCATTGTTCAGCTAGTTATTGTTCAACTGAAATAAATCTAACATTTTGTTCAGAAGTGTGCTCGTCTCTTAATTGATTTCAGCATTAAGAATATGACCTCCAGAGTTATTGTTTAACTGAAATCTAATCTTTTTTTCAGAAGTGAATGAATGCTAATAATAGAATTACATAACAAAAAAAAAGAAAGAAGTTATAGAGTTATATTTCATTTTATGTTTTAATTAAAATGTACAGATGTGAATATAATTTCTAGTCACCATAAATATATATATAAATGTTTAAAAGCAGAAACTCATTCACAGAAAATAGAACCCATATAAAATGTTTTTTGATCCCAATCGGAATATATAGGCAAATAACAAAAAAGATGCTTCATTCCTATGAAAAATTGAATTATGAATTAACAATTCACATCACAAGAAATGGGAATAATTGGTCTAAATGCTAGATCTATGTTGTCTGAGTAATATACGTCTAGTATGATTCTTATAATAATTTGGAATAGTAATGAAACACCAAGGAGTGAACCATTATTTCATAAGTATAAAATGTTTGATGAAGTCAGTAAGTCAACTAGTCTATTTTTGGTAATTAATAATAGGGGATGAGTTTTTCATTCAGAATTTATTATATTATATTACCATAATTTAAATAATTTTATAATTTAAAATAATCATTAAAATTTCTAATCTGATTGAATGGAAGAAAAAAATTTCAGGTAAGGAATATTAATTTATCATATCGAAATCGATGATGGGTTCCTCGAATTCAAATAAAAATAAATGCAATTACTGTTGTTTTTATTATTAATATAAAATTAATGTTTGATCAAAAAAAAAATCTTGCAATTATATTTATTAAAACTACTGCTAAACAAAGAGCATAACACAAAATGCTTTTCTCACCAGAAAAACATATTGAGATATATTAACCATCATTATCTTTAATAATAAATAATCTATTTCATCTTTCTGATTAATATGGTCCAATAGCTTTAATGCTCTATAGAATGTTTGGGCTTTCTGATTGACATCTACTTTGTCGTGAATGAATTAATTACAAATTATATTAATAATTAAATAAAAATTAATTAAGTGAAAGAGAGAAGACATTTAAGAAACAATTTTAGCAAGAAATTCAAAATTACCTGCAGTGTTTTATATTTCCATTATTTAAAAAAACATGGATAAACATATGTCAATAATCACTATCAACAATAGCAAAAAATAAATACATAGATATTATCTTGATGTCAGCATGTAACATATAAAAGTCCCTACTGGTTATTAAAAAATACAATGTGAAACTTTACTATTTTTAGAGAGAATCAAGATAAAACCAGTTAATTATATTTTCAACAAAAAAGCATGGATATCACTTAATACAATGGAGCCAGGAACGATGCTCTAGTTTGTTCCAAGCCTCCCTCCTATTCAATTCAAACGTATATAGCATATAACTCATGTTTTATTGATAATCATTGATTAATATAGACTATATAGTGTTTATTGAATTGCAAATATATAGTACTTTTCAACACACACACACACATATATATATATTCTGACCTTGTAATTCTGCATCTTTACTTCCAGATAATATATGGTATAAAATAAAACGGGTTCTATCTCAGTTATTAGTAATAACTGAAATATTCAGTACTAAAATTAAAATATTTGACTAACTCAAACTTAAAACTCGAATAAGGTTCAATTTATAAAATATATTATATAAATATTTAATAGTTTCATGAGACTTGAAGTGAAAATACAGATGACAAGATAGATTACATTGAGCCAATATCCTACAGGATACTACCTCAATGGCATAAGAACACTATCCCCCCTTATTACTATTTCAAATAACAAACTCATAGTATTCTTACGACTTTAATAACTTCCACTCAATAAGATTAAACTAATAATTAAATTTTAATCTTCTATTTAACAATAATCTAGCTCAATAAAATAATCTCAGGTTCATAAAGTTTATTCTAAGGTAAATTTAAAATATGGTAGTAAAATATGAGAAGGGATTTTATATCATAATCTACTACACTTAAACTAATAATAATAAATAACAATAATAATATTCTTCATGTAATGATATAATAAATACGTAGTAGCATTTTAATCATCTGACAAACAAAATATGTGTGGCAACTGATAGCATATAATTTAATATAATATTGTGATAACTGATTCATGACCAATAAACAATGTAAGATTATGATTGTTTAATTATAATTAATACCAATAAAATATTTAAATTCTTAAATAATTCTCTGTTTACCTTTTGTGCAAAATTATATATTATGCATGTATCGTGTTTTCATGCAGCAATGTGGAGAAACAAATAACTCTGACACAAAAATTTTTAAATAACAAAATTTAACAAAATTTATTACTAACAATAAATAACTAAACAATTTATTTACATTATTTACAGTGGATATCCTTAACCCTTTACATTTTACAGTTTGATCTATCTGGTTATATAAAAAATACTTTATATTTCAATTATATTTTATTTAGATTTAGGACAAAATTAAAAAAAATGTTATTATTTGGTTTCTCATCATGTTTAACTTATTACAAGTATATTTATCTCCTTTATTAGCGATAGCATTTTATTTCTAATATTATTAAACTATCCTATTTAAAAATCCATACTTAGAAAAACATTCCACAGAAAAAACAAAATTTTATAATGAGTATGGACTTCTCAAAATATAAAAATGTTCATCTTGCAAAGTCAAAGATGTTACATAAACTATTATCCAAAATTCAATACTAGATTTTAGTATTTATCACACAATGTTTACTAATCATAAATACTCTTCTTTAAGCCTTACTTTAGTATGATATAAGTTTAATCATTAATACATTTCTGTTAATCAATAAAAAATATACTATGCATATTGTTTACATAATCTACTTTATACTATTGTATTTTTAAAAAAAAAAATGCAATATTTATTTTCTCTTTAAAAAAAATACTAAAGCATTTAAAATTATTATTACTTTAAAAAAAATAGCTTTGTTTAGATACCTTATTTTAAAAAATTTTATATTTCATTTCCGAAATAAATTAAAATATATTTTATGATTCCTTTCTTTCCCCAGGATACTTTGGATCTTCAAATTTAAGTTATAACATTCTACTCCTTATAAGCAACTAAACTAATCTTATCCAAAAACGATAGCACAACTTTAGTTCTAAATTATTTATCATTTCTTTTAAAATATCTTACTAAACGATGCAGTTACATGAAATAAAGATAGCGAAAAACAGATGCATAGGATTAAGGAAGAAAGCTAGAGTATTATTCTTAACATATCTCAAAATCATGCCACAGTGTGAAGAGGTAGGACATTTATCTGCCTAATATCCTCTAGTACAGGGGCGATGTTAAAGCTATTTCTTCAGCTTTATTAGAACATCAAATATTTAAAGAAATATAAACACTGTCCAATAAAATATGTATTAGTCATAGGGCTATGTTAACTATGCTGATATTCACACAAAACTAAATATTATTCCATTCCTTATAACATCCTATATTTTAAAAATACATCATCTTGGTTTCCTGTTCACTATAGTACTTCCAAGCCACTATCTCAATATTATTTCTTAAGATTTTTCTACATCTTACATCGATAAAATAACTGTCTGCATTTACAAAACAATAAACAAAATTCATTAATAGTTGAACAATCTTACTATCCCATAAGAAAAGTCTGCTTACTTCATTGCTCTGTATGTTTAATCATATACGATTTACTTAGACAATATTTGAATATCCCATATCATAAAAAACTTTAAAAGAATCACAAAATTATTTATTATGTTGGATTATATCACTAATAAAAATCAAAAAAAAAAAAAATTGTCGTATGCATATTTTCAAATCAATCCTATCTCATAATGTTTTTTTTTAAATGTTGTATAAAAATGCGTTACATATAATTAAAAAAAAAAACTTTTACACTT
The DNA here is from genome assembly GCA_028023455.1 of Epiperipatus broadwayi. Taxonomy (NCBI): domain Eukaryota; kingdom Metazoa; phylum Onychophora; class Udeonychophora; order Euonychophora; family Peripatidae; genus Epiperipatus; species Epiperipatus broadwayi. The sequence continues at coordinate 2,044,173 of JAQFVV010000039.1, read as the reverse complement.
CATTCTTCCAATTTGTGGATGATCTAAAGAAAACAAAATATACATTATAAAATTATTAATAGTTATTATTATTACCAATAACCTTTATCTATTCATCGTGTTCAGTAGGCTTCCTTTGTCCACTTGAGCATTGCAGATATAAAATTCACACTCATACACTTTATATTAAAATATTTTTTTAGCTAAATTATTAAATTGTTATATTATAAGATTTTAATATTAACAAATTAATGTTTTTATGTTTTTCCTAATCTTATATAAAATTTTAGATTTAAATTAGGTCAACAAAATAAAAAGAATCAAAACTATAGTTACATATTTTCTTGAGGATAGTTCTACTAAGTCCAAAATGCTTATTATTTTCTCTAGAGTTTTTTAAAAATGTTCTCCAAGCGCGTTAAAGTTTAAATAAAAATAATTATTAACCCATTTAGTAACATTTTAGAAATAATCCTTGTTTTCATTTTTAGGACGATAATATTAATTAATCCCTTGAAGCTTCTTAATCTTCTCTACCAATATTCTCTGCATATTCCGATGCATCAATCCATTTAATTTAACTTTAAAAAATATTCGATAAACTTTTAAGTACCATTTATATTTCCATGGATCCATTTTTTCATTCATCTATGTGTTCACTTTTATCTCTGTTATCTTCTTGATACATTGAAACTTTCACTTGGTATTTTTATACATCTCTTTTAAAATAAAAACTTCAAATACTTTTGAACAATTTTTTTTTTTTTCAAGAACATTTTAAATAATTCAAAGAACGGATATTTTAATATCAAAACGCTTATATAACATATTCTCCTGGGTTCATTATTCAGTTCTGCACTCGAAAATATTTTAAAAAAATGTTACCTTTAGAAAGGATATAACATTTTACTCCGTTGAATATCATATTATGAAATAATTCATCCAATATATAATTATCGTGTTACCATTTAAAAAATAAATCTTGAATAAACCTATGCATAATAATGCTTTTCCAATTTTTTCATTAGACTCCGTATAATGTCCGAGTTGTGGGTTTTTTTTCTTTGTACCAAAACAGTTCTTCGGTTATGCATAAATAAAGCTGTATCAATAAATATTCAAATATTTCTTCAGCATTACATTTTCTATCTATTTTATTTTGTAGTATATCCATTTTTTATTGCGTAGCTTAGGTTAAACTTTTAGATAAAATATGACTGGTAAGTACTTTAAAAATTAGAAACTCATATTAAAACGAAATTATTAAATATTTTTAGTTTATACTTTCTCTTGCAAAAAATATTCTTTAAAATTATCAATTAGTTTTTTGCAGATAAAGTTATAAGAAAGTACTAAAAAAATTGACTAAAATAAAAGATTTTAAAATTACTATCTTTTGATAGTTATAATTTTACCTCTCTCCAGTTTCAATACATTTTTTATTCTCCCTTTCTAACTTAGTTACAAAGATATTTATCGTCTGCAAGAATACTTATTTCTTATTGGTCAATTCTTTCCCGCTTGAAAACAAATTTACAGATTTTTCAATTTATAGTAGAATTATATTTTGAAAATAAAATGATGGCGTAATGAACCTAAATATTATTTAACGTATTAATTTTAAATAAATTATTATTTTACTAAAACTATTTAAACATTACATATGATAGTTAACTTAATGTTTAATACTATTTACTTTTATGATAGGCAATAATTCCATCCAATTCTATAATATAACTTTGAAAATATTTTAAACTTTGTCATTATTTCTAACAAGCGTGTGTGTGATAGTATACGTTAAAAAACCACGTGATTACAACTTTGACAGACGTTTTTCTATCTATTTCTCTGTCTAGATTAATAAAATTGATACACTTATTATATAATATAATTATAAAAAATTTGGAAGAACAATTTAGAAAATATAGAACTAGATATAATTTTCACCATCACAAAGTTTATTTTAAAAATATACTATATTAATTTTTGCTTATTAAATATGATTATAAATTTAAACATAGCATTTATTAAATCATATGTTTTACACTATTAAAATCGAATTTTTAATTATACTTTTAATTATTTATAGCAGTGTTATTTAATATGGCCAGCTTTTACAACCATATGAAACAATATTTAAAGCTTTATATACTATTTTTAAATGATTTTATATACTACATATTCACTTTAGCTTCAAATTGTACTTTAAAGATACAATTAACTTAACATAATTAACCCTTAAACCGCTAATTAAATCATTGGTTGTATGAGGTAAAAATCAAATCTTTTAATTGGCCAACTCACAAACTGAAGACAAAGCCTATTGTTAAAACATATTCGCCTATAATATTAAATTCAACTCAGATACGTTTATAAAAAGTATATAATTAATTTTTCAGGTCATGAAGAAAACGAAAGTTCTTTCAAAAATAAATTGCTATTTATTTATTCTAAGATATTCTATATCGGCAACATAAAAGTTATAATGTAAACAAAAAGATCGACTTTTACGTTATAGAAAAGTAAATATTTCTTTTTACTACATCTTCAATATATTTACTTAAATCTTCAATATTTTTCGAAAATAATTTTGTTTTTTTATTATTCTCTCTGAAAATTATGTTTAATTTCCATAAATATTATTTAATAATAATTTAAATCGTATTCGAAATAAAATCTCAGCGTTTTTCTTTATTTTCTTTGATCAGGCAGTTTCTTTGTTCTTTCCAGCCAATCAGAATGTCTTTTTCGGCTGAGAGCATGCTAAGAACCAATCACAAATAATGTTCCTTCTTTGTTTAGGTTTAAATGCGTTTTTTTTTTATTTTTTACTTCTAAAATAAATCGGAAGATGTCACCATCGTACAGAACTTTTAAAAACGAATTCAATACGTATTTAACGAATTTTATCGTATGAAAACGAACTGAGTTAGAGTGATTTTAGATGTCGACGAGGAGTCTCGTCGAGCGCGGGAAAAGGGTTAATGTATTAAAAAAAAAAAAACATATTCTAAATTTAAAATTTTTCAGTAATTCACTGTTATAAACTATTACTGACCTATAGAAAAGGGCACAATATATATATAATGCAGACACTTTTTATATGTATAGTATGCATAGGTAAATTAAGATTAGAGTTTGTTTTTTAAATAATAATGTAGTTAATAATAAATTGAAGAATCGTATTTACATGTATTTTACTGAGTGTGTATTCATTCACTTTTTGTAAAAATAAGAAAAAACAATTATTGTTACATTTTGATTTACCATTGTCAAACTCCCTCCACTCACAACTTTGGTGCCATCCATTTCAGATAAATACTCTAATAATAATTACTAATCATTTTTGAAACTAAAGATTATCTCTAGCACAGATATAAACTTTAAACCCCAGTCAAAGATTAATATATCTAATTTATTATCTTTATAGATATAATAAACACCTCCACATTTCCCCATTCCTTTCAAATTCATATAAATAAAGATATAATAAAAGACAAATGACCACCAAGATGCATTTTGTGCTGAACCAGCACTCATCAGTTGTCCCATGTCACTATCTCTCATATATATCTCTATTATATGCAAAGGATTTATCTAGAGAAAATTGTTACATTTTCATTTACCATTGTCAAACTGCCTCCACTCACAACTTTGATGTCATCCATTAGTAAATTTAAAAAATCAGATATATTAATCTTTAATAGGTTTAAAGTTTATATCTGTGCTAGAGATAATCTCTGGTTTGAAAATGATTAGTAATAATCATTAGTGCATTTATCTGAAATGGATGGCATCAAAGTTGTGAGAGGCGAGAGCTTGACAATGGTAAATGAAAATGTAACAATTTACTCTAGATAAATACTTTGCATATAATAGAGATACATATGAGAGATAGTGACCTGGGCCAACTGATGAGTGCTGGTTCTGCACGAAAAGCATCTTGGGGGTCATTTGTCTTTTATTATGTCTTTATATGAATTTGAAAAGAATGGGGAAGTGTGGAGGTGTTTATTATATCATATAAAAAAAACTTACTGTAAACTATTTTTATTCTTTAAAAAAAATAATAATAAAATGTCTGACATTCATTGAAATTAAATACACTCTGATCACTCATGTTTTTATCAAGAAATTAAAATTTCTGTAATTGTTTTACTGTTTATAATATCAGTATTAACTTTATGTTCTAAGATTTTGTAAAACATTTAACACTGAATTAATCTGGACAAATTGGATGTGTAGGCACTGCATAGAAAATTTATCCACAAATCTTCTTGCATCCATTGATTACTAAGGGTGGCACTGGGTGGCACTACTATGTGGAGTTTGCTAGTGTTACTAACAGCTTTGTGTATGCAGAGGAAATGGTGATCATGTAATGTTTTGGTGGTTGTATTTAACATTATTCTTAGAAAATATTTTACTATGTGAATTACTATACCTAAAGTTTGCAAAGAGTAGTAAAGAAAGAATAAAATTTATGTGCTTTCGACATAAACCAAAGACATTTTATTTAAAAATATAATTGTGTACAGCCACTCCCATGTTATGAAATTTATTTACAAATTTTATTTTTTTTATTTTTTTTACCAAATGTGATCACATTTGACTCCTCAGTATATTTTTCTAAATGGATCTAATAATAATTGAACATAATAACTATTGGGTGTTAAAATGCATATTAATAAAAAAAAATACATTCACATAAATAGTAATTACAATGTATTAAGCATATTACTTCATAACACACCATGAATTATAAACACCAAAATATTCCAACTCGTTTACATTATTTTATGATATATATTGAACCGAGTTCGAATATGTGCATTTGAAACACCGGTCTCTTAGGCAGAGAAGAACATACTCAGAGAGTATGTATGCCCAAACGATAGCTATAAAGTATATAACTAACGTTACATTTCCAGGACATAGCTTCTTCTCGGGTGTTGAGTTGAACACCACGTCCAAAGCACTTTTTTGTTTGTGTATAACCACGGGCGCCAGCTGCTTATTCTAAAAGAATACTAAAAGAATAGACAACGCACTTTGAACAGTGGCCACTAACTCAACGCCTAAATCCACAACTAGCTCAGTTGTTTGTAATCACTAATAGATTATACTTAATTAGTGGTTAAAAGACTTGATAAAAGAATTGTAAAAGGAGTTGATAAAAGAATTTGATAAAAGGAATTGATAAAAAGAATTGACTGACAAATAAAGTTTAATTTTAAAGATAATTTATTAACTAACATTTATTTACTAAATTTAAACATTTTATAATTCTAATAAAACACACGCATATTTTAAATTAACATTTCTAAATGGTTTAAATATTCCTATAGATTTAATAACAGAACACTCTAATTTAACTAATAAATATTGATATAATGATCATGCACATATTAACTCATGTACACACATAATAATAATAAAGTATTACATAGCATTTGGAATTTAATCACACATATCAATAGTTCATTTATGTATGATATAAAGTTCATATAATTAGACTCTTGAAAGATTCGTACGAATTAATGCAATGCAATGGCTATTACAGTATAAACAAAATAAGCAAATGTTTTTACCTAGGCTTTTGAATGTAGACGTAGAATTTTGTTCTCTTTGGTGGCTGCTTTCAGTGAGGATATTTCCATTATGAATGCTTACCAGCCGGCTGGGACTTTTCCTTGATGAGTTTCCTGATTTTCACGATTATTACTATTGGAGACAATTAGATATTGACGGAGATTTTCTAAGTTGTTATGCTGACATTATTTCACGGGCAGATCTTGCTGTTTTCATCGGACTTTTTAGGCTGTGGTGAGGCGTGAATTCCCAAAATCTTCTCAACACTGCATTTTGTTTCTTAACTGACTCAATTAATTTCTGAACTGCACTACTCAATTACTTTGTGAACTGCACTCACTCAACTAATTTGTGAACTGAACTACTGTCCGATAAAAAAGTCTATTTATACCTGCGACGTGTTGTCTTTCTATCTCCGGCAAAGATCTGTTGTCGAAATTCCAGTGATAATCATTTGATAAACGTGTTTTGAAAGATTGCTTAATTAGTAATAGCCATGCAAAAACGTATTGTTTTATATTAATTAATATCTAATAGCCATTGCCATGTTTTTTAATGATAATCTTCTTTAACTTTCATTTATTTATAATAACATTTATTCTATTGTTGACAATCGCACATATATACGCACATATATTAGTTTTAACATTATTTTTTCTTTAATTAAACTTGAATGAAAAGAGATTTGTATGTTTTAACTTTTTAAATTATATTTTTACGAATACTAATAAAAACTCTTTACTTCCTTTTATAACCCTTAGTTTAATTTCTCTGATGAAACACCCCTCTCCCCTTCTGATTAATTAACTGCAGCTCTTATTTCAGAAACCAACGATAGAAACTATTTGATTCTCATCTTTTCCGAAAACAAGCTGCAATAAACTCAACATTTAATTTTATGTTTCTCTTTTATGAAAAATTACTTTAATAATTTTTTTTAGATAAAATTATATGTGCCTATATTAATATAGGTACATTACACCGCCCTTCCTTTTGAGAGTAAAATGTGTCATTTTTGACCATTTTATCTCTGACAACATTAAATCTTAATTTATTATTCCTTCTAAGTTTGCTTTTTGGTATCTTTTCCTTTCCATACTAAGGGCAATCTCCAATTATGCTTTTCTTCTTTCAATGCTGGAAACATTGTTTACAATGTTCGTCCTGGATAGTGACCACGAGGACAAACTGAATTTGTGGCACAGGGATCTTTTATAAACAAAGCTTCGGCTGCCGATTCTCTTGATCGGACTTTGACTAAGAAAAGGTGGCTGCAAATGGCAGGAATTTCAACTGTCCATTTCCGACTTACATTGTGGAAAACGAGGTAGGAGATGTGGGGATTCTCCCCTGAAAAGTGACTTACGACTTACTCTGGTTGTTGCCAGTGTGCTTTTTAACAAAGGAATGATCCCGGCCAATCCATTGTGGGTACTAGAATTTATCCAGTCGACAGCTTTAAACTTAATCCTTATCTAACTTATTTCAATACTACCCTCATCCCTTTAGATTCAAACCCTTATACACTCCTTATACAACTTAGATTGATTTTCATTTATATTATTTTTAAATTCATTACGAACATTATTTAAATATTTAGCTTTACGATACTTATTTTAAACCCATATGAACATTATCCATATTTATTTATGCTACAATATTATTTTGAAACTATCACGGACACATATTTATTTATATTACAATATTACTTTAACCCATTACTTTAACTTGATTTTATTGATTGATTTTCTTTTTTTTTATTTGAGCTGTTTGTTTACGAGCATTTCTTCTTAATTAATATGTGCGTGAAGAAAAAAAAATCTTTTATTTTGCGAAGCCTATGTTATTATTATTACTTGCAACATTTCATTTATTATTATTCATTCATTTTTAAATTTATTGTCTTAAGTTTTAAATAGAAATTTCAGATTTAATTTATTAGATTTATTTACTTTAGAATAATCATATTCATGCTCATAGTCCATTTCCGGTCCTTTTTGTTTATTTCCTTTACTTTTCCACCCGTTTACTAACTCTTAAACTATGTCCGGTGGTTCCTTTTTTCTTTCTACAAATTCTATAATATAAACTAACTTTCCTCTCTTATCGGTTCCGCTTTTATATTTTATTGCTTTATCTCTTTCTCTTTCCGTTCTGTTTTCGACTTCGTAACTCAGAAAACCTTTATACCTAGACAAACTCCGAATTACTTCAATCTGGGAATATTTTTTTCTACGCTTTCTCTTTGTTTTAAATCTATGTCTACAGCAAATGCGAACGTTTACTTTAACCTTTTTAAATTTTTGTAAAAACTTTTCTACACTATCTACTACCTTGAACTTATGTTTTTCTTCTATTTCTTGATCTACATTTGTGTCTACTTTATTTATCACAATGCTATCTGATTCTAATTCAATTTCTATGTCTTTTATCACCTCAACTTCCTTTTCAACTTCCTGACTTTCTTTAATTAAATCTAACTCTATAACTTCTTGGTTCTTCTCTACCTTTACCATTATCTCACATCTTATTTCTCTTACTTCTGCTCTGAGTTCTTTAATTTCTGTTTTAACCTAACTAATTTCTTCCTTCAATTCTGCTTTGAGTTCTAACTGACTTTGTTCAAATTTCTGACACAATTCTTGTTGACTTTGTTTAAATTCTTGACGCACTTCTTTTATCAATTCAGCTTTGAATTCAGCTTTAAGCTCCTGTTAGCTTTGTTCAAATTTCTGACACAATTCTTCTTTAAACTCTTGCATCATATTCATCATCATTCGCATCTCAGATACTTCTTCTTTCTCATTTTCCACTAAATGGGGATTTTTAAAATATATTGGGCTTTCTTTCAGATCCATTTTCAAAATTTTCAATTTCAAAGTACTAGCGCTTATGTTAAACTAAATTTAAATACAACTTATTTATTTATTTTTCTTACTAAGACGGAACTCAAGCTAACTCCACCCTTTTAGTCCTTTTCACTACCCGATCTTAATGCTTTAACTCCGCCCATAACATCTAATTGACTCTGATTTGATAGCATATATGTCAAAATCTCTTTTCATTTCGAAAAAAAAAAAAAAAAGTTTTCGGTCAATTCTTTTTTTTTTTTTAAATTAAAACACTTTTACATATGTAATTTAACTTTTTAGATTTTTATTTTCAACAAGAACAAAGTATTTAATTAACTGTCATTTATGACAAGTTCGGTCCACATTGGGTAAAGCCATTTGAACCGAGTTCGAATATGTGCATTGAAACACTGGTCTCTTAGGCAGAGAAGAACATACTCAGAGAGTATGTATGCCCAAACGATAGCTATATAGTATATAACTAACATTACATTTCCAGGACATAGCTTCTTCTCGGCTGTTGAGTTGAACACCACGTCCAAAGCACTTTTTTGTTTGTGTATAACCACGGGAGCCAGCTGCTTATTCTAAAAGAATACTAAAAGAATAGACAACGCACTTTGAACAGTGGCCACTAACTCAACGCCTAAATCCACAACTAGCTCAGTTGTTTGTAATCACTAATAGATTATACTTAATTAGTGGTTAAAAGACTTGATAAAAAAATTGTAAAAGGAGTTGATAAAATAATTTGATAAAAGGATTTGATAAAAAGAATTGACTGACAAATAAAGTTTAATTTTAAAGATAATTTATTAACTAACATGTATTTACTAAATTTAAACATTTTATAATTCTAATAAAACACACGCATATTTTAAATTAACATTTCTAAATGGTTTAAATATTCCTATAGATTTGATAACAGAACACTCTAATTTAACTAATAAATATTGATATAATGATCACGCACATATTAACTCATGTACACATATAATAATAATAATAATAAAGTATTACATAGCTTTTGGAATTTAATCACACATATCAATAGTTCAATTATGAAAGATATAAAGTTCATATAATTAGACTCTTGAAAGATTCATACGAATTAATGCAATGCAATGGCTATTGCAGTATAAACGAAATAAGCAAATGTTTTTACCTAGGCTTTTGAATGTAGACGTAGAATTTTGTTCTCTTTGGTGGCTGCTTTCGTTGAGGATATTTCCATTATGAATGCTTACCAGCCGGCTGGGACTTTTCCTTGATGAGTTTCCTGATTTTCATGATTATTCAGAATTGGATTATATTTTGACTAACAGAAAATACATATTTCAAGATTGTAATGTTCTTAATAAATTTAACACAGGAAGTGATCATCGATTAGTAAGATGTAAGTTACGTGTTAATGTAAAACTAGAGAGACAAAAATTATTAAGAAAAACAATATTTACAATTGATATTCCTAACCTTCAGAAACATTCTAATGAATTTAAATTAGAAATTACAAATAAGTTTCAAGTGTTAGGAGATTTTGAACATGATTCAGATTTGAATGAAATTAATATGAAAATAACTGATACACTTTTAAAAACTGCAACAAACATAGCTGGTAGAAAAAAGCAGCAATTGACTAATAAAATTTCTACTGAGACTAGAGAATTTATGAAGAAAAAAAGGAATATGAAGATATACAAAAATGATGTATTAAAAAGAATTGAATATCTCGAATTTTGTAAAATGATACGGAAAAGAGTTGAAAATGATATAAGAAAGTATAACTGTGAAATAGCAAGGAAAGCTGTAGAAGAAAATAAAAGTCTCAAAAATGTTAAACAACATTTTGGTATTGGTAGAAAATTTATATCTGCAATAAGAAAAAAAGATGGAATTATTACTAAAAAGTGAGATGACATCATAAAATTGGTAGAAGATTTTTATCAAGAATTATATAGTAATAAAGAACAAGTACCTCCTATATCTATTACATCTTCTGAATTGCCCAGAATTTTCAATGAAGAAGTGAGACATGCAATTAAGTGTATGAAGAAAGGAAAGGCTCCAGGAAATGATAGAATTATAATTGATATATTAAAAAAAGCAGGTGAAGAAATAGAAACAATTTTAGCAAAGTTATACACCAAAAGTCTAAATGATAAAGATGTACCGGAAGATTGGAAGAATGGAGTAATAATATTAATATTTAAAAAAGGTGATAAAGAAGATATTAGAAATTACAGACCTATCAGCCTTTTATCAGTTTTATGTAAAATTTTTACCAAGATAATTACAACTCGTCTACAGAGAACTTTGGATTTCCACCAACCAAGAGAACAAGCTGGATTTAAAAGTGGTTTTAGTACAACAGATCATATCCAGGTATTGAGAGAAGTCATAGAAAGGACAAATAAATATGAGTTGTCATTATGTTTTGGATTTGTAGATTATGAAAAGGCATTCGATTCTATACACATTTCTTCAGTGATTAAAGCATTGGATCATCAAGATATAGATCCAGGATATTGTCATATTTTAAAGAATATTTATAAAAATGCAACAGCAACAATTAGATTACATAATGATACTGGAAAAATCAACATTGAGAAAGATGTAAGACAAGGTGATTCCATATCTCCAAAACTCTTTACAGCAGTGCTGCAAAAAATATTTTGTGGATTAAAATGGGAAACTAAAGGAGTGAAAGGAAATGGAGAGTATTTAAGTAATTTAGAATTCACAGATGATGTAGTTGTTTTTGCAAATAATGCTTCAGAGCTGCAGGAAATGTTGCAGGAGTTAGCAGATGAAAGTAGAAAAGTAGGACTAAAGATAAATGTTAAAAAGACTAAAGTAATGTTTAATCGATTTGCTCAAAATATGAAAATAAAGATTGATTATGAAGAATTAGAAGAAGTTAACAGTTACAAATACCTTGGTCAGATTATTAATACAGATGGAAACATAACGGAAGAAATTAATCATAGAATTAAACTTGGTTGGAGTGCTTTTGGTAGAAATAACTTGATACTAAAAGGAAATATGCCTATGTGTTTGAAAAGGATGGTTTTTAACAAATGTGTTTTACCAGTTCTTACTTATGGATCTGAGACTTGGATACTTAATAGAAAAGCAATACAGAGACTTCAGACCACTCAAAGAAGTATCGACAGATGTATGTTGGGAGTAACAAGAAGAGATCGAAAATGCAATGTATGGGTAAGACAACAAACAGGTGTTACTGAACTTATTGAAAAAATTAAAAAGATTGAAATGGAGTTGGGCTGGACATATTGCTAGAAGAGATGAGAATAGATGGACAATTGAAATTTTAAACTGGATTCCAAGAGATTGTAAAAGACCCAGAAAAAGACCACATGTGAGATGGATGGATGAAATAAGAAAATGTGCAGGGGTATTGTGGAGAAGAGAAGCTAAAGATCGGAGAAGATGGATTAAACTTGGAGAAACTTTCATCCTGCAGTGGATTGATAATGGTTGATGATGATGACAATTGGAGACAATTAGATATTGATGGAGATTTTCTAAGTTGTTACATTGACATTATTTCACGGGCAGATCTTGCTGTTTTCATCGGACGTTTTAGGCTGTGGAGAGGTGTGAATTCCCAAAATCTTCTCAACACTGCATTTTGTTTCTTAACTGACTCAATTAATTTCTGAACTGCACTACTCAATTACTTTGTGAACTGCACTCACTCAACTAATTTGTGAACTGAACTACTGTCCAATAAAAAAGTCTATTTATACCTGAAATGTGTTGTCTTTCTATCTCCGGCAAAGATCTGTTGTCGAAATTCCAGTGATAATCATTTGTTGATAAACGTGTTTTGAAAGATTGCTTAATTAGTAATAGCCATGCAAAAACGTATTGTTTTATATTAATTAATATCTAATAGCCATTGCCGTGTTTTTTAATGATAATCTTCTTTAACTTTCATTTATTTATAATAACATTTATTCTATTGTTGACAATCGCACATATATACACACATATATTAGTTTTAACATTATTTTTTCTTTAATTAAACTTGAATGAAAAAAGATTTGTATGTTTTAACTTTTTAAATTATATTTTTACGAATACTAATAAAAACTCTTTACTTCCTTTTATAACCCTTAGTTTAATTTCTCTGACAAAACACCCCTCTCCCCTTCTGATTAATTAACTGCAGCTCTTATTTCAGAAACCAACAATAGAAACTATTTGATTCTCATCTTTTCCAAAAACAAGCTGCAATAAACTCAACATTTAATTTTATGTTTCTCTTTTATGAAAAATTACTTTAATAATTTTTTTTAGATAAAATTATATGTGCCTATATCAATATAGGTACAATATATATATATGTTTCTGAAAAATAATGCAGAAATATTTGACATTTTAAATTTCTCATTTGAATATTTGAATTTTTCATTTTTTTTTAAAAATATAAATGCCTAAATTTTTTTAATGTAGTTTAAATATTTTCAAAACTAAAAAAAAAAATTAAAATGTAAATCACTTTATGAAGTGAACTGCAAGTTTAAATTTTCAATTAATTTCATGTCTCCCTCCCAGGGATAAAATAATATGATGATGATGATGATGATGATTATTATTATTATTATTATTATTATTATTATTATTATTATTATTATTATTATTATTATTATTAGTCATACATACTTTGAAATAACTTTCAAACAAAAATAATAACATTTCAAAAGACTCTACCTAATCAACAAATATATGTTTATCATAACCAGTGACATCTACATATTGTATAACCAGAATAGAAGTTACATTAAGGAAATAAAGTAGATAGGAGTATCGATTAATATAACTCAAAGGCACTGCAAAAATTTAATTCAAGGATACTTTACAGTATTCTGAAAAATATAACGACAAAAAGAAAATCAATTAATAGATTCTTCAGTTGATGGAAGGGTCCGATGTTCAATTTGACAAAACCATATACTTGTTTGATTGGCCTTGTCGCATGAATGCAAATAAATTAATTGCATATCATTTATATTTATGAAGTCCATATCTCATTACCATACAAAATATTAATGGTTTTGTAAAATAAAAATATTGTAGAAGCTAATAGGCAATACTACATGATGTAATATAAACAAATCAAAAAATTGGTATTTAAATGAATTGAATGTATTTGTATTTCTTTGCACAATCATTACAAAATCATTTTTAATTTATTTTTTCTTCTTGTCTCCCTCTCTATGTATATACTTCTTCTGGAGAAAGATAAGTTATATTCATTTATGATAAATATAAATGAGAAATATAAATCTAGAAAGATATTATAATCCAATTATCATAATAAATGAAAAAATTGGCCTACTGCCCTTCACAGTATAATAAATACAAATTGGAATTATAAAGAATAGGTATTAACAAAATGCTATAATTAGCATTTCATATTTTTAACAGCTTAAGCAGACTATGAATTAAAAGCACAATGAATGGCGAACAAAGGATCAAGAATAGAAAGAATCCACCTATTTTTGTAGCTATGATGTTTGTAACCATAACTTCACCAACAATGTTGGCAATTTAGAGTGAAATTAATTTATCATCCTGATGGTATATGGCATATAGCTGTTTTTAAACTCATAATCAATATGGAAGGCTGGACATAGAATCTCACTTTTAACATTATGATTGTTATAATTTGCTATGTCCAGCGAGCAATAGAGTGCCGCTTGTCATAACTCTTTTTAATATATACAAAATTATGACTATTATGCACACGCTATATTATATATAAATAAAGGCCCGAAGGCATAACCAAATAATAATGAGATCAATACAATCTGTTACATAGTTCCTAGATTTACTTTGGAACGTCCAGAGGTAAACCTATCTGCAAAGCTAAGTGAAGGGAGCTGACTGGAGCACCCAAGGAAATGGCACATCTGCTTTTCAAGAGCTTCATTTAGCAAGTGTGCTCATCTCAGTTCAATTCTAGATCTATTACTACTCACACCTTGATTTTAGAGTAGCCTCCCTTGATTGGCCATCCGCTGTCCATGTGGTGGTCATCTCTTTAGTTCCTATTCGATCCCTGATTAGATAATGCCACGACTTTAGAATTGGCTATTTTAAGCAATGGCTTTGTTTACATTATCTAATCTTTCTTGATAAATTACTTTATAGTTTCTCCTTAATTAAATTATTTAATTAGTCTAATGCTTTATCAAATATTGTGAAGGTCCCTGGCATCCATGCACATACTTTTAGTTTAGCGTTAATATATCATTTATTACTTATAATACACAATTAGCAATCCATTTAGTTTTACATTTATAATTACTAACTAGTAATACATATTTTGTGTATACTTACATATACACACACATTTACCATAATTAAATTAGATTTAACATGTAAACTTAATAATTAAACATAGCTCAATGTAACTCTTAGGTGCCATATTTTCTGATAAATTAATTTCACTCTGAAATACTAACAGTGATGACAAAGATCTGCTTATAAATATGAGCTTCAAGAATAGATAAGATTCATTTTATTGTTGATTCTTTATTCAACATTTAAAATGCTTTTAATTCATATCCTAGGGAGAAGGTGATTTACTCCCTTTGTTTAAATATACATTGAGTATTAAAAATGAGATTCTGCCTCCAGCCTTACATAATTGATTATCAGTTTAATAACTCTTAAATGCAATATTCCATCTGGCTGATAAATTATTTTCCTCTGAATTATCATCAATGTTAACAAAGGCATGCTTAAAAACATTAGAGCTACAAGAATGGGTGGATTCATTCTATTATTGGTCCTATGTTCAACATTCAAAGTGCTTTTTAATTAATACCCAGGAGAGGTTGATTAATTATCTTTGTTTATGTATATGTACACACATACATGTATACACAGAGTCACCAAACAGAAAGTAGAAAAATAATTAGAAGGATAGAAACTGAACAACCAGGTAGATAGGTTGGATAAAAGAAATAGGTAGGTAGGGAATTGTTTTTTGATAATTTAGGTAGGGAATTGTTAAGTTGGATAAAAATGCATAAATTTGATAGGGAAGATTAGGTAGTTGCATAGTGTTGCATGTGGATAGATTAAGGGGCTGGTAGGATAGAGGAAGTTGAATAGAGCAGATAATGCAGAATGGGTAAAGTAGGTACAACAGCTTATATTGGGTAAAATATATTGAATATGTTAGATTCAGTAAGTTAGCTCAAACAGACAGGTATTTGGATAGGATGGAAGGAGTAAAATATATAAGTAGCCTGGGTAGAGTAAAAATTAGATTGGCTGAGTTAAGTAGGATAGATTGAGTATGCAGAGATGAGTAGGTGGTTAGATAGGTAAGTGAGTAGATGGGTGGTTAGGTAGGCATGTGGTAACTAATTTGATAGTTATATGGAAAAGCAATTAAATTGGTAAGTAGTTTATATGATGGTTAACAAGCAGGCTACCAGATAAGTAGATAATAATATAAAAAGCAGAAACACAGACAGTCAGACCATTAATAATATTAGTAGCTATGTAAAACAAAAGTAATTCATGTATATAACAATTAAATAATTCATTTATTAAAACCATCAGCCCAAATCCTTTACTAAAAGTCCTATTTATCAAATATTTGATAAATACATACTTGAAGTTCTATAGTCAACAGGATATTTGTGTACCTAAATACATCATAAGCTTTTATACTATTGTTTTCATAGGAATGGTATGCCTTGTTATATCTTCACAATCATTTATAACATTCTGAATGAAAATACACTTCTTTGTTTTGACCAAAAACAATAATTATATATTTTTTCCTCACAATCTTTTCGAGACATTATACAGAGCCCTTAACTCTTTATTTCCTATAATATTCTATCTAACTTATTATAGTTACTTTATTCCATATCCTAAGATACTGTGGCTCTATTATTCAAAACATTTTATAATTGAATGACTTTGAATGTTAACTGATATGTCAATGCCTAATAATGTAAAGTTTTCTTTCTCGATAAACATCAGAATGAGATTTTAAGCATTTCTGTTTAATTTAGGAATTGTTTGCTTAATTGTTTATTTGGGTCAAATCTTGGTAAACAATTTTAACATACTTCTATCAAACATATTTTCTTCAAATTTTGTACACATGTTAGATATCAATAACGACAATATTTCCTGGTAATCCAGCAAATGGTTCAGCCTACCAACCATGTTAGGCTGAATTTCAAATTGGGTTGGCATGAGTTCAATAAGTTTTCACTGGATTTCATGACACATCTAAAAGCCATTTATAGTTAATGAAAATAGAAAGACCAAGAAATGAAAGAAGGAATCATAATTTCTCTTGATTGCTGAATTAAAACTTGCTTTTCTGCCTTCATAAATACAAAACATTTCTAAAGGATTTTTGCAATGCATGAGTTTCATTTCAAAAATTGAAAATACAGCATCATTGTTTAGATGCTCAGTTTTTAAATTTGAATATAAATACTTGGAAGAAATCAGCTGCAAAATATCTGAATATTAAAAAATATAATATATATATTTATAAAAAAAATATTTTTTTTCTTTGATCACAATTTTGGTTTTCAGGAATTATTCATCAAATTAATAATTTACCATTTGGAGATATTGATTATTTGAATTGCAGATAATAATTGCAACTGGTTTTACATATATAATTTCTGAATACTAGATTGAAATTTGCTTCTACAATCATTCTTAATTTTATATACACTCATTTTCATCATAAGTATGCTATACAAAAAAAGTAAAGCCCAAAAAATAAAAAGATGAAAATCAAACTATGTGTTCACATTTATCAAATGCTACTCCTTCAGATTATTTATCTGCCATGAAAGATGTTGCCTTCTAAAGTTTTTTATAGGAAAATATTATTCATTAAGAATTGTTTAGTGTTTTCCTCAGAGACATTGATGTTCTTCTGCTGCTTTCAAATGCTATTTTATCATTATTATATATCATATCCAAGCAACATTTTTTTTAATATACGTCAAAGCGTTGACTGGGAAGCGAACCCAGGCCGGCTGCTTGGAAGGCAGTTATGCTAACCGCTAGGCCACCAACTCTTGACAAAACCTTAAATTCAGTCACATTGCTTTTATTGATTTTCTGACTGAAAAAAAATATGATGAAGACAATATCTTATAAACAGTCAGCAAATACTCCATTATTCTCGAAGAAAAGATTTATTAAAAAAACGTTCTTCCCTTCTTGATGATTCTGCATGTCATCACTATCCAAAATTATAAAGTGTTACAATTTTTCAAAAATTCTAATAATTATAAAACGAATATCAGATTTTTAAGCAGAATTTGATAGATTTATCACAAATTTATATTTGTTCATTTACATTAGACCATCATTTGTTGATGTTTACGGACTGTTGTTTTTATTTGCAAGTCAGCTTTTAAATATTTAAAAAAGTGAAATGTGACTTTTTAAAAATATTATTCATTTATAAAATTAAATTAAAAAGAAATCAACTCCAATTTATTGAGTTTTAGTATAATATGAACATTTTAGAAAGAAATGAAAGGTTGAGCATTTTAAAAAAACTCTCACCAGGTGGAATTATATAAAAGGTTAACATTTAAATAATAGCAAGGAAAGTAGTTTACTCTTTAAGGCTCGAACAGGATCTTTAGCAACAAAGGAATATACACATAAATGGAAAAATGTGGGTGATTTAGTCTGCAAGTTGTGTAAGGAAGGCATAAAATAGGCATCTGTTAATTGAATTAAAATTCCTGAAAGCAGAAAGGCTACAAATAATGAAGTTGTGGGAGAATAAATATAAACAAAGTAATTATATACAGAAAGTGGGTTATTGGTTTTATGCTGGGTTTGGAAAAAGATAAGGGGGATTTAGATATAAAGGTTATGGAGTTGACAAAGATTATGTTGTAGAAATGGGGATGGAGCACGATAGAGAGGAATATGGGAAAAATTAGGGAGGGAAATGGAAAGAGAAGATATAGTGGCTAACAGGTTTCTCTGGACATAATGGCTGAGAGATTCCTGACTCCATATAATGAGAAGTCACAGTGTGTCACATCACATAAAAGGGTTAATACCTTGCTGATTTGCAGGTGTCTGCATTGTATTCTAAGCCAGCTAAATTCTCAATATGCATCTCATTAATATCTTTGATATAATTTTTAAAATAATAAGTAAAGTATACCTCTACGATGACAGAAAAACATGTTCAAGTCTGACAGGAAAGACAACATCTTTCTCTACACCAACAACTTATTAAAAGCAGGTTTCAAATATAAGACAATTATTAACAAAATTAAACAATTTCACAAAAAAATTACAGACAAAAGTAGAGACCACAACCTTCCACACATTACCCTACCTTTCTCTAATCAGCTTTCGCACACACACCTGCACTAATCGTCTTATAAACAATTCTAAAGACAAAGTTGACCTTGCTAAACCCCCCATGTCGTTTATAGCATCTCATGCCCTCAACCTGGATGCTGTGACATTTACTATAGTGAAAGCAAAGTCACTATTAACAATAGAACCACTCAACACAAATACACATATAAAAGAGCACAGAAAAATAATAACAATTCAATATTTTTAAAGCACTCAAAACGAACTGGTCACATATTTGAACCCTCCAACCGTAGAATAGTATGCATTGAAAAAAATGACTGTAAACGAAAAAGAAACCTACTTTATCACTAGCAATAATAACTCTATTGCGGCGGTGGGGCGCCCAATGGTTTTTTTTGGCTCTCCGGGGGGCGCCTTCTTTTTAGATAATTTCTTGGGGGGCCCCTCCTTTTCCCCCCCCCCCCCCCCCCCCCTCCCCCCGCCCTGACTCTATTAACAGACGCGATACTTGCTTTGATATTTTCAAAGGTTGGGCTAATTAAATATTTTACATGTAATTTGTATATTACCATCTATATTCTACTCTGCACTGTTTATTTTTATGGCTATGAATATGAGGCAACATGCTCGAAAGCGCTCAGCTGTTAATTATTTCACGGATTCATATGAGTATTTATTATAGCTTCTCTTTCCAGCGCCTCAACACGCTTGTAATTTTGTTATAACATATATATATAATTATTACTAATAAAATGAAGTGCAAATCTGCACTTAAGAAATTACTAAAAAAATAATAAAAAAATTCTTAATTAAAGCAATTTTTCCAAACTATGTAAATTAGAGAAAAAAAAAACATATTACAGTATATTAGATTAATAAATTTGTGAGTATTACTATTTAGAACATTTTAAAAATATTATATAAAAATATTTTATTTTTACTTAAAAAGAGTATTGCGTTACATTTGTTTCAAATTTATTTAACAATTATTTCCAAAAGATATTATACTTAATTTAATGCTATAAAACAAAACGTTTTCAGTTAGTAATCATCTCAAGTTACTAACGATGATAATGCACTTCCACAAAACTTAAAAAAATGTTGATATAATAAATTTTAAAATATTTTCATATTAAAAAATGCTAAAATTAAAAACGATTCACAACTAACCATTAGACAAATGATAATATTTCAACAATGAAATATTCTATGTTGAAAGAAAAGAGTATAAAAAAATATAAAAAGAATGAGTTTTCAATAAATGCATTTATATATAACACAAAGAAGATATCAAGTATGTGAGATCATAGGTATAAATATAATCGATTAAAATATTTCAAAAATAGTTTAAAGCAACAAATTATTTATTGAGAGGTATTATCCGCACATTAAACAGGCAAAACTCTCCATACAGAAACTAGTCTGGGGATATTTGATGAGTAGGCACTAGATGGGGATTTTACACACAAACCTTCTGTCATCCATTGATTACTCTGGTTAGCACAGGGTGACACTACTGTATGAAGAGTTTTGCCTGTTTAATAACAGTTATGTGCTAGCATAAGAGATGGTAATCATGTGATGTTTAGAGGTATTATTATCCATTCTTCTTCAGTTGTTGCTGGTCTGACCAATGACTGGCATTGGAATCAAACTTAGGATCTTTAGATTCCCAGACTAATACCTATCCATCCATTCAACTTTCTGCTCACTCAATTTACTTCTCTGTACTATCCACTCTACCTTATTCAAACAATTAATCTATTTTACACATCATACCTGACCTGCATACATATCCCATCTTATTCACACTATTCAACTTATCACCTGTTCTAATCAATCACTCCACTATGCCTTAATCAATATACTTAAATATCATTGGTATTATCAGTTTCCCAGAATGTCAAATGACAGTTGCCTATTAAATTGTATGAGTAGACTGCAACAATTCCAATTAGTGGTCAGTTTCTATAAAATAAATTTTGCTGTCAGTTTCTAAAGAGGTTCAAATGCCGAAGTCAGGGCATTAATAGTTATTTCATTCACTGAACAAAATACGATTTGTAATTAACTCAATTGGAATCATTCCTAAACCTGTTGTGTTCTTTACACTCTTTCCAAAGATAAATATGTATCTGTACAGTAAATCAGAAAACTGCAACTTGATAAACAAAAAATAACTACAATAGCAGAAATGTCTGGTAAGTTCTCAGGTGAGTGATGAATTCATTTGTGTTGTAAAAAAATTGCAAACAGATAATCTGTACATAAATGTACAAAGAATTAGTTTGAGCAACATGTATATACAAAAGGGAAAATGAATGACAGAAATTCTTATATCACAATTAATACCCACAACACAAATGCTAGTTAATTAGGAAGTTATCAAAGTGAATGCAGAGATTTACACTAATTTCTGTTTACTGATTCCTCTACATTTTGAGTGAATATAGACTTATCAATAACTATTAGACATCAGTACTCTCTATGATTGTAAAACAAAAAGTTAAAATAAAACCAAAATAAATCAGTAAACCTTAAGTTGCTCTAAGTTACCAAACTATGGAGTCAATATATATATATATATATATGTGTGTGTGTGTGTGTGTGTGTGTGCTTTGCGCACGGATAATGAAGCTGCTAAACATAAGTAATATTATCCAAGAGTTACTGCCAAGTGCTTTCAGGACAGTTTATAGTCCCATATTTATGGCTAATGGAGTTTAGTTAAGAACTATAATATTAATGCAAATTTATGCAAATTCATGTAAAGATGCTACATAAACCAATGCTAATGAAGTAAAGCCTTAACTATTTCAAACTATTGTGACAGTCAGATGATGTATGTTGGTTTAACCCAGTTCGAATACTCGGCGAAAGTACCTCGAGGCCATCCATACACGAGATATTAAATCAAGAATACTATGACCTCTGCCCTATTTGCCTATTCTCGAAGCTAATTACGAACAAACAACACTATCTGAGACACACATAAATTATTTTCTCACCGGCCACAAAGCTTAGCAACAAAGGTAGAGACATGGACGGGAACACCTATGGAGCTAAATAGTTAAATGTGCATAAAAGTGCTACGAAACATGTGTTTTGCGTGCCTGGATCATTGGAAAAGCAAAATAAAGCATTTAAAATAAAATTAGAAAACTGAAGCTTTTTTTAGTTAAATAATATGTTTAATTAATGGCTTTAAAATATTAATAATAACTTAATGGCCTCCACTATTCCTGTAAATTAATGAAAAACTGATTAGATAATAAAAACAGATTAATATGTTTGCGGTCTAAATCTTTTCTTCCCAATTTTATTAAAATTGCCAACTCGATTCTCCTCGATAAAGTACAATAATAAAAATCTTTCACAAAGCATTTTCTAATTGCTTTGCAGTAGAAACAGAGTTTAAAAATTATTTAAAACATATATAGCTAAATCTGATATACGTAATAAGCTAGTGGCAGACAAGAGGCGTTATCGAGGAGATCAAGTTGGCAAACAAAGGAAACTTACTCGTATGGAATTTAGAATAATAAATAAAATTGGAAAGAGTTTTTAAATGAAACAAATTAACTTTAAAACTTAACCGCAATGGAATACAAAATATTGATAAATGTTAGTAATGAAGAATAGCAAAGGAAAAAGGGTTAAATATAAATAGATGATCACACAATATATATCTAAGACTAGTCTATAAAAAAATGGTTACATTACAAATATAATTAAATACAACAATTTATAATATAATTCACTGAAGCACTTAAAAAAAGGGTATGAACAAAAAAGTAGAAAATAAATAGTTCAATGGAGGAGAGATACTATTACTGTCCTGGTTCCTTGGTCATGTTCCATCGACGAGCGTAGGTTGATCCGTCCATCGATAGGTATTTGTCCGGACAATGAAAATGGAAATATGTAGCATGGTTTCACGAAAAATCCTACAGACATGGCACAGAGTTCAGATCACTATTAGGTGGATACTATGGCATTTTGGATGGTATTTAGGAACCTCGGCAATAGGCAAAGCTATTTATTTGCCTAGCCAAGCATAGTAGAATCCATCAAATTCATATGACTTTTAGCTTGAGCATGTTCAAACTTCTCCATGATTTTGAAGATGACAGTTGTATAACTTTTTGGAATAAAAATCTCAACAAGCAAAAGCAAAATCTGAAAGCATTCTCCAAAGAGAAATCTGAATGCCAGCAAGAAAACTCTGAATGCCAGCAAGAAAAACTTTGAATAATAGCAAAAAAACTCTGAATGCCAGCAAGAAAAACTTTGAATAATTAAGTCTTTTGTTCTCACTTTTATTTATACCCTCTTTGTCAGCTACCTTCTATTGTTTGTATGATCTTAGATCTTGATAAGCCCACCCACATGCTCCTTTATTTCAAGGTAACATTTTCTAAAAATAACCTTTACTTTTTTACTCTAAATTTCTTTCTATAAACTTTGAATTTTATTAATTAAAAAAGAAAGAGAAGGCCATCTTTAATTTGCCTTGAATGGGCTAATTAATTAAAAATAAACATTCTTTTAGAAAATGTTGGCGGGCTTATCTCAAAATCAAATCATACTAAATATTTTAACAAGACTTAAAAAGAAAAATACATTCTTATTTCTTTTAATAAATAAGCATTTTATTTCAGCAGAATTTTGCATTAACTCGTATATATATACGCTTGACGTATATATATGTTGAACTAATAGGTTTTACAAGTAATTTTTATTAACGGAAATTTAATCTTGAAATGGAATTATTAACACAAAATATTTAAATGCACTACAAATTTAATAAGCATAATTAATTTTAGCTTTAATGCAAAACCCTGCTGATATTGGACTATAAACTTAATTCAGGTCTATAATACTAACCAAGTTTATAAAAGGCTGTGAAGCATGGATCGGACTTCAAATCCATTGCTTCACTATGGAGGTGATTTTGGCATTTTCAAAATTGGATTCTGTGTTGAATGTTGTGCATGTGCTTCTAAAATCTATCTCATTTTTTAAAGATGTAATAAACAAGTATTTACTATAAGCAGTAAATCCCCAATAAATGATCATAAAAACACTAAACAAAGTTATTGTTTATCTAAACATTTTGGATGATAGTATTTTAGTTGTATTTATATATTCGATTATTTCCGTCATCGAATATTAATTGTTAAATGTGTTTTACAACAAGTTAAACTTTACATAAATCTTTCAAATACATCAATTGTCAGTAGTAGAACATAGACCATTATATATAATCTAATATTTTAAATGATATTATTCTCCTTTCTTCATCATATGTAGCTGTTATAATCAGAGAACATATTAACCTGGAAAACTAAAGGCTCCAGGATCAATTTCCCTATAAGTACTGTCACTGTTCGGAGTGGTGACACCTGAAGGAGAGATGATAAGAATACCATTTGAAATACTGTATTTTATACACTAACCTATATTTCAATAATTTTTGAATGTATTTGATATATTTAAATAAAGTTTGAATTTTTATCAAGAAGCACTTAATGATTCATTGCTATCTCTATCATTTATATTATTTTTATTTTACAGACAACATTGCTTTTTTAAATGTAGGTTATTCGGTGTAATATTATTTGACTAATTTTAGACATATACATAAATAATAGCATATACCTGATAACCCCCCCCCTCCATCATATATCATGTTCAATGAAATCAAAATGTTAATCAAATCTAGTTTTTACATTTTTTTATTTGTCTAGAATCCTTAACAATTTTTTTGTAACTTTTGTTTCCTTTATTTTTCAATTCTAGTTATATTACTAAGGTAATCACACTGGATGCAACCCAAAGTCAATGATCATGGAAACATATTGTATGCAGCTATCTTTGATAAAAAAAATTTTCATATAAACTAATGCCAGTGAGCTTTAGGTCTAGTCTTGCTAATGTTAGCTACCTTATAATGATGTTTTTATTAACTCGATCCTATGACAAAACCTTTGTCAATGATAAATTATTTTTCCCTCTATCTCAAACCCATCCAAAAAAAACATAGTAAGAAGGTTTTATCATATATTTGCGAGACTGCTGAGATGCATAGTATATTAATCTGTTTTAATTGCAATTCATGTCTGTTAAATCTAGATGGTGAAAATCAATACTTTGCAAACAATAAATAAATTAAATTATATCAAAGCTTCATTAAAAATGTTAACATCTTAATCTACATTTCCTATACTTTGTTGCTTAGTTAAATAAAATAAAAGGTGAATTTAGATGTTTGAAGTGTTAAAACATTATACAGCTATAAGAAGCAACAAATTATATAATTTCATTTTTATTGAAAAATATGAAGGGATTTTTTAATGAAATGTATGTGTGAAGAACAATCTTAGTATACCAAAATAAAATTCATTGCAATTTAAAGTATTGTTAATTTTTTTCATGTTTTCCAAATAAATAAAAAAATACTGCATATATATATACAACTGGGTCTCGTTTTACGCGATTGATAGGTTCCTCAGAAAACACGCACAAATGAAATCGCGCAAAAATAGACATAACTTACCTTGAAAAAGGGGGGGATACGGACTGTGATTTTTCAAAAATTGCATAAAAGCAAAACACCAACATAAAATTACTTTAAAATTCGTGCAAAAAAAATATAAGGAAATAAAATATGACTAATAAAAAATTTCAAATTTGAAAAAAATTGATACAAGACAAACTTTTTTTAACTATAATATTTAATTTTATTCAAAATAATATATTTTTATGCATACAGTAATTTACATTATTTATACACATTTTAATTATTATCACTATTTGCCGATAAACAGGTTCATTTGCAAACTGGTAAAAATTCAGATTTTAATTTTTAATTGTCAAATTTAATTGTGCCCACTGCTATTACTCATCTTTTAAAAATAAACTTGCGGACACTAAATGATTAATAATTGATTACGTTCTTTTTTAAAAAGCAAAAACAGAATGTGATTTAAAATGCAAAATTAACACGCACAATGTTTGAACAAATTTACATTATAATCTTGTAAAATTTAATGTGTGTATACATAAAATGTGGAAATCATGATTTTAATTTCATTATTGCATAAAATCTTACTATTATAAAGCACTAAAAATATTGAAATTACTAAGATGAAAGTTGAATTCCAATAATGTGCTATTACTTTCAATATGACGTAAATGCACAAAATTTATTATTTAAAGTAATAGTGCATTATCAGAGTTCGACTTCCGGAAAAACGTGAATCGCGTAACTTCAAAATCGTGTTAAATAAATCCGCGTAAAAAGAGACCCAGATGTATATATATTAATAGAGTATCTATTAGTTTGTCTTTGCAAATGAAATAAACAAAGTTAAGATAATTGAAAACAATTATTAAAAAAAAAATATAACTAGTTAATTTCAAAAAATCCTTACAGCCATATCATAATTAGATTTATTGATTGATATGGAAAATAATGGGAGACTATAGGAATACAAGAATAATCAGAGACGATTAAATTTTATTATAAATATGATATAACAAAGCAAGTAATGTTATACATAAAGAAAAAGAAAAACTGGTAGTAAAAGATATTGTTTTTACATATTTAGGAAATTGTTAATTACAGAGAAAGTGAAAAAAAATTGTATGAAAAACAAAAGAATATTATTATGTGGATCCTCAAATGGGGATCAGACTAGAAATATAGTGTAATATGAAATAGAAATATAACTAATTAAAAAAATAATTTGAAAGGGCTGAAATACGTGAATAAACAGGGAATGAAGATATTAAAAATAGTGAATGATAAAAGATAGTTATTAAAGAAATTGAAAGAATAAACTGGCAATATAACCATGGGAAAATTAAAGAGAAGTTTAAAAAAAAAAGATGTAATAATATAAAAAAATGATTGCCTACACCTCAACTTGTTTTGCATGTTTAAATAAGCATATAATTAAACAACACATTAATTTATACATTGAGTAATTTGTATCATCTAGATGAATTGTTAAATGTTTTTTAGAAACATTCAAACTTTCTATTTTTCTAGATACATTTGACTGGTAAGTTGTATCACATAGTTTTAGGACAGAATACATTTCCAATAATAATTACATTCATTTTATCTTCAGATACAGCTGACTTGGCCAGTGACAAACTAATATGAGAATTAAAACCTGATTTTTAGATTTAAGAGTTTATGAATACTCTCTGACCAACTAAATTAAGTTCATTTCAAATAAATCACTATGATTGTACTAGCTACACACAAGGAAGGGAAAACAATAATACCATATGAAAAGTTGTACTACAAAAAATTAAATGTATTTAAAAAAATATATAAATAAAGTTTGACTTTTTCTAAAAACATTTCACAACTTAACTATAAGATTAAAATAGGAAAATACCATCACCACAAATCTTCCACAAGGACATATCAATTTCTTATCTTATCTTCTCTTTCTCTTTTATCTTCTTCTCTCTCTCTCTCTCTCTCTCTCTCTCTCTCTCTCTCTCTCTCTCTTCTTCTTTATATATATATATATATATATATATATATATATATATATATATATATATATATATATATATATATATATATATATATATATATATATATATAACAGAATAATTAGCTATTTGAGGCAGACTTTAAAAAAGTATGTTTGGAGTTTGTATATAATGGAACACTAACCATAGTGATAGAAAAATTATTTGCCATCAAAAAAGTTCCATTCTAAATGAAATGTTCTTAAAAATCTATACAGTGATGCAATGCACTATGGCTTCTTCTTTATTGGAGTCAGAAATCTCTCAGCCACTATGCTCAGAGAACCTGTTGGTCACCTTATCTTCCCTTTCCATTCCCCACCCTATGTTTTTCCCATATTCGTTTCTATCCCTGCTCCATCCCATTTCCATAACATCATCATTGTCCACTTTATGGCCTTTATATGTAGATCCCCCTTATATTTTTCCAAACCAGCATAAAAAACAAGAATCCACATTCTGTATAATTACTTTGTTTATATTTATTCTCCCACACCTTACATTCAATTAACAGAGCTGATATTTTCCATGCCTTCCTTACATACCTTGCAGTCTAAATCACCCCCATCCCCCCATTTATGTGTAGATTGCCTTATTGCTAACAATCCTGTTCAAGCCTTAAACAGTAAACTACATTCATTGCTATTATAAATTATCTCATACCCAAAATTCTGTTTACTTCTACACATATTTAAACTCTTTTTACACTCCATACTAGTTCTCCATCTCCCAAACTCCCTATTTTTATTAATGCATCTATTCTTCTATCACATCCTTTGCCACTACAACACTCAGCAATTCTTCTAACACAATCACGCCATTTTTTGTACAAGTATACTGACATAAAGTCTTTAGCCAAATCTTCTGCATACCATACTACCTTTCTCACCCATCTTGTTGCCTGTCCTTTAATCCAATTAAATACTATTTTGACTATTCTCTTATTATCCATAAACAGCAATATAGTGAACATTTTCATTTTGCTTTTTGCATCTCTCATATAAAAACTTAACCATTCCAGCCTCCTTTGCCATCCATGCATGTCTTCCTACTTGTCTTTGTACTTTCTCTCAGCAATATAACACCTCTTTACTAACATATAACACATCATCACCACAAGCTCACCCTCCTATTGCTACTCTCTTCCATACAATTCTTGCTGCATAATATTTATTACATGAAACACTGTTAATTTTTTTATCAGATCTTTTTCTTTGCTTCATTTATCAATTTTTTTCTCCCATTCATCCAAGCAATTTCTCTTATTACTTAAGACAATTCCCAAATAGTTATACCTATTTACCACATTTAACTTTATATTTCCCAAAAAAAAAAAAATTTTTTTGCTTTCCCCATCATTTATCATCATTACTTTTGATTTTTCTTCACTAATTTTAACCCCCATTTCTTTACCCACCCTTATGCATGTCTTCAGCATATCTGTGCACAAGAAGATATCATCAGCAAATAAAAGATCTGATAATGTATACACTCCCTTGCCATCTATTAAAGGTATTGCTACAACTTTTCCTAGTCTTTCTATTGCTCTCTCTTCATTTCTCTCAAATATAACCAAAACAAAATAGGTAACAAATGGCATCCTTGCCTTAGTCCCACCCCATTTTTAACTCTGATTCTATATTTTCTAATTAATATATATGGTAATTATTTTCATATAATTTCTTAATAAAATTCACTAAAGCTCCATTCATTCCCAAATTTACCAAACTTTTTCATAATCTATTTCGATTTACTCTATTATATGCTGTCTTTATAAAGATCATATATAACTACCTACCTATAATCCTACTCATAGCTAGAAATTATGTGACAACAAATAAACTATCTCCTATATACCTATTTGTTCTAAAAGTTCTTCGCATCTCTTTCACTACATTATTTTCTTCCATCCATTTTTTGCTACCCTTTCAGCCACCATATTTTCAAAAACTTTATATAACACTGACATTACTGCTATTGGTCTATAATTGTTTAACTTTCTATGGTACACATAGATGATCTATAAATATAGAGGCTCCCTCTATCAAGATCTAACAAACTTTTTAAATCTAGGATTCTGTATACAAGTGACAAAACAGTTTTAATAATAAACTGTATAAATTAATAGTATAATATTTAAATATATATATATATTAAAAGTAATTCCATTTTCTTGGTACTATAGCCATTCTTTAAAAGCTTGAGTACTCAGTGGACACTAGATGGCAGTGTTTAACTTCTAGAGTAGTTTCGGGTTAATAATCTTGCTAAGTTAAAAGAGTGTGACTATAATCAAATACAATAATTTAATTTTATATCTATATTAAAACTCACCAATTTTTTTTCTCCTTAATATATGTTCTTAACTGTTTCATTTTACTTTTATTAATATATAAATATTTTATTCAAATGAAATTACAATGTATTTGCTAAACATTTAAATAATTGTATATAAAAATATTGTAAAAAAAATTTTTGCATACAGAAATGCAAACTTACATTTGTGTTTGCTAAAAAAAAGGAAAAAATTCAATATATGAAATATCTTTTGGAGTTTCTTTATAATTGATTAAATAAACAACTTCTTTAATCAAAATTACTCAAAAAAATAAATCAGATAAGACTCTCTGAAACTACAAACAAATGAAATTTTAATTAGATTAGTTTTCTATCTGAACATACTAAAATGCTAATGCTTAGAAAACACAAATATCAATATTATATATATAAAAAAAAATACTGGGACAATTTTAGATCACAAAATTTAATAAACACGTTTTAAACTAATAGTAGTTTTAAATTAATTTACAGGAATATGGCGAATCCACTCATAATTACAAAAAGTCACTATAGACATTATAACACAAGAGAAAAAGGAATGTAGTTGAATTTACGTGTGTGTGTGCGTGTGTGTTTAATTAAAAACAGATATATTAATCTTTAAACGAGGTTTAAAGTTTATATCTGGGTTAATCTCTAGTCTAATAAATGATTAGTGGTAATTTTTTTTTCATATGTCATAGCATCGACCGGGAGGCGAACCCGCAACATCCGTTTGCAACCAACTGATTGTTTGCAAGGCGGCTGCGCTGACCTCTCGGCTAATATTGACATTTGTAAATACAAATTTAACATTTTACTATACTTAAGGCTAATCCCAGACACCGATGTTGAATACGGATAATTATACATTTTCTACTACTGCGAATTTAAAGATTTAACTGACTTGTAATCTTAGCACATTAGGTGAATTTCGGAGATTATACCAATGATATAAAATAATCATTAATTAAATCACAAATATATTGAATTAAATTATAATTATATTTTGAATAAAAATATAAGCTTTATACATGTTATGATATAGCAAACGCTTCTTACAATTTTTTTAAAACTTACGTGTGGTTTGCTGATATGTTTTGAGAAAAAGATTATATATTCATATCTAAATACTAGCAATCGACGCGAATAACCCATGTTAGTAACTTTTTCTTTTTAAAAAAAATCCCTGTAGCTTGAATTATTAAATTTATTTTATTTAAAATTTATTGTCATAGTTTTGTATTAGTTCAGTGAATGGAATTTATAATACAATTATTGCTATTTTTTAAAGTTAACAAGAATTTATAATCGATTTATTGATATATTTTTTTTTAATATTAACAAGTAAAACATTTGTTAGGGTTATGGAATAACTATGCCACTGAAAATGGATAAATCTTGATCTCCTGAATTATGCTAAAATACTCAATTTACTATTGAAAAGTAGTAAACATATGATAAAGATGCATGTGAGAGATTGTGACCCGGGCCAACTGATTAATGCTAGTAGCACAAAATAAATCTCAGGTGGTCATTTCTCTTTTAATATGTCTTTGATCCTATATTTAAGAGTCTGTGGTGGAGAGAAGGTTATTAGGTGCATCTACAAAAAGATATTAAATGTCCTTTAAAGTTTATAAATGGGATAAAGATAATCTCCAGTTGAAACATTTTAAATTGACAAAATTCTATCTAATTTTTTCCCCTACTAATTTATTTGTGTGAGGAATAGGTTGTGATTTATAAACTTCTATACAATCCCCACTTGTGTCCTGCTTTTGCTGAAAAGGCTTGGGTGACTGAGTGACTCCTAGAAAAAACTGCACCCCTTTAATATGCCAACATTCTTTAAGGAAGGGGGGGGTGAGCTATTAGAGGATTATGATCATGTTTTGTCCTTAGGAATAAAAAATTTTGCTCACGGTTGATGAATCTGGTGGTGCTCAATAAAATAAGGATGTTGAAGACAATGGAAACCCATTAAAGATCCTCAGATATTCCATGATAAACAGCTATATAGGAATGATTACATTTAATAATGACCTGTTGTGAATGTTTAACCAAGAATATATAACTGAATTATAACTTTAAAAAAATCAAATTCTCATGAAGTTCTGAAGAAATATCTTTTCCCATACCCAAACAATAAGGCCATTTGGATTTGATATTCCTAGATGCAACTGAAATATCATCAACAGATTCAGAACAATCCAAAGTTGTGGGTTCACCTGCTTCATAAATGGAATTTAACAGTTATTGATCTATATGAATATGAACAAACACAAACCATAAATCATAAAGTTTATTAAACAAGGCAAAACTCTCCATACAGTAGTGCCACCCTGTGCCAACCAGAGTAATCAATGGATGCCAGAAGGCTTGTGCATAAAATATAAGAGATGGTGATCATGTGAAATCACAAAGTTAATGATCTATGTGAATATGGAAAAACAGAAACCATAAACCACAAAATTAATGACTATCAAATTTATGAATACAGTAGTGGAATTGCAGAACTTAATAAAGACACTAGTGAATCTATCACCTGGTTGGAATCTCTAAACAATTAGAAAAAAAACATCCATACCCTAAATAATTTATATCAAATTGCCTTTAGAAAAAAGTAATACATTTAACTTCATAGAAAGAATATCATTTACAAAATACTACTTATTTAAGGGATTTGAACACAGACTTTCAAACTCCCTTCAACTATCTGCTTTATTTCATACAACCAACATGCATGACAACACACATATGAAATGAAATTTGTGTATTGGAAATCATTTATTTTTTTCATATGTGTGTGGTGATGTGTATCGGTTGTATAAGATAGAGCGGGGAGCTTGAAAATATGTGATCAAGTCTCATATAGTTTACAGCCAAAACTCCAAGTATATAAATTATACTTGTATTCAGTCAAATATTAAAGATTCAGCCTGTATTTTGTATCTCTCTCTTCTGGGTATTTAAATTGATAAGGTCCTATAAATGAGGGATCAGAGTGACTTAAAGTCAATATTGGCATCAACAAGAAATTTGGGTGTTCCATGATCAGATTTTCAATGGTATGAAAGGCCAAAGAGTTGGAAAGTGGAGTAGATTAAAGCCTGTCCATTAAAGTTTGAAGATTTTCTATCTTAATATAAACTGAGCACTGATTATATGTGTGTGTGGGAAATGATGACCTGAATATAATGAGTGCTAGTTCAGCAAAAAATTCTTCTATTGGAGATCATTTATCTTTCTAACATGTGTGTGGTCATGTGTAGTGGTTGAATAAAATAGAGGGAATAGCTGAAGGGAGCTTGAAAGTATGGGTTCAAATCCCTTACATAATTACATCTAAAACAAGTATATGAATTATACTTGTATTCAATCAAAATACTCTTAATAATTTCAAACACATATTGTTTATAATTTACTAATATTTTGCATTTATATTTCCCAATAATAAAAAATTTAGCTAACATTTGCAATGCAAACATTAAATGTGAATTGACCTTTTAAAAGTGAGTAATCTTGAAAATTGAATATGTATGATAAATAAGGTTAAATTAAACATGCTTAAAAACATTTACTTATAAATACTTTGTAATTTCAAAAACTTCTATAAACTTTTTCTTGAAACATGTAATTCAACAAAAAATAAATACATACAAGTATCAAGAGAAAAACTTTAATTAATAAAAATAGCATGATATTCTTAGCATGCTTTTGATGACTGAGTAGTCATAAACATAGCGCAGATTGTAAGAGGGACTTTGTGGTGTTTATAAGAGTATAACCAAAATAGAGATTTTGCATAATATTTGAATTGTAAATAAATTCATTCAGATGAACGACTTTCTTAAAAAAAGGACATGCGATTCTTTTTTATTGATAGCATATCTATCCTTGGCAAGATGCCAGGCCTCCTTCACTATATATTTGGCTTCAATACATTCAGAACAAACAACATTGGCAGATGTAGGTCCAAAGCTATGTCTGAGTTTAGAAAATGGATTTGGCATCACAGTGTGCTTTGGTTCAATTATATACATATCTGTGTTGGGCAATGAGAATGGATAATTTGGCACATGATACCCTGTAATAAATGGGATGGCAATCAGTATTGGTGCAATTAATTTGGTATACTACTTGGAATTTGAGTTCATAGGGATTATTATTAAATAAAGCTTTTCTCTAGATACTTTGTACATACTTAAATATCTTGCTAATTTTCGAGAAAGTTTAATGTTACTTGTTAGGGAATTACAAAACTATTATAAAATCATTGACCCTTATATTAAAACTGATAACTATTTAGGGAATTTATTTTTCACTATTGTTTTGTTTTTAATAGTCACACACATAGACATGTGCAGTGATATATCTTCTCACATATAAAAGCAAAATTAATTTCTTATCAATAAATATCTACTTTGTTAAATCTATATTTACTTTATATATATATATATATATATATATATATATATATATAAATATATATATAACAAAATGTATATATATATATATATATATATATATATATATACATTTTGTTACATCATCCTGGTTAGGTTAAGGATAGATTCTAGCTTTAAAAACTTTTTAAAAAAATCAGTTCCCAAATGAACGGGTGTTCTTAATTTGCTATTTGGTGGCTCATTTGTTATATATAACACTGAAAAAATAACTGCAATAATTATTAGATGTAAGTATGCATACAAATCCCCCCCCCCATCTTTTAAAATGAATGGGCAATTGTCTATTTTATTTTACTTTATAAAATCCTCATCTGATTTTTCCTATTTTCCAAATAATACAAGTATAACAGCATATAAATGCAAATGTATTTGCTTGAAAATTATTTTAAAAAATTTCAAACTTGCAAATTATTTTATTATTTACTTAAAATAATTTCAAAGTAAATATTGTGTTTAATTTATATGGTATGACATATTGAACAAGCTGCAAAGAAAAGACTATATTCTAATTTCAAAAAAATATAAAAAAGTTTGCAAATATATCTGTAATTTTTGTGTAAATATAATTTATAAATTAACATATGTTAAAAAAAACTTCAATTAAATGCTAGTTTCAAAATTGATAAGTATTTAAGAAAGTTCAAATCATTCATCAACAATAAACTGAATAACAAAAAGACTTGTTGTAGATTAATAATCCTTATCATTGTTATAGAAAATCTGGAAAATATTTCTAGAATAAATGATATATCCTTCAAAACAAAAATCAGAAATGTTTGAAGATATATGTTTCATGTGATCCTATATGATTATGAAAGAGCAGCAAAGAAGAGATGCTTTTGAACTGAAATGCTGGCTTCATAAATTCTATGGGGAAAAAACAAGTGGATACTTAATAAATTACTTGAACTACTGTTTAATGCACATATAAATAGTGTAATTTTTCTATTTCTCAAATTAAGGGATAATCTCATTCATGAATAAATGCTGTAATTTTTACAAATACTGAAGGTAAAAAAGCAAAATACCAAAGACATTATTTATTGTTATTAAAATTTAAAAAAAATAATTACTGCTTGACAAAGGAGATTCCAGTTTAGCAAGTAGAAACTGCTTTCACTATGCAGTGACAAACTTTTTAAGAGTTGTCTTTCTTAAAAAATATTTCCAAAGAAAATCTTTCTGTGATGACAAAATTCTTTGATTTAAAATAAGCCTTTTATAAATAACTCTTAATTTGTAAACAAATTACAGAAAATTAAATTTTTCCATTGTTTGGCCTTGAGCTAAAATAGTCAGCCAATGTGAAAATATTATTAATACTTACATCTAGGCCCATCTCCCCTCATGGAATATCATACAAACAGGCTATTGTTGTAATCATGAAAAAGGTTGTTTCATTGGTTTGTATAATACTGACATCTTCAGATTTTTTTCAACAAATACCTTTAATATTATAACTGCATAAACAAGCAACTGCAGACAGTGATATAAGGTTATAGATAGGCTTACAACAACATAGAATAGATATAGCAATCACAGTGCCAAACACCTAAAACCACAAAACTAGAGCATACACATCACTGTCTAAGAAAATCTGTTAAGTAAATTACAATCAGGGTTTGTCATGTTGGGTACAGAGGATTCATGTTAACCATGTTTATATATATAATCATCAATAATCTCCTAAATATTTAAAAAGGGATTGCTAGTTGACAGCAATTATATCCACCAAAATATAAAAAACTGGGTAATGCATATCATGTATTATATATAGCAGGTCATGAAGTAA
Source organism: Epiperipatus broadwayi (assembly GCA_028023455.1). Taxonomy (NCBI): domain Eukaryota; kingdom Metazoa; phylum Onychophora; class Udeonychophora; order Euonychophora; family Peripatidae; genus Epiperipatus; species Epiperipatus broadwayi. The sequence goes on along the minus strand of JAQFVV010000039.1, from coordinate 2,008,231 downwards.
TAGAAATTCAGCACAACAAAGCTGTACATTAAAATACTTGTCTTTTATATTACATGCTGAAAGATTAAACATTTCATTTTACAAGTATTACAAAATTTAATACAAATAAAAAAAAATGTTCATACTTAATATATATATATTTGTAGCTTTCTATTCCCAAATCTATGCTAAAACCTTTCACTGTGTAGACATAACACTAGTATGATATGGTCTGGGGTTATATAAGACCATTGAACTCTAAAAAACAGTAGATGAGAATTAGTTCTTAACTTCATATCAAGACATATAGAAAAATATTCACTAATAAAATCAAGATGTAAATTTATTTTTAAAATATATATGTATTGGATATATTTCTTTAGAATACAGTTTTGAGTTTGAATAATATCAATAATTTACTATATAATTCTTTCAGCAAATAAAGGATTAAAATATGTAAAAAAAAATTACGTATATATAAATTAAAAGCATAACTGTCATCCAAAGTAAAATTTTCTAAGTGAACTCATGAAATTTGCAACAGAAATATTAACGCTTATTTTCAATTTTTTTAATGCACGACTTTTCATCTTAAATTCTGACAAGTTATTAAAAGTTTCTTTTACTTAGTCTTTTAGAATAATATGAGCAGAGGCTGACATTTCAAGTTAAGTCATGTAAATAACCTCCTGAAGATCAAAAGTTGGAAATTTTGACCGGTGAATTTGACATCTTTTATGAAATGCCATTCAATTATTGTTTACTAGTGTGAATTTGGTGCAGAAATTATATTATTAAATGCTCCCCCCCCCTCCTTTTTTTCTTTTAATATCAATACAGCAAAAAAAAATATTCAACTTTATTTAATTATAGCTATATTAATTTGAAGATATCTTAGCAAATAAAATTAAATAACATTAAAAAAATTAATAATGACATTAATATAGTTAATCTTAAAATTTTCTACATCTTCAATTCCCATATTTTAAAGTATTGAGAAGTTTGTGTGTGTGTGTGTGTGTGTGTGTGTGACCAATGATCATGTGATAATTCAACAGTAACAGTCATGTGATAATTTAACAATACCACTTACTAACTAAAAACATCTTTTGCATTTAAATTATCACAAAAACAAACATCGAATGACAAATATTAATTTTAGTAATCATTTGATATCTGGGTAAAATACCATTAATTAAATTTTTTATTTTTTCGAATCTAATAGCAATTACTTTTAAACTCGCGACATTTGTGCCATCTAGTGTAAGCTATTGATTGCTAAACTTACGCTAGATAGCATAAATGTAGTGAGACTACAATAAATTGCTGTTAGGTAGGGCAAAAAGCGGAAATAAAGATCAAGTGGTGCTTTGTTGGTCATGTGATGTTTGATTGGTTTCAATTTCCATTATCAGAACAAAATTATTAATAAGCTTTAGAACATTTGATTAAAACCAGACTTTATTATTATAGTGCAAGTTAAAACTAAATTACTATATTTAAAAATAAATTTAATGATAAATCCCAATTCAGTAAATAGAAAATAATGTGACCTTGTTCATGTCTTTTTAAAAAAAAAAATAACAATTCAATTTACAATCGTGATATTTGATTTCTTACATATGTTTTAACATATGCAGCAGACATTGTGAGTTTTGGAATATGTTTCTTTTTTTTATTAAAAGCTGTAATTAATTTATAAATTTGGTCTTTTTTTTTCTTTCAGCAAACAATAATTGTAATATCAATTTTTAAAAAGCCTCACTTAAGTTGACCTTTAAAAAGATTAAATCTAATTGCTAAATAAACTTAAATAAATAGAATATCACCTGATTACTCAAGTTTAAGGTAGTTGGTTTTAAATTAGAATAAATATTGAATTATTTACTATTTCTGTTCAAAGAATACTTTCAACATAGTTTTTAAAAAGGCACCAATTTGTCAATATAATGAAACTACAAAAATACGCCATATGAATTAATATACACTATTTCAATTATACATGCAATAAAATTGACACACTCCTGTCAATAATTGATCATGCCTAAAGTAGGTTTTGAACTTATTATGAGTCTGATTTTTAAATCGGCATATTACTTGCACAAATCCAGTATTTATACATCACTGGAAAGAGAAAGTTATTCATTTTTAACTAACTGCCACACAGAATATTATAAGTTTATATAGATGTAATAATTAATAATATAGCGATTTATATATCTATAATATTGTGGAAGAAACTACTCTTCATTCATGCAGTAAAACTGATACCACTCTACCGCCAACAATTGTTCCAAAACTGTAAATGGTCCACCTTACTGCTAGAGCTTATTTTTTGAATAAACCAACGATTACTGACCGTGCCTACATTAGGGTTTGAACTTCGTATAAGCCTGATTATTAAATCAGTAGGTTACTTGCATAAATTTGCAGGTAGTTAAAACTGAGAAACTTTCTATTTCCTGTGACATATAAACTAGATTTGTGCAAGTAATATGCTGATTTAAAATCAGTCTTATAATAAGTTCAAACCCTAATTTAAAAATGATCAAATGTTGACAGGAGAGTGTGTCAATTTTAGTGCATGGGTAAAGAGTAATTACTTTTACAATATTAAGATATACAAATCACTATATCATTTATTATTACTCTTTCAATTATATATTATCAAAAATATAGCAAAAAATAAATAAATATATTAAAATTGATAAATTTAATAAATTTTGAGTCTGTATTACTTACAATAGGACAGCAATGAAAACCTTCATTAAATCAAATGTACAATTTAGAATTTCATGATGGTATGTATTTAGTAACAGCATTTTTTCAGACTTATTGAAAGGACTTTTTTCCCACTTTTTTTTTGTTCCAAAAGTTTGATATAGTACACTATTTTATTTAGTAAAATGTTTTCTAAATGTATATATAGAAGTTCTATAAAATTTAAATGAATTCATTATTATCCTTAATGAAAAAATGAAAGTTATTGATTTAGTAGTGATGGCGGGGGGGGGGGGGGCAGTAAAACATTTATCATTTATTCTTGTATTGCATCACAAAATTTCCAAGTTTATGTGAAGTTATACTGAAAATGTGAAATGGTTAACTACATGTAGGGAGGAAGAAAGAATAGATTCTGAAATCAGTACAGACTTAAAAACAATTGGTGAGGTTGATGATGAATTGATATTATAGAAAATGGTTAACTGCAATGTTCTGATACATCAATAGCTTCAGAAATTTCAAAATCTGATGTTTTCCTGTTCACTTTATTTAAAAAATTAAAGATATGATATTGGGGAGGCATGTCAAATGTTTAATTGCAATAAAGTGGAGAGGTCAGCGCAGCCATCTTGCAACCAAGTAGTTTGTTGGAGATGGTTGTTGCGGGTTCACCTCCCGGACGATGCTATGATATATGGGGAAAAAAACTGCAATATGTTGTCATGCATCTGTAGTTTCAAATAATCAAAATCTGGCACATGATAGTCTATTTATATACCCTAGATTTGTTTTCAAGTGAATAAGACTAGCAAACACAATACAGTATATATATAATAAATATGTTATTATTAATATTTAAATTACTTTTTAAAAACTTTTTGTTTATATTAATGTTAATTTGTACAGATTTAATATACATATAAAAAAGATCATATATATATATATATAATGTTAAAACGAAGATTTGCGCGGGTTAAATATATAAAATACATATTTTGCGGGTTCATCCGTGACCAAGTCGAAACGTCAGTATATTAATATTAAAAGTTTTTAACACGGATGAACCCGCAAAATATGTATTTTATATATATATATATATAAGTAAATAACTCAGATTATATGTAACTGAACAAGAAGTAACTGAACATTCCAATGAGTTATAATCATGGTTGCTGTAACAGGTTGGTGTGACTTCTGGGCTCATGGGTGGTTGTAATTTGTTTGCAAGCATGTTTATAACTCATTAGAAGCTTCAATTGCTTCTTGTTCAGATATTTTAATTTTTGTTTATTTCCTAGTTTTAAATGAGGAAGGAAAATAGAAATTATTGCAACTTATTTTTGTTTACATATGAAAAGATTTGAGAAGTTGTGATATTTCCAATTTTCCTATATATAAAGTATTGATGTCTGATCTATCTTATTTAAAAAGTGGTTCAATTTTTGATTTATAGAAGATTGGATAAATAAATACTATTATTAGATGACATAATTTCAGTTTCCATTATCTCTTTTTATTAGTTGTGTTTGGTTATATCATAGCTGAACTATATTTATAAATATAATTTTAAAATACGTCAATAAAACTGAATATGAGTGTATGCGTGTGTGTCTTGAAGAATACTGTACAACTACAAAAACGTGCAGTAAAAATATGTATCTGTTTTGTAAACAAAGCATGAACTGTTATTCACTAAACATGATATATGTGAGGAACAAGACTTGAAATAAAATATAGAAAATATTTGCAGCTCCATTATATATAGTAACTTTTACAATATCATACATTTGTTATATATATATTAATTTGTTTTCAATTACACTTTATATATTTTTAATATAATACTAATTGAATATGTTTACACCAAAAATAATTTATATTTGTGGAATTATTGGAAATTATATATTCATTAAATAAATAAAAAATTAATAATTCGTGATTAATATTTAATGTAAATTTCATTTACTTGAAACAACATAATATATATATATTATTTGTTAGATTTATAATAACAACATAATATATATATATTATTTGTTAGATTTATAATAAGGTTCCTTATTAGAAAAACAAAAATGTTTATATATAATTTAATACTGATCCTTTTAAAATATTTACAGAAATGTTCCTTTATAATGTCATTTTTCTTTTGCCCTGCCCCACTACTTGATGTTTTTTCCCCCCATTTACTAGTACCTCAATAGGTGTAGTTTAGCATTGCCAAACTTAAAAGTCAAAAATCCATGGATACTGTCTTGTATTGGTGGTCGAGAGGTCAGCGCGACTGCCTTGCACTAGCAGGCAGTTGCCCGGGTTGTGGGTTCACGTCCCGGCCGATGTTATGACACTTAAAAAAAAATCCATGGATACTTGTGTGTTCACATGACTTCTTGAATAACTAATTAGTTGATTATAGTATATGCTGCAAGGATCAGGCATTCACAATTCAAATTGACAACAAGAGAAACATCAAAACAATTCTGAAACATGGTGCAGCCTATTTAAAACATTCATTTATTAATATAATATTTGAATACCTAAACGTCTTTTTTTTTTGTTTGGATATTATAACCAATCATCTCCACTCATGATTTGGCTAAGCAACACCATCTTACAAAGAAATTTGGAAAGACTAGAACAAAATCAATCCCACTTCCTAATTAATATAAGGCTTATATTCCACACATGGTTGAAATACTTGACCTAATTTATAATACACAAACTTCAGTTATCTTTTTTTTTAAAAAAAAAATCAGAAAAGCATACATTTTATTACTGAATTTTATAATTCATAATTCCTTGGAAATTGCATTAGTTTTGATTCAAAATGTGCATTTTCCAAGAAGAACTAATTTCTAGATTTCAAGAAATGTCTTGACAACTTTTGTATTCCAATGTACATTTTATTCAGTAGGAATATAAAAATAGATTATAGCGAGATAATGCATGTTGCTCTCACATGTTCCTTTTACTCCACCCTTGCTAGCACCTTTCCATTCTGTTTGAAAATCGATAACAACACATATTTCTTGATAACTAAATCAGTTTTCATTAAATTTGTAAAACTTTTGACATACCAAAGATTAATTTAAACAAAACATATTCAATATAATGACACATAACGTGAATAATAAAAATTCAGACAGTTTTATTTACAAAATAAACAAAATTGGAACAATATGAATAATTAATAATTAGAAAAATCAATCATCATCATCATCTTCTTCCACCTCCTTCTTCTCCTTTTCCCCCTTCTTCCTCCTCCTTCTTCCTCCTTCTTTCTTCTTCTTCTTTTTTTTCTTCTTCTTTTTCTTCTTCTTCTTCTTATTATTATTATAATAATAATAATAATAATAATAATAATAATAATAATAATAATAATAATAATAATAATAATAATAATAATAATAATAATAATAATAATAATAATAATAATAATAATAATAATAATAACAACAACAACAACAACAACTAATATCCATTTCAACATATGTGATTATAAATTATACTATATCTTTTCTAACTGTTGTCATAAATGATTCAACTATTTTAGGTCCCACACTGAATCTGTGACTTGATTCATTTTCCTAAAAATGAACTTCATATATTATAAACAATAAATAACACTAATGATAATGTGGAGAGGCTTATCTTTAAATATTAAATACTTTTATTACTTCTCTGGTAACTGATGCTGACCATACCTGTAAGTTACTTTTGTTCATTGCTATAACTACATGTGAATTTGTCTCAGTAATTCAATGATTCTAATTTCTCATTTAGTCAACTTCTTGAATCAAACACTTTCTATAAATTTTATTTATAAGGCAAGTTTTGAGCAAGTTAAATGTATTTTATTTCTACAGTTTTGAAATATAAATTTTGGAAATAAATTTTTAACAAAAGAAAATCTATTTTTCTAGAATTAAAAAAAAAAATTATAAAAAAAAAAGCAATTAAATTTCTTGGAATAAATGTTTTATAATTAATTTTAAAATTCTACACTAATGCCTAAAGATCATTTTGAAGTAATTTAAAAATAGCTTCCTTTAATCAAATCATGTATTTATTTAAATATACATTACATATTGAAGATTAATTTGTTTTGCAGAAAGAAAAAAAATATTTTCATAAATATAACAGCAAACTAACTTTCATAAAAGTTCTATGAAAAGTTAGTACTCATCATCATCAATAAATATTTTAAAAATACAAATGACCACCCATATTTAAAACCAACAGTCATTGAAAGTGTAGGAAATGCAGTGTGACTTTATTAAACAAGCAGATTTTTAAAGCAGCTTATTAATGAGCCATACATAATCCTGAACATAGGTCTATCTTCCCTAAGCACCAAAATGCAATGGGCCCCACATTCGAGCGCATAGCCACAAACATCATATGCATGGAGTGCAATGACTCCAAGCAGAAAATTAATGAGGTCAGGCATATAGCTAACAACCCTAATGCCATAAATAGACAGGAATCCTGCTTCCTCCTCTCAAATAAATAAAGAATAGAATTTATATAGATTTAATCTTACAGCCTATATAAAGATATGAGGACATACTTCACCTTCAAAAGTGCTAAGCTTCAATAAGTAGACATATTTTGCCCTGGAAAGTGCTAAGCTTCAATAAGTATGAATTCATTATAATATTAAGCTTTTCTGAGTATAGTGTGTAAATACAGATTTTATAAATTATATATTAGTTTAAATAGATGTAAATGTTAAATAATATACTGTTTTTTGTATATGTAATTTATACAGAAAAAAACTACAGTACTTGACAAATGGGCTATGAATAATCATTCCTTATCATCACTAAATATTTTAAAGATATTTTAAAGTAAGCTCTAAATATGGAAGGCCACCCATATTTTTGAAATATTTATTGATGAAGGAGTGCTGACTATTCATAGCGTATGGGAGAAAGGTAATTTACTTCTGCCTAAATTATATTTATAAAAAACATTGTTATTTAATATTTATATCTATTTAAACTAATGTGATTTGTTATCTCAGGGTATCAGAAATGATAATGCCTCTTCCCTGGGTTTTATTATTTGACACTTTACTAGTAATAAGCTGATTTAAAGATCGGCTATTTAATAAAAATACACTCCATTTTCAGTCCTGTCAATTAATGTTGGCTTACTTAATAAAAGAGCAATAGAGAGATTTCAGACCACTCAGAGAAGTATGGAGAGATGCATGTTGGTAGTAACAAGACAAGATCGAAAACGCAATGTATGGGTAATTAAACAAACAGGTGTTATGAACCTCACTGAAAAAATTAAAAGATTGAAGTGGAGTTGGGCTGGACATATTGCTAGAAGAGATGATAATAGATGGACAATTGAAATCTTAAACTGGATTCCAAGAGATTGTAAAAGACCCAGAAAGAGACCACATGTGAGTTGGATAAAATAAGAAAGTGTGCAGGGGTGATGTGGAGAAGAGAAGCTAAAGATCAGAGACGATGGATTGGAGTTGGAGAGACCTTCATTCTGCAGTGGATTGATAATAGTTGTTGATAATGATGATGATTTAAAAATAAACACTAATCACCATTATTTTTAAAATCTTTATTGAAGGAAGTTCTGACTGTTCAGAGAACACATTTAAAAGATGTTTGCTTCCATCTAAATTACATATATAAATAAAAATGCCAAGTTATTTAATATTTACTTCCATAAAAAACTAGTATAAATCGACTACCCTGATATTATACAAAATTCAAAATAAATGCATTTATAATAAATAGATATATTTTTTCCCATTCCAATGTAAATTATTGAAGCTGTTGTTTAACTTAGATAGAGTACTGTATTAAATATGTTAAAAAACTTGAATGGCACAGTTTAGAAGTTTGGATAGCATGATATATTATTCCTATATAAATATATCTCATTTTGTTGAAGCACTTTTTAATTGATTGAAATAAAATTCTAAAATGATCCAAAAGATTTTGAATATTTTGATAAAATTTAGTTTTATTGTGCTACATTGTTTTTTTTACAATCTATCAGGATACACATAATGTTATAGTTTCACTTTCTCAAATTAACGACTTTAAAAGACAAGAGTGGCTCTTGTCTTTTAAAGTCATTAATCTTGTGTTAAGATTGATAGAGGTCACTACTGTCACATCTAGGTGCATAGTCTTACAATTATAGCCTTAATATATTACTTAGAAAATGAGTATGCACTTAAACTATCAATTACAACTTTATTATATTGTACATTTTCAGGATCAACTATGTAAATTAGCAATTACAGATATTTCAGTCAATTGACATTTTAGTTTTTCCGATAAAGATATCATTATGTGGTCCATGCAAAGATATAAAATGCTGTAAAAAAAATTAGCTGTCGAAATCATGAAGGAGCACACATTTTTTCAGTCATATATAAATTTCATCTAAGTTCACCAATCAGAACAGATCAATGCTTCCGTCATTTATTATCTCATGTCTTCGATAATCTTCATCAAGTAGCACCAATACTTCATTTCATCATATCTAGGAAATTTTCATATCTCTGATGCACATAAAACCACACTTAAGATATACTTTTTGATTATTTTTTAAAATTATATAGAAGGATATATCTTAGTTTCATGTTAATAATCTCATTAGATAGGTGCTATTTCAATGTTTATATCTGTTCTACTTCCATCATGTAATATTATTAAGCTTCTCAAGTATTTAAAACCTGAAATATGCTCTACTATTTCTCCATACATTCATATTACATTTTTCTGATTTCTGTTTCTCTACACCTTTGGAAAGATCATTAAACTTGTTTAACATCAACTGTAGAGAGGTTCATTCTCTGTTATTAAAACCATACCATTCTCAAAATGCTTAATATAAATAGTTTGCTATCCTTTTCAAACCTCCCTTTAGATTATTACTATTTCCATTAATATAGATTAAATATATTTAAAAAAGATTCAAACTTTGTTTAATTTTCAAGTACATTTAACTATTAGTAATAACACAAGTTAGTACCCAACATATTTCAAGTTGTACTATTCTTCTCTTTTTTAGATGTTCCTATCTGACCAGTGACAGTACCAGCATGGGAATCAAATCTGGACATTTAGATTCATGAATATTGAATTTATGATTACACCTAACTACTCACACTATTATCTCAATGGCAACAATAGGTAATAATTTCATAAGCTTATCTATGAGATTCTTCCTTATTTTTTCACTTTTTCAATGAGCAAAATTATAGAATGTCTTTCAAACATTACGAATTAGGACACTACCTCAATTTATGGAATTATTTTCTATCATCACATGATTTTTCTTCTTTCTATTATTTTTTTTTTTTTTTGGCCAATATTTTTGTCTTTTCCCAAATGGGACAAGACAAAACTATATTGGACAAAAAAAAAGTACCGAAAAAAAAAATTTAAAGAGGCTGTTCACTTGATCATAGAATATAACCCCAGAAGTCTATCTAGTGTAATAATTCATATTGTTTGGAATCCACTCTTTAACAGTGACTTTAGGAAAAAGTGAAAAATCAGAAGAATCCTGATAGTAAGGGAGAGTATCTCTTTAAATTCAATATCCACAAATCTAATAGTTGAGGTTCCATTCCCAAATCGGTATTGTTAATGATCAGGCCAGCTACATCTGAAGAAGAAAGAATTAAATCACTCGAAACATGTTTTTAACTAACTTGGGTGATATTATTTACAAATGATTGTATTTGAAAAGTTTAAATGTAATATATGGAATTTGAACACAGATTTTCAACCTCCCTTCAGGTATCCACTCTATCTCATATAACCGATAAACATGACCACACACAGGGGAATTGAACACCGACTTTCAACCTCCCTTCAAGTATCCACTCTATCTTATATAACTGATAGACATGACCACACACATGTGAAAAAGATAAATGATCTCCAATACACATATTTCATACTGAACCAGCACTCATCAGTTGGTCCACATCATCATATGCCACACACATATATATAACCGGTGCTCGGTTTATATTAAGATAGCAAATCTTTAATAGGCAGGCTTCAATCTACACCACCTTCCAACTCTTCAGTATGAAAGTCTATGTTCAAACCCCTACATCAGATGCAAACTCCAAGTATATGAATTGTGCTTGTATTTCAAAAATATTGAAACATTTAAATAAAATTTGCATTTTTCTAAAAACATTAGCGATTAATATTAGATAATGAAAAAAATCCGACATATAATTACTATTAAATATTTCTTCTGTTATATTTTTTTTAACATCAAAAAATAAAATTTATGATCAAATGGTGAAGTTTTTGAAAACATTCGTTCATTAATGGAATATATGCATAAAAAATATTATTTATTTTTTTTAAAAAAGGTTTCCCTACCTTAAAGAACAACTTATACCACATGATTTTATTAATTTATAAAAGTGAAAATCAAAACAGGCAAAACTCTCCATACAGTAGTCACACTCAGTGCAATCCAGAGTAATCAATGAAATTCCAAAAGGCTTGTGCATAAAATCCCCATCTAGTGCCTACTCATCCAATATCCCCAGGCCTGTTTCTGGCTTGTGGCTTTCATCAGTGAAGAGCCTTGGATCTGAGAGCACTGCACCTAGATCTTAGGATCTAATGCACAAGCCTTCTGGCATCCATTGATTACTCTGGCTTGCAATGATGGCACTACTGTATGAAGAGTTTTGCCTGTTTTAATAACAGAAATGAGCAAGCATAAGAAACAGTGGTCATGTGATGTTTAAAAGTGAAAATCCTGAAATATATATCAAATTATAGAAAATTTAAGAATAACAACAAAACCATTCTTCATTTTTTAAAAAAAAAATGTTTGACTTTTGTCTGTTTTATATATTTGACATTAAAAGTATGATGACATTTAATTGTCTTTAAAAAAAAAAATGGGCAAAAATAAAAAGTTATCTTTGCTTTTCTTTTAAACCATTATTATTATTATTTTTCATTAGTAATAACTCAAATATAGATTAAATTAATGCAGAAGTTATTGCAAGTCCCCAAGGAGATGTATTTAAATTAATCGAAATCTGTCAATAAACATAAAAGATACAGAAAGAACCCAAATTGTGTCAAGCGTTGTTAGCCGAGTGGTCATCGCAGCTGCCTTGCAAGCAAGTAGTTGGTTGCAGACGGTTGTGGGTTTGCGTCCTGGCCGACTCTATGACACATGAAAAAAAAAAAGAACCCAAATTGTACTTTAGCTTGAAGGCATGTTTAAGCACACAATTTATGGCCATAATGTCCCTTTAAATTTCATCTACATTTGAGCTATCTTTATAAATATTTACATCTATTAACTGTTGGTTCATGCAATGTTCAGAGGTTGTTAAATAGGAGATAAAGTTTTTCCCTCCCATTGTTTATAACGACTTCAGAATAACTTAAGATTATAAAAAAGATTATGTTGTCTTGCGTTGTTAGCCGAGAGGTATCGCAGCAAGTAGTTGGTTGCAGACGAGTGTGGGTTCGCGTCCCGGCAGATGCTATGACATGAAAAAAAAAAAAAAAGATTATGTTAATATATAGAATTCATGTTCTGCATTGTAACACTTTAATAAATTGAATGTTTAAATATGATCTAATCTAAAATATAAGTGGACCTATTATATACTTATTCATTCATTGACAGATTTTCATTAGTTTATATATAAGGCTTGTGGGGGTTTACAGTAACTTCTGATTTAATTTTATTCTTTTTCATAAAAATTACTTAATTATTTCTTAGTTTATTTGTGACTTTAGTTCAATAAATATTATTCACAAGTCAAGCATTAGTGATCCAGAGGTCAGCACAGCCGCCTTACAAGCAGTTGTCCGGGGTTAGCGGGTTCGCTTCCTGGCCGATGCTATGACACATGAAAAATATATATTATTTACAAATTCTGCAGTATTATTGTAGTAAATATATAAAAATATCATAATTTTATTGTGCAGCAGTATTTCTATAAAAATTTGTATCCTCTTCATAACCAAAAACCAAATCAATGAAGAACAATTGTATGTCACTGATATTTGCACAAAATTGCTAACTAAAATTATCATGCATACCCTGTCACAACAGAGTCATGGTTTATCATTAAGAATAACCAAGTCATTAACAAAAATGAAAACGGTATCCAACTCTCAAACAAATGGAATATTTCAATAGCTAATTAAAATAATTAATACTTCATCAATAAATACTGCAGTACATCTGGTTTTCCAAGCCAAAAGCAACCTCAGGTATATTTAATGAAAATAAGTATACATAATAAACCTTTTCTTTAACCAACAAAAGAAACGTTTTGGCCAATTTATTACAAATAAGGTATTATTAATTTGGGAAGAGAGGAAGCTGCCAAAAAGTAAAGCCATTAATTTAAAAGCCTGACATATTTACATAAGGATCTGTAATTTATATCTAAACATTACATGATCACCATTTCTTATGCTTGTTCATAACTGTCATTAAAACAGGCAAACATCTCCATACAGTAGTGCCATTCAGTGCAAACCAGAGTAATCAATGGATTCCAGAAGGCTTGTGTAGAAAATCCGTATCTAGGGCATACTCATCCAATGTCTAGGTGCAGTGCTCTCAGTTCCAAAGCTCTTCACTGACTAAAGCCACAAGCTAGAAACTAGTCTGGGATATTTGATGAGTAGGCACTAGATAGAGATTTTATGCACAAGCCTTCTGTCATCCATTGATTACTCTGTCTTGCACTGAGTGGCACTATTGTATTAAGAGTTTTGCCTGTTTAAATTTATATTATCCACCTACATTTGCAATAAAACTGGCATATATAAATATATATACAGCCTCACACATACAAAAGTAAAAAAAAAAAAAAAGAAACTAAGTAAGCTTTTAATAATATCTACAGATTATAATAGCAAATAAAATTAAAACTCAATTGACATTTTCTATAGCTAAAATACTTAAGAGATATCAGAGTGGTGAAAGAACGGAATCAGACTGCTTTAAACTGATTATAAAGATTTATTATCAGACAAAGTAAACCATTAAACTAGAATCAATTTAATAAGATTAATGTGTTTTTTTCAACTAATGTGATACCTGTATCTGTCAGTGTAGCCATTATTAACTTGTTCCCAGTTGTTATGAAGAGCTTCCATGACCTGATTGATCTTACGAGTTTCATCAGCATCCGAATGCGAAAGAACATCATCTTTCTTATTTTCAGCTGCCTCCACACCAGCTTGTAAAGTATCCAAGTTCTCTTTGATTACCTAATAAAAATAAAGGTAGATAAATAAGTAAAAAATGTCAGCAGTGATAAAATAAATACAAGTATGTAAACAAATACACACTAACAAGAATTTGTATGAAAATGAGAAAAAATGACATCAAGTATATAGCAATAATAAGAATTATTTGCGAAAAATGAAAAAGAGTAAACATAAAAGACACACATAAATAAAGGTACAAGACAATTAGGTACAGGAAAATGAATAAAATTGTGGTTAAGAACCCCAATAAACAATTGAAAAAATTGCACAAAACACAAGCAGATATACTAAAGAAAGACCAATACAAAATTGCCAGAAAAAAATAAATGTACATAAAAAGATTGAAAAAATAATAGATAGGTAATAGAAAGCCAAAAAAAGAAGGGGAGTGGGACTCTTAAAACTTGAAAATAAAAAATATTTTCAAATGAATTAAAACTTTAAGAACAACTTGATTATATGCATATATATATATATATATATATATGTGTGTGTGTGTGTGATATAAAATTTATTTCTAAACAGACGGTAAACAACCGCTACACATGTTGATTACCGTTAATTTAGAATTAGTCAGAAACTGCACTAGTAAATATCTTAAATCAATTACATAAAATTTATTTAATTAGAGAGGATTTTAATTAAGATTTTCAATATCCCTTTAATAGAATTAAAAGGAGCTTGAAAGTGTGGGTTCAAATCCCTTCTAATTACATATAACTTAAAAGTATATATAATATATTTGTATTTAAATATTATAAAATTTATTTGTAAAAATGAATTAGGCCAATAAATAAATTTGATTTCAAATTTTTCAAGACGCATTACGAATTAATAAAATAATGTTTGTTTATCAATGGTAATTGAATGTCCCCATCATATTTTAATAATAGTCTACAATTGTACTATAATATTATAATTCTTTAAGAAAAAGTAAAAAAGGAATAATAATAAGAACAAGTGGAAAACCTTTGAGAAGAATAAAATAAATAAATAAATATCTACATTTCACTTTCTAGGCACGAAAAATACAGAGAAACTTTTAATAAGATAAAACAAAACAACTTTCACAGTTTAGGTAGTGAATTCATTTTAATCTCAATATCTGACTATCTCTAAATTAGTTAACTCTTAAAATGCATTCCATAGCCTTGATATCAGTTTTTTATTCTAGCTATGTGATTACCTAATAGCACCTCACTACTTTAACAAAAGGAAAAAGAAAAAAAAATACAAGTGAAAAAACGTTATTTTGTGTTCAGTTCTAATGTTATTTGATATACACCAAAGCAAAAATTTTCACAGGTAAAAGGGATGAACTTATATTTCATGTCTACATTTGCTTATTCCAAACATTAGCATGTGTGCCAATGTTCCAACTCCCTGAATTGACTAGTATCAGCCATTTTTCAGGTAGGAGACATCATTCAAGTATGTTACTTGAGAAACACTATTCTGTGCAATATCTCTGAATGACTTCTCTTGCTTGGAAAAATGGCTAACGAAGTTCAATAGAAATGTTGATTTAATGCTAATA
The DNA here is from genome assembly GCA_028023455.1 of Epiperipatus broadwayi. Taxonomy (NCBI): domain Eukaryota; kingdom Metazoa; phylum Onychophora; class Udeonychophora; order Euonychophora; family Peripatidae; genus Epiperipatus; species Epiperipatus broadwayi. Next base: position 1,992,715 of record JAQFVV010000039.1, on the reverse strand, counting down.
TGAACAAAATACAACTATAGACAAGAATATCCAAATAATTATTATTGAATTATATAAAAAAAATGGCAGTATAAAACTTTTTTTAAGTAACATTTTGTATTATTTGATTTAATATTTTGCCTTTTACAGATTATTTAAGTGAAGAAAAAAGTCTTTCATTCATTTTTATTCTGATAAAAATTATCACAATAAGTATTCAGAAACAATCAACCATGATGAATTATTCCATTCTATTTGCTTTTTAAATTTTAACTTTTTTTTTTTTTTTTGCAAATATATAGTTTCATTAGCAAATTCTAAAAACCCATTCCAATTCCGCCACCTAGTATCAGCTTGATTAATCAGCAGATGGCAAATGTCACTATTAATAAATCTCTACCCAGAACTAATCTATCCATGTCACCAGATTAAGTTCTAGTTTATGGTCTTTATAATTGAGGAGTTCTAGAATTCAGATCTAATACAACTGGTTTAGTTATATCTAACACCCTTTCCCTCATTGACAAAGGCCACAAGCTAGAATCTTATTTGAGGATGTGGATAAGATAACACTGGATATGATTCTGACAGTAAATGGCAGACTTAGAATAAGTTATTACAAAGCATTGTAAAAAATATTTAGATGGAGTGTTTTTAATAAAATTACAATGAACTAAAAGCCAAAATCAGAAATAGAATCGGAATTTTTCAGAAAACTAAAAATTAATAAACATCACATGACAACCTCCTCTTATGTTTGTGTATAACTGTTGTTAAAACAGGCAAAACACTATATATATTGCCACACAGAGCAAGCTAGAGTAATCATTGGAAGCCAGAAACTAGTCTGGGGATATTGGATGAGTAGGCACTAGATGGGGATTTTATGCACAAGCCTTCTGGCATCAATTGATTACTCTAGCTTGCTGTGTGTGGCGATATATATAGTGAGTTTTGACTGTTTTAAACAAAAAATTACTAAGAAAAATAAAAAAAAATAAAAGTTGAGGTAACAAAACCATAGCCAACTCATAATCCTTCCAGGTGAGAAAAATAAAAAAAGGTAACTTACAAAAACACTTACTAAACAATAGATGACTTCTATTTTAAAATAGTAAGTATCAAGAGCACTTGGATACACACATATATGCAAACACATATAAAACTTGGTACAGTTTAGGGCAATAATAAAGCAAAGTCTAATGTTATTATTGTGATCAACCAGCCAATTTGAAGGTTAATTTGCTAAACCTAACTGATAAGATTATTTATTTAATATATATATATATATTTAAGCAGAAAATCAGAAAAGTGTGTCTGTGATAATTAATGATAGGTAAATATTAAAAGTACAATAGCAAGTTTCCAAATATATGCAAAGTCATTCTGATAAAACAATAAGATGTAATTACTATTTATCTTTAATGGGATGCAGTGAATAGTTTTTAAAAAATCTAAAAGTAGATAACTCAGCTCATTAATTTGATATATGAACAAAAATGAAACGTTCCAAATGAATGATCTGACCCTCTAATAATGATCTTTTTTAACTGTTTAAAATATTTTTTAAAAAGAGTTGAGAAAAATATTCTTTTGAGATTGATCTTCCAACAACCACATTAAAGTGCCACCACCACAGGAGTTACTTAAAAAGAGCTTGTGAAAAAAGAAAAAGAATGAAAAGCACTTCTCACATAAATAAAGCAATATTAACACATTCAAAAATTAACCAAAATAAAGAAACACTTTAAAATGCTATTTCAATGCAAAATTAAAACAAGTTTGCAAATGATTTCCTGCTTTTAAAGAGAGTAACTAAGATAACAAAAGCATTACAAATAAAATACATAGCAATGTACTTAAACAATAAAAAAAAACTGTCTAAATAAAAAAAAGGTAAAGTAGTTATTGTCTCAATAAAATGAATGTATGAAATATTAAGTTATTAGACAACATTCCTTGACAGTAGATATAAACATTCAAACGGATGAATGGGTGGAAAGACAGTGAGTGGCAGGAAGAAAGATAAATAGATGGTGAATAAATATGCATTTTAACATACATATTGTGAAAATAAATAATTCTAAAAGATATATAAAAAACTATGTCACAGTTTCAAATTCAATTGTATACTGCAGAGATTAAAATCTGAAGATGTTGAATCCTAACAATCCATTACAAAATTTTAATCGCAAATTCTGAGATTGGAAATGCCTAAATATTAAAAATTTCCGAATTGATAATCAATCCACAATAGATAAAGTAAAAATAGCATTAAATAATGAGAACATAGTATATATATATATATTATAATTTTTGACTGTTGTTGTTTTTTTTATAAAATATTATAACGATAAGAAAATCAAAATGTGACATATATAGTCAAAATAAGAGTCATATAGATCACATGACCCAATTCTCTTAAGCTCATTAGACATAAACAATGAGTATTGACAATTGCTTAACAAATTTTGTGATAAATGCTTAGCCAGAGAAAGCATGTAAAATATCTGTCAGGAACTCCCCCCTCCCAACCTCTGACCATGGTTTCGTGCTTTGGTACTCCTCAAAGAGGCGCTAGGATAGCTTCAGACAATAGATCTAAAAATATCAACCCAAAGACAGCATTTGCTTCAGACACTAGATCTAAAAATACCAACCCAAAGACAACATTAATGCTGTCTTTGGGTTGGTATTTTTTAGATCTAGTGCCTGAAGCTACCCTAGCGCCTCTCTGAGGAGTGCCAAAGCATGAAACCATGGTCAGAGGTTGGGCGGGGGGGGGTTCTTACAGAGATATTTTAAATGCTTTCTCTGGCTAAGCATTTATCATGGAGCTTGTTGAGCAAATGGCAATGCTCATTGTTTAATAATGTAACATCACTTAATTTTTTATTTTATAAAAAAAAAAAATGTTTACAATAAATATTGCGAGAGAGTAAAATACTGCTTTATTCCATTCCCAATGCAATACTGTAGTAATAAGACCACACATGAGCAGTAAATAGATTTCAAGACTACAAGTGACTTAAAATCAAAGAGAAAATTGTTGTTTCTTATTAACATATAATTATTAATATTAAATTTTATAGAAACATTCTATAAAATAAATTAACCAAAATAATAAATACTTTGTACAAAATAAAAACAGATGGAATTTTTATTTATAGAAATAATAATAATTAAGCTACCAAGCAAACAGCTTTAAATGATTTTTTTAATATTTAAAAAATAAATGGGTTAATAATTTTTGTTGTGATAAGATATGTTACATATGTTAATTAAATTATTATGATTTTATAACTTATTTTTTCTTTAATATTTCAAAGATAAAAATCCCAATGTAATTAAATACTTTATCTTTATTTCCATATATATTAATTAATTAAAAAAATACATAAATATGTGATGTATGTTTTTTCACTTACATTTTTTATAGAAATTTTCTAACGTTTGAAGCAGCAATGGGTGATGGAAAAAATCAAGATAATTTTTTTGTAGACAAGTAGAGACACCAACAAACACAGATACCCAATTTCATTTAAGTACATATGCAACACTTAACTTAATCTTAAAAACCTTCAATGCAAATCAGATGACTAAAAGATAAAGATTTTAAGGAAACTCATTTATAAATAACCTAGAACAAAAACTAATGTGAATAGCTTTATATCTGAAGTGTTTATAAAAAAAGTTCAAACAATGGAAGAGGTAGAATTGGAATTGAACCAAGAATCTTACTCTCCAAAGTCTGACATCACAATTGCACTAAAACATGCTTAGAATTTTAAATAATGCTTAGAATTTTAAATAATTGAATAGAAATAAATTTGTAAGAATGCCAAGACTTATCTTGCACCTCTATAAAAACTTGATGTTTCAAGCAGCAATGATTGATAAAAAATTCACTTAAATTCCTGAAAGATATGTTTCGGTCAATTCAATCTGACATCATCAGCTGCTCATGAAATCAATTAAGACCTCTAAATACAGAAAACCAATTTCATTTAAATATGCCTGCAATGTTCAATGTGAGAAAAACAAAAGCAAGCCTAATGGTAATTTCAGTAAAAATCCTTTTAAACAAAGCAAGAATTTTAAACAAACTCATTTTTATATATATAACCTTAATTTCAAATAGACATTTAAAATATATAATTAAATAAATTCTAAATAAAAATGTAATAATGCTAATATTATTTACCTCATGTTCTCTGTAGATATTTTTTGACATTTCAAATGATGATTAATGAATAATTTGACTAACTTCATGCAAATAACATGTTTCTGTTGATTAAGTTGATATTCTAAGCATGAAAACATTATTACACTTTATATATATATATATATATATTGTACTGACATGGTGTGGCTGTATGTATTGGGTTGCCTGTGAGGTAGAGACTATTGAAATTAAATTAACAGATTAATCAAACATACAATTAGCCTAAGCAGAAGAAGAGACTTTCTATATCTTCTCCAAATTTTTTCGATGAATGATCTGATACTAAGTAATTTATGCCTCTTCAATACTATTTACAAATATGATAGGATAATTAATCCATAATTTAGCAATACACAAAATTATTATTATTATTATTATTATTATTATTATTATTATTATTATTATTATTATTATTATTATTATTATTATTATTATTAATATATTTACAATTTGTAAATGAACTATGAAATGTATATAAAATATAATAAATAAACAAACTTTTTAACTGGTATTGATGTTAAATATTTGGACCCATAGTGATGTAAAATACAATAGACATATATTTATAACTGAGAGAAAATACACAGGCATGTGTGTAACTACAATTTAATAAAAGATGTCAATAAATGTTTTAACTTCCTATGATTTAATCAGTCTAATGAATGAAAAAAAACATCTATTAAGTTATTCATATTTGCATAAACTGATAAGATTGTCATTTGGAATGATAATTATTTCTGTTAATTATATTTTATTGATATCAATCTTAAAATAAAAGAACTTCAATGCTAAAATAAAAGAACTAACATAAATTACTGAAATAAAGATAAATAAGTTTCTGAATATGGATTTAATAATCTGTGGGTAGGCATTAATTGTTTGATAAGAATATGTTTATTAGATGCTACACAGGAAATAAACTATACTATATTAACAGAATGTGAAAATACGAAATATTATTGCAGGATTTTTTATTAGTAAACAGTGTAAAACATGTTAGATGCCTCTGAAAATAATTGTCCATTTATTATTTATCACACAATATATTTTATCATAGATTGAATGCATTTGAGCTATGATTTTAAATGTATATATCTGTGTGATTTCATTATTCTAATTTCTTTACAAAGAGACTGTGATTTATCCCTATGTTATATAATGATCCTTGAACACACAAAAAAATACACATGAACTGAAAGTCTATTTGTGAAAAATCCATCTGTCTGATATAAAGTAGCTCGATAGGCCAACTGTGATATTATAATGATGCGGAATAGAATAAAATCCATGTTTCTCTACAGATAATTCTCTCCTAATATATATATTTTAGCACTGCTGCTTAACTTTCTTATTGATATTAGATATCAACATTTACAAAAAAAAATGAACAGAATATATATAGTATTTAAAATTAATTACAGACTGACTAAATACAAATATATAAGTACAATTTGCATGCTTTATTTCAAATAGTTTTTAGCAAAAAAAAATATTGTATAATATACACACACAGACAATCTAATATTTCGACTCTTCATCAGTCTTCCTCAGAGCAATTCCTAATTGATTTTCTTAAAAAATTGAAATAGGAGTGACTCTAAGGAAGAATGCAATATAGCCAAAACATAGAAGTATCTCTGATGAACGCTGCATGACAATCGAAACATGAGATTATGTATATATGCGCAAAAAAAAAGTGCTATGAAGTGTTTAAAGTAAGGTGTACAAACTATATTTATATAAAATATTACAGCAAAATAAAAGAAGTGGCAGATGTAGTGGCATTTGTAAATACAAATATGATATTATGAATCACAAATCAGATTACTAAAGCATCATTTTAATAAAGTTAATGCCTACTTTCTCATATTAATGTCCATTTATTGGTAGGATAAAGTGGGTTTTGCTTGCAAATTTGTTAAAATGATTCTGAAAAATCTGAGTTATAAATTGTATAGCATATTTGGTCTTAGGCGGATGTCAAATAAGTCTGAACCCCCTCCCCCCATCACAAAAAAACATTGCATATTTAATAATCGTGATTCATTTATCGGCTTATTAAAATTACTACACTATTTCTTATTAATGTGAGCTTTTATGTATAATGAAACATAAAGTATTTAATAATAGTATAGTTAAATACCACATAAAGAGAATACAAAAACTGCTAGAAATGTTAAAATCAATAGCTATTAATAGAAACTTGTTTTCAATAAAATGAAATGTAAAAATATAGCATATTTTAATAAACATCAGAGAGAGCATTAGAATTTAAATTTTTTAATGCGCTACTTTAAAAATAATATATATATATATTTATTCAAACTTAGCAATTTGTCATTAACACAACATGCAAAAGAGGGTTAACATTTTTCAGCATTCAAAATCCCTAGACCATAGAAATACAAACAGGCTCAATCCTGTCTGACAGAGAAAAGACTAATATATAAAACTATTGACAAGCCTTGCATTTGAAGTAGTTATTATTAATACTGATGCGGTGTTCTCATTAAACGAAATCTCAAGTGAAATAGAAAAATATATTTAAAAATAAATGTGTGTACTGAAAACATCTGTCTTTTTATATATACACATTACACAAATTTGCCTCGTAAATGCAAAATTTGAGCAATCACTCAACCATAATAACCACCTTTCAATAAATACAAAAAAATGACTATTAATCATTCTTTATTAGAAATTATTATATTTATTTAACAATAAATACAGACTTTATTTTATAAAATTTAAATACATGTAATATGCTTTCACCTCTTTCTAAACAAGTATTCTAAAAATTATAATTAATATTCAATCATATATTACAAACAAATAATTTCAGGTACCGAAGAAACAAACTTACTAATGGTTATATTATATATATAAGAACAAATGCTAATAAACATGTATCATCTATTATATGAGAGTCTATTTAAGTTATATAACTCATTGGACGTTTGTTACTTCCTGTTCGGTTACATATACTCTGAGTTAATTAGTATTTACAGATATTAAAATTGAGTTTTCATTTCATACTTAGAGAATGTTTAATCTAAAGCTCTGTTTTGATTCTCTGAATACTTAAATGATAATTGTAATCATTTATTCTATAAATGTGATACAATCATGGCAACCCCCCCCCCCTATCAGTAGTGCCAGCCATTGCAAACCAAGATAATCAATGGATGAAGATTTGTGCATAAAATCCCCATCTAGTGTCTACTCATCCAATATCACCTAACTAGTTTCTAGCTTGTTTCTTTCATTAATGAGGAGCATTCGATTTGAGAGCCTGTGCTTATACCTTAAGATTTAATGCAATCCTCAGGCAGCTACTTTTTACCTTTTCGGTTAAGTATAAAGCTAGGAGTCCAAAAGGAAAACAATAATATTTTCAATCCACTCACTCTCTTGTATAGTCATACAAATCTGAACCCAGTTCAGTATCTATATATTTTGGTGTCTTTGGTTTTTTAATAACCATAGTCACCATCAATCCATGAGCAGAAATGGTAATAACCACCAAACATCACGTGATCATCATTTCCTAAATTTATGTAAGTTATTAAAAACAGAGACAATGTTCCATACAGTAATGCATAGAGAATGACAACCATGTGATGTTTAGTGGTATAATATAATCAATAGATCAAATTCACACCCTCACTCAAAAATCACATAAATAAACTAAGCATATATAAGAACAAATACTAAGAGGCAGGTTATATCATCTGTGATTTGGTAGTTTATTTACATTAGATAACTCATTGGAAGCATCAGTTACTTCCGATCCAGTTACATATAATCTGAATTATTACTATTTACAGATATTAAAACTCAATTTTTATTTCATATTTAGGAGATGCTTACACAAAAGCTGAACTTTGATTGTCTGACTATATTATTGGTATTTTTTACTATTTATTCTATAAATATATTATACGTACTGAAATTTGAAATAAATTTCAATATGTGACGTAATGTCAATTGTAAAAAAAAATTTTTGTGGTTTGATTTTAATAGTGCATGTATTAACCTGGAATGCATTAGATTATGTTGCTATGACAACATATATTAAGAAGAAAAAAATGTTTATTATTAATTGCAGTGTATAAAGATTATGAATTGACTTAATTCATTTTACAAATGAATGTGTAAATAATAAAGTTTATAGTATTGATAAAATTATTCTTTTTTCTTTATTATGTATATTTTGGTTACTGCATTCACAATAGTAGATTACAAATAATATATGTAAATATTTAATGTCTCAAGTATATTTTTATTTTTTAGTATAATATACTTAAATACGGCTATAACCTTAGTATATGTGCCTTGAGTGCTTAATTTATTACAAGAAAGATCTCTACAAATCTAAATGCAAGATTCGACTTTATAAAGATAAGAGCAGCCACATCCTTATTTTCAACCTATTTTTCTAAATATATAGGCAAATCTAAAGCATTTGGATTTGGGAGTGTGAAGCTAATAAATTCTTCACTGACTAAGTCCACTATTTTTGTTAAACATTAATGATTGTGAATCTTTCAATTTACAAGTTAATATTTTTGTTGTAGAATGACAGAATGTAGTCTTAATTGTTTAGTTCATGTTGTATGTTATATGTAATAATTATAAAAAAATGTATTTGTCACTGTTATTATGTGATAAGATTTTCATTTTGGGGACACCTGGAAATGACCACAGAGTTAATGTGGAGCATTGTTGTAGTACCTCTGACATTAATTTAAAATGTTTATAAATAGAGCTAAACAGTTTAAACTCATTCTCTCTCTATCTTGGCTCCAATAAAAGAGAACCTAAGTTTCTTCATATATATGATTCTATTAAATGGATAGAATGATAGGGTGAAAGCAATAATATTTGTCCAATAATTAACTGGGCAGGTTTATCAGAAATTTGTAGGAGGCAGAACTTTGTTAAAGAATGAAAATAATTCATAGCATTTTAAAAAAACCATCAGAATATTACTTTGCTTTAAAAATGGATAAATTTATTTTTCAAGCATAAGATATAAATGCTAGCAACATAAAAAAGTATACAAAAATTATGTTCACCTGCTAATATAATTTTATGAGATGGATGAATTATTTATGTGCAAGATGTAAATTGGCTGAATTTCCATTGCATCATCATGGATGAAACGAGTCTGTTCACTTCTAATATTTTATGAATCAAATACGTGTTGAAGGAAAGAATATTTGCACTGCTTCATCATGGATATAAACTAATGTTCATACATTTACAATATTATATAGATCAAATACCTGATGAATGAAAGAATAATTTGGATATTTGGAAAATACTGGAATTAATAAAATGTGCTTCAAATTCAATAGCTTTTCATGACATTTCTACTTTTTCTGGAATAACAAAACATTGTCGTTTATTGTGATCTAAAAAATAGGCATTAGAACAATGGTACTATTTTGGAAATATTGTATCTGAGTACAATTGATTAGGAAGTTTGCTAATATATTATTATTATTATTATTATTATTATTATTATTATTATTATTATTATTATTATTATTATTATTATATACATGTATATAGGTTATAAATGGTAATATAATTTAAATCAAGTAGAGATTTAATTTACATGCTTAAAGTATAAGAGTTATGTTTTTCTAAATTCAAATTTTATATTTCATAACTTAGTAATTATTATTTTAATTTAAAAAATATGTATCTTCGTATTCATCGATTATGAATTAATTTCAAGTATTTGTTTAATTTTATTCTCTTAAAATAACATGAACGAATAGGTGGATTCGTCTTTTGTATATTTTTATTTCTATTAACTAATTTTTTTATATATAAAGATTAAAAAAGTTCTTGACTCTCTTATATTTTGAAAGGTGTATCTGTATTACAACATGTTTGTGTTACATAAAGATACATTTTAGATTTAGCATTCCATAGGTGAAGTTCGGTGCTTCCCACTCTTGATTTCCACAGATATAAAAGGAATTGCACTAACATTGAAGACATATGTAAACTATGCCAGAGAGAGTCAGAAAACAATCACATTTTCTATTCACATGCCCCATGTTCAATAATATCTGATGGAATATCCCCCAAGTATTTAAAAATAAAAATTACAACATATATACACTTCTCAATACATTTAAAATATATATTTATGCATACATTCGAAACAGCACATTTATACTATTCTCATTATGGTATACCAGGTGTACATTTATGTACAGTTCAAATACAAGGAAACACCCTAATACATTTAGGAATAAAATGGATATTAAACGCATTAAAGGATGAAAAAATCTCACCAACTAATATTTATTCAGACACATGGTCACTAATATAACTTTGCTCGAATTTATGACTAGACTCCCCATCATAAAATAATAACTGGATAATTAAAAGCAAAAAAAAAGCCATAAATCCAATGATGAACATAGAAAAATATAAATCCTATGCAGCAGTCAGAAAATGCTAAGTTGCTTTTAAGATTGTATTTTTTTTTCTGCTACACATAATAGAATTGTAATTTTCCTGCCTCTAGTTTGAGATAAAAAATATCACCTTTATAAAGGAGGGTGCCTTGACAACAGTTTGAAATTGTTATTGATATTGGGATTGTCTAAGCGTTGACTAGCTTTTAAAAAATACAAATGAATATAATGTAAACCATAAATCTCCTTTTCTTTAAAATCTCATAGTTTTTTCTTACTTTATCCTATGTATATAGTACTATGTACTGTTTTGTAAACTTACAGTTCAATAAAGCCTTTTGAAACATAATATACAATACCAAAAATAAATAAAAATGTGAATTAAAATATAATTCATTTACCTATTTTTTTTATTTTTAAGATATTTAATACTACAGAATTCTAAAATCTTTTAAAGTGATAAATCATTTTCATAAGATAAATATTTATTTAAAAATAAAATTGGCTCGTAATATAATCTTAAAAAATATTGACCACATAATAAATTGCATTACAAACAAATAAAGGTTTATTATTTTATTTTAAAAATATTTTATTGACATAACAAAATTTGTACAGTTGAATATTATAATACACTTTGTTAATGTTGGCTCAATTCCATTGCTGGTATTGGCTTCTTCCACCAAGGCTGACTTGATAATGTGGGTGCCCTAGGTCTGGTAGATGCATGGCAGAATCATTAACCACACTAACAGGTTAAGGTATGAGCAAGTAGCATTCTATTCTGTTGGTATTGTCCATCCCTTGAGGTTAGCTCTATAATGCTGATGTATCAAAACTGCTTGTGAAGTAGTTTGAGTTTAGGTGAAATTTTGTTTCCCCTATGAACAACAAATGTGGTGAGTTTGGTTTAAAGAAATGCCTAATGGCATTGATACAACTGAGGGAGTTAATTCTCAGATATTAACAGCAGAGATTAAACATCTATTGTTATCCATTGTAAGATGACCTGCTAGATTCCACTGCAGGCAGTTTTCTTGCAGTATCAGAAGTCTACCCTTTTTGGGGGTTAATTTCCATGCAGATGTTTGGAGGGATGTTTAAATCTGAAGTCGGGAGATCTGCAGGCAAAATATTGGTAGAATAACCAGTTACTGGTTCAGATCAGAGATGGATCTTGTGTTTCTTTTCTCTGGCTCCTTTATGCTTATTATTAGTTGTGTTTGATATTGTGGGTTTGGACTTATGCCTTGGGGGGGATACCATCACCTCCTCTGCTGAGCTAGAACTGGATACAACCTTTGGTTTTTTGTTTTGTTTCTGGCACTGGGAGTCATGCATGTCTCCATCTCATCTGAAGACCAGGAAGAGGTGGCATCTATAGGTGGTGTTAGGTAAAGCATGTTGCTTTCATTAGTGTCTGCTATCAGTGTGGCACTAGGACTTGGTGAGATGTTATATTTACCTTGTATGGAGTTAGGTTTAGGTATTGCCATCTTTTTTCTGAGTTGATTTTGGTCTTTATTGTTTATACTAGCCTTAATACCAGATTCTGTGGCTGATCCCATACTTAGACCTTCATGGAAATTCTTAGGTTCATTATTGGAGAAATCTTTTGGTTCTAATAGGCTTTGATTACTGTTTGGGTTTTTGTGACCATTGTTATGTAATGTGTTATGCTTGTTATCCTGATGAACATTTATTAAAGAGGGACTGTTGGTTTCATGTATTAGGATACTTTTAGACTTTTTGTCTGTTTGCTTTATATTAAATTCATCCTGCAGTTCTACATTGTGTTATTGTGCACTCAGTTGTTGTGAAGTATGTTGTACCTGCAGAGCTCTATGGGAAGTCTCTTGTTGCCTACATCTGTGAGTGTGACCTTTTTTTAAACACAAGATGTACAAATTTGATTCATACACTCCTTGGTCAGATGTGTTCTTTGGCCACAGTAAGAGCACTGTGACCTAACTCCTGCAAAAGAAAGTATCATGGGAGAGCCTCTAGTTGACAACACTGTTGAAATGTCTGTTGGCACTATTCATTTTTTCAGGAGCAGTCTAAATGTAGCTGTATTCGACAGAATGTTATTAAATATTTTGTCAATTGGAAGGTAGGTGAAACTAGTCACCTTGCCAAATGGTTCCAATATCTCTTGCAAATAGGATTCATTGATACCTATAATGCAATTTTTATTGACCCATTCAAAGTGGATGATCTGTTTATATCTACAGGTACTATGATCTTGTCATCCAATACTCTAAATTTACTTTTAAAGGTATTTCTGCTAGTCCAGGTCTTGAATTCGACTGCTATATAGCAATCATTCGAATGTATAGAGATCCTATGTATTTTGTCCAAAAAATATTTGCCCTTTTGATTAGGTCATGTAAGGCATTTATCGGGAATTTAAACAGAGAACACTTTAGGTCCATTATTGCTACAATAATGCTCTTATCGTTGCTATAGTTAGCCAGCAATTTCAGAAGAATGTTTGGAATAGTAAGGTTAAAATTAATGATAATAGTTTCCATTTGCTCCACCAAAAGTTGATTTAGTGAGATGTTGCCTTCAATTAGATCTACTTTAACCATATCATCTGCACAGTGGGGATGTTCAATTAGCTCAGGGCAGCCTTGCTAGTCAGAATTATGACCTGCAGAAAGATAAGGTTGGCCATTGTTGGAGTGGTTAACTGAACCAGCTTGTATTATTCCAGCCTGGGCTGCACTAGCATATGTCACAGGGAGTGTGACACATTTAGTCTCATCAGTAGGGTTAGTTAGTAGTTTAGTGTAATTTGCATTATTTGGGATTGTGAGATTTATGAAGTTATGATTGAATTTATCTTGTATTCCAATTAATAAGGTATGTTTTGGAGTGACAGAAGGGGAGACATGATTGTGATAAGTGGTGGATGGTGGATGACAAGTTATGGTATGAGATTCAAACGGATAGTCAGATGGTTGTGTTTGCAATTTTTTTTTCCATTTGGATGGGATATTTCCTTGAGCCATCCTGCATTATTTCTAGTGCTGTTGTGAAAATTTAAAGTGGGATATGATTCACTATCTATTTGGCTATAACTAGGTAGTGATTCTGTGCTTAGATGCTCATTATCTGGACTTAATGTAAAGGGATTCATATGTAGTTTTATTGGCTTTTGGCTTATACGCATTTATAATGTTCGCTTTTTCTTCTGATGTGGGAAAAAAACAGCCAGCATCCTTAGCTAGCACCCTCTGTTCACAAGAAATGAGTTGATTTTGAGTTAGCTGATATGATAATCTATCTTTTGGCAAGATTTTGAATGATTGATGACTCAAACTGGAGTTAGATTTAGGTGTTTTGTGCGACTCATGTTTTTTTTTTAAGGTTGATTTTGCAGCCATTGCAGTGCCATCCACCTCCACGAGTACAACTGATATATTTTCAGATATTGATGAAATAACTGTGGAAAAGATTTTTTTTCAACATTATTTCCTTTTCCCCTTTTTTTTTTTTGATTCCGGATTATTCCTACTATGGCCTGATTTATTGGGATTGTCCGATTTATATTCATTTTCCTGACAGTTACGCTCATTGGTTTTCTCGGAATTGATATTTAATGCTTGCATAATTGAGTTGGGCTCTGTTACATTGGTTCCAAAGCACGAGGTTTATTATTGTCACTAAAATATGCTTTACTGAGGGTATTTTAAGTGTGTAGACACCACAAAGTTTGTGTTTCAAATTATATTTAAAAAAATAAATAAAATAAAATGTATTACTTTACATTATTTAAAAATATAAAGATATAACAATGTACATCGAAAATAATTTAGAAAATATATATTACATTTCTTAAAGTAAGTTTTTTATTTTTTTTTATTTTCATTTAATAAGTCCTGATTATAATGGAATGTTGATATTATTACAGTGTACTTTCTATATTTACCAACGAAATGCTGGTTCTTTAATTAACTAATTGCTGGTTGTTTAATTAACTAATTGCTCAGTAATTATTATTGGTCTCAATTTTCAATTACCTCCTATTCAAAGTTTAAGCTATATTTTGAACCACTGCTAAAAATTGAGAACCTAACGTTTTTAATAAATTAGAATTATAAATTTATTTTCTTTAATTGCATATAAATGATAAAAATGGGAAAAAAAAATTAGAATAATTTTAGACTTAGTATTTAAGTCCGATATCCAATATTTCCATTTTCAGAAATTGTAATATTAGAATACAAGTATAATTTAATATCCTTGGAGTTTAGATGTAATTGTAGGGGGTTTGAACCGAGATTTTCAATAATGTCTCTCTAAATATAACTTTGGAATTTTTAAAAAACCTTACTTATATAAATATAGCACCATTTAATGCAAGAGCATTAAATAAAGATTGATTATGATGAATTAGAAGAAGTTAACAGTTACAAATACCTTGGTCAGATTATTAATACAGATGGATACATAATGGATGAAATTAATCATAGAATTAAACTTGGTTGGAGTGCATTGTGCTCCCTCCAGCTATCCACCCTATCTCATACAACCGATACCCATGACCACACACATGTGAAAAAAATAAATAATCTCCAATATATATATACGTTGTGCTGAACCAGCACTCATTCGTCCAGATCATCATCTCCCACATATATATATATAATCAATGCTTGGTTTAAATTAAGATAGCAAATCATCAAACTGTAAAGGATACGCCGGACAGGCTTCAATATACTTCATCCTCCACTCTTCAGCCATCCATATCATTGAAAATTTGACAATGGAACACCCAAATCCCTTGTTAATTCCAATACAAAAACATTGAATCATGATAGATTCTATACGATTAACTTAGCTCCAATAATAAATAACGTTGAATGAGTACTTTCAAAAAAAAAAAAGTAACTTCTTTTACCAATAACCCATCAAACATCTGAAACAATGTCCTACATTTAAAATTTTCTACCATAAAATTATATATGTAAGCAGAAAGATTTGAACTCAGGATTTTTTACTCTATTTGCCCCCTCTTTCTCAAGCAATTGATACACATGACCACACTTAGACTGAAAAAATTCTGAGTTCAAATCCCTCTACCTACATATATAAAAAACATTCAGTAGAAGCAAATTACATACTACCTTAGAATAACACAAACTTAAAAAAATTATAAGAAAAATTCAGGATGATAAATAACACAGAACTAATGAAATGATCAGGCGCTTGGGAAGGGAAATGGCAGCGGAAATCAGACTGAGCACAGTAATCCTATTAAAATAACATCACAATTTGTTTTTGTCCTAATCTCAGAAATAATTCAGAATTCTTATTTCTCAAATCTAATAACAATATTACTGTGCTAACTATAAACTCAGGAATATGCCACATAAAAATATTCTATAATACACAAATACTGCTTCCTACTAGAATAATGCCATTTAACCAGAAAATAATTAGAGATAATTATTTGCAAGGCCAACATTATCAAATACAGCTTTACAGCAGACATTGATGTCAATTGGTCCCCAATGTGTATTGTAACTCAAAAATCTCTACTAAAAAAGAGTTGAGAATTATAATGTATTCCTATCATAGAGATTCAAAAATAAAATAAAAATGATTTTATCATTTACTTTACACAACAAAAAATAAAATTGGAAAAAAAAAGATAAGTAATGAATAACCATTTTACTAAGTATCATCATCATCATCATCATCATCATAATAATAATAATAATAATAATAATAATAATGAAGAAGAAGAAGAAGAAGAAGAAGAAGAAGAAGAAGAAGAAGAAGAAGAAGAAGAAGAAGAAGAAGAAGAAGAAGAAGAAGAAGAAGAAGAAGAAGAAGAAGAAGAAGAAGAAGAAGAAGAAGAAGAAGAAGAAGAAGAAGAAGAAGAAGAAGAAGAAGAAGAAGAAGAAGAAGAAGAAGAAGAAGAAGAAGAAGAAGAAGAAGAAGAAGAAGAAGAAGAAGAAGAAGAAGAAGAAGAAGAAGAAGAAGAAGAAGAAGAAGAAGAAGAAGAAGAAGAAAGAAGAAGAAGCAGCAGCAGCAGCAAACTGTATTGAATATAAGGTATGTATAATGAATGCATCAAATTTTGTTTTATTTTTTTTCATATGTCAAATGTGTTGACGGGGGCCAGCTGCTTGGAAGGCAACTGTACTAATCACTAGGGCACCAATGCTTGATATCAAATTTTATTTTCAATACTATTTAATATATAAGCAATGTTTTTTCCCCCCATTTTATAATTACCTATTGAATAATATTTTGAAAATTTGTAAAAAATCAATGACTTGATTTTTTTTTTTTTTATGAACATGCAAAGTTCAGAAAAATTATACCAAAAATGTAATAGACAACTTTGATTATTGTAGTTGTAATAAAATAAATGATAAAATATATGGGGGGGGGTATTGTTTTTTGACATACAGAATAATGCATTTTTGCCCAAGGAAAAATGATTTCTATTGTTATATACTATTTTAAATAAAATGTAACTATATAAATTGTATTTTATACTGATTTTTCAATTTATTTTTAGTACATATTAATTCTCCTCAGACTGCAGTATGAGCATAATCAATACAAATTAGGTAGACATATTTTTTTTTTACTTATGACAACTGCACTCTATAGATTCTATGTTTATTTTTAATTATATAATAAATCAATCTTTACTGCACTTATTTTTTCTTTGGGGTGATATTAGTAATCTAATCAACCAATAAAAATAGTGGACATTAAAAGCTTATTGATTAATACAAAAGATATTTTTTTATTTGGAGAGGTCATTGAGAATCCATCAGCTTTTCTTTCCAATCCTGCAGTTATGTTGCATAATTTTCCAGTTTTATATTCTTTCAATGGTTGAAAGTAAAATTAAGATATTCATTTATTAGTTATAAAAAAAAATTGAAGAGATCAGTATTACAACAAAGAGAAATTTTGTGAAAGGATCTAAAGCCCTGATTGGTAGATGCTTTGAGATACTTACAAGATTATTTATAAGCTCCCTATCTACTTTTGTCAGCAATGAGCAAACAAAAATGATTATTTTTCTGTAATTCATTTAAATATTTATGATTACTTTTACAAAATATTTATACAGAAATCATTAAAAAAATGTTTGCACAATCCTACTTAATTTCCCCCCCCCCCCAATATGGTTAAATTTTACAAATAAAATTGAGAAATTTGAAGGCATGCTGAAACACAAGTTTCATTAGAAATGATACATTAAATACAGTAGTGAAAGAATAATTATACAATTAAATTTTACAAAAGAATTGGACAGATTTATGATGACTATATAATTATTTATTAACATTTAGCAAATAAAATTCAATCAAGAATGATTTTGTTAATTTATTTGTTCCAATACTCTTATGATAATTAGCCAATAAAAAAATGTTCTCATTATGTATTCTGCTTTTTAATTTTATTTTATTTTCTATATTTGTAAAGTTCAAATATAACTTTTAGAGATGTTTTTAATTTGTAAACTTTTATTTCTAATAAACCAAACTCAATTTATTGAATTTTAATACAGATTAAAAGTTTAAATACTTAAATCAAATATTGGATGGTTATCACTAGGAACAACACAGGAAACATCTGTCTGTTGAAAAGTTAAATAGTGTAACTCTTGAAAGCACTCAGCATTATTTTGATAGTTCAATTACATAGAATAAAACTTCTCTTCAGCAGTGTATTAATGCACTTATGAACCTATTATTTGCCATAAAGTAGAATTATAAACATTTGTCAAGTTGAAATCTTTCGAATCTATATAAATATATTGGACCATTAATAAAGGTGGAAATCCACCTTTATTGTTAAAAGGAAGTTGCCTTGACAACAGTTTGAAATTGTTGTTATCATTGATATTGGGTTTGTCTGAGTGTTGATTGGTTTTTAATAGTATATATATTAAAAATCACTACAATGAATAGTTGATTGTTAATTACAGTAATGGATACAAATTAGTGATAATCATAGTGACAAATCCTTCTATAGAGACTCTTCTTATGAGATGATTTGCTAATATAAAAAGTCACATGTAAGTTTTGCATATATATATATATATATATATGCATTTCAAATATAGAATAAAAATTTGCATAATTAAAATCAAATATTAAAAGTTTACAAAAATCATCACTAGAAACAATAAAGGAAACATCAACCTGTTAAAAAGTGAATGTTAATTGAAGTACTTGGATACAAATTAGTGATATATATATTTTAAGGGTCATAGCATCGGCCGGGACGCGAACCCGCAACCCGGGCAACTGCCTGCAAGTGCAAGGCAGTCGCGCTGACCTCTCGAAATCCCTCTACAAAGGCTTGTCATATGAGATGATTTGGTGCATATAAAAGTCATTGCATTTAAAACATGTAACTTTAGCATATATACACATTTTCAAATGTTTCCTACACAGAAATGTTGAAAATCTTGATAAGTATTTATATTTACAATTTAAAAACAAAACACTAAACGCTGTGATAAGATAAAAAGATAACTGCAATATTACAGAAATGTCAAAACAATTTTCTTTTAAAATATCTACTAAATGACATAAATGTTTTTAAAAATGTTTCATTTGTTGTCAGCGTTCAGTGATAAAATATTTTGGAAATCATTTTTCTTCTTTCCTATAAAAGTTTACCAAGCTGAAAATTCAAGTTTTATTACTTAACAGTCAATACAAAAAAAGAGGAGAAAGTCATCCATCACTGTTTAAATTTAAGAGTAATTTTACCTTGACAAAAAAAAAAAAACCCAGAAAAGCTACCTATATATACTTTTATTATTATTTTAGTATGCAAAGATGAGATATGGATAAAATTTTAAAATAGTAATTTAAAAAAAAAAAATTCATATAAAATTCAATAATGTAATAAAATATATTCAAATCTTAAAAAAAATATTCTGACAATTTAAATCAATATACATTTGAAATTTTTGTAAAGCAAATTTAGAATATAAATGAAATTTTGAAACATATCAATATTAATAGAAGCCAAATTCGTTCAATAAAAAAAAATGTATTATTTGTCTTTAAAAGAAATCACCTTGGAAGTGTCTGCTTCTTTAAAATCCGTTTTCAAATATGGGATAAAGAAAGTACAGCTAATATTTAAACAAGTGACTACTTCTGTTTCATTCTAATAGTATTTGGCCTCAAGCTTACTTACTGTTCACCATATTAAATCTTCACTTATATTATTTCCTCCAGCCATTCTCAAAACTTTCTTTCGGATATCATAAAAGAAGACTGCCAACATAATATGAAGTAAAAATATAAATGAAATTACACACACGCACACACATACATATATATATCATGGAGTAACAGTAACACATCAATAATTCATCCTTATGGTTTGGGTTAACATCAGACTGTCTAAAATTTGAAATTTTTTTTTCAAATTCCAATCAATTAGCAAGCCCATATCAAATCTAGCTATTTATAAGTAAGAGAATAAAGCAGTGGGAGGAAATAATAAAACCTCAATTGCTTGGCAAATGATGGATAAAGTTCTCCTTCAATATTGATTTATGGATGCCTGCAATGAATTCTTGAAGGCAGTTTTTACTTACATATGCATATACAAACAAAACGTGTGATCAGCAGTGGGGGAAAAATTACAAAAACCTTCATTACCTGGCTTATGATGCATAAATGTTCTCCTTCAACATTGTTCCATGTATAGCAAATGGAGATACAACTTCTCCTACAATGAATTCTTGAAGGCAGTTTTACCTATGAATGCATGTACAAGCAAATGATGTTATCACCTAGTTGTCATCCAAATAAAAGGGCTGGGTATATCATACATATCTGGCATGCTTTACATTCTGACACAGAATCATAAGTCTATCCTTTTCAGAGGTCATGGAAGGATTCCATATAGATTATGGAAGGATGGAAAGCAAATGATTTCATATTTACTGTGGTGTCCTTTCCAAGTAATTACAGATAGCAGAGTTATACTCTTTCCACACGCCAACCACTATCAGAGAACTCATTTGCTATACATAGGTATTTCTATGAGCATTGCATTTGAAAAACATTAAACAGCCTTCACATTTGGACAGTTCAGAGGCTCATATGCAATAAATAATATTAAACACAACTTGCCACTACTGTTTAATCTAGCGGGTAATAGTACAAGATGAAAAGATGATGCACAATGCAAAGAAAAACTTCCAAAACCATCAGCAGATGAAAGAGTGTGTTATGCAGAATTCTACTCATTTATTATACAAAGTCATCAATTGTCCATAACAAAGTACCAGCTGAAATGATAATAAATCATTTATTATAAACCAAATTGGCCACTCTCAGACTTGGAAGCAATTAGCAAAAAAAAAACATGAAACAGCAAGTGGTAGCTATTTCAAAATGAGACAAAAGATATGCCTCAAGTAATCGTGGATACCAGATGCTGTGATCATAAAAAGAGGTCAGATGCATCTACAAATAAAGACAGCAGAAGATCAAGCCCATAGGTATCACAGAGATTAAAGAAAAGTTAACTACAGCTGACCATAAGCACCAAGCAGTAAATCTGCCCATCCAATCAACAGCCATTATTTCCTGAAAGTAACAGCTAAGAGGTAGAAGTAGATAGAAGAGGTATGAGCAACGATACCACCAAAAAGCCAAATCCATTCTGAAAGCAAAAAAAAAAAAAAGACACTGGACCATATCAAGGCATTTATTGAATTATAAGTGGGGTGTGGGTGTGTGTATTACTTTGCCTAAGCTGATATGAATTTATCTAATTCCAGTGTAAATAGACTTGCCCACTTGGATAAAAGTTCTTGATTTATTATGTTTATTGTTTCAACTAATAATAAGAGGTCCTAATTAAACAAACAATAACAAAAGGTTTAATTAATTAGTCTGAAAGATTCCCTGTGGTTGTAGCAATTAAATAAAATATAAATACACCTCAAGAGAAATTATCCTTTGTTTGCAATGTATTCTGGAAGAGCCATAAATCATAAGAGCTATAATAATCAAACTGTATTCGATGTCACAAACCTTCTAACTAGATAAATACAGGTCATAATTTAGTACAGATGATAATGGTCAACTGTTCTACTTGCTTTGAAAGGCAATAAGCCATTCCCTCAGTTTTATTTAGAATTGAACAAACTTCTAAAAGTTGTGAGTGATCATATTAATATAAATAATATTAAATTATATACAAGAATAAAAACACACACTCTCAATATATAATTCTAATATCTTTTTCATAATTGTATTATTACGTTTTTCATTACTAATTAAATCCCACATAAATGTAATCTATTAATATTATTTTTTATTTACACAATATTGCAGAGTTCTTATTTTGATTATCACCTGTAGTTTAATAGTTAGTTACCATAGTACCACATAACTATATAAGTTGTCATTTGGTATTCTCAGCTTACCATTATATTTTCTCTTCATACTCAACAATAATGCATATATATGAGTGTGAACATTTAAGAGCCTTTTACCATCTCATTATTTAACTAAGAAATAAGATGCAAGGCAATAGTCAAATTCTCAATTGTGCTTACATCAATACAAAATATAATTTTGGTTTCAAACCCCCTTCATAAGTTGAGGTTTTATTATAGTTTTTGGATGTACCCATGTTAATGGATTATCATCTTTTACATAAAAATATTTCATCAATGTATTGTTAGACATTTACATTGCAGTAAACCTATAACTTTTATGACTGAATGCCATTTGACCTCCCAAGTAACTGATTATATATAATTATTTCATTATTCATGGTGTGTCTATTATATTGCTATCAAAATAAGACTAGTGACATTTATCACTCTTTTTCCATAATCTAAGAAGACAAGTATTGGTGGTCTAGCGGTTAGCATAGCTGTCTTCCAAGCAGCTGGCCCGGGTTCGCTTTCCAGTCAACGCTTTGACATATATATATATAAATTATTTCATGTTAGCTTTAGTAATAATCTTAATGTTAATATGCAATGGCTTCTTTTATTTCACGGCAATTTTAACAATAAAAATCAATAGGAAAATATTGAAAAATATGATTAAAAAAATCTCATAATAGCAATTTAAAATATATAATTAGTTTTTGCATTTTTTTTTTTACTGAATACTAAGACAATTAGCTAGCCATAAGTATTTTATCTTCAAAGTGAAATAGGATAAATCAATCAAATCTTGATATTTAATTATTTAAGCAAGATTTTTTTTCCAAGAACTATGTATAGTTACAAACATTTATATGTTATATTCATGTTATTTATAAGATAATCAGTTGCTAAACATATATTGTCTTAAATTTCAAGTCATATGCCTAACATCTTAAGAACTTATAGACATACAGAAATTACATAAAAGTACTGATGCTGAAAGTTAATAGAGAAGATAGTGGGATTTTTTTTTTTTTTTTTTGATGTGAAATTATTACTTTTTTATATATGTTAATTTATCAATATTTTTTCATTATTTTCGTTTTTGATTTCACTTGCTGCAAACTTAGATTACTCCACACCTTTCCATGTTATATTATTTTAGTTGCATTCTTACTGTTTCTCTAATTGAATATTGACTGAAATATTACATTTTTTATTGTTAGGAGCATTTAGTTCTGAATATATGTGAGAGGGCCATTCTTATTAAATCTCTATCCAATGATGTTCTATCCATACTCTCTAATTACCATTTATGATCTTCATCACTGAGTAGTTATGGATCTGAGTCTAATCATTGTATTTTCATTTCTTAGATTACATGTGTATATGCTATATACTTGTATATATAAAGCTCTTTATATAAAGAGATGAAAACATGGTACATAAAAGATAAAAATAATAGATTGTGACTTAGGCCAACTGGTAGGTGCTTATTCAGCACAAAATTCATTTCGGGGGTTATTTGTCTATTGTGGTGTCTTTATTAAGATTTTCAAGAGTGATGTGATGGAATGAAGGTTAAAGACATCTATAAGAATAATAATATTAATGACTATTTAATAACTAAAATAGCATACATGTGACTTGAAAAGAAGATATACATGTTGAACCAAACCCTTTCTTAAGAGTAATTCTTAAAAGGGTATCAACTTTCAATTGGTGAAGCATTTGGTATGAAGCTAAGATGGTCATTCTTATCTTTTCAAAGTCTATCTTGTGACTTGCATCGAGTGTACTCATATTTAATCACACTAATTGAATATTATAGTATGGCACATCTGTGGAAGGTTGATTCCCACCTCCTTAAAGTGTTCCAAATACAAAGTTTTAGTAGTTATTACTTCTATTTTATCATAATATCTTGTGTTTCTGTTTATTCCTTTAAATTTAATTTTAGTTACACAATTTGATATGCATAAATTATCATGTAAAACATTATAAAATAATATTAGATCTAATTATTTTTGTTTTAAAAGTGAAAGGTAATACTTCTGATTTGCATTTATATATTTAATGAAATTATTATATATCTTCTGTAGCATGTTCACCATTGTTATAATGTTTCTATTCCATATTTCTGATCCAAAGTATGTCACAAACAATACTAGAGCTTTAAATAACATAACTTTCATTTTTATGGAGAAGTTTTAACAATTTCTCAATATTCTTTTTATAGATATATAATCTTTATTTATTTATTTTTTGTATTTCTTTGTAGTGTGTGATGAAGTAATTTATTACTATCAAAATTTATTCCAAAATCCTTGTAAAATTCTTTTTCATATATTTTTTTTGTTATCTATATAGCAATTTCTATTCAAAATTGTAAAGTTTGTGGTATAACATAAAACACATTTCTGGTATAACATAAAACACATTTCTCAACCTTTGTTTTCATGTTATTAATAATACACCAGTTTTTATACCTATTTAAATCACCTCACAATTTAATCATATCACATAGAACACTTATTATTTTAAATATTCTGTTACCATCAGCAAATGATAATATTTCTAAATACTTTGTATCTTGGTCCACATCTGCTGTAAAAATATTAAATAACAATGGTGCCAAAAACACCTTCTTGAGATAAACCTTCAATGATCCTTATTAATTCACTAGATTCACTACTGAGATAGACATAAACCTCATGATCTTTTAGGTAAGAAACTGTCCCATTCATTGCTTTTATTTTTTTTCTCATGTGTCATAGCATCAGCCGGGAAGTGAATGCGCTAACCCAGGACAACTGATTGTAAAGTAGCCGTCGCTGACCTCTCGACCACCCATTGCTTTTATTTTTATATTCAATTTAATTAATTTGACTATCAATAATTTATGAGAGATTAAAAAGCAGATGTCAAGTCCAGATATATGACATCAATTCATTTCCTAAGATTTAAGGCATGTCTATATGATCTTGAATTATTATAAGATTAGTAATAACTGATCTTTTTGAAACAAAAGCAGGTTGAGGTTTAGTTATAATCTTATTAATATTATTCTTTTTATTTTTGAATAAAGACAATTTTCAAATATGTTAAAAAAAAGTTGGTAAAATCGATATTGCTCTATCATTCTTTGGATCGTCTTTTGCACCCTTTTTGTAATTAAGTAACGTAATAATAATAATAAATTCAAAAATTAGCTGCAAATATTAACAGCCATTTTCTTGCCTTCAAAGATCAGCTTCTCAATCATCATATTGTTGTCATGGTAACCATTGACATCAACAATCTTCAATGGTCACCTTCTTATAATTAATTATCACACTGTTATGATGGCAACTATTTCTACCCAATAACTTTCTGCTATGAATAAGAAAAAATTAATTTTTTTTTCAAATGACTCCAAAGCACATGTTGGAAATTATGTGAAGTTTTCATCAATACAACAAAGTAAATATAATTAATTTAATTTTAAAAGTAAAGTTGTATACAGAAAGTGGTTAATAATCAATAGGATTGAATTATCAATTCATAAAACAGTAAAAAAGAAGAAAAAAAACAAAGATAGGACTACTTGTGTTTCAGAAGTTCTTAAATTATGTCCTAAATATATAGTAAGCACATAGTGAAGATAAAAAAAAATCAATGCTCTGATAGACTGTAACGTATTATGTCATAAAGTAATAAGGCTATATGATAACGTTAAGCAAAAGATCTGCAGAAATGAATTCACTGAAAATAAAGAAATAGTTCTGTAGATTCAGAAATTGATCTTAAAATCAAATGTTTCAGGGCTTCTTTTAGAAATGAGGATATCATCAACAACTTTGTACTTTTTTTTTTATTATTAAGAAAAAATTTACAGTGTCAGGTAGCTACATTTTGCTGATAATAATAGTTTTATGTAGAAGTTCAAAGCTTTGCAACCAATCTGTGTGGTGTTGTCATCATATTATTTAGTGCAGAAGTCTGAGATGTCTCATTGTCAGATATGGTAATCTGTGCCCATGCGTCCACAAAGAGATGCTGTGGCACAAGGAGGCAATCTCTGTTCTTCATGTTTATTAGTATTTTTTTAAAAGTTCTCCAAGGATCACTATGTCCTTGTCTGAAGATAGGCTGGCACCTGGCGATCCATAAGACATGTAGTAGGCATGCCGCTAGCCTGATAGTTGCATACTTTCCTTCTTTCATTGCTCAATCAATTGACAGGACATTGCCACAGCCAGAGGAAATGCTTGCGATAATTTTGTTTCTAGTGTATCTCAAGAATGATCAAGCATAGAAGATGTGCCCCAGCATTTCTTCATGTACATTACACAGTTTACACATGGGGTTTATTTGACTACATCCTCTTCGCATCACCAAAAAGTGACTGGTGGGCAAAGAGAACAAGTTAAACTTGATTATAAAATCAACCAGCTTTGGTCCTATCCACCAGTATCTTGACGTCCTGAGCATTTGTTTCACTGACAGTCTTAATTGGTTAGATATGACCATTTTAAATTATATTTTCATTTCTAATTCATATTCCAGTGGTCCAAAGAGCACTTTATTATGCTGATATGGTGTTGCTGGCCTGACTGTCAAGAGTGGAGAATACAACTACTCAAAATGTTGGGCCACTACTAACCTGTGTTGTCTATTTGTGTGTTATTACTAATAAGTTGTTTGTATTTGAAAAGTTTAAATACAGTTTAAATTTTTTATACATTCAACACTTACTGATGGATGATGGGAATACTCCAACATATTATCATGACTAATACACTATCATTGCAAACCTTCAAGCAAAATCAATATTAATGTGTTTTGAAGGGATTAATAGGAAAATATTGCTTAATTTAACTTTAAAGAGAATCACAATGGTCTATAGCAGTGCTACCATACAGTATTATATTCACCAATTGAGCTAAGATTTTTTAATCTTTTCCTAGTATTTTCATAACCATGGAATATCTAGTTAAGTTTAAGACCTTATATTTCTACTTAAATATAACCATATATAAATATTATGGAAAATGATCATGACAATAAACAGCCTAACGAGTAATGATCTTATATAATATTTCATATATATGGCAAGTTAGGATAATGGAAGCAGGAAATCAATATATAAAATAAATATTAATTTTAAGTGTATCCACAAAAGCTATGATTTTCTTAATAAAACAGTATTTGATTTTTAAAATTGAAGATTATTATTTAATCTTGAAATATATGTAGATACAAAT
Source organism: Epiperipatus broadwayi (assembly GCA_028023455.1). Lineage (NCBI taxonomy): Eukaryota > Metazoa > Onychophora > Udeonychophora > Euonychophora > Peripatidae > Epiperipatus > Epiperipatus broadwayi. The sequence goes on along the minus strand of JAQFVV010000039.1, from coordinate 1,965,421 downwards.
TGCGATTATATATACATTCACTTTTATTGTTAAAAGGAGGTTGCCTTGACAACAGTCTGGAATTGTTAATTGTTAATGATATTGGGATTGTCTAAGCGTTGATTGACCCACCTTTATTGTTAAAAGGAGGTTGCCTTGACAACAGTCTGGAATTGTTAATTGTTAATGATATTGGGATTGTCTAAGCGTTGATTGAGCCACCTTTATTGTTAAAAGGAGGTTGCCTTGACAACAGTTTTGAAATTGCTGATTGTTATTGATATTGGGATTGTCTACGTGTTGATTCGTTTTTAATGATTACATCATATAAAGTACAATAAATACGAAGCTAATTGTAGCCACACAGATTACGGTAGAAAATAAATACAGATGGAAACAATGTTAAAAAAAGAAGTCCAAGTATTTACATATATAGAATATTATCTTCATATATAGCTGGAATAAATATTCACACTTGCAAAATAGATTTATATTATTTTACAACAACTTGAATTATTTTCAGAACTTCACCACATTCAGGACAAATCTATGCACGGTTAGATTTCATTCCATGCTTATTACTACTTGGGCGATCGTAAATTATTTATCAGCGTTAATATTATTCTCTTGGAGGTATAATTTCATTTGTGAATTCTCAGAGCTTGAAAATCATTTTGCCTAGACAAACATAACTCTCTGTCAATATGATTATATATTTTTGGAGGTAAAAGTATCATTTTCTTATCCAGTGGTTTGAGATGAAAACATCCTCCTTACAGTGGTAGGTAAATTAGATCTGATTTCAAATTCTAGGAAAAATCAACGCAACCACGATAGCATGAATAAAAAAACTAATTTTATTTCTTATAAATAGGATTTCAAAGCCTATGACGTTAGCATTTTTCATTACCCGGTTGATTTTTTTGTAAACTATATTTGTTTTATCTGTTTTAAAATAGCTTATTTTGTATATTGGAAAATAATCCACATCTTAAAGAAATATCGTGTTTTAAAACATTTTTTTTTTCTTAAAAAAAAAAAAAAAAAACTATATAATCTATTTTATTATAACAACAATTATTTTTATATTAAATTATATTACATTAAATTTTTTATATACTTTAATGCGGAGTAATTCTTAAACAATTTATTACATACGACGTTGAGAAATATTTCCCATGTTCTCCCTTACCCATGATAACATCACTTATAATATTAATTTAAAACCTTACATTCAAATTAGAGTTCTTTCAAAGAAAGCTACTTCTCAATGGAGAATGTCTGTATACATGTGACATGTGTCCATATTTTCAATATATATATATATAAAGTTTTATAATTTCATCCAATGATCATCCCCACCCCCGGTAATAAAAGCCTGAAGAAATTACACTTTCCAGAATTTTAATGGCTTTAACTCTTTTTTTTTTCCTCATGTGTCATAGCATCAGCCGGGAAGCGAACCCGCTAACCCGAGACAAGCAGTTGTCGCTGACATCTCGACCACCAATGCTTGGCAAACTCATATTTCTTTTAAAAGTAATATTTTTAATTTGATCTTTATTTATTTCAAATTTGCTTTGCAAAATAGGCTCAACCTTCCAGTATTAATTATTCTAAGAATGTATATATTTTTAAATACCCTTTATTTTGCATAATTTCCCATAAGTCTCTTATTTATTATTCAGTTATCTGATTAATTCAGGCTTACACTAATTCCTAATCTTTGAATTACATTTAACATAATATAAGACCATTTCATACACACACATATGCATGCAAAACGTAAATTTTTAAATACATAATTATAATAGAAATAATTGCTATTCCCAATGAACTATGCTTAACTAATACTAAACGTTAATCAACTGTGAAATGACTGGAACGATTCCACCCATTCTTTTAGCTCTTGTAATATTTCAATCAATCATGATAAACCATTATCAATCCACTGCAGGATGAAGGTCTCACCAAATTCAATCCATCTTATCCTATCTTTAGCTTTTCTTCTCCACATCACCACTGCACACTTTCTTATTTAATCCATCCATCTCACATGTGGTCTCTTTCTGGGTCTTTTACAATCTCTTGGAATCCAGTTTAAATTTCAATTGTCCATCTATTATCATCTCTTCTAACAATATGCCCAGCCCAACTCCACTTCAGTCTCTTAATTTTTTCAATGAGGTCAGTAACACCTATTTGTTCTCTTACCCATACATTACGTTTTCGATCCCTTCTTGCAATATTTAAGCTGATATAAATCACAGAATGAAATATGTGTATTAGTTTGAATTAATACAGAGTAAATGCTCTGAAATCATTAATTAACTATTCAGAGAATCAAGTCAGTAATTTAGTTTTAAAACCCCCCAAGTACTAAATTCAAACATCAGTTTAATAAAAGTAAACTATACATAAGAATAACTGAACAATATGATTGTAGAAATGGTCTGCCTCAAAAGTGAAGATAGATAACACAAAGTGAAAGAGGCTTGGTTTATCGCTACCAATAACAATGTCATTAATGAAAAGAAGATCAGTATACAATTCTCCAAAAAGTGGAATACGTAAATTATTAATTTAAATACTCCACCATTACCAGATGCTTACAAGTGCTATGAATCTGTCTTAACAAACAGAAAGTGTACTCAGCCACAAGTAACAGATTAAACAGAATAAATATTTATGATGCCAATGTCCATAATGTTGAAAAACTAATTATAGTGAAATAAGTAATGGTAAAGAGTATTTGATGTAGTTTTCAAATACTAGAATGAATTTTGTCCCATTTTAATTTATGTATAGACTAAATAATCTGAAATCACCATTAACATATACAGAGGATGAAGAATGAGTCTTACTTTTAAGAATCTCTGAATATTAAATGAAATAGTATCTTTAATACATGTAATAATTATACATTTATTTAATGCACATTGATTACATAAGTAATATTTACTAAGGCAATAAACTTTTAAGCATGTGCACTTGAAAATGTGAAGGTAGGGACCTCTACAGGTCTTAACCACAAGCTTACGCTTTGGAAGAAAAGAGAGGAACACTACTTTACTTCAACCAACTTTCTATATAGGAATTGTGGATATAATCAGTGAAGTATTGAATAGCCTCACGCTCTCAGTTCTAACTGCTCAGCTTCACCTATTTATATAGAAAGTAGGTTGAAGTAAAGAAGGGTTCCACTTTTTTCTTCCAAAGCATAATCTTGTGGTTAAGATCTGTAGAGGGCCCTACCTTCACATTTTCAAGCGCACATGCTTAAAGGTTTATTGCCTTAGTAAGTATTACTTACATGTAATAATAAAAAATCATAACTTTTTTAAATATCTGTAATTGGAGTGAAAATTACTATCTCCAACTGAGTTATGTAATCAAAAGCAATGAGATCGAATGATTCCACTCTATGTTTAAGCTCCACTGTGTCTAACTATTGAAAAGTAAAACCTTAAACTAAACTATTTGTATATATATATATATATATATATATACAAATAGTTTAGTCTAACTTTACTTTATTATATATATATATATATATATATATATAATAATAATAAGTAAAGTTAGAGCATTATTATTTAATAATAAAACAGCTTGTACACCTATTCAATTTAAAAATGATAGCCAATTGAATAAAAAAAATTTCTCATATATACAATTACATATACAAAATATCTGTAACACTCCTGCCATTACATTTTCTCCAGGAGCTTTATCTTTTAAATGAAGATAAAGTCTGAAAGAAATATGGTGATAAGTGTGATAGATATTTTATATTTGAATTTTCGGTTAGTAATATGAAAGATTCTATTTCTTTATATAATTTTAGGCTCTGTGGTCAAGTTGCAATCTTTAGTATCTACATAAATATACTGGACCATAAATAAAGACAGATTACTTTATTGTAAAAAGGAGATTGCCTTGAGAACAAATTGAGATTGTTGATTGATATTGGAATTGTCTAAGTATTGACTGATTTTAATTATTATATATATATAAAGTATTTAACAATTGAAAAGTAAAACACAAACTATTTACGCAATAGTCAATAAATTTTACTAGCATGGTGTTAGATTGTAATTATACAGAAGGTAATCACACATCCTTACTAGTATCATTAACAGTGGTGTTAAAACTGCAAAAAAACACTCTCACCCTAACTACAAGATAGAGTATTTAACAATAACGTGAAAGGCTAAAACCTTCAGCAGATGTGCTTTAAAAATGCTTACGTGACAGCCAATCAGATGTAACAATGACTGCAGGCGGAACTCTTAATTCTAAAACACAAGCCAGAACTATCATAAAAAGAAAATAAGAGTGACCATCTTAATTTCAAACTTTAACACAATTATATGAGCCAGACAGCCACTCTTATTTTCTTAAAGCCTCTATGTTGTAGCTAGGGTGAGAGTATCCTTGCAGGTTTAACACCATTGTTAATGGTGCTAGTGAGTAGGGATGATTACCTTCTGTATAATTATAAACTATATATATATATATATATATATATATATATATATATATATATATATATATATATATATATATATATATATATATATATATATATATAAGAAAAATTTAAAGCAATATTACTTAATAATAAGAACAGCATGTACAAGTACACATTCTAAAAACCATAACCAATTTATATATATATATATAATCGAAATATACCCATAGTGTTTGTACAAAATATTAAATATACTAGCATTATATTTCTGATACCATATATCACAGAAATGGGTCTTCTTCTTCTTTTTTTATTTCAGATAAATTCTAAAGAGATTGTTAAAATAACTGATGACAAATTGATGTTGGTAACCAATTGAATGGAGCATGGGTGTAGGGGCCTATAGAATAGGTTAGTGTTTACACATCAACAAATGCAGTGATGAGGACCAATCTATAGTAAGAATCCAGATTATCATTAAAAAAATATAATAAAATAATCACCACTATTATCAATATATGTGTGATAATTCTATATTGCTACAAATGTATTCTCATGGATAAATGATGGATTCATAGTATTATTTCTGGGAGCTTCCATGTAATAAAAATGTAAGAGCGAATTAGCTGACATTTCAGTACAATAACAAGTCCTTTCATCAGAGCTTCTTTCTCAAATCATAAGAATGTTGGAGGAAATCCACATAGTACAACCAACTCTTAACAACTATTGTTTATGTAGGAAACCCACATACTAACAAACTAGAAACAATTCTTAACAGCTATTATTTATGTATATAACATGTTCCAAATGCAAAGCATAATTAAAAGCTTTGAAATCAGCTATACTTAACAACTTGAACTCTATTAGATAAGAGATTCCCTATTATGGAAAGTGTAAGATTTGGATTTGGAGACTTAAACATAGTATGTTGAAACTATAGCAGTTGGTTGTATTCTATTTCTATATGGGGTTAATCTCACTTCATTCATTCTTTCTTTAATTTATCTTTATATAGTTATGTTTGGAATTTTTTCAAAGAATAAGTTGATTATTTATTAATAGTGATTTGTATTTAGAACATGTTATATGTCTGTATAATACCAATTAAGATATTGGTATATTTAAATCTGTGCTCGTGTTTACAATAGTCTTAAAATCAATGATACATAACAACTTGCACCATATTAAATAGAAGATTTCCTCTGATGTATGGTGTGTGATTCACACAGATTTTTAAACATATGTAGTGCATTGAAACTGCAACAATTGGTGGTATTCTATTAATATATATATAAGTATGGGGCATCCATAAATTTATTAATTCAAACAATAATAGAGTATTTTGAAACACAAATTCTATGACCCCACCCCCCAAAAAAAGAATTATAGTGCATTAGACATCAAAATAAATAAAAATTGTTTTTTATACATAGTTTAGTTTATAATGTTTGGATGGTGTACAAATATTTTTTTGTTAAAAAGTTTTTTTTTTTTTTTTAAGTGTCATAGCATCTGCCGGGACGCGAACCCGCAAACCGGGCAACTGCCTGCAAGTGCAAGGCAGTCATGCTGATTATTCCTATATTACTTCAATTTTTAAAAAATGACTTATCATAAAGAAAAAAGCTATTCCTATTCAAATTTTCTTTTAAAAAACAAAAATCTAAAAAAAATATCACCATCTTTCCTTTTTTTCATTTTTGTTCCCATGAGTATTTGACAAACAATTTTGTTATATTTCTAATATGGTTAAAAGTCCTACAAGCAAGTTAAATTAACAACTGTGCTATCTATTGAGCATCACTCAAAACTTATTGAACTTTTTTATACAGTTTGACATGTACTGGTGACACTATTAGCTAGATAATCCTAAAATATTGCATTGCCATCGATACCTGATGCGTGTTCCAAATTATAAAAAAAAAAAAATCTATTTGGTAGATGCAGATTAAAAAATTGGTTATAAGATTTGTCTCAAACACCAGGAGAAAGAAGTTAAATAAAAGCAAATTAAAAAATGACTGGGCAAGTTACATAATTGGACAAATACTTTTAGCAATTACAAGAAAGGTTTATATCTGAATATATTCAATAGAAGCATAATAATAATATTGGCCTCTCCTAGTTGAAAACAACAGCAAAATTATGATTTGTGAAAATACCTCATAGCATTATTTTAGTCCTATCCTTATTCTGCTAATTCGCAACACAATTGTAAAACATTTGGAGGATCAGGTTTATACCTCAGTGCAAACTTTCAAATAAACCCATCATATTCTAGAGTATAATACTTCAATTTATATGACAGATGCAATTAAAAAATAATATAATGCCATATACCTACTGGTCCATGCAGGTACATGATTGAAATATTATGGATCCTCTGGACATTTTTTCACTATAAGTGAGAAGTTAAAATAATTCCATAAACTTGAATATTTTTTCTATAAGAAGAGGGTTAATATTTAAACAGAATATTTTTTACCTAAATATATACTTCATTGAGAATTTAATCTATAGATATCCTCATTCAAAGTTCTATTTGTTTAAGTAAATTTCAATTAATAAATGCTTACACAAATGAAAATAATAACTCATTCTTGCTCATTACCATTTCTTCCCATGGCTTATTAATTTCAGAAATAGCATAACAGTTCTGTGGTTTTAATTGTTTTTCTGTTATCATAATTAATATTAATGTGGGGGGGGCGATAAAAGTTTCTGTGAATCTGCTTTTATTTGTAAATGTAAAAGTCTTTATTCTATTAGTAACCACAAGAAATCATGCCTCCATGACACTTATTTATTGCAATCTTATTTTCAAACAAAATTTTTGGAATTAAAGAACATGTTTGTTTTTTCTTATTTATTAAAAATTTCATTATTTCTACACATTAATTGGTTGATAATTATTTAAAACAAAAAAATACACATAAATACTTTTATTTTATTCATTTATATTCTATTTTTAATAAACTTAACCATAATAATAACAAAGAAAATCATGGTCAGATCTGACCAGACTTATCATTTACTTATCAGAATTGACACAATGTTAGGTTCTTTTCAAATATTATAATAATTATAAAGCAAATACCAGATTTTAAAGGAGAATTTGATAGATTTATCATAAATCCCCACTTGTTCACATTTAAAAAAAATTAAATTAAAAAAGAATTCGTTTATTCTTTCAAGACTGATTCTTTTCACATCATATTATATTTTACATTTTTTCTTATGTATAACTCATTTTTTCAGTATTTGCAAAGTTAAATATATATATTTTTTGTGAAATGACACTGATTTAGTCCAATTTATTGAGTTTTAGTATAAAATAATGATTTTATACAGAGATGAAAAATTGAGCATTTTCAAAAATATCCACTAGGTGTAACAATAAAAAATGTCTTAATTAATTTAAAACTGTTAAGCAGTCTAAGCACAGATACAAAAAAAAATCATTTATATCAGGTATTTTTGTGCAGAAAATTGTAGTACGAAAATACTGTGAATATAAACTTAATAAACAAAGTTATTAATGGATTATAAACAGCAAATGCTTTAAACACACCAAAAGCCTTGAGATGAAAATAAGTATGTTCATAATATTCATTTATAAAGCAGAACTGCATTCACTATATAGTAAATGTATAATACAAATATTTATTTTTAAAAATTCAAAATATTTTGTTTGAAGTTGAAAAAAAAACTTAATAATATGCTATTTCCATTTTCTTTTTAAAAAAATCTAATAATACTTTCCAGAATAAATCAAACACATATTTTAAATTTAAAATGCTGTAAGAAAGAATTCATGCTGAAGATTAAATTAAATGAAACAAAAAAAAGTTTAAATATATATCCTTTATATATAATTAGTAAATAACATAGTATTTTTAAATATATATATATATAATTTAGACAGAATACAACTACTCTTCCATACATGGGCTGTGGATAGGAGCTCTCCACTTTAATAAACATTTTTTTAAAAAAAAATAGGCAGCTTACTTATAAAAACATTAACAATAGGTGGCAGTGCTGAAAATTAAGTATAATTTTAATGGACAAATTTTAAAGTCAACTAATTATTTGTAAAGGTTCAAATTATAAGCACCAGGGTAGAGAAAACAACTACTTTTAAAGACCTATGATAATGAACCATGTTAGTTTATATAGATGCAGTTGTTAAATAACACAGCATTTTTAATGGTACACATATGAAATGGTTAGATGAAATAAAGAAGTGTGTAGAGTGATGTGGAGAAGAAAGGTTAAAGATAAGAGAAGATTGAACTTTGAAATACCTTCATTCTGCGGTGGATCGATAATAATTGAAAATAATGATGATGAATTTATAAGGAAGACACCTATCCTTCCACACATGCACTGTGATTAGTGAATATTCCATGTCAATATATGTTTTAAAAGAACAGGTAAGATCTACAAGGAATCATTAAATAACCCCATATAACAGCCACCTTTTGTTATATCAAGGATGATCTATGTTGCTCAGATAAAAGATCAACTTTTATGGTTGTTATTTACAAGCTCAGTTAAATGACTCTTTAAAATCTAACTTGTGAATTATCTTAATAACCTGCTTGGACTTGTTTATCTGTGAAGAAGTTTATGTTCTTAGTGTTATACATTTGATAATATGCAAAATTATTCATGTTGTCATTAAAAAGATAATATGCTCATGCAGTTCTTGCAAATACAATCATAATGATATAGTTTAATCGTTGGGAAATCATGCCACATTAAAGTTCCCAAATTATAGGTGGAGTCCACTAGATATCACTAAACTGAACATTTTTTGTTACAATTAAGGAACATTTCTGGGAACATTTAGCTCGAGTTCATCACTCTGCCAATATCACATTATGGCAATAACACAACAATCATAAGAGATAAAAATTGCTATAGGTTTGGGATAAAAATAAATGCATATAGCAGTCCTTCTAAACAGATATCATCATTTCTAACTTTGGTAAAACAAAAGAAAAAATAAAGTTAGAAAACATGAATACAAATAAAAGAAAAATCATGCCAGAATTGTTATCAAACCATATTAAACATTAATATCATTTATGTCTTTATTACTTTTTACAAAGCTTTTTACAACCTACTATTGACAGTTTCAATTGCCCCAGCAATCTTCTTCAGAACTAGTATTTATAGATTTGAAAATGTAAGTAGAAGTTCTAAAAAAGATTGCTGGGGCAATCGAAACTGTAAACAGTGGGTTGCAAAAAGCAATAAAGAACATAAATGACATTAATATTATATGGATTTGGCAATGCAATAAGAAAGATAAAGCCAGTTAAACATTATGCCACCTAGTTCAAGAACAGATTCCAGATGATAGTGCTTAGCAAATCCCTACTAAGGATAAGACCGGATTGGATAGAAATATATTAAGTCAAAATTGTTGGGTAATAATTAAAAAATGAAAAGCTGATTTCAAAATTCCACAATTAGAATAGAAAAATAAGTGATGACATGATAGGCTCAGGATGATCAGGCCCAATATTTATTTAAATAATGGATGGTAGTAAAATAAGAAAATGGAAGGAAATGAATGTAAAAGCAAAATGGAGAGAGGTTCAATATCTTATCTTACAAAACTGCAGGAGGCATTCTTAATATTCACAATAAATATTACCTTGATGAACAATGACAAATATGATATAACTAAGCATTAAGTCACCTCTACTATTAATGTAATCAATTTTGGGAAATTTATACTTATTTCCTCTATAGTTTTTACAGCGCTCCATAATTTTCTCATGTGATCTCACGTAAAAAAAAAATTGCCTAGTGATATTTTCTCATTATTTTGTAGTATTCATTATTTTAAAGTTATTGATAACAAGACAAAAATGATTATTTTAATTATGGTTATTATTATTTGAAAATAGTATTGACCCTTTTACAAAAGACATATAGTTATCTTCTAAAAAGTAAATATAAGAATAAACAATTCCTTACTGGTTAAAGCAGACTAACTGAATTCACACCGTAGTGAAAGATATGATTCAGCTTTTAGCAAATATTTATTCCAGAATTACCCTTATTTATATATACAAATGTCCAGTTGGAAGTACGATATTTGATAAAGAAATGGTTATATGCAATATTTAATCAGAAAAGACATGCTGAGTTCCCTCTGTCTCTAAAAATCAATGAGTCTAGCATCAGGATATCTATTTAACATTTCCATAATTACTATATTAACCAGTACTAAAATAACTTTTTGTTAAATGTTCGGTTGAAAGTAAGAAAACAATCCAAAACAAAGCAAAACTCTCCATATAGTAGTGGCACTACTATATGGAGAGGTTTGCTTTGTTTTGGATTGTTTAATAACAATTATTGTGCTAGTATGAGATAGTGATCATGTGATGTTTAGTGGTTTGAAAGTAAGAACTAACTATCACTGACTATAGAGTTTTATTGTGGTCTGATCACAGTAGTTTTAACAAATGACTCTCCAAAGTCAATAAACCTTATCAGAAAAAATAGCTTTAAATACATAATGATGTTGGGTCTAAGGTAAGAACTAACTACCACTGACAATGAACAAGCTTTATCATGGTCTAATCACAGTAATTTTAGTAAATGATTTGATAGTCCCTTGACCCAAAGTGTAAGTTATATGGGCAAGAACAAGAAACCTTCATTCATATCAAGGATGATTGTCCTTTAATCAATAACATTAGATCAAATCTAATTCTCAAATTCATTAAGCAAGATACTGATATCAAGTTTCATGATCGGCGGCGATAAAAACACAACAAGAGCTGCATTAGCATTACAAAGATTCTTATCCATTAGTGAGATGCAAGGCAATACTTTCAAAGCAAAAGACTTGCTTTGTCAAACATTTCCAGAATACTGGAATAAACAATTTTTTTAGGAAATTTAAATACACACCAAAAAAATTAAGAATCAAAATGTGGCCAAAAGGAATATAATGGCTGACTTCCTCTTTAACATAGGAGAAAAATAAAATCAATAATGCACAACAAATACTGATAATTTTTCTAATAATAAAAGAATATGTATGAAACCACCAAGCATCACATGTTTGCACATAACTGTTATTAAAACAGGCAAAACTCTCCATACAGTAGTGCCATGCAGTGCCAGCTAGAGTAATCAATGGATGCCAGAAGGCTTGTGCATAAAATCCCCATCTAGTGCCTACTCATCCAATATACCCAGACTAGTTTCAGTTTATGCACAAGCCTTCGGGCACCCATTGATTACTCTGGCTGGCACTGAGTGGCACTACTGTATGGAGAGTTTTGCCTGTTTTAACAATAGAATATGTAATGTAACATGTTAATTGCTTTATAACAGAAAACAAAAAATTGTCCCTAAAAGTCAATGTGATTGATGTCCTATGCTATATACAGTAGTGGTAGAATATCAGACTTTGGAATATTGTGATCCTAGTATTGATACCTGAGTTGGCATTTCCAGAGTTCATTTCTTATAAACTCTCAAGAAGTAATGTCAAGGAAATATTTATTTATGTCTTAACGTGATTGGCTTTAGGATACACCTCTTTAAATTTTCCTATTTATTATTATACAAATCAATGCTAAAATGATACATCATTATACTTACGTTTTAATCGGGATTTTACTTCATGCCAACGGTTGTTTCAAGTGTCTCATTTATATTCTTATGTATAAAATAACTTAATAAGCGTTATCTTAACTACACAGTCATAGTAATTATGGACAACTTTGAAACTTTCTCATTTAAAGTGCGCAAACGGGCATTATTCTATTATATTTAAATGGTAAATTTAAAGCTTTTATAAAATTTGTTTACTTTTTAATAATAATAAAAAAATCAATGGATAATAAAAACTTTTTTACAACTTTCTAATATTTAAACAATTTATCATTCTAGTAATGAAACAATTTGACAGAAAGATTTTCAGATATGCCCTTGGAAAAAAAAAAAAGCTAAAAAACTTGACAAATTGCTCATTGAATACAAGAACAGCTAAAAGTTAATATGTTTTGGCTACGACTTTATAATTATACATTCGCATAGGAGAAGAAAAAAACGAAAGAAAATTAACTCCTTTACACTCTAAACAATGAAACTATTAATTCTTTAAAATAAAAATAGACATATTAATTTTTTTAAATAAATTTGAGAAATATGTAAATAAAGTCTTACAACTAAGTGGTAAAAGGATATGCTGTCTTGATCAAAACAAGGGGTTGAAATCCATCAATTTGATTAGCTATCGATAATTAGTCATCTAACTGTTAGTCAGTAAACGGTGTACAACTATTCTTAACAAGAAGTTGAAAAATGAAGTTAATTTATAAACAATCATACTTAAGCATATCTTGGTATGTACTGATTTCTATTTCACTCTTCCTGGGTAGAAATGAGTTGAACAAGTCTTTAACCCAGGGCGATCTATAAATAATATTCAATCATTCAAAGAGAAGGTATGCAAAAGTTATTAGTAATCAAACAAAAAAATTAGTCATTGACTTCTAATGACTTTACATTGCTAAATATTTAAGACTAAGAAAATGTGCATTTATTTACAATACTGTTTATTTAAAATATTTTAATTTACTATTATTATATGTTCAAAAAATTAAAAAAATAAACAAAAAATTAAATAAGATACTTAAAACACATATTTCCTCTTATTATTGCTGCCATCAGCTTGAATACTTAATGGGTTCTAGAGATTATTCAAACTAGACCTAATGCAATCCTATCTGTATAACCAGACATGCCTTTGGTTTACAATTACAGATCCATATTCTTCGAGCACCACAAAACAGCAGGTCATGTGTTCGAACCCACTATGGCAAGGGCACTGTGCACTGAATGTAATGATATGAAACGAAAAATTAAAGAGGTGTGCTTTATTACAAAGGACAATTGTGCAATAAACCGGAAAGAATTGTGCTTTGCAATCTCCAGAAAATGGTCATTATAAAATTTGCATAAACCACAGCTAAACTTCAGTTAACAGTAGGCTATGATTATGGAGACTCAAGGTCTCTGAAAGCACTTAGCCATATAACTTGTAAGAAGATTGAGACAAGCTTCACTTTTTTGCGTAAAGTGCAAGTTAAATTACTTACTACTCAAAGGTGAAGTAGAAAACTAATATTTTATTTCAATTATTGTCAATAAAAAGTTTGGATCTGAATCTATTACACTTAGATTTTTTGGATTTAATGTACATTACATCCATAACCCATTTTATATATATATATATATTGTAGGAGATTTTCACTGTCATAAGATGAAAATAAAAACTTTCTTGGTCATACCACATATTAGTTTTCAGCCTTCAAAAATTATTCTACTAACACAAAAGAATCCTGTTTGAAGTTTCTCAAATCTTCAAAAAAGTCTTCATCAATCAAAATAGAAAAATCCTCCACTGAATTAGATTGCCAACATTTCGATGGAATCCCATTCATCTTTGTCAAGGCTATAGTTGTTGCAGAAGCATATTTAAAATAATAACGAAATTGTAATTGCATCTGAATTAAAGAATGTTTATTTATATATATTACATGAACCTCCAATCAGAATAGGAGGCGAATTAACAAAAATATAATCTGCTAATTGATTTTAGAAGGAAAAAGAACTCAAATTATGAGCTTCCACATGTATTTAAAAAACTACGTGGTCTTTTTAAAATTCCATTAGACTCATAGTTCTTGAATCATATTTTCCCAAAGTATACATATATACTATTAGATTGCTACCAGTCCGAAATACTAACTTATCTTAATATTTTGAATTCATACCAATCTACTCATATAGTAATGGTGTTCTTATATCGTTCAGTAATTACATATTTTGATGTCCTTAGTTTTTATAACAGATATAGGCATCTTTATTCTTTAGCCAAGTGATTTAAAATCAAAAATTGTCTCACATAATCGCATAGCACAGTTTCCACTAGAGGGCAGTAGTAGACTAAAATATGCAGAGAGTTAGCCTTTATAAAACATTATGTAAACTGGGAATCAGGTGATGACTTTGATTTTAAACATCTATTTATAAGGGGGGGGGGGCAATAATAATAACCATTACAGAATAGAAAAGTAAAAACAAAACCAAATGTATTGCCAGTGTACCTATAAAATAAGACTTAAAAAGTATAAATACCAATGGTTAAGTAAGCCTTAACCAAAAACTGTAATTCACTGCATGATTAAATTACAACTATGTGTACATTTGAATCTTGCAATCAATGTAAATGATAACTTGGGCAATTCATACCTATAATAGGATGATCGACTTGAGAGCTAAAGAACTCTACCTGCCACTACTCTTACTCAAATGGCAGTGATCTCATGAGCAAGTAAATATTTGATTTTTGTTATTGCTAGTAAATACCCATAAAGAAAAATGCAAAAATAATCAGTTATACACATAAAGAGAAAATGGTTTCTAATATACTGACATAAAGTAAGAAATATAATATGAATCCAGATTCAAACAAAAAAAAATATTGTTTGTTTATTTTGCCTTTAGATATTCTTAAATATAATTTGAATTTCTTTCATTGCTGCCTCACATATCATAAGTTAAAATATACATTATACTCTATTCAAACCCAGTATTACCCATAGCTATTAGTAGCACTAAATCTCAAATCAATCATTGAATATGATTAAATCTTACGTGGCCGACACAAAATATATTGCAAACGAATAAATGAATTCTCATAAACATGTGCTTTATCAAAGATACATATTGTTTTACATGGTTATATAATTAAAGTACAAAGGCCCATTCTATTTTGAGAATGTGAGAGCTGTTAATTTATGTAAAGACAAAACACATTCATTTTTAATACATAACCATGTTGAAAAACATATGTAAAACTAATAAAATGGATGTTTAACCCTTCAGTTATTCAAATTTTTTGAGAATTCCTTATTGATTGGTTTCAATAATACATCAACTTCTTATTGGATTAAATTTGCCTTTATTCTTTAATAAATTTTCAATTATTTATTAGATATATATTTAGAAATGAAAATTATTCTTCGAAATCTTATTACTACATTGTAAATATAGAAAAAATAATATTAAAATTAAATATGTAATAAGATTAATAAAAACAATACCTTTTTTTCTTATTGGATAGTTGTGACAGGCATTAATAAAAATAATAAATTTAAAAAATTCAAACTTTTAATTCAGTTTGAAATATCTGAATGAATTAATAATTAAACTACTGAGAGCTAATGAAATTTTATTTACAACTTCAAATTCTACTTATAATTTTTAAAAAATGAGGAATGGTTACAGTCAATATAAAGGCACTTTCATTCAGCCAATTATAAATTGCAGATATATATTAGTGATTTTTCTTAACTTGCCATCTTCTAAAAGTAAATATTTTTAAAGAAAATCTGTTTCTAATCGCATTATTCTTTAAAAAAAAAAAATACTAAACAAATATTTTGTGAAAAATAATCATAAATATTCAAACAAACTATGGAAAAAATCTTTTCATTTTTGAAATCTAACAAAAAAAATGAATATTTTCAAAAGTAGAAACACCCAATCAGCAACATTTTAGACAAAATCTCTATCACCTCCATTGATAACAGGATCTGCTCCCACTGTTTGTTATATTGTGATTTTTTAAATTAACAAATAAATATTATTTTAGTTCCAGGTTTTGTCATCAAATATTGCACTAAAGATAGCTGCAAAAGAGTAATTTAAAGCCGAAGCACAGTGGTGCCATCACATATTCTAAGAAAAACTGTTGTGGCCATACAAAAGTTTAAAATAGGATATGATTTGTGATTGTGTGAATAATCAGTTTTTGCATTCCCAAAATGCAATGTACATATCTGGCTTACTTATAAAACGATTTCTTTTTTTTTTTCTCAAAATAATCTTTATTTGCACAAAAAGTAAAATATACATTGTAAAATAGAGTTCATGTTTACAATCATGTCTGACACATTAAAGACTAATTAGTTATTAAATTAGATGATGAGTACAGGATTAACAGTAAAATTTTATGTTATGTTACTTATCAGGGGTGATCTAATTTGGCATATAAATCCCATGGTGTGTAAAGTTTGAGTGTCATGAATAAATAATATGCATGGCCATTGCTAAATAGTTAAATGACTCCATGTTTGCCCAGTAAGGCTAGGCAGGCATGTTCTTAGATCACTTTCTTTAGCTTTATATAATAACTTTAGGAAAATGTCTTCAATAGAACCGGCCAACTCTCTATCAAATAATACCTTACATATAATCTTCCATATGATAAAATTTATGAAAGTGGCCAGGCGGATGGAGCCAAAATTTCCATTTTTGAATGCATCATTAAGGTAGAAATTTGAAGAATTGTATCCTGTAATCCTCTGTAGGGCAATAATCTGTAACCGAGATCCACCATTCAAATTGATAGAGTATGTGTTCAATGGACTCGTCAAATCTTCTACAAAGAGTACATATTGTATCAATGTTGTGTCCCCTCTGATTACAAAGAAACATCCCAGTAGGCAAGGCTCTAAGGTTGACCTTAACCAAAAAATCCACAAGCTTTGGTTCCAATTTCAGGAACTTAATCAGCCTTATGAGACGATGGATTGCAACTGGGAGAAGATTCTCTGTCCTAGATTTACCAGAGTGAACTAATTGATAAGAACTCCAGTATAATATTTTTTCACCAAACATGGAGCTAGAGATTTTGATGCTATTAAAGACAATAGTTAATTGTTGTTGCATCCAGATATTTCTTTTATGAGGAGGTCATTATATTTACTACACGAAACACCTGTTTATAATCCTAGTTTAATGGTAGTCAAAAATTTAACTTTGGTTAAATATTGAATTTAGTCATCTTTAAGATCTGGTTCAAGATTTAGAATTATTGCACCCAATAGCAACAAATCATTTAAGTTCTTGGCTTACAGTGGATAATACCAGAGTGTAGAGTTGCTTTTGTCTTAATTTCCATTAATATCATATATATATACACATATATATTTTACAAATTACTAAAGCAATTTTAAATAGCAGTACCATATACACAGTAATAGCCATTTAATGACAAATATTAGATAAATAATTAATTCACTAAGAACAAGATAATTGAACAAAGGGAATCCTAAGCTTGTATGGAATATCCTCAGCTTCCTGAAATAATTCCCAAGCTTACAAATTTGATTCACAACATACGCAAAGGTGCTAATCTCTTCACTAAAAGAATATTTCGGTATGCATATTTAATGAAAACAATATCGAAAAAAGAAT
Source organism: Epiperipatus broadwayi (assembly GCA_028023455.1). Taxonomy (NCBI): domain Eukaryota; kingdom Metazoa; phylum Onychophora; class Udeonychophora; order Euonychophora; family Peripatidae; genus Epiperipatus; species Epiperipatus broadwayi. Next base: position 1,947,657 of record JAQFVV010000039.1, on the reverse strand, counting down.
ACTTTTTTTTTTTCGTCTGTTCATTTTTGATAATACGTAATAATTATTTTAACAATAATTATAGAAGTGATAACATTTTCAGTCTTTAAAAATCTGCACAACTTTAAATCAAGAATATCTGCTTCATTCATTAGATTTGCATAATTACTGCTATTAAAAAAAATGAATACGAACTAAAAGATAATTGCGAGCTTTTTATTAAAATTCAAATTAACATTAAACGGGTTGATATATGTATCATCGTTAATAACTGTCGCTGTGTAAATCTTTCCTGAACTTTATTATAAAATTAATAATTTAAGTTATCTAAAATCATAAGACACGCTTTTGTTTATATAAACAATTGCCTACATAAATAAAGTTAAAAAAATCCGACAAATGGGATGTCTAAACCAAAACAGCGCTCAGTAATATCATGCTTCGGAAACATTTCTCATATTCGTTTGTTAAAAAAAAATTCTGCATAATTGAACTTTATACAGAAGAATATATATATAACTGATCTAGCAAACAAGACATTACTAAAGTTTACAACAAATAGTTTTGATGTACAATAAATAGAATCAATTTAAGTAGTCATAGTTTTTGACCTTTTTGATATCACATACCACGTTTTATCGCTTTTTATCAATTTAAGTAATAATGGCAAAGAAATCGGTGAACTAATAGATCAAATTACAAGAAAAGGGGGGGGGGAAATAAGATTAACATATTTTGAGTTGCATTTCGGTCTATCATCATCATCAAGATCAACCATTATCAATTCACTGCAGGATGAAGGTCTCTCCGAGTCTCCACATCACCCCTGCACACTTTCTTATTTCATCCATCCATCTCACATGTGGTCTCTTTCTGGGTCTTTTACAATCTCTTGGAATCCAGTTTAAGAATTTCAATTGTCCATCTATTATCATTCTCTATTCCTTAGTAAAAAAGATGGATTCCAAAATCTAGGACAAGCAATAAGTTTCTTTTTATTCATTTCCATGAAAATCCTAAAATGTATGTTGTGTGTATTTTAACATGATAGTAAGGTGGTACCCTCAACACCTAATGGTTCCTCAGTCAAAGATCAACCTTGCTGATTAAATATAACATTACCAATCACAAAATGACTATCCACTCAATTGCTTATATGGAGAGTTGTATTAATGGATATATATGAGCCACTATTTAATAATTATTTTCAATTCTGACTACATTAGCTACTTGTCCTCAATAATCTTTATGAGGTTTAAAGTTTTAGAAGTATTTATTTATTTATTGATAATGGGATGCCTTTTGTAACATCTTATAATGAAGAATATATAAATAACCATTTATAAATTAATAATAGAGCTAGTTATAAATGACCATTTGAAAAAAAAAGAAAGGCTATTTTAAGAATGTACAAGCTATTTGGAAAAGCACCATTTTGTTTATGACTTATTTCCAGTATAAAAAGGTTCTTTACTATTTTTGTATGTGTAATATTTAAATACAAGTATATTATATATACTTTTAATCTAGAAGTAATTAGAGGGGATTTGAACACAGACTTTCAAGCTTTCTTGGGTCACCCACTCTATGTATGTGTGTGACTTGGGTGAAATATCAAATATATATATATATATTGCAATATTAGCAAACACTACAACTCCCTTAAACAATTATTATGATTCCAGCTCTCAGCAATAAATAAATTATACAATAACTATGCATTCAAAACTTTATCATGCATATGTTTATGCTTTCTATAAAATATACAGGAACTGATAAACTTATTCTCAGAACAAACACCATTAGTAAGACCATTCGCAGCAACATTCCCAAAGAATCATTTAAATAAATATGTAAATAATGCCCAACTTTTATTATGTAAAATGACAATCTATTTTTTTTTTTTCATATGTCAAAGCATCAGCTGGGAGCTGCACTGACTTCTCGGCTACCAACGCTTGACAACAATCTATTTTGTCAGAAAAAAGGTGTTTGTTCCATAAAGCATTACATATTTAATGACTCCAATTTTACTTGATCATTAAAATCATTAGGAACTGGTGAATGGACAATTTTTCAGTAAATAAATTATAGTTGATTCATTCAGCCCCCAATATCTGACCACTTATTTATTAAACATGTATATTATTGTCAATTATTAAAAACAAGTATACAAACAAATTGTATTTTAAAAAAATAGATAAAACACCTGGTAGATAGTCCATAATAGGGCAAAGTCCATTTTAATAGACCTCCATAGAGAAATAATAAAGGAAAATAATATTACCCTCTAATTTGGAATGGGTTTATTTGCTTTACTACTTTTGTCTTATTCATTGGTTCAAAATGGCTAGAGACCCATTTTCTGATCAATACTAAATGATTAATCTTAAACCAGATGGCTAAGGGAAAAGCAAGTTTTATCTCCGTTGGTATAATTATAAATTTACCCCCCCCCTCCATTTAATAAAGACGGGAAGATTCCGGAGTCCATGGTTTGAGAGTCGCAGTTGTCACTTGAGCTATTTAAAACTTTTTATGAACTTTCAAGAAATAAACAATTCAGTTATTTATTTATTTATTTAATTAAATAATTATGAAACATTTAATTTCAAAACAATATGTTATTAGAAAATCAAAAAAACTCACTGGTTGTATATCATTCTTCATGTCCACAACAATGGCTATTTCTGATATGCAAATACTATTTTTTAACGTAACTTCGGAAAAGAGAACTGCTTATTGTTGATAAGGCTCAAAGCATAAGAGAAAAAAATATGTATTAAAAAAAATATCAAATAAACACAAAGTATTATCTTTTGATTTCAAGCTGCTACTTTAAGAACATTTTTCCAAATAAAAAAAAAAAAATGTCTACAGAAAGCTGAAATTGATGTAAATATTTATACTATTTGAATTTTTTCTGGTTCTAATCAGACTTAGAACTTTCCTTTCAAAGAGCTACCCAGAGCCAACCCTCCTAAAACATCTAATGTAGATCAGAAAATGGGTATCTCATCATTTTAAGTTTGAAGACACACGATGGATGGACCGCCAAAATGTAACAAATAGCAGTCAATTGAATAAAGCTTTCTTTTTCTCTTTTTTTTGGGGGGGAGGTGGGGGGGGTTGTTAGAGAAAGCTTTAGTGGGCTATTTAAAAGCTGGTTTACTTTTTATCTATATACAAAAAAAAAAAAAGGCATATTAACTATAAATAAGTGTTGTAAATGTAAAATTACATCCTGAGACATCGTTGACCTTTAAAAACATTCTAAAATCCTTTTTCATTTAATTATTCCAGTCTCTAACAACCAAGGATTTACTTTGATCCCATCTTATATCTTTAATTTGCTTCACATCTGCAGTATAAGTGATTAAATTCTTTACTATTAAACTTTTAAAACATTTCTAAATAAAAGAATATACCAAAAAGAATATCAAATAGAATATATATTTTCTTGACAATAATTTCCTTGAAAAAATATTTTCCTTTTTCACACGTACACTAACCAAAATGTGTTTATAGATGTGAGACGATTTCATCAATGTTAAAGAATCGGTTGCATTCGGTTATTTATATAAATATTACCCTATAAGGGGTTTTGACGCAGTTGGTGAAGTGTCTGACTTGAGATCGGAAAATGTCAGGATCGATCCTGTCGCTCAAACTTTTTATGAACTCCTGGCAACAAAACCATTAGCACTTATATATATATTAAATTGATAACATATACTTTAGACAATCTACATATCAATATTACATTGACGTGTAAGATATCTTAAATAGAAATAAACATTTTTCTGATCATAAATTATTGTTAAGTTTAGTTTTCATTAGTCTATCTGAGAGTTTTGTTTTTGTATCTTCAAAAGACATTTTTAAGTGGGCTGGAGAAAATGATTTTTAATTAATCCAAAAAGTTTACTATGTTGAAGTGTTTTTGCAGCATATAATTAATATTTGGAAAATTACCACTAAAAGCTGAGTGTCAACTTAATTGCTTTTTCATGCTTTAATAAAAAGACTACATTTTTAGTATTCGCTGTCATTTTTCTTACATTACCTTTAGTTAGTCGTTTTATTATTCAGTGTGTTTGTATATATATATATATAAACCAGATTATAAAACTGATTCAAAACACAACATATTTAATGTGAATATCGATTATCTGAAATGTTACTTAGTTCAAAAATTAAAATATTACATACATTTATTCGCTGTCATTTTTCTTACATTACATTTAGTTAGTAGTTTTATTATTCAGTGTGTTTGTATATATATATAAAATTAACGGTAAATACAATATTATAGTTTAAATTCTTTTGTAGCGCTTTCGATTTTGTGGTAATCCTCATCAGCTTTAACTGAATTTCAAAATTTTTTAACTTAATGGTATGTATATTAATATAAGCTATGTATGGCCATATTTGCAACTTGTCTATTAATAACATCATCCTTATATTTATCAATCAAAATTGCCTCTTTAATTTTCCTCTTTTTATGATTTCTTTCTTTCATTAATATTTTTATTTCACTACTATTAAATGTAAACCTATAATTACAAGTCTTTTCATGATCAAAGAATACTGAAGCTGTATTAAATTGACTATTTACATTATTTTTAATTCGATTGTATAATAACTGATGCTCCTTCAATCGGAATGTTAATCGATTGATTAATAATTCTAAGAGTATAATTCCTAAATTGCAAAGAAGTAATATAATTTATCAGATTTCATGTGGATGTCAGAAATTATATATTGGTGAATTGAGATGTTCTGTGGAGAAAAGATTGAAAGAGCATCAATTATTATATAATCGAATTAAAAATAATGTAAATAGTCAATTTAATACAGCTTCAGTATTCTTTGACCATGAAAAGACTTGTAATGATAGATTTACATTTAATAGTAGTGAAATAAAAATATTAAGGAAGAAAGAAATCATAAAAAGAGGAAAATTAAAGAGGCAATTTTGATTGATAAATATAAGAATGGTGTTATTAATAGGCAAGTTGCAAATACGGTCATACACAGCTTATGGAAATATACATAACATTAAGTTTAAAAAATTTGAAATTCAGTTAAAGCTGACAAGGATTACCACATAATCGAAAGTGGTACAAAAGAATTTAAACTATAATATTGTATTTACCATTAAATTTTATATATATAATATTTTATAATGGGTATTTTATTTTATATTTAATATATATATATAAACCAGATTATAAAACTGATTCAAAACACAACATATTTAATGTGAATATTGATTATCTGAAATGCTATTTAGTTCAAAAATTAAAATATTACATACATTTATTCATGTTAATGCATTTTGCCAAAGTTGAATTCTGTATAATATACATTAAACGTTATTTCTTTACATCAAAATATTTTTAGGTCGTCATAGCAAAATGTATTGTCAGATCCAAAGGTTAAACATTTTCAGCCTCAGTGCACGTACATTCTTTACTTGCACAAAATTCGGTCTGAAGCCAGAGGAAAATGAATTGCATCTATAGTTAGGATAATTTAATAATTTTTACAATATGATAAAAAGCTATGTAGTAAGATAATTAGTGATGTAAATGGAATTTGACTAACAGCAAGAAAAAGAAATACTAAAAAATATATAAAGATTTAAATAATCATTATAAATATAAAAAAGTTTTATTGTTTTCCTGAAGGTTTGTGATGATGGTGTTTTGGTTGTATTTTTACATTGGACTATTTCCATCATCTAATATGTGTATTGAATGTCCTTAGAAAAAATTAACCCTATTTAAATATTCCAAATACATTCAACATAACACATCAAACCTGTTTGATGTGCTATTACCAACAGTTGAATGTATTTGGAATATTTAAATAAAGTTAATTTTTTCTAAAGACATTCAATACACATATTAGATGATAGAAATAGTCCAACATAAAAATACAAGTAAAAGTTTTATATTATTTATATATATATATACACACACATCCATTTGTTTCAACAGAAAATTTACAGGTATTTAGCTGTATTTCTTTTTTATAAAAGCTATCTTTCTTGCGGTTCCTAATAGAGTACTGGTTACTTTCTTATTTGTTTGAATCAAGTCTGAACAATCTAAATATATATTTATTTTTAAATAATATGCAAGTCCTAATTTAATTTACTTTTCAGAATCTTAAGAATATGTATAGTTAACACTATCTTTCTTAATAGTTTTAACTATTTGTCTTGGAATAATATGTATCCTACATCTTAATAATCAAAAATCATTTTCTGTGTTAAATCTATTAAAAACATTTCAATCTTGAAATCCTTAGTCCCTGTGAGTTAAAATATTATCCAATCCTGCTGTATCTTCATTTGAATGTTTTCATATTCATTTCCATTTAGGGTATTTTTTCTCAAAGAAAGAATTCTAAATATACATTTTTCTTCTGCAAACTCTACAATCTATGACCTTTTTTATTTTTAATGCTACAAGTGCATTGAATAGCAGCAGGTTCACTTTTTAATTGTTTACTAATTCTAGCATTAAAGTCTCTTGATTATAAGTGTTTTGTACATCCATATCACAATGAGAACTTGTTGGACCAATCAATATCCACAGTTTGGTTCTTTCACTTTGTGCTTCCAATATTTGGTCTTTGTAGTAAAGTACTTGTCCATTTATTAAATCATTTATCTTTTCAACCTTTCTTCTGAATTCACAAAGTCTAATAATGTCCCATTTAATATTAGAAGATTCTTCTAATTCATGTGATTGTCTTTCATTTGAATGTGAACTTCCTTATAAGCACCTAAATAAAAGACCAATACCTAATGGTAGACTTACTCTGCAATCAAAATTTTTTTTAGTATAAATTGCCTTCAGTGGCCAATCACTGCTTTGGCTGGTGATGTTACAACTTTTTGAGAATAAGAGCTATAATTTATTTTTGTCAGACATGAATGTAAATATCTACATAAAAAAAAGATCATTCACGTAAATGTTCATCCTACTTTAAAAAAAAAACAAACAACTGATATTTCAGTTAAAAACTACCAGACAATGGAGAAGAAAAAACCACGATGTTTCTTAATCTTAAATGCAGATGCAATATGCCAATGAAATCATCATGCTGATAAATGCATGTTAGTGAGAAGCTCATCCATGTTTGTTTATTATGTGAAGACTCACATAGTAAAAACAGCTGCAATGTCAAGAATGATTGCATATTAAGGATTTGCCTTGACTGGTTACTTTAAAGCTTTAAAGCAGAATTAAAGAATGTCAATTCTTTCTTTCTGCAACCAGGTATGAGATACTTATCTCTCTAAATCAATTAATAAAAAGTTTACAATCCATTAAGTTTTTAAAAATAATTTCAGTGCACAAAAGAATTGAAAAAGGCGAATGTTCAGAGGAGAAAGTAATAACTCTTGGTAATAAAGCAAAGTAATCAGTTAACATCAGCAAAATCAAGTATTGGAGCATATGTTTTTTTAATTATTATTTTGATTATCTATTGATTTAAATTTTTTATTAAAGTGAGTCATTTGTACTACCCCTACAGTGTGCCACCTGGATGCATTGCCTTTCCCTACAACTTGATATGGACTGAGCCTGTATCTCACTTTACACTTTTTTTAATAACATTTTTAGCATTATATGCCTTATATAATGACCAAAATAAGACATTTAAAACTTGATGATTAATTGATATAGACACATGCTATTAAGTGGGATTTAATATATATTATGGTACCTTATAAATTATCTCATTTATATGTATGTATGTTTGTGCATTTACATTTAATGTATATTATTTACAATAGATGTGCAAATTTTTCACTAATTAAAAGTATGTATTGTATACATGTTCATATATATATATATATATATATATATATATATGCAAAACCATAAAACAATACAGTACTAGATTAAATTCAAAATTTTACCAAAATCCTTACACAACCATGGTTTCATCTACTACAAATAGACCTTCTCAAGTGAAAATCAACCTAAAGGAAAACATATATATATATATACAAACAAACAAACCTTCCCATAATTCATTTCAAACTCCACCTTCCCTTAATATCAAAAGAAGTCTTCATAAGATTGATAGCCTCAGAATCAAGGAGTTTTATCATCAAAGTCTCCTTTATTCTTCTTTTTAACTCATTCTTTTCATAAAAAATAACCGAAGCATTGTCAAACAATATTCTATGACCTGTATTCAATTCATGAATATATAAAGCTGAGTTAAGATACCTATGTTTAACTCTACTTATATGAACCTTAACCCTTTCCTTAAGGCTAAATTTACTCTGGCCTACATAAAATTTACCACAACTACATGGAATTTTATAAACAATACCAGGAATAGACCTACTATCAATAGACTGCTTTGAACCATTAAGTAATGAATTCAAATCAGAACCTTTCCTCCATGCAACCTTCTTTCCACCTAACAAATGACTATTCCTATAAACCAAATTATAAATTGATGCTTTAAATGGTAAAGACATATAATCATCATCCTTACCAACAAAATTCTTATCATCCAAATCACGACTATAAACATTATTATTAAATACCACTTTTTTAATAAAATCATGACTATAACCCAATTCTACATATTCAGCAGCAAATTGACTTTTTTGAATATCAGCATCATTATTAAAATTATTAAGCCTTCTATTCCGACAACAAAAATTCAACAAAGACATTTTTTTATGTATAAAAGGCTGATAACTATCAGGCCTAATCATATTTCTCAAATTTTTAGGTTTTATAAAATGACTACAAAACAAAACATCATTAACCTTCTCAACATTTAAATCTAAAAACTTTAATTTTACAAAATCAAAACCACCCCCCTCAATTGTAAACTTAATATTAGAATCAAAACCATTCAATCCACATAAAAACTCTTCTAATTTCTCTTTCTGAATAACAAACAAACAATCATCAACATACCTAACAAATAATTTAATAGAACCTGAAAACATATTAATAATACTACACTCCAAATAATCAATATAGACAGCACACATCAATGGAGAAATGACCTAACCAATAACCCAACCTTCTCTAATCTTATAAAACACATCATTAGACATAAAATACATTGAATCCTCTAACAGCAAAAGCAAATCATGAAAAACCTTAATCTTATCTGCAGAAAAACATTCTAATTTTTTTAAAATTGAAAGAAAAACATCAATACTTTTTAATCTATTAACCGATTGGTACATATTTTCAATGTCTAAACTACCAAAAACACAATCATCATCCAAAACAAAACCATTTATTTTCTTAAAAGCTTCAAAGGAAGAAGAAACACAAAATTGACCCAGTTTTATGTAATCCTTAAAATATCTTATAATAAATTTTGATATTTTATCAACAATTCCTCCTGTAAAATCAAAAATACATCTCAAAGGAAAATTATCTTTATGAGACTTCAAATTAAAGAAAACCTTTGGAGCCACAAAATCACTAGGGTAACAATTTAAATAAGTAGCTCTATCAAAAATCTTTTTATTTTCCATAACTTTCATAATCTTAATTAATTTAGATTTTATTTTTTTACCAGGATCAGAATCTAAAATAGCATATTTTCCATTATTTAATTCTAAAGAAACTTTACTTTTAAAATCAATATTATTTAACAATACAAACCGGCCACCTTTATCTTCTTTTAATAATATAACATCATTGGCTTTCAATCTTTTTTTAACAAAACTAATAACCTTAGGGGCAAAAACAAATTTTTTCTCTTTTAAGTAATTGACTATTCAAAATAACCTGTAAAGACATTTTATTTTCATCAGAAATATTACTACTACTTTCAATTGCAGAAACAAAATCAAAAATTAAACTTCTATTAGCAAACGGAACAAAGCCAGGACCCTTAGCTAAAATAGCCAAATCAGATGCATTCAAAATATAATTTGACAAATTTAAAACAGATGAAGCGTCAGGCCTATTTTTATAAGACCCAAATCTAAACTCTTTTCCTTTCACAAAACTTTTATTTTCAGCCTTTCCAATCAACCATTTAAATTTCTTGAAATACTTATTATTATAAGTGATTTCACACTTACTCCTAAACCACTTTAAAAAAGAATTTAAAACAGAATAATTAAAATTCCTTCTAAAATCCAACTTTCTTCTAAACATTCTATAACTATCAATTAAATTAGATAAACTACTCATAATCTGTATAATAAATTGTTTAAGAATAAATCTTTTAAAATTTAGAATAAAATCACAATTAGAAAATAAAACCAATTTCCTATCCAATTTAATATTACATGAATTAGGAAACACATTGCAAAACCTACAAGACTTAAGAAAATTAACCTGAGCCTTTAAAGATTCAATTCTATTAGACATATTAATTAACTTTTTTATTTCTAAAATAAAATAAGTAGAGTTAAACATAGATATCTTAACTCAGCTTTATATATTCATGAATTGAATACAGGTCATAGAATATTGTTTGACAATGCTTCGGTTATTTTTTATGAAAAGAATGAGTTAAAAAGAATAATAAAGGAGACTTTGATGATAAAACTCCTTGATTCTGAGGCTATCAATCTTATGAAGACTTCTTTTGATATTAAGGGAAGGTGGAGTTTGAAATGAATTATGGGAAGGTTTGTTTGTTTGTATATATATATGTTTTCCTTTAGGTTGATTTTCACTTGAGAAGGTCTATTTGTAGTAGATGAAACCATGGTTGTGTAAGGATTTTGGTAAAATTTTGAATTTTAATCTAGTACTGTATTGTTTTATGGTTTTGCATTTTTATTTTTTGCTAGTATAGTGTTAGACAGTTTTGGTTTTATATATATATATATATATATATATATATTATATATATATAAGATTAGAATATATATATATATATATATATATATATTCTAATCTTCGATAATTAATTAGAAATATCCATCCTTATTTCCAACATTTAGTTATTAAATTAATATTATCTCTAATCCATTTTTTTAACAATTCGTTTAGTTTCTAACCCAATATTTAGTTAGTTTAGTTTATCCGCACTTGTGACACTAATTTTTCTGGTTGTGGTTAAGGCAACCAAAATAAAAGCAACATATCTATTAATTTTCCAATATGATCTAAAATACTTTTCATATAATACAATTGTACATACAATTCTCTTAAGCTATGCCACGATTGTAATAATAACAATAATTGATCACTTATTAATTTAAAGAATAATTATAATGACAATACTAATCTCAGGGTTCTTTGTTTAATTTAAGAAAATGCTCGACTGTATTGTGTTGTCACATATGACTAGCATTCTGATCGGCTATAGGAAACATTTACTTTACTTAAATTCAATGTGTCTTCATCTCTCATATCAACTCCTATATTATCTAAAGAGATGATAATTATATTCAATAATGATATACAATTTTGAATAATACAGCCCCTTTTATCCAGAATCTTAGTCAGAATAATAAAAAGACAAGGGTGCATTTTGTGTCCTTCCATCATCCATGGCAACACAATAATTTAACTAAGATTTATTACTTAGACAATTTAACTAAATGTGAATGGAATAATGTGCCGTCAAAGTTAATGGTTTGGGAATAAATTCATTTTTACACACACAAAAAAAAAAAATATTTAGTCTGAAGTTTTCAACTCCATAAATAATTATCATTAAACTAAATATAATGACATAATCCGATCTGCTTAACTTTATTTATCTGGTATATTAAGTTTTAAGAATTTGGAATGATTTCGGACTCAAGAAAAGATTTTGCAAATATTGTGCAAACACTTATATTTAGCATATAAAAACAAAAAAATGCATCTACAACAAATTTTAACAAAACTATAATTTATTATTATAAAAAAAAAAATATATGAACATTTATTCAATAATCCCATAGTAATACAAAATATTAAATTTATTTCTAATACATTTACTTTATTTATGGTCTTTAATGGGATAACCTATTCTAATTATAGGCCAGCTATCAGAAGTTACAATTACCATCTTACATTTTTAATTACATAATGAATTACCATCTTACATTTAACTTAATGCTAACTTAAGTTATGATATAAATTTTATTCATACGTATACTTTTGAAATATGAGTATTATTTAATTAATAACCAGAACTAAATATTGCATTTGAATATTCCTTCATTAAATAAGGGTTTTAAATTACGCAATTTTAATTACTTTCTCCATTGATTTACTTGTCAAATACTAGCAATATTTAGCAGCACAATACAGATATCGACCCTACTTACTAACGCACTATTTATACTAAAGTGGATCTTGAGGAACTAACACCTCCAATATAACCTTTATCTTGCCCGAACTTTCAAAATTAAGCACAATAATCAACACCTTCCATGGTGGAGCTATCTTTATTTCACATGAGGAATATGGAATAACCACGAAGGTTTGTAAAGTAATCTACTACATTTAAAATATTTTGGTGGTTTCTTGCCTCTTACTTGGGCATACAACGAACACCCACCAAATACAATCCTCTCCTGGGATTTAAACGAATGAAGCATACTAAATGCTAGATAAATTCTTGATCGTCCTATCTATGAGAATCGATCACTTGGGCTATAAACATACCCGAACATTATATTTAAAATCTTCCTCTCATGGAAAACAAAGCTTTTGGGGAGATCGTTTTTCATCCCACAAACTAAATACATTATAATTATTACCTATGCGAATATTAAGCATATACCAATGCTATATCTGGGCAGGATAAGTAAATACACTAATCATAATAAACTTATGTTACCGGGTATACTTTGATCAACATCTGAAATCAATGGACATCATAAAATAAAAGTATAATAATTTTAATTTTAATAAAGGAACATTCAAAATAGTTGGTAGCATACTATCTTAAACTAAATAAAGTGGATGTGTTATTTAAGAATAATTAGGAATAAATTCCTCAATTAATACAGTATAAATTCGTTTCAACTTTAACAAGAAATATTTTGTTATATATATTTTTTTTAATTAATTACTTCTGATAATTTTCAATATTTATTTTACCCCTTAAATATCTAAATATTTTTTTTCTTTTATGTATCTAACATACAAAATTTCTACCTACAATTGTATGTACTAATTAAAACATATTTTATAGATTTTTTTTTTTTCGTGTTAAATATCAACTTAACCTATAATAATTATATTAAAACATACCTTTGTTATTACAAGGCTATTAAATATCACTTGATCATACAGACTTTAATCTACGTGATATAAAAAAAAATACATATCATTTATAACTTAGTTTTAAACAATCATTAATTAACAAGTGCATACTCTCTCATTAGAAAATGTTTTTTTCTGTTGAGCAATGGGTCCAGGTAAAGAGCTTTATCCAGTCGTATTTCACGAAGCAAGTTTAAAAACAATAAACGCATGATATTATTTCCTTTAAATAAAAGTTTTCTCTTATTTTGTGCGTTTAATAAATTAGGTAAAGAAACATATAGCATACTTGAAGATTAATTCTTACTTGAATTAAACTACTACAAATTTGGGATCCAAGAAAATAAAATATACATATTCTAACATAACGAACAGTTGACGATAGACGATAAACATACCCAATATTTTTTTTTATTGACGATACGTATACTTATGAGCTAGCTTACTTATGGTTGAAAATGCACAATTTTTCCGAGAGATTATTATGATAATAACTGCAGTCAATTTACGTGTACATGAAGTTTTAATAATTCCAACTGATGTATAATATAATATATCACTTATTTTTATCATTAAGTCACTAAGATATTTGGTTTTGTTCATACTTTAGGAATTATAAAAAAATTTTTTTTCTTTTTTTTTTTTAACGGTAACTTCTCCGTAAGAATGCCCCTATATAACTTTTCCTATATTTACTCTGAGAAAGTTTATATTTTATTTTTTTTTAAATATACAGGTGCATCATTTAATCTTATTCATCATTATTATTATTTCCAGACAATTCTTGGTGAATAAAACATAGTTAACGTATGTAACTACATTACTTGTACAGGCAGACAATATTGAGAAAGAGCGCAAAAATGTTTCTAGTTAATTTTCCTTGGTTTCAAAATATTTCTTTCAATTATTATTATTTTTTTTTTATACCAAGAAAATATCAATAAATGACGTAAAGTTAATAAATAATTATTACTCACTTGGAAATCATTTTTCTTCCTTAATTTAGATATAATAGAATTTTTCATGACTCTTTTAGTTAATTCTGTCATTTTTGAACTTTAGCGTGAGACAATAAATTTTTAAGTATAAAAGGTCTTTAAATAGGTAGATGGCAAAGAAAATCAGGATATCTTATCAAAAAATTTTAGCCACACATTATATTATTAAAATTTTACTTTGATTACATTTATTTCTGCAAATTAAAATGAAAAAATTGAGTTACCAAATTTCAGCACTGTTCCTTCCTTGAAAACTAAAAGCAGACTATCTTTTTCCAAAAAAAAAAAATGAACTTGATTATGAAATTGGTTGTTTCGTTTTGTTGTTTTTTTTTTTTTTTTAGTGACCTCTTCTTCCAGAAAAATAATCATTTGATTATAACATAAACAAAAGAAAGGAAAAACCTATTACAATCATATAGTTTTAGTATTATTTACCTGGATTACAAAGTAATTTGACAATATAAAAAAAAATAATAAATACATTAAATTAACAATCAGTGATGTATAATTCTTTAAACATTTTTTTTTTTTTTACAAAAAAAAAATTACCATAAGTTATTGTGCTTTATGATAAGACACTCATCCACTCTCCCCTCTACCCATCCAAAGTCAATTACTGTTTAGCTTTTATACCATATTAATTTGCTCTAATTATTAATATCTCAATTAAATTATTCATGTCCTCTCTTTAAAAATGACATTGAGTTATTACATCTATTAGTTATTCACCCAAAACATGCCAAAGTGAGTGAATAGCATACTTTATTAATCAATTTTTTTACTATTGTTATTTTATCTTTTTATTTCTTTAAAGAATAGCATTGTTTTCCTGCAGACATAATGCCAAGTAAACCAAGTGTCAATAACACTAGGTTACAATATATATATATATATATATATATATATATATATATATATAATCAATTTTCAATATATATATATATATATATATATATATATATATATATATTGAAAATTGATTGGACATTCTATTATAAGGTAAAGTATAATATTATATATATACTGTGTAAATAATTCAGTAAAGAAATAAAACTTTGTTAATTAATTAAAAGTAAATATCATTAATTACAAATAGATATGCTAATATTTTGAGAAGATGAAAAAGGTGGAATTTGTTAAGAGAAAAATAATTTTTGATCCCAAAGGTACTACTAGATATGTATGGGATTGCAATCTACATGTACATCAGAAGGAAAATAAATTCTCTCAGGTTAAATCTACCTGTAGATGTGACATGACCATATCTTTTTTGTAAAATGACATGATGACTTTATTAGATTTTTGTAAGCTTTCTAGTAAACTGAAACCAAGCAGTATTCCAATTAACTTTATTGGTCAGGAGTTCTTAAGTTTGAGTACTGGAAGTGGCAAAATCATGTGCAATCCAAGAACCTTAATCTTTGCAGTCTGACATACAGGACAATGTAAATATTAATTATATGTGTAATGTAACATTTTAATTATATTTTATATACCTGGAATCTAGATGTAATATAGAGGATTTGAATACAGACTTTCAAGCTCTCTTCAGCCATCCACTTTATCTCATACAATCGATGCACATGACCATACACATGTGAAGAAGATACATGATCTCCAATCAGTTTGTCCAGATCATCATCCCCCACACATCATTGCTCAGTTTATGTTTTAAGATAGCAAATTGTCGCACTTTAATGGACAGGTCACAATCCACTCCATCAATAGCATTGAAAATCTGATGATACACAAAGTTGAATATTTTTAAATTTTCATGTAAATATTTACATCAATATTTGCTTTATGTCAAGTGTTGGTGGTTGAGAGGTCAGCACAGCTGACTTACAAGCAGTTGTCCCAGGTTAGCGGTTCACGTCCCGGCCGATGCTATGACACATGAAAATATATATATATTTGCATTATGGAAAATAAATTTAGTCCAGTACACATTTTGCCTCTTTGATTGATATCTAAATTTAAAAAACTAGTAGGATAATTTCTTCCCAAAAGTTTTAAGTCAATCTGTATACAGCAGTTCCTAAACCTTTTCAGATGAATGAGAATTGAATATTACACTTCTTACTTCAACCTCTCTTAGCAAGCTTCTTACATTTTTAAAGCATCAATTACTATTGAAAACTTTAAAAATATATACTAAATATAAATACTTATTCAATTCAATAAATAGTGATGGCACATTATGCAAGAAAGATTATAAATTTATTGTTCTTAAAAAATTTACAGCTTAGCACTGCTTTCAACAAAGTCTGTCATATTCATAGAATTAATATAAGTATATAGAAAATAGAGTTCAAAAACTAAAGGAGTTTATAAATTTAAATGTATCATTTGGTGATAATACAATGCAGAAGTCTTTCCTATTTATTGTGTGGATGTTATTTGCAATAAACCGCGCCTCTTTATATTTTCTCAGCGCAAACGACAAATATTAAATGTATCAAAATTGTGGCCCAATTTTATCTTATGTTCCAAAAATATAAACTTGACATTAGAGCCTGTTTTAGTGTGTTTATATATATATATATTTGTGATGTGCTAATCTTGTAGCACTGTTGGCATGAGACTCACCACAATAAATTGTTTTGCAGGTTGTTTCATTGCTTGGTCTTTGGGTGTTGTTCAATATTTTGTTATGATTAAGGGGGGGGGGGTTCTTAAACCAATATTGAATTAATTTGAACATATTATTTTCATCTTTTTAGATGTTCCCAGAATAAAAGGAAGCTGATTCATGTATTAACATTGACGTTATTCATGTGCTTGGTATTTAAAGAGAAATATAGTTTTTAAGAGCTTTATTTAATATATTATAATCATACCCTAAATAGGTCTTTTATACAGTTTAAGTTATTTCTTCTGTCTGCTTCAAACTTGCATAATTTGCAGTTTGTGTATAAAAAACATAGAACCAAGCTAATTTGTGTGAAATTGGATTGTATGAATGCAGATGAATTACACCTTGAAGGTTGAGGGGTTTTAATAATCATTTTGAAATTTACTTGTGCATTTGAACTTGGATACATATCTAAGAACTATATACCATTTGATGCATCTTCATTTGCATTATCAAGCAAATGGTATATTCCAAATTCACAAACTTATTTAATTTATACATTCTATTTCCTATACATTCATATTAATTCTCTGAATATGACTAACCTGGTTGAAAGTAATGCTAAGCTGTAAATTTTTTAAGAATAATAAATTCCTAATCTTTCCAGCATAGCGTATCACTATTTATTAAGTTATATAAAAATAAGAAAAGAATAAAATCTTATTGCAATAGAAATACTTATTAATTTTAAAATATATATATATACAAGTTAGATAGGGTAGATTAAATATTTTAATGGATTTATTATGATATAAATTTAAGTATGTGGCTATTTCCATATAAATAACTAAAAATATCTTTAGCAGAGGCCTAATCATACTCAAAACAAAAAAACTTATTCTTATATATTAAAGAAATCTAATTTAGCCTTCATATATACTGGATGATTATTTTTACATAATGAAAGAATAAAAATCATAGATTAGTCCCCCCCCCCACATGGAAATCTATTTTTAAAACTTATTAATGTTATAAATTTAAAGTCAGCTGATACTGTTGTTATTCTGGAAGAGATTATATCTTCTCACTTCCATCTATTTTCTTAATCTATGATCTCTTAGTTGTTTTTTTTTTTAAAAAAAAAAAAATTAAGCTCATACGTCAATCAATTTTTTTAATATTTTAAAATCTAACTTTCTGATTTTTTTTACACATCTTTTAAAATTTTCCTTGGACTGATCTTTTTAAAGAAATTCAAAATAAATAAACTTGATCACCAAAAATGGAAATTAATAAAATCCATTATGCTCTTCTATCATATAAATTATAACACAATAAAAATCATATAAAACAGCTATACATATGTAATCAAAATTACCAAATTCACAACTCAACCAGACTAGCCAAAGAAAATAAACTCTAAAATAAAACCAATGGTTTCACTGCTACAAGCAGACATCTCAAGTGAAAGAGAAGTCTGCTTGTAGCAGTGAAACCATTGATTGTGTATTGATGTTTATTTTCTTTGGCTAGTCTGGTAGAGTTGTGAATTTGGGGTAATTTTGATTGTTTTATTGACTAGTTTAGCTTTAGGCTTTTAATGTTTATATATATTAATAAATAAACAGCCTTTTTTGATACATGGTTACTTGTCTTTTTCAAATGCTAATAATCTATTTTAATATTAACTAAATATTGCTTTACACATTAATTATTTAACATATGGACATAAAATAGATGATACAAGTCAAGTATTGTTAGCCGAGAGGTCAGCGTAGCCGCCTTGCAAGCAAGAAGTTGGTCACAGACGGTTGTTATGGGTTCGCCTCCCAGCCGATGCTATGACATATGAAAAAAAAAGATGATACAAAAAATATTACACGTTTAAATTACATTAAAGATTAAAAAAGAAGTCGAATATATGAAACATATTACATTAAACATGAATAATGTATGAATATTTATAAAACTTCAATAAATTTAGTTAATGTCAATTAAAAATGAAAGGAAAATTATATAAGATAGTATATATAAAGTTGTATAATGTATACAAAATTGTATTCTGTATATTATGTTATAAAGCCAAGTCTTTGAAGTTATATTGGATTTCTATATGAAGGTTTTATTCCATTTTTCCTGATGTTTAATTTTGTTATCATTATTTTATTTCCATTATAGAACAAGCATTGTTCTATCTGCAATAATTGTTTAATGTTAAAATGGATTATTAACATTTGAAAAGGGCATTAACCCATGTGCTGAAAAAGACTTTTTATGTATAACCATTTATTAATATTTATATAGCTACTGTATATGAGTTTTTATTATTTGTTATAAATAAATTTGAATATTCAAATTTGTTTATCTGCCTAAACACATCCATATATTTCTGGAAAATTGGTTTACTGCCTTCAATCTGAGTATGTTGAAAATATGCATGGCAATAAATCGCTATATAACATAATTACCAGTGTAACCCATATAAATTTTCTACACATTACTAAGAGACACTAAGAAAAATTCACTATAAGATTAAAAGATGCAGTGATAAGTGTTTAAATATTAGTAAAGTAAAAATAACTGGTTCATAATTAGGACATCATATGATATTTGAAAACAAAAAACGACATAATTATAAAGCAATTCATATGTTTAAATCTCAAGTGTAGCAGTGTACTAACCGGTGTAAGCCCACACAGATGTATGTACACATGTCATATATATATTGTAAAATGTACATAAGCATAAACGTGTGTGAGTGTATAGATTCAAGAGAATAATTTACATATTAAGTATATACATAAATTGCCGATAAAAAAATAAGTGTTATCACATTTATTTCGATGATATATACAAACTCTTGTAAAAAATCAATTTAATCAGTATACTCCCCCCCCTCAAAAAACCTAGATATTTTGACATGAAAAAGTAGCTTTATAATTGATCGCTGCCTTACTCAAAAACTTTGAAAAAAAAAAAAAACAACTTTACAAATGGATTTTAATGGTACATTTTTGCTGGAGTATAAAATATGAGCCTTGGTTAAAGTAAGTGTTTTCTTTATACATACTATCACAGAGGTTAAACATTTTAACTTTTTTTTTTTTTTTTAAAAAAAAAGGGCTTAAAAAATTAAAATAGCAAAATTAAACTTGTTAATTCAGTTCTAGATAAATCACACACATACATACACACACACACAAAAATAACATTAACATTAAAAATTAAGCAACGTCATTTCTTTTTCAAAAAAAAATTGGTTGCATCTCCGAAAAGATTGAACTGATTAATAAGACAGAAAAATATAAAGAAAACCATTTATCATATTTAAAGCTACAATATATTTAATTATTTAGTGTTGTTTATTAAAATATCAAGAAGTAAAGATTCCATAATCAAATATACATATTTTTTTTTTTTTTAAGTGTCATAGCATCGGCCGGGACGCGAACCCGCAACCCGGGCAACTGCCTGCAAGTGCAAAGCAGTCGCACTGACCTCTCGACCACCAATGCAAGACTCAAATATACATAATTGCCACAGCTTAAAGAAAGTGAAATAGTGTGTATATAATAAGGTAAACAGTATTATAATATTAGCATGGTAGAAATTGCGTGACAAAATTTATTAATTTTATTATTCTGAAAAAAAAAATGCTATAAAATAAAATTCTATTAAAAAAAAGATATAAATAAATATCATGCATTTTAAAACAACAACAACAAAAATAATAATAACAACAACAACAAGAATATAAGAGTTAAGGTTTGAGTAATAGATCTGAAAAGGTATTAGTAGTCCAATGACAGATATACAAAAATGACAATTTAAAAACTATAGGAACCATGAAAAAATATATGTCTATGGCATCGATTCTGGGACCAAAAAGATAGATATTGAATACAAAAAAATGATAAACTGAAAATGTACTGTAAATACAGTTCTTAATACACACCCACAGTCCTTTGCTAAATATGTAATGATAAAAGTGACAGCCACAGAAGTTCAAGGTCCATGGGTCATGGACCAGCTCGGTCATGTCTGGTGCTCAAATTTCTTAAGAATTCCAGAGTGATAACTCCAATAATAATAATAATATAATGAAATATTATTTTATATAGTGCTATGTTTTATAGTATAATAGTGATATTAGCGATTAAGCCAAAGCACATGTGCTTTAAAGATAAATTATAAAAGAATAATCTCACTTTTCCAGACACAAGATGTGGTCTTTTTGAAAAGATGGAATGATTCCACCCATCCTTTTGACCCCAATATTTATGTATGGGCAGTGATTGCTTAACATCTTCACACTCTCATTTCCATACCTTTAAGATTTTCCCATACAAAAATATTTGGGTCAAAAGTATGGGTGGATTTATTCCATCTTTTCAAAAAGACTACATCTTGTGTCTGGAAAAGTGAGAGTATTCATTTATAATTTATCTTTAAAGTGCATATGCATTGGCTTAATCGCTAATATCACTATTACAATAATAATAATAATAATAATAATAATAATAATAATAATAATAATAATAATAATAATAATAATAATAATAATAATAATAATAATAATAATAATAATAATAATAATAATAATAATAATAATAATAATAATAATAATAATAATAATAATAATAATAATAATAATAATAATAATAATAATAATAATAATAATAATAATAATAATAATAATAATTATTATTATTATTATTATTATTATTATTTCAAAAAATTAGTTTGCTAAATAAAAGATATAAAATTATAATGATGGGTGATTTAAATATTGACAATTCTATGGAAAATGTCAAAAGTGTGAAGGATTATAAAGATGTATTGGCTGTCATGGACTCATTAATTTGATAACAGATTATACTCAAGAAGAAATGCTTAAGGAAAAAAATGGTATCTTCATGTAGTGATCATGTTTGTATTAATATAGATCCAGAACATTTACTTACTATAATAATGGAAGTAAGATTGGTTCAACATTATATTCTAACACTATGTTTAAAAAATAGTAGTGATAATATATATTCATCATGTGATAGTAATAGTAAAATTATGACAAAAATTGATAAATTGAAATTTTATAATGCTATTAAGGAAGTTGATTGGAAGGTTTTATTTGATATTGAGGATGTTAATCATTTATATAATACGTTTGCTGAGCTGATGCGAGTCTTATAAGAAATGTGAAAACGTTTCTGTAGTTTACTGAAGAGCACATGGAGGTATTAATTGGATTAATGATAAAATTTTAGTTGCTATAAAGGAGAACAAAGTTGCTTGAAGAAGATGTAAGAAAGATCATGGCAATATTCTACTATTTAATGATTATAAGATTCTTGGGAATAAAGTTAATAGTTTAATAAGAAAAGAAAAAAGACTATTATAAAAAAACTTTTGATTCTATTAAAGGAGATATGGAAAAAATATGGAGAGAAGTTAATATGATTATATCAAAAAAGACAAGTAGTAGATCTGAATAAAAATTTTGATAATATTGATAACTTATTTTTAGGAAATAAAAATTTGTTATAACTTGATGAATCAAATCAATTATTTAGTTGATAAGAATTTTAGTAAAGGCAGTATTGATCACAATAAGGGTATTATGATTTCTGAATCAGTAAACAAAAAGATAAAGGACTGTAATAACTATATGGAATCGATGTTTATTCCTGATTGTATGCACTTGTAAATGGGATGAAATGTAAAATAAGTCAGGGTATTAACGGTGTCAAAATATCTGATTTAAAAGATATTTTTCCTAAGATTAGTGATACACTAGACTTTATTATTAATATAATTACTCTATGTAATGCATTTCCAAATATATTAAAAATAGTTATGATTATACCCATTTATAAAAATGGAGTTAAAAATGACTTTAATAACTACAGACCTATAGATATTCATCCATCTATTGCAAAAATAATAGAAAAATATTTGTATGATACTATCAAAAATTATTTGTCAAAAAAATTTTCCCCCTAAATCACAATATGGATTTTTGGAGGGTAAAAGTATTATAACTCTTTTGGAGGACTTTATTGATGATGTGGATCTTGCTTTGAATGATAAAAAATGTTTTCCATACTTTTGGATTTAAGAAAAGCTTTTGATCTTATTGATCATAAATTGCTTCTTTATGCTTGAAAAATATGGAATTTGAGATAAGATTTTAGATTTATTATTTAAAAGATAGATATTATATAACTAAAGTTAACGGAGTTTGCAGTGACAAACATTTAATTGAATACGGGGTTCCTCAGGGTTCTATTCTGAGTCCATTACTATTTTTAATCTATGTAAATGATATTAGTAGACTTTGTCATGAAAAGTTAATTTATCAGTATGCAGATGATACTATTTTACATAGTATAAATTGCAATTTTGAATTTGCTCTTAAAAATCTTCAAACTAATTGTAATATTGTAAACTGGTGTTCAACCAAAAAAAAAAATTATTAATAAAAATAAAACAAAAGTTAAACTGATATTTTCACCTCATCTAAATAGAGACAATCTTGATGTCTTCACCCACTCAAATACTTGTATTGGTTTTCAGTGTAGGTAATATTGAATGAAAATGGAAGAAATGGAAAAAATTAAATATCATGGTATTTTGCAAAGGTTTAGATATTTTTACTTTATGTTTTATAGATTGTCTTTTTTTCTCCATATAATATATTGATTCCTGCATAAATACTATATCTTGGATTGAAGAAGAGAGTCGTCATCATCATCATTATCAACCATTATCAATCCACTGCAGGATGAAGGTCTCTCCAAGTTTAATCCATCTTCTCCGATCTTTAGCTTCTCTTCTCCACATCACCCCTGCACACTTTCTTATTTCATCCATCCATCTCACATGTGGTCTCTTTCTGGGTCTTTTACAATCTCTTGGAATCCAGTTTAAAATTTCAATTGTCCATCTATTATCATCTCTTCTAACAATATGACCAGCCCAACTCCACTTCAATCTTTTAATTTTTTCAATGAGGTCAGTAACACCTGTTTGTTCTCTTACCCATACATTGCGTTTATTCATTTATTTAACACTCAGAAGGCGCATGCTCAATTAGCTTGAAAGGCTGATATTGAAATGAAATATATTGAAAGTAGTTTATATAGCATTGTGTGAATCTATATTGAGATATGGTATTACACTTTATGGTTTTTCAAATGTATCAAGTTTGAAAAGGTTAAAAAAGTTTCAAAATAAGATTTTACAGCTAATACAGAATACGTCATACTTAGATGATAAAATTAATGATTTGTTAGATTTTCATTTAAAAAATATATGGCATGTAATTATAGTGGTTCCCTTAGGAACAAATATTACACTTCATTTAGGTACAGAAATAAATATGGGAGTAGATGGAGAAGTGTGGATATTCCATTGATTTTCAATAAATTATCGTGTCATATGTTGAACATAGAAAAGTATGAATTTGTTAAAAAAGGAATTGAGAAAATATTTTTTATGTCTATAAAATTTCAATAGTGATGTGTTATTTTTTTTTTATTTTGTGGTTATTTTGTGATAATTATTAATATCGATTTATTATGTATAATATTGATTTATTAATTTATAATATTGATCTATATTTGGTTTATTTTGTATTCTATTCTTTGTTTTAATATATATTTTGTTGTTTATTAGAATTGTAACATTATGTCAATTGCTTTAAATAAAATCTGTATAGTATTTGTGAAACCTATGAAAAGCATTTGTTTTGCTTATTAGGTTTCCTTCTTTGATGTAATAAAAATAAATAAATAAATAAATATAATAATCTAATTATTATTATTATAATTATGGTGAGGATGATGAATAAATTGAAGTTGTTTTTAGCATGGACACACAACACATACATATTTAAGTAAATTTTAATTCAGAAATTATAAACATAATTAACAAAAAAAAAAAAGTATTGCGTAAGTTTTTGGAAATATAACTCAAAAATTTTGAACACATATATAGTAAGTACAAACTTATGACAGAATTCAATTTAAAAATTGTACACGTTAAGATGTCGGACTTTCTCTACTTCTGCATTGTAATTGCAATAAAAATATTTATGAAATGCTAAAGATACAATGCCTAAATAAAATTATACTTCAAATTTCTACAGTCAGTGTACGTGTGTTATGTTTTGCAACCATACCAGTTGCAATGACACTAGAAATTAAAAAAATAAAATTTTATTTTTATTAGTTTCAGATTATTTATTTCTTCAGATTGTTTTTTTTTTTTTTTTTTACAAGTTACTAAAATTACATATATTGAGTATATGGATAGAAAGAGAAGACAAGAAAAGGAGATAATTGAATTGTTATATGGACTGTTTTGCCACATCAATCCACTTTTTCATACACACACACACCATTTAATTTTAGAGGTGTTCTGATAAATGTATTATTAAAATTAATTATAAAAATCGATTTAATGTTAATATTAATTTACATAATCTGATTTTTTTTTCTATTAACAAATCACTGAGTGATAGATATGAGATGTTATTATGTGTTTTTTTTTTTTTTTAGAAAATAAATGTAGAGATTAGAAAGAATAGAAGCATTTCAGTACAAAAAGAAAATATATATATATATATAACTATGTAAATATAACTTTCCAATAATTCTTTAGCTTTAAAGGAAACAAGAACTCCAAAGTATTTATTTCCTTAAGTGATTTACAGACTTTCCTTAAGATGGTGAGAAATGCTTTTAGTTTATGTCAGAGTAGCTAAAACAAAATTTTCTTTTCTTATCATTACATATATTTCCTTTAAGACTACTGCTTTTACATCTTTATATATATAATCTCAGATTATTGAAAAGACTAAAATTGATTAAACCATATAGCTTTTTGAATTTTATTATTTTAAATAATACTATTAACTTATGTAAAGACCTAAAATTCCAAACTAAACCATTTTAAGAGAACCTCCATTATAAAAGATCTATAATATTTGGAAAAATTTGCTTGATTACATATATCTCATAATGTTCTATTATACCTTCATTGCAGTATATTATTTATCTTTCCATAAGATATGATTGGTAGAAATCCTTCCTACATTCTATGAGAGTGGTGTGAATAGGGATAGATAGGTAATATCAATCTCTGCTTGGCGACTTCTCTCTACAGTATGTGTATATTACACACACATTCAATATATATATATTTCATTGCCCAGTTGATGGCCAGTGCAGCATAGCCAAAATGTTGGTATGTTAGAACTATGAATCATACATGGATAAACCATGATAATATGTCATTTATATTTCTAGAATGTGAGAATCTTAATTCTAATAAATCACAATGTACATATATATATATATATATATATATATATTAATTTGCGAAGCGACAATAGTTGAAAACTGAAATAAATTGAGATACTGCCAAATCTCTAGTGCTCATTGTAATACATAACTGACAGCCAATCAGATGTCGAAGATAGTTGTCTAAAATGATGTCAAACCTAAACACACAACGAATATATAACAAACAGTAAATAATAGGATTTTGCATTGTACGTTTATGATTTATTTAAACTCAGTGAGTTAATTGTAAAGATATTTAAAGCTTCAAGCTTTGAAACCTAAAAGCTTACAACTGGCTTAGACATATAAAAAGAAAAGTTGAGAGAAGGGTGGCTGCCCTTTTCTCATAAAATCTTTGTTGTGTGTTTAGGTTTGACGTCATTTTAGACAGCTATCCTTGACATCTGACTGGCTGTCAGTTATGTATTATAACAAGCGCTAGAGATTTGGCAGTACACACACACGTATATATATATTATAATGATCGAAATGTAAGTGGGTATCGAATCTGATCACAAACTACGATATCTGCTCTACAAGGCGCCATCTAGGCATTTAAACCTAGAAAAATTTATAAAGTAGGCAGATACGCACTGTTAAGATTCCACTTTATTTAAATATTCCGATCGTTAGCCCAAGTCACTAGCTCAGTGGAGTAGCAGAGATAAAAATCTATATCTTAATTTATATCTTAAATATCAATAAATAAAAGCCACTGCCAGAAATTAACACATAAAAATATTTATTTACGCATATATAAAATAACATTTAAATTTTGAGGAATAAATTCAACATTTTAGATTTTTCTATTAATCTTTTAATTTTACATTTAACTAAGTTTCAATAAGTTTAATATTTTATTTAAATAGTCAAGTATGAATAGACTACATAGATCTGCATTTGAAAAGAAAATATTCTTCCCTGATTTAACCCTAGGCAACAAATTTTGCAATCAACTGGCGCCAATCCATCTGATACATTCATGTATACAATGTAGCATGATACGACAACACAAAATACTATACTGTCAGGAATTGACATCTGAACAGTAAGTAGAATTAGAGAAGACATTGACTCTCCACCAACAGGAATGTTACATCTGTTGACAAGTAGAACAATAAACAAAAAACTCCATAGGAATGGACTGTGGTCTTCTGCCGACTTACAAACCCATCCATAGGCAAACAGAAGTGTGTGGCGTATATATGCAATCCTGCCCAAAGCGGATCTCATACTACATCTACTAATTACACAAATATATCCAATCCATTGAGCCAATTCAACTACAAAACAAATAACCTAAGATTACCCTCCCTTAATATAACTTTACAAACTATATAGCCATTCACGTCCGACTTAAATTTAACATTTAGATACGTTCGCACAAATGCATTTAAATAATCTTTACAATAAGAAAAAAAAATGAAAATGATGTTTATCAATCGGAAAACATATAAAATTAAACATTATTAATTTGATTTAAAAACTTACAAAAGTCAGATAAGAGTCCATTATAAAATTTAAGTTGGCTTGTTTATCAATTTGTAAAACTTGATGAAAGTTCTTAATTGATTTTAATAATTGTTCATTTCATATAGCTTTTGGTAGAAGAGTCCAGGTTTCTGCTTTTAATTCCCGCAACGCCTCCATTGGAAGATAATGTTCTGGAGATGGCAATAGCTGATTCAAGGTATCACAGTCTTTTCATTTTTCTTTTTAAATAGAGAGTGTGGTATGTGCGTCCTACCACATCTCTCAAACACACAACGCTGGAACTGTCCGAAAAAACTGTATTTCCCTTTTTATATTATCCACACAGATTCAATCAACAAAACGTCACTAATCCATCACTTTTGTTAGGGTCCAAGCCAAGGCTTAGTGCTTCCATTGGTCAAACTAATTTTTCTTTATTCTCTTATCCAATTTTCATCTCATCATTTTAATTATACAAGAGCCCAAAGCTAGCTTGCTTTTCAAACAATTTATAAACAATCATTTCCATTTACAGATTACATTAATTAATACCTGTTTTTATTTTTAAATCTTGTACTTTTTTATAAAAAAAAAATACATTCAAATACTTATTTGTTTTTAAAAAAAAAAATATTTTTAAAGTTTGGCCTCTGTGCAAATGTATATACGTTTAACAAACATTTTAATTTTAGCGTTTAGTTTTTTACTTTTATTTGTGCACTTTTAAGTTTTTATTTTAAATTAATGTAACAACATATTTATATATCGTTACAATATATATATATATATTATATTGGCAATGTGTGGGTGTTCATAAACAGACATACATACCCAAGTAACCACATGTAGAATTGAAATAAATGGAGGAATGAAATATACATGAGTTGATATATTCATTTGGTTCCTTTTCTTTTTCTTTCAAAATGAACAATTTTTATAAATTCATTGTGGATATGATCCCCAAAAATTTATAAATAAAGAAAAGTTTTTTTATGTAAATAAAGTCAAAAAGATTAAAATGAGATTTTTTTTTCTCTCTCTCTCACTCTTAATTATCTATCAAGTTAAAACTATGCATGTGTAAATTTGTAACTACTTTAATTTATTAAAGTGATAAAAATATTTTTTTTATATTTGGATTTTTATGGAATATGGAATGGTAAATAAAAGCAAATAGCTCATCAGATCTTATCCTTAGTGCAATGCCCAGTATCTTCCCAATCAACTAGTGGCAACAGCATAATATATATGAAACTCTGTAAACAAACTTCCAAGCAGTTCTGTTTAAGAAGAAATAAAGTACTAACACTATATGATTGCATTTAATGTTCTGTTTAATGACATCTAAAAGTAGAAAAAAGACTTTTCAGATAGATGGTAAGATAATCTAAAGCAAGAACGCTTAATGTGTTTATATTGTTTTCTCTCGAATATTCAAATAAACAAAAAAAAATATTAAATTCTCAACAAACAAAAGAGTGACAAACTGAAATTTGAAACAGTTAAAAATGACATTATCTTTTGTTTAGGAATGAATTAGAAAAATAAAACATTTCGAATATAAATGGTTTACAGAACAAATTATATGGTGATTAACCCAGAATAAAGTGGATGAAACTATTTCTAGAAACATTATTAGAAACTAATGATAATTTTTTTTTTTTAAATCTGAGGAGTTATCATGTAAAGCCGCAGAAAAAAGACTTAAAACTTGTGTTATAATCTCCATCTTGAAAAGTATTCAAGAGGGAAATCTCTAAAGAAGATGCTATTAATTTGTTTCATTATTTACTTATTTTTTTCCATTAATAAATCATTTCCTTATTTACTAAGTTGTTTATTACTATTTTATGTTTAACATGAAGCAAGTACAGAATAAAATATCATGACAAAGTACACAAATTAGTTATACTTAATGAGTCTATTGCTATAATATTTTTCATGATTTATTTAACACTTATTACAAATACATAATTATTGCCACATATGACTTGGAGAAAGACTCTCCCCCCATAGCTCTAAGAAAATGCTCTCCAATGTGTGACGTAAAAATATGCAGTAGTAGAATCAAATGAGTGTTTTCATATAGAGTGAGCCTTAGTTAATCAACT
The DNA here is from genome assembly GCA_028023455.1 of Epiperipatus broadwayi. Classification (NCBI taxonomy): domain Eukaryota; kingdom Metazoa; phylum Onychophora; class Udeonychophora; order Euonychophora; family Peripatidae; genus Epiperipatus; species Epiperipatus broadwayi. The sequence continues at coordinate 1,917,939 of JAQFVV010000039.1, read as the reverse complement.
ATTCATTCCATCTCATTCTGTTTTTGCTCATTCTGCTTCATTGGCTTTCCTGGATTTAATTACCATCACAATATATGTATAACATTCTATACCTAAATATTAAATGCTATTATAATAAATGACACTCATTCACACTTTAGTATTGGATGAATACTAAAGTGGGAATGTTTGTCATTTACTATTTAAAATGTTGTATAGAACATTATTTATTTAAACCTATGATATACCACTCCAAATAATTCATCAAGCCACCACATTCTGGTCAAATATATAGTGGAAAAACAAGGTATGGATTATAGACCTCAACATCAGCTGCTTAATATCCAAAGGATAGATCTGATTATTACAGTTACCATACATTGATGTAAAGCATATATAACATTAAAAAGAGGGGGGGGTAATTTAATCATTTAGATAAATGTAAATATAAATGCCAAAATAAAGCTCCTCCTGGAATTATTTAGCAGTAGCATATAATAGTCAGCATGTTCCACAGTGACATTGAAAAATACTCTTATTCTCTAAGATATAAATATAAATTCATTTAATCATGCAGTAGGCCTCAATATCAAGGTAAGGATTTAACTTGTGTTCAACGGATGATCAAACTCACACTTGCTACTCATTAAATAGATTAGAAATATATAAAACTACTGTGCAAATAACTTAGCAGTGATATTAATCCGTCAAAAAAATAAAAAAAAACATTTATTATTTGCATTAACCTGATGTAACCTGGAGGCTTCTTGCAGAATCACACTGTTCACATAAACTTATTAAGGTGATCTTAGAACACTTTTATACTGGATGGGGTATATATTTCCTAGCTATTATCAATTATAAAATTCTTATGGTCAATTTAGGGGTTTGAAAACATCTTCAGCTTGTTAAAATTGTTGAATACTAATGTAGCGTTTCTAGTCTAAGCATTCAGAATGTTTACATGTATGTTACAAATATTACAAAAAAAGTGATAAACTCTTGAGAATTATAGTTACATATTTGTAGTTTCTGATGTTACATAACTCAATGAAAGATAGATACTTCCCTTTCAATTATAGTAACATATTTGTACACAATAAATTGATTAGAAATGACCCATCCAGAAATATATTACCTAATATTATTTAAATCATGGAGTAGACATTAAAACTCTCATTACCTTCAAACATCAGACCTAACATTTAATAATTAAATTAGTAGTATATTTCCCAATGGAATCAATTTAGTTTATTAAAACAAAATGCATTTGCTTAATTGAGAGAGAAGAGCTGTGTTTGCCCAAAAATCACCCTAAATGAGTAATAATTGCCACTCATAAACTATTATATAATTCAAACAGTGCATAAATATATAAACAATTTTACATGACTAATTCAAACAAATAATACATAGATACATATATTACTTATTTCTTCAGATATTAAAAGACTATAAATTGTTACCAAAAATTTTGAGATAGCACATACATATTGATTCAGGTACTTATCTTACAACAATTCTTTAAGTCTGCAGTATCATTTGAATACTAACTTTGATTCTTCTTCTCCACAGTTGTTTGTTGCTAAATTCAAGTACTTTTCAAACTGCTTATTTTATTTCACTTTCTTCTTAAATTTCTGGAGATTGGATTGTTGGTAGGATAGGGGACAAACTCTCAACTCATAACTTTTAAATTAGCAAAAGCAGTAATGGGCTTCATTTAAAGTTAAGACAATTGATGTTGAAAGGCTTTTAACAATTATGTGATGATGGATGGGAGAGTGCAACATGTTTCTACTTAGCAGTTACACATCACATTGATGGATATCTATTTTCATAGTGACAGAAAGAATAGTACAGATAAGTATTCTCTCATGCTGCATCACTAGATTATGAAGTGTACTTAACCTAAGAGTGCTGACTTAGTAGATGTTCTACATTTAATTTTCCTTTCAGTCACAGCTTTTACCCACATCATGGAACCACTGAAGCCATACTGTGAAAACTAAATGATAAATTGAACATTCTTTTGAAAATTTGATTAATACTAAAGTACAATTTAATTCTAAATTACACATTCTTTATTCTTAATTCAAGAAATTGTGTTTCTTGATCAATCCGTAGTACAAAAGAACAATAAAACTGAACTGGGTTAATAAGAAAATATAAAAAAGGTAGAAAGATTTTTTAATATTTATTTTGATTACTGGTGACAAACTGAGAGAGCATTCTAAAGAAAAGCAAGTTAGAAGTCTGTTTTGCTGCTGATTAGTAGAGACATTTTCCAGAATAGGTAATTCAGTGATACAATTTAATAGTTCAGGAAATGTACTTCTCATCTTCTTCAGAATGTTGAGTTTGGTTTCAACACATGAATGTTCAATAACCAACGTTATTTATGGTTAATTGTTGTCATGTCTAAATGTTATGTGAAAATGTTTTGTTTTTGTTTTTTCACTTACAAAATGTGTGAAAGTCTCCAATTTTTAAATAAACAATATTTTAATATTATACAGTACAATTATATTTATTTCTAAATTACTTTGTAGAAACTATTTAATGTTGTGGGAAAATATTTTATTTTTCAATTATGAAATATATGTAAATGTTCAACTTATACATGATTTAAGTGTGTTTTTAAATTGCAATGTAAAAATTAAATAACCAATTTTCAGTAAAAGTGTAAAAATATGTCTCACTATTTATTTTGGGATTATAAAAATATAGGTTCCACTATTTACACATTTAAATACATGTAAATGTAAAGTACCCAGAATTTTCAACTTATTGATTAGTTTTCACAGTATGGCTTCAGTAGCTGGACACAAGGGATAAAAGCAAAAACTGAATGGAAAATTGAAAATGGTATGGTTACTATATTTGTACTTAACATAGGTTTGTCACACTAAAAGTTTGATGGTGTTGAACTCCTATTAGTTCTATCTCCATATAAACCTCCATTATATTCTGTTCTATTACATGTCAATCATCTCCATATATAAACATTTTATTCACCAATCAATATTTTAAAAACAATAATTTAATGGGTGTTATATAGTCTATCCAGTGCATGGCCAAAAGTCATGTTCACCAAAATTTCAAAACATATACATCTGTTATAAGATGTGATATGTTGAACTATTTCCATCATTTATGAGTGAATGTTGAATGTATAAAAAAATTTAAACATTCAACATTCACTCATAAATGATGAAAATAGTCAAACATATCACATCTTATAATATACCATCATTACAAACCTTCAGACAAATACACTTCTGTTTTTCTATATTGACAACATAATCCACTAATTGTCAATGATTTTTACATTCCATACTATTTAAACTTGTTTTAGTTTAAGAGACAAAATTATTAATTGTCTTTATATATAGACCACCCAGGTTAGAATATGCACAACATTTGGAGAGGTATAATTCTCTCCTCTTTTTCAGGTGTTGCCAGCATGACCAGTGACAGTACTAGCATAGAAATCAAACTTGGACCCTAAGATTTTTGAATATTGAATTTTAAGGTAATGATCTAGCCAATTTTTCTCTTGATTTCTACACTTTTCCTTAAGAGCGAAGTTGAGTAGCATATCACACTAGATTGACTTATGAGATTGTTCACCAATGACATGTGAGAAGCTTCTTTAAATTTTTTTCTTTGTATTTTTTCTTCTCTATCCAATATTTTTTATATTTTCCCAATTTAACATATGTTCATTGGTACATACATGGACTAATGCCTTAGACACATCTGTTTTCTCTCTTCTAATCATCAGTTTGATTTTTAATGGAATGACTAGTCTCACCAAGATATGTTCATTCTCATTCAAATGATATTTCATAGATGCAGGCTTTTTTTTAGGACTTCAAGTTTAGGTTTTGTAGATGCTAGAATTAATCATAGTGTGGTGTAGTTCTAGAAAGCTGTTCTGGTGTTATATTGATTGCAGATTTTCCTTAATTTGTCTGCTATTTTTAGTATGTATGGGTACACCATGGTACCAAATAATAGGTTTTTTTTTTCTTTTGATGGTTCTTTTTTTGTCTTTTTATGGTTTTCTTAATAACTACTGATAGATAACCATTTTTTATAAGTTTGTTCTATATAGACTTTTTCGTTTTTTATAGAACTGGTTTCTGAACAAACTTCTTTTGCTCTGCTCCATTGTGATAGTATAATTCCATGTTTTGTGCTTCTGGTGTGATTGAATGTATAGACTAAGTATTTTCCTGTATGTGTGGGTTTTGTATAAACTGTAGTTTTGACATTGCTTTGAGGAAGTCTTTTCACAAGAATATCTAAGTATGTCAATTCTTGTTTTAGTTCTGATTCTATTGTGAATTTAATTGAAGGAGGTATATTGTTGATATGTTTCAAGAAATTTTGTATTTCCTCACCATGTGGCCCTATAACAAATGTATCATGTACACAGCTAAGCCAAAATTTGAGTGGATATGGAGTAGTCTTTATGGCTGTGGTTTAAAGTTATTTCATGTAAATATTGCTAATCAGGGGTGACAATGGAGAGCCCATAGCCATTGCTTAATTTTGTTGGGAGAATGCTGTGTTACATTGAAAGCAGCTAGTTCTTATGCAGAATGTTAATACTTCCAGTACACTACAAATACAAAGAGTTGTTCTGATTTGTAAGCTATTATCACTATTTAATCTTTTCCTTACAATAGACCAGAGGTGTCCAACAAGTCGATCATGATCCATCAGTCGATTGCAAAGCCATTTTTAGTCGATCATGAGGCCAATCTAGCAAGAGCTGTCGGATAATGAGTAAAACAATTTAAGTCAAGATTTTCACCTTTTTTTGTTATTTTTGTTTTTGTTCTAAATTGAAAATAATATTTTTAATCTTGATTTAATGCAGCTAATTTGAATTAATAAATATTGTTAATAATTACTCATGTTGCTTTAATTCCCCCAGACATGAGTTTTTTGGTGTAGTTGTTGAGTATAAGATTATGTAGTGTAAGATTTTCGAATTGATTCTGGCTTTATTACTTCTGGTACTTGAACTTCTAATAAACTCTAAAGCAATAGGGTCATTCGATTGAAATCAGTAGTAGCAATTTAAATGTTAATATGGACTGTCACAAGGTTTGATGGAGTGGAAAAAATGTTAGATTCTGAAGCATAAGATTGTCAGATTGATTTTGGTTCTATCACTTCTGGTACTCAAACTTCTTATAAACTCTTAAGAAATAAAGTCATCCAATGATTAATAGTAGTAATAAAACAAACAGGTTAATATGGATTGTCATTAAACCCATAAACATCACATGATCACCATCTCTTATACTAGCACATAATTGTTATCAAACAAGCCAGAAACTAGTCTGGGGATATTGGATGAGTAGGCATTAGATAGGGATTTTATGCACAAGCCTTCTGGCATCATTGCTTACTCTGGTTGGCACAGGGTGGCACTACTGTATGGAGAGTTTTGCCTTGTTTAATATGGATTGTCCTGCCTAGTTTAGCACAGTAATTACATGACAGATTCAGAATAGATTCCAATTGTACGACCTCTGGCACCAAATTTCTAATGAACTGTTGAGCCATTTTACTATAATTACTATGAATTGCAAGCATATAAATGACTAATAACCCTTAAAGATACATACATATGGATATAATTGCATGCAGCATATATAAGTTGCAATTTTATAAAAATAAAAAAAACATACATAAAAATAGTTATAGAATAACACACAGATTTAATTTTTCTAATAAAAAAATCGATTTTTCATTCCTTTAACATAAAATTACCTTGATAAAATAATAAATATTTGTAATATAATATTTTTAAAAGGCTTTTAGACAATCGTTTACTTTCTTAACAATAGTTATATGTTTCTATTTTTTACAATATAAGATTAAAGCAAATTTAAATTTATATATATATATCTTATTTTTACTTTTATTTTCAATAAAGACTATTAATTTTATTCATTTTCTTTTAAAGTGTAATAAAATTATAAATTTTTTGTCTTTGCATTTCTTAGTGCAATGAGAAGATAGGCGGGAGATCAGAGAAGATGGATTGAACTTGGAGAGACCTTCATCATGCAATGGATTGATGATTGACAATGATGATGATACACATATTTTTAAAAAAATCATTCATTTATTAAAGCCAATGAAAAATATTTAAAATTGAAAGAAATGACATAATAAAAGTTTTTTGCTGGAAATATATGAAGATGTAATGTTAGGCTTCACTTTAAATATGTATAATAAGTAAAAGTAGTATACAATAACCTAAGAGTAAGACCAAATCCTAAGCATTCCTAGATTGCCATTGACAACTTTAATAAGGCATTGATGGATTAAGTCAAGCAGTAAATAAAAATAAATGCGGTTATTAAATACATAATGACATTTCTAAAGTTCCAACAGATTAGTAAATTCTGCAATTAGATTAGAGATAAGTTATGACCCCAGCCAATGCTTAAAATAAACCAGTATAATATTAACCTATTGTCAAGGCAGTCAGTTAATAAATGGAAATCCACTTAACAGTTTAAGAAACAGACCATGAGTTACAACAACTGATTGAAATGGGTTTGAGATTGTTGTTTTCTTTGTTGTTTTTTTTTTTTAAAAAAAAAAACGTCTGGGCAGTTTTAACCTCAAGATGTTTAATTAATTGTTGTCATTCAAGGTCTATTTAAGACCTCATGACCTTGACATCAGGTTGATATTCTATTCATTTATTTTACAGATTGACAAAGGGTTAGATGGAATTTGAAAGTTATAATTCATTATTTGTTAGTCTGCTTTCAGAACAGGTTTATTTGCCTGTTTAGTCAGATTTATCTAAACTTTTTTGAATTAATAATCTCATTCTCTTTAATCAAGTTGCAATCTTTAGTGTCTGTATCAATATACTGGACCATAGATAAAGATTGGTATCCATCTTTATTGTAAAAAGGGATTGACTTGACAATAGATCGAGATTCTTGATTGTTATTGATATTGTTTAAGTGTTGACTGTTTTCATATTTTTGTATATTATGTACATACAGAGTACAAATCCAATAGTTAAAGAAATATTACTGAAATATAATTTTCATATTAATGGGCTTTCCATAAAAAAAAATAGTATACTATAATTATATTCTATCAACATTAAGCGGCACTGTTCTAAAATCTAGCAAAAGGTTTTCACTTTTCTTTTTTGACTATTTCAGCCCAATGATTATTATCTTTTTATGACATTATTCATTTTTTTAAATATACTACTCTTTCTTCAAATTACTAGACTCTTACTACATGTAAATCCATGGTATTTATTGAATCAAAATTGGTTGCTTCAATAATGTATTACTCCTTTCTTTAAAATATAAAAATCTTTATTCAAGTTACTTAATATATATATATAACAATCAACAATTACAAACTGTTAGCAAGGCAACTTCCTTTTAACAATAGAGGTGGAATATATATATATCCTAATATAGATAACAATCAACAATTACAAACTGTTAGGAATGCAACTTCCTTTTAACAATAGAGGTGGAATATATATATATCCTAATATGGATAACAATCAACAATTACAAACTGTTGTCAAGGCAACTTCCTTTTAACAATAGAGGTGGAATCCCATTTTTATTAATGATCCCATATATTAATATAGACATTAAAGATTGCAACTTGACCACAGAGATTGAAATTATTGAATTTAGCATTGAACATTATTACACTTATTATTTAAGAAATACTTTGGGTGCAATTTGAAAATTATAATTGCAATTTGTAATGTTATAATTGATTATTTGTCTGCATTCAGAACAAGCTAGTACACTTGTTTAAGGAGGTTTATTTAAACTTCTTTCTATCAATAATTTTAATCTCTGTAATCAAGTTGCAATCTTTAGTGTTTATATAAATATATGAGTCCATTAATAGAAGTGGGATTCCACCTCTATTGTTAAAAGGAGGTTGCCTTGATAACAATTTGAAATTCTTGATTATCTATATTGGAATTGTCTAAATGTTGACTTTTCTAATGGTTGCTATATAAAAAAGACAATGGTATTTACTGAATAATCCAATAACTTATGACTTAAAAAAACTTAAATATAAGTCACATTTTTAATTCATAGTGCAGTTGCAAATACTATGATCACATTATAACATAAGGTATGTTTATTTAAAAATTATGAATTAAAAAGTACTTGGGCTTGTATCTTTTGTATTTCATTCTAAACTATCATCAAATGTTTTATTAAAAAATATCAAATTATATATTTCTCCTGAGAGAGTGGTACAGTGAAACAAAAAGATATAAATACATAACTACAGTAAAATGAAACATGGAATATTGTAACATTTTGATTTACACGTATCCAACTTACTCCACCCACAACATTGACACTATCCACTCTAAATAAATACAGTCATGTAACAATTTACAATTGATAACTACTATAAATATAATAGATATAGAAAACAGTGATCTGGACCAAATGATGAGTGCTGGTTCAGTAAGAACTGCATCTGGGGGGGGGGTCTTCTGCCTTTTATTATATCTTCATTCATATGATTTGAAAAGACTGTGTGGTGGTATGGAGGTTATTTAATACATATATCAAAAAAAATATTGCTATATATAGATATTTTAATGTGCTGTCTTTACATCCCTTTCTTCCTCCCTATCTCTCTCTCTCTCTGTTGCTCACACACAATTTATTATAAATATCTTAGTTTATTGTTTTGTTTATTTTTATTGACGTCTTCATGCATACAATTTTTAAATATTATCATAGGCATGTAGTATTCATATTCTATACATTCATTAGAAACACGTTTGCTATATATATATGTGTGTGTGTTAGCATGCGCGCGAAGGATGTTTTGTTAAAAATGTATATAGTAGTGTTCATTATATAAGCATTTTTTCTATTGGCATGAAGATTTGAAAGTACATTTTAGAAAAAAAGAAGTCTTTGGTGTAACTATCATTTACATATTTTATATTACTATTATTAATCGCAATATATATAAATAATTTTATATTCAAGATATAAAGCCAGCAAAGTAAATAAATTAAATGTCAAAAAAATATAATAACTGACGTAATTGTTTTATCCTAAAATGAAAGAATTAGCAATTATAATCATGTTGCCACTAATATAGTATTTGAAAAAAAAAAAAGTCATTTGTTTAAAAAATGATGACTGTATTGTATGTAATTATAGTGAAGAATTGCCATTTTGACATAATGAAAAGCCTGCTAACTGGTACAAAATTTTTGTCCTTTTTAATTATGCTCAAATTTAGAGGACAGGCAGCTGCAACTAAACTGAGGCTTAAATTAACTCTAACAGATATAAATCATGTGGAAAAAAAAGTCTTAAAGATAATAAAGTTATCGGACCTTTCATATAAAATAAAGCTAAAAAAAAAAAAAAAGCATTCCATACTTCACATTAAAAATACAAGTGACATATAAATTATCATTTAATTATATCTGGTTGCAAAACGAAACAAAAACCTTATCTGAGCAATAAAAAAAGGTCAATATTTTTACATTTAAACAGTGATTTTATATCTATCTGAAATAGTTTGAAATATTTTATACATGTATATTTATATAAAAGTAAATAGACGGACAGTTGAAATCTTAAACTGGATTCCAAGACATTATAAAAGACCTAGAAAAAGACCACATGTGAGATGGATAGGCGAAATAAGAAAATATGCTAGGGTGATGCGGAGAAGAGAAGCTAGAGATTGGAAAAGATAGATTCAGCTTGGAAAGAGCTTTATCCTGCAATGGATCAATGATGATTAAAAATGATGATGAAATAAACAGCTAAAATACTTGATTATCCCCCAAAAATAAATATTAGACAACTAAATTTAAGAGTTAATCTTATAATAATCTTTTTGCTTCTTAAATAACACATTTAAATAAAATGAATCTTTAAGGTGGTAAGTTCAAATTATTTGTTTGATTTACAATTCCTTCAATCATTATCATCAATAGTATTCTGTCCAAAGGACAGGTCCAGAAAGCAGTCACCTTACCAATTCACCACTTTTTCCACTTTGTTTTCTTCATTGCCCAGCTCTTCAATTCCACATAACTCTTCTCATCTCTTACATCATACAGAAATGCCAATCTTTTCCATTCTTTTTTTTTTGTTTCCACTCACCATTCCCTCCAAAGCATTTTTCATTAAACTATACTTTTCTTCTTAATATTTGTCCAATCCAGTTTCTCTTTCTTTTTCTAACTTCCTCTATCAATATTCTTTTTTTATTTACTCTTTTCAAAATTTCTTTATTTTTTATTTTATTCCATCTTTCTCCATGACAACATTACAAAGGCTTTCAATCTGTTACTAATTTTTTACTCAATGTCCACATTTCACAACCATATAATAGTACACAATTAATCTTTCTCTTAGTCTTTCAAAGGTCCACAACATATCTTATTTCTCCTAGTCAATGCCTCCTTTGCCTATTCTTCTTTTAACATCATCTTCACTTCTTCCATCATCACTCAACCAACTATCCAAACATTAATATAAAATGGAATGTAACTAACTGCTATTCCTAGTGAGTTATGTGTAATGAATAATCAAATTCCAATAACCTATAAAAAATAAACATTTGAAATAAGGCACTCTTCACATATTGTAAAGTCTGAGTTCAAATCTATATTTACTATGAAAACTAAGGAATATCACCAATTCTTTTAGCTCTGTTAGCATTTAAGCTTAGTTTACTGATGATATAAATCAAGAATAAAATCTACATATTTGTTTGATTTATGTATAGTGTACATGCTCTGAAATTAGTATTTAACTACTCAGAGGATGATGTCAGTGCTTTAGAGTTAGCAATACCCAGATTCCAAATGAAATACCAGTTTTGTAAATGTAACTGTAAGTAATCACAGTGTAACAATATAAATATAAAATTCAAATGGAACCAACTACTTCTCCTATTGAGTTATGCTTAACCAACTATCAATAACCTACAAAAACTATGGAATGATATCACACTTAGTTTATTGACATTGTTATAAACCAAATAGTGAAATCTGTCTATTAATTTGATTTCAGAACATAAATCAAACTACAGATTTTATTCTTTAATTTATAACAATATCGATTAACTAAAAATAGGTAGTTTCATTCTATTCTTTTCATAGTTTATTGACATTTGATCCTTGGTTAAACATAGTTCAATGGGGGTAGTAGTTACTTCCATTTCATGATTATATTATTGAGCTATTATTATTTGTAGTTACAATTCATTGAATATAATATAAATATGGTGACTAAACCTCCGGTCTTGTAACTTTATGAATTTACATGCATTCACCCATAAGCATTAGTTTAAAGGATATAAGTGTACCATAAGCCAACTATTGCTCATCATGCTGGAATTGGGGTTTTAATCTATTGTGTGCCTGACTATAATTTAATAACAATAAGCTTTAAGCATAAGTGGTCCAATTATATTTTTTAACCTAATGCTCATGATCGACTGCATATAAATTCATCAAGGTGCAAGACCAGAGATTAGTCACTTTATTTATTATCAAAAGAAAGGGTTTAATCTTTTCCATAGGAGCTTTAAAAGTTTATAAAAGCCAAATATCATTTTTGACTACAGAGGAAACTGCCTGTGTGCTCAATAAATAATTAGAACATCACCTTATTTACATTATATATGTAGTTTGCACCATATAAATAGACTATTTGTTATAGTAAAATTCAAAATTCATTGAATTTTAAAAAAAATATTTTCTGATTAAAAACATTCAACATTCCATCCTATTTAGAATATTAGGAATAATAAATAAAAATTTACTAATGGGAAATGATACAAAACAAATGTGGTAAACATATATATATATTTTCTAACAAAAATAACATTTAATATGCTATTAAATAAAATATTACTGATTTGAATTCTGGATAAAGAAAATAGTATAAGGCTAGCAAAACAAAAAAATAACAAAAACAAAACCTCTATCCAATAGCAGTAAAATAATAATTGATAGATTTATTATTCAGGGATTCATAAGATATTTCAACAATGAAGAGTAGAGCTAAGACAGAATTTGTGGGTCTTGAAACTGCCAACATATCCTTGCACAAAACCTGATAAGCATCAAATAGCATACATAAATCTATATCCACAGTTTAATATCTTAAATTTTATATACCATTAAATATTTTATTAGAGTGCATTCATCTCCCTAAATGGAAAGATAAACTACTACATGCATAAAGTTGTCTATGATTTATCATACCTTAACTATTATTTTTTTATAAATAGTACACTATATTCATTGTTATACAAATACTGTGTGTGGATATATATAAGTATATAATACTTTTTTACTTTTATATTTATTATTTTTATTGTTATTATAATATATATGAGGTCATCAAACCTACTGCCCCCCCCCCATTGAAACGTTAAGGCCAGTATTATGAAATGATAAAATACCATTAATATTTTTTTAAAAAAGAATAAAACTGTTTGCACTACAAAAAGTGTTCAGTTTTACACCTGAGAAATTTAAGACGAATTTGTTTTTAAAAAAAAAAACTTAGAAAATAAAAACATGCATATTTTATAAAACAATTTAGAAGATTGTGAGAAAAAGTTATACCATCCAAAATTAAAATTTACTGCAAGATAAAGACTATTTAAATTTTAATCCAATTTCTCAAATCCATAGTTCCTCTCTTTACACTTAATTCCAGCAAGTTTTGTAATCCATTTACACACCTCACATATGGTACATGTTTCTTTCTAGATTTTTTTTAAATCTCTTGTGATCCAATAGATGACTCTAGTTTTCTATTTATTCCCTTTACGACTCCTAACTATTTCACTGATTCAATTAATCTAACAAACACCTTCCCATATCTTCATAGAATGGTTAAACTATAGTTCCCTGATATTATTCTAACATAAAATGTCCAGGTTTCATTTCTATTGGTCAGTAATGGAAAGCAAATTTACTGAACAGCTTTCCTTTAAAGTATGAAAATATATTTTTATATGTTATTTTATTAAAAGCATGCTCCATTCCACGATTAATTTCATGCATTATGTTCCCATCTACATAATGATGTGATGTAATGCACTGTGACTTCTCCTTAAATGAAGTCAGTAATCTCTCAGAAACTATACCCAGAGAAACCTGTTAAACACTTTACTTTTCATTCCCCACTCTAAGTTTTCCCATATTCTGCTCCATCCCATTTCCACAACGTAATCTTTGGCAAATCTATGACCTTTATATCTAAATCCCCCTTAACTTTTCCCATACCCAGCATAAAAATCAATAACCTACTTTCTGTATAATCACTTTTTTCATATTTATTCTTCCATAACTTCATTATTTGTATCGTTTCTGTTTTCAAGCATTTACATTCAATTAACAGATGCCTAATATTTTCTCTTCCTTCTTACACAATTTACAGACTAAATCACCCATATTTTTTCCATTTACATGTATATTCTCTTAAAACAATGTACATAATAGTGCCATCTAGTGCAAGCCATTGTAATCAATGAATGCAAGAAAGTCTGTGCACTTAAGATCCTTATCTAGTATCGACTTATCCAATATGCTCAGATTAGTTTCTAGCTTATGGCTTTTGAGAGCAATGCATTAGATCAAAAGTCTAGATTTCTATTGTATAAGTGATTATAAATTAGAGGTAATCAACTTTGCTGCAATTAATAATGTTTTAGAAATAAACTATTGAAGACATTAAGATATGAAAATAATTGGCTTTTATTAATAAGAAGCATGTTAATATAATCACATTCATGTGGAGTACATATATCATTAATCAAAAAGAAACAGAAGTATTTAAGCATGAAATATACTTTTCTCTTTAAAAAAATATATAAGATTACCACGATGTATTAGTTATAAGTATCTTAAGACCTCTTACTGTTTAAGTATATGAATGGCAATTTTAAAAATAGCTGGAATATAATCTTTTTCATCATTGATTATACTTGGCTAGTTTTGTGATGTTAGATTTTTTTCTTTACTTTCCCTGATAATCCTTCATAAAAAGTATTGTCATTTTCTTTACTGCCCACCTCTACACCTTTCTTTTTTCTGCTTAATTTACTTACTTTTTTAATGGTGTATCTACTATCTACATTCAGCAGACATGATCGAGAATAAGACTGATACATCACAATTAACTTATCTGTACTCATTTCTGTAAACTATGGCTTGTTTACTTCAAGAATAGTATAGTATTTGTGTCACTTTAGATAGATGTTCACTAACATTAACTGAGATTTTTTTTTTAATAATACAGTTCCTAAGAAGTCAGAAAAGATAAATTATATTTATTCTTTATGATAGAAATAAACTTCTCCAAGGTATTTTCTACAAGAAATAAAATTTTTTTTGCTTGTTTATTAAATATTTCTGATTATTTTAACACACTAAACTGGTTGATTAATAAATTTGACCATAACATTAACAAAGAAAAGCATGGCATAAGTTTGACAACCTTTATGTGAAACTCAACAAGTAAAGTCATTATCTGTCAAAATTAACACAGTGTTAAAAAGCAGAATTTTATATATTTATCATAAATTCACATTCATTTGTTTCTATTTAATAAAAAAGAATGTTTATTTTGAGAAAAGGGTTTAATTTCATGTTGTATAGTGTGAAAGTCAATCTGAGTTTGAATCCTGCATATATTACATATATAAATGCAGGTGTTAAGCCTGCACAATGTACTAATTTATGAAATATTATAACTTTATCTTTCCTTTTGCATTGCCAAATCCATATAATATTAATATCATCTATGTTCTTTATTACTTTTACAATGCTATTCTTACAACCTAATATGACAGTTTTGGATGCCCCAGCAATATTCTTCAGAACAAATAAGGATGAACTAAGATTTGGTTTGTCTTGAATCAACTTTTTTGTTATAATTCTTCACAAAGAAAATAAAGAATACTGAAAACAGAGACACAAAAGTTGATTCAAGACAAGCCAAATCTTAGTCTATCCTTATCTGTTTTGAAGAGGATTGCTGGGGCATTTGAAACTGTCAAATTAGGTTGTAAAAAAAGCATGTACAAGTTAAAAAAAAAGAACATAGTTGATATTAATATTATATGTATTATATTGTTTGTTCTTATTTACAACCTATTTTTTCATAATTTGCAAAGTTCATATTATACATTTATAAAATTAAATTAAAAATAAATCAAACCAATTTATTATTAAGTTTTAGGACGAAATAAAATTTTTACACGGAAATGAAAGTTTTAATATTTTCAAAATTTTCTACAGAAGTATAAATGCAATTTCAAACTGCACACAAAAAAGCAATTATAAACCAGTCCCCTAAACTATTTTGAATTTTTTTTTTTTTTACAAATAGGCCAATTGCTATAAATGTAGAGGCAGACCCTGACTTGAAAAATATGTAATATTAATAATTTGTGACTATAAACTATTTTGGTAGGATTCTATATACGTTTATTTATACACAATATTATAATATATATATAAGTATTATTTTATATAGAAAAGGTTTTTACTTAATTTGATGAGTAATGTATATATATATTCCTTAATCACAATTTTGATTGTTATATGAACTTTTATTTCAAGTTATTTATAACAAGCCAGAGTAATCAATGAATGCTAGAAAGCACTAAGTGGCACTACTATATGGAGAGTTTTGCTTGTTTTAATAACAGTTATGAGCAAGCATAAGAAATGGTGATTATGTGATGTTCGGTGGTTTAACAACCAAAATTGTGGTTGAAAAAAAAAACACTTTTTGATTTTTAGTACATTACTCATCAAATTAAATAAAAGTGTTTTTATAAAATATCATATATATGTATTACTTTTTAGCGTTCATATATTTTGCAACATTTTATGTATTTTAAATTCTCGTGATCCTAATGTGCAACAGGCTTTTTGTATATATGTTATTTATATTCTCATGACCCAAGTCAATGCTTAAAATGCACCTATATAACATTGAATGGGATCATGAGATTTGCATATGATAACCAATTAACTCTGCACTTAAGGTTTAGTATTTCAAAATATAAAGAAATCAAATCATGGTTTTATTTTTTAGAATGGAAATTTTTTTTATTAAAATATATATATAATACCTGAAATAATTATTTTAATTAAATTAAACTTAAAAGTTTAATGTTGAATATATCATCATCATTTTCAACTAGTATCTATCCATCCACTATAAAATAAAAGTCTTGCTAAGTTCAATCCATGTCCGATCTCTAGCCTCTATTCTTCATATCAACCTAGCACACTTCCTTATTTTATCCAGCCATCTCATATATATATATATATTGTCTAAATATATAAATAAATATACAAGAAATAGGGTATAGTTTACTATCTCTAGCCCTTCCTGACCGTTCCTTTAAATATACATTCAGCAATAGTTTACAAACAAATCTTTCTAATTTTTCTTTACCAAATACTTAACTAGCCATTTACAGATTTTAAATCTTTTTTTTCTTCTCCTTCCTTTATAAATTATCATGATAATAAAAAAAAATGAGAAAAATCTTCCAAGGTGTTTTATTTTCTTAAGAATCACACAATATCCTAAAAACTTTCGTGTCAAAGCATTTATAGACTCTAAATGAGAAAATCAAGTCTCAAGACATTAATATTTAATGGATACGCTCTTGCAAGAAACAACTTTTACAAACTGCAAGCTATTAACATTCAGAGTCAGCCAAAGTAATGAAACTAAGCCATTCAAATTTAATTTTCTAAAACAATTCTACATTTATGAATCAGAGTAAACATTAAAAAAAATCTAGTATTAAATACAGACAGCTTTTGCATCAAACGTTTGACAAATATTGTCACTTTAATCATAATTTATCAATTCCTACATAAGTAAAATTGCTTTAAATAACCTACAGTATGGTAAAAATCTATCTGTTCCACAATCTACTTTTTCCGGAATGAAACTTACTATATAATCAATTTATAAAAAAAATATGTTTCTTTCCTAAATTTTTTTTATACGAATATATAATATTTGAAATTAAGACTCATATCACTGTATAATAAATATTTTTGAAATACTCTCTAACCTAGGTGTAATAAGAGGGGATTTAAACACTGATTTTCAAGCCCCCTTCAACTATCCACTCCATCTTATGTATTTGATACACATGATCACATATATTCGTACCCAACCAGCACTCATCAGATAGTCCAGATCATCTCCCATATATATATAATGAGAGCTCAGTTTATATTAAAATAGCCAATCTTCAAACTTTAATTGGCAGGCTTCAATCTTCTCCACTCTACAACTATCTAGCCATCCATATTATTGAAAATCTGATGATGGAATGTTGAAAGCCCTTTTTGAAGCCAATATTGTCATAATACTCATGTTGACTTTAAGTTACTCTGATCTACCATATATAGGACCTTAATATATTCATTAAATACACGCAAGAGGAATGGTCAGAATTCAGGCTGAATCTGTAATATTTGAATACAAGTATAATGTATATACTGAAATTTTTACTTTCTAATTTTTATGCTGGAAGATAAGAGCCATAAGTACTTTTAAATATATTTCAATAACAATAATAATCAATTAAGTTTAGAAAAACAGCAGATAAGATATCACATAACCAAATTTGCATCACATCTAATGGCATAAAAGTATGAGAACAGGACAGTTCTGTTTTCATTCATTTTCACAGTGCAGCAGTTGTCATTTTTAGTTATTGTTTACAGAAATAGCCATGAGTGAAAAATTTTAATAGAAGACCCGACTCACTGGTATTAAAAATGTTCTCAATCACCAGGTACAATCGTACAAGCTGTTTCTATTTCTATGTTGATTCATGGTGTACATATAAATGCTTGATTATTTATTATGGTGTTATCATAAGCATTGATTACCTGTTCTGAAAAAGAACAGGTGTTCGTGAAATATACTTTTATTTTATATGGAAAACACAGACCTTCATACAAATATAGACTATAAACACTTGTATTTTCATTGCTCCATTTATCTTATCGGCTGTATCTTGCCTGTAATCATATTGATGATGTTTTCAATTAGTTTTATTTTCTACATTGGTAGGACATTGTTGAGTCTAATCATTACACCATCATTAACTGGAGCTTAATCCAGGATATGGTAAGTTATTGACTCCACCATCTTGCTATTTGGTGCAACACTTTTCTGCCATACAAATAATTTACTAGTAGCGGAATATAAATACTCTTTTGTATATTAATCCTTAGCTTTAAATAATATGATTTTGTGGTACATAAGATATATATAAACATAACATCTGCAAAATACTAGAATTTCCTATAATCAGAAAGTAAATAAATATTTATCATGAGGGTTTGGCGTTACTGAAATGATTTAATTCCTACATAAAATTGTAAACAATAAAAAAAAATTAGATTTTAGCAAATCGTTAAAAAAAAAAAAAAACTGAAAATAACCCAAAACGTCCAACAAACAATAACTCACTTTTTCTCTTTTTCTGCTATATAAAGAGTGATTTATCAATTATACATAATGACTGAGGCAACCACAAGTGAGAACAATTTTTTTTTTTTAATACTGAAAAAGATTAAAATGAATGTATAGGGGGAAAAAAAACAAGAAACATCAGCAAATGATTTACTCTATTACTCACCGTATAGATTAAAAAAGTGTTAGAAAGTAAAATTTATAATGACATTATCAAAAAAAAAAAAATGTTAATGTGTCAAAATGTACTATGAAATAAAATTAATGTTAAAAGAGATTGTTCATGGCATGCAAAATTTTCACCCATAAACATCAGGTTTTCAATTCAATTATTAACAGATAAATTTAATAAAGAGATATTTCTTAATGCTTTTTATATTAAATAAAATATCGCCAATAACTGATTTTTTTTTTAAAAAAACAACAACTAATTCCAAAGACAGAGAAATGGAAAAGTATATTTCAAAAGCAACACAGATCTAAAAAAATGTTAGGATTTCACATTATTTTATGTAAAACCTATATAAATAATAAGAATAAAAAATGATTATATGCATTAATTTGCAAGCTACCATTACATCTATAAAAAGTTAAGCTTAAATATAAGATAGATATATTTTATTCTTATAAAAAACACAATATCATAAAACAAAGTAAACATTAGTGGAGAATTATTAGAGTTAATAATAATAAAAGTAAATCCTGGAATCAATTATAATGGAACTATGATATCTGCTATATTTTGTTCCAAGCCTCTTCACACATATTATATATCATAAATATTACCCCATGTTTTGTTGATAAGTTTTGATTATAATAAGTTATTATTTACTGAAATGCAAAGATACTACACTTTTTAATATACAGGTTATATACAACATAAGTATAGTAGGCATACACAAATTAAGCAGCTTTGCAGAATATCCTCAACCCCAGACCGGTTTCTGCTACTGGCATCATCAGTGAAGTGCCAGGATATTCAAGCTCTATATAAAACATTCATAAATACAAGCTTATTAAATTAAGTCATGTGATATCTGACTTGATTTTTTTTTGTAATACAAATTAAGAATATATTACAAATAAAATTTTAAAAAATAATCTAATTATTAATAAAAAATTGAAAAATCACATTTATATGTAAATTTATTGTGTGCATTCACTCACAGTAATTCAAAAAATTTGCCACACCATATAATTATTTTTAAAAAGTTGAATAGAAAAATGTCAGACTTTCATCCAAATTATGCAATACCCTTTTTCCTCAATAACTTTCCCCCCGTCTCCATGGAAACAAACATAATAGAGATCCCATTATCAGCAAATTAGCTATTTCAACATTCAAATCTATAAAATCATCCTTATTTACTGTTAGCAATTTCAGAGAATTGATTGTACTCTTCAAACTTTAAGGTATCAAACACAACACAGACCCATTCTACAATTCTTTATTTCACTTACTATTAATTCATTAGATTTCATTTTATCACTAAAAAAGAACACTTTAAAAATTTCCTTAAAATTTTGTAAAACTTTTTTAGCATTATATTACAAAACATTTTATTACATAGAATATGGTGCCATGTTAAAATTTAGAAAAGATAGAAACATATAAAAAATATTAATCAAGTTAATATGAAAAGAGAACAATAGTACTAAAATAAGTCTTAAAAGCATTGAGGTAGCTTTCAGCAGATTGCTGCCAGAATTATAGTTCTGAATTAGAACTACACTGTTATATATATATTGAGTGGTGACAATCAATATGAAATAAGGCCCTGAATGTAAATTAGCTGATCAATTTTTTATTCATATATATATATAATAGGACATAGGAATCTTTTCGACTGATAGAATGAGGATTCCTTGCAATAACCCAAACCTCTTTATATTTTCTTTTCCTATCATCCCACTCTGCACCTATTGTTCTAATATTGGGGATAGAAAAGATGTGTCACATGACCAGCACATGATCAAAAAAGATTAATTTGTATTCATGAGTTAACTTAGCTTTATTATATAAATATATTTGCTGGGGGAATCTCGTTGACCAGTTAGCACGAGATTCCCTGTAATATACTGAGTTATAGACTAGAGGCAGGGGTAGGGCATGATGGGTACATGTACAAAATAAATATAGTCTTTTCTGTTGTTTAAAAGTTTGATGAACTAGGGTCATATTAATTTGAACAGTACAGTTTGATAGAATTACATAATTTTATGGAAAATGTATAATTATGACAGCTGTGACTCCACTGCAAAAATTAAATACTTTAATATTTTTATTTTGTTTATTTACTTTTTTTTATATAATATATAATTGTAGTAAGCATTTATTTTATAACGTCTTGCGTGCGATTATAATTACAATAGAATGACAGCCTGTTAAGCTAATTGCGCAGACGCTGTGAGAATGTTATTAATAAATGAATACCTTCGAACAACCACATGATATAGTATTTATATAAGAGTAAAAAGGAATCCTCTTACCCTTACGACTCAAATGTTTATATATGAGCAAATCTAAAGTAGTTGTAACAAAGGCGTGACTACATAATAGTCAGTGCAATTAGCTTAACCGGCTGTCATTCTATTGTAATAATTGTAGTAAACAAATTACATCAAACTCAAAATTATAAACTAACCAAAATTTAGAAACTAAAATTTCATAATGTATTGGTTTCACTGCCTTGGCGGGTAATTGGAATGCAATTGAAAATTATGGGAAGTTTATGTGTTTTGTTGAATTTGAAAAGTTTGCCTTGTCAGTGAAACCAATTGGTGGCTAGTTTTTATTTCTGAATGTGGTGTAACTTGTTTCTTTTACAAACTAGTTTAGCTTTTAGCTTTTGACATTTTAAATTGAAAATGTGGGTACTGATACAGCAAATATTACATCTTGGCTATATCTAATGCGTAATAGATAACCAATAAAAACATCATTAAGATTTTGAAAATAGGATATATTTGTAAATTACTGTATCATATAATACATAAATTGTGTAATGGATATGCTACATAAAATATATATTATATATCAATTATCAGTGTCATTTCACTTAGTATGAAGAGCATTAAAATATATCTATTAGATCTGTAAAAAAAGCTCCTACAGAAAAAATACAGTTTCACTCTGCATGATTTAACCCTGTGTGGAGACTCAAAAATTAAAAGTTTCTAGATCACTTTTCAGCTCAGATGGATGAAAATAACATCTTCCCCTATTAAAAAGATTAATCATCCCTTACAATGATACACTACAATTGTTGTGCAAAAATTCTCAAACTAAAAACAATGCCTAATGATTTAAACCACAGTTTACCAAAATCGTGAAATAAATTCTTTATTATCAAATTATTATTAAATTTAAAAGGCATGTTTGTCAATCCATGAATTGGTATTTCATTTTCATTTACATCTTGTATCCTAAGACTACCCCCCCCCCATAAACTTAGGTATTTCATGTTAAATAGTTCTGTGCCTTCCTTAAGATTGAATAAATTCTAGATCTACTATTTAAGTGCATTTTAATAGCTTGTCATAAAAGCATACAGTAATCATCATGTGACCCAGACACTTCTCCTTGCCGCTTCTTATACATAAGTGATTTTATCTCTGAATTGTCATTTTTTTCTGACTACTTTTATTTGTCATAGTAGGCTCTGGTGGTGCAATCATTTTATAGATACTGATCAAATGACATATTTAGCTATCTTATCTGACAACAGACATTGGTAAGACTTTTTAACTCCCCATTATTTGGGGATGGGCTTCCCCTTAAAATTTTAAGTTCTTGGTAATGAATCCCCAAAAATAAAATAACTACAAAACACAAAATGGTTCTTCTTGTTGTTTTTTAACTAAACATCTTTGAGCCAAAGAAATACTCCTTGCTTAATATAATGACTTTTTCAAATTTATATAATACTCCTACCTATTTATCATAAAATGTATTATAATAATCTCTTTCCATGTAGGTTGCACTGACATTGCAATGCGTAATTTTCAAAACTGTTATCATTCTAAGTAAACGGTAATAATGTGTTTGAATGCAGCACTTTTTAACAATGTAATATAATTTTTTTTTAAATAAATTTTCTATATTATCTATTTATTAATAAGTTTAATAACTTTATTATATCCTTCATGAAACTTGTATCACTGCTGAACATAATAAACATACAATTAAACAAAAACATTATTAAAATATTTAATAATGATGGATGTTTACTTATCTTAAACGGTAAATAATAATTAACACAGAAACAAAACTTTTCAAACAGTAGCGCCACTCAGTGCAAGCTAGAGTAATCAATGGATGCTACTGTATATAGAGATTTGCCTCTGTGGTAACAGCTTGAGTAAACATAAAGAATGGTAATCATGTGAGGTCAAAAATAATATTAAAGATCTAAATGCTATTACTTGCTACATCAATTTTGAGATGTAAATACTATTATTTGCTATATATCAATTTATATTAAAAAGTTTGTAGAAAATATTGACTTGAACTTTCTGTATTTTTCAACAACAATAATCTTGCCATTAGCTAACAATCCGCCCCTCTCCCCCAAATCATAAGTATGCATTCAGGAGTTATCCTAGCTAGTACAATTTACTCTAATAAACAACAAAAAAACTCAATGTCAAATGATTTCTAAACCAAATCCCATCTGAGGAAACTATATATATATTCTATGGTCAACTGAATGGAACTTCAGAGTAAACCTGCAACTTGGATATAATTCGATGTCACATGATCTCAACAAATTATTATTAATTTTAATGAATCAAATTAACAAAATTAAATTCAAAAGCATTCATCATATAACGTTTAATAATTCTTTCAGACAAAATTATAAATTCTAATTATGTCAAAGACATTTGATAATTCAAAAATTCATTTCTAATATGTATAGGATAGATATATCATTAAATTATCTATTAAAAACATCTACATCAAAATTGCAAAATTTGTAAAAAATATATTCATTTTTTTATTACAAATATCTACAATTTCATAAAAAAAAAAGGTACAACAGAAAACTATATAAAACAGTAGGATGTCATATAAATATTAATAAAATCATATTATTAGATACTAAGGGAATCGTGTGATATTCAGAACCAAAGTTGGTATGACCAAACTGACATTATTTTTTTGGAATCCCAAGTCCACATTGATAAATATAGACATCAAGTATTGGGATTTAAAAGTATAAGTCATCATTATTGCCAATTTCAACCACAACTGACCCAAGGCAGGATGAAAGTCTTTCCAAGTTTAATTCACATTCTCTGACCTCTAGTCTCTTTTTCTCTACTCCAGAAAATTCCTTGCTTCATTCATCCATGTCTCAAATAGTCCATTTCTAAAAAATGTTTAGTGTCTTGGCAATCATCATAGGTCTTCAGCTGTCCATATGTTATCATCTCTTCTAGCCCAACTCCATTTCAGTCTCATACTTCTTTCAATGATATCAGTTATACCTGTTTCTTCTCAAACCTATGTATTTCATTTATGATCCATTCTTGTTATTCCTAACATACATCTCTTCATACTTTACTGAGTGGTCTGAAGTCTTTGTATTGCTCTGCTGTTAAGGGTTCAAGTCTCAGATCCATAAGTAACAATTGGTAGAACACATTTATTAAAAATCTATATTTCCAAATAATTATCATTTTCGACCATTATCAATCCACTGCTGGATAAACATATCTCCAAGGTCAATCCATCTCCGATCTTCAGCCTCTAGTCTCTGTATCATCTCTGCACATTTCCTTATTACATCCATCCAAATACATAAGGCATATTTCCTTTTAATATTAAGTTATTTCTACCAAAAACATCCAAATTTAATTCTATGATTAATTTCAATTATGTTTCCATTTGAATTAATAGTTTTAAAATCATGTCCATTTGGTAATCCTATAATCTTGTTTATAAACATTTATCTTTTGGATCTATCTAACTCACTATCTATAGAATAAGGACCAAATAATTTTCTTGTTAAAACACCATATCAACAACAAGAAGGATTATGATAGAACAGTGTTGTTAAAATGTAAGTATTTATTTCCTCACCTGCAAGAATTTTTATAAATGAATCCATATAAATATATTGTCTTAACTTTATATGCTTAGTTTTTGCTTCCTTTTTTATATATTATTTGGTGTGTTTATTATCCTAAAGATTTTATTACAAATATTTATGTGAGATAACAATAATATAAGATAATATTAACAACAATTGCAATATTAAAAAAAAAGAGCAAGTAAACTATTCAGGAGAAAGCAAGCATAAACTACTGTATTCTGGTGGAAATTTTTTGAATAAATTTCATACCATTTATAAAACAGACAGCAACATGACATTACTTAATGCTAATAATAAATTGGCACTAAATCTGTATAGCCCATTGTAACTCCAAAACAAAAAAACATTAGAGATTCTAAAAATAAATTTTGTAATGATTATGCAAACCAATCTGCAAACCACAAACACGTCCACATATAGAAGATGCTGGATGATCTTTCTGATTATTTGATATTTAACAATATTGACTTCTAATTTAATTAGTAGAAAATTTATCTTTGTAAAATATTTCAACAATATGTCTAATTGTATGTCTACAATGCATTCAAACCTCTGCCATATGGTTCTAATAAAAATAAGTTTACATTGCACTTCCTTAGAATGTCGTTCAGATGATCCTTATAAAGGAGATGGAGTTTATCTTCTCCATGAAATCCATGTAGAAGTTCACCAAAACACCTTCTAGGAAGACTTATTTGATTATTTTAAATGTCCAACCCAATTGAGGAATGATTTTACCATAGTTGATTATAAGATCCCATCCAGCAATTTAAAAAAGATTTTGATTGTTTTTATGATCTTGGCTTTGTATTTTTAAAATTTCACAGAGCACCTTTAACCAAAAGACTGTTTTTTACGAGGCTCCTCGTTGACATCTGACATCACTCTAACTCAGCCAGTTTTTATACGAAAATATTCGTTAAACACGTATTCAATTCGTTTTTAAAAGTTCTGTAAGATGGTGCCATCTTCCGATTTATTTTACAAGTAAAAAATAAAAAAAAAACGTATTTAAACCTAAACAAAGAAGGAACATTATTTATGATTGGTTCTTAGCATGCTCTCAGACGAAAAAGACATTCTGATTGGCTGGAAAGAACAAAGAAACTGCCTGATCAAAGAAAATAAAGAAAAACGCTGAGATTTTCATTTCGAATACGATTTAAATTATTATAAAATTATATTTATGGAAATTAAAAAGTATTTTCAGAGAGAATAATAAAAAAACAAAATTATTTTCGAAAAATATTGAAGATTTTAGTACAAATATTGAAGATGTAGTAAAAAGAAATATTTACTTTTCTATAATGTAAAAGTAGATCTTTTTGTTTATATTATAGCTTTTATGTTGCCGATATTGAATATTTTACAATAAATAAATAGCAACTTATTTTTGAAAGAACTTTCGTTCTCTTCACAACCTGAAAAATTAATAATATACTTTTTATAAACGTATCTGAGTTGAATTTAATATTATAGGCGAATATGTTTTAACAACAGGCTTTGTCTTCAGTTTGTGAGTTGGCCAATTAAAAGCTTTGATTTTTACCTCATACAACCAATGATTTAATTAGCGGTTAAAAGGTTAAATGACACTTCTCTGATGATTTTATATTGTGTCAATACAGTATCAACATCTCACTACCATACAATAAATTAGGTAAAACAACAGCTCTCTAAATAGCTTAGCTGCATAGTTAATTCTCTATGATGAAATACTTTATCTTTTAACTTGTTAAAAGCAGTAAAAACAATAATAATTCTTAAATAAGTGCAATTTTTTATTGAAAATGTAATAATGCCTGCTTTATAGAACTTTAAACAAAAGACATTCAATATATATATATATAGACATTACATATTAATTTTTATATCTTATTACTTTTTTAATTGAGAATCAATGTAACACTCTTACAAATGAATCTACTATTTGAGGAATTACATTCCTCTATTTTTTTTTAAAAAAAGTTTAATACAATTTAATTGAACTATCATCAGAAGAATACTAAATTGTTTTGATCATTTTACTTCAGTTTATATAACAATAAATAAAAATAGAAGGTCTAATTTGAGTTTGCTACTAAAAAGACGAAGTATTCACCTCAACCATGTATACAAACAAAATCACTCATTTGAAAATGGTGCTAGTGTGCTTTTGGCTTTTCTTTGCTTTCATATGACTACTTGTAGCATAATTTTGTAAATTTTGTGTTCAGTTGGTGGTACAAACTGAAATAATCAAAATGAAAATCTAAAAATGTTAATATTCTACACATTGAAAATTCTTTACATGAGCACAACATGATGATTGGTAGATTTTTTTGTTTTTAAATTTTGAGAGCATTGCAAGATTATTTTTCCATTGTTCTAAAAAATGAATAAAAAATCTGAAGATGTCAGTATTTTACAATTAAAACTTTCTTAAATGAGCCAAATATCCAACTACTATATGTTAATTGTTAGATTCTTAGTTATTGGAATTGACAGTACTGTGAGATTACCAATACAACATTCTAAGAAATGAGTATTATATATATATCCATAGTTAATTTAAATATATATCATTATTTTTACAAAATATTTGTAAAGTAATTATTAAAAAAGAAATATTTCCATGATTCCACTTAATTTTTACTTTTCAAATTGTAGATATTAATAATCAACCCCTAAGCTATCAACAATCTCAACCTGTAGTCAATGAAACTTCCTTAAACAATACAAGTTAAAAAATTTGTAGCAATGGTGAAATATATTCTATAATTGGTAATGGTATGCTAAACATTCTAGTATGAAACTTTTTGTTATATTTTAATACCTATAAATACAATTTTAAGTTTTAGAACACAATTTCATAACTTTATGATGATTTTCATGAATAATTCATGCAGGATTTACAAAAGAAGGTCAACAAAGATTTTATTATTTCATCTGCAATGCAGTAATCATCCAGTAAGAAAAAGTAATAGATCTCATTACATAATTCATTTTATAAATTTTTTCCTGTATATTTTGAAAGTTCAAATAGGAGTCTTTTTAAAAAGATAGTTTTCAATTGTAAATGTAATTTCTATCAAATCAAGTCTAATTTTTGATTCTAATAAAGAATAAATACTAAAATCAAATATTGAAGATTGACTCAAATTACCATTAGTAATATTAAAGGAAATGTTCACTTGCTGAAGAGTTAAGGAAAATGAACCAACATTTTTAATATGAAAGGGTACCCAAAAATATTGAAATCATTCTCAGGTATGTGTGCCTATTGTAGCACATGTTTCTGTCATTACATAACTCATGTGGAGGTCCTTCTGCATCAATTTTTCAAATAATATCACCATGTGAAATTGTAGGGTCATATAGCTTTTTTTTTTCTAATGTGTGTTTTGCAGATTTGTCAATTTTTGTAATGGCTGAGAAGTTGGAACAATGTGAAATTTTTATTTTCATTTAGGGAAAATGGTAGGGAAAACAGCTGAGATACATGAACAGATTACAAGCAAGATGTTTTTGGAATAATACAAGTTTAAGAGTGGTTTAATGGAAGTGTCAAATTCATCATATCCTGAAAAAGTGTGGCAAGTGAAGTTATATGTCAAAACAATATTGATTTTTTAATACCTAATACATTTTTCTCTCAGAATTAGTTAGTAATGATGGGGTAAAATGTAAAAATATAATTTTATGGTGAAATGGAAAGTGTTTTTGGACTGCTTTGAAAAGTAAAAAAACATGTTTAGACTATTGTATTGTAGTAATTTGAAGATTAAATTTATAACACTAAAAAGAAATATACTTTTTTATTATAATATTCTGGTTATTGGTTACCCCCCCCCCAGTATAAAGGCATTTTTTGCATTAAAACCAAGCACAAATATTAATAATTGCATTAGTATATTTTAAATAAATGGGAGGGGGGGGATCATTTAATATATAGATTATGCAAATATAAAAAGATTACTAAATTACACCTGGGTCTCATTATATGCGAATTTATTTAATGCGATTTTGAAGTTATGTGATTCATGTTTCTTCTTAATATCTTTGTATGCAGTTTTCTTTTATGTGATAAAAATTATTAGATCAGAAATCGAGCTCCGATAATGCACTATTACTTTAAATATTATAAATTTTGCGTACTCACATCATATTTAAAGTAATAGCGCATTATTGGAGTTTGACTTCCATCTAATAATTTCAATATTTTCAGTGCTTTATAATAGTACTGTAATAGATTTTATGCAATAAAGAAGTTCATAATTCACTTAAAATCGGGATTTCCCCATTTTATATACACACATTAAATTTTACAAGACTATAATGTAAATCTGTTCAAACGTTTTAAATCATGTTCTATTTTTGCTTTTTTAAAAAAGAGTATGTAATCAATTAATCATTTAGTGTCCGCAAGTAATAAATGTTACAAGATTATAATGTAAATCTGTTCAAACATTATAGATGCCTATACATATTTTAAATCATGTTCTATTTTTGCTTTTTAAAAAACAAGTATGAAATCAATTAATCATTTAGGATCCACAAGTTTATTTTTAAAAGGTGAGTAACAGCAGAGGGCACAATTAAATTTGACAATTAAAATCTGATTTTTAATTGTAATTAACAATTTAAAAATTACGTAACGTGATCTGAAATTAAGGTGATGTGAAACAATGGAATTTGATTTTTAAATGGAATTGAAAATTAAAGACAAAAATAAGAATTTAATTTTTAATTGTTAGTTTTAATTAAATTTTGACCAACAGTGGTGAGTCGGTGTCTTTTTATTATCGTAAGTCTAAGTTCTTATTTTTATTTTAAACTTTCAGTTTACTCTAACGGAGAGAAAAAACCACCCAAGAAAATGAATTTCTTTGTAAACAAAAATTCCAATTTTAGATTACTTAGCGAAATGGGAAGGATCAACAGCGATTGGAAAACATTTTAGTTGTATTTCCTTTTGACTTCATTTAAGAAGAAGCTACAGTACCTCACATCACATCACATCATGACGAATCTGATGTCTCAAATAGCGATAATGTTTAAAATACCATACATGTATTAAAAAAATGTAAATTACACATAAAAATATATTGTTTTGAATATGATTAAATACTGAAGTTAATAAAAAAAGTAAAAAAAGGTTGTCTTGTATCATTTTTTTTCAAATTTGAAATTTTTTATTAGTCATATTTTATTTTCTTATTTTTTTTATGCGAATTTTAAAGTAATTTTACATTGTTGCTTTGCTTTTATGCAATTTTTGGAAAATTACAGTACATATCCCCCATTTTTCAAGGTAAGTTAAGTCTATTTTGTGTGATTTCTTTTGTGTGAACTAACTACCACATAAAATGGGACCCAAGTATATTTATAAAAGCAGTTTTCTGCACACCAGAGCCATCCATTGTGAGCCTGAGTAATTAGTGAATAATGGCTCTGGAGTAGTATAGCTGCTTTTGGAAGGAAATAAATAAAATTTAATGGCAATATCATATTGGCATTAGTATTAATAAATTAATGAATTTAAAACATCATCAACACATTTTTTTTATTTTCAAAATAGTTCATAATTTTCCATATGTAAATGAATATACCAAACTTCTTTTAAAAACTTGTTTTTCATATGACTAATAAAAATACATCCAACTTTCAACTATTTAAAAATATAATCTTTTTCAAGGAACACTAAAATATAAATAAATATTTTTTAGTATATTTTAATGTTTTGCATTTGTTTGGAATATGTGATATTTATTATTATATATTTGTATTTTTATTTTATTTTTTAGTGTTCCTTGAAAAAGACTATATTTTTAAATAATAGAAACGTTGACTATATTTTTATTTTTATTATAATCATATAAAAAAAAAAGTTCGGTGTAATCATTTATATATATATTAATAAATTTTGGTGACAAAACATATATATATATATATATAAGAAGCAAACATTTATAAATGTTTATTTCATTTTCTACCTCCAGCAGAAATTAAACTTCTATCGTTTGTTTATACTGCATATTAGTTTGAAAATTAAAATATTAACATTTATTTAGAAATTAAACTTCTATCGTAATAAAATATTAATGTTTTAACATATAAATATTATTTAAGTAAAATATGCAGTAAATATCCCACTTTGTGCATCTGAAATAATATTCTAAAAAAAAACCACACACACAGAAAAATATCAATAATCCCCAGATTAGGCAAACCCCTTATGATGAGTGTTGATATTTTCCCCCAATCCATATATTCTTTTTACTAAGTATAACTAGCCACCAGATAAATAAGTGAGAGAAATCCAAAGTGTGTGGAAGCTAAAGAATTTGTATTTGATTATTAGCTGTTAGCAATTTTCTTCTAATCTCACTATTTTTTGACCACCTATTGGAAACCTTAGAAACCAATAGATATTAGATAATAGTACTTGTAAACCCTTATCCAAATCTACTCTATCCAAATACCCTTATACTAGTCTTTATAGCTTATGGCTATCGTTATATAAGTTTGAAACTAGTCTGTGGATATTTGGAAGGACCAGTATAAAGAGTAAAATTGAAAGAAAATTGCTAATACATTGATAATAGATAGCAAAACGAGTAAACAAAGATCGTGTGATGTTTCCAGGGTCATGTGATGCATTACTGTTTTAATTTATGATTTATGAGGAGTTAAACCCTCATCAATAAATACAGTGAAAGAAAGAACTAATCATAAATCCACAAAAGAACTCATTTCATATTTTATTTTTAATTAGCCAAACTTTTTGAAATTATAAATATATGCATAAAAGATCATGGCTACATATAAATATTATGTCAGTGAAAATTAAACAATATACATATATAACCAATAAAATATTGCATAACTCTATCACATGACTTCAATTTACTCATTGCTATTTCCACAACATATTTTTTCACACTTCTACACGACCTATTATAAGTTTTAGTAACTTATAGATGCCAAGTGATGGTGCTTAATATTCCCTATCCAATGTCTCCATGCGAGTTTCAAACTTATGATGCATGTCAATGAGAAGCTTTGGATCTTTGAACAGTCCATTTAAAACTTTAGAATCTAATGCAACATTCTTCTAACAACTATCATTTATCTCTTTTTTATTAGCAAGCTATCAGCCATTTGATAATATGATTAAGCCAGGTGATATTTTATTGAATTTATACCAATTTTGTCCCAGTTCATCACAATATACAGATACTGAAATTTCTTCAGATCAATATGACTATACAAGAAAGTTGGCTCAAAATTTTATGTTTTAAATTTGCTTCATATTTACCAAGAGAAAAATAATGGTGCTAGAAAAAAGGTGCATTAGATGCCAAAAAGCCAAATGTATTGTCTCCTAATCTGATGAAAGTAATGCACTGGATAGTGAATTATTAAGCACTGTCATCTATTGGTTTAGTAAAACTTATGTTAAACATCACATGATCACCATTTATATGCTTACACAATGTTTTTCACAGAGGCAAAATTATCTATATAGTAGCACCACTCAGTGCAAACCAGAGTAATCAATGGATGCAGGAAGGTTTGTGCATAAAAACCCTATCTAGTGCCTACTCATCCGATATCCCCAGACTAATTTCTAGCTTGTGGCTTTCATCAGATCCAAGGCTCCTCCACTGATGAAAACCACAGCTAAAAATTAGTCTGGGGGTTATGGTGACTATGACTATTATAGAACCAAAGACACCAAAAACTGCACAAGCTGATGAGATTAGCTTGAAAACATTATTGTATTATCATTTTGAACCCAAAGTTTTATAGTTAGTTAAAAAAGTAAAAGGTGGCTGCAGGAGTGTTGCATTAGATTCTAAGATCTAGGTGCACTGCTCTCAGATCCAAGGCTCCTCACTGATGAAAGCCACAAGCTAGAAACTAGTCTGGAGATATTGGATGACTAGACACTAGATAGGGATTTTATGCACAAACTTTCCTGCATTCATTGATTACTTTGGTTTGCACTGAGTGGTGCTACTTTATGGAGAGTTTTGCCTCTGAGAAAAACTTACATTAGGTAACATCAATATATATTTCAAGGAAATACCTATTATATATATGAAAATAAAAAATTTCTTTGTGTTTGTTATTTAATAAATCAACAAATATTGATCTTAATGAATCTTGCTCACTTTTATTCCCCCCCCCCTTTTTTGGAGGATGGGGAGCATTACACAGGCTATTGATTATTTGCATTATGGGGCTTAATTGTTTTAAAACCTCTGGTAAATGTGTCAAACTGTATTTAAATGAGTTCATAAAAATGCAAAAAGAGGGCAGCACTGATTAAAAGATTACAGACATTGGAAAATTATTTAAATGAAAAGTATAGTTTATGATTAAATGAGGTAAAATTTGATTTCATAAATATATTTTAAATTAATTAAATTGTGTTCGTACCACATATTTTAAAGTTTGATTTCATAAATATATATTTTAACTACATGAATTGTGTTTATACCGCATATTTCATTTCTCATTTGAATAATGACAGTTGCAATCAATTACATTAATAAATTTGATAAACTTTTAGAATTTCCATTGAAATGTATTGAACATGTACCAAAATAAATTTTATAATGGCATGGGTATAGCAAGAGAAAAGCAAATAATGAAATGTCAGAATATGCTCTAAGGACAAAATATTCACTTGCGTTTTTGCTGAAGGCACATAAATTTATACACTAAAACAAAGAGCACAAGTCGAAAGGTTAATTTACTTCTATGTAATTGCATATATAATCCAGCAACAAACTATTAATATATATATATTCAAATTTTTTTTTAGCAGCACATCTCTCAGCTTGACTCTGCCATACTGCAAATATCCATCAGCAAATAAAACATAACAATCTTCTCTTAAGATGCATGCTTATTGAGAGCATCCCTCATTCATCAGTTTAATGAGACTTACTAACATTTGAATCTCCATGCCCCTGTTGACTGCCTCATACATCACTCACATTCAAAAATTGATTTCTATTTATGTTTACAATATTGGCTGCAATGCATATATAAATACATGAAAGCAGTCAACACTTAAACAATACCAATGTAATTAACAATCACAATCTGTTGCCAAGGCAACTTCTCTTTAATCAATAAAGATAAAAATCTACCCTTAATTGTGGACTAATATGTTTATATAGACACTAAAAATTGCAACTTGACTACAGAGAGTGAAATTATTAATACAAAGGTTTAAATAATGAGGTAAATATAACCTATATTCTGAAAGCAGTCTAACAAATAAATCAATTACAACTTTCAAATTGCACTCCAACCATGCATTACTTAGTTAATAAAGCTAATAATACTCAAAGTGAGCCAAATAAATACATGAAAGCAGTCAATGCTTAAACAATATCCATAACAATAAACAATATCAATCTGTTGTCAGAGCTATATATATATAATCCAATATAAATTTCCAATATAAGATAGTTATAGGAATAGCACCCTGAAAACTAAAGCTTCCTAGCTGTGAATTATGCATGTGTGCATGTTTGTGTGGAGAGAGCATTTTGGACAATTGTCTGAAAATGTCTGCTTAATACTTGTGGAATGGTATTTGATCTGAAAGTAATGGGCTATGTAATTAGTAAATTAAATTTTAATACTTTAATTAAATAAAATATTTTAGATAAAATTCATCTCTAGCTGAATATATAATATGCCATTAGTTGAGGTAACAAAGTGAGGGGTTATTAAGATGTAAATAACTAGAAATATGTTTAGTAGTAATACTACTGGTACTGGTATGCCATCAATCAAATCACCACTGATAATTTCAAGTCAAAACCACTTTTAATCTAGTATTCAATAATAATGCATGGTTATTGCATATAATAATTATGAATATGATCATGTAGTAATTACATATAATGATTGTGTGTACTTAAACCATGTATAAATATCATTTATATATATATAGTAATCAAACATATATCCAAATAAAAGATTATGTAATAATTTGAAGCAGACCATATTAATCAGGAATGTTGAACATGTAATAAAATAGCAATGTAGCTAAATCATGCAACCATAGTTTATAGAGTTGGATGCCTGAACTTATAATGAAAGAAAACTGTAAAAAATGTCATATATAGTAAGATATGTAAAAGATTCCAGAAGTCATAAAGGATAGTATATAAATCCTCAAAACTCAGTATGCGCATTCAGATGTTAATGTAATTCAGAGACATCTGCCTCTGCAAATCAAAAGCAGGAATAGGATTTATTAGGTACACGTCACCATAACCTTTTATTATTTTTGTGCACCTTAAATAGGCTCTGCAAACTGTAAATATCTTCATATTCTATTGAATTAAATCATTAGTTTGCCATCTTGTCAATTATTTATTTGTGCTCTCTGAACACAGCAGAAGGCTTAGAACCTTCTATTAATAATCCATCCTTCAGAGAGCTGTACACATTAAACATTTTCATGGATTTACCATGATGAACAAATGTAGCTGAACAGGGAAATAACTGAAGCCTCCAATGAGATATATAATGTACATAAACCCTCATTTAAAATTATGTAAATAAACTTAGCATATGTAAGAACAAATGCTAAGAAACAGGTGGCATCATCTCTGTCTTTTGGGAGAGTTTATTTACATTACATAGCTTCAATTACCTCCTGTCCAGTTACATATAATCTGAGTTATTTATTATTTATATGATGAATATATATAACTTGTTTAATTAGCTTTTATAATCAGATCAGAAAAAATTACAAAAAAAATTTTTTAACTAATTAAAGAATCTGTACTATATACTTACTTATTTTTAAATAGTTATGTTAAATAAAATAAAATATATCAGTAAATTTGGAATAATCGAAAGATGTGTAATTACATTTAGACTTTATATGAAGCATTTTTTGTTTTGTTCATTGTCATTGATAGGCAAGAATTATTAACAATTGAAAACTTCTAAGGAAATCCAATAGTAAATAGAATTACTAAATATTTAATAAGTCTTTACTGTTTACTAAAGGATTATTACTTCCATAAGTAAGCATGAAAGAGTAAAATGTGACAAAAACATAAAAGTGTTTATTCCTTAGGATTATGTCATCTCTCACTCCAAAGATGACGGCCGAATCACACACACACACACATATATATATATATATCATTCCACTAATCCAAACAGGCATGAGATAACCTACTTAAAAATAAAATTAATTAATAATTAACTAATGTAGATAGCTTTATCTGGATAGATTACTTGAAATAAAAAAGTATACTGATGATCAAAAAAAAAAAAACGTTTCTAGCCAGGACGTGAACCTCAAGTTGCAAGTATAGGAGATGAGTCCGTTATTTTACAACATAAATAGATTCAATAGCAATAACATAGCAGTTATTATGTGCATAGAGATTGAATAATTAATAGTAATTAAGAATAAG
The DNA here is from genome assembly GCA_028023455.1 of Epiperipatus broadwayi. Classification (NCBI taxonomy): domain Eukaryota; kingdom Metazoa; phylum Onychophora; class Udeonychophora; order Euonychophora; family Peripatidae; genus Epiperipatus; species Epiperipatus broadwayi. The sequence goes on along the minus strand of JAQFVV010000039.1, from coordinate 1,881,840 downwards.
ACATAATTTACACTTTTTTCTTTAATAAATGGTAAATAAATCAATATTTCACATATTTATTATGGTATTAATATTTATCTTCTTTCATTTTCTTTCCAAAAATCACAAGTCGAATTCTAAGAAAAGCTTTCTGAGAGGGGGAAAAACGTTACATTTTAAATTACAGAATATTATATTATTCGGTATTTAAAAAAAAAAAGTTGTCAAGTTATAATTTTAAAAATATTCTTCCGCTTTCCTTTCACAGAATTCCTTATTTATAAATCTATACAAGTCACAGTTTATGATTTTTTATAACTAATTGAATAAATGGGGGGGGGGGTTTTTCTATAAATAGGTCAAGAGTAATAAATTGCAGATGTAAATGTAATTTTAAAATTTTAATAAAAATAAAGTGACATATTCCTTTTTTAAAGACTACAATGTCATATAAAAAGACTATCTTTTCTTGCTTTCTTAAGTGGGATTTAAAGAAAATCAAATCAACGTAAGCATTAAATCAACATTATTTTTTATTTAAAACTGAAATCTCTCTCACTACCATTTATATATGTAAAGACATTTATTACACTTATGTAAAAAAAAAAAACGACTAAATCTTTTAGATCATAAGGCTCCATCACTATCCAAGTAAAAAAAAAAAACATTAGGTGCAATAGGAAATTATAAGATAATTCACAATTTGTATACGTATTTCCATCCCAAAATATTTTTGAGTAATCAATTTTATAATTGAATTGAAAAATATTGTAAACTTTTATTTTTAACAGAATCTTCATTGATGCAAAATGTGTTTACATATTTTAAATTTAAATTCAGTTTAACAATCTTCACACCACGATGATTACAATTTATTCACAGACTAGTTCCAAGATCACACTCATAATACCACAATCGTAAAAAACCTACTTTGAACTGTCCATTTTTAAGTCCCGTCATTATTTTGTCACTGTGATAGGTCTTGAACTCTTAGCCCTCCACTCTTATCAACATTGCTGTTCTATTGGGGTTTAGGGCTTGATTACGCCCCATGTGGCCTCAACTTTGTTTGGTGGGGCAATTGCTTAGTCTCTATTTTTAATTTTTCCAATTTTATTATAAAATATTGAATCAAATCTGTCAGCCAACAGATTGAAATATAGGTGGCATCTTATACTTCAAAGGGTGAATGTTAGAAAGATTGATATTCTAATTAATGGGAATAGACGTTTTCCCAAGCCTTTGGATAAAGCAGCAAAGGAGGAAAGTTTGAAGTTTGTGCTTCCTTCAATGATGTATCCATAAATATCAAGTACAGAACAATGTAGTAAAGTATGTAGGATAGATTCATCATCCCAATGACAAAGGGGCAGATTGGATCAATATTGGTCAAAAATCTTTTTTGTGAGAGAAAACGATTAGTAGGGAAAGCCGCCAAATTGATCTTTATTATGAAGTCAAGATATTTAGGTTCCAGATACCAGTGTTTGAATTTCTTTATTATTTGTTTATTATTAATATTAAGACTGAGTGCTGAGTAGGTACTCTGATGAATACCGTTCAATATGGTATAGGCTTACCAGTATTAAATTTTTCTTCAAAAACCTGATTATTAGTAATAGTATAGGAGGATAATTGTTTCATTGAAGAATGAAATAGGTTATTTTTCTCTTTTGATGGAGGTGTATCTGTAGGAGTTATAGTAATAAATTTCTTTATGTTTAAATAGAGAGTCAAAAAAATTACAATAATATTGTATGATCTCTAAAAGTAAAAGGTTTCAATTGAATGAAGGGAGAGTCCATTATCCTTTAAATGTTTTTGCATTGTTTTAATACTGATAGCAAGAACCTTTTTATTCCAAATAAATTTAGAGCAAATTGAATTGATTTTTTTTTTTTTAAAGAGTTTGTGTAAAAATTAGGCTATTGATAAGGGGAATTTTTGCATGGAGCAAGATATCACCTCTAGACAGATGTTTGATTGTGTTTTCAATTGAAATGAGGATGGAGTTCTGTATGTTCATTCTCATTGTATTCATTGACTTGGAAAAAGGGAAACCAAGGAAGTTGCAGGGAAGATTGCTGGCATACTCTTACCACTTAATAAGATCCATTTGGAAGATTTCTCTAGATTAAATTAGAGGTCATATTTAGCTGTATAATTTTGGAAAATGGTTGTAAGGGAAGGTAGGTATTTCTTAGATGGTAGAAGAATTACTAGATCATCTACATATGATATGTGTCTAACTGCTTCTATTACAGGAAGATAAATACCTGGAAGTTTTTCTTCTATCTCCGGAAGTAGTGTGTAGGTATAGATAATTAAAAAAATGTATTTAGTGGTGAACCTTGTGGAATTGAGTTATATGGGTTGAAGCCTGATGCACTTTTACTATTAAGAGTGACAAAAATCTGTCTATTGTTTAAGAGGTTGGTTACTATATAAATTATGGAACTAGGAATATTGTGTGATTATAATAATTTTATGTGTCAATTGGCACTGAATCAAATGCTGATGAGATATCTAATTGAAATGCAATGAGACCTGCCCTCTTGGTAGATCTTACTTGGTCAATAACTAGCTTAAGGCTAATGGTCTCAGATGAGGAGGAACGTTTTTTCCCTCAAATTGAAATTTTGAGATGGCTGGAAGAATCACAGGCTGTACTCTATCTTTTATTACGGATTCAACCTTTAAGCTATTTTACAGTACCAATAATAAAGAAGATGACAGACTTTATCTAGTAACCTTCACTATATCAAAAGATTATATCCAGTTTCATTAGTTCCATTTTTTTAAAAAAAAATTCTACCATCTCCTCTTGAGAATCTATGGCCTATTTCAATGTCACCTATTTTGATCAAGATTGTCAAATATTGTAAACTTTTATACTTGTGAGTTTCCCATAAACTAAAATGGCTACCCATACTTTTTTTATAAATATACAATTTCAAAGGTCTACAATCGACCGAAAATGTGTTAGTTGTTAAATTAAAACAAGATTCACCTTTGTAGCAGCTATTATTTTATTGGCCGAGTGAGGTAAAAGTCTAAACTTTTAATTGGTCAAGTCACAAACTCAACTGTCAAAATATATTCATCTTTTAATATTATATTCACTTTAGATTCGTTTGTAAGAAGTATATTAATAATTTGTCAGGTTATGAAAATGAATGAAAGTTTTTTCAAAAATAAATTTTCATTTATAATTTAAAAATATTCGATAATGGCGGCAAATTTAAAACAAATATTACTGACCAACCAAATAGTTTTGATGACGTCAATGATTTCTTGGTCAATTTTATGTTGCGTGGATAAGTAAATAATTTTTGCTAAAGACTTAACTATTTTTCTAAAATAATTTTATTTTTAGCATATTTTATCAAAATAATTTATAATATGTCAAAAAATACATCAAAAAATACTTTTAAAATGGTCTAAAACATTCGTTTATCACTTTCAAAATGTTAGAAAAGAAATCTTAGCAGTTTCGTTTTGACGAGTGGCTTTGACAAGTGTCTTTCTTTGAAATTGATGGTTACATCCAATCAAAATGAAGAATATCCAGCCTACTTCTTTTGTTATATTGTTGACATCAGTTTTATTGATTTTGTACTTGTAAAATAATTCAAGAGAGGGCAGCATCCTACGAACTTTTTATAACCTTTCAAAAGACAGTAAAATCTTTATCTTAGCGTTAAAAATGACAAAATTCAAGCAACTTGAAGTGGCTTCGAGTCATGTCATAAAATTCACAAGAGGGGTTACTAAATCAACTGTTAAATTTAAAAAATGGAATAAATGATAAATTTCATTGAGAAGCTTTATTTCATTTTTTTTTACTTATATTATAATGTGGAAGCAACAAGATGTTCTTAACATTGTCAGACCTTGGTTCAATTCAACAGTTTCTTTTTGTTAGCAGTTTTTTTTTTTGTAAATTGTCATAATGATAAAAATTTGGCACCTTGCTGTTGCAGAATATGATGCAATGGACTATTTCCAAAATTATGGTATCATGCACTCCCAAAAAGTGTGCATTTATGGGCATGATATGACTGATTGCATACTGCCAACATGAATAAAGTATAAATACTGTATATATACATTTTTTCTGTTAATAAGTTAATACAAAAAAAAAAACTGTAAATATTGTAATTAATTGTCCCACAATGATTTCTTTTTTACAAAATAACTAATAAAAAATAAAATGTAAATATTAAATGTGTTTCCTAGTAGGCATTTTTTGTAAACATTTTTTGGGGCCACCAAAACTAGATTTATCAAAAATACAGGCTGCCATTTTAGACTACAGAAAAACTCACAAATATTGAATAAAATGTGTCTTTTTTGATTGATGGGCATACTTAAAAAACACTACCACATAACATATACTAATTGTGACATTATATTTTTAATCAAATTTCAAATGATAAGTAACCACTATGCAATTACTAATTTTACAGTAAATAAAGTTTATTCTGCTACTAAGAAGTGCAAAAAGGTATTGCCCTCCATTTTTGTATTATTTACATTAAATAGAAAAACAAACAACAAAAATTTATTTTACTGCTAGTGAGCAAAAAAAAGGTACATCCCCATCTCCACCTTTTTATATTGTTAAATTGAATTATTATTAATTGTTGACTATTATAAACAAAAAAGTAATATTAGTTTGCTGATGTTGAGTGGAAGTAAGATATTGTACCCAGTACTTAATAATTTGGTATTTTTGTATTAGAGCTGCAACACAAAGTATGTATTAGATCTACTGCACCTGTTTACATTCATATCAATCTGCTGACAGCTTTGTAATCTTGGGATCTGATCAAAATAATATATAAATGGATCTTATCAAGTTCCAACCAGTCACTACCTAAACATTCACAGTAAATATAGTAATCAATATTTCTCACTGATGTCAAGGCAACCTTCTCACCTTTTTAATAGCAAGAATGGAAATCCATTCCTACTAATGGTCCATTGAATATATATGGACACTTAAAGATTGCAACTTGACTACAGAGTATGAAATATTGTTACAATGAAGTTTAAACAAACCTCTTTAAACATGAATAAACATGTCACTATAATGCAGACTAATAAATAGTCATCTAAAACATTACGTAATGCAATACTTTTAAATTGCCCATGTATTATTTAGAAATAATAAACGAAATAGTGCCTAAAGCTAATCTGGGATAATGATGTAATTAAGTTCCAACCAGTCATCACCTAAACATTCACAGTAAATATAGTAATCAATATTTCTCATGTACATCCTGTATATGACTTTTTTGGCAAAAAAAAAAAAAAAATGTGTACACAGATCTTGTACAAGATATGTTGGCAAGATTTACAGAGTTATCAGGAGGTTTGATAGAATGTGAACCAGGCACAGTAAATCTAATACATGCTCCATATTGTAGGACTAAAAATATCTAAAAGTAAAACTTAATAAATATATTTATCATTTTCAATAAGAAATGTATGATTTTGAACAAGACATTCAAATATGTATGACTTGGACACTAACAACTTATGAAAACAATATTTGAAATAAAATAAAAACATATGATTTTCAATCTTAATCAAATGAGGGCATTACACAAAAAAATTATTAGTTTAAATAAGCACTAAACAAACAGTAAATGATTTTGTTTTTTAAATAATGAGACATTCAAATATTTGTCAGTTGGACACTAACAACTTTTTAGAATGACATTTGAAAGCAAAAAAAAAAAAAAATTGTTACTAAACAAACAGTAAATGATTTTGTTTTTTAAATAATATTTGTAAAAACACATCAAGTAAACTCATGTAATATTCACCATGTAATATATAAAATGAATTGTCATCTTGAAGTAAAACATTTAATATTACCACAGAAAATGGAGATCTCTACTAAAAATTTTCCCTCTGAAAATGTAGCATGTGATTGCAGAACATGCTAGGATTTTCAACAGAAATGCTAATAAACTTTTTTTTAATAAACAACTTAAACCAAAAAAAAAAAAAAGAACAAAACCGCAAAAAGGAAAAGACATTAATTATGAGACTTTTATTAAGTTTTATCCTGACAGAACCATTTATTTTACATCATCATTAAATATGGAAGAGAGAAATCTGGATAATAACTGAAAATGTTGAAGGACTATAAAAAAAGATAAAGATAAAAACACATTTCCACACATATACTCACAGGGTTTATTTTCTTTCAATTTGATATCATTGTGACATTACATATTCATTGTGGGTGTGCTTTCTATCTTCCTATGTTGCATCTCTGATACCAAAGTATCAATAATTTGTATTAGTCATTCATTGCACAGAGATTATCCACTTAATGAATAATATTTCTGTAATGTAATTTTCTTAAACCACTCTCATGCATGTTAGACTGATTTCTATCCATTTTTAACACCCTGTAGAGGAAGGTAGGCATAAAAATAAGATCAAAGACATATGAAAAGATGTATGATCTTCAAGATGCACATTTTGTGCTGAACCATTGCATATCAAAATCTCTTAGACAGATCTTTGGCATTGTTCAATATATATATATATATATAACTGTAGTAATTGATTATATATATATATATATATATATATATATATATATATATAATCAATTACTACAGTTTAATTGATTTGTCAAACTTACTGCTCTTACAACATTGACACAAAACACTTAATGGATGTACATTAATAACTTTTATTAGACATTCATTAGATGAGAGAATACACATTTGATAAATAATATTTATTTAATGTAATTTTCACTACACAACTCTCACATAAGGTGGGGAGGGCTTCTATCTGCTTTTAACACCTTGCCAATCACAAACATATGACCAAAGACATGTGAAAAAGAAATATGCTCACCAAAATGCACGTTTTGTGCTGAAACAGCACTTATCAATTGGCCCAGATTACAATCTCTATGTATCTTAATCAATTACTACAGTTTAATTGATGTGAAACTTACTGCCCCATTATTTCTTTCTCATATAGTTAAGCCAAAATATTCAAGTTTGGATAGTGTGATTGAGAAGTCAAGTTATATTTTTATTGTCATGAACTATTACTCCCTTTTTTCATTCAGTTAAACAGAGTTAGTGAAATTAGAATGGTCTGATAAAGAATAGTGAATTTACCATGAAAGAATAATACACCACCACTTACAATGATTCTAAATTACATTATTATTAAAGTTTGAATATTATGGTATATTTACAAAGTTTTTCACATTCTCTCTATAACATTATTGGATTTATGTATATCAAGCTTATATAAATATTTGTGTATAACTAAGACAGAAAAACAAACAAATTCATTAGAACTTACAAATAATAATTACAGAGTTGACCATATGAAGAAAAACCCAAAATTATTTTAATAAACTCATAATATAAAACAATAAGCTATTTAGGCATTTATTATTTTGCAGGCTGCAAAAAAGTTTATTAGCTAATAATTTTATTCCTTGGTGAAGTCTCAAGCCAATTCCTAATCTCAATTCATACAGTTTGGATAGTATAGTATTTATATTATGGTGGAGTCACAAACTAAACTGCATCTAACTACTATACAATTTTAATTATACCACTATTAAACAAAAATGTAAACAAACAAACAAGAAAAACATTAAAATTAGCAAATTTTACAATATTCATTAGCCATTTTTCCTTCTCTGAGTACCATATGTGATCATGTTAAAAAAAAAGTAAAATTTATAAACAAATTTTATATGCCAATAGTCATTTTACCATTTTGGAGTTCAGATATAATTATATATATATATATTAAAATAATTTCTTGAGGATATATATATATATTATTATATATTATTCTTTCTCTATTATTCTTTTCAAATGTGATGAACAGAATTTCACATAATGAAAGATTTTCAAAGTCTAAGAGTTTGCTAAAAGTTTTACAAAATTTTATAACATACTTATAGTTAATACTGATTAAAAACATTAAAATAATTGAGAGATCATAATTCCTTGATACAAAGATTAGTCTATTATGTTTCTGTAAGAGAAAAGTTACAGAAAAAAAAGAATATAACCCCGAGTGTATTTATTTAATAGCTACGAAAGTCAAGACATTTTGTGATTGATTTTAAAAATAATATTACTATAATTGGTTATATTTTCTTATTCTTATTGCTTCAGTGATACTGTAAACTATATAAAAGTATGTCCATTCAATTAACTACATTATTATTATTATTATTATTATTATTATTATTATTATTATTATTATTATTATTATTATTATTATTATTATTATTATTTAAAATTTTGTTTGTACTGTAATATTGATTTATTTATAAGGGTTCAAGGTTAAATGGGCTTGTAAGTAATCATTAAAAAACAGTCAAAACTTAGACAATCCCATAGCAATAACAATCAACAATTTCGAATTGTTGTCAAGGCAACCTCCTACCACCTTCATTGTTAAAAGGAGGTTGCCTTGACAACAATTTGAAATTGTTGATTGTTATTGATATTGGGATTGTTTAGACGTTGACTTGTTTTTAATGATGTATATAAAATACCTGTATTATATATATATACATACATTAAAAATTACAGTACACTTGCATTATAATAAACAAAACACATTTTAATCTAATCAATGTCAATCAAAATAATATATAAGCTACTATAAGCTATAAACATTAGAATGTGATAGGGACTTAGAACAAAATCTAGCATAGTTTGCAGATACACTGTATTATCATTGAGCAAACAATAAACATCCATCAACCCAAAATGGCAAATTTAACAAATTTGTCTCTGAGTTCAAGACTAGTCAAAAGATATGGCTTTCCTTCAGATGCTTGATAATTCTCAATTGAGATATCAATTGAGCTTCCTTGAACAGAAAATAAACGTGTGTATGACTGCCAGACAAAATAAATTATAATTCTTCATTTCCTCTAAGCTGTAAGTCACCAGAATGTGCAACAAAAAATCTGCTGATTCTATACACTGACTGTCTGTGGGTGATAAATTTCTGTTTGGTTATCAACAGAAATTGAATGCAAACCAATTGATAGTACTTTTAAACAGAGTGACAAGATTTGTCATCAACTACACATGATATTTATGGTCAAAAAAGCTCTCCTTTGAAGAAAAATGGATTTTTATACAAATGCATTTGATGAGACCAAACAATTTCAAACTGTCATAAGGGAGGGGGTTTAAAACTTGAATTGGAAAATGATTGCAAAGATAAAAAATTTTAATTGTGGAATTGAGGAGGGGGGTGCAATTTGCAACAAAGAAAGAAAAAACATATATTTGACAGAATAGCTCAGTTGGTTAGGGCATTGCCTTAAAATTCGATATTAACAGCATCTAAAAATGTAAGTTCGCCTCCTATGCTAATATTGTCACTGAAGAAGAGTGGAAAATACTAACCACTCGAAATTTTGTGTAATTATTAAATAGTGTTGTCTATTCCTGTGTTATTTATTACTAACAAATTGTTTGTATTTGAAAAGTGTAAATATTTGTAATCGTTTTTCTGCTTTAAATTAAATTATATTATTAAACGTAAGCAAATTATATCCCTTTCTTAGATACTATTCAATATTGTAAATCTTTTTTACCCCTCATGTGTCATAGCATCAGCCGGGAAGCGAACCCGCTAGCCTGCGACAACTGCTTGTAAAGCAGCTGTCGCTGATCTCTCGAGGACTAATGCTTGACAATATTGTAAATCTTGTCATTATTTTCTATTTGCTATTGTTTTTTAATGATCTTTAAAGTGATAAATATACTATTGCAAAGCATATTTTTCGTAAAGAAAAGATTTATTTTATTGAAATGCTTTCTATAGCTTCTCCAAGTTTTAATTTCGTTATAATAAAGAATGAAAACATTAATGAAGCAAAGAAAATTAAACTTTATTGAACAAATAATGTTTATTTATAGATATTTATATAAAATATCTTATTGAATTTAGTGCAATGATAAAGTATCAGATTCGAGCATAAAGCTCTCAGATTCGATTCCGATTCTGGATTTCCGGTGCACAAACTTATTCCGAACTCCCATGAGCTCAGCGTCAGTTAAGCCGTTCAATTATTTGTTCACATTAAATAAATAAATGAAGCCACTTAAAAATAAAAATAATTCTACGTAAAAGCAAAGCTTAAAAACAATGTTCTTTTTTTATAACAGCACTTTATTTATTTAATTTTCCAGTATCAGTTCTAAGTTCTCTGCTACTTCTATAAAAATTGTTTGAAAAAATCTTCACAGATAAATAAACAATAACAAAATGTTTTGTTTATATATCATCACTCAATTATAAACATTGTCAATAATTTATTTTAAAAGATTCTTATTTATCCTTCGTTTGCTGCAAACTATGGGATTATATGATTATTAAATATTTGAAAACCAGGCACTATTCATAAACCTGGAGCTTAATTGTAAGTATAGAAGACTTGAACTCAGATTTTCAAGCACTCTTCAACTATCCACACTATCTCATACAACTGACACACATGACCACACAAATGTAGAAAAGATAAATAATCACCAATAGACGTAGTTCGTGCTAAACAAGAACTTATCAGTTGGTCCAGATTATCATCTCCATATATATATATATAATCAGCGCTTAGTTTATATTAAGATAGCAAATCTTCATACTTTAATGGACAGGCTTCAATCTACTCCAACTTTCAACTTTTCAGTCATCCATATCATTGAAAATATAATGATGAAAACCCAAATCCCATGCTTATGCCACTGTTATTTATTCTGTGTATTTAAATGGATAAGGTCCTATATATGAGGGATCAGAGTGACTTGAGGTCAACATGGGCATTGCAATAATATTGGCATCGGCATAAAATTTGGGTTTACATCATCAGATTTTCAATGATATGGATGGCTAAAAAGTTGGAGTAGATTGAAGCCTGTCCATTAAAGTATGAAGATTTGCTATCTTAATATAAACCGAGCACTGATTATATATATATGGGAGATGATAATTTGGACCAACTGATGCATAATGGTTTAGCATGAAATACTTTTCTACATGTGTGTGGTCATGTGTATCAGTTGTATGAGATAGTGTGGATAGTTGAAGGGTGCTTGAAAATGTGAGTTCAAATCCCCTATACTTATATATGATTATTACAATTTTGATACTCTGCCATTCAAAATATTAATGTAAAAAATATTAAAAAACAGAGTTTAAATATAAAATTTAGAAAGGTTTATTGTACCAAGTATACTTCCAATGCTTTTGCATCATATTCATAATTAATCTGTTGAGGGCATTTTTTTTTTCTGATTTGAATGCTATTTGATTAAAAGGTTTATTACATATTCATCTTGTGTAATGAACTACAACTCTTTTATTTTACGTTTGCAATCGTTTCTTTCTTAGCACACAATTTTAACAACCCTTGCAACACAACTATGGTTGTGATCTCTTTCATTATTATGATAGACAGATGAATTAACAACTTTAGTCTTAATCATAGATTTTTTGTACATCAATAAATGCTGAGTCATGCTGTGCTGATCCAATGTTAAAATTTTGTCCTTTGTGTTGTCAATAAGTGTGTTTGTCTGAGCATATATGTGATATTTCATTACCCATATGGTAGAGCAATCCAGCTTTTATAACTTCTATGATCTACCATTTTATTATTTTTTTTAGTTTTGAATTGCTCTTTCTCTATATATATATATATATATAATCAAAATAACCTCAAATTCACAACTCAACCAGACTAGCCCCCCAAAAAAATAAATTCAAAAATGACCAATAGTTTCACTGCTACAAGCAGACTTCTTAAATTAAAAGAACTACAAAATAATACTTTTTTCGGCTAACCTGATTGAATTGAAAATTTGGGGTAATTTTAATTAGTTTATTGTCCAGTTTAGTTTTAGGTTTTTAATGTTTATATATATATATATATATATATATATAAACATTAAAAACAGCAGGCTTTAATCAAGTCATCCACATACTGATGAATGCTCTCAGCTTTATCCAATTCATATTGATACAAATAATAACTGCAGTATAAAAAGTTTTTTTAGCAAATGTAAAATAAATATGAAGCAAACCAAAAATCAAATAACATTCAAATCAGCAAAAATGTTCTTAGCAGACTACCCACGAATATGACATGAAAAAATTGTAAGTATACATGATACAATAAATCTTTCTAAATTTTATATTTAAAATCTGTTTTAGTATTTTGTATATTAATATATGATTATTGTATAGTGAACATGCAGAGCTTGTTTGGGTTACAGAGAAGTGTGATATTGATTACTTTCATTGGGAAGATATGGGTGAGAACAGAATACAATGAACAGCTATGATTAAACAAAGAGTTGAAGTCAGGACAGTTTGATGCAGACAATGTTACAAGACAGTACTGGAAAAAATAAAATAATTAGAAGAATAAACCAGCATCTTCTACATTTATGAATATATGTATGATTCATGGATTGGTTTATACAGGTAATGACAAAGTGTTGAAGATAGAAAAATTTGATGCAGAAGTTACAAGACAGTACTGAAAAAGATCAGACAACTAGGGGAATGAATCAGAATTTTCTTTCACATATGGATATATTTATGACTCATGGACTGGTTTATACTGAACCAGATGCTTTATCCACTTCAAAGGCAACCATTGTGAAATCAAAACTAAGATCTATATTTATAAAGTTTTTAAAAAAAAACTGTATTTAAAATTGTGATATATTTTTTAATGTATTAAGAGTACTTGCCATAACACACATACTCAATTATAAAGACATTTTAGTTTTAAAAAAGGACTTTTAATTGTGAGAAGTTTCTTTTTATTTTGTTGACTGTAATCTATTTTAAAAGCTGAAATTTATTTTCTCATTTATTTAAATTTAATTAATGTTTGACAATAGATAAGAGCCCTGGTTAGATTTTGTTTTTAATTAAGATTAAGCAGGAGATATAGATTTACCTTAATCAAAACCTTTTAATTAGGATTAGATGGAAGATAACAATTTTGCATAAAAGCTTTGCATTTTTGACTGTTATTATTCTAACTTTTTTATATTTGCTAATGGTGAACCACAGATTGCCGAAGTTGGATTTTTGCTGACTGATAATAGTAATTGCTGCCTGCTATGCTAAGAAAGAATTGTGTAGCTAATCATTAGTAGTAGAAGTAAATATGCTATGAAATTGGAAATAGCGAGCATCCATCCAGAATGCAAAAATTACCTACCTTGAAAAACATGATTAACAATATACAGTGCTAAACCAATCCAAAGATGAACTCTGGAACTCCATAATTGTAACATCATGAACATGACCTAAAAGCCTAGTCCAGAACTGATCCTAAAAATTGCCTTCATACTCCTGATAAAATAAATGGAAATCAAAAACCTTCATAATGAATTCTAAAAAGAAATAAACAGTACACACCCTGCTAAAAAAATCAGCCAAACAGAACATTATGCCTCAAAATTAAACTAGAATTTTTCTATCATAACCAGGGCTTAAATCTCTTGGTAACTCTCTATGTTAAAGTCTCAGCTTAATCTAAAAAGAAACTTGCACTTATAATAAATTATGTCTAATCAGTTAAATATTATTAATTACTTTAGAAATATTTCTTTATTATGTATTGGAGTCATAGTTATAAAATTTTAGATTTTCAATTTATTTATCTGAGAGCATATTGCAAGTTCAGATTTTACACTTATTGTTTCTCTTTTTTTATAATTAACTATTGTTAAAAGCTTTGACAAATATTAGTACTTTTCTTTTTAACTCCCATTTCGTACTATTGGTTGAAACTAAGTTAATCAATCTGGGTTTGCATTTCATGTAGACTGTAAATGTTTTAACTGCTGACTCATTGATTGTTTAATTCTGTTTTCTTAAATCGTAGTGATTTTGTTTTATTTCAGATTATATAATATTGTAATATTCTATCTTTTGTTGGAATCAACCTTAAAGGTTTTAGATGTGGCTTTTCATTAATGTTTGCAGGGAATGATAATCCTATTACATGCTGAGCTTTTGTCGGGTTGTAGGAAAAAATCACTCTGCACTGTTTGTCTACTTCCAGACATGATCGTTTTCCTTTGAAATCTCTAAATAAAGGAAAGTGGAATTTGTTTAGATAAATTGCTGTCAGGAAGAAATCATAATTCCCTTTAATTCTTAGGTAAAAGTACTTATCTGTCAAAGTGTTTGATGCCAATGCTCACATACACTCTCTGATAAGCCAGGTGGAGGAATTAGAGTCAAACTTTTATATTTTGTTTGACTAATATTTATTTTGGGAATTTATTAAATTATTAAGAATTTTTGAATTTAATAAACTTTACAAATTTAATATTTATTTTACTTGTTGGCTAATGTTTGATCATGTGCCCTGTTCCCTCAATTGTCTGGAAAATGTTAAGATCTCTTTCTCTCTCTTGAGTCTAGCTGGTAGCATTTATCATCATCAACTCTTGATCCCTGTAAATTCATTTTTCTAGGTTGACAGTCACCTAGAGGCACTCTCGGTGATCAAAAGAAGTGAAGGAGTGACCATTACAATATGGGCAATGAATAACAAAGTTTTGAAGTCAGAAATGTTTGATTCAGGAAAAGTTACAGGGTATTATGGGAAAATATTAAATAATTAAAAGAATAAACAGGGATATTTTACATTTATGGATATATTTATGATTTATGGATTGGAGTTGGAAAATGTTGATGCAGAAGAAGTTACAGAAATGATCAAATATCAAATAACTAGAAAAATAAACCAACATCTTCTACATATAGACATATTTACAATTCCTGAATTGGTTTATACCAGTAATGGCAAACAAAGTGTTAGTTAGGACAGTCTGATACAAAAGAAATTACAAGATGCTATTGGAAAAAAATCAAATAACTAAAAGAATGAACCTGGATTTTCTACATATGGATATATTTATGAATTATGGACTGGTTTATACAGGCAACAGAAAACAAAGTGTTGAAGATAGAAAAGTTTGATGCAGAAGTTACAAGCAGTACTGGAAAAGATCAGATAATTAGGAGAATAAATCACCATTTTCCACAAATGGATATATTTATGATTCATGGATTAATTTATACAAACAATAGCCAACAAAGTGTTGAAGACAGGAAGTTTGATACAGAACAAGTTACAATACAATACTGGAAAAATAAAATAATTACAAAAATAAAACAGCATCTTCTACATTTGTGGATATATTTAAGAATCATGGATTGGTTTATCCAGGCAATGGCAAACAAAGTGTTGAAAATAGAAAAATTTGATGCAGAAGTTACAAGACAGTGCTGGAAAAAATCAAATAACTAGAAAAACTAATATGTATCTTCTACATATAAATAGATTTTATGATTCATAATTTGATTTATACAGTCAATGGTCAACAAAGTGCTGAAGTCAGGAAAGCTTGATGCAGAAGAAGTGACAAGACAGTACTAGAAAAGATCAGATAACTAGAAAAATTAATATGTATATTCTACATATAAATAGATTTATGATTCATGGATTGATTTATACAGGCAATGGCCAACAAAGTGTTGAAGTCAGGAACATTTGATGCAGAAGAAGTTACAACACAGTATGAGAAAAGAACCCACATCTTCTACATATGAGATTTATGATTCATGGATTGGTTTATACAGTCAATCTTATTTTTTATAAATATAATAAATAATGTAATAATAAATAATTATAACTTTTTTAGTATCTGTAATTGAATTTAAAGTAACTACTACCCGCTGAGTTATATGAAATCAAAAACAACAAAGGCAGAGCTTAAAAACAGGAGTATTACTATTCTGTCTTTCATTGTTTTTGATGTCACATAACTCAGTTGGCGGTAGTTACGTCCATTTCAATTACAGATGCTTAAAAAAGTTAAGATTATTTATTATCACATCTATTAAACTACTATTTCATTTAATATTCATAGATTCTTAAAAGTAAAACTCATTCTTCATCCTCTGTATATATTAATGGTGATTTCATATTATTTAGTAAAACAATAGACAAAATTCATCCTACAATTTCAAAACTACATCAAATACTAAACTTATGTAACAGCAGAGCTTAAACACACAGAATGTTTCCATTCTGTCTTTCTTTGTTTTTGACATCATATAAGTCAGTGGGAGGAAATCTTCCATTTCAATTACAAGACCTTTGTGTTTATGGAGATAGTGTTATTTTAAAAAATGTCAAGTTTTATTCAACAATCGAGAGAAATTAAAATTTCATACATCATTTCTTTTTCTATTTTAATGATCTGTAAACACATTTTAGTGAATTAGTAATAAAAATTCAATGAAAACATACTTTAATATATATACTACCTTTGATTATGCATTACTTAAAGCTTACACAGTTTGAAATTTTGCACACTAAAATTGTTAGATTGAATAAACAACTAGATACCTTTAAAATATTACAATGCCATCAAACTGGGATCTTTTCTATAAATTCCTCAGATGAAAATAGATGTATGGGATCTACCATTCTGCTCTCACACTAAATTCACACAACATTAATATTTAACGTCATAGATGTATTTTCATTTAATACTCTTAAAGTTATAAGATATTAAAACAGGCAAAACTCTCTATACGTATTGCCACTCAGTGCCAGAGTAATCAAGGGATGCCAGAAGGATTGTGCATAAATCCATTGATTACTCTGGTTTGCACTGAGTGGCAATACTAATATAGAGAGTTTTGCCTGTTTTAATAACAGTTAAGAGTAAGCATAAGAAATAGTGATCATGTGATATTTAGTGATAAGATATTCTTAAAAACATCTTTTCTCAATTAATTTTCTTTCCAACTTTGCATCTCTAATTCTCGATTACATACATACTCAGTGATAGAGTGAGTTCATTTATTAAATTAATAATTTTTTTATTATTTTTTATTTTTTAAAAAAAAGTTCGAAATTTAAAAATTATTGCTTAAAAATGTATTCCAGAAATTAAATTTTAATTGTGAATAGTTCTTTTGTTTTTAAAATTTCCTGATATAAAAAACATTAATTATTTCAATAGCAGAAAGAAAACAAATAAAATATAATTTTAATATCTTTTTTAATACATGTCAAATATATCATAGTTTTTATGTACTCGCAATTTTTTCAAAATGTTTATTTCGTTTTCTTGGCAACATAAAGAGTGCTAGCCTAAAAGACATTAAAATTCGTAAATTTAAATAATTTCAATAAGCACGTAAATAAATGATGATTATTAAATCTGAATGCACAACTATAGGAATAACTCACAAACCCTTATACAAAATGTCCATTTTTGTGTGTCAAAATGTATACTTACTTAAGTATAAGTTTATTACGCTTTGCAAATTCTTATTACGCTATACATGCTGATTAAATTATATAGATGTTCAGGCAGTCATACGACTGATGTTCAAAAACCAACTGACTTATTGGGCACAATAGTTCAGCTTAAAAAACTTGTTTTTTTTCTCATGTGTCATAGCTTCAGCTGGGAAGCGAACAAAACCCGGGACAACTGCTCCTAAAGCAGCTGTCACTGAACCTCTCGACCACCAATGCTTTTTTAAACTTACATTTTAAAATTTAGCATACCACTAAATTAAGGTCCTTAATGCAAAAAAAAAAAAAAAACAGTCCAATAATCCAATGCCATTGATTAATATGCTTATTCGCAGTCTTTTAAAATATATAAAAAAAGATAATAAGTTAATTTTATCCTTCTATTTAAATAAATTCATTCACAAACATTTTTAATTGGATCAGAACAAAATTTTCAATTTTAAGTGAAGCAGAAAATGTCATACGTCCCTAAACTTATTTGGTGAACTTTCCTCTTTGTAGAATATATATATATCTTCTCCAAGTGAAGAAACAGAAAGATGCAATGGGAAATTTGCATTCTCTTATTTATCTATATTTCTAGTGATATGATTCCTTACAGGTTGAAATTACAACATTACTTTTTTAAATTGGTCATAATAACTTTGCATAATCACAGAAAATTAAATATATATATATATCAAAAAATATTTGTAATGAGAAAAATGAACCCTGTGTGCTGTGATCAATTTATTAATATTCAGCTTTATTTTTCTCAGCAGCATTCTTAAATCATTATGATTAGTTAAATATATATTTCAGTAGTATAATTTTCACTACACCACTTTCATGCATGGTAAGGATTGGTTTCTGTCCACTTTTAACACATTGTGGAGGGGTGTAATCATAAACATGACCAAAAACATGTAAAAAAATGTACAACCCCAAGAAGCACCTTTCATGCCAAACCAGCACTCATCAGTTGGCCCATATCACAATTTCTTTGTCATTGTTCAGTATATGCAAATAACCAATTACTGGAGTTTTGATAAGTGTCAAACTTAATGCCCTCACAATCTTGACACAAATCACTTGACAGAAATATATTAATAATTTTTATTAGTCATTCCTTAGACTAGAAATCATCCACTACATGAATAATGTTTTTGTAGTGTAATTTTCACTGCACCACTCTCATGCAAGGTAAGGACTGATTTCTATCCACTTTTAACACCTTGTGGAGAGGTATACTCATAAACATATGGCCAAAGAAATATTCATTAAGCAGATAATTTCTAGTATAATGAATGACTACTATTATTGATTAGCTATTTGAAAATGATTTCTATTTTTAGTTAATACATTTGTCACCAGAGTGTACACATTCCAATAAACGTGATGAAGAAAATGTCATTACTAACTTTTGTACTATAGTGCATAATCCAGATTAAGTATAAATATATGTTTTTTACAGCCAGAATGTTTGGTAGCCATCATTGATTTTAAATACTCTCATTTCTTGTTACATCTTTCAGTTTCTCTATTAATTCTTCTGTGTTTATATTTAAAAAAGTGCTCCAATTCCATTGCAGTATGTTCATTTTAAGAACATTTTGAAAGCACTGATTGAGATTAAAATGCCACATCTCCAAGTGACAATAGTTAAGCAAATCTTCTACTGTTGATAAATTCACCTTGTTTTAAATTTCGCTTGTACAATTTTTTTATTTTATTTTTTGCTGACATCTAAAAACAAAAGTACTTGTTTGATTAAATTCAGTCAAGTATTGGTGGCCGAGTGGTCAGCATAGCTGCCTTACAAGCAGTTGTCCCAGGTTTGTGGGTTCACTTCCCGGCTGATGTTTTGACACATGAAAAAAATACAGCTTATCATTTACCTTGGGAGCTATATATTTCTTTCACTAAATTTATTATTTGTCGAATTATCTGTTACTTCTGGAACCAATCAAATTACCTCATAAAGCATTAGCTTTGATTGCTAAGAAATCTAACAATGAATGAAAGAGATTTATAAAATGATCCCATCAGCATCTTTTGATAGCCTATGAATTTTGTAAGAAGCAGTAAGTGATTGAATTGTTCATCATTTTCAGTACAAAGTTGTCTTAACAATATGTCATCCAATGAATTGATTTGATTTGATTAATTCTTTTAATGGCATAATATATTGCCTATGCAGGCATTCATTCAAGTTTTTGACAACTAAATGTTGATAGTAATGTCACAATATATAGTGAATACATTTAGAATCACTTTTCTAAAATTCATAAAAAAAATCCCCATTGTGACTTCATATTAATGGAGTGTCATTAGTAAGAACTAACAAGATATTACTCAGTGAGATTTCTTTTTCTTTAAAAATGTCTTCCAACCCATGAAATGCTGATTCTCCTTAAAATTTTTAGGCATATCACTCTGTTAAACATGTGGTGAAAGATTTTATGTTTGTATTTCTTCCAAGTAAGATTACCTATTATGCACATATAGATATATACACACAGATGGTGAAAATACTTAAATCAGAAACACGTTATCTTGTTTTGATTTCTTTTTCCTTGCAGTAAAACAGTTCTTTGATCAGTCATATATTTCATAATTATGCTAAAAGACTGTATATTGGTTTTGTTGCATTCTGAATGCATTCTGAAAATGATGGAGACAAAGGTCTGTGGCAATCAGGAGGTGAGTAAAAAAGAAATAAGATGTAGCTTCCATTTTCTTTTTAACCACCTGCTTCCTCATATTATTCCTTTTAAATATCTCTAAAAACAAGACAAAGTTCAATGTTTATAATGCAAACACGCACAAACATAGAAATGCATAGCAGAAGCATTAGATAACTTTTATTTAACTTAAACAGAAAAAATAAATATTATCTTCTTTAAATTCTTATTCATTATATTCATCCACTTCATGAAGAGAATTTATCAGTTACTAATCTTCATAAATTGTGGCTACAACAAACAATGAATTACATCATTGATGACTGTTAAATTTATGGCTAAGGAGGCAAAAGTGAAGGAAGTCATAAAGCCACTAGTGAATCTAATCTCCTGATTGGATAATTTCAGCAGGTTTCTTTACATCTTATTAATAAGTTACACTGGGTATATGCATATGCTATATAAATAAGATTTAGCAGAAAACTACCATAATCAAACTCATTAAAACTTTAATGCTATCAAAATCAAATGATTAACTTTGTGACTTTGTTTTGCTTTTGCATTAAATTAAACTTTTTATAGATAACTATGATGAATCAATGGAAATAAAAGTGTAAATATGCCTCATAATTAGGAAAAGCAGTCAAGCGTTGGTGGCTGAGTGGTTAGCACAGCCATCTTGCAAACAGTTGTTCCGGGTTCGCTTCCCTGCCTACACTTTGACACATTAAAAAAAAATTAGGAAAACCAGCAGATGATGTTATTAAGCAACTAGATAGTTCCAAGCTGAACATCTTGGGAATTATTATTTTGTTTGAATTTCAAAACAAGACAAAGATGAACCATGGATCACATTTATCTCAGTGCACAAGGTGTTTTATGTCTGCTTTATCTCCTAATAAAATGTAGACAAAGAGCTGTTAACAAGTGGTTTAGCATGGAGCTAGCAATATTGATTGATTGCCTGGAAACACACTGTTAGTTGCCTAGTAACTAATTGTTGATTACGTAATAACTCATTGAGCACACTTTTCTCAAATTATTAAATAGGTTTTGCATATTTATTTCCATTGTTTTAATCTTTTAGGAATTACTTAGTTTACAGTTTTTAAATAAAAATAATTTAGCATATATAATTTATCAATTTTTTAACTTTTTAAACTGAGTGAAACACTTATAAAGAGGCTTTATGGCATATTGGACAGTGTGTCCTGCACACATCCTAGGATATGAGTCCAGGCTGTGTAAACCTCTTTTCTTCATGAGTAACAAACAAGCTTTAGATTTTTCTTTCAGGTAAATAAACCACAACCAAAGCAACTATTCTAATAATAGTAATCAGTGAAAATGTATTGAGCAGGCTCCCATAAATCTGAATTAGTAAAATAAATATTGAAATGTTGACTGCAAAAATAAAAATACAAGTATTCTATGATATGGACTTCACAACTGATAACAGAAATGCCAAAATCCTATGATTTATAAACCCATATTTATATTTACACAATGAATTCTCATTTAAACTAATTTTATAAAAATAGGTGCACAGTTCTGAAATAAATAAAAAATTCAAAGAAGTTGCCCACCCATGATAATGCCAAATAATACCCGGCGTCAACCTAATGTGACATTACAAAATATCTGAAAGCAAAGTGTGGAACTCTTTTACTTCTAATTAAAATGTTCTAACCTTAAGATTGCCAATAATAATTGATATTTTCCTAGCAACATCAAGGGTAAAAATATATCTAGTTATTTACATGGAAACAATCCTTCACTTTGCTTTGTTAATATCATACCAAACTCAAAAAACATTTTATTTAACATATATAAACAAAATCTTTAACATGTTTTGTTATAATATTGACTGTGAGCAGATAAACTGGGTTTTTTTTATATTCAAATGGACATTATGAAGAGGAGATAAGTTAAACCAAATGTATATTCTGGCAAATTACTTTCCAAAGTCACCTCAATAATTTTAGTAAAAGATTCTTAAAAATAAGAAAAAAAAATCTCTATAACCCTCTACCTTCAATGAAATATTGAACAAATGATAAATTGGGTGTTTTTAATTTTAAAAAACAAAAATGATTTGTAAACAAAGAGCACAAATCACATGTGCTTCTCTGAACAGGTTGACACTCAAGGTTCTTTATCTTTTGATTCACAAGACATTGAGAATTCCATTCCATAATGACTATAAAACAACGGTTTTTAAACAGATGTAATGAAAATTACACTAGAAAAATATTATTCATAAGTGGGCAATGAATGGCTAGTAAAAATTAAAATAATTATTATATTTTTCCCATCAGTACTTCAAAGAATACATATATTTTAAGTCTTCTGTCCAGAGGTAAGTCAGAAAACTACACCATTTAGCTATTATTTGCCATTCTTTGAACTAAAATTATTTATGTAGCTCAAATTTAAATCTACCCTACAAACAGTAAACCTCTTTCCATCATAAAAATCATTATATATATATATATATATCAGTACCCTCTCCCCAACTTGAGATGAGGTGTGATTTTGAAGATTCTTTTTTATTGTTGTTTTTATTAAATCAAAAATGGTTTTTCATTCAACAAAAATTGTCTTCTAATTCTACTACATTTATACACAGCCACTCATAAATAAATAAGTATGGCCATTTCAACTCCAATGAAAAAAAAATGTTCTAGAAAGAAGTTTTGCAATAAGTACACAAACCAATAACAAATATGTCCACATGTCAGGTGTTGGTGGTCGAGTGTTCAGCACAGCTGCCTTACAAGCAGTTGTCTAAGGGTTTGCGGGTTCGCTTCCCTGTCGATGCTTTGACACATGAAAAAAAAAAGTATGTCCACATAATGTTGATCAATTTTTCTGTTTGATATTTTATGATGCTATCTTTCAATTTATACAGATTTTTTTATTTATTATTGAAATGTTTCAACACAATGTATAATTGTATTTCCCTAATATATTCTCTTCTCTGTGATATCACAAGTACAGCCACATAATGCTGATCCATTTTTCTGTTTGATATTTCATGATGCTATCTTTTAACTTCTTCAGCAGAAACTTTTTTTTATTGGAATATTTCAACACCATGTCTAATTGTAGTTCTCTAATGCAGTGGTCTTCAACCTTTTCATACCTGCAGACTAGTAAAAATAAGGATAAGGTTTCATGGCCCGGCAAAAATAAGAATAAGGTTTCGCGAACCGGCAGAAGTCTATAGATAAATTTTCTTAAAAGATGTAAACTGCTTAGCTTTAGATGAGCATAATTGTTATAACTGATAAAAACAACAATGTTAAATATGAAGGATGAAATTATATATATATATAGAGTTTGTATAATAAAAAATGTTTTTTTTTTTTTAATTGTGAATTTTTTTAGAAAAGTAATAAAAAAATGTAATTCTACCCCCTCACCCTCATAAACATCTGTGATAATTAAAAAAAAAAAACAAATTAATTTATGTATGATTGATTAGATTTTGTTTTTGTTCTGTTTCTTTTTTTTTAATTGGGTAAAAATGAGATGAAACAATAAATAAAAATTGTTTATATTAATTAAAAGTTTAAACTCATTATTTTGTTAAAACAAACTTTCCTGCAGCCTGGCAGAAAACGTCTATGGCCCAGCACCGGTTGGCGGACCAAGGGTTGAAGACCACTGCTCTAATGCATTCTATTCTCAGTGATATATTTCCAATGTAAGCAATCAATATCCCACTTCTACGAATAGATATTGCTTTTCCACAGAGATTAATTCTGGAATGTACAACCTTTATAAAAAATGGCTTAAACTGTAACCGTTCTCAATAACCACCTTCAATTTTTATGACCCAATATGTTGCAATGTAACATTTACATAATAATATAACAATAAACCATTTATAATATTCAGAAATTTAAATAATCTTCAAAATATATTTCTAGTCAAAATGAGATAAATAGATTCATACAGACAAAACTGCACACTTCTGATTACAATATTTTTTTTAAAAAACAAAAACCAATGCATATTCTCAAAACTCAATCCTCCGCCCCCTAAAACATTGCAAAAGCCCCTCCCCACCGGAATGAAAATTTACTTTTGCTTTTTTCCACAATTTTGTTTTATAATATAAAAATAAATCAATATCCTTTTAAAATACAAAGCTTTCTTTACTATTATTGCTGAAACCAATCTCAAAGCATTAACAAACGATAGGTGCAGAGAAAAATATTAATTTTATTGTTTTAAAGGTTGTAAATCAAGCCTCATATCATGTTTCCATATAAAGATAAGAGTGTTTGTGATTCTTGTATTTATTAGAACAGCAATAACAATAGATAAAAAAAAAAAAACTTAAGCTCAACCAATATTTCATATAATACTGCACATCTGCAAAACACAATTTAATAAGAATTGTATGAATTTTGATATATTTTTCCAATATAATATCATATGAAGTGTTAAAATACTAAAAAGTCCTAGAAATATTTCAATTACATAAAAAAAAAACCCTTTATAAAAATAAAATACTATATTTTATCAAAATCTTTAAATTTCTTGTTATATATAAATCTAATGTATAAAAAAGTTACTTATGAATATCATATATATATAAACATAGAAATATGAATTGAATCATAAATACTTTATGTGTGAACATTCACTCTGTGTAATTGTGTTATTCTTATAACTTCCAAGTTATTGAGCATCAAAACTACATTTGCTTAATTATTATCAAATTATATTAATAATTTTTATTAGTCATTCATCAGACTAGAGATTATTCACTTAATTACAAATATTTCTGTAATATAATTTTCGCCATACCACCCTCATCCAAGGTAGGGTCTGGCTTCTATCCACTTTTAACGCCTTGTGGAGGGGTGCAATCATAAATATATGACCAAAGACATGTGGAAAAGATGTATGAACTCCATGGTGTGCATTCCTAAAATTTTATTGGAAACACAGTCTAATAAAAATGTGCAAAGTTCTCAAAAGTTTTAAAAATGAACCTAATATCCTAATATTAAATATTACCTTTGTGAAATTTGCAATTTGGTTGTTTCCCACAAATATCTGAAATTTAATATTCAAATAATAAAACAAATACAGTATTTGTTTTATTATTTGAATATTAAATTATATATAAGTTAAAGAAATATAGGCCTTGATTAATATTATTAAATATATGAAATTATATCTATAAAAAAATCTGAAAATATGAATCTCAATGTATTAACTCTTTTCATAAAAATATGTAATTCTAAAGCACTCATTGACTTTTGAGTTCAGATGAAATGATAAAAATTGATAAACATAAACTAACTAATTGCAATGAGCCAGCTTTTGGAAAAACATTGCCAAAATCAATCATATAAGCTTACCTTTACTGCATAACTTTGTTCAGCACTATAATTCTGGCAGTTTTGCACAGAGTTGGCTTGGTGTAATTAATTAATGTTTATTAATTTATATGTTTTTATTTAAAGTCAAAGTAAACAACTACTTTAGAATTAAAATCTCTATAAATATGAATGCAACATGAATCATTAACTGATGTAGAGTGGATTCATAAACTATGCATTTAATTTTGTTTTAGGTAAATATAATTAATTTATGACATAAAAAATAAGTTTTCTTTTTCTGCACAAAGGTGTCAGGAACAATTGACTTTTACTAAACAATAGAGATTTCCTCAGGTTGAAATATATTGGACTTTATATAAAGCTTTTGGATTGACTAAATTATTGTTTCTACTGATGTTTCTACTTCAATAGTTGTTCTCTTGTTGAGCACTTTCTTTTCACTTTACACAAAAATTATTTAAATTTTAATATTGACTGCTCAAATGTACAGAATTTTCAAGGTGTCCTCATTCATTTATAATTCATCATTTCTATGAATTTCACCCCAACTTTCATAAATGCACATAATTTCTACATTAAATCACTTAATTTCACAATTTTATTTTAATATAATTATATGTCCACACATCCAAATAAAGACATTAAAATAAGCTTCCTTCAGGGCTCTTGTCTTCAGCTCCAGATAAGAATTTGAAGCTTAATGAAAGTTGTTCTTTTGTTTTCAAAATATTTGGTCCTTGTTTATAAAAATGTTCTAAATCATTTACTCTCACAAAGAATCCATTTAAAATATAATTTGTAATAACTATGAATAATTAAACTTTGTTTCATACAACATGGACACTCTGTAAAATATATTTGATTATCCAAATTATTTGTTCCAAATCATTTTTAATCCCAACTATTTTAAATAGTCAACATCCTGCAAGACTAAAAAAAAAATATTATTAGTATATGTATAAATACATTGTATTGATTTTAATGAGCTCATAAATAATTGTACGACATCAAATATGCACTGCTAGAAATATAACCACCTTCATAGAACAAACTAGTCAGAAAAAAGTATTAAGATAGTTCAAGCTACATCCTCAGAAAGTCATTTAAATGAACTTATAAATAAAGTCCACTTTCATCTTTCATCTGATGAAATAGATTAGTACTTGTATAACAAAAGACATATATTAATTAATGATTTATTCTTTAAGAATCTAACTTGTGAATTATCTTAATAATATATCCAGATGTGTTTCGTCCTTGAAACAGATTTATATTATCTTATTCTTCTCTTTCACTTTCTTTGCATATCTTCATATAATCATATATATATATTGCTTATAACATTTCTTTCATATACACTTCAATGCAAACAAATTTTCTTAAAAACTTCTTTAGAGCTCTGATGAAGACTGCTGGACAGTCGAAACTGTAAAGAAAATAAAGAAGTTTTTAAGAAAATTTGTTTACATTGAAGGTGTATATGAAAGAAGTGTTATAAGCAATATATATATATATTTGAATAGATTTATATACAAATACTGCAATTGGCAGCCTCAATCTAACACATTAGGAGAGGTAAATAAACAATTATAAAAAATAGTACAAACAAGAAACAATAGTGAGATTATTATTAATCTCTTTGGTGAGAGCAATTCATCAACACCCAATGTCAATATAAAAACGTGATAGTTTAAAATATAAGTGCACAATATTATTCTCACACACATATAAGAACCCTGATATATTGCTCTATTGTGGAAGATGGTGAGTGGAGGAGAGATTACATGGTTGTTATGCAATATTTAATTTATCTAGGCATCCAATAGAATTTCCTACCCAAATATATGGCCCATGCAAATTCTTTTAGAAGATATACTTATATAACATATAGAAGATTTAATACAGTAATATTACGCATATATTTGACTTTTAATAAGATATATTTTGATGTGTATTTTTATTATTTATTGATATTAATATTTTGGGCTAAATTCAAATAGGAATATAGTAACATTTAATTAAAATTAAATGTGGATTGGACATAATAAAAAATATTCTTTAACTCCTCACTGCTTTATTGTCTGTGTCCATACATTGTACTATCCATCCATAGGTGATCATCATCATCTCAAATAGATATAGCACAGGCTAAGATGGCAGTCTTTTAGTGATAATATATATAAAAAATCCCCAGAGATTTTAATAATAGTCAAATTTCATCATAAAATTGCTTACTAATGTACTGAATGATTTTCCCTAGTTACTACAATTTGGTTACTTCATAGAAACATTATGTCAATCTAAACATATGCAGTGTACAGCTTCATACAGTATAATAAAAAGCAGGATTAGTTATAACAAAATATTGCTAATTAACTGAATATTTATTATTTTGTATTCTAACCAATAAAATTCAATATATTTGGATATACATTTATCTCTACTATTAGTAAAACACATCCATTTTAGCCTCATAAATATGGAAAAATCTTAAGAAGTCAAAAATTTTACAATTTTAAATCTATGTACCTTATTTGTAAATTAATGCATAAGAGCACTCATAAACATATTCATTGAGACATATTATCTTAGCTAGAGAAAGCATTTAAAATATCTCTGTCAGGACCCCCACCAAACCTCTGACCATGGTTTCATGCTTTGGCATTCCTCAAAGAGGTGCTAGGGTAGGTTCTGTCAGGACCCCCCCAAACCCCTGACCATGGTTTTGTGCTTTGGCACTCCTCAAAGAGGTCCTAGGGTAGGTTCAGACACTAGTGTCTAAACCTAAACCCTAGCACCTCTTTGAGGAGTGCCAAAGCATGAAAACATGGTCAGAGGATTGGGGGTGGGGGTCCTGACAGAGATATTTTAAATGCTTTCTCTAGCTAAGCATTTATCACAAAGCTTGTTGAGGAATTGGCAATCCTCATTGTTTATAACTTATAAGCTTAAGAGAAGAGGGTCATGTGATCTATGACTCTTATTTTGACTATATATTATCTTATTTCTATATAAACTCACGAATAATGACTTCAGCACATTTACTAAGATCTGTTACCTTAAGTCTAACACATTGATATAAGGCATTACTTTATTTTTGTATAAAGACATAAGAGTGCATATACAAATATTAACTAAGATGTGTCAACTTATTTTTATATAAATGCATATGACTGCACTTAAATACAATAACATATGCTTTCATATTTTTATATAAATGCATTACATTGTACATAAATATTTTCACTAAGACTTGTTACCTTATCCCAATATAAATGCTTAAGAATGAGCATAAACACATTTACTTATATTATGTTATTTCTATATCAATATGTATGAATACACTTAAACACATTTACTAAAACATAATTATCTTATTTCCATATAAATAAATAAGTGCTCATAAACACATTTATTAACACAAGTTGCATAAGAATGCACAAAAACCTATTCATTAATACATATTTAAAAGTTCTACATGATTTAATTTGGAAAAAACAATTTAGTGCTATATAAGTATATATATATATAATTTGTAACATTTCCAAACAGAAAACAATTTAGTGCTATATAAGTATATATATATATAATTTGTAACATTTCCAAACAGAAGAACTTTTTAACAATGACTATTTCTGATGTTCAACAGATTGATGGTTTTGCTGCTTCAGATCAACATATAGATGGTGGTAAAGGAGATCTGAGTAATTTAGAGGTGGGTGTAGTTAATCAAATAGATAATGGATTGATAATTGGCAATGATTTTAATACAATATCTAGCGTAGATACAGAGTTTGATATTAATAGGGATTATTCTAGTAAACAACATTTACAGGGTCTAACATTAATTAATACAGGGGCAATCCCTAAACATTTTTCTACACATCTAAATAATAAGCAGGTTATAAGTAATTGACAAACATTACATAGTACATCGTTTCTTAAACTTAGGAAATTATATGATAAATTAGTTAGATATAGACAACATATTAGTAATTTTGCATATTTTATTAATAATAACATAATTCCTAAAGGCCTCAGAATAAAAATTATTGCTAACATAGACCAATTTCCTAGGGAACATGCAATTAAATGGGATAATACAATAAGAGAAGCATCTGTTGCATTAATACATATTTTGAAAGATGCATTTTTGGTAAGACTTAAATTAATTGAAAAAGAAATTATACATTTTGGTAGTTGTAATTTAATGAATATAGATGAACAGAAGGAATTACAGGAATGGGTTTTTTTTGAGAAAGAAGTTATTGGTGAAGAAATTTCATAATAAAATGTATCATTGGTTCAAAGTTATGGGTAATGAGCCAAGATTTGAATTAGTTACTAATCAGTCACAAACACTAATTAGTTGTATGACTTCTGATAATCATACTGTGTCGGATATTTCTACATCAGATATGATTCCAAATGATACTGATCAATTATTTATATCATCTTCACATTCATTAGATTGTGCTGAAATGTTACCATCTGTTCTTAATAGTGATGCTGGTTTAGCATTGGTTCATAGAGTTACAGATTCTTCTGAATGCACTAACAATATTTTAGTTTCTAGAAATACAAATACTAATAAATCTAACTCAAATATTTGTAGCAATGACTTTTTATGTTTAGCTAATAAGGAAAACAATGTGATTAATCTAACTAACATTAATCTTAGTGAGGCAGAATGTTCACTGTTAAATAAAGGTTTATCTTTTTGCCCTACAGTTCAGTCATTTTATCAAAAAAATGAATTTAAAATTCATCAGGATTTAGATAATTTTTCAAGAAGACTTAGATTAAGAGAATTTTTTGGAAACCAAGAATGTGATACTATTGGGAAATTACGATCTGATTGGACATCACCACATCAAAGGAATGTGTTATTAGATACATACATTGATAATGT
Source organism: Epiperipatus broadwayi (assembly GCA_028023455.1). Taxonomy (NCBI): domain Eukaryota; kingdom Metazoa; phylum Onychophora; class Udeonychophora; order Euonychophora; family Peripatidae; genus Epiperipatus; species Epiperipatus broadwayi. The sequence goes on along the minus strand of JAQFVV010000039.1, from coordinate 1,851,519 downwards.
ATATCAGGATATTATTAATGAAATTAGACTTAAACAACATAGTAAGTATAAGAGTAATTTAACATTGAGAGAGATGAATGCATTACGCAATTTAGTGAAAAGACAGGATATTATTATAAAACCAGCTGACAAAGATGGATCAATAGTAATTATGAATAAAGATGATTATGTTAAAAAAGCTCTGGAGCTTTTAGATGATAAAATTTTTTATGAACCTATTTCACTAACCACTATTAATTCATTATTCAAGGGTATACTTTTTAGTTTAAAAGATATGAGAGCTAGGGGTCTTATAAATAATAATGTATATAACTTTTTAGTACCAACCAAAATTCATCCTAGTAGTTTTTATATTTTGCCAAAGATTCATAAACCTGGTTGTCCAGGCAGACCTATTGTAGCTAGTATTGGTAGTCCTACAGAAAATATTTCAGCATATGTTGATAATATTATTAAATTTATTCCACCATCATTTAATTCTTATGTTAAAGATACTACTCATTTTCTTTGTGTGTTAGAAAATATTAAATCTGAATTACCAGTTGATTGTTTTTTGGTTACTTTGGATATTGTATCATTATACACAAATATACCCCATGATGATGGAGTTGAGGCTATTAAATGTGCTTTACAAGATAGAGAGTATGATCATGGTCTTATTACTACTATGGTTGAATTAATATATTTGGTTTTAAGAAATAATTTTTTTTTACTTTTGATTCTAGATACTATTTACAGAAACAAGGTACTGCAATGGGTACAAAGATGGCACCAAGTTATGCGAATATTTTTATGTCAAAACTAGAGTCCTCTATACTTGATAATGCTAAGCTGAAACCTCACACTTGGCTTAGATATATAAATGACATTTTCATGATATGGCCACATAGTGAAGTTGAACTTCATAATTTTTTAAGTTATTTAAATAATTTTAATAAACATATTAATTTCACAATGAATTTTTCAAAATCAATTGCTCATTTTCTTGATGTTGAAGTTATTTACACTAATAGAGTTCTTACTACTACTGTATATAGGAAACCAACTGATAATAACCGCTATCTACATTTTTATAGTAATCATCCTAAACATTTAAAGGCTAATATTCCTTATAGTCAATTTTTAAGGATGAAGAGGATTTGTAATGATGAGAAATTTCTTCAACAAAATAATAGTATTTTATATAATAGATTGCTCAATATGAGGTATCCTAAGACATTGTTGGATAATGCAGTAAGGAGATCTTCTTTAATTGATAGAAAGAAACTTCTTTTATCTGAAAAGAGTAAAAAACAATTAGATGTTCCACCATTGGTTCTTACTTTTAATAGAGATTTACCTAATATTAACCGGATATTGGCAAAACATTTTAACATATTACAGTCCACAGATTATTTAAAATCTATTTTTTCTGATCCACCTAAGATTGTATATCGAAAACATAGATCACTTAGAGATATACTTGTCAAAACAAATTTTATTAGTAGTTCTGTACAGGAAAAAGGATGTTCTCCATGTGAAGATAAAAGATGTTTTACATGTAAACATATTGTTGTGACAAAAGTGGTCTTTAGTACTAAGAATCGTAATTTTAAATGGTATATTCCTAATTATGTTACATGTAAAAGTGTTAATTTGATATATTTGATAGAGTGTAGTAGATGTTTAAACCAGTATATAGGTGAGTCAGCAAATAGTTTACATGTCAGAATGACTAATCATAGATTTGACATTTTGCATAAGAATAAAGATAGACCGGTTTCAAAACATTTTAACTTACCGAATCATTCAATTGATGATTTAAAAATAGTGATTCTTCAGGATGGTTTTTCTTCTACAAGGGAGAGGAAACAAAAGGAGAGTTTTTTTTATTTTTAAATTCAAGACCTTAGAACCACATGGATAGAATTTGAACACTGGAACTATTACATCTCTGGGTTACCTGGTCTCCTAAATGATTTCTATATGTGAGTTTTTTATGTGAAAATTTTCTTATATGAGGTTTTTTATGTAAAGATTGGTTATATGGATGTTTAATATCTGTGTTTAATTGGTTTATAGATAAATAATTAGTTATTATAAATTATTGTACTTTGCACTAACTATAATTTTTGATTAAAATGTATAAGTATTTTAGTTTTTAATGAATATTAATGTGAGAACAGCTATTTTTTGTATGTGAGCATAGTCTAATTTTTCTATGTATGCACATATGTATATTTTAATTTTTAATTTTGGATTTTTTATTTTTATATTTATTTTAATTTAAATAGAATTTAAACTTGATTAGGAGGGAATGTAGTTTTTTTTTTGTTTGAATTTTGTCATTGATTGGGTAGATATTCTGTGTTAGATTTTGTGACCAATCAGGGGGGTTTTGTTAAAATTTTTAATCTTTTACCAAATCTGTAATTTTTGATTATCGCCATTTTACTGTGTATTTTTTTTTTTTCTGATGAAAACCAGTCCTCTGGTTGAAATATAATATTATTTATTGGATTTATAAGTCTTTTTTTGTTTATATATATATAAAATGAACTAAAATGTTAGAAGACAATCACATCACAATTAGATAAGCAATTTTTCAGATCTGAAGCAATGAATAAAGCACTAGTACAAGGTGAAATGCAAATCAGTTGGGAACAATGTCATTATGAAATATCTTTGTAAAAAATAACTTTAAAACTAATTTGATATCTAAGCATAATTATTTCTCTCCACTACAAAATAAAACAATGCTACAAATATAATCATTGTTCAATAAATAATTATTGAGTATAACTGTTATCACAGTCAAGTTACATCCATTATCTTTAACTAGATAGTTAAAGTGTTCTTGCTTCCATAAAAGAAATCTTTGTTATCAGTTAAATCAAACTCTGCCTAGTATAGTTTACCATGTATGGAGAGCAGTGGATTCAAAAACTAAATGTTCGTAACAATTGGTAGCTGATATTTTTATTTTAGTAAGTCTAAATTTAGTCGATGAAATGGAATTACTATTCTCAATATGAAACTCAAATGTATAAATGTCCCAAAACTTGTGAGTAATTGACTATATGATTCAGAACAATAACAATATTAAACATTTGAAAATCAAAAATAGTAAACTTGTATTGTCTGATTGAGGTTTTAAAAATCTATTCAAAGAATTGCTTAGAAATACCAATGAGAGATTAACTAATTTTAAACTGATGTCTCATATCTTCAATTTGCTAGTTTTGCCTACTGATATCACTTTTACTGTTCCAGACATAACTAATATTTACTTTATAAAGGTTCTTATATATGCAGCATGGCAGGATAAAGATGACTGAAGAGTGATTCTCTCTGCAAGTGGCATTTATTTTGATCTCTGAATTAATTAATACAAGCATTATGTAGCAATATAGGTTAGTTTACATTACAAAATTTTAAGAGTTATGGGAAGAAATGAAATAGTGTATTTAATATGTTAATGTACAATGATACACATTTAATTTTGTTTTAAATTAGCCAAAATTGCTACTAAAACATTTGAAAAAGCTCAAAATGTGTACAGTAGTGAAGCTATAAATAACAAGAATGTTTTCAGCTGATTTGCAAGATTTAGGGATGGCAGAGAAAACACTGAGGGCAATCTAAGAAGTACAAATTGCATTGTCACATTTCATGTCATAATTCATGAACCAGACAAAGTAATTCTTAAAATTACACATGTATTGAAGAGCAGATGGCGCTGCAGGCAGCTGAGAGAGAAAACCAATCATCTTTTCATTGAGTCACAAGATGTTTATATAATCATTCACTCTAAAAAATGCAGTTTTAAAAAATAACCTATTTCAAGATTTGTAATTAAAAATGATTTTAATTATTTAATTTAAATACGACATTATCAATATTTTTTAAGATGAAAAATAAATGTATATTAAAATCAATAAATAAATACTCCAATATTCTTTTATTAAAATATAAATGCAGTTAACTAACAACATATTACAGATAAAATCAAATATTTATTTTTTTAAGTTTAAAGTAAATACTTTCAATTTTACATCCAAAAAAATCTTCACATCATATACAATTAAATTTTATTGCCTTCAACAAAGTGATTATATAAAATATTTACAAAAAACAAACTTGGAGAAAAAGTTATGTATCAGCAATGTTAGAGATTTTTTTTAAAAAAAAAAAAATTAACTCTTCATTAAATACAGTCAGAAGAACAAACTTCTTTTTCCAGATCTAACAAAAAAATCCAGCTGGATTTAGTGTCCTTAAAAGGTTACTAAAATCTCAACTATTTCAGCCAAATACAAAGAACTCTCCACAATGCACATAATGTTAGAGATGAAGGACTTAGTTGTCAATGAATATTCAATCTAATTGGAGTCTGGGGATTCCTTATAATGTCTGTAAACAATTGAGCCAATTGAAAAATAAAATAAAATCCACGCAATAAATCAATAACAAGTCAGCGATCTTCGGATATATATATATGTTAAAACCAAGATTTCCACGGGTTACAGATATAAAAGACACTATCTGAGTTCATCCTTGTAAAATTTTTGTACTAAAAATAAATATACAAACGTTTAGTCTACATTACATCAGCGGTCAACTGGATAATGAATATAATGGAAACGGTTTTATTGGCCCTGTATATATTGATATACAACAATATTACAAGTCCTACCAATAAAAAACTGGTACAAAATAATAAAAATCAGAAACTATGTATATAAATAATTTTTAAAAAAATTCTTTCAATGGAAGGTATTTTATATGTAACAGCTTCTCTACATTGTTGTATAGTATTACATCTGGATGGGATTCTGGTGTTAGAGAAATCAATACTATGACCCATATCCATAGCAAGTGTAAGAGTGATGAGGCGTTGTTTAACTGCATTAACATATTCACCTCTTCTAGTACTAATGTGATGATTGCTCATATTTACAATTTTATAATATTCATTACCCAGTTGATACAAATCTAATCCAATCAAAATGTTGGTATATATATTTTTACTATAATAAATTATGCGCAAATGAATTTGTCTGCCTTTTTCAGGTCTTCAGACCTATCCATACTAAATCACTAATGGATTTATACTTCTTATTGATGCTTGCTTATATGCTGTTTTTTTTTTTTTAACTTTCAAGGGTTTGAGTAATTTCAACTAATATATAGATTATGTCAAATTATATTTGATACATATATTGATTTCCCAGCTAACTTCACAATTTAAAATTTCCATTTTTATCACATTAATTCCTCATAGTCCAACATTTATATCCATAAGTCAAAGAGAATAGCTGAAATAAGATAAGGTAATAAAAATGAAGATGCTTTACTGTATCTTAAACCATATAAATAAAAAACCTAAGGGCTTTATTGCTACAGAATGTGTTGGTGGAAGTGACGGAAATGGGTGTGATCCATATGTCTTAAGCTCCAGGGTTCACCACTCTATCAACATAATAAGTGAAGCAGTATATTACTAAAACATATTCTTTTGAATAAATTAGACAGCTTTAAAATTGTAATTAATATTTTAATATATAGTGTATATGAACACAGACTTTCACACAACCCACCACTCTCCACACTATCTCATAACACTGATACACTTGAACACATATAAGTTGAAAAGATAAACAATCATCAATACATGTATTTCATGCTAAACCAGCAATCAACAGTTGGTCCAGATTATCATCTCTACACATATATGCTATAAGTGCTCAGATATATATTAAGATAGCCAATCTTCATACTTTAATGGACAGGCTTCAATCTACTCTACACTCCAACTCTTCAACCATCCATCCAATTGAAAATATGATGATGGAATGCTCAAAGGCCACCCTGAGGTCGAGATTCTTGTCACACCCATGATGACCTAAGGTCAATCTGACCCCTCATGTACAGGACATAATCCATTTTAAATATTTTAAAGTATTTTCTGCATACATGTGCATATAGTACTGCCTTTAATTTATTATATTTTAGTGAATGAGATATTTCAGTTATTCTGTTAAATTTTTAATGGGAAAACATCTTTATAATGAGCTTTAATTGCCTTACCTTCTGTATATTTCGGATTAATACTTGTTAAATAAATATATGACATCATTATGGATCCGCAGAAGAATCAAGGTCTCTTCAAGTTTAATCCAGTTTTTCTATTCTCTAGCCCCTCTTCTCCAAATCACTTTAGCTCATTTCTTTATTTCATCCATCCACTTCACACATGATCTCTTTCTAGGTCTTTTATATTTTTTTAGAATCCAGTTTAAGATTTCAACTGTCCAACTATTATCATCTCTTTTAGAAATATGTTCAGTCAGCTCCACTTCAGTATTTTAATTCTTCAAATGATGTCAATGACAACTGTTTGTTTTCTCACCCATGTATTTTCAGTTCTCTTACTTCTTGTTACTCCTAACACACATCTATCCATACCTCATACAGTAGTCTGAAATCTCTGCATTGTCCAAGTATCATATCCATAGGTAAAAACTGGAAAAACAATTTTATTAAAAAACTTTCTGTTCAAGCACTTATGCATACTTCGTTTTAATAGTAAAATAAACGCAAATAAATCCAGTTAAATCAATTATTATTTTATTTTACCCTTGAGGTTATAAATATATAAATTTAACATATTAGGATAATATAAATTTAACATATTAGGATAATATAAATTTAACGCATCAATCTTAAGTAATAAAATCGTTGCTTTATTTAACTAAAACACCTGGATATTATAAAATATTAATACGGTCACGGCAACATGAGCTCTACATATATAATTTATATTATTACTTGCAACCACCATAATAAGCTTTAAGACTGTCAAGACAGCTTACATTTATAGCTTTCAAATCCAAGTTTAATTTAAAAATCTAAGATAATTTACATCTGTTGAAAGGTAGTGGCATTAGTAATATTATCTTGGGCTATTCCTGATTTACAATTTGTATAACAATTATTTCTCAATTACTGAATTAGAGAATTCAAAAATAATTCATAAATCCATACACTAATGTAAATATATTAAATAGCATACTCTTTATGCACACAAACAATGGTAAAAAATTAGTGGAAAAAAGGATAAATATTTAGCATTTAGTTTGATAGATTATATAATCTAAATCTGATGTATATATTTTAAATGATAAAGCAGACAACAAGTATCACGTGATAACCATTTCACATGCTTACCCATGCTGTTAATATGAGTATGAAACTCTCCATGCAGTAATGCCACTAAGTACCAACCTTCATAATCAATGGATGCAGGGAGATTTATGCATAAAATCTATCTAGCTTTATAGTTAACCAAATAAGGAAAAGATGGCTGCTGGAGGGTTGCATTAGATTCTAAGATCTAGGAGCAGTGCTCTAAAATTCAAGGTCCCTCACTGATTAAAGCTAGAAGCTAGTCTGGAGATGTTGGCTGAGTAGACACTGGATACATGATTTTATGCAAAACCTTCCTGCATTCACTGATTATGAAGGCTTGCACTTGATGGCACTAACGCATGATGTTTGGTACTCTTATCAATAGCATGTGTAAGCATATAAAATGGTGATCATGTGATGTTTTAATGGTTTTATACCTATCTTGCCCATAGGATAATGGTGACTGTGGTTTTTGAAAAACAAAGGACACCAAGATGCCGAACTGAGTTCAGATCTATATGAATACACAAGTGAATGAGCTTGGATTTGAAACATTATAATGTTTTCATCTTAGGCTCCTAGAGGGAGGGTTGCATTAGATCATAAGCTTTAGACACAGTGCTCTCAAATCCAAATCTCCTCACTGATGAAAGCCACAAGCTATAAACTAACTTGAGTATGTTAGATGAGTAGTCTCTAAATGCTCTCAAATCCAAATCTCCTCACTGATGAAAGCCACAAGCCAGAAACTAACTTGAGGATGTTGGATGAGTAGTCTCTAAATGCTCTCAAATCCAAATATCCTCACTGATGAAAGCCACAAGCTAGAAAACTTGAGGATATTGGACGAGTAGTCTCTAAATAGGGATTTTATGCACAACCCTTCCTGTATCCATTGATTACAAAGACTTGAAATTGGTAATACTATTGTATGGAGATATGGTGCTTTTATAAGTATAAATAGTAAGTACCTCTTTGTTTTTGAACTAGAGATGAATTTTTTTTGGTTGATCAAAATACTGGAACAGGAAATTCACAGGTACTTAAGATGAAATATCTTAAGTTGATATCACTTGTCTGTAACAGCAGTAATTCACTAGTTCTACTACTGTCAAATGTGTCTTAGAACACTTACTAAAATGGTACCCAGTTAGTTATATAAACAGGTATATATTTTAATATTATTTTACTGGAAATATTAATTATAAATGCTTGTACATCACAAATTTATAACTTTTGTGGTACTTGTAAGTTTTCAAATAAACTAAGATAGCATCTCATATTTTAAATAAATATAGTTTCAAGGGCCTACAATCTAACGAAAACATGGTAGTTGTTGAATTAAAACAAGATTAATAAATTGATTATTAAATGTAAATAAAAAAGAAATAAATTGCAATACATTTCATTACCTTATTTCAATTCTTTTATTATTATTTATATTATAATGTGGAAAGCTATGAGAAGCTCTTAACATTGTCACATTTTGGTTCAATTCGGTGTGACTTTTTTTTATCAGCTGTTTGTTGTTTTTTTTTTGTTTTTTTGGTAAATATTATAATGATAAGAATTTGGAACCTTGCTATCATAGAATGTGATCCAGTGAAGTATTTCCAAAGGTGCAGGATTCTGCCTTTCCAAAAAGTGTGCTTAATGACCACAGCATGATTGCATGAAACCTACACGAATAAAATGTAAATATTGTATTTATATATTCTTTCATTTTTCATTTAATAAGTTAATCCCCAAAAAAAGGGAGAAAATAAACTGTAAATATTGTAATTAATTTTTCCACAATGATTTCTTTTTTAAAACATAAGAGGCATTTTTTGGTAAACATTTTTGGGGGCCCTCAAAACCGTAGACGTATCAAAAATATGGACGGCCATCTTGATTTACTTGAAAACTACCCAAGTACTCTTTTTTTTAAAGTTATATAACAATTGTTGGTATATAATACCCCTCCAATAGATTGCAGATATGTAATACCTTTTGCAATATATAGGGTTATCAAACTGATTTGCCACACTATGATTCAAAGTTAGAATCTAACTAGAAAATGTTTCGTGGGAATTACAACAGTGTGCAAGATGATATAAAAAAATTATTTTATCTGATTCATAACAAAACCATCTGATCATCCAGTAAACAAAGGTAAAGTAATATTTAGATTCCTTCTTTATAATCATAACATATACCTCTATTTACTTCTCTCTGTAGTCTGAAGACTTTATATTATTCTTCCATTAAGTGACCAAATCTTAGATCCATATATTTATTATGAGATTCTCATAAGTATTTTCTTTTACCCCAGTGTTAAGTTATATCAATCTTTGGCACACTGTTTGAATTTCATCCATTTTGTTTTCAGCTAATTTCTAATCCATTTATAAAATATCAATGGCACACTAATATCTGTTGCAACAATAAGAATATATGGAATGACTATTAGGAATTTGCTCTCCTCAGTTCCTTTCAGAGTGTCAAAAGAAATCAATAAGTTCTCCTGTCATTAGTTGCAGTCTTTTCTGTGTAAGCAGAACTTATGAATAATTTCATTTAAATCTTTAAATTATATTATTTTTACAAGTTTATTGTTATGAAGATATTTCTTTATTATTATGTAAATATAAATAACATCATTCTAGACAATATTTAAATATAACCAATAGAATTTCAGCATTCTGTTGTCAAGGCAACCTCAGAAAGTAAATCGAAATCCACTTATTACAGTCTAAAATCTTAATTAGACTTTCAATGACAGCAACTGACTTAAACAGATTTCAAACAATCCAGAAATTTTAAATAAACATCATTAAACATTGACTGGGTTGCTATTCATTTAAATAGGATAATCAATTAGCTATGTGTAATTATGGATTAATATATATTGTGTCAATTAGGAGACTCCTCCAAAATATGATTATGTATTATAGTATGCAAAAAAAAATTTTGTCAACTTATTATTCACTCTGAAATCATAATCATTAAAATTGCCAATTGATAACTCTACTTTATCTGGCAAAATGTAATGTCTACCACAGGATTTCAATTAATATCCTAATCTATTTTTTTACTACTTACTTTCCTTAAAAATAATTCAAAATTAAAATCACAGAAGGATTATCAAAATGTAGTTAGCATAAATATTTAGTAAGGTAAATTTCAATAACAATTTTAACTTATAATCACACTGTATTTTAAATCAATAGAAAAGAGGAAAATGAAAACATTTTAATTTTAAGGGAATTACTTCATTAAAATAACATTATTTACTTGCACATTAATGAATGATTAATACACATTACATTTCACATGTAATAATTTACGCATATGTATGTATGTGTGCGGGTGTAGTTAATATTATATAAACATTATTATGGTAATTGTTGAAAGCGACAATAGAATGAAATCCATGAGAGAAAAGTGATATAGCAACAAGAAAGGAAATTATAAAAAGATATTCATTTTGTGTGTGTGCGTGTGTGTGTGTAAAAATATCAGATCAGTAAGTTGAATTAAAAAGTAAACTCTTTATTAACTTTAAAGAATACTTTTTTTTTTTTTTTTTTTTTAGAGAATCTACACGCATACACATGATAAACTATCTAGGAAGAAAATATATTTTAATTAGCATATTCTATTTACTGACATGTTAGTATTCATAAAACAAATTAGAAAAAGAACAATAAAAATGGATTGCTAGGTCCAAACACATTGGCGTCTGTTACCTAAGGACCATGGGTTTAAATTAAAAATCATCTGCCATTCTATCTTTTCCAAAGACTTTATCATGTGGTTGAGTGTTAGTATTCATTCATTTATAGTTAAAATCTTCAAAGCGCATGTGCAACAGCGTAATGCTATGTTAAATACTAACAGCTTTTAGTAAAATATTCATTCCAACTGCCATTCGAATTTGCAACATAAGCATATAAAACAAATTAATCACATGCATATTATGAGTAAAGAGCTGGCCATTATAAATAAAATGGAATGTCAATTTCATACTAGGAACCAAATCAATTTTAAACAACTATTTTAAGAATTGTTCACTAAAGGAAAGAGAACAAATGTAGATTATCAAGCATACCAAGTTTTAGTCATGAGACCATAACCCCATCTACCACATGTAGTATTTATTATACCCCACTGGAAACATACTATGCACATGTTGGAATTCTAACACCTGTATTACAATGTTTGTGGATATCATAGTAAATAGATGATACTTATAACTGATATTAAAAAGAATTATATTACTATAGGTTTATTACATAACACAAACATCAGTGGTTATTAAAATTTACCTTTGGATAGATTCATATATGTATTGAAAGTGGATTATATAATTATCAACCACTTAATATATATATATGAAAAACAAAGTGGATTATATAATTATCAACCACTTAATATATATATATATATGAAAAACAAAAACAAGTTTTAATCATGTTAAAACCTGCTGATGCTTGTATTTATGATCAACAGATGGCGTTTTTACCAAAAACACGATCAAGCGTTTGTTTACATAAATGATCAAAGAGTCAGAATTAACTATCTCTTTCGTTTTAGCCCACTTTCAGATCAGCTGATTTCAAGCTATTTTGCTATCATCAGTGAAAGACAGAGCCAAGAAACTAGATCTAAAAACTGACTCCAAGTGTTTATGCACAGAGTTTCTATCAGTTTGCAAGCATGAAATTTTCCGCAATGATATAGATTGCAGAGGCTTTGACTATGTGGAGAAGCTGAACTGAGATCAGACCCATATAGCTATCTAGCTTGTTTGGCTGAATTTGAAGACTTTATCGGTCTGAAAAATTTCATGCTTGCAAACTGATAGAAACTCTGTGCCTAAGCACTTGGAGTCAGTTTTTAGATCTAGTTTCTTGGCTCTGTCTTTCACTGATGATAGCAAAATAGCTTGAAATCAGCTGATCTGAAAGTGGGCTAAAACGAAAGAGATAGTTAATTCTGACTCTTTGATCGTTTATGTAAACAAACGCTTGATCGTGTTTTTGGTAAAAACGCCATCTGTTGATCATATATATATATATATATATATATATAAGAATTAAGATATTAAAAGTAGCATGGAATACATTTACTGGATTATTCCAGTGACTACAATCAAATTCTCTAGTGCCATTATCATTCATTTTGGATACTTACACATTCTTATACCAATTTGACCACTTAACTATTTGAATACCAAATATTTCAAAGGGGTCTTCAAGTTTTGTTTTTAATTTTATTTAAATTATATTATATACAAATGTTAAAGAATGATTTCATCTGTAGTATTATACGAAACAAACAATCACACTCACATATTCAATTAAAAGAAGCTGCTTTAACTACAGAAGGATAAATAACTATTCAAAGATACTTGTCTAGATAACTTATTTATGTTTAACCCCAACATAAATCATAAAAAGTTATAATCCTCAATACTAAATTATGAACAGCCAAATTAAGCTGAGTTTGTACCTTTCTTTTAATAACATGCTAAGTACCTTGTTTAACATCACCCATAGTGCAAATACACATATATTAGTTATGTTAAGCTAATGTTATTTTAATATTCAATTTTATGACCTACATTCTAGTTAAATTAAAATCCTAGCTTTGATTATTTCATTTTATGTTACACAGGTAGATCTATGCAATTTGAACAACAATTCACGTCAGATATATTTATCGATGGTAGATTTAATCATAAGAGCTAACAACATTCACTAATCAAATAAATACAGATTGTGACAGTGTGAGTGAGGGAATTAGTTTTCATAATATGACTTTGTTGTCATTAAGCATGAATTCCATAAATATTTATAGAATCTCTAGCTCGTGGGCCATATAATTTTTAGGTTCCTCATATAAGTTTCTCATTTTGGAATATATATGAGGTAGATATTTTTAAATCAACTCTATAGCCACCTGATACCTACATACCCATATCATACCATTATATTATACATATATAACTCAACATTGCACCTTCATTCTTCAACATGTGAAGTATTATATTCCAAAAATTTTAATTCCCTGTACTTTTATCTTTCCTTTGTATAACACAATGTAACTTTATAAGGCATAATACTTTTATCTCTTACACTATTTTGCATAGATTTTTTTAGACATAAGTGTTAATGAATTCATTCTGAAAACTTGTTGTATATGTAAATCATAAGTATGCCACCAGCAAAGTGGTTATCATATATAAATCATGGCTATGGCAGTCATACTTAAATAAATCAATATAACATTAGTAATCTGTTGTCAAGACAATGTTACAATCATGTAGCAAACGAAATCTTATCTAATTTACTACAAAACTGTAGTGTTGCAGTGACAAGAAATTGCTGATATTCTATTGGTTTATTTAAGCATGAGGGAATCATTTACTATCTAAGTGCAGTGTTGCTGTGGCAACAGATTGCTGAGACTGTATTATTTTTCATCTGAGGGGATGTGATTTAAATATATAACATCACAAGCTTTTATAAATGTTATGTTGCTACAAATTTAAACTCTTCACTTTTGTATAAAAGTATATTAAAAATAAAACTTTCTGATAATGAAATTAACTGAAATAATTTTATCATCGCTGCTCTGTTGATCTATATTTATAATTTTAATATAAATAAGCATTAGAATAGTCAAACGATTTTTTAATTATTTTACTTAAAATATTTCTACTTTTATCCAGACATGGTGGATAAAATTCCTTGATACAGAAAAGAAAAGACTAAGCTTCATTATTGACATAGCAAGTATTAACACTTCAACAAAACTTGTCACTTCTAACCACAGTAGCTTTCAGACTGTTGAGGCTTTTTTTCCCTTTAATATAGAATTTTAATTGGGTACTAGACATAAAATGTCCGTTAATGATTAGCAATAAGCAAGTATTATATTTTAAGAGCATACACTAAAGAAACATCCATCTGTGTGTACAGTTTAATGTATAATTGAATGGTATATTTGTTATAAAAAATAAATAATGAAAATGTAATAATATTAGATCAAACATGAATGCAGACATAATGAAAGCTATTTGTAATTACATATTATGGATTATTTCCATCATCTGACATTAATTGTTAAATCTTTTTAGAAAAATCAAACCTTTATTTAAACTTTTCAAAAACATTCAAATATTATATAAAAACACAACATGACCACTGACGACAATACTAGCAAGGAAATCAATCCTGGAACCTTTAAATTATGAATTTTCAATTTGATGCTAAGACGTTTAGAATGGTAATATTATTGAATTTAAGGCAATGCTCTAACTCACTAGCTATTCTGTCAAAGATTTGGCTGATTCATATTCATGAATCTAAAGGTCAGAGGTTCAATTACTTGCTAATACTGTCACTGATCTGGCCAGAATCACTTGAAGAGAAGAGAAAACAGTATCACCTGAAACGTTGTATTAGAACGTGCTATTACTAACAATTGAATGTGTTTGAGAAATTTAAATGTTTCTAGCAGAGGACTGGAGTCTTTAGATTCATGTACACTCAATTTAATGCTGGAAACTCTAGAATGGGAATACTGAATTTAAGACAATTCCAGCTGGTTAGAAAGCTGCTTTAAAACCAGTATTCATAAATTTAAAGGTCCCAAGTTCAATTCCCTTGCTAATACTGACACTGATCAGGCCAAAATCATTTAAAGATGAAAAAAATATTACCACATGAAACATTGTGTTAGAAACTAATCTGTGTGCTATTACTAACAGTTAAATTTATTTGAAAAGTTTAAATAAAGTTTGAATGTTTCTACAAACATTGAACAGTTAATGTTAGTAAGATTGAAATAGGGCAATGTAATTAGAACAACAGAATCGTTGCAGACTTTCAGGCAACAATAATAAAAAAAATTAGTTTTAAATTGGACAAATTTAACTGAAAACTGGCCTATATACATCCAGAATATAATGCGGATCAGAAAGTAAAAGTATAATTATGCATGTGTTGATGCCACTGAATATGTAGATCAAAATAAAACTTCTCATTTAAAAATAATTATTAGGCATAAACTAATCCATTATATGTTTGCGATAGATATTTAATGCAGACACTAAATGTATGTGATATTTCAGCTAATTGAAGCAATCATTTTAATTCTAAAACAGTATGTAATTTTCTTATACTGAATGTTTCATGTATATGTAATTAGAGAGATTTGAATTCAGGATTTTTCAGTCACTTCACTCATCACTCCATATTTCAAGCACCCAATACACATGACCAAGGTACATGATCCCCAATGCATGTATTCCATGTAGAACCAGCACTCAACAGTTAGGCCAGATTGTAATCTCTCAACAAATATATATAATCAGTGTTCAGTGTACATTAAAATAGCAATTCCTCAAACTTTAATGGACAGGCTTCAATCTTCTCACTCTTCTGATTATTCAACCATCCATTTCATTAAAAAACTGATGACAGACTGTTCAAAGCCCTTGTTGAGCATTCCATCATTGATTTTTTAATAGTTGGAAGAGTGAGAATATAGAAGCCTGGAGAAATTACTATCCTAATATAAACCAAGCACTGATTGTATATAGGTGTGAGATATTATAACCTAGTCCAACTGATGAGTGCTGAGTCTGCACAAAATACCCATATTGGGGATCATGTATGTTTTTCACATGTGTGTAGCCATGTGTATCAGTTATTTGAGATAGAGTGGAGGATGAGTACATTGAAAAGCCCAAGTTCACATTCCTCCATATATAATCATTTTAATGTAAATATACTTCATGTGTAATGAAACCAAACAAATTGATTTTATTTCAATTTTTTAAATAATTTGATATTTCTTAGAATAAATATATCCAAAAAACAATTCTTGAAATTAACCATATAAATACAATATCGTGTACTCCTAATAAATTTTGTTTCTTAGAAAAACAGCCTTTAACTGAAATGACTTTGACACTTCCGTTCTACTTCATTAATATATATATATATATATATATATATATATATATATATGGACTATATATATATATATATATAGTCCAAATGAATGTGTATGAGCTATTTAATTGAAGATAAATTAATTTGACAACATAGTACTACAACTAATCTTTAATTGGGTTGTGATATAGTATTGTCTCTACAATCGCTTTTCATTGCAGTCCTGTTTTTACATACCATGTGAAGCTACTGAAACCATAGTGAAAATACAAATCAATACAGTGAATATTTCCATCTAATTTTATAAAAATAAATTGATCACTGATGTTCAACTTTTTTATCTTGTTCAATATGACATCAATTTTTATGAAAATAACCCCAAATTATAATATTTGGTACTTTTATTTTCAAAACGAACAAAAAGTAAAGTCAACATAAATGTAGAGTTTATAATAAAAAAATATGTACTTTAATGAATAAATAGTAGAATATATGGTTGGGGTTCAAATAAAGAATAGTAAAAAATGATGAATTTAATGTAGTGAATAAAAAGTAAATAAAATAGTGGGAAAAACAGAAGGCAAACCTTATTTGTTTATTGGCAATAAGTCATATGAAGGCTTGAAGAAAAGCTATAAAAAGGTGCAGTTCATTCTGTTTTGCATTTCCCAACATATGTCTCTCACCTTCTTAAGAATTCTGATTTTGGCTTCAACACATGAACATTCACTTACTTGCATGTGTGAAGCCGACATTGTTGACATAATACAATTGATGGGTGCTAATCAAATGCTAAAATTCACTGACTGTGAAGTCACAATAGTCCACCATTCATCAAAGTGGATGACTGAACCAGGCATGATGCTCTTTTAATGATGAGAATTAAAGTCAATCTATCTTGGCATGGAAAACAGAAGTAATGGCAATCAGAACCCATTTTTCAAGCCGAACATTCACATGCTGGAGGCTTGTGATTCTCTGGTTCACCGCATCGGAAGTTGGATCATATATGAATTTCCTTTCTGATTATTTTGTAAAAATCAAACAATACTTTATTATTGTAAAAGTACATTATTTTTTGTCCGCTCACATTCATTTTGTGAAGAAATAATAATCAAAAAAGCAAGTCATATATTACATTTGTGAAGAAAATATAGAATATGTTAAATTTTTGATTAGTATTTTCAGTAACGCTTCAGTGACTCAAATGTATAAAAAAGCAGAAACTGCAATGAATAACGAGCTTAAAGCAAATGCAATATCGGTAGTCTCTGATTGTAATTTGATATCATGTGACTAAAAATACAGAAAAAAGCCTTGATTTATTATGGGTATTTATTTCAATTTCCCGAAGATTTTATATGTTTTTTTGCAAAAATATATTTTCTCTAATTAATAATTACAATTAAGTATTTTTTGTTTTTAGTACCATATAACAAAAAAATATTTTTTCCTGGATCCATAATACTTCAAATTATTGTGTCCTCACAAATATTTGGCAAATAAAGATTCAGGTGTAATATTTTTCCACATGAAATTTTTTTGCATTTTTTAAATGACATACAAATAGTATATAGGTACATATACATTACAATTAGTTTGCTCATTATATTAAATAATGTCCTGCTAGTACTAGTTTCATATATTTTAATTAAAAATAATTAATCAAGATTCATATAATATATTTAAATTAATGGGGCACTTTTTCAAAATCAGTGATTTTATTCAAATTTCTATTACATTTAAAATATTATATAGGAGTACAAAAAAAAATTGTTTTTTTTTTTTTTCAAAAAGTAGTTAATAGAAGTTATTTATATTTCTAAAACGTACAGTACTCTGAGGCGGGTAAACAGCTTATTTGAAAGGATAATAAAGGAAGAAGAATATATATATACTTCAATATAAACCCAAAAAATATTATTACTATATATAACTGTATATGGTACGTTGAGTTACGGAAACAGCTAATGGTGTATTATAAAATTTATTTCAGAATTTTTTTTTTTTTTTTTAAATATGATTGCCTGAAGTGATTGCTGGATATTTAAAATTTGCGAACTCTATTTTTTTTTTGTTTATTACATATTTCTTTGGATAGCATATAATTGAAGTAGTGTAGCTAGATACAATGTAGTTCAAGGTTACAACTGTGCTACTACCACTAAACATCACATGATCACCATTTCTTATCCTAATATCTAGGTGCAGTGCTCTCAGATCTAATGGTTCTTCACTGATGAAAGCCATAAGCTGGAAACTAGTCGAGGGATATTGGATGAGTAGGTACTAGATAAGGATTTTATGCACAAACCTTCTTGCATCTATTGATTACTCTGGCTTGCACTAGGAGTACTACTCTATGGAGAATTTAACCTCTGTGTAGAAACAAACACAAAACAAATAATATATTTCTATCAGCAGTAAAATATGCATTAGAACGAATTCATAGGTAACACATTGTTGGATGGTGCATCTTATACCAATATAAAATCTTCATCATCATTATTAGATGCAAGTAGTTCCTGATAATTATATAAATAGCAGGTCTCTAGAATAATTTAGCAACCATTTTGCTGTAAGACGGCTCAATAGTGGAGTTCTCCCATCTTACTGTGGATGACCATTTTCTTTCATCAATAATTTTCATCACTAATTTGTTCATAAAAATCACTCAATTTCAAACTGCCCATCTGATTTTGATGTAGAGATTCTAATCAACTTCGATCGATTCTCCACTCATTCATTTTTTTTTCCTATTTATGGATTTCTCAAAATATTTTCATCAGTAATCAACTCAAATGCATTAGTACATTTCCTATACCTGTCAGTGACCAACTTTCACATCCATAGAGAGTTACAGAAAACACAGTTCATGTCTATGTCTTTATGTCTTTAAATACAATTTTAAAGAGTTATCTAGTATAAAAAAAAATTTTAAGCAGTAAATAATAAATATTTTTTAAAAAAAAACTAAACTATTTATTAAACAGATGTGCGTATACATCAAATTGTATTTGCTTCTATACTAAATATAATGACGAACATTGTGTTGTTCTAAGCACAAAGTTTGTTTCTTTTTTAAAATAAGAAACTATAAAAACGGATTCAATTTTTGAAGAAGTCAAAATCACTATTAGAAATAAATTTAAATTATTAAATAGATTAAAACTGAATTAAAAGTGAAACACTTTTTGCTATATTTCACACCTTTTTTTTAACTAGACGAATTAAAAAATAAAATTACTGCAACTTAAAATAAAAAGAAGCTTTAAGATATTTTTAAAAATTGACAATAATTATAGTAAAAATGCCAAAAAAACTTCAAATTTTTAACTAATTAAATGTAATAGAATAATTATTAAAATGCCCAAATTATTAGAATAAAACAAATATACATTTATTTAAATGAGGCAAATATATTTGATAATAGTACATCAATTTTACCAATAATAAATATTATAAGCATCAGTTGTATTAAGCAGTGAGAATTTAAAAGATAATGCACTATTAAGACATAATTATGGATAATTGCATTCAAATGTCTCCAGACAATTTAATTTTTTTAAAAAAAAAAACTATATAGAGAAATGAATAAAAAACACATTCGAAATAAAGAATTAACCCTTAATTACCCAAAGATAAGATAATACAATAAGAGACAATAAATTATTCTTTAGCATCAATAATAAGGTATAATTGCCTCAAGACTTTGGGTCAAAGGGGTGTGGCTATCACTTATCAATTAAAACTGTCATAATTGGTGTGTATATATATATATGCTACATAATGATAAAAAATGTGTGATTGAGGTCTGAATCAACTGATGAGTACTGGTTCAGCACGAAATGTGCATCTTGGGGATCATATATCCTTTTCATATCTTTAGTCATATGTTTATGTTACATTCCTCCACCAGATGTTAAAAGCAGATAGAAAACAGTCCTTACCTTGTGTGAGAGTGGTGTAGTGAAAATTACATTACAGAAATATTATTCATTAAGTGAATAATTTCTAGGTTAATGAATGTTTAATAAAAATTATTAATATACTTCCCATCAAGTGGTTTGTGTCAAAATTGTGAGAGCAATAAGTTCGACACATCAATAATATTGTTGTAATTGCTATCTATATATGCTAAACAATGATAAAGATAGTTGTAAGAGATTGTGTTCTGGGCCAACTGATGACTGCAAGTATAGCATAAAATATACATCATAAGAATAATACATCATGTCTTTGGTCATATGTTTATGATGTGTATGATTATATCCCTCCATAAAATGTTAAAAGCTGAAAGAACCAGTCCATACCTTGTGTCAGAGTTGTGCAGAGAGTATTACACTACAGAAATAGTATTCATTATTGAATTATCTCTATTCTAATGAATGATTAATAAAAATTATTAATACACTTCACGCATATTAAAGTTATTATTGGTAGATGTTGCCAACATCAACTCCTAAGGATCATATATTTGGCTTTCTGCCTTTTCATAAAATCCCAATAACCATCGCAGAGTAATTTATAAATATACTTAATAACATCCATTCCACAATACATTCTTAAAATATATGGCTAGGGATGATTCGTAGATTAATAAATGATTAGTGATGATTAGTAATGTAGTTATCTGAAATGGATCATGTCAAAGTTATAGATGGAGTAAATTTGGTACTCGGAAATCAAAATATAACACCTTACTATTAATAAATACTGAATGTTTGATAATGATATATGAGAGAAATTATGACTGTGGCCAACTGATGAGTGCTGCTTTAGCACAAAATGCATTTTGGGGTCATTTATCTTTTAAAATATCTTTATCCACATGTTTCACTAATATGTGAAAGAATGGAAATTATTAAGTACATGTATAAAATATATTATATGTGAGAAAAGGAAAAAGAAAAATGAAAACGAATTACTCTGTGTGTGCTTAATTGAAAACAAATATATAAATTTTTAACACAGGATTAAATTTTACATCTGGGCTACGAATAATCTTTAGATTAATGAATGATTAGTGCTAATCATTGTTCTATGCATCTAAAGTAGATTATGTTAAAGTTGTGGGTGGAATAGATTTGACACTTGTAAATCAAAATATAATAATTTAGTAATCGCTTCCTATCGTAATTTGACATGTTTTAATGATGATAAAACTAAGATGAATTGTCTGTTCAGAATTATTGCCTTTAAAAAATAAAAATAATAAAAAAAACTCAAAGTATAAAAAAAAAAAAACAGAATGTTTTTTAAAAAGTAAAGAAAATATGAAATTCACAATCTAAAATGTCAGATATAAAATAAATGAAATATATATATATATAGTACAGCATAAACAAACAAAATGGAAGCTTATTTATATAATCCCAAAATAATTCAAGCTACAGCTAGGTTATAAATTGATTGCTTTTATAATACAGAAATCTAATCATACTTTAAGAATAAATTGTATTAGTAATGGCAATGATATTTATTTAAATATTGAACAGATGTTCAGAAATGAAATAAAAATCCAATCGTTTAACAGCAATTAGCAAAGCAGACAATAAAAATACTTATTTATTTGATTTGTTAGATTAAATAGACATTTGTTTTGTGCTGATTATAATAAAAATTCTAGAATTTATTTCAAGATTTTATTATTAAAAAAAAAAAACACTACATATATAGGAGGCGGGGGGGAGGCACAATGAATTAATTATATGATTCTTTATTTTATATACAAAAATTTATGGTATATGGTTTGACCTACTTGGGCCTAATATTAATGGGAACCAGATCAACATTATTAATTTGACAAAAAAAACCAGTTTACTAAGATAATACATTTAATAGAGGAGTTATTTACAAATATTTGTACCAAATAATTACATTATTAAAATATAACTAAAATCAACAATATTTAATAAATATGCTTATCAGAAGGTTTGTGATGGTGACATTTTAGTAGTAACTATAAGTTGTATTATTTCTATCATCTTATATAGAATAATGAATGTCACACTTTTTAAACATAATTAATTGTTTGTAATATACACAGGTTAGAATTTAACATGACATTTTGAGTAGTAGTTTTCTCCTATCCTCATGAAAATAGAACCTGATTTCAGATTCAACAATATTAAATTTAATATAAAGCTCTAACCAACTGAACTTTTCTGTCAAAGGCAGTAATCAATATGACAGTTCTATTTTCTCTACTTTTTCTAAGAGTAAGGTTAATTAGTGGCTTCCAAACATTAAGTATTATCACTCTAGGTTGACTTAAGGGATTATTTGTCATATTTATGTGAGCAGCTTTTTAAAATTTTCTTCACTGGACTTTTTCTTCTATATCCAATATTTTTGCCATTTTCCCAGTTTAACATATGTTTATTGCTGCATGCATGGTCTGCGACTTTAGATATGTCTGTTTTCTCTTTCCAAATTATCAATGTGTGTTCTTTTAATCGCCTTTCATAATTTCACATTCAACAATTCAAAATACAGCAAAACTCTCCATATAGTAGTGCCATCTTGTGCTAACAAGAGCAATCAATGGATGCCAGAAGGCTTGTGCAAAAAATCCCTATCTAGTGCCTACTCATCCAATATCCCCAAACTAGTTTCTGGCTTGTGGCCTTCATCAGTGAGGAGCCTTGAGTCTGAGAGCACTGCACCTAGATCTTAGGATCTAATGCAACCCTCCAGCACCCACCTTTTAACTCTATTTAACTACAAAACTATGAGAATGAAATTGAAAACCCTATTAATATTTTCAATCCAAGCTCAATAGCTTATATAGTCATATGGGTCTGAACTCAATTCAGTACCCATACATTTTGGTGTCTTTGGCTCTTTAACAACCATAGCCACCACTATCCTATTAGGCAGGATTGGTGTTAAACCACTAAACATCACATGATCACTATCTCATACTAGCACAATAATTGTTATTAAACAATTCAAAATACAGCAAAACTCTCCATATAGTAGTGCCATCTTGTGCTAACAAGAGCAATCAATGGATGCCAGAAGGCTTGTGCATTGAGCTTGGATTGAAAATATTAATAATGTTTTCAATTTCATTCTCATAGTTTTGTAGTTAAATAGAGTTAAAAGGTGGGTGCTGGAGGGTTGCATTAGATCCTAAGATCTAGGTGCAGTGCTCTCAGATCCAAGGCTCCTCACTGATGAAGGTCACAAGCCAGAAACTAGTCTGGGGATATTGAATGAGTAGGCACTAGATAGGGATTTTATGCACAAGCCTTCTGGCATCCATTGATTGCTCTTGTTAGCACAAGATGGCACTACTATATGGAGAGTTTTGCTGTATTTTGAATTGTTTAGTAACAATTATTGTGCTAGTATGAGATAGTGATCATGTGATGTTTAGTAATTTCACATTCACATGATATTTCATAGAAATTTGTTTTTTAGCATTTCAAGTTCAGGTTTTGCAGATGTTAGAATTGTTCATATGGGTGATATGGATTTGGAATGCTACATTGATCTTATATTGATTGCAGATTTTCTTTACTTTGTCTGATATTCCTTGTATGTATGGATATACTACAGCACAAGTAATTATTTTTTTCATTTCATGTTTCTATTTGAGAAGTTTAAATAAAACAGGCAAAACTCTCCATACAGTAGTGCCACTCTAGTCTGGGGATATTGGATAAGTAGGCACTAGATGGAGATTTTATGCACAAGCCTTCTGGAATTCAATGATTACTTTGGTTGGCACTGAGTGGCACTACTGTATGGAGAGTTTTGTCTGTTTTAATAACAGTTATGTGCCAGCACAAAAAATAGTGATCATGTGATATTTAGTGGTTTAAGTTTAAATAAAGTTTGTTTTTTGTTTTCTAAAGACATTTAATATTTAATATTAGTTGATAAAAACAGCACAGCATATTATTATTTAATTAATGAATATGCCTGATTATATTAGATTTTCACCCTCTGAGGGCATAATTTAATACTTCTCTCTTTAAATGTTGTTTCATTTTTTCAATAGTGTGTGGGAAGAAATCATGAAAAGCAGCAAATTGTTAAAATTATATATTCATTTTTTAATTAAATGCCTTTTTTTTCTCTCTTTTCTGGGTAATTGTAATATTCTTATAAATTTTCTGGACATTCATACATAAAAGGTAGCCTATATAATTAAAACATTGCTTTTATAGATGCTTAATATGCTTCCAATTTATAACATAACCCTAATACTATCATTTATTTAGTGTTCAGTCTATCTATATATATATGATAAATATTTATTATTTAAAAGCATTTAAATTTGTTTTTTAATATTCAAAGATATTTAAATCCCTTCAAAGTCTTGTCCAATTCTTCAAGAAAGAAATGTTTGGGCGACAGCTAAAGGTCAATTTGCAAGAAGCCACAAGTACCCCCTTCTCAAAGTGGGCTCTTTAAAGGGATTTAAATATTTTTGAATATTAAAACAAATACATTTAAATGATTTTAAATACTAAAATATTTACCGAGTACATAATTATAGACTCTGAACACTAAAAAAGAGAAAACGCTATGATTATAATCTATTATATATCAAAAACAAGCTGCACGTGAATAAAAGCTACATAAACAAATGTCCAGAACATGTAAGTGAATATTATCATTTTTTAATTGGATGTTAATTAAATAACAATGGACGTCAATTAACAATTAATTAAAATAACGATTTCTAAAATGTATTTAGAATATAAAAATTTATGCCATATACACCTCAGAAAATATATTTTTTCAATATTAAGCAAAAATTTCTTAAAAGTTTTATGAAGCAAGAGAAAATTTGGGTTGGACTCATTTTAAATCCAAATCTATAAGCATAAATAAAAATGGAGTTGACCATTTGCCAATAAAATGGAATCACCACCAAAGTTTTTATTGGGCACTGGAAATATCATGTGACAAACGTTCATTTCTCCACTAACATTGGCTATAAAAATAAAAGTAAAAAATAGTTTTCCATTACAACATGAAACCACCAGATTTCTACCAAAATCACTGGGCTATATATTGTTATTAAGAGTTTTATTACTTATATATATATTATTATTGGCTGAATATAAATACTCTTGACTTTTTTTCAGCCCATGGCAGATTAATACAGTGGACATATAGCAGCCTCAAAAGCAAATGTTTACTGAATAGCTTATCAGCAAAAATAAACACCAATTTTATTTTATCAATGGAACAAAATTATTGTGCTCTCATAGTCCATTGACATGCCTAAACATCACACTTCATTATTTTTAAAATGTTTAAAATGTAATCAGATAGGCCAAAACAACTAGTATACTGAGAAAGCAAAGAAAATAAGTACATGTTACTTATCACACTCCTGTGAACAAATAACATATACTAATATTTTTTGAACTCCATATACATTAAGCAGATGCTATATTTATTAAACATCTTGCAAAATAATCTGACTCATTTATAAAACTTAGATACAGTTTTATAATAAAATACTTTATATATCAAAAATGGAAATTTATTACTAATAACAATTTTCTAATTTATATCGACTTCAAAATAATTATGTTTTAAATTAATATCTATTTCAATTTTAGTTAATTAACATCATTATATTATCTTAAAATAAATACGTTATTTAAAATAATATCTAATTCCAATCTAATTTATTAATGTCATTATCTTAAGTAATTTCATTTCCAAAAATTATTACATTATAAATAGATTTATACAAATCTGCTTTTTGGTTGGACTAAAAATACATAATCAGATGACTTTTATTATCCGAGAGGTCTTTGTAGGGAGAGGAAGTAGAGAACAAATATTTTTAAGGTAATTGATATTAAATTGATAGATTTACATATTACATTTGATTAATAATCTTATGCTTTTTATTTATTGCATAGGTGTTGCTGGTGATAAACTACCCCCCTTAAATTTTCTTTTTAGATCAAAGTTGTGACCCGAATCAATTTCATGCTCCAGAAACATTAATTTTATATTGGGTTTGTTTATATATATATATATGTTGTGCTAACTTATATATATATATATGTTGTGCTAACTCAGTGGCACTATTGATATGGGATTCATTTTTATTTCTTTTAATAAACCAATTCTTCTCTATAATTCCTGCATATGAATTAATATTCAAATATGTGTGATTTCTTTATTATTTCCTTTAATAGTAATATTATCAGGAGTAATCACATTAATGTCAGTTCCTGGACATCTTATGAAAAGCATTCCAAAAATTCTATGTAAGTGCATACATATAAAAATTATCAAAATTACCCCAAATTTATGCTTTTAATGTTTATATAAGTATTTTCATAAATTAACTACTAAGCTATATTTCCATTTCTGTCTTTAAATCATGGCTTTCATTTTGAAACTTTAAATCCCCCCCCACCCTTCAGTTTCTTATAGGTTTCCAAATTGAGTAACATAATGCAGAAGTACTCAAATGATGTAATGGTTTGAGTTTGACCCTGCATAGTCAATATCTTGAGCACACATTGACAGAAGCTGAACTCATGCTTTAATTGCATTATATTATCATTCCTTAGAGAGAGTGTTTGACTTCTTCATTTTACTGTTGTACTGATTTTCTTTTGCACAAATAAAAATGATTAATTTTAGTCACATGTCCAAGTCTTTCTCTTCAAGTAGAGAATAACAATTCCAAAGTCATTGAATATTTTAATCATTTAAAAAATATTTTTTCATGATGATTTTCAGGAGTTTTAAGCATAGTGATTTCCCACCTAAGACTGATTGATATAAAACCATTAGCAAATAAATAAAAGAAAGTGATACTATAAGTGGAAATATCAGAAAAACAAAACTTGATACAATAACTAAAATGATGATGTGAATCACTACACAAACCATGATTCCAAACAATTAGAAATGGTCTAAACTAATATGAGATATGGGTAGTAATTCCACTACTGTGAACTTGTCTTTACAAAAGCAATTATCATCAACATAACACAGATAAATACTAGAAAGGTCAATGTTGTAGGGGATATATCAGACAACAAAAGAGATCAGTATAGTAACTAAAATTAAGATGCGACTTTTATACAAACCATGATTCCAAAAAAACTAAAAGTGGTCAAGCCAAAAGCAGAACGAGACATGAGCTGAAATTCCACTAGTGCGACATTTTCTCTACCATGGTAATTATCAACAATACCGTATATTTTAATGTAATGAAGACATAATTCAACATTATTAATGGAGGCTGTAAGCTGCTTAATGTTTTCTCGGTAAACAGTCTACAAGATGAGCTTACACTTTCTTCATATTAAAAAAAGTTAACAGGATCTATCCAGAACAATCTCTTATCTTTTAAGTTTTTCAGGATGTCACTGGCACATCAATTTTCTGTGATGAAATCTGTCTTATTACAAGCTATATTCTTTCCGTTTTACTACCAACATTTTCAAACATTGGTCAATAATTGAATGGTTTCATTGTATAGAGTTCATAAGAATTTTGAATGCTGTATGTGCGTGAACTGAAATTGATACCAGGACTGCATACTTCAGTATTACACTTAACCACTGCACTAAACCATGTAAAGTACATTTATAAGAAACCAGATTATCTCATGATATGATCAAAATATTAAAAAGTTCAACCTGAAAATATGCGCTTCAAATGAGAATTGAGTCACATATTTTTTTTTTTTATATGCTGACTGTCAACAATATTTTTCTTATCTTTTACTGATGGTCAATTCCTATATGTGTAGAGAATAAAACATTAAACCTCAAACAATTTTAAACTTTATTTTTAAAAGTATGTTACTAGATACAAAAATCTTTTCCAAGGTTTTCAGTGCAAAAAAAAATCCTGATTGCTTAACCCTTTATTGTTGACGGCTGATTCCAAATGGCAAAACTTATCAACCATTTATAATACCCTCATGATAAATTTTAAAGTAAAGTATGCTAAGCCTATCATCATAACCTTTGTGTTCATCATATTTACCCATAATCCTACATTCTTACTCTGTTCTTTAATTTTGATTTCATAAAATTTCATGCACAAATAAAAATTACAATGTCAAATGTTGGTGATACATTATTAACTAATTCAGAATCTCTATTTGTTTATATTCAATTTGGTTTCTCTCATTACATATTAAGTTCAATAGACAGAATTTATTTCATTTGCTATGGCCCACTTAACTGCAATCATATAGCTTTCTCATAAAGATAACAAAATGTTCGGAAATCTTCATTTTTTTTTTCTCATGTGTCATAGCATCAGCCAGGAAGTGAACCAGCTAACCTGGGACAACTACTTGTAAAGCAGCTTTCGCTGACCTCTCGACCACCAATGCTTGACTCGGAAATCTCCATTTAATTAAGAATTTCCCCAAATCTGCAATTTAGCACGATTACTTACATCAACAGTCTTATAGACATCAATAAACATGTATAGGCTTCTTTCTGATATATTCTGGCTTTCTCTATTTGTCAAAATACATCAATAATGAAGTTTCAATTTCTTTGAGCTTTTACTTAAACCAGCTTGAAATCTAAAAGTACTCTTTCAATTTATATCCGTACTTTGTGTGGTAGACCAAGATACAACTATAACCAAATACAGTATTGCAATACAAATAAGATTCTTGGGTATCGCTTCCTTGAAGAAAAATAATTTTCAATATCTGGTAATAGGAGTAGAAAAAAGAGTGAAATAAAACTCAGATGAAATAAGTTTAAAATTCTGTTGTTGTTTTTTTTTCTTATAATGTCAAAGCGCCGGGAAGCGAACCCGGGCCAACTGCTTGGAAGGTAGCTATGCTAACCGCTAGGCCACCAACGCTTGACAAGTTCGGCTTTTATTGCCGTGTATATAAACTGTAAGAAATTTAATTTTAAATTAATTCTAAATCGTGCCTGATAAAATAATTAATGACTAATACAGCCTCCTTCAACTTCAGTGCTTGTGTTCAATTTTTTTATCTGATATAGAAAAAAATATTTTAAATAAGCGTATTTTTAGATTTCATTTTTTTCAGAAATTAAAATGGTACGCGTGAGTTTTCGAGTAAACCAACATGGCAGCCCGTATTTTTAATAAACGTAGTTTGGAGAACCTGTAATCTACGGAAGATGAATTAGTTGCTAAATTAAAACAAAATTAATAAATCGACTGTTAAATTTTAAAAAAGGAATAAATTCCGATAAATTTCATTAATTAAGAAATTTTATTTCAATTTTTTATTTATATTATAACATGGAAAATAACAAGATGCTCTTAACGTTGTCATACTTTGGTTCAATTTGGAATGGTTTTTTTTTTTTGCCATATGTCATAGCATCAGCCGGGACGCAAACCCACAACTGTCTGCAACCAACTACTTGCTTGCAAGGCGGCTGCGATGACCTCTCGGCTAACATCGCTTGACGAATGTTTCTTTTTGTCAGCAGTTTTTTTTTTTCGGTAAATTATCATAATGATAAAAATTTGGGACTTCATGTCAACTAAAAATGACACAGTGAACAATTGCCAAAGATATGGGATCCTGTCCTCCTGAAAAGTGTGCGTTACTAGGCACAATAAAATTGCAATCCTGTAACATGAATAAAGTGTAAACATTTTTTTTTTTTCATTTTTCTATTAAAAAAAAAAACTATATTGTATTTAAATTTTACATAAGGATTTTTTTTTTTTTAAATAACGGTTAATAAAACATAGCGTAATTATTAAATACGATATTTTCTAGCAGGCATTTTTTTTTGTAAATAATGGGGGGGGGGGGCTGTAGATTTATCATACATACTGCCTTCCATCTTGGTATAACTTGAAAACTCTTAAGTACTATTAAAATACTACCATTCTATAGACAAAAAAAAAAAAAAGATTTCAGGCAATGATAGTAATACAAAATAAATATTAACATTGAAGAGAGGGTGATTCTTCATTAATTTATTTCTTGCAATCAGTATAAATAATACATCACACATTAATTTCTACAGCAATTTATTTCTTTGATATTTATGCTACGTTTCAATTCTAGGACAGTCTTCTTCAAAACCATATATATATAACATTATTATATTATACATGTACAATAAAATTACCTTTCTTTAAACATATATATATATATCATAATACATCATATTAATTAGGTAATAATTTATTGATATCTATGTTTTTCACCATGCACCATATGATACTATTGAGACCACAATTGTAAAATCATATCTTCATTGGATTGGTCATGTAAAACAAATGAATAATAGAGGATTACCTGAAAGAGTGTTTTATAGCAATATGAATATGAGTTTTATAGGAGAGGTAGACTCCATCTATATTATAAGGATTATTTCAAGGACATTCTGAAGAAGTATAATGTCAATTATTTCCATTGGGAAGATGTGGCAGAGAATTGAATACATTAGAAAGCTATAATTAGACAAGGTGTAGAAGTATTCCAAAAAAATGTTTATCTGCTAAGGAACTAAAACACAACACCATAAAATATCAAGTAAATAGAAAATTGACCAGCATATTCTATAGGGGGTCATAATTGTGGTTCATAGATTGGTTTGTACAAGACATTGCAAAACTCATTTCTAGAATAGTTTTTCCTCTCTTATCTCCTTTATTGTTTTTTTTGTGTGAGATGGTATGGCCTTACTCATTTTTAAGTGGATGGTTATCATCATCATCATCATCATTATTATTATTATTATTATTATTATTATTATTATTATTATTATTATTATTATTATTATTATTATTACTGATTTCTATTTTACCTTTCTTTTTTTTTCTAAAATGCAATTACCATGTCAAATAAAATTACTCACCGATTATCAAGTTTATACATTTATTTAAAAAAAAAATTATTGGTAGTCTAAAAATAAAACCCATTTGCCATAATTTAAGCATAGAAGCTAATATACCTACTTTGTGACATTCCTCTATACAAATATCTTCATAGCATACATTAATCCCTAAGTAAAAATTGTACAGCAATATTCAGTAATTTTTATTAATTCATATAATTATATAGGTCCCCTGCCAATGTTAATCTTTTTAGTGTTACTATAATTAGATTATAATTTCACATTAAGAAGATTAACATTGAAAAGAGTGCACTCCATACATCCAAAACTGTGTACAACAGTTTTCCAAGAAGTATTTTGTAGATT
This sequence comes from Epiperipatus broadwayi, assembly GCA_028023455.1. Taxonomy (NCBI): domain Eukaryota; kingdom Metazoa; phylum Onychophora; class Udeonychophora; order Euonychophora; family Peripatidae; genus Epiperipatus; species Epiperipatus broadwayi. Next base: position 1,820,225 of record JAQFVV010000039.1, on the reverse strand, counting down.
GCAATGAGAAACTAAAAGATACAAGTAAATGGAGATTATTTTAAGTCAAATAGATTTAGATGACATGTTTATTTTTCAAAATAATGCTTCAGAGATTCAGAAAATGTTGCAAGAATTATCAGATTAAAAATTTTAAAAAGTAGAAATTAAGATAATTGCTAAAAGAGAGCAAAGTAATGTTCACTGGATTTTCTCAGAAGAAAAAATAAAGATTAAGGATAAATTACAAGTAACAATTACAAATACATGAAATTATTAATATAGATACTAACATAATGAATTAAATCAATCATACAATTAACCTTGGATAGATTGCTTTTGATAAAAAATAATATGACAATATGCCTAAGTGTTTGAAAATAAAGGTTTTTTTTTTTTAATAAATATAAATCTGAGACTTAGAAACTTAAGAGAAGAGCAAATACACACTTCTGAACATTCAAAAAGCATGGAGAAATGTGTGTTGGGAATAATAAGAAGGAACTGAAAACTAGGGTGAGAAAATAAACACATATTGATATCACTGAAAGAATTAAGGCGCTGATGTGGAGGTGGGCTAGTCATAGTGCTAGAGGAGATAATAAAAGATTAACAATTGAAGTCTTAAGCTGGATCCTAAGAGATTTAAAACAAGTAGAAAAGGATCATACATATGAATGATGGATGAAATAATGAAATTTTGAGGCTGATATGGAAAAGTGAGGCTAAAAATTGAAAAAAAAAAAAAAACGAATTCAGCTTGAAAAGACTTTCATAGTGCAGTGGGATACACTTAATACCTTTAAGAACATTTTTTTTTAAATTTGATCTCTTGACGATCTAATTTTTTTAAAATAAATTATTAGAAGTATAATTTAAACACACTAGTCCGTAGTCTTTGAGTAAATCTTGTCTTAAAATGCATCTTCAAATAATTATGCCATTTTTACATACGGTAGGTGGCTTTCTGTAAAGATTCATTATTTTGATGGTGTGTATATATACATTTCTATCATAAATTAAACTAAAAAAATTAAACGAAAAAGGGTAAAAGCAGAATGGTTAACCATTTTTTGGTCATCAATAATTTGAAATGCATAATATACATTTTTTGATAAACTATCCATAGACAATACCAGACAGCCATCCAAATAGTATCTGAAAATCAATATTTAGTTATTCTTAATTACTAAATAAAATTAAAAAAACGCATATCATAGCCAAGGAATATTTTATATATATGTCAAAAGCATTGACCAGGAAGCGCACCCGGGCCAGCTGCTTGGAAGGCAGCAATGCTAACCGCTAGGCCACCAACACTTGACAAACGAGTCCACTGTATTTGGCAAAGAGATGTCATTCAGTATGCTATTTGATTATGACTTTTCTTTTGAGCTAAATATTATGGTGAAGGGCATCCATACAACTTTAGTAATAAGGATAAATAACTAATTAACAGCTAGTACTTCAAAAAATATATACACCCTTTTAAATAACATTAGCATTTTGCACAATTGTGTTTTTAATGTATTTTCTAAAACTTTTTATGTACCCTTTTTTAATTTGGCCCTTTATTTCGATCTTTATCTTAAAACAAAATACTACATTTATAAGCTTCAGCTTGTTTTAAATTTGCGTACTGTATATATATTTTTTTAAGTTAAAAAATTTTTTAATGTATATGTTTTATCTTGCACTTGACATGCGTGTCTTCTATTATAACCATGTTTGCTTTAGAACACTTGCAAATTTTTTTTAACAGATCTAGAGAAGCTTATATAAATATGGACACAAATTTATGTTAGAAGTAAAATTCTTATTTTAATGCTATTTTTGTCGAATATAAGAGGACTGGGGGAGGGAGTTAATACATCAAAAATAGTTATTTAATCAATATCATTTTTTTACTCTATTACTAAAAAATATACTGAAAACTGAAACTAAGATAAAATCATATTTTTCTTATATATATATAAACTATGAAAAATATTCAAAATAACGCATATATGAAATATTTTATTAAAAATTTTTTTATTTAATTTGATCAGTAATACACTAAAAATAAAGAATAAAATTTTTTTTTTTTCTTCAACTACAATCTTAATTTTTATATGCAACTTAAAATAAAAAATTGGGGGGAAGGGATCCACAAATTATTCCATACATAGATATGCCAGTTTGCCAATATTTCTATATAGCAATTTTAATTTATGCAAGTTAGAATCAGACGGCTAGTTTAACCTTGAACAAAATCAGAACAAGAACTATACCATCTGTAACAAGCCCTGGATATTGTTCCCCTATATCCCTGGTGTGTCGAGAAATATAAATAGGTTGATCAATAATTCCAAAGATAAACTTCCCATGTTACTTAAAAGATTGTGTGCACCCAAACTGGCTGCAATTCAATCTACTTTAAAGAATCACGTGCCCGATTAGCAACAAGATTATCCTAACATCAGTATCTTAAAGAAGGGCTAAAAGCAATCCAGACTAAAAATCCATATTTCTGGAACAACAAAACAAACTCAGCCATACATCTGAACCCACATCGGCTAGTGATGTGTGCATTGAGAGAAACGATTCTAAGCACAAAATAAAAAGGAAACATGGCTCATCACTAATAAAACCTAACTCTATAAATAAAAAGGAATTCTGCTTCCACTGCTCCAAAATGTGAGTGATTTAACTCTCATATGTGTAAATTTCCATAAAATCACATCATATTTACACTTCCCACCCTCCTGTCCATCACTCATTGCTATGAATATGAGATCAGATGAAGATGTCGAAAGCGACTTCGTATAATATTATAACAAATGTTGAAACTTAAGCTTTTCTTATCTAAGTCTTTCTAGCACTTATAATTTAATTGAATTACAAATTAATTCATTTATTTACTATTTTCAGGGAATAATTTATACTGGAGAGCTATAATTAAACACGGTGTTGAAATATTTCAGAGAAAAAAGTTTACTACTGAAAAAATTAAAGGACAGTCTCAAAATGTCAATCAGATAAAAAAAATGGACCAGCATGTTCTATACGTGAGTGAATCTATCTGTGACTCACATATTGGTTTGTACAGTCATTGCAAAACTCATTTCTAGAGCAGATACCCCCCCCCCGTTTAGAAGTGGAATAGTCACACTCATTTGCAAGTAGCTGCTATATGTATGTATGAAGTCCTATAATTAATTTTTGTTTTTCTGCCAACTGTAAAACGTAACAGACAAATCATGGGGCAAATAGTATTTTCAGACAACATTCATCTAAAAATTATTTTTGCTTTTCTGTTGACCCCATAATGTAATTAATGCAAATAAAAATCATAACGATAATATTTAATCTGATCTTGAAAAAAATTTTTAAAAAATGAAATAGTTCACGTGACCAAACAAACATAACATGATCTCAGCTTATTTGCAGGGTAGCATTATATCAACAACTGAAAAATTTTATTGATCGTTTTTAAATTAGCCAACAAGACTTTAAAAAATCATAAAATTTGATATTATATAGGTAAAGGTAAAAAAAATTGACCAACTGCAAGGTAAAGAACAAAAAGTTTGTTATATAGTAACATTAATGGCACAGTCATTCATTGTAAAAAATTCCAATTGCTTGGAGATAGGAAGTTGACCAGTTTTCCACTCCCGTTTTACCATTTAATAAAGATAGGGATTTGAACACAGACTTTCAAGCACCCTTCAACTATCCATACTATCTCATACAACTGATACACATGGACCACATACATGTAGAAAAGATAAATACTCACCAATCTACATATCTCATGCTAAACCAGTACTCATCAGTTGGTTGAGATTATCATCTCCCACACATATTGGTCTGTGAAGAGTGCCTGTATTGCAAATATTTACATCTGATAAAGAACAATGTGTAAAACAGGGCTAGAAAATCAAGGTTAATAATTATCTAAACTATATATTGACTTTTACCAGCCCAGATTCCTAAGTTGTAGACACAAATAAAGTACACATCCTCACTATACTACGAAATCATCCAGGACTATATATGTAATTAATAAATCAAGAATCATCTATTATTTATTGCAGATAAATGATAAGTTATAGTTTTCTGATTTATTGCAATCCAGATACCTCAAAATTAAATCAACAAAATCAATTTCTATTACTTACACTCCTTAATATGATAAACACAGTCTTATTTTATCTCTGGTTTTGACCAACCAAATAAAACGCCATTGAAAAATATGTCACTACCTCCATTGTACTAGATTGATCAGCCAATACAAAATGATCTAATGATCATTTGTATTACTTGCCCTATATGTCTATAAGAGTTAGCAAATCTAGTGACTGTTTATAAACACAGATGAAAGCACTACAACCCAAATGGAAGAAAAGCCTCATTAGCATACGACCAATTCAAACTTTCATGGCGACCAATTCAAACTTCCATGGCGCAATCCCTAACATATGCGGTAGAATCCATAACATACTTATTTTAAAGCCTTTGCATGCAAAGAATTTTAGACAAATATTTGTAATATAGTAAAAACAGAGTTACTTTAATAGTTGTATGTAATATATGGTCGTGACCAATGAAACCGAAAGCCGTTGAAAACATTTCAGCACCCCCACTGTATTAGATTGCTCAACCAATCTAGAGTAAAGAAGGCATCCTGATAGGTTTTTTACATTTTCCACTATAAAATACACTCACGCAACACAGTATATATATATTTTTTATATTGGATTATTTCTATCAGTTGGTTAGAGCGTTACCTTAAATTTCAATAATCAAAAATCTAAGGACCCAGGTTCGAATCCCATGCTAGTACTGTCTCTGGTCAGGCCAGCAACACCTGAAGCAGAGGGGAGAAAAATACCTCTGAAACATTGTGCATATACTAACCTGTTTGCTGTGATATTACTAACAGTTAGTGCATATACTAACCTGTTTGCTGTGATATTATTAACATTTGTTTGCTGTGATATTACTAACAGTTGGTGCATATACTAACCTGTTTGCTGTGATATTACTAACAGTTGAATGCATTTGGAATATTTAACTAAAAATTAAACTTTTCTAAAGACATTCAACACACATATTAGATGATGTAAATAGTCCAATATAAAAATACAGCTAGAACACCATCATCACAAACCTTCAGAAAAACACAGTATATATATATGCTTAAAATTAAGTGAAAGTTGATGCTGTAGCAAATCAAAAAATAAGAGAAAAAAGAAAAGTTGTTGGGATTGAATAAATAGAATTGTATTGGGTGGTGACTTCACAAAGAAAAAAAAAAAAGGCAGTTTAATATAAAGAGATTTCACAAATGATCAATTTCCTGGCTTTACAATTGTTAATGGAATTTCAATCAAAATGCATGACGAACAAATGTCATCCTGGAATACATTAGTCTGTAAATGTTATTTCAGACAACTAATTTTAGTAAACTTTATAGCATAAAAAAAAAAAAAAGTTTTCTATGAAACATTATAAATTAGGCAGCTTAAGATGTTTATAAATTCGTAGCAGTGATGCGCGGCTATAGATACATAATAGCTGGAATGACTTGGTTGTTAAATGTTTTCGGTTTTGTAAAGAAGTTTTAAACTACTAATGTGAAAAAATAGACTACTAATTAATTTTAAAATTTATAAAAAAAAATATTAGAGAAGTATAAATAGCAAAAATATATTTAAAATCTTGAGAACAGGCAGAAGTGTATATGTGCATATAAATGTAGATAAAAAGTGGTATATATTTATATGCATTTAATTGAAATCAAGCAATTGAAATCTTAATACAAGTAATAACGATCAAGTGAGGACAATTGATATATATACAAAAAAGGTCACATGATTCTTGCGCTATTAATTGAATAATAAAAAAATATTGGAAAAGATATAGCTGAACATGAACTCATATATGCACACACACACACACACACACACTTTAGTTTTATAACAAATAGGTCGTAGTATTACCCAGTAGTGTAGCTAGAATATTGGGCTTACTATGCAAAATTTCAAAAAGGCCATTTTTAAAATCTATAATATAACCTTTAACATTTTTTTAAAAGTATCAATCACTAATAGTTCCCTGACGAGGTCCAAATAGCAGCAACATAGCTAATTCGTCCATTTTTCTCTTCTGTTTATTGCCCAAATTTATAATTATAAAAATCTCTTCCCATCTCTTATAATATCTAGCATGGTCTATCCTCTCCATCCTGTCTGTTTCTTTCTATTCGCTATTCTCTCCAAAGCATCCTATATAAAATTATTATTTTTTTATTAATATATGTCTGATCCACTTTCTCTTTCTATCTGGAATATCCTCTACAATCTTCTTTTTTCTTTTATTTTCTCCAAAATTTCCCATTTTTTTCATTTTATTAATTCAACAATTTTTTTTTTCATAACTTTTCGATGATCATATCTGAAAACCATCTAATCTGTTAGCAATTATCCACATATATTACATAATCTTTTTCCTTAATTCTTCTTTCAAATTTACACAAAATATGTTCTTTCTTATAATAAATGCCTCCATTGCCAATGTTATTCTTCTTTTAATGTCATCTTTACCCATCAACTATTCAAATATCTAAATGCATTCACCTAGCCGAAATATCATAAATATCAACTTACATTCTTTTTGTATTCCTTCCTATCTGTAAACAATTGATCTTGTCAACATTAATCTTCAATTCATATCACATAATCTTTATTTACTCAACACATTCTGGAAATTATTTTCATCTACTATAAGTGTCATGTCATCTGCAAAAACTTATATATGTTCATATAAATGTTTTCACAGATTATAGATATAGAAGACATATTTTGCAGGTTCATCTGTGTAAGATTTAAATTAGATATTGCAATGATTCAACTTGATCACACAAGCCCTCAACTGGGAAATAAATACTATATAATTAAATAGCTAATTATACTTGTTTAACCCATATTCTTTCCAAAATTCAAAAAAGTTTCTGGTTTATTATATTCATACGAATATTTTCATAGGTTACAGATATAAAAGCCATATTTTGCAGATTCATCCATAAAGATTTTAATTAGATATTGCAATGTTTCGACTTGATCACACAAATCCTCAACTGTAAAAGGTATACTATATATTCAATGTTACAACTTGATCTCATAAGCTTACAAGGAAAGGAAATACTATATACAAATTATATAGTATTCACTTCCCAGATAAAGGTTTAAAAACCATCAAACATCAAAATCTGGAATGTTCATATTTTTCAGCAGCAGCAGTTCCGGGGTTCCTTATGTGATGGATTCCGATGGTCTGGAGCAGTGGCTGGCTATTCCGAGGGGACATAGCCATCTTAATGCCTCTACTCTGTCATGTCAAGGTCAGCAAATTATTATAATAGAACTCAGAATGATTTCTCTTAGAAACATTAGAATAAAAAGCTCCAGAACAAAAGAAAACCCTTGTTTTTATAGTAGACTTTAACAATAGTACTGCCCTGGAGCATTACAAAAATATATCGGACTTATCAGCTATAATTAAATCATCCAAATGACTAAAGGAATTCAACATTAATTAATTTCTTTTGTTAATTTCCCTGTCGACTTTCGAATTACAAACTAGATTCAATTAAAATTACTTTTATAAATTAAAGAAAACCTTAAGTGGACATCTGCTGTTTTTAGATAAAACTTATATATATATATATATAATATTAACTAATTAAACTATTGTCCCTCATTTATTTTAAAGAAATATTTGGAATGACTTTTATTAAATTAAACGGAAATTATTTTACTTTTAACTTGCAATATTTGAATCTATTTACTAAATGAATATTTACTAAACGAATTTTATTTAAATCAAAATATATTATGATGGTAATATATATTTGTAAATAGATTCAAACAAAATAACTTTAACAATTTATAATTTTGATATGCTTTAACATGCACATCATAGTGTGTGCGCAATTATGACTTATATAACCTACTTTTTAATAAATCAAAATTCTGTGAACATATATATAATCCATAATATTTTATTTTATTTGGGAATGAGTTATATATATAATATGAGCATTGTACTCGTGGTTTAAAATTAGGCGGGATTTTCGGTATATAAGCGTATTGCAGACACACTATGATAGATTGGGGTTCAAACTAAGGTATGAGGGTAGGAAGTAGGTGAGAAAAGGTGAAACAAAGATCTGCAAAGCAGACCCTACTGTTTCACATTCCCTTAGTGATGGAACAAAAAAATTGTTAAAAAAAAAAGATCTTACAACAGGTGTCCACCTATGAAGCCTGCACAAAAAAAAATTTACAAGATAACCCATAATGTACAGGATATAAATATAATGAAGAAACAAAACTGAATTATATACCCGGATCATATTAATAAATCTACCATCTAACAAACATTTTGTCTATTATTTTCCCCCCTTCAACAAAATTTTATTTAAAAATCTAATAGCTTAACACTGTTTATACCCGATCTCCTTTTTATATCATCCTTTGATGTGACCATTTCTCCTTTTTTTTGTTGTTGTTGTTTTTTTAAAAAAAAAAAAAGCTACTATAATCCTGGGTCTGATGGGTAATACCTGCCTTTATATTTTAATAATTGCAGTCTCAGATTATCAGGCCTCTTTACCTTGTCTGGTGGTTCTTTAGCCCAGGGACTGAAATCCAGAGTGGTTGTTAATGACTGTAGCTTTAGGCTGTCACAATTATTTGACTTATCGGGTGGCTCCTTGGCCCATGGGCTGAAATCCAGTGCCATCATTGTTTTCACTATTTCCTTTATTCAATATATTCTTGCTATATCAGGTGGGGTATTTTCCTGGTTTTCTTTAAGTACTTTGATGTTGATGGTAAGCATGGTTAGCTGGGTTTGAATCCCTAGGTCTCGTACATCCTTGGCTGGAAATATCCTGTCTAAATACAGTTGGGGACATCGTTTTACCTCATGAAAAGTTTTTATGTGAAGAAGCTTGGTTAGCTGGGTTGGATGTCCTAAGTCTCGGATATCATTTGCTGGAAGTACTCTTTCCAAATAAAGTTTGGGACATTCTTTAACTTCATGAAATATTTTAATATTGAGCTTGGTTAGCTGGGTTTGATCTCCTAAGTCTGGTGTATCAGTCTTCTTTGCGGAATCATTTGTCTCTATTTTCTGGTTCAGGGATTCATCTGTCAATGACCCTACCGAGTTCTGGTCTGTTTCATCTTTTCTTGGTTCAATGACCCTTTTATCGTTCTTCGTGGAGCATTTTTCAAATGCAAGTCAGAGGGCTTTCTGTCCCTCTCTCACTTGTGCCAATTCGGGGATGAGTCTGGCCAACTCTTTACATTCCTCAGCTCTCCTTCGGATTTGTTCTTCTTCCCATCGTTTCGCTCTTTCTTCACTTTGCTTCCACATCTCTATAAGATTTCGGAACTGGATCTCATTATCATCTGTATTTTCCATGGCCTTGGATGATTACCATGATCGATAATGATGATGACTTATTTTATTTTATTGCTAACTATTCAATATATCCTAAAAAAAAAATTTCTTAACGAATAGGTGTCCTTTTAAAACACAATGTATAGCACTGATAATGAAAACTTTTAAACTGTTTTATGGTTGAACTAAAACTAATACAGTTAAAAAATACTATTATTATATTTTGCTTGTTTGACTCTCTGCGATTACTATTATGTTTTATTTCAATTTTGTTAATGGCTAATAGACTATCTCCCTCTCAGTTCTGTTGGCCTAATTGCTGCTTTTACATTTATCACTAAAACCCCAACTACTGCCCTTTTACTACTGCAAAAATTTCTTGTTTAAATCTGCTGCCAACATATATATTTTTAACAGCCCGTATATATAAAAATCTCTTAAATTCTTTCTGTCAAAATATTTCGCTAACATATATTTTTAAACTCAAGCAATTTTATTTATATATGTTAACATTCGCTAGATCTGGGTATACTTATTTCATTCCTTCTTATTTAGGATTAGCATACATATAATTTTATTTACATAATTATTGATCCGATTCACGTCTCATTATTTGGTCTAAGAAAAATTTACACGCGTTGGAAAAAAACAAATTACATACAAGAGAATTTAGCCTGGTGACAAAATTTATTTTAGAAGTAACTCCGTTTAATGAAATTACCCTTGGGCATCATGTCACCAGTTAAAAGGATCCATAGACTGTTAGCTTCCCAAAATGAATTTTAATAATTATTCCATTTAACTACGGGCACTCGTTAAAACATTCGCATTTTTTATTGATTACAACATTTTATTTATTATTGAATTTTTTGAATTCCATACGATAGCCTATTACATATCTAGGTCATTATCGTACAAAATTACTATTATGCTATCTTGCGCGTTGAGCTGATAAAACTTTATTTTGATAGAAAATACAATATTTGAAATATTCATAGATTGTCACAATATTTACTTGGGACAATATTTAAGTAATTCACGCCATGCATATATAGCGTGACTTAAGTGAAACCATAAATACAGATAAATATAGATGGCTCGTATCACACTATAGCAAGTTTGGACAAGTTCTGATTATATAGAATAAGTAATTGAATGCCCGAGTCAAACAAAATATATGAAATATACACGCAAATAAACAATATAGATAATATAGAGTTTGAAAAAAAATCATATATATATAACATAAAGGATTTGAGCGATTAAATATGGACAAAATACTAAAATTAAGCTACAGGAATGTGGGTGTTTAAATAATTAAGATCTACAGGGATGTGGGTGTTTAAATAATTGAGGCTCCATGTTTGGGCAAGCCATGGACCCAGAAAAAAAAAAATTTACTATGTAACAGTCAGAATCATCTATCTTGCTAACACAATGCAGAATTCAAACTCCAGACACGAAACTGAACATTCTAGGAGGGGTTGCCTTCTAGATATACTAAGTTCGAATCTAAAGCCCAAATTTCACAGTGCCATCTATGTGACAATGCATCTGATGCCACTACTAGTATGACCTTTGATCCATGCTTGGTGGTCAGGGAGAAACAAAAGACTCTATACTAAAAGAAGTTTTGGTGGCTAATTAATGTCTATGGATTTACAAAAGAAATGCAGAAAATATATATATAGACTGAGACAGTGATAGGAATCAAATAAAATAAGAGATCAAATTTGGTTTTAAATAATTTCACAAAATTTATTCATATAAATTATATATATAACGCCACTAATCTGCTTATATGAGACAGGGACGCATATTAAATAATTGTTGGCATTATATTCCCACAACTGACAAAAAGACTTTTAAAACAAAGTGATATATTCTATTCCTCGGGCTAATAGCATTACGATAATGTGCTTGATGAGATAGGAACATGTGCGAGGTGCTTTGAGAAATTATACAAGTTTAAGAAAATATTTGAAAATTAAGTATTCTAAAATATTTATTGATTTCGAGAATAGCATGGACTAAAGCTTACTAAGCAACAAAGTGGGAATGTGATCAAAGCATTTATTTGATAATAATATTAATAGAGTTGCATTGGGAGGTCAGTATTGCTGATAATGAATTTATTAAAGTTATGAGGGTGTGACATGTTTAAGTCACGGATGCTTTGTAAAATAAATATAAAATAAAACAATAATGGAATATTTGGAATGATTACGGAGGGCATATCGCCGCTAGCCCTAGGAAAGTATTTTATGAACAGCCGAAACTTAGCAACTGTGTGATGATTGCGTTTAATTCCCAGGTGTGTCATTTGGGGACACACTCTGCGTGAAAATCGCAAAAAAGGTGAAGAGAACGGCCTTAGCCGTGTAAAGAATCCTTAGAAAAATAAAACAAAGTGGTCTCAACAAACAATTAATTTACCAGCAATACAAGACGAGTGTATACAAACATACTGAATGGGTTTTACGTGGATTAAGAGAAATGCCCAATAAAATTCCCAGAAATTCATTTAAAAGAGTCCGCACATTCTCGACGTCAATGATGAACTTTGTATTTAAAGTACAACACGGTAATTAAAATAGGAAAATGCATGCTTGCGGGTTTAAAAAGCAAGTATGGATTTATATACGCAATCATGCATTAAGGGACACATTTAACCATTGACCTCGCACTTACTCTTATATTAGATTAAAATCAATAACATGTAGATTTTAAACTATGTGATTATATTATATTAAAGAAAAGAATCGCCCTCGAACGCATGATTTGCAAGATAATAAAATTGGAAAATTATAAATTTAAAATATGCCTTAATAGTGGCGTCTTACTTTCAATAAAGGGAATAGTTCACTCGGTCAAAGACGATTCTGACACATTATCATAATAAAATAAAAGAAAGCTTTATAAATAGAAAATATTAACCCAAGGATAGAGCAAAACTGTTGATTATATTTGAACACTTTAAAGAAGTACATAATAAAGTTATGTGAAATTTCAGAAAACAATTTAGAATAGCTATAGCATGTTAGTTAGGAATCACAAGAGCTCTTGGGTTAATTTAGGTTACCTCTGGAGACGCATTTGCAGGTAGATGTTTGGCAGGTTTTATAATTCGGCAGAAAAATCTGGAATGTTCATATTTTTGCAGCAGCAGCAGTTCCGGGGTTCCTTATGTGATAGCTTCCGATGGTCTGGAGCAGCAGCTGGCTATTCCGAGGGGACATAGCCATCTTAACGCCTCTACTCTGTCATGTCAAGGTTAGCAAATTATTAGAATAGAACTCAGAATGATTTCTCTTAGAAACATTAGAATAAAAAACTCCAGAACAAAAAAAAACCCTTGTTTTTATAGTAGACTTTAACAATAGAACTGCCCTGGAGCATTACAAAAATATATTGGACTTATCTGCTGTAATTAAATCATCTGAATGTCTAAAGGAATTCAACATTAATTAATTTCTTTTGTTAATTTCCCTGTCGACATTTGAATTACAAACTAGATTCAATTAAAATTACTTTTATTAATTAAAGAAAACCTTAAGTGGACATCTGCTGTTTTTAGATAAAACTTATATAATATTAACTAATTAAACTATTGTCCCTCATTTATATTAAAGAAATATTTGGAATGACTTTTATTAAATTAAACGAAAATTAATTTACTTTTAACTTGCAATATTTGAATTTATTTACTAAATGAATATTTACTAAACGAATTTTATTTAAATCAAAATATATTATGACGGTAATATATATTTGTAAATAGATTCAAACAAAATAACTTTAACAATTTATAATTTTGATATACTTTAACATGCATATCATAGTGTGTGCGCAATTATGACTTATATAACCTACTTTTTAATAAATCAAAATTCTGTGAACATATACATAATCCATAATATTTTATTTTATTTGGGAATGAGTTATATATATAATACGAGCATTGTACTCGTGGTTTAAAATTAGGTGGGATTTTTGGTATATAAGCGTATTGCAGACACACTATGATAGATTGGGGTTCAAACTAAGGTATGAGGGTAGAAAGTAGGTGAGAAAAGATGAAACGAAGATCTGCAAAGCAGACCTTACTGTTTCAATATATATTGTAAGGTGTATAAGTCTAAATAAATACAAAATTTTGTAGGAAAATAACCAGTGCTCTTTACTTATAACACCAAACAACAAGAACTACACAATTAAATAAACCAAATATACGTTATTAATTATGTATTAATAACTGTGTAAATTTGTAAACTGAAACCATATCTACAACAACACAGACTTTAAATTTTTTTTTTTATAAAACCCATAAATGCCAGTGAACAAAACCTTGGAAAACGAAAGAAACAGTAATTATTATTAAATTTGTTTGTTTATTAATCCAATATAAAATTTTATAAATAACAAAATGGCATTAACAATTCAAATAAAAGCACAAACTTAAACCAATACATCAGAAAGGCAAATATGATGCAATATGGAATAACGTGGGTTTTTTTTTTTTTTTATATATATAGAAATGATATAAGATATATATGAAAGCCCTTTCTTCTTCAATCGAGATTCAAACTTTTCATTGGCCAGGTAACTCATTCGATTAAAATTAAAATTCAAAGCAATCATTCAAAAGCATAGATTGGTGCCATTGAAAAATAGTATATCTCTAGAGAGAGAAATAACAACAGAAGAGGAGAAATCGGCAAAACTAAAACAAATAAATTACATTCTCAAAAAAGTTTACTTTATAAATTCCTAAAGTAATTTATTCATAATTTCAACAATCTTCAATGACAAAGCTCATAAGCCACTATAATCACAAGATTGACTAAAGAAATCCAGCAATAATTCCATAAAACTAATATTTCCAATCCAAGATACAAGCTAGGAAAGAATAAATCATGCACGGCTAGGAAGTGTGAAAGCATTGCAGGGATGGAACTGCTCATAATACAACCATAAATTCTGACAGGAGTATCATTCAACATCAACATCCTTATAGCCATATCAGGGGAAAGATTTATAATGCACTATGATCAATTAAAAAAAATATCTCCACCCAGAAAAGATAATTTATAAGAGTCTGAGAAACCACTGTGAATATCCAAATGGTGATTGGATATAATCAGGTGAACTACTACGCAGTCAAAGTAAAATAACATTCCTAAAAGCAAAGACACCAAGACGATTCCCAATATGAACTATTAAATTTATGAACTGTGGTTAGACTACACTGGATTAATATCTTATATTATGCTTCTATAATTTTTTTTCAGCATATACATTTTTATTTCTGATTTCTTTCTTTTGGGAATAGATGGTTAGTTAACCAAAACAATCATCAATTAAGATTTTAGAAAAGGGAAGTCATCAATATTATGATTAATTTTCCATTTAGTAATAAAATATAGGTGAAGACTCCTGAGCTTACTTGCTAATAGACACAACAATTTACTGACTTGAAAGGTGAGATGTTGCTTTTATGCAACATTAAGTGCTCATATTCTGACAGTTACCGTATTTGACATTCAATATTTGTGTTCAATTTATTTAGTTATTAGTCTTTGTTATTTGGAATGCATAACTAAAACTCTTGAATGATTGGTCTGTTATATCACACATCCATATGACCCCAGAATGGGGGTGGGATGGAATGCAGAAAACAAAAACAACTTTCAATAAATCCCAAAGTGTATACAAATAGATTGGAAATTAAGAACCAAAATTATGATAGGAAGTTTAATGAGCAAAGATTTAAATATTAAGATATAATTTTAAATTGTATTCTTGGTCAGCTTAAAAATATTAAATTAGGATAGTGGAAGACCATCCTTCACAGGGATCAAAGATTTGGGTGAGTCAATACTTGATAAAGACAAATGAATTAGGATCATGTCTATTCAATTATTATGTAAAAAGCAGACATTTTAGTTACAAAACAACCATGAGTAGAAATCATCATTAGAATAAATTTATTAAACATTCAATATTAAATTAAATGATTGTTTGTCATCTTATTTATCTATTTTCTAATTAATCACATAATACACATATCCAATTCACATACCAAATACAAAATAACCATACCTTGAAGTAGAATACATGTATACTCTTCCTGAATTTGAATTATGGCAAAACGAGGATCAAGAAAAGGGAAAGTAAAAAAAGTTATGCATAAGTGAATACTATCTCACTTGGTCATTAATTATCATGGGGCCATTTTACAAAATTTGAGAAAATCACCAATCAACACACCTATCTCATCATGGTCAACATCCTGCCTTGAATATCCAATGAGTGACCATAATTAGATATACTCTTCATCAAGAAAAAACACCATCCCATTACAAGATATATATATATATATGCATTTACAAATAAATGCTGCTACAATCATATTATGTAATACAGATTATTAATCTTATTGGGATAAGTGGGCAATGAAACAAAAAATAATGATATCTTATCATTATCTAATTTCAACACAGAAAATTCTCTGTGGTTTATCTGAAAAAAAAATATTTAGAATAAAATAGTAACCAAATTTAAATTTCAACTACCTGAGCCATAAATAGAAAAATTTGATACAAATATGTGTTTGAATAAAAAAATTTTTTTTTACTTCATCCATTATAAATATTCATCAATGATCTCCAAAAAATTAGAAGATGATAGTAGTCTAGCCTAAATCTAAGCTCAAGAAGAAAGCGGTGCAGAACTTTTGCGAAGACAGGAGAAACTATTGGTTAAAAGTCTTCCTCACAATCCCTTCAGATAGCTGTGCCTGGCTGACTGTTTAAAAGAATGTTCTGATACTCTAACCATCTCAGTGACTATGATAATATTAGATGCTAGAGACTATTTACTATGTGTTGCTAATACAACTGAAAACACTCTGATCAAAAAACCTGAAAATATGCAGTCATATCCAGAGATGAATACCGAAGTTGAAAAGAGTATGGTGTATCTACTTACTCTACCATAAGCCCTATCTACTGTCAGTAATGAATAATAATAATAATAATAACAACAACAACAACAATAATAATAATAATAATAATAATAATAATAATAATAATAATCATCATCATCATCATCAGAAATTGATTGCTAAAGACTTGTTTGCATATATAGTAAGCATATATCTGCAGAAAACCACAGTTTAAAACTTGAAAACTTTTTAAGACAATTTGTATTATGGTAAGATCTTATCTTTACATTTATCCATAAGGCCTTATGTTTTGATATTTATAGTATTATTTTTTGGCCTTATTTTCAATATTATTGTATTTACCCAGTAACAGTTGCAAAAGTACAAGACTTGATCGCATATTTTATTTAAACATTGTATGTAAATATCTTATTTTTTTATTAACCAATTTAGTTTCGTTTTTTTTTTTCTTTTTGAACTCATTCCAAACATATGCCATTAATATCCACTAACCCTGAGACATCATGCAATCCATAGTAATTTAAAGTGATGTAGATCAGTGGTGTTAACATTTTCAGAAGTAAATTTTCTATTTAGAAAGTTTGGCACATTAAGATTATTTTTAAATTAAATCTAGACAAAAGAAATT
The DNA here is from genome assembly GCA_028023455.1 of Epiperipatus broadwayi. Taxonomy (NCBI): domain Eukaryota; kingdom Metazoa; phylum Onychophora; class Udeonychophora; order Euonychophora; family Peripatidae; genus Epiperipatus; species Epiperipatus broadwayi. The sequence continues at coordinate 1,803,195 of JAQFVV010000039.1, read as the reverse complement.
AAAACTACTTTTGGAATAATTATACTTAACCTTCAGTGCTAGTTTATTTGATCATCATCATCATCATCATCATCATCATCAGAATAGTTATTGTATTAAATGGATATATTTGAATTTGTTAACCATTTATAATAAAATATTTACTTAATATTTAAATCTGTTATAGCATATATATTTTACTCATACACACATATATAACTGTTATCAAAAAGCAAATCTTAATCCATTAAAGAGTATCAATAATGATTAATTAATTCTCAAAAAAAAAAAAAACCACTTAAATATTTTATATATTCTTTATACTTTAATTTAATCATTAAATCTTATCTCACCACGTGAATAAATATACTTATGCTTTTTAAAAAAGTGATCTAAATCTAGAGTTTGCAGATTAGTTTTTTTTTTTAAAAAAATAATAATAATGTTTAACAACTGCAAGAAATAATATGAAATCTATTACATACAGTAAAAAAATAAAACTAAAAAAAAAATTCTCTTAAAAAAAAAAAAATCAATAGCTTTTTGAAAATAAACAATATAAAGACAGATATTAGTGAATTAAAAGAAGATATTAATTAATACAGATGTAATCATAATGCATAAATTTAATCGTAGAATTAAGCAGAGAAGTTATGTGTTTGGTTGAAATAATATATTGAAAAAAAGATTATTTTTTTCTATTAAATAACATAATCTACTAAAGCTAAATCAGGCTATGAAAAACAAAAGATGTGAAGTATATTAACATGGATTAAAATAAGATTCATTGAAAAAAGAAACAAATATCATTAATATCCTTTAAAAATAAAGTGAATCAAACAGGATTGAGTTGGACAATGCTAAAAAAAAAAAAAATACAGATAAAATACTGAAGTCCTCAATGATAGGAATCTTAAAAACTGCTAAACATTTTTAAAAAATTGCAAATGAGATTAAATAATAAGGACATTAGTTAGAATGGCATGGAAAAGAGAACTCAAATCATAAAAGTGGATTAAACTTGTGAAAATCATTCATCAAACATTCATCCTATTCAAAATCTTCTATTATAAAAACAAAATTTCAAAGATGAATGCTTATAAACAAATTATATATATATATATCATAGCCATAAAATAATAAGACTAATCGAAATGATTTATTTATTTATTTATTTTTATTTATCAAATAATACTTATGATCAAAGGTATAACTAATTCATCTTTAAAAAAATTACACTCAATTTCTAAATAATACAAAAACTTTGTCAGATAATGAAAATTATTCTTCATGTATAAAGTGTGGTCAAATAAACAGAGTAGATAAATTCAAAAAACATTAATCACAAAAAACTAATTGTCGAACGCTTTTGGTACCATGTACCAGAATCATGGTGACATATTGGAAGTGAATGGTTAATATTCCAGGGCATGCTCAGTGGAACACTAGTGTTATGCTGACTGATAACGTTTTTAGACTTCCCGATAAACCAAGCCTCTTTCAACTTTCTCTTTCTATCATTTGATCAGTACCGTATGTAATCAAACGATAGAAAGAGAAAGTTGAAAGAAGCTTGGTTTATTGTGAAGTCTAAAAACATTATTAATCAGCATAAAACTAGTGTTCTACCAAGCATGCACTGGATCAGTTCCAATATGTCACCATGATTCTGGTCCATGGTACCGAAAGCACTTGGTAAATAGTTTTTTGTGATTAATGTTTTTTGAATTTTAGACATTCTGTTTATCACACTTTATGCTGGAAGAATAATTTACCCAATTTCTAAATAAAGGAGGGTGAAAAAAAAAAAGAAAAAAAAAAGTTTTTTCATAGTCTTTTAGAATTATAAAAAATTACATTGAACGCTAAGTGGTGAACTTGTCTGAATATTAAATAAATAACTTTAAAAAAAGTGATAATCAATTGTTGTTTTTTAAATTATATCACAGAATCATCTTTACTTGAGCTTACACAATCTGTTAACCCAAGAGTAACTTTCTCCACACAATATTATCATCTAATGCAAGTCATAATTATCAATGTATGCTAAAAAATTAGTTATCAAACTCCCTATTTTGTCTCCATTCATCCAATATCCCATACTAGGTTCTAGCTTATGACTCTCATCAGTGAAGAGCTTTGGATCTGAAAGCACTGGACCTAGATCTTTAGACATAATACATTCCTCCAACCATTTTAGTTAATTATAAATCTACAAAACCAAAGTGAAAACACAATTGGCTTGTAAAGTCATACAGATCTAAACCTAATTCAGTATCTATATATTATGGTATTTTTGATTTTTAATAATAATCATAGTCAAAAACATTCTTTGGCTAGGGTTGGTATAAAACCATTTTACTATCACATAACCACTTTTTCTTATGCTTACACAATCTGTTAACACAGTGTCAACTTTCTCCATACAATATTGCCACCTAGTGCATGCCATAGTAATCAATGGGTGCTAAAAGGTTAGTGTATAAGTGCCTCAAAATCTCAATCCAGTGACTACTCATCCAATATCCCTAGACTAATTTCTTGATATGTTACCTGTGGAACATGATGGTTGTCAAAAATATCAGGTTAATGCTGCTTTATTCTATTAAATTTGTTTTGTTACTAACAAATGCACAATTTGTATAAAATTATAAAATAAAAATCTTTTTTAATCCTTAATTCTTAATATTGCAATAATACATGACAAAATGATTTATTTAGTAACCTTCCCAAATACATTTAAAAATCAAAACAACAGCAAAATTACTGAAAAAATGAAATTAGTATTCTTCATGTCATTAAACATCAAAACTACTCTAAAAAATTAAATATTTATTTATTAATTATTAGTGATTAAATATTTTTCTCAGCACATATAGTCACATTTTTACATAATTTGCAGTTTAAACCTGACAAGATTGAAAAACCTCGTATAGTTTTACCATTTATTCATTCTGTTGCAAAACAGTTAATTAATAAGTTATCCCAGATTTTCAAGTAATTTTTCATTCACCTCCAAATATGAATAGATTGATTAACAATACAAAATTAAAAATTGAATCTAATTTAACTCAGCATGTGGTTTATAGTGTTTCTTGTCCTCATAAAGATTGTGGTTCTATTTATTATGGTGAAACTAAAACCAATATTTTAAATAGTTTCACAGCATAAATATTTATATCATTGTACTAAAACTAAATTTTTGGGAAATTCAGTGTTTGTGAAACATGAAAATAAGGCTGGACACTTATGTCAACCAGTAGAGGCAAAATTATTGTGTACGGAGAAGAATGACGTAAAGCGTAAGATTAAAGAAGCTTGTTTTATAGCTGATAATCCCAATGCTATTAATAGAAAGGATTCTTGTTTTAATATTTCTAAAATAAGGACGTTATAATATTTATTTATTTATATTGTATTTTATTTATTTATTTAGATTTAGTTTACATTTTATTTGAAATACACATTTTGCTTGTGAATAAGTGTTTATATTTTGTATTTATTTTGTATTGAGCTATGATTATGGAGGCTTAAGTCCCCCGAAAGTGCTCAGCTGTATTGTTATAATTTTATGTTTAAAGCTTCAGCAACTGTGTTTTATCACAGTTAATTTTTAATTTATTGATTTTTGTTGAAGTATATACATACATTCTTTTCACATTTTAAATAATGAATATCAAACCTATTGTAAAAGATAAAGGTTATTAATTCTTTAAACTTTATGAGGAAATTTCAAATTAACCTATCAATATTCGTCAAGCGTTGGTGGTCAAGTGGTCAGCACAGCTGCCTTTTAAGCAGTTGTCCCAGGTTCACTATCTGGCTGATACATTGACACATGAAAAAAAAAAATCAGCATTCAAATGCCCTAATTATATATTATTTTTAAAACTGAACAGGTGTCTGTCTTCCTAAATACATGTCTATTTTACAAAATAAATTAGTTTGAATTTATCCTGATAGTTTACATTTTATGCTTTTTTTTGTCCATTTACCAATGCCTTACCACATGTAATGCCATTTAAGTAGTATTGTTCCTTCATATTTTGCAATCTATGGTTTCTTTTTTTACTTTCTTATATAAATATTATAACATTTCTTGTAAGTAATTCTTAGAATAATAATAATCAAATTAACTTTAAACCTGATTTTAATTTTTCTAAAACAATGCAATTAATAGAAATTATGAAAATTCTATGCACTATTTCTCTTTGCTGTATGAAGTTTCCACACATGTATTCTAGCATTGGAAACCCGGAGATGATTGCAGATTATACCTTGAACTAGACATTGATCAATATCCAATTTATTCCAAATGTTATAATTTCACTGTCAAATCATTCATTTCATATAAAAATTTAATCAGTCAAAGAAAGATTTTTAAGAAGTATTAGCAACATTTCTTACAAATGCATACTTAGAGGAAAGGCTCCCAACATATCAGAGAATTAAGAAGGTCTGAAGATACTAATAATGACAACAATAATAATGCAGGTAATAAAAGACTCAAGATAATTATTTTCATTTGTTTTACATCTTTTAAATGCCAATTTGTCCATATGAGTTTACAAGTAAACCACGATGGCACTCCATATTTTTGATAAAGGTACAATTTAGAGGGTCTACAATCTACTGAAGATGTGTTAGTTGTTAAATTACATCAAAATTGAAAAATCGATTGTTAAATTAAAAAAAAAAACAAATTCCGATAAATTTCATTAAGAAGCTTTATTTCATTTTTTTTTACTTATATTATATCATGGAAAGTGATGAGACACTCTTAACATTGTCATACTTTGGCTCAAGTGTGTTTCTTTTTGTCAGCAGTTTTTTCCGGTAAATTATCATAATGATAGGAATTTGGGACCTTCTTGTCACAATATGATGCAGTGAACTATTTCCCCAAAGTACTGGATCCTGCCCTGGATCCTGCCCTTCCAAAAATTGTGCATTATGGTAACAATATAATTGCATGCCTTTTCTGTTAATAAGTTAATCCAAAAAAAAAAAAAAACTGTAAATATTGTAATTAATTTTTTCACAATGATTTCTTTTTTTTTTTTCAAATAAGAGTAATAAAAAATAAAATGTAATTATTAAATACGTTTCCTAGCAGGCATTACTTTGCAAACATTTTTTTCTCGGGGGGGGGACCGGACCCCAAAACTGTAGATTTATCAAAATTACTAGCTGCCATCTTGGTTTACTTGAAAACTCACAAGTACTATCCATAATTATATCATAAAATAATACCTTTCTAACGATCAGTCATATTTACCATGTGTAGCTTTTATATTACAAAATTTCATGTAGATGTTGGAAATCAAAATGTTTTCTAGAAAGTCCCAATTAGCAAATTGTAATATAATATCAGCCCTACATGTTTAATAGTCTTGTTTATGTATAGGATTGCACCAAATAATAAAATTGTATATACATCATCATCATCATCATTATCAACCATTATCAATCCACTGCAGGATGAAGGTCTCTCCAAGTTTAATCCATCTCCGATCTTTAGCTTCTCTTCTCCACATCACCCCTGCACACTTTCTTATTTCATCCATCCATCTCACATGTGGTCTCTTTCTGGGTCTTTTACAATCTCTTGGAATCCAGTTTAAAATTTCAATTGTCCATCTATTATCATCTCTTCTAACAATATGTCCAGCCCAACTCCACTTCAATCTTTTAATTTTTTCAATGAGGTCAGTAACACCTGTTTGTTCTCTTACCCATACATTGTGTTTACGATCTCTTCTTGTTACTCCCAACATACATCTCTCCATACTTCTTTGAGTGGTCTGAAGTCTCTGAATTGCTCTTCTATTAAGTGTCCAAGTCTCAGATCCATAAGTAAGAACTGGTAAAACACATTTGTTAAAAACCTTCCTTTTCAAACACATAGGCATATTTCCTTTTAGTATCAAGTTATTTCTACCAAAAGCACTCCAACCAAGTTTAATTCTATGATTAATTTCCTCCATTATGTTTCCATCTGTATTAATAATCTGACCAAGGTATTTGTAACTGTTAACTTCTTCTAATTCATCATAATCAATCTTTATTTTCATATTTTGAGCAAATCGATTAAACATTACTTTAGTCTTTTTAACATTTATCTTTAGTCCTACTTTCCTACTTTCATCTGATAATTCCTGCAACATTTCCTGCAGATCTGAAGCATTATTTGCAAAAACAACTACATCATCTGCGAAATCTAAATGACTTAAATAATCACCATTTACTTTCACTCCTTTAGTTTCCCATTTTAATCCACAAAATACTTCATGCAGTACTGCTGTAAAAAGTTTTGGAGATATGGAGTCACCTTGTCTTACACCTTTCTCAATGTTGACTTTCCCAGTGTCATTATGTAATCTAATTGTTGCTGTTGCATTTTTATAAATATTCTTTAAAATATGACAATATCCTGGATCTATACCTTGATGATCTAATGCTTTAATCACTGAAGAAATGTTTATAGAATCAAATGCCTTTTCATAATCTACAAATCCTAAGCATAATGGCAACTCATATTCATTTGTCCTTTCTATAACTTCTCTCAATACCTGGATATGATCTACTGTACTAAAACCACTTTTAAATCCGGCTTGTTCTCTTGGTTGGTGGAAATCCAATGTTCTCTGTAGACGAGTAGTAATTATCTTGGTAAAAATTTTATATAAAACTGATAAAAGGCTGATAGGTCTGTAATTTCTAATATCTTCTTTATCACCTTTTTTAAATATTAATATTATTACTGCATTCTTCCAATCATCCAGTACATCTTTATCATTTAGACATTTGGTATATAACTTTGCTAATTTTTTTTCTATTTCTTCACCTGCTTCTTTTAATATATCAATTATAATTCCATCATTACCTGGAGCCTTTCCTTTCTTCATACATTTAATTGCATGTCTCACTTCTTCATTTAAAATTCTGGGCAATTTGGAAGATGTAATAGATATAGGAGGTACTTGTTCTTTATTACTATATAATTCTTGATAAAAATCTTCTACCAATTTCATGATGTCATCTCTCCTTTTAGTAATAATTCCATCTTTTTTTTCTTATTGCAGATATAAATTTCCTACCAATACCAAAATGTTGTTTTACATTCTTAAGACTTTTATTTTCTTCTACAGCTTTCCTTGCTAGTTCACAGTTATACTTTCTTATATCATTTTCAACTCTTTTCCACACCATTTTACAAAATTCAAGATATTCAATTCTTTTTAATGCATCATTTTTGTATATCTTCATATTCCTTCTTTTCTTCATAAATTCTCTAGTCTCAGTAAAAATTTTATTGGTCAATTGCTGTTTCTTTCTACCAGCTATCTTTGTTGCAGTTTTCAAAAGTGTATCAGTTATTTTCATATTAATTTCATTCCAATCTGAATCATGTTCAAAATCTACTAATACTTGAAACCGATTTGTAAGTTCTAATTTAAATTCATTAGAATGTTTCTGAAGATTAGGAATATCAACTGTAAATATTGTTTTTCTTAATAATTTTTGTCTCTCTAGTTTTACATTAACACGTATCTTACACCTTACTAATCGATGATCACTTCCTGTGTTAAATTTATTAAGAACATTACAATCTTGAAATATGTATTTCCTGTTAGTCAAAATATAATCCAATTCTGCTGTACCTTCATTTGGATGCTTCCATGTCCATTTCCTTTTAACATTTTTTCTCAAAAAAAGAATTCATAATATAAAGTTTTTCTTTTTCTGCAAACTCCAAAAGTCTATGTCCTCTCTCATTTCTATTACCATAACCAAAATTACCTACAGCACTTTCATCTTTCATTTTTTTACCAATTCTAGCATTAAAGTCTCCCATAACAATTTTAAAATGGTGTTTACTCTGATCAAAAGCCTTTTGTACATCCATATAAAAATCTTCTACTACTTCATCACTATGAGAACTTGTTGGGGCATAAACCTGAATTATCTGCATTTGGTATCTGCTATTAAGTTGTATAACTAATCTTGCCACTCTGTCCGATACACCATCAATCTCCACAATATTGTTCTTCCACTTTTTATTTATAATGAATCCTACTCCACTTGTATTTCCAATATTTGTGCCTTTATAATAGAGTATATGTCCACTTTTTAAATCAATTGTCTCTTCACCTTTTCTTCTAACTTCACAAAGTCCAATAATGTCCCATTTAATATAAGAGAGTTCTTCTTCTAATTCTTTCAATCTTCCTTCACTTGAAAGTGATCTGCAGTTGTAAGTACCTAAATAAAAAGTCGTCATCAAATGGCAGCCTGGGTCCGCAATCAGGGGATTCTTAGCACCCTCCGCCTTCGGCCACCAACCGCTGCCTTGGTTGGTGACTTTACAGCCTCCTGGGAATAAGGGACATGCTTTATTTTTGTCTGTCATAATTGTATATATGTATTGGGAAAATATTTATCATTTACACAAACATTCATTCTGCCTTATCAGGCACTGAGAAGAAAGACCATGGTGTTTCTTGATCTTAAACTCAGAGGTAAAAAGCCAATAAACTCACCAAGCTGGCTAATGAGTGTTGGTGAGCAGCCCATCCATGTTCGTATACTATATGAATAATCACATAGTAATAACAGCTGCAACGACAAGAACGTATGGAGTGGACATTAGGAATTTGCCCTGCTCGGTTCCTTTAAGGCCTCCAAGAGGAATCAAAGGGTCTCCTTTCAGTTAATAGCAAAACTCCTTTCTGCATACATACTCATATATATATATATGCATTTTGTGTAGAATTATAAACTCAGAAATGCGCATTTAGTTGTGTTACAGTGAAAAACCATTAAATTATTTTTATCTACAACTTTTAATAGGTCTACGGTAGGATTGTTTTCCCACACCTACCATTTATTTTCTCTATTCCCCTGAAAAACAATGGATTGAGCTTTCCACACACTTCAACTAGGATATGATAACTATTCTATTTAAAATAAAACTGAAAATGAGTTATTTGACTAAGTATTGTTATTCACTATCAGTCCTTTCAAAAAAATAATGTTAGTGGAAGATTCTAAGCGAGACTACCTGAAGAGACGACCATTTAAAACCACAAGTTTAAATTAAAAAAAATACATCAACGTATATTTTTAAATCAAATTCATATCTAGGTAAATACTTCTATACAGGTGATTTTAAACCTTTGCTGCAAATTAACAAAGAAATGGAAAACATTTTTAAAAGCGCTCACTGATTCAATCAAATATTCTTACCAACTACTAAACATTTAATAAAATGTCATTAATAAAGAACTGATTTTTCTTTTTAAGAGCAATAAGTTGGGTTTTGTTTTTTTTTTTTTGCAAAAAAAAAAATCTGTCAAGTGAAAATTATTGCTTCTAAAATTAACTGCACACTTTATATTCCTTTAGCAAAGTACAAATTATAAAATTAAATCGCTTAGTTATAATAAAATAACTAAAGTATACAGATATTTGTCAAAATTTTAAATTAATAAATGCGGGTGCACGAGTGTTCCTTAATAATATGTTTCAACGTCCAAATATATATATACGTTTAATGTGTATATTACAAAAAAAAAAATTAAATGAATGCCGTGTTTATAAAATATTAATATATTACAATTTTTAATGATTGCCCATTATTTTTTACTAAGTAACACTGAATTTTCGCTAATTTCAAATTTATCTACATCTACAGTATTCAGATGGCAGAAAAGCGTTTGTTGCTAACTGAATAGAGTTTGATTTCTCTCTCTTTTTTTTTTTTCAAAATAAAAACAAACTTTATTAATCCAGAAAAAAATAAAAATAAAAAATACATAGTATTGTATAATAAAATCAATAGGCAAATTAAAATTCAATAGGCAGATTCTACTAAGTGTTCACTATTAAATAAAAAAAGGTAGAATAAAATTTCAATTATATGTATATATATTTCTTTTCTAAAGAAAAGTAATTGATAATATCCAACCTGGTCTTTAAATGTCAATTAGATTCCATGTGCTATTGAATAAAGCTTGTGACGATATTCGATTGTTTCTTTCTTTTATCGATCTGATTTTCCTAATTAGAATCTTCAGAGGATCTGTACAATTGGAATTGAAGAGAATATCACATGGAGTTAGCCATAAACCATATATTAAAAAAGTGGCACTTCTAATATCAGCAAAAACTCCTTGTATCAATGCATGTATCAATAAGCCTAAATTAAGCTAATAAATGTTCTACAGACTTGCAAATAACTGCATACACCAAAAATGTGTTCAATCCTGTCTTCATATTTGCGACATAAACCACATAGGCCATCAATTGAAGTAAATTCAGTTTCTTGTTTAAAAGGATGCTTGTGGGTAGTGCATTTAAATTTATTTTTATCAGGAAATCAAAGTATTTCGGTTCCAGACCCCACCATCTGAACTTTTTTCAGCAGATTAAATGTTGTAATGTTAAGACTTGAATCAATTGGCACTACTGTTTCATTAATGAGATAATAAGCCTCCCAGTATTGAACATTTTGTGATTTAGACATATTAGGAATTAGGTTCATTTTTTTAATTTCAAATAATAACTCAGCCAACCAGCAATTCATTGCTAGAGGTGGGGTGTCTGTGGGATCAACATCAACTAAATAAAATTATTGAGGGATAATATAATTCAGTCTTGAAAATATGTTGAAGGCCCACTGGAGTCGAAACCCTTTCAGTGAGTGCAGCCCAAGACCACTCAGTATAGTAGATGTGTTCATCTTCCTGAGACTAATTGCTACAGCCCCTCCCCCACAATAGCCTAGAACAAACAGAATTGATACCATGAATGAACTTAGCTGTGAATTTAATAAATGGCATAAAGTAAGTAATCCTTGAAAATAACAACATGTTCAAAAGGGCCATCTTAGAATAAAGAGACATATATACTTTCTGTAAAAAAAAACAAATTATTATGTTAGTTTGATTTCTCTTTGAGGGATTAAGAAACCAAGCAAAGCAAATTCCTTAAGTCCATTCCATAGATTCTTACCCATGTAGCTGTTATTACAATGTGATTATTTCTAAGCTAAACAAACATGTAAATGTTCCTCATCAACATACATCAGCCAGTATAGAGAATTCTTATCTATTTATCTCCAAGTTTTAAATGGAGAAACAACATGGCCTTTTTCTGAGTTGTCTAATCTCAAGTTTCAGTTAAGTTTTCTTGAAGGCAAAATAGATGGTTGTATGAATGTGTTTTTTGTTTGTTTGTTTAAATATTTGTAATCATGATACAAAATTAAATTATAATTCTTATTCTCAAGAAACAGTAAAGTCATCAGCTAATGCAGCACTAGATAACTGAAAACAGTATTCAGAGATTTCAATGATTATGGACTGAGGCCGGTCAATCATTGATGGAATTTAGCTATGGACAAATACAGATCGCTTCCAGTTAAAAGAAGATTGCGCGAATTGAAAGAACTTTAGAAATATTAAGTTAGACATTATTGAACTTTGTGAAATTAGAAGAAAAGGTGAAGAGATAATTGATTTTAAAAAAGGACATTATTATAAAGACACAAATATGAGAAGCAAAAATGGAACAATATTGATTATAAATAAAAAGTGGAAGAACAATATTGTGGAGATAGATGGTATATTAGATAGAATGGCAAGATTATTCATTAAACATAATAGAAAAAACACTAAATAAAAATAATTCAAATTTATGTTCCAACAACCCCCTCCCCCCACAACAATTGCTAAATCACAACTTGAACAAACCATTTGTTTTTAAAATAAATATCTAAAAAATGACTTTTTCCATTCCTTGTGAAAACGATAGTTGTATATACGTTTTTTTTTTCTTTAACTCTGACTCATATGCCAACATAATTAGAGTAACTACAGTAATACATTAATGATTAACATACATTAACCAAGCATATATTTTTATATTTGGATGAAAATACCTATCAGTCGCTGTACAACTTTAAAAAAATCACTTTGTGTAAAGAAATATTACAAAATAACTCAACTGACTGTTCTCTTGATGATTACAACTCTATGTTGTACTTAAATTATGAAAGTAGTGCTGCTTGGAGCAGTTGCATCATTGCATTTGCATCATTCATGAAATGAGCCACAACAAAAGGTGGTGTGAGTCACATGTGGCTTCTAAGCTATGAGTTGGACATGTCTGCTCTTGACACTCACAAGAGCTACAGGAACAAAAAAGCAATTCACCAATAAATTTCTACTGTGACAAGGTAATGTATAAAGAAAAGTTAAAAGTGATCCATTAAATAGAATAGAATATCTAGAGTTATATAAAACACTATGAAAAAGTGTTAATAATGATGTAAAAAAATATCACTGTGAATTAGCAAGAAAAGTTATAGAAGTAAATAAAAGTTCCAAGAGTGTAAAATACCATTTTTAATATTAGAAGAAAAGTTATTTTGGCAATAAAAAGCCAAATATTTTACGTGAAGTGTGAAACATCCAATTAAATCCATAAAGAGAAAAGTTCCAGAAAATGATACAATTATTATTGATTGTAATGTTGAACTATTTCCATCATCTAATATGAGTACTTTATTTACATATTCCAAATACATTCAACTGTTAGTAATAGCATATCAAACAGGTTAGTATATGCACAATGTTTCAAGAGCTATTATTCTCCCATCTTCTTCAGATGTTGCTGGCCTGACCAGTGAAAAATACAACTAGAATATGATCATCACAAACCTTCAGTAAAACACTAATTATTATTGATATCCTAAAAGAAGCAGATGAAGAAACATAAAAATTATTGTAAAACTATATACCCAATGTATTAATGATAAAAAAATGTGTCAGGTGATTGGAAAAATAAAAAATGATAAAAAATATATTAGAAATTAAGATCTACCAATCCTCTATTATCATCACCAATAGTATCTGTCTCAAAGGCAGTTCCAAAGAGCAATCCCATCAACAATTCATCCATTTCTCCATAATGTTCTTTTCATTTCCCATCTCTTCAAGTCCACATAACTCTTCCCATCTCTTATATTATCCAGCAATATCAATCTTTTCCAACCTTTCTTCTTGGTTCCATGCATCATTGCCTCCAAAACATCTTTCATTAAACAACACTAATTTCTCTTTCTATTTTTAATTTCTTCAATCAATATTATTTTTTCATCCAACTAATTTTTTCCATTCTTATACATAACTATATCTCGAAGGCTTCCAATCTATTTCTAAGTTTATTATTCAGTCCTCTATAAGTTATACAAAAAAAAAGTTATAAAGATAATTACAATCCATGTAAAGAAAACTTTGGATTCAAACAAACCAAAAGAACAAAATGGATTTAATTGGATTGTGTGGAGAGATAACAAACATATTGAACAGGAAACATTTTACTGTAAGTAACATTAATATATCCAATTTATGTTCAAGTGTTTTAAAAGAAATGTAGGATATAAGGAAAACAGATAAATAAGTTGGTAAGAAAAAAAAAGAGTTATAAACAATGAATATGATTTAAAAAATACATTTAAAATGAATGTGAATAAAATATAAAGTACAAAAAGATATACAAGATCATTAAAGGAGTTTCTTATTATTTTATGTAACAGCAGGAGCTGTATGTACCAGTAAAAGTAGTCAAAAGTGGAATAAAGTGTTTAAATGTAGGTATTTATGTGGACATGATAATGAGTAATACAAGATGCTGAAAGGGAGTCATAATAAATTGTATGGAGAAGAGAAAAAAATTAAAGACAAAGAGTGAAAGAGGAGATTATATGCACTTTTAGTTTGCTTTAGCCTTAATAACGCATTTGAAGAATATAATAAGATAGTGATGCTAACAAAACAGCTTTTATTAAAATGAGATAGGAGGTTAAAAAAAATATTAACAGAAAAAATAATTGGGTAATGAAAAATCAGAAGTATATGGTTTTTTGAGATATATATATATATATATATATGGCTTTTTAAGAGAGAAAACAAGATTTTTAGACTTATAACTTGCACACAGAAACTTTTAACTTTATCTAAGGAGACAGTCATGTAAAATATTCTTTCCATAATATCACTAGCATTTTCCTGAGAAGCAATGTATTGTGTGTATTTATTATCCAGAACTTACTATGATATTCAAGTTCAACACCTGAAAGTAGATATCAAGCCAACTTACCTACCTAACTGTATAAATCTAACACAAGGTTACCAACATATACTTTACAAATATCAGCAATAAGTTCATTGCATGTAAAATTTAAATACAAGTTATAAGAATCACATGAGGCATTGTTTTGATATACATAATTTACTTTATTTACTCTGCTCTTTATCTTTCAATATTTGAAAGGTATATATAATAATTATTACAGGCACACACACTCTTACTTGAATACAACTCAATTACCTTTTTTCTTTCTCCAGAGCCATATCTTTCATATTCACCTCACTTCAATATTTATTTTATTCAATGTGAATAAAATAATACAACAATTTCGCTATGACATATGATCGACCTCATTTTATTTTAATTAAAATATTTTCAATTATTCTAAAGAAAATATAAATAATCTGCTTAAATGGTAAAAAGTTACAAATAAAATTACATTTTAATGTTGAAATGATTTCTCTAGAGTCAAAAAAAAAAAAAAAAGAGATGAAAAAAAACAACAACAATAAAGACGTTTTAAAAAGTGAACTTTTCTGTAGTCGTGGCAACAATGTCAGCTTCAGTTAAAAAATTCTGGACCAAAAATATTTTCCTAAGCTTCTGTAAGAAAAACATTAGATAAAGAAATGAATTTGATATTAATAATAAACTGCACAGTTTAAAATACTCAAGTAAAAACTAAATATCTTTATAATTTATTAGATTGAAATGGGAAAGGGGGGGGGTAGAAAATGCGCTTCAACACGAATAGCAATTACACCACCATTCCAATCCCTTTTAATTCCCATTTTTCCAACATCATTTTACGATATTATTAATCAAATGTATATGGTTAGTATTCTGAAGACCACGTAATATGTGTTAAATACAACAATTCCATTCACTTAACTTTTTTTTTAACCTAAAGAAGCATTTATGCAGGAGCTTCTAATCTGGAATTAGCTATGGGTTATACAGCTTAAAGTAAAACCTTATTCTCTAAATACATGTTAAACAGGAAGAATAGAAAATCTACTTAGACCTTCAATTTATTACATATATAACGCCCCCCCCCCACCTTCACATTCTCTTTCTTTTATTTGTTTATCAATTAAATTTCCTGTTTTTTTTTACTAGCGTGGTTAAGTAAGTTTAGTTTTTCTAATATGAAAAAAAAAAAGTTTAGTTTCTCTTGCATAGTAAATCGAAACTTATGATACAAATAATGATTGTCAAGATAAATGTTCATAAATCACTCATTTGATTATTTGTGTAAATTAATCCCCCCATCACCCAAATTAAAATTTTTATACATCTGATGTGTAATAACTAAGTCTGGACACATTACTATAGTAATTCATAAGTTAAACCACTAAACATCACGCTGAGTGGCACTAATATATGGAGAGTTTAGCCTTTGTGTAATGCATAGCTTCATATCTCCAAGGAATCACTTAAATAAATGTGCAAATAAATCCACTTTTTCTTACATCAAAGTCAATATATTTATCAAATATTGACATTGAAATAAGATAGAATAGGTTTTGTTTACAAGTTCATTTACATGGTATTTCAGAGAGATGAATTATCAAAGTAAAGTGTTTAATTGTTCCATGAATAAATTTATATTATTAGCATTACATATTTGATGTCCTAAGTTATTTACACACTTGCTAAAATTGGTAAAAAAAAATTATATAGTAAATAATTATTTAGTTATTCCTTACTGTTACTGCTACTACTACTATGGTTACTATTATTACTACTGCTACTACTACGGCTACAACTACTACTATTATTTATTATTATTATTTGGTACCCCATACTAAAAAAAAATATTCAAAAATCCAGTCAATATTTGCCAAATACTCTAAATATGATAATTTTTATGACCATTTGAACGTTTTGTTGATGCAAAGACAAAAAATCAGACATCACAAACTTATAAAAGATCATCTCCAAATTTACAATGACCTCAAATTTACTTTTAAATATATTCTCCAATCCCCCAACCAATATTGTGCTAGATCACCCAGGTGTCTAACTAGTTTTCTCCCACATTTCTTACACTCAGCACATACAATAAGGGAATTTTATGAATAACAATATCCTTCATATTAATTTTAATCAATTCCACAAAATCCTAAACATAAAATAGAATTTGTCATTTCATTGCCCAAATAATCTGTCATGTGTCTTTCTTTCAAACTTTATTCAATCATTTTGTTCAATGATGAGGCCTTTTTCAATTATTATTATTATTATTTTAATGTAAATTCTGTAATTTACCATTAGTTGTAGTTATGCATTTTAAATAAAATAAAATAAAATTGAATTATATCAAACACTGGTGGCCTTGTGGTTAGCATAGCTGCCTTCCAAGCAGCTGGCCTGGGTTCGCTTCCTGGTCAACGCTTTGACACAAGAAAAAAAAAATATATTTTAATTATATAAATATGGTGGAGATTAACCATTGACCTAATTATTTTAAATATTTTATAAAACTATTTTAAAAATATAAAAAAAAACAATAAAAACAACTTTCAAACATTAATTGTAACCAGATTGCATGCTCATGGTCTATTAATTGAACTAATATTTTTTTAAATCCATTGTAGATATCAAAAATGTTATCTTTGCCCAAAATGTTATAATATATTTATGAAGAATATCAAAATTAGGGTGTTATAAAAAAAATTAGAAAATTAGTTATGGATTGGATTATAATTAATATCAGTGAAAAACTTTTTATTTGTAATTAATTTTTTATATTACATAAATATTTTGCTTATGGATTTTATTTATGGATTGGATTTTAGTTAATAATAATATATTTTTTTATTTATTTGTAATTTACTATTTTTTGTTTATATTTAATGTTTGAAGTTTTATATGTATATATTTAAAACAGGCAAAACTCACTATACGTATGCCACACACAGCAAGCTACGTATAGTGAGTTTTACCTGTTTTAACAACAGTTATACACAAGCATAAGAGATGGTGGTCATGTGATGTATATATTTGTTAGGGTCCATGAGTGATTTTATTACAGGGGGATTATTTGCTTTAATAAATTAAATTATTTTTATTTATTTATTTATTTAGATGGAACATCATTAATAACAACAAAAAATACTTCTTTAAGTCAAAGAATTTAAACCCCAACAGAATAAAAAGATAAATTTTATTAACTACATTTAAGATGAAACATTTTAACATAGAATATTGCTCAATATAAAAGATATACATAGGTTTGTAGCAAAAAATATTTATTAATATTAAATTACTACATTTCTGAAATAAAATGTGTTAACTTATCTTTCTGATTTTAAGTGTACATTACTGAAATATAAATGAAAGAAGAGTTTAAGAAAAAAAAAATTAGAATTATCTAAAATAACTTATCGATTTACTATTGCAAAGAATCATATAGAGGGGGGGGCATTGCTTCACTTTCAATATGATTTTTAAAAAAATATCTCAAAACCCAAAAAAATATATATAATAGCTACAATAAAATGAATTCAAAAAATATATAAATAAACTCTACAATATTTAACATATTCAAGACAGAAAACAAAATGACAATTAAATTAACACTTCAACATTTTAATTTAGTATTAAAACTTTTGTTCTATATTATGAATCAATAAATTGTGTTTGATTTATTAGAAATATAATTTTACAAATAAAAAATATCCTAAAAATCATAGATAAATTTTGCAAACGGAAAAATAGACTAAAATATTTAATAACAACAATAATTTTTCTCTTATTGGATAAAAAAAAATAACGAAATCTTGGTTAATTACAAGGTGATTCAAAAATCTAAGAGAATTAGTGTTGTCATCATAAAAGTATAAAATTCTGCTTTGTAAAATTCATAATTATTAAAATAACTCAAAATTTATATGCTAAAGTGTTAGGGAGAGTAACTGATCGTAGTTTCATTTTTACCGTTACTACGCATTTCTTAACTTCATATTTCAAAAAATAAAACATTTGAATAAAATTTAAGTGTAATTATGAAAATGTTTTCTTCTTAATAATTACTATGTATACACTTTGATAATCAGAAGAGCAAACATTTGCAAATTTGAATTACATATATAAACGAAGGGGAAAAATCAATATTATATATACATTTAAATATAATCCATATAAAAAGAATATAAAAATACTTCTTTATGTTGTTATTTTAAAATATAAAAAGTTTATTATAAGATATATAAAATATCTATATATACAACAAAAAACATGAAAATAACAAATTTTCAATAAAAAAGCTTTTTTTGATACATATAATTTGTATCCTTTTCAATATGTCTACTCACGATTACCGTAAAACATACATATAGCGACATCTATTTATAATACAACCAACAAAAAAACAATTATTATCATCAATTATTTCATGAATACATACAATACAATACAAAAAATAAAAAATATAAAAATATATAAAAATATATTCCTTCATTAATTATAGTATATTCATATATACTCAAAAACACACAAAACATTAAAATATTAACATCCTTCTTATTTATCTATCCAATCATCTAATTTTAGCCAATTATTAGTCAAATTAATTGAACCCTTATAAATGTTCATACAATTATTACTATTATTTTTAATATAACTAGTTTCATATACTTTTCGCCTATTAACATTTTTCAAGTAATTTAATGCTAGTATATTTTTAGTACAATCTATTTTATGACCATATTCTAAATAATGTATAAACAAAGCAGATTTATCATCTCTCCTATTTATTGCAAGTAAACAATTAGAAATAAGAGCTAAAGAACATAATGCTGCAATAAATAGGAGAGATGATAAATCTGCTTTGTTTACACATTATTTAGAATATGGTCATAAAATAGATTGTACTAAAAATATACTAGCATTAAATTGCTTGAAAAATGTTAATAGGCGAAAAGTATATGAAACTAGTTATATTAAAAATAATAGTAATAATTGTATGAACATTTATAAGGGTTCAATTAATTTGACTAATAATTGGCTAAAATTAGATGATTGGATAGATAAATAAGAAGGATGTTAATATTTTAATGTTTTGTGTGTTTTTTTGTGTGTTATGAATATACTATAATTAATGAAGGAATATATTTTTATATATTTTTATATTTTTTATTTTTTGTATTGTATTGTATGTATTCATGAAATAATTGATGATAATAATTGTTTTTTGTTGGTTGTATTATAAATAGATGTCGCTATATGTATGTTTTACGGTAATCGTGAGTAGACATATTGAAAAGGATACAAATTATATGTATCGAAAAAAGCTTTTTTATTGAAAATTTGTTATTTTCATGTTTTTTGTTGTATATATAGATATTTTATATATCTTATAATAAACTTTTTATATTTAAATATAAGTATAATTAATATACTTGGAGCTTAGATGTAATATAGGGGGGTTTGCTACTATAATATAAACTGAGCACTGATTGTATATATGTGTGGAAGATCATGATCTGAACCAGCTGATGAGTGCCGGTTCAGCATGAAATACATATATCGAAGATCATTTATCTTTTTCATGTGTGTTGTTCATGTATACTGGTTGTATGAGATAGAATGGATAGCTGAAGGGAGTTTGAAAGTTTGTGTTCAAATCCTCTATATTATATATATATATATACACTCATAAACATTTAAATAAACCATGGAAAAGCTATATTTTTTTTTATTCTTTGCTAACAACATTAGAAAATAGTCATGCAACTGCTTCTACCAATCACCAATATTGTTGGCTCATTTATAGTACATTCTCTGTAGAATACTGACATATTCAGAATTCTTTAAAATGAATAACTCAAAATTATTCTTTAGTTCAAGTTTCTACCATCAGATGGACACATAATTGGCAAAATAGTGCTATAAATAGCCACAATAAAAATGAAAAAACCAATAGTGACAGCAGTGCCATCAAATACTCTGTAGTATCATGCAGGTGAGAATTGTTTAATTAATTAAATTATACTTTTAGCAGAAGGTATATTGACAGTCAATTAATTTTACTATGAAGATTTTAAAAAGGATTAATAAAAATTACACTTTAAAGATAAAAAAAGTTAATTTTTTATATGTAATGGGCATTGTGAGAAGTTTTACTTAGATTGCACTCTCTATTTAAAATTTTTGTTTGGCTTTAAAATATTAATAATGGTTTTTTTTGTTTTTTTTCATAAATTAATTAAGATAATTAATACTTGATATACATTCATATATGAATTATAATTTAATTTAAAAACCTTTTAACATTCATAGTATTTTATGTAAATAGGTTAAATTCATGGTTTCAATTGTGTGTATATATGAATATACTTATATATAGTATGTTCATATAATCATGTAGTACATTTACACCTCATCATCATCACTTTAAACCATTATTGATCCACTGCAGAATGAAAATCTCCCCAAGCCTAATCCAGCTTCTCCAATCTTTAGTCTCTTCTCCACATCATTCTAGCATTCTTCCTTATTTCATCCACTCATCTCATATGTGATCTCTTTCTATGTTTTTTTTTACAATCTCTTGAAATCCAGTTTAAGATTTTAATTGTCCATCTACTAATATCTCTTCTGGCAATATAGTGAATCCAATTTCATTTTTTTTAATTTTTCAAGTAACACCTTACTTAAGGATAATTTGAGTCAGACTGATGTTGAACCTTACAAATATCAATGTTCATACTTGCTTGCCTAATAAATCACTTAGATCATAGATAAAATTGGTTTGATTTTCTTCTGCCTAAATTTCATATAGAATCCACACAGATTTCATTACCTTTTAAAAATTACATATTAAATGAAACTATATTATTATATATTACACTTTACATATTTTCAATGTTAATATTAATCTTATTTCATACACACCTGAATCCTTATTTTGATATTTCTTATTGCTTTTACATAAGTTCATAAGCCAATTGTAATTATACAAACACCTTCTAGTACAAAATATAAAATTAAAAAGTAATAAAATATAAGTAAATCTAATTAAAAACTTACTTCATAAAAAATTATCAAATAATGAAAAAATTGATATATTTGCATGTTATTTATGCATCTTAGAGTTAATAGATTCATTAAGCAATCAAATGTAGTTAATTATTTGACAAGGGTAAATAGCACATAAATACAAGATAGATAAACACACAAAGAGATGAAATTTAAAAAATAATATTTAATTTAAAAAAAATTAAATAAATAGAAACCAGTATTATTTATAAATGTCAATTTGGAATATTAAAAAATCAATAATCTCTGGAATTACTACAATAAAATTCTTCAGGTTTTTTCATTTAAGAAGAAAGTACGATTACATAAATTTTTCAAAATACATTTTAAAAGCTTTTTAACAAAATATTTAGTTATATTTAAAACTTGGACTCCACATGTTCTTAAAACATTTGATGCATTCTGGGAAATAAATTTGTGTAATAAAAGCCTAACCACTTTACTGTTTGTCTTTGAGGAAATTGGACTTTGTTATGGGACTATTTAAAAGCTTTTTTTAAAAAAATTTAAGTAAGATTTTAACCATCATGTTTATAGAATTAGTCGCCCTTAAAAAAAGTTAATTGATTATAAATCTTATTTAATAATATCAGAAGGAGAAAAAATTGTCTTACATTTCTATTATTTTTAAAGAAAAAAGTGATTTCCATTGATCAATTAAATAAAAATTACTTTTTTTTTTGTTAAAAGTAATATACCTAGAAGAAAAAGAGGTGTTAAAGATGAAAATTCTATCACAATAGTCATCCAGTATTGATTTCATTTGGTTTGAACAGCCTTTTTAAGGATTCCAAAATTCAAGGCCAGTAATGAATTTATATATAATTTTAAAATTTATAAATGACACTAGGGGGCAATCAATCTGTCAGAGCTCACTCTTATGGGAAAATTTGCTTATGCAAAAATATTTAACACTTCATTACATACAATATATATATATATATAGAATTTTCCAAACATATATATATATAGGGTATGTAGATTTTAAAATTCACACCTACTTATCACATAAAATAATCAAATATGATTAACCTGCATGATATGGCATAAATTGGTGGAGAGTCCAACTTGGGATTGGAAAGTCCCAGGATCAAGTCACATCTACATATCACATAAAATAATCAATTATGATTAACCTGCATGATTTGTCATAATTGGTGGAGAATCCAACTTGGGATTGGGAAGACCCAGGATCAAGTCACACCCACATATCACATAAAATAATCAAGTATGATTAACCAGCATGATTTGGCATAAGTGGTGGAAAGTCCAACATGGGATCGGGAAGTCCCAGGATCAAATCACACCCACATATCACATAAAATAGTCACTTATGATTAAGCTGCGTGATTTGGCATAATTGGTGGAGAGTCCAACATCGGATCGGGAAGTCCCAGGATCAAGTCACTCCCACATATCACATAAAATAATCACTTATGATTAACCTGCATGATTTGGCATAATTGGTGAAGTCCAAATTGGGATCAGGAAGTCCCAGAATCGAGTCTAATAATCAAGGGCACAGTGCTCAAGAATCTTATGAACTCCTGACCAATAAAGTCATACGACACAATTAGTAAAATGTCTGATCTGAGATCAGGAGATCCCAGGATTGAGTTGGGCACTCATAATTTTGGTGCTCGAACTTCTTATGAAAATCCAAAGCAATAAAGAAATTAGCATTTTGTTTTTATCATTTACGATTTTTTGCAAAGTTTCTTAGGGCAGCTGTATATTTCTAAGTTCTATTTCTGAAAGCAAATTAATCACTGCCAAAGAAAAAAAAATGGAAGAATGCAATAACAAAGAGTCTATTACGAATGGTTTTAGATAATCCCCCACCCCTCAAATTAAAATATCTTAAACTTTTCTCAACTTTCAACCGTAAAAAATCATCACTTCTGCATCAACATAAACATTCTAGAATAAAAAAAATTTAATTTAAAGAAATTAAAAAAAAAAAAACTCTAAAAATTAAATTTATATACTTTAACAGAAGTTAAAATTACTTACAAAATTAAGTTCCAATCCCCAACCCACATTAAGTAAGTATTTCATAAAATGCAATTATATTCTTTTTTCTTTAACATATATTGAATTGAGCCAGAGCAAGTTATTGTTAAATATAAATAATTAGTAATATATAAATAGAGATTTGACTTCATTCTCCATTTTATCCAAAGCATCCCTGACCACAGAGATGGGTATTGGTTGCTTGAGATAGAGTGGAGGATGAATTAGACTGGAAAATCCTGAGTTCAAATCCTTATATTTACTATATGTGTCATCGCTTCCTCATTAGTTAATTAATATCAGAGATTGGGTAAATTATTCAAACCTCATATATTAAATGATGATACTATTCTATTTATATAAACATATGGATTATTTCACAGTTCATATTACAATAAGATTATCCATTGACTTCTCAGTTTTATTTAATGAAAATGACTGAATTGATGTTATTTAGTTATGTTTTACAGCCAACTTACTTGTACCTAATATTATACAGAACCTAAGTTATTGCGTCAACTCCCTCAAGGCATATTTATAAGTACTGATATTGATCATCATCCTTAAGTGCCAATTCTTATATAATGAATAAAGAATTATGCAATGAGAGAGGACAAATAAAGTACGAATAGACTACCAGTATAGACTCCCAGTATAGCTATGAATATGAAAGCCATGGAGCTTTGAAAACATTTAAGTGTAAATAAATATTAACAAATATAGCTTCTCTAATAAGGGTAAAAGTGCATACTTTTTGGGACCATACTAATTAAGTGTTATAAATATAAAATAATATATCTCGGAGTGAGGGGTAGTTATAGTTCATTAGAGATAGACATACAATGCTATTAATTTTATTAATATTCACTTATATTTTTTATTAAATAATTTAATGAAATAACTGACTACCAACAAGTTAATTTAAAAAAGAAAACAAATCAATTTATTTTAGCCAAGCAACATAATAATATCTCCCGAAATTGATTCTTTTCCCCGTAACCTATTATAAATTTCCCTTCACCAAATAACAAATAATAAAAATATAAAAATAGTAATAACACTATAATACGAACAAAACAAAAAAACAACTATATGTTGAAATGGCCCAGCAGAGTTCCATTGGCTATAGGTTAACTCTAATCTTTATACATTTAATTCATTATATACCCATTTCTTTTTGTTTAGTTGGTTTTCAACATTTAGACAACTGTGTCTGGTCTGTGAATCAGCATATACATGCACCTATATTGATGTGCCTTTTCACATCCATTAACAAGAAAAAAGAAAAATAAATAACAAGTCAAAAAATTCATAATTTGTCATACAATTAAATCTCTAAATAATATATATAAATATCTTTGCAATAAAGAAATTGTTTAAGTAAGTTTACTGATAAATATGTAAATTTAAAGTTTATATTATCCTCCATTATGTTGTTATCATTGAACTTTCAGGCACAGGCAATTCGTATGGAAGTGTCTTTTCATTTCTTTTACGGGAAACTCTGCTTGATAAACCAATAATCTTGCAGCAGATAGATGGCAATAAAAACAACATGATCACAGTTATTGTGGATGACAAGTCTGATATACTCAAGTGATCTCTACTCCATAGTTTTTAATAACTGAAACATAGGCTTATTATATACCTGTGTCTATATATGTAATATATAGGGTATATGAGCACAGACTTTCACATGACCCACCACTCTCCACTCTATCTCATAACACTGATACACTTCAACACATATATGTTTAAAAGATAAACAATCACCAATATATGCATTTCATGCTTAACCAGAAATCATCATTTGGTCCAGATTACCATCTCTACACATATATGCTATAAGCACTCAGATATCCATGAGATGTATTTTGTAGTGCACAAAATGCTTATTACAATTTTTTCTATTTTCTAATCTAGTGTCCTGGTTAATTCTTTCCAAACTCTGGGTCACTTAATAATCCTTTACAGTCGATGTTCATTTTTAAAAAACCACACAAAGAGCAGTTGAGGTAATATTCACATTAAGCAAATAGGTCATAAGATAATTAATCAAATTCAACCTTTTTTTATTTTGACACACAAAAAAAATGCTGACTCATTATACAGGTGACCAATATTCTCCACTCATCCTTATCTTCACTTCAAGCTTTTCATATGTCATAGCATCGGCGGGAGGTAAACCCACAACCGTCTGCAACCAACTACTTGCTTGCAAGGCAGTTGTGATGACCTCTTGGCTAATAATGCATGACTATCTTCACTTCAATCTTGTACCAAAAAAAATAATAATAATATAAAACAGTTTTCATTCTACTCAGATTATCTTTCAATAGCCTAATTTGACTAAAACAAAAAGCAAATCTTATGCATGGAATCAGCAATAGATTTATTTTAATTTGATCAGATAAAATAAGCAAAAAATATAATTAATCCATTCTCGGATATTTATTTCAGAAAAGACATTTTATTATTTCTTAACATTCCTCATACTACTTAACAACAACAACAAAAATCTTATGTAATTACCAGGACTAAATAAATTGCTAATGTAATTACATGTAGAATGCAACCTAATGACTTAATAAAAATAACAAAAAATTACATCAACTTTTCTCTTTTGATCCACAGATACATTTATACTTACCTTAAACCCTTTCCCCATTTGTCTTATTAAGGTTTATTAATCTTATTTTAATTTTTGTGAAGGGGTTCAAATTTTAGTCCATGTCATATTACGTATATAGGAAAGATTCAGTATAAGCAAATGGAATATTGCTTTAGAATTACATAATTGGCAATACTATTTTAAGACTACTGTATTTTTTGCTACAGATACTCTGTTTCTGCAAGATTTTTAATAACAGATTGTTCTTTTTTCTAATGGAAGTCAGCAATTACATTTGGGATTTTTAGCAGGCTGTTATTGGTTCTATTTCTGTTTCATTATCATTATATATACAGAAAGAAAGAGAGAGAGGAAATGTATCTACTATGAATAATTTAATTAAATGTTAAAAATAACTAACGAAAAAATTAAATATTTGATATGTGCAGTATATGCAATTTTTATCAAGTATATACACATTCACATGATCACTATTTCTTATGCTAGCACACTGATGAAGGCCACAAGCCTGAAACTAGTCTGGGAATATTGGAAGAGTAGGCACTAGATATGGATTTTATGCACAAGCCTTCTGGCATTCATTGATTACTTTGGTTGGTACTGAGTGGCACTACTGTATGCAGAGTTTTTCCTGTTTTATACACATTCCTGAATGTACAAAGTGAGATAAGATTATTTAAAATTATATACATTGAAATATTCTTTTTCATATAAAAAAATATGAACCAATATTTTTATGTTCTTGTGATGAAAATTATTATAGGTAATTGATATTAAATTCAAAATTTCAATTTTCTATGTGGTCTGGAAAAAAGTGGACTGGTTGTGTGTGGATTTTAGTTAAATTTGGAAAAATATTTTGATTTCTTTTATTAATTTATATATTTTTTCCATTTAATACATATTTTTTTAAAAAGCACAGTTTATTGATTGTGCAGTTATTAAAAGTATAAATATATATTTGGTAAAACGGAAAATTAAGTCTATATATAAATAGTGATTTTCCCTTATCACATGTATTTATTTTACCTTATTATAAAAACGTCATAATTACAAATGGATAGGTTTTTGCTTTAAACGACAAGCAAAAATATTTATTTATTTCTAACATTTTTTTATTTTATTTAATCAATAAATCGCTTTACAATAACTAATAATATGTAGTTAGGGCAAAGACAGGAAAAGATTAATTAAGTAATCAAAAATTAGAAGGAAATTGAGACATTAAAGAGTTTTCTGTCATGGACTAGATATAGAAAACATATAAGGGCAAAAATGAGACTTAGTTATATACCATATTAATAATAAGTTATAAGTGTTGATTGAATGTTGCCTTAGTAAGAGAAAAGATAAATCAGATATTTTTATGATAGGTCACACAAATGATAATGAAAAATTTAATAGACAGCAAAATAGAGATAGACAATTTACAATTAAAATTTTAAAAAAAAAGAAAAATAGTTGACAAGCGTTGGTGGTTGAGAGGTCAGCATGGCTGCCTTACAAGCAGTAGTCCCGGGTTCGCTTCCCGGCCGATGCTATGACACATGAGAAAAAGAAATAGTTTAAAACAATTAAAAATTTAAAATGGTAGGTGGATAGCAACTTATACAATAAGTTAATATGTTT
Source organism: Epiperipatus broadwayi (assembly GCA_028023455.1). Lineage (NCBI taxonomy): Eukaryota > Metazoa > Onychophora > Udeonychophora > Euonychophora > Peripatidae > Epiperipatus > Epiperipatus broadwayi. Next base: position 1,775,741 of record JAQFVV010000039.1, on the reverse strand, counting down.
AAATATGTAAGAAATGGAACTAGCCTAAAAGAATATAGAATAAGATTTTGAGCAGGTAAAAAGCAATTATTAGTTGTGAAATATTTAATTGAAATGTTGTTTTATATGGAGCATTAATTAAAGAGGATTTGGAACCTCTAAGAAAAGTGAATTTAGAACATAGTTGAAAAAATAACTGTCAAGTATAAGATTTGTGTATAGACGTTAGCATACACAAAGTTATATGTCATATGTTGAAAATCACTATGGAGCAAGAGGAAAGCATTTGATAAATAGAGCAGTGATGAAAAATTCAGTAAAATGCAATGAAAAGATTGCACATTATGGACAAATGATGAAGTTCAATCATTTAGTTTATAAATTATAATAATTATCCATAGCAAATATCATATTGGTTCATAGTAATTAATATAATCATTATTATTAAACTTATGATATAAATGGCTATTTTAGAAAGTGGACTAACTTTTATTGCAAGCACAATCATGAAGTAAATAAAATAAAAAAAAATTAACGGATTCCATCATCAGATTTTAAATATCATGGATGGCTCAAGAATTGAAGTGTAGAGAAACTTGAAGTCTGTCCATTAAGGTATGAAGATTTGCTATCTTAATATAAACTGAGCACTGATTATATATGTGTGTGGGAGATGATGATCTGGGGCAACTGATGAGTGCTGGTTCAGCACAAAATGTGTATATTAAAGATCATTTACCTTTTCCACATATATGTGGTCATGTGTATTGGTTATATATGAAAGAGTCGATAGCTGAAGGGAGTTTGAAATTCTGTGATCAAATCCCTTCTAATTACATCTAAAGTTCAGTAATTCAAATAACATTATTTAATAAATAAATGGATATAGTTTTAAAAAAATAGTGACAAAATTTTGAAATTTTATTGCATGCATTAACTCAGATGTAATTTAATTTTATCCTATAATTATTAGATAATACTTTTTAAAATATTCAAAGGATTTCTAAAAAATTTTGATTAACTTTTTATTCACTTATATGGTAGCAAAAGATACTAGAAATAGTCAAGCATTGGTGGTCAAGAGGTGACAGCTGCTTTACAAGCAGTTGTCCCGGGTTAACGGGTTCGCTTCCCGGCTGATGCTATGACCCATGAGAAAAAAAGATACTAGAAATATTTTCAATATATATACAATGAAACAATTATATATTCTATATCAATATACACTACTTCAATTACATGCTATCCAAAACAAGCATTTAAATATGTAAATTTAATAAATTTTAAGATATGCTACTGCCATTTTGCTATCTCAGAGACAATACAACATCTCATTTATTATAAACTTTATTCAGTTTTATATTAAAAGCAATTACATTTTATGATTCACTTTTTTTTATATATATCCTTTATGAATTTTGATGTGAGATAATATTTTGTGTAATAAAATATTTCCTAAGTTTAAAACGAAAAAATTTTAAAAAAATTAAAAAATGTGTCATGTATCTTTCTCAAATAATACAATGAAAAATAGAAAATTAATAGTGTCAAAAAAAAAAAAAAAAGGAATTGTAAAACATCCTTAAGTTAGAAAGCTTAAAGTCTGAAGAGTTTAACTAAGAATTTAAAATGAGTGGTGGCAAATAGAGGTGACACAGATTGGGAGATAAATATGTATTTAAAAACATCAAAACAACTGCTGATAAGGAGAATACTAAAATGTTTCTACAGTGGGAATATAAACTAGAATGTGTTTAATTAAGATAAAAAGAGTACTTCAGCATGAGTTTTATTTACAAATAAAAAAGATAAAGAGCATTGTTTATTATAATCTTTATTTTTTGAATAAATATGAATCAATGAACACACAGAGTAAATATAAATGTAAATGTGCTTCCTCAATTTATCATTAATCACTATATCATCATCATCATTATTATTATATTTATCCTATAATCTGAATTTATATGAATAATATACATATAGAGAAGTGTCTGTTTTATATATATGCATAACAATCAATTCTTAAGCTAACAACAATCTCAACTTGCCGTCAAGGTAACCTTCTTTAACAATAAAAATGGTACCACTTTATATATGATTCTTATATATTTATATAGACACTAAAGATTGCATACCATATATAAAGGTGGTACCACCTTTATTGTTAAAGGGGATTGCAGATTGAGATTGTTGATAACTTAAGAATTGGTTATTATCATCTACATTTATAAACTTAGTAAAGCCTTGAGTGTCTTAGTATGTATATATATATATGTTATATTATAAATCGATGTCTGTATTTCTTCAAAATAATATACGCAAATTTATAAATAAATATTTAAAAATACAGTATTTGGTTAATAGGCAAGCAGCAAACATTAAGATCACAGAATTATGGGAAAGTTGACATCATTGAATTATGGGAAAGCTGACATTTTAAACGTGATAGTTGATAAAGCTACAAGTTAGTTGAAAGAGCTCCTAAGTGACTGTTATACATATAGATTTTTTATAAGCTTTTAAATACTGTATTTTTAAATATTTATTTATAAATTTGCATATATATATATATATGCATGTTGAAAAATACTATACAGTTGAAGTTCAGTAAAATAAACATATTCTAATGGAATCAACATTTAAAATAAAGATTCTATTGACATCAAAGTTTATCAAAAAAATTATATGCTATGTATAATGTACACAAGTGGCATTTGGAACAAAATAAAACATAGTGTGGCTCCTAACATTCAACATCTCTAACATTACTCTTGCTTTGTTTGTAACAAATCTTTAGAAAATTACATTCCTCCTACACACTTTTCGCAATGCTTTATTTAATTTCCTGATAACGGTTTAGACTGCTTAGCAGATGTTTTCAGATCCCATAATTTATTTTTAATTTGTAAAGTTTTAATTATATATATATATAGCTGTTTGCCTTATTTTATTCACAACTGAAATATACTGTGACTGATGAAAATTGTACATCTAATTAATGAAAATCATTTTAGATCATAAACTTTATTTAACTTTAGAGAGTGAGACAAATTTTATTTAAATATACTGTGTATAAAGACTTTTCAATAATTAAGTTAAAACTTTAATTTTACTAATGCACTACTTACAATGTTCATTAAAATATAAATTTACTATGTAATTAAATTACACCCGGGTCTCTTTTTATGCAGACTTATTTAACACGATTTTGAAGTTACGTGATTCGTGTTTCACCGGAAGTCGAACTCCGATATTGCGATATTACTTTAAATAATAAATTTCGCGCACTTATGTTATATTGAAAGTAATAGCACATTATTGGGATTTGACTTTCAACTTAGTAATTTCAATATTTTCAGTGTTTTATAATAGTAAGATTTTATGCAATAATGAAATTAAAATCATGATTTCCACATTTTATGTATACACACATTAAATTTTACAAGATTATAAAGTAAATTTTTTCAAACATTGTGCGTGTTAATTTTGCATTTTAAATAACATTCTGTTTTTGCTTTTTAAAAAAGAACGTTTAATCAATTATTAATCATTTAGTGTCCGCAAGTTTATTTTTAAAAGGTCAGTAATAGCAGTGGGCACAATTAAATTTGACAATTAAAATCTGATTTTTAATTGTAATTAACAATTTAAAAATTACTTACGGTGACTTGAAATTTGATTTTTAAACGGAATTGAAAATTAAAGACAAAAATAAGAATTGAATTTTTAGTTGTTAGTTTCATAAACAATTAATAAAATCATCATCTCAAAGATTAATTACTAATTACATTGTCACCAGAAAACAACTGTCACAACATGAGTGTGAAGTTGGCATTAGTTGTTTGCAAATGAACGTGTTTTTCGGCAAATAGCTATAATAATTAAAACGTGTATAAAAAAATGTCAATTACTGTACTGTAAATTATGCATAAAAATATATTATTTTGAATAAAATTAAATATTATAGTTAAAAAAAGTTTGTCTTGTATCAATTTTTTTCAAATTTGAAATTTTTTATTAGTCATATTTTATTTCCTTATTTTTATTTTTTTGTGCGAATTTTAAAGTAATTTTACCTGGGTGCTTTGCTTTTACACGAATTTTGAAAACTCACAGACCGCATCCCCCCTTTTTCAATGTAAGTTACGTCTATTTTTGCGCGATTTCGTTTGCGCGTGTTTTCTGAGGAACCTATCTATCGTGTAAAATGAGACCCAGGTGTATTATATAATAGACTTGTCATAAAAACTAGACCAAAAAATATATAAATTTTATTACAGCTGATGGTGTCAGTAAATATTTCAATACAATTAACCATTAAGTAACTGCAGCTTAAATAAACACCATCACATATTAAGGGCACTATTAATCTTCCCAACAAATTTTTCAGTCAATCTTTATCCCCCTCCCCTTTTTCTTTACAGTACCAGTTGCAAAATCTCCCATACATTTTTTTTTCATATGTCATAGCATCGGCTGGGAGGTGAACCCACAACTGTCTGCAACCAACTACTTGCTTGCAAGGCTGCTGCAATGACCTCTCAGTTAACTTTTTCAACACTTATCCCTCTCTCTCTCTCTCCATTATTTTTATATTTACATAATCTCATCCAAGTCTTCTTCAGACAATATTACTTTTTAAACTAAGTATTTCACATTAGCTTTCTTAAGTGTAGTATCCACACATAAATTTATTTTATTCAATAACTAAATTGGAAATGAAATCTGTTTTTATCTTGTGTTATGTTTTCTCCAATTCCAACAATTTAACTTTTTAAATATTTAATTCTACCAATTTTCTTACATTGCCTGTCAAATGTTCATTACAATCTCAAGTTCCCAATTCTTTTCTTCTCAATGAATCTTATGACAAAGTTAAAAAAAATACTTCCTCAATAAGAACTTTCATTCCTGTATCACTCCTTACAACAAATGCAGTCATATCATCTAAAAGCTTAAGCAGTGAATGTAATGAAAGACTAAGTTTGTGAGAATATAATTACTTTCTAAATATTTAATTCTACCAATTTTTATACATTGCCTGTCAAATTTCTTTACAATTCCCAAGTCCAAAATTTTTTCCTCTCAATGAATATTATGGCAAAGATAAACATACTTCCTCAAAATGAACTTTCATTCCATTATCTCTTATTATAATAATAAAAAATTGAAAAAATGAATAACAAGATAAGATAAAATAAGAATAAGAATAAAAAATAGTAAAATTATTTATGTTGGTTTTAATGTTTCAAAAGGTTTGTTTATTAAAATTAAAATTTTTTTTAGTATGATTGATAAAAAATATAGATTATTAGTCCTATTTATAAAAAGAAAAATGTTTAAATTTATCAATTATTATAATAATTTAGAAGTTACAATTTTGATTTATATTATAAAATGTCTAGATTGTATTAGATTAATAAAAAAATTATATATTGGAACTACAAAAAAAAATTAGCTACATGATTAAAACATTTAAATGATAAAACAATTCTGCAGTTTATGAACACACGAATCAATTTAAACATAAATATTTTAATTAAAACAGAATTATTGGAATGTATTACATCATATTATGAAAGAATTATAAAAGAAGATAATTTACATTAATGAAATGAACTCTTTAATGAATAGATTATTAATTGAAAATATAAAAATAGGTTGACTTAATTAATGTGGAATTTGTAATTAAATAATTATAGGAGACTATTTTAAGAAAGACATTTAAGAAATGAATGTAATAGAATTTAAGATTGATTGTGAGAAGAGGTTTAAGGTCAATGTGATTTGTATTTGTTATATGTATTGCGTTATTATAGAATATTCGTATTTATATTTATTATTTTATTTATGCATTTTTTAGTTGTTCCTTGAGATAGACTATAAAAGAATATAGTTGAAATGTTGGAGTATTATTATAATTTCTTTTCACAAAGACTTTATCTTGTGTTCGGAAAGTGAGAGTATTCATTTATAGTTAAAATCCACAAAGCACATGTGTATTAGCTTAATGGCTGATTATTATTACAGTTTAAAAACATCGTGCTATATAAAATAAATATCTTATTTAAATAGTTCACATAATAAATCAAGATTTATAAAGAAGTGTCACATGACTGTTTTATATATTGAAATTAATGGTCCATTTTTAAAATAGATTGTTGTTTTGTTTGTTATTAATTTCATTAGCTTAAGTAATTAATATAATATAACAGTAAGTTCTAACAATGGCAAAACTCTTCATGTAGTAGTGCCACCCTTTGCCAAACAGATTAATCAATGGATTCCAGAAGGCTTGTGCATAAAATCCCTATCTAGTGCCTACTCATCCAATATCCCCAGACTTGTTTCTGGCTTGTGGCCATCATCAGTGAGGAGCCTTGGATCTGAGAGCACTGCACCTAGATTTTAGGATCTAATGCAACCCTCCAGCAGCCACCTTTTAACTCTACTTTACTACAAAACTATGAGAATGAAATTGAAAACATTCACTGATGATGGCCACAAGCCAGAAACTAGTCTGGTGATATTGGATGAGTAGGCAATAGATAGGGATTTTATGCACAAGTCTTCTGGCATCCACTGATTACTCTGTTTGGCACAGGGTGGCACTACTATTTGGAGAGTATTGCCTTTGTTTACAACAATTATGTGCTAGTATAGAAAAGGTGATCGTGTGATGTTTAGTGGTTTAAGTTCTAACAATGTGATTAATTTTTACAAAATACAGAACAGTGAAAGTATCTATGTCTGTTGTCCACTCAGAGACTGCTCTATTCAAACAAGGCTCTTTTAAAATTAGGTAATTGGGGACAACATTGGCACTTATCTTTTGAAATGAATGAACATTGGCTTAGTAAAGTTTTATTCAATTTGATTTGTTAGTTGTGGCTGACCAATTTCTGCTGGTTAAGCCAGATTCAAAGTACTCCTAGGTATCATGGAATGTGGAAGTTACAAATAGTATGAAAATAAATGCCTATAATATAAATAATTTAACCTTTTAAAAAAAAGACAGCAAAATAAATAATTAAAACTTGAAATATAATAATAAATATTAACTATAAATAAACTCAGGGTACTTCCTTGTTTTTATCAATTTAATAAAAAAAAAAAAAAACTAAGATATAAGAGAGCACACATCACAATCAAGTTTTTTCCCTACTATGGACATTCAATTTCTTTATATATAAATAGCTCAATTTCTTGACAAATGATAAAAATAAAAGTCAAAGTATTCTCCAATGAATATAAAAATTGAGTCACGTGATAGTATTAGTAGGGACCATGGTTATTATTGGATTTTGTACTTCCGATAGCACACAAATATATTTTCTCTAAAAGAACGTAATAAAAGTAAAAAAAAAAGCTATATTTTTACACGAATCTGAGTTCAAACCCACTATATATCACATATTGAAGTGCAGATATGAACAAGTCTGTACTGTAGAAAAAAAATTCAAATAGTAAATTATTTTTAAAAAAGATCATAGCAATAATTTCATTAATCCAAATATATTTCTATAAGCAAGTATGGGAGGAGGGGCTACTACGCCAAGTGCAACAACATATTCCCAGACAAATTTCTGGCATATTAACTCTCTTAAAAAATAGTACTGCTTCGTATTATGTTTATCCTGCAGCTATCTTTAGAAGTTTTCCAACCGGAGTAGACTTGTTATATTTTAGTATCAACAACTACATATTTTTAATTTGTAAGATAATGGGTTTTAAAAAAAAATAAGTATCTACTGATAAGACTGAAAATGAACTGAAAATCTCCTAGAGTACCTATCGATTATTCATAAATAAAAGTGAAAGCTCAAATAATGATCTTAAATGATGATATGAAATATTTGTCGAAACGTTTTCTTCTGTTATATCAAAAAAAAAATTGCTGCATTAAATATTGATTAAGAAAATAAAAATAAAAATCTTTATAAATTGGTTTCTCACAATTAATAATCCACATTGACAAAACTTTATTCATAAAAACACATGCTTTTCTTCTTGCTTACGGTAAAGAGGTTGAGTGGCCATGGAAAATTTTAGATTGAAAAATTGACTGTCTTATATTACATGTTAAATATTATATTCCTTTTTTTAAACATGAATGTAAATTACTACCATGGAACATAATGACTTCCACACTTTAATAATCGAAAATAATTGTATTTAATTTGATGAATAATGCATTAAACCAAAGTATATATTTTTGCCTTCAAACACGAGTTTGGTTGTAGTATATAACTGGAAATAAATGCATAGAACATCCATAAATTAATTAAATCAGCCCAAATTGTGGTTGAAAAAAATTTTTTATTTTTAGTTCATTATTCATCAAATTAAATAAAAGTATGTTCTATAAAGTACTTCTTGGGTATATTATTTTTTATTTCTTAGTACTCAGACATTTTGCAACTGATTTTTGTAATTATTCACATTTAAATTTCAAATTAAGAATATAAAAAATACCACACTATTTCTAGTATTTGAAATAAAATTAGATTGATCTACATAAATCAGAATTTAGGCTCAAGATAAGATGGCCACCCTTATCTTTACAAAGTCTCTATCTTGTGTTTGGGTTTGAGAGTTTTCTGTGTATTCAACACAGCATCACTGAGTTATAAAAATCAGTAAGCACAGATGTTAAAAATATGAAATCCTTTCTTTAATTTTATATAATCTATGCATTTAAAAAATAAATTTGAACCTTACAAACTTTTTGTTTATGAGAGTAGCATTTAAAAAATAAGTTTTACTTTAACCATCACGAGAAATTAAGATTTCACCTTTCTTGTGTTTTTCTGTCTAGTTTAATTAAACATTAATGCTTTTTCATGCAGTAACATGAAATTTAATGAAAGTGTACTTTCAAAAAAAAAAAAAAAAAAACTGTCATCTATTATACATGACTGAAAACTTAATGAACTGATTTCAACATGGTTTGAATTGCAGCTAGTAATATTTTTAGCCTGGACAACCCTCAAATATTGCATTAACATTGATCACTAACACAGGCATAACATTTTTAAAAAATCTATTAGATAGAAGTATGTTAAAAGTAGATTATGAGATTTGACCCAAACAAACAGAATTTCTAAATTAAAGTCTTTTAACAAAAATAAAATATATCACATTTAAATATTTATAATAAGAGTTACTAAATATAAGACTAAAAGCAATACATGGCTAAAACTTTTTAAAGGGAAAAAAGTGATGGGTGATATGCAAGTCTAAATGCATGATGGATAGTCTTCTACTAATAATTTCATTTAATATTTAGTACAAAAACATCAGTAAGTGTGCTTTTATTGCTCGGTAAATATATTCTTAAGATATAAAGTAAAAAACAAAATATTGATATAGTGTATTATAGTTTAATAATATATATATATAATTTAATATTTATAAATATATTATAGTTTAATAATATATATATATAATTTAATATTTATAAATATAGTAATCAGATATATTTTAAAAATTTTATCCACTTAGAAGCACTTTCAACTATCATTATAGTCTTTGTCAACTAACACGTTGAAAGGCTACCCTTCCCACAATTCTGTGATCTTAATATTTGCTGCCTGCCTGTTAATTAAGTCATGTTTGTATTTGTATATTAGCATAGCTTCTTTTATTTTTTTCAATTTGCAATATTTTAACATTGTTGTAATTGTTGTGTTTTTCACAACCATAATAATTCATATATTTATAGTTTTAACTTCAATTACAACAATGTTAAAATATTGCAAATTGAAAAAAATAACAACAAAAGAAAAAAAAGAAGTTATGCTAATATACAAATACAAACATGACTTAAATAACAGTCAGGCAGCAAACGTTAAGATCATGGAATTGTGGGAAGGTTAGCCTTTCAAAGTATTAGTTGACAAAGATACAAGGATAGTCGAAAGCACTACTAAATGGATAAAATTTTTAAAATATATCTCATTACTGTATTTATCAATTTCATTATATAATTAATATATATATTCATAAAAATCAGTCAACACTTAGAAAATCCCAATATCAGTAATAATCACCAATCTCAATCTGTTGGCAAGGCAATCAGAAAATCCCAATATCAATAATAATCACCAATCTCAATCTGTTGGCAAGGCAACCAGAAAATCCCAATATCAATAATAATCAACAATCTCAATCTGTTGGCAAGGCAACCTCCTTTTAACAATATATATATATATATATGCATGCATATTCCAAAAATATAAGTGGCAAACTATTTCAATCAATTAATAAAACCATTATTAGAAAATAAATGTATATATTAAATAATCTATAAAATATCTTTACTTCAAAGTTATTGAATTATATTTATTTCTATAATAACATCAATATTTGTATTAACTAGTAGACAGAAATAAAATGAAATCATGTATTCACTTTGTGTTATAAATATAATTGACTTTAAAAACAAAATAAAATAAAAAAACTCAATTCTTATATAAGAAAATGTAATTATTTCATAATATAATTGACACTAATATTTCATGCTAAATAATTTTAATTTAAAATTTCCTTTAATAAGAACGTTTTTTTTTTTTTTTTTTAGCCTAAAAATCAATAAAAGACAACCCTTATATTATCAGATTTCATAATTATTCACAAAGGATAAAACAACAACTGCAAGAATATTTATCATTGTCTAAGCTAAAAAAATAATTTGATGGATATTTGCTTAGAAATTCCGGTGATGTTCGAACACCTGAAAATGAGAGGTTGGGTTTGAATCTAGGAAAATATATTTCGTTATCAAGTCCTGTATTAACATTATGCTCAACCAAGAAAACATTGTGTTGATCATTTCCCAATAGTTATTAAACTGTTTCTATTTAGAATAGTTAAGTACAACAATGTTTAAGACTTCAACCCTTCATTGACTATATAAGCTGTCAAACTTGGAAAATTTATGCTTAGAATGTATTGTGAATTACTGTATTTAATGGATTACAAGTAATATAAATTGTTTAATTTCAAATAATGAAAACTGAATGAACTAAACATTTCAATAATGTAAGAAAATTGATAGTTAATTTTAATTCTTTTAAAAGTTGCGCTTTTAACCCTTTCCTTTCTTTTATGAAAATATCTAAAATTGTACTAACTACTATGAATATTATAATTTTAAAACAACTATTATAGTCATAATATTCCTATAGAGTAATGTTCACTGCACTATTCTCATGCAAGGTAGCAAATGAATGCTATAGATAGACTTCTAACACCTTGTGGAAGGATATAATCATAAACACAAGACCAAAGATATGAAAACGATCTATGAACTCCAAGATGCATGGGCCAACTGATGAATGATGGTTCCACCACATGAAATATGTATCTTGTGGTGCATAGATGTTTTTCATATGTCTTTGGTCATATCTTTATGACTACATCCCTCTACAAGGTATTAAAAATTGATAAAATATAGTCATAACCTTGTGTGAGAGTGGTGTAGTAACAATTACACTACATAAATATTATTCATTATTGAATAATCTCTAGTCAAATGAAAGTCTAATAAAAAATATTAACCATTAGAATCATTTTCAGTTAATATGTCAGGCCTCTTCATTAACATAAAGATTATTTGCGATGGTATCTGTTTGTGCAGTGAAACTATAAATTAGTCTGCGTCAATATGCCCTAATCCATTTATACATTATCCAAAAATATGTAAATAAACAAACAAGAAAACACTTTTCCATCTCAAAATGCCATACTTGATCGATCATATTTTTTTAAAAAAAAAACAAACAAACATTAACATTCGGAAATTTAATAAATTTTACAATATCGCAGCAGCACATTTTCCATCTCAGAGTGCCAAGAAAAATCATCTTTAATAATAAAATTTTGATACATGTTGAAAGTACATTCTTCCTTATTAACTTTTTTGAATTTGTCATACAGTATTTTATGTAATAACTGTAATGCTAAAAGTGTTATGGAATTTAAGAATATTTGAGAAGTCAATGCAGAGAGAAAAGCATCAAAGAATATTTGAGAAGTTGACGGAGAGAGAAAAGCATCAACACAAATAAAAAAGACATAGACTGCTCAGAATGAGACCACTATTATGTTTTGTTTTGTTTTAAAAAAGGATATGTCCCACAGTATAATTAATTATGCTAAAAAAACAGGCAGAAATCTCCATACAGGAGTGCTACCCAGTGCAAGCCAGAGTAATCAATGGATGCAGGAAGGTTTGTGCATAAAATCCCTATCTACGGCCTACTCATTCAATATTCCCATACTAGTTTCTAGCATGTAATATTCATCAGTGAGGAACCTTGGATCTAAGAGCAGGTAATGCAAACCTCCAGCAGCCACCTTTTACCTTTTTAGTTAATGATAAAGCTATAAGTCCAAAAGAAAAACACAATAATGTTTTCAATTCAAGCTAATTTCCTTTGTATAGTCATATAGAATGGAACTCAGTTCATCATGTATATATTTTAGTGTCTTTGATTCTTTAATAACCACAGTCACCATCATCCTATTAGGCAGTACTCGTATTAAACCACTAAACATTACATGATCACTGTTCCCTATGCTACACAAGCTATTAAAACAGAGATGATGAGATGAGATGCATTGTGACTTCTTTATCAGAATCAGGAATCTCTCAGACATCATGCCCAGAGACATCTGTTAGCCACTTTAGTTTCCCTTTCCATAATTCTGTCCTAAGTTTTTCCCATATTCTTCTCTATCCTGCTCCACCCCATTTCCACAACATAATCTTTGTCAACCCCATGGCCTTTATATCTAAATCCACTTTATCTTTTCCAAACCCAGCATAAAAACCAAGAACCCATCTTCTATATAATACCTCTGTTTATATTTATTTTCCCACAATTTCATAATTTATGCCATTTCTGTTTGCAAGCATTTACATTCAATTAACAGATGCCTAATATTTTCCATGCCTTCCTTACACAACTTTCAGACTAAATCACCCACATTTTTCCAGTTATGTGTATACTCTGATGTTGCTAAAGATCTTATTCGAGCTTTAAACAGTAAACTACTTTCCATGCTATTGTAATAAATCAACTCACACCCAATGTTGCATTTACTTCTATATACATTTAAACTCTTTTTATTCTTTATACTAGTTCTCCATCTCTCCAAATTCTATTCTTTAATAATGCATTTATTCTTCTATCCCATTCCTTGTAACTATTACACTTAACAATTCTCGTAGCACAATGATCACCCCTTTTGTATAAGCATAGTGACATAAATTTTTTATCCAAATCTTCTGCATATATTTTTCATCCATCTTGTTGCCTGCCCTTTACTCATAATGCAATTAAATACTATTTTGACTATTCTCTTAAACTGCAATCTATTGAACATTTTCATTTTGCTTTTTGCATCTCTCATATAAAAACTTGACCATCCAATTTCTCCTTGAATTGCCTTCTTTGACCTCCACACAAATTCATCTAATGCATGTCTTCCTACTACTTTTTATACTTTTTCTAAATAATCTAAACCCCTTTACTTAAACACAATGCATCATTATCATATGTTAACCCTGCTTCTGCCATTCTAGCTACATCATATTTTTATATGAAAACACTGTTAATTTCTTTTATCAGTCCCTTTCTTTTCGTTGCTTCATTTACCAATTTTTTTTCCCACTCATCCATGCAATTTCTCTGATTACTTAAGATGATTCCCACATAGTTATACCTATTCACAACCCTTAACTTTATATCCCCCAATAAAAATTCTTTGTCTTCTCTTTCCCCAATAATAATCATCATTACTTTTGATTTTTCTTCACTAAATTTTACCCACGGTTACACATGTCCTCAGCATATCTTTCCTTCATTCTGTGCATAAGAGGACATCATCTGCAAGTAAAAGACCCAATGATATATATACTCCCTTGCCATCTACTAATGTTATCTATATCCCTCTTCCTAGTCTTTCTACTGCTCTCTTCATTTTGGAAAAAATACAACAAAAACAAAATAGGTGATATAGGATATCCTTGTCTTAGTCCTATCCCATTTTTAACTGATCCAATATTCCCTAATTGACATATATAGTAATTATTTTCCTATAATCTCTTAATAAGATCCACTAAAACTCCATCCATTCCCAAATTTACTAAACTTATTCATAATCTATTTCTATATACTCTATCACATGCCTTTTCTATATCTATAAAAACCATATATAACTATCTACCTGTATTCTTACTCATATCTATAAATCGTGTAACTACAAATAAACTATCTCTCATATGATTGTCTGATGAAAAACCACTTTGCATTTCTCCCACTATATTATTTTCTTCCATCCATTTTGAAACCCTTCCAGCCGCCATATACACAAAACCTTTATATAACACTGACATTAACGCTATTGGTCTATAATGATTTAATTTTCTATGATCCTTACTCTTTCTTTTAAATAGTAGCCTTACTATTATAGACAATGATGGTCAGTCAAGGCATATCTAGAAATTCTGAGCTACAAATAAAAATGTCAAAATGCTCAAGATCTCGTCATCTATCATTTGGGAAGTCTGGCCTTATTCTTCAATATTACCTTACAAAGTATTGACAGAAAGACTTTGTCCAGTAATGGGCTATTTAATTTTTTTTTATCTTTTTGACATTTATATTAAATTTCTCTTACTGAAGCATGATTTTTAAGTCTTCACTTATATATGTTAGCATAGATAGGCCACTTATCCTTTAAAAAAATTCAAACTTTAATTACTTTGAAACTTTAATAGTAAAAGCATACAAATTATTACATAATACAATTTTTTGAGTGGTATTATCTTCCTCTCTTCCCCAGATCTCACAAGTTTGATCAATAAGTGTGAGAGAATCTAACCTAGGATTTTTAGATTCATGAATACATTCCATGAATATGCTCCAAACAACTAGGCTATAAAATCAAAATTGATAGAATAGGCTAATTGGTTAGAGTATCACCTTTAATTCAGTGTTCATGAATCTAAATTTCTCAAAATTGATTTTCATCCTAGAACTGTCACTGGTCTGGCCAGCAACTTCTGAAGAAGAGAGGAGAAAAACACCACTCAAAACATTTTTTTGTCAAGCGTTGGTGGTTGAGTGGTCAGCACAGTCGCCTTACAAGCAATTGTTCAGGGTTAGCAGGTTCCCTTCCCAGCCGTTGCTATGACACATGAAAAAAAACACCATTGTTTTATTATTTGAAAAGTTTAAATAAAGTTTGAATTTTTCTGAAGTCATTTGCCAATTGATATTAGATGGTGGAAATAATCTAACATATAATTATAAGTCACTTATCTATAAATTATTTATTTACATATTTATTTATAAGTAAAGCAAAATAGAAATTTGTAATTATGACAATTACAAATAGATTTTTGTTCTATAAGAAAAATAAATAAATAACTTACAAAGAATTTACTTAATACGTAAAAATAAATATCAATATTTATTTATCTGTAATAATTAATGTTCAAAAAAAATCACAGTCTTCATCAACCACCTATACAAGAAAAATCCTCAACAATTTTATTAATTTGAAAATGTAAACAAATTTAAATACTTGTAGAAAGGTGAAATTAAGTGTAGAGATACAACACAGACTCCAAAATTCTACTGCTTTCAACAAGTTAAAACATAGAATATTTCATCATAAGAAAATAGCTATTATAACTAAATTAGCTGTATATAAAGCTGTTGTTTTACTTAATTTATTGTATGGATGTAAAACTTGGACACCCTATCAGTGCAATGTAAAGGCATTAGAAAACTTTCATTCAAGTATGCATTATAAAATGTTAAAAATACAAATGTAAGATCATAAACCTAATCAATACTCTTAAAATTTGCTGGAGTCCACAATTTTAAAAACAATATCTTCATTGAATTGGATGTGGAAAATGAATGAAGGATCCTAGTCTTCCTAAAAGAGTGTTTTATGGTGAATTTGACTACAAATGTTTGTGGCAGAAGTAGATTCTGTCTATGTTATAAGGATTACTTTAAAAACCTTCTAAAGAAGTGCACTATTAATTGTTTCCATAGGAATGATATGGCCAGGAATAGAATACATCGGAGAGCTATAAGTAGACACAGTTTTGGAAGGATTTCAGAAATAGTCTTCTGCTGAAGAAATTAAATGATAACATTGTATAATATATATGTCAAGAGAAAAATGGGCCAGCATGTTCTATATATGGATGTATATGTGTTTCACAGATTGGTTTGTACAGTTATGATAAAATTCACTTCTACAGCAGTCGCCCTTTCCATTGGATTTCGAAAACCCATACTTATTTTTGAACGGCTACTGGATGTAAATATGCAAATACATTACAACAAAAATAAGATAATTATCATGGTTTTAGTGAAAGAAAAAAAGCACAGATGTCAAACAGCAAGATTCTATTTTACATAAGTGAATATTAGAATAAATAAATAAAAAAAGATTACTGAATTATCTTATATAATGATTGTGCAAAAGTATGTAAGCCTTCCTAATTTGAGGCTCTAACAATGTTGCCAAATATTCCAAAATAAAATGCCTCATGTCTTTTATATATATTATCAAATATGTCCTTTTGCTGTGAGTTTTCCTTTGAATATGTTTTACATAAAAATAAAAGGCTTCAATCATGATGATCTGTGGAAAGATTTTTTTCAAACAACTCTTGCTACTTAATGTGTCAACAACCAATAATGTTAATTTGCATTCAAGGTAATTAAAATAAATACTGGTTAAAAATTAAGGCAGACTAAAAATGAAAATTTCTAGGCTGACATAAATTTCTTCTTAGAATGGATTTTTCTAACTTTAACAAATATGCACTATATCACTTACAGAAAAATAAATAAAAAATTGAAAGAAAATATTTGAAATACAGGCATTTTTCATATACCTGGAACATAATTGTAAATGTAGGGGATTTGAACTCAGACTTTGAAACACCCAAGGGTGCTTGAAAGTCTGAGTTCAAATTCCTTATATTTACAATTGAAAGAAAAGTAACTTCAACTCCCAATAAAGCTATGAATGAACTAATTACTAAATACTGATACCCCATGAAAAGAATGGAATGATCAATCCATTCTTTTAGTTTTGTTGGTTCTAAATCAGAAAGGACATACTGCAAAATGATCTGAATTTCCTATTCAGAAGATCAAGTCCACACCTTAGTTTT
The DNA here is from genome assembly GCA_028023455.1 of Epiperipatus broadwayi. Classification (NCBI taxonomy): domain Eukaryota; kingdom Metazoa; phylum Onychophora; class Udeonychophora; order Euonychophora; family Peripatidae; genus Epiperipatus; species Epiperipatus broadwayi. The sequence continues at coordinate 1,758,544 of JAQFVV010000039.1, read as the reverse complement.
AACAATCTCTAAATACCAATGAGATGCCAGTTAAATAGCTGAATAGTATAAAATTGAAAAGGAAGTATCTACAATCCCAATGAAACTATGTAAAAATTAATTCCCAAGTATAAATAATACTGAAAAATATTTTTCATAATAAATATTAGAACACTTTGCAGATTTTTTTGAAGATACTTTCAGAAGATATTTCAACAAAAACCCTATAATTTAAAACACTTTGTTGCATATTTTTTGATGATCAAATTATTAATCTATTTTGTAATAATAATGAAAAACACTCAATAAATGACAATAATATCAAACTAACCTCCGATTCTCTTCTAGTTACTAAAAGTTCATAAATAGGCCCCCCATCGCCAAAATACTGAAATGATTATGAATTTTAACAAGCATACTTTCCTTAGAAAGTTTAATTGTGGTATTTTATAAAACTAATATGATTTCAGAGAAAAATGTTGATCCTACAGCATCCTGGTATATGTATATAATAACATGTGAATATATATTTGCCCATAAGGCTGTCATGTGTGTCCATGTGAATGTATGTTTATCCAAAAGGCTGTCACAAGTCAAATTCACAATCAATTAAAAAAATATATTATGTTTGGCTGCAACGCTATCAAATTCACAATTAAAAAATCAAAATAAAAAAACTTTATAATTGTTTTATAAATAAACAACTATACTTAACTAAACCATAATTTATATTACAAACATTTTATGTAAATTATATTTAATAATCCATAATTTTTATTACAAAACATATTTTATACCACCATAATTTTTATAGTTGTCTGTAACACTGTCAAATTCAAACATAAATAAACAGGTATATTTAAAATTAATAAAGTTAAATGTATTAATACTTTGCCAGGTACATTTCTCAAGTGTACTAAACAGGCCAGGTTATTCAAAACATTTTTTCCCGATGTTTCAACTGTGAATTTCTCAAATTTATTTATATAATATTAAATTCTTTTGTTTAATTTACATTAAATCTTTATAAAAAAAATTGTTAAAAGCAGCCAATTAAAAAAAACTATTACAAAAACAATGGCTTTTCAGATTGGGTACATTTCTCACATTTATTTATATAATATTAATATCTTTTGTTTAATTTACAATATTTGTTAAATTTATTTAAATGCACATTGATTATATAAGTAATATTTACTAAGACTGTAAGCTTGTGGTTAACACCTGTACAGGTCCCTATCTTTGCATTTTTACACGCACACTCTTGAGGTTTACAGCCTTAGTAAATATTATTTGTTAAAGTAACCAATTTACAAAAACATGCCCTTTCCATATGCCAATTACAATCTGGTTTTATAATAAAAACCAACTCTTCAACTCCAAGTACATAATAAATGAAAAGACATAATTGTTTTCAAGGTCAGGTGATCAATGAAACTGAATTAAAATTATTCTTCAAAATTTAATTGACAACAATAAAAAAAAATATAAAATATTTATTCAGTAATTAAGTTTTAGTTTCCCTTTAATGACTATAGAACTCATTTTTATATAACAAAAATGATAAATTTATTAAACACACATTGATTACATAAGTAATATTTACCAAGGCTGTAACCTCGAGAACATGCGTGTAAAATGCGATAGTAGGGAATATGGACTTAATCAGTGATGTATTGAATAGCTTCATGCTCTCAGATCTAACCGCTTCAGCTTTACCTATTTAAATAGGAAGTAGGTTGCAGTAAAGAAGGGTTCCCCTCTTTTCTTCTATAGCATAAGCTTGTAGTGAAAAGACCTGTAGAGGTGCCTACTATCGCATTTTACACGCATGTTCTCGAGGTTACAGCCTTGGTAAATATTATAACAAAAATGATAAAATTATTAGATTAAATTATAATCAAGACAAAAAAGAATTACTGTCTTAAAAATACTTTCTGGCATGTTTTCAATAAATATTGCAATTGAATTCATATTTGTTATTTTAATTCCATTCCTTTTTGCTGTAAATTGTTTAAAAGATTCAGTAAAATAAGATAACATCTAAATATCAGCATTTCACAATAAAATAGTCTTTCAAAAAAAAAAAAATATTTATAATTTTTTTAGAATATTAAAGCCTGCAATAAATGTCAGATTTTTTTCTTCATCCAACTGCCCAAATTTGGCTTTTTGTCTTCATCAACTGCTCTCTCACAAAGACAAATGAGATATTTAGCAAATGACAATTTAATATAACTATAAATTAAAAACAAGGCTACATACACCAAAATACCAAATGCAAATTGATCATAATATAGACTTTTTACAAATTAAAATAAATTAGCACAAAATAGTTTCAATTCAAAAAATATAAACCAAAATCCAGACAAAGTGCTCCAACATATTGGTTCCCAAATTGAAGTATTTATTTTTCATAAAACAATATAACACAGTTTAAGAAATATTTTTTGAACGGTTATAATGCAGAGACAAGAATGGCAAACTACCAAGGATAATAGAAATAATGAGATTATGTCCATGGAAACAGAGATAACTTTTACCTTTTAATATCGCTAGGAAATAATCAATTACAACTAATAAACAATAATCCTGTTTATATGGATATAATCTCCTTATTTCAATTCTTTATTATAACAATCCATGAAAATATTTAATTTGATAATAATTATATTTTATAAATACTACACTGAGTTACCTTAATCAACTCTAATACAAAAAGACTATATTTAATTCAATTAATTAAACCAATTTTCTTGGTGCACCCTTTTCCCACATCTATTTTCTTACTTTCTAAAAATTCTGTTGGTTAAAATATTTCTTTATGGCTAACAAATTTCTAAACATCACATGATCACATTTCTACTTTAAATAATACTTAGCTAATTGAAATGTTGGGGGGGGGGGGACAAACTTGGGACAACTTCAGAAAGAAAGTTAAGTTATTAATTTATAATAAAGTCAAAACCTATATGATATATCAATATATACATCTTTAATTACACTAAAATAAAAAATGTAAATAATCAAAAAATAAACCCATTAAAATCATATATTTAAAAAATTAAGTAGGTGTAGCCATTTTTCCATCGCATACTTCTATGTACCATCATATTAGTTAACTTGCATTGACTACAATCAGTATCACATACCAGTACAAATTTTTAAAATTCTTAATTTCATTTTTTTTTCTAATTAAATGGTGCCTGCATCTTCCTAAATTTGTCTCTATTATGCAAAAATCAAATTAATTGAATTTAGCTTGCTTAGTTTAAATTTTATATACCCCCTTTTCTGATTTAGTGGTATCTCATACCGACTATAGTCTAGGCAGTTGCAAATTTAATATTTTGCAAAAAATTGCTCCCCTCCCCCTAATTTTTAAGACAATTACCATAAAACCTATTGAAATTAATGACAATAACAATAAAAATCTTTTTTTTTTAAATATGACAACTAACTATAATGTAATGATATATAAATATGCCATTACATTAAATTGAAATAAAAACTTTTAAGTTCGCAAATAAAAATAAATGTATTAAAAAAAAACTAAACAGCTAAAATTAAAATGTTTGTTAAACGTATATATTCGCACAGATTCAAAACTTTAAAAATATTTTTTTTAAAAAAACAAATAAATAAGTATTTGAACGTACTTTTTTATAAAAAAAGTACAAGATTTAAAGATAACATATTTTTGTAGATAGAAATGATTGTTTATTAATTATCCAAAATCTGTGTAATTAAAAAGTCAGATGAAAAGTAGATAAGAGAATAAAGAGATTTTAGCTTGACCAATGGAAGCAAATAAAGGCCCGGAACATAACAAAAATATGGAACAGTGATGTTTTTGTTCATGGAATCCATAGGAGGACTATAAAAAAAAATATTGAGTTCCAGTCAGTTCCAACTTGATTTGGTGAGACGAACGATGGGACACACATATCGTTCTCTCTCACTTATTTTAAAAAGGAAAAGACTGTGATTCCAGAATGAACCAGCTAAGGCTACCTCCAGAATATCAGAACGGTCTTCCATGAAAGTCTTCGGGGGAATTGCCAACAGGAACCTGGACTCTTCTATCGTAAGCTATATGAACTTTACAATTTTTAAAATCATAAAAAAAAAAAAGAATAATTAAGAACTTTTGTCAGGGTTTGACAAATTTAATAAACAAACCAACTTAAATGTTAAAGTGGACTCTTATTTGATTTTTGTAAGTTTCAAATCAATTAATAATGTTTAATTTTATATATTTTGTCTTTGATAAAAATTATTTCCATTTATTATTTTATTTGTATTAATATTTATTGTTTAAATTTTAAATGAGGAAATTTAAGTTGGGTATAGACGTTGCATAGATTCGTTAGCGGTTAATTATATTGCTGTTTCATAGTCGATTGGAATATATAAGTCATCAATGTCACTGCGGCATCTTACGATGAATGCTATTGGGGGTTTTTTTGTATTCCCTATGCAATTGACATTATCAATGATTTTGTATTTTGATCGGTTGTGTTTATTTTGAAATGTTTTTGACCATGGAATCTGTGCAGCCGATCTATACTCAACATTATAAAACAAATTGTATAAAATTCATCTGTGCGAACGTATCTAAAGGTTAAATTTAAGTCAGGCATGAATGGCTGTATAGATTTGTAAAGTTATATATATAGTTTAAGGGAGGGTAATCTTAGGTTATTTGTTTCACAGTTAAATTGGGTCAATGGATTAGATGTATTGATGTAATTAGTAAATGTATCAGAAGATCCGCTATGGGCAGGATTGCATATATACGCCACACACCTTCTGTTTGCATATGGAGTATTTTGCTTATTGTTCTGCTTGCCAACAGATGTAGCATTCCTGTTGGTTGAGAGACAATGTCTTCTCTAACTCTACTTAATGTTCAGATGAACATTCCTGACAGTATAGTATTTTGTGTTGTTGTATTCACGCTGCATTGAATACATCGATATATGCGATGGATTGACGTTGGTTTGGCTGCGAACTTTTTGGCCTAAGGTTAAATAAGGGATAGAACATTTTTCTTTTCAAATAGTCTATTCATACTCGACCCTCTAAATAAATATTAAACTCATTATTGCAAGCTATTTAAATGTAAAATTAAAAGTTAATATAAAAATCTAAAATGTTAAATTTATTCCTCAAAATTTAAAATGATTCAAAATTTATATGTGCATAAATAAATATTTGTTTGTTATTTACTGGCAGTGGCTTTTATTTTTTGTGTATATATATAAGATGCAATTAAACAAGTTATTTATTATCTCTGCATCTCCATGAGCTAGTGACAATGGGCTAACAATCTGAATATTTAAATAAAGTGGAATCTTAACAGCATGTATCTGCCTACTTTATAAATTTTTCTAGGTTTAAATGCCTAGATGGTGCCCGTGTAGTGCAGATTGTGGTTAGATTCGATCTCCACTTTCCTCCGGATCGTTACAATAAATAAAGCAATGAACTGATTATAAAAAAGTGGTCAATTGATTCTAGTTAAATAAAAATATTTTTATTTCTTTAATTTTCCAATTTTATGATTATATGTTTTTTTATTTTTTTTTTATAGAAATAATTTAATATTTAATGCATGAAAAAAATTAATGGATGTAAAACTGAACAGGGTAACATCTTCATACTCTCAAACCAGGGTGTTTCCGATTGGTCTATATAATTAAGAATCTAGGTTTCTGATTGGTCTATATAATAAAGAATCTAGGTTAAAGATAAAACAGCTAATCTTATCTTTATAAAGTCTCTATCTTGTGTTTAGGTTTGAGAGTTTCCTCTGTACTCAACATGACATCATTGAACTATTATATAAATTATTATGGTGCATATGTGAAACGATGAATTCCTTTCTCTTTAATTACATACAACCTATGTGCTTAATAAATAAATATGAACATTTAATACATATTGTAAATGATGTTTATAAAAAAATCAAATTTGAAGCAATTATTATATAAAACAAACACAATGTTAAAGATAGTATAGAATAATAGCAGTTGTTGAAATGTCGCAAAACCAAATTGTAGCTGTTTCAGATTAATAACATTTCTTTGCCTACATCAAAAGCATCAAAGCAACTAAAGACTGTAGTCTGCTGATAACAAAACTGCAATTTTATTTACAATGAAAAAAAAATATTGAAAAACAAGAATACTGTTTATAGTAAATAACACTCTCACCAATTGACTATTCGTTTTATTTTAAAAATAAAAATTTGGTACAGTACTGTAAGTTTATTATTTTAATTTTTGAATATACATGATTAAATGCATACATATTAAAATATAGAAAATAATCCCAGTGCATAATGCTATGCTGAAATAAATATACAAATATTAAATCACCCCACATGGTTAAGAAATTCAGTAGCGCCCTCTGTGAACTAATAAATAAATACATTAGAGTCAGAAGTTAAAATCGTTTGCTTATTAAAATTTCAAGTTATTTGTTTGAATTAGTTAGTATTTAAATATTTAAGATCTAATAGTGTACAGTTCAAAGTGGTATCATTTTGAGCTGGCTATTTTGAAATACGAACTCTAATAAATTTATATATTAGTTTATAGAAGGCGATACTGGATTTCTTAACCATGTGGGATGATTTAATATTTGTATATTAAAATATATATTTAAATGTGCCATCTATATTGTTACATTTTTAAAATATTTGTTTATACTATAATCTTAATATATATATGCATACAATACATATAGAAAACTATGTTAAAAGAAGATTACCTTGACAACAGTTTGAAATTATTGATTGTTATTAATATTGGAATTGTCTAAGTGTTGACTGGTTTTTAATGACATAAACGTATGGATGTGAAGGAAATACTGTGCACATGTGATTCAATATACAATACTCATTTTATTGTAATAAAAGCTTGTCAATGTGATGTAAACAATTATAAGTTATACATGATGCATACGAGGGGACTTGAAACAAAATATAATGGATATCAAGTCTCCATTGTAATCACCAATGTTAAAAAGATAAATATAATTATAAATTAACTAATGGCTAATTTATTACTTCTCAAAATTAAAAAATATAAATTCCATATTAATATTTTCAAATATTACTAATTAAATTTTATCTCTGTATATATGTTTTATTATGTCTGAATACACATATATATATATATATAATTATTCAATAAAATATGTAATACAATGAAATGGAACTTTATAAAATTTATACTAATACTAATAGGATAAAAAAATCTACATACAAATTATGATTTTAAAAAAAGACATGGTTTTATTGTTCACGAGTTCATAAAAAGTTCAAATGCCAGAATCAATCCTGGGACCCCCAGCAATCTCATCGGACATTGTACCAACTATGCCAAACAGTGCTGGAAATGATGAGATTTGAACAATTTTTTTATTCATATTAGCTAATAAGAGCTAAATACTTATAGACCATATTGGATACTAAGCTTTGAATAAACTGTCTAAAAATAGTAATAAGAACAATAATATCCTAAATCTGATTCAAATTTGAAAAAAAAAAATAAAGATTTAGCCAATCTAAATTTGCAAATCATATTTTAAGCACAAGATGTGCTACCACTGAAACAGAGACACTGTGATGTATATATAAGACCAAATTAAAAATTGCATTAAGAAAGAGAATTATATATGTGTACATGTATAATATACAGCTGTCTACTTATCTCTGAGTGTGTGTTTTATAATTATTTTTAAATGTTAAATAACTAAATGTTTCATTCCATGACTATGACAGATACCCAAATAAAACATCTTGCAGCCTTGACGTTTATTTCCCTGAATTGAAGTTACTCACAAATATGTTTAAAGTGAACTTTAAGAGAATATTCATATCTTTCAAAAGAAAAATTTATTCACAAACCATAAAAATTATTTACAAAAAAAAAAACCTTTACATGTCAATCTCAATGGAGACCAGTTAACAAGATCAGAGGTTACGCTTATATACATAGAATAATCAATTAATTTCATATCAATTACATTAAGATATTAGTTGTCACCAGAAATTGAAGATATATAACTTCCCATTTCAGAAAATCATAGTTGTGGCCAATTTACATTAATCTGATCACGTATATCACATATATGATAGTGTTAGTCAATTCAAACACATATAAGTTTGCTTAATTTACGAACATGTAGATAATGGTTAAAAACATATTTAGCCATTTAGTCTGTAGAGCTTTATTTTGCCAAATGAAGAGCACTTCCAATGTTAGTGTGTGTATTAATTTAACATTTAAATTTTGAGAGATTAGTCATTTTGAATCATATATGAAAGCCATAACTTTACTTATAGATCATGAGGTTAACCAATCCAATATAGGGATAACATTCATAAAAATTACTTAAAAGCAGGTTTTCATAGAATACCAAAGACTGAAAATTATACGAAATATATCATAATTCTTTACAGTAAACAAATCGGTTACCATTAAGCATTATTAAAGCAGTCTTAGTATATTTATTGGGTCATTGATTAAAACTGATCCGTTAATCAAATGAAAACCCTTTCCTATTAATCATCAACTAGGTGAATAAAACTTTATAATAGCATTTTCTAGTTCTTGGATCTCTTCCTTATATCTCTACTTTATTGAAAATCTCTAAATCTCAAGAAAATATACAAAGTATCATTAATTATGAGGCTTAATGCAAATTATATTTATAAAATGACCAAGAAAAAATAAGAATGAGAACTGTAATGTGTTGCCCATAGGAAATACATCCAAAAAAATAAAACTAGGGTCAAAGGTGAAAGGAATAAAGAACTAGTAAAGATGATTCAAATAGACTTATCTTTCTCTTTTTTAATTAGTTTACTTAGTACCAATTTATTAAATCAACCAAATATCAACCTATTTTTGTATCATGAGACAAGTAAAAAGAAAAATACACAATCTGTGGCATATATATATAAACACACACGTGTGTGTGTTTGTGTATTGTTTTGAGGACCAACTTCAAGACAAAAACAACTCCGGCGTTTTTACATAAATTCAAGGAATAATAGAGAAAATATTACTCTATTAAATTATACTTTTTTTCTAATTTTATACACCAACTAAGAATAGTTAGACCCTACTCAACAGCCAATATGATATGATTAGCTAGCTGAGTCGGTTTTAGGCTAAGCTTGCAAACATTTTTCAGAAAAATCTTTATCCTTCAAAATATTATCAAACCTGTAGTTAAAGATATATATATTTGAAAATGAAAGAAAGTATGAAAAGTTAGACACATCTGAAAATCATCTGCCGGAAGGCAGTAACAATTAATACTTAATGATCCCTATAGTACGTTGGCCCAGCACCCACTCTCTTATCGCAATGTATTTTAGAATTTCATTATTTATAACTAAATCATAAAGTTTAAAGAACCTTTTACGCTATTACTATACGTTATAAAGATGTCAAATTTTATAATAAAATCCAGGAATACCTAAATTATTTAAAGAGGAAAAAGTATGTTTATTCTAATGTGTTAAAATAAACATAACTTAAAAATAGAAAAAAAAAGCATGCATAATATATTGTTTCCTAACCTCCTATCACTCAATAAAATATAAAATGTCCCCAGAGAACTCTAAATAAACAAACCACAGCTTCTAACTTTAATCAAGGCGTAACTCATAAATTTAACCAGAACTTGTCTATTTCCATTCAGTATGAACTGAACTGCTTGGGTCAGACGTTTTGTAGCTCTTTAGAAATATAATTGAAAAGTCAGAAAGAGAGAAGAGAAAAAATGATCTTTTCACATTTCACAAGATGTTAATTATCATTTTTTAATCTGCTGAACCTGGATAAACTTAGCAAAACTTAATCCATATAAGCATAAAATTACATATTCTTCCTTCGTAATTTTACAAGTCCAATAATTAACAGAGATTGAATCGAATATTGTTACAATTAGGATTCTCGAAACGCCTCTTAGTCGTTTTCATCATTATTATGCAAATTAATTTATAAGATAAAATTTAAAACAATTCTAAACTGTTTTCCATTAGAATAAACTAAGTTTGTTTTCTGAATAAGAAATACTTCCTAGTTTATAAAAAAAATAAAAAAAATTGATGAATAAAATTAAATGCAAGTATTTTAATTACTAATTAATTAAAATTGCATGTTAACATTAAATTAAATTCTCATTAATGATAGTGTCATTAAAAAAAAAAGACATTCACATGGGGAATACATACGTAATGGTAAGAGCACACATTTGCACGATGAAGTTAAGTTAAACAGTGATAAAGCATATACATATATATAAAATGCAAACCTTGATCGTTAAGAATGTATAAAAAATAAAAACAAGAATGAAAATCTACTAACGGGTAGAGGAGTGAAGCATAATCGTTTCTGATACATCCTGAAAACGCGTGTTGTTATTCTCCACCACTAGAACTGAGCACAAGACGAAACATGCTCTTCATTGATTTGCAAAACCTCTCACTCTTCGCTAAAAATGGTGGCCACAGAATATGTATAAGTAACTCCGTTGTTGCTGTGGCAATGAGGCTAAACGAAATATGAATATTTAATAAGATTTAGATTATTGATCAATGTTATTCACAGGTGAACGTAATATGATCCATACTGCTTAAGACAAATATAAGTTATCCGTTACTTTTTCATTTTCGAAATTAAATCATCCCTAAACTAGTTATTAAGAGCAATAGGGATGATATCGTGAGATGGTGATGCAGAGAGAAGGGGAAAAAAAAAATCGATCTAAAGACAAATGAGCATCCAATCCTAAGCGAACTACAGAATTGTTTAAAATTTTTAACTTTTAAAGTTCAAATAATATTATTAATGTTTCATTTTAATAGAATAAATAAAAAATAAAAAAAATAAGTGGATTAGAAATTTTACCAAATAATTTGTACGATAAAAGATCTCTAACTTTAAAATAATAATAAACATCTTTATTTTCTCAAACAGACAAATTAGTTATCATCACCCCAAAACTTTAATTACTATTATAAAATTTTAGCACAAATTAAAACTGATTGATTAAAGAGAGGGGGGGGGGTTAAAATATTAAAGACTAATATTAATACCATGAATTAAAAATATATTAAAAACCAAGATGGATAACAATTACAATTAAATAGAAATCATTTCTCCCTCTAAGATTTGCTTTATATATACACATTGCTTATAGCAATGACCAATTCACTGCTTATATGATAGTGATGGTCTTAATACATTCCTAAATTGAACCAAATTAAATGAAAAAATAATTCCACAACAGTCAAATTGAACGAGATTACTAATGTTCGCATGTCACATGGTGTCCAGAACAAATCTATATATACATCATCACCATTTTTGATCATGATGGATCAACTGCACGACAAAGATCTCTCCCAGTTTAACCCAGTTTCTCTGATCTCTAACGTCTCTTCTATACATCACTCCAACACACTTCCTTATTTTATCCATCTCGTATGTGGTCACTTTCTAGTTCTATTGTAATCTCTTGGAATCCAGTTTGATTTGAAATGTCCATATGTTATCACTTCTTCTAACAATACATCCAACGCAGTTCCATTTTACTTTCATAATTCTTTCAATGAATATAATAATACCTGTTTTTCTCTCATTCTTATATTTCATTTTGAATCCATTCTTGTTACTCCTAACATATATCTCACCATATTTTGCTGAGTGGTCTGAAGTCTCACATTGCTCTTCTATTAGGTGGCCATACCTCAGATCCATAAATAATAACTGATAAAACACATTTATTAAAAACCTTCTTTCAAATACATAGACTAATTCCTTTTAATATTAAGTTTATTTCTACCAAAAGCAACCAATCTTAGTTTAATTTTATGATTAATTTCATCCATTATGTTTTCATCTGTATTAATAATAGAAAATATTTATAGTTGTTTACTTCTTCTAATTCATTATCAATATAATATTCTTTTCTTTTTTTTTCATTTGTATTTGTAATTCAAATTTGCATAAAGAAAGAAACCAATTTGTTATGCAACATATAAAAATTTGTACTATCAACATATATCTATACACACACAATCATATATCCATTTCTAATTGTGAATTTTCTAAAAACAATTTAAGAACATTAATAGATTACTGGTATCATAAATTAGCAAGAAGATGAAAGCAGAAGCTAAATATGGACATCAGCATCTGAGATAAAATTATATATTATAAAAAAATACAATAAGGTCTGCTATAATGAACTAAGTGGTTCCAAAAGGTTATTCATTATATCATCAGTTCATTGCAGCTTACAATGAAATGCACATATTTAGAAGTAATCTGTTTGAGGATCATTGCTTTAGACCATATTAACCAATCGAAAACAGCTGTAGAATTATTATATATGTGTAATACAAAATCATAAATATAAACTTGTCATGAAACAACAATTACAAATATATTACTTTGACAATTTGCAAGCAAGATTCCTAAAGAAATGTTACTAAGACAATATACAAGCAACATTCCTAATGAAATATGACTAAGATAATTTACAAGCAACATTCCTTAAGAAACATTACTAAGATAATTTACAAGCAACATTCCTAAAGAAAAGTCACTAAGGCAATTTACAAGAAACAAATATGACCAAGACAGTTTACAAGTAACATTCTTAATGAAAAGGCACTAAGACAATTTTCAAGCAACATTCCTATAAAGAAATGTCACTAAGACAATTTACACACAACATTCCTAATGAAATATAACTAAGACAATTTACAAGCAACATTCCTAAAGAAACATTACTAAGACAATTTGCAAGTAACATACCAAAAGAAATGTTACTAAGATGATTTACAAGCAGCATTCCTAAAGAAATATTAGTAAGACAATTTACAAGCAATATTCTTAAAGAAAAGTCACTAAGACAATTTTCAGCAACATTTGTAAAGAAACATTACTCTAAGACAATGTACAACCAACATTCCTAAAAAATGTTACTAAGGCAATTTACAAGCATTCCTAAAAAAATGTTACTAAGACAATTTACAAGCATTCCTAAAGAAATATTACTAAGAAAATTTACATGCAACATTCCTAAAAAAATATTACTAAGAGAATTTACAAGCAACATTCCTAAAGAAAGGTCACTAAGACAATTTATAAGCAACAATCTTAAAGAAATATTAATAAGAGAATTTACAAGCAACATTCCTAAAGAAAGGTCACTAAGACAATTTACAAGGAACATTCTTAAAGAAATATTACTAAGAGAATTTACAAGCAACATTCCTAAAGAAATATTACTAAGAGAATTTACAATGATTCCTAAAGAAATGTTACTAAGACAATTTACAAACAATATCCCTAAAGAAAGATCACTAAGACAATTTACAAGCAACATTTCTAAAGAAATATTACTAAAAGAATATACAAACAACATTCCTAAAGGAAGGGTCACTAAGACAATTTATAAGCAACATTCCTAAAGAAATATTACTAAGAGAATTTACAACCATTGCTAAAGAAATGTTACTAAGACAATTTACAAGCATTCCTAAAGAAATGTTACTAAGATAATTTACAAGCAACATTCCCAAAAGAAATATGACTAAGACAATTTACAAGCAATATTCCTAAAGAAATGTTACAATGTCAATTTACAAGCATTCCTAAAGAAATGTTACTAAGAAAATTTAGATTGAACATTCTTAAAGAAAAGTCACTAAGACAATTTTCAAGCAGCATTTGTAAAGAACATTACTAAGACAATTTACAAGCAACATTCCTAAAGAAAGGTCACTAAGACAATTTACATGCAACATTCCTAAAGAAATATTACTAAGAAAATTTACAAGCAACATTCCTAAAGAAAGGTCACTAAGACAATTTACTAGCAACATTCCTAAAGAAATATTACTAAGCGAATTTACAATGATTCCTAAAGAAATGTTACTAAGACAATTTACAAACAACATTCCTAAAGGAAGGATCACTAAGACAATTTATAAGCAACATTCCTAAAGAAATATTACTAAGAAAATTTACAACCATTGCTAAAGAAATATTACTAAGATAATTTACAAGCATTCCTAAAGAAATGTTACTAAGATAATTTACAAGCAACATTCCCAAAGAAATATGACTAAGACAATTTACAAGCATTCCTAAAGAAATATTACTAAGAAAATTTACATTCAACATTCTTAAAGAAAAGTCACTAAGACAATTTTCAAGCAACATTTGTAAAGAACATTACTAAGTCAATTTGCAAGCAACATTCCTAATAAAATATTACTAAGGTAATTTACAAGCATTCCTAAAAAAATGTGACTAAGACAATTTACAAGCAACATTCCTAAAGAAAAGTCATTAAGATAATTTACAAGCAATATTCCTAAACATTTTTACATAAATCTTTAAATAATGCCAATTGTTTTATTACATCATGCCAAAGGCTTTTGTCTGATAAAAATATTTGATAAACCATAAAATTATTTATGTGCTCATTAAATAATTATTATTTCATAAATATGTAATTACTTACAATACATACTATAGAATTAAATTTTAGTGAAAACTGAAGTAAAATTTTTAAAGCATAACAGAAAAACATGAATAAATTTTTATGTAAATAAAAATTCAAAGAATTTTGATTTACGTCTATCATTTACAGAACTTCTGTTTTCTTGCTTGTAAATTATTTTTTTCTTGATATTCCATTTTCATCTTCACACTGAAAACAAAAATTCATCTTTCAAAAGCAAAAACAAACTTTCATTTAAATAAAAATTTTTTACATCAGTTTACTTAATTGAAATGTGTGTGTTATTAATTAGTTTATTCAATTATTCAGAAAAAGAGCATCTTCTGCTCATGTGACCTATATCAACCAATGATGTTTGCCATAGCATTTTCATTAGTGCAAATTTTATAGCTTTTTCAGTTTGAATCTGTTTTTTAACATCTTCTAAATTCAAAAACAAATTTACACTGATAGAAAAAAATACTTCCATTTAGAAATTTTTATTTTTATAATTTCATTAATCAGACCTCTAACTCAATCTTCCAGAAAGATAAATCCTGAAACATTTCATGCAAAAGCACCATATATCAACCAAAAGTGTTGATTACAGCATTTTTGACAATTAACTGTTACGTATATTTTTTTTGCATTTTACAGGTGTTTTTTTTTTCTTATAACATTAACACTTATGCAATACAAATGAATATTTTCTTATGGGACACATGATTAATAAATTCTTAAATAGTACTAATGACATAATTAAAAATGATGTGATAAAAATATCACTGAAAAACAATCATGCTAGAACCAGGTATTAAAAAAAAAGAATTATGAAGAATATAGTGGAAAAGATTAAGTGTTAAACTAAAAAGTAAATGAAAGTAATATCTAATTGAAGATTGTAAAAAATATAAAAAGTCATATATATATAATGAGCTTGATAATATCTTTAAACAAACTTTTTTCTCTCGATAAATGCCACAAGAAAAAGCTTTTAAAATATCTATCTAGAATTATCCCCATTCCCAAACTGGTTTCAAGCTTATGGCTCTCATCAATGAGACACTAGGATATTCAGATACTAGATCTAAAATATAAACTCAAGCCCAGCATTTATCAAATACTTAACAATTAAATATATCATCTGAAATTTTTAGACATTTATATGTCTTTGAATCTAGCTTTTTAACTTAAATAGCCATATGGGACTTGAGTTTGTATTTTAAATCTAATGTCTGAATGTCCTATTGTCTCACTGATAAGAGCCATTAGCTCAAAACTGGTTTGGGGGTGGGAATAATTCTAGATAGAGATTTTAAATGCTTTCTCTTGTGACATTTATCTAGGAAAAAAGCTTATTTAGAGGTGTTAACATGCTCATTGTATTACAATTGTAAATATGAGCTAATTAAATCACATAATGTATGACTTGGTTTCCTTACTATTATAGCTGGCTTTTAATGCTTTGAAGATGTTATATTGCCTAGGTTATTAATATATGATGTATCTGAATTTTGTTCAGTCCCATATAATTACTTAAATTAGATAGCTGGATCTGAAGACATATAGAGGTCTGAAAATTTTCAAATTTTCTACTTAATAATTAAATATTTGATAAATACTGGGGCTTGAGTTTGTATTTTAGATTTAGTGTCGGAATGTTCTAACATCTCACTGATGAAAGACATTAGCTTGAAACTGGTTTGGGGAAGTAGATAATTCTAGATAGAGATTTTAAATGCTTTCTCTAGTGGTATTTATCGAGGGGGAGGGGGAGCTTGTTTAGAGCTATTACCATGATTGTTATATTACATTTGCAAATACAAACTAATTAATTGGTTTCTTTAATATATATCTAACTTTGATCATATGTCAGTAATGGAATAGAAGTTTGACATGTATTTAGATATACATACTACATGAAGTTAAGTTTAAGTATCTCTAAAAAATAATGCATACATGAAATTAAATTGTAATGTGATATGTAGCTTGCTTAAAGAAGAGTATGTTTAAAAAATATCTGTAGTGTGAGAGATTGGTCTGCCATTTAAGCTGATGGATGATTATGATAAGATTGAGTTTAAAGTGAAAGATGCATTGATAAATGCACAAAAAAAACTTGCAAATATATACACAAACAAAACTTGAAATTGCTAATCAGTCTGAATATGTACATTTTCTTGCTTTGCTAAGAATACTTTTTATACAATAAACAAGAATAAATTCATTGCAGAGTTGTAAGCTTATGTTCTAATTAGGCAAAATAATATAATGACCTGATAGCCAATTTGACAGCAATTGTATTTTTTTTTTAAATCTCACATGATAATTCAGAAGATACAGTTATACAACCTAACAAATGCCTCTAATCAAGATGTCATTTCCAAATGTTCAATCACAAAATGCTTCAACATAAGAATTATGAAACAATAACGGTCTTTACATTGGAACCCATGATAAATTATTTTGTTTTCATATTGAAAAATAAGACTTTATAGATTTCATCTTGTCAAATATTACAGAAATTGATTAAAAGGTTCAGGAGTACCTAAGCGTAACCTATGTTGGATTGCTTCGAAATAAAATTTGACAACCCCCTATGATGTTATTCTATTTAAAAATGACCAAGACTATGTATGCAATGCCTTCAATGAAGCCATGCATGAATATACCATCTGATAGAAGTTGACAGTTTTATCTATAAAAGATTGAAAATAGTTATCTTTAAAAAAAATAACTATATGCTAAATAAAACCAAATTCAGAATATTTTTAAAGAAATTGATTGGATTATTAAGTTATTACTAATTTGTGATAATGTCTGAAATTATATGATAAAATTTAATTATTTTCCAGTAATGTGTTTATTCCCATTATTTGTGTCTAATTAAATTTAAAGTTTCACAAGTATTAATAAAATTTTATTTATAAATAAAATAAATACAAAATTTGAAAGCAGACGTTTTTAAAATTAAAAATTTATATTTAATTTTTATCTCAATCAGTTTAACGGTAATAAAATATACAGTTGCTAAAATAGCATTAAAATAAGTTTTTTTAAGAACATCTAAATAATTGAACATGAAGAAAATATTATTCTTAACTAGAAAATATTTTGCCAGTATAAATGATTAACAGTAGGCAACAATTTAAAAAAATATTTAAATACAAAATAATATGTAAAAAAAAAAAAAAAGCTTTTTTTAAAATAATGCTTTTATGTAAATAATCAACCAAAAAATACAAAATAACAAACGTTCACACGACCCACCATTCTCCACTCTATCTCATAACAATGATGCACTTAAAAACTTATATGTTGAAAAGATAAACAATCACCAATATATGTATTTCATGCTAAACCAGATTATCATCTCTACACATATATGCAATAAGTGCTCAGATATATATTAAGATAGGCAACCTTCATGCTTTAATGGACGGGCTTCAATCCACTCTACACTCCAACTCTTCAACCATCCATCCAATTGAAAATCTGATCTTGGAACGCGAGATTCTTATCATACCCATGTTGACCTAAAGTCAATCTGACCCCTCATGTACAGAACATAATCCGTTTAATACGTATAAGAGGATGGGATGTATTAAATGAATTATGTTCTGTACATGAGAGGTCAGATTGGCTTTAAGTCAACATGGGTGTGACAAAAATCTTAGCCTCATGGTGACCCTTGAGCATTCCATCATCAGATTTTCAATTGGATGGATGGTTGAAGAGTTGGAGTGTGGAGTGGATTGAAGCCTGTCCGTTAAATATTAAGATTGGCTATCTTAATATATAGCTGAGCACTTATTGCATATATGTGTAGAGATGATAATCTGGACCAACTGATGATTGCTGGTTTAGTATGAAATACATATATTGGTGATTATTTATCTTTTCGACATATATGTGTTCAAGTGTATGAATATTATGAGATAGAGTGGAGAATGTGGGTCGTGTGGAAATCTGTGCTCATATATCCTATATATAACATATATTGATACAGGTATATAATAAGCCCATACATCAGTTACAAAATAACAAAGTAATCAACAAAATAATCCATCTCTTGGTTATTTTGATGTTCTTGGAAAATATGAGAGATCTCAAGAATTTAGACTTGTTATATAAAACAGCGGTAATTGCAGGCACATGTATTTATTTAAATGACAATATTCCAGCAATTTCCACTTGTTTTATAACAAGTCTAAATTCTTAAGATTCTTGATTACATTGTTGACTACTTTGTTATTTAGTACTATTTAGTCGCTAGTTACATAAAGACATTACCTAATATTTTTAATATTCTTAATAGCACTTCTGAAATTTTCAAATTTACTTTGGGTCAATATTAAACAATGTTAAATTACAAGTAATATTTGATCAATTTTACAAGCACTGTATTTTAGATTGTTCCAATCTATAAAAAATTATTATTCTTTCTTCACAAGTACCATTAAACAGTGGCGTTCAATCTTCAAGGATTATCTTGGTCCACAATTTTCGGCACAAAGTCAATTTAAAATTTTCAGAAGTGCTATAAAATTATTAAAAATAAGAAATGGATGTAAAGTGAATAATTTATAAATTTACATTCTCACTTCTAGATACATAATGTTGCTCATATAAATACATTTGAGTTCAAAAATAAGATGAATGCTCTTCTTTCCCAGAACACTATTTTGTGATTGGGGCAAGACTATCTTTGCAGATTGAACACCACTGTTGTTTAATGGTGCATGTGAGGAAAGGATCATTACTTTCTATAGTTTGATAAAAACATTATATGTATATATTTTAGTTATACATTATTTTAAAAAATGGTTAAAAACTGACAAAATTATAATTTAATAATAATACATGAAAATAAAATAAAAAGTGCTCTCTGAAAATATTTCAAAATTTAAATATCATGTGATCATCTATGATATAAAAGTATTTATTTATCTATTAACTTTTTAATCAATTCTTTAACCTTAAAAATTACACATTTATTTTTTTCACAAACTACTTAAGTATTTTGGAAGACTAATTAAAATTTTAATAGAAAATATTTACTGTTATATATATATATATATAACGTAATAACAAAATAGAATAATAACACTTGACAATGGTTGCAGATTTTCAAGCTAATTTTCTTGACTAGTGTATATAGAATGAAACAAGTCAGGGGAACCTGGATCTAACATCTGACAGATACAGGTCACCAACTACTCCAGAAATATAAAGAAAGCAAACGAGATCGACACACGACAGATATAAAAACAAAAGTCAAAAGACTCCCAAGGTCTTTTTCCTGCTACAGTGCTGGTGGGTGTATGTTAAAAAAGACAGAATATCACAGGTACTCGGTACATGTAGGTAATCCAGCCGACTAGGACCTTAAGCAGGTCGTACTGATCTTTTATTATTTTACAATGCCCATCTGGGCTCTTAGTGGATAATAAATTTATGCCTGTCACAGCTAGAGTGAACTTACTTATAAACTTTTAACTTTGGGACACGGGGAGCATTAGGATATTAAGATCCCCAATTGCTGTAGTTAGTTCTACATATTATATATATATATATATATATATGTGTGTGTGTGGGTGTTAGCTATTTATGTATATTAAACTATTATTTTCCATACTTTGTCTCTGTTTACTGAACCAAATTTATCATTGCTGATCAGTAGGCAAAAGTATTTACCTTTAATTAGTTAAGTATGAGTTAAGTAAAATATTAACAAAGTTTTACTCTACAAATATAATATTTTCCTTGGCTCAATTGTTAAGGATTTTTCCCGGGAAAGCTAAGTCTGGGAGTTCAAGTTCTGAAGGAAAACATATTTTTCATTAATAAAAATTAAAAAATCTGGATATCTCGACAGAATGACAGACAGGGCAAATTAAGATAAAAGCATTTAATACAATATATACATATTATATTTAATGTTTTTATGGTTATATAATGTAAATACAGTAATTTTAGGGTTAAACTGTGTGTCGTTTTTGCTCATTACCCAACGTTTCAACATTGGCGGATGCTATTTCATCAATAGGTTGGGTATAAGCAAAAATAACACATGGTTTAACCCAAAAACTACTTTGTTTATATATATAGTTTAAAATGAAGGGAGGCAGTGCTTAAATAAATATCAGTGGGAAAATCTTCAATAAAAATAAAGTAATTTATATATTATTACAAATAAAATTTTAATTTTTTTTTTAAAAGTAAAAGCTTTGGTTTTTTTTTTAAATCTTAGAAATATTTTCTATAAAAATTTTAATTATAAAATTAAATTATTTGTGCATAACTATTTTAATTCTAATGTTAATCTTTTAAGATATACACAAAAGAATCTCTCACTGGATATACAAGCAAATTTCAATGACACAACTGGTAGAAATCCTTTGCTATTGCTAGATGACATAACACTAATTTTAAAAGGCTTTGAGTGATGCCGATTATTAATTATTTAATGGATTTAAGATTTTAATTCTAAATAAACTACTTAATATGTTGTCATCTATTAGTAATTTATAAAAAAGACAATTATCCTTACTCATCATTCTCTTCAAAAAAGAAAATATACATTTGCACTTCAATAACATAAGCTTTGGTTGATATTGTAAAAACAGAAAAATAAGTTCATGTATTATTTATTAATATGTTAACATTTAACTTTTACTTGAATATATTTGCTTTTTAATCAAATGAAAATTTTCTCATAATCTTTTTATTACTTTTTTTCTATAAAAGTTATTTTCAATATTTCACAAAATTGAGATAAATCGAGATACTGCAAATCTCTAGCGCTCATTACAATACTTAACTGACAGCCAATCAGATGGCATGAATAGCTGTCAAAAATGACATTCACAGCTATCCATGCCATCTGATTGGCTGTCAGTTAAGTATTGTAACAAGCGCTAGAAATTTGCAGTATCTCAATTTATTTCAATTTTCAACTATCGCTCTTCGCAAACTAAAATAATATTTCACAAAATATTTTTATTATATAAACTTATGTTTTCACAAAATTTGTCAGAAATAGACAAATTTGTTTGGATTTTTTTTTCCATTAAATTATTATTTTTAGGCTAAAGATTGATATGAAATCTTCTATCTTTTGTTAATTATTCCTTGGTTACTTACAAAGTTGAAACTTTATTTTTTTAATATTATCTTTACCTTTTTTTTAATTTATGCTTTTACAAAATGTATAAACAATGTCAAAATAAATAGAAAATTAATTATTTTGTTAAAAAGAAGGCAAATGGAAAAAAATTGATAAAAAAAATCAATTAGTGCATAGGAGAGTGTTCAGAAAAAAATCCACTGTGATTAAGAGATTAACAGGCCGACTTAACAATAATGCTTTGAAAAAGAGAGAGAAGAAGAGTATGTAAAATCTTTGAAGATGCATTATTTTCCTTCTCTCATTGAACACAATTTATTAGTTCTAGAAAAATAATCTGGTAAACAAATTTGTAATGATTAGGAAAATAAATTACAAGTGTATTATTACAAATATTACATAACTATTTCATAAAGTATTTGCAGTGTCTATGCTCTGTGCTTCACTTTTTAGTTGTTACAATGGCATTGTGATTGCTACTTTTCTATGTTGTTTTAAAGCAAAGGTATACCTTATATCATAATGTGTGATGGCTTGTAACTGTCCTTTCCTCTGCTGCTGCAATTTTAATATATTAATTTTAAGGAAAACCTACAGATTATATGGATTTATACAGATCTTTGTGGGTAATTGACAGCATCTTCCATTGTTGTGATAAATCTATATAGTGTATCACTTAGAAATGGGATTTGTGGGGGCTGATGCTTTAGATTGTTTTACCCTGGGCAAAAGAAGAAAGAAAATGTTGTTTTCAGTAATTAATAATGATTACAATACAATCTTTTTGTAAAAGACTTATTATTAAACCCAAAAATTCATCACTAATAGCATATTGTCTTGAAAACATTTTATTTTTAAAAAGACTGTGTTTAGAAAGGTCTTACAAAAACAGGAAGCAGTCTCTACTAAAAAAAATTGATTTTGTGCAAACGATAAAGAAAATATTCTTTAAAATTTTAATAATAAATAATTTATTGACTTTTAGAATTTTTTTTTTGATAACTAATTCTAAATATATCATTCTTTTAATAACATGGGATTCTAATATCTAATATTTCATTTGTTTAACTTTTTGAATAGTTAATTATGTCCAATAATGGCATGCTTCATTGTTTCGGGCTTTAGTTACATACCAAATCAAGAGATGGAACTATTTCAGTTTTAAACTTTCAAAATCCTCAAATCTTGATCTTTTATCATCTGTCATGGCCATGATTGACATTTTCATGTTGTACCAATATGAAAGCACTTCTGATAGGCTCGCATTTTGCCTTTCTTTGCATCAATTTTGAAAAAAAAATGTATGTTTATTTTACATATTTTCTTGGCACATTTTTGTTTCAATAAAATATTACTGTAACATTTATTTGTTTAGATAAATAATGTGAGTGGAAATAGATTTGAAAATAATTAGTTTTAAAAGATTGTAAACCAAGAAAATTAGTAACATACAGCCTCAATATGCAATTAGTTAAAAATCTCACTATTGTTTATCTCAAGAGAAACATTTTTTAATAATTATAAATAAAATTAGAAACTTTTACATGATATTTCATTAGCTTATGGATATATAAAAAAAAATTCAATTTTGTTACTGTGATAAGTAAAAACTGCTTTAAAAAAAAACATTATTGTTTTTAGATCTATTTCAGTTTAGTATTTTTTTCTTTTTTGAAAAAGTAAAATAAAATTTTTAAGATTAACTTTTATTTGTAATATATATAAATAATAATTTGAAATTTTTGAAAATAAAGTAAAGAATATAAGGTAAAATTAATCAAATATAAAGTTTGTCATTTACTCCAACATCCACTAGGTTAAACATTTAAAGAAATAATCATTTAAAGGTTTAAAAAAAATCTACAAATGTTATCAAACATTCCAGTAGACTTTGCTGATAGTAATTTGAGCTTCAGATATGAAATCACATTTTAAAAGTAGATAATTTTCTTTGAAATACAAGTCATTATTCATTATTGGGGTTAGTAGTGAAAGCTACATCCATTGATGGAGCGACTATACAATAAGTATAGGTAATTTAAAGAGAAAATCAGGAGAAATGGAAAAAAATGTAGATAATGATATTAGAATGTAATATATATATATTTACTGGAGTGATAAGAAATATAGATGACAAAACAAATAGTGCAATGGGGATAGTTAGGCAAAGAATAAATAAAATAGAAAAAGTGGAAAGGATGTAGGAGCAAAATTAAAAGCATTAGACATGAAGTGTGAGCAGATCAAGAATTTAATAAATAGAAACAATAAAAAAGAAGCAGATAAGGAGGTACATAAAATGCAAAAGAATGTTACAGATGTAAAAAAAAAGAAGGAAACTATGAGACAGTCTTGATAATGGACTCGCTAATTACAGAATGTAGAGATGGAATTGTAAGGTAAAATAGAATAGATATGTAAGAGTATGTTTGAATGGACCTAGAATTAGGGATATTAGGTAAAGAAGTAGGGAGTAGAGGATGTTTATGATATGGTGAGGATAACTAATTTGTCAGAGCCATCAGAGAGAATAATGGATGAATACAAAGAATTGATTAGTTGTTGGAATAAAATTAAAAAAAAAATAGAAGTAGTTGGATTACTAACAACATTTAACAATAAGTAGATGTTAGAAAGGACATGTTCTATAAATGAGAGACTGCAAAATTATGGAACAGAAATAGTGTTATGTTTGAGGATGTGTGAGATTTTTTTTAATAGTAAAAGGGAGTTATGTAGAAAAGATGGACTGCACTTAGCAAAGCAAGAAAGTGAAGCATTAGGAGATTTAATTTATGAAAATTATTATAGTTCTGGAAACTTATAAAGGGATTAGGGTTTTAAATTACAATACAATCAAAAAGGATATTAAGAATGGACAGAATGTAAGAACTAAACAGAGGATAGTTGATCCAGATATAAATGTAGATGTGAAGAGTATGCATGGGTCTGTAAAAGTAATAATAAACAAACTAATTACAAATGTAATAGAGAATAAAGAGTCAAAAGAATTTATAAAAGGGTAATAAGTAAAGAAAAAAGTGTTAAAATTGGATATTTGAAAATGTAAAGTGGTAGTAGACCAGAAAAGTGGTTGATATTAAACAAAGCAGTTAAAAACAATGGGCTTGAGGTAATAGCAGTAGTGGAAACATATCTAAGAGAAGAAGAAGAATCTACACTAGAAAATATGGAATGGCAGGGTATAAATAGAAAAGTGAAAAAGAGGAGTGGTGGTGTAGGAGTTTTGCCAAAAAATATTTAAATACTGTAAGTGCCAAAAACATTTGCGGTTTAAGATGACTTTGTGGAGTGAATTTGAGCATTGGAAATTTATAAACAAAATTATGAGGTGCAATACACATGGTCTGAAATAATATCTTCCATACAAGAGATTATGTAGATAAAGTAAAAATGAATAAGTATGGAAAATTAAAGTTTTTGATAATGAAGAAACAGTATGTAATAGGGATCATAATTTCTTTTATAATAGAAAGATTTGTAATGTAACGGAAAAGAATAATAAACATAGAAAGAATAGTGAAAGATATGGATGGAGAGTCAATGATAAAAATAAGTCAGAAGAATATAATATAAAAGTATAAGAAATCATGGAAGAGTTTATTGGGGGTGAATATAATGACTCATGTGGCAAGTAGAAAAAGTGTCAAATAGAGTTTTAGGTGAAAATATCCAGGAAAAATAAAAGTAGTAAAAGAGTGAGAATTAGTAAAAGTGTAAAGAGAGAGAAAAATATGCAGAGAAGATAATTATAGAAAGAGAATGAAATTAAATAGTAAATTATTAAAATATTTATAAAAATAGAAATAATGGAAGTAAAACATTTTGAAAATATATTAAAAGAAGGAATATAAGGGATAGAGAAGTAGTATTACTAAATGATGATGGAAAAGAGTGTAGCTCTAAAGAAGAATTAAAGACAAACTTAAATAAGTATGTAATAGTTATAGAAAAAAATGTCAGTTGTGGAAAGCAGATTGATAACAAACATAAAAGCACATAGTAATAGAAACATTAGTTTTACAGAAAATGAATTGAATGAGGCAGGGGCGAAGTCAAAAAGAGAAAAAACAAGAGGTTTAGATGTATGGGTAACAGGCATTGTGATGAATTTGCAAAATAGAGCAAACTTAAATCTATTATCATATTTAAATAAGATGGCACAGAAGACAAGATTTCCAGATAGCTGAAATAATACAAGAGTGCAGTTATTATTTAAAGGAAAGAATAAGGACTGTGGAAAGATAAATAATTATAGAGTGGTAACATTAAAGTTACATAAAGGTTTTGCACATATGGTGTCTGTAAGAGTGGCAAAAAGGATGGAAGAAGGTTTTAGAATAGATAGGCATATAGGAGACAGTTATCTTATCTACACTACTTATAGATATGAGCAGGAATACAGCTAGGCAGTTATATATGGTCTTTATAAATATAAAAAAGGCAAATGATAGAGTAAGTAGAAATAGATTATGGGTAAGTTTAGTAAATTTGGAAATGAATAGAGATTTAGAGGATCTTATTAAGAGATTATATAAAAATAATTAATATATGTACCAATTAGGAAATATACAATCAATAAGAGTTAAAAATAGGTGGGACTAAATTAAGGATAATCTATGTCACCTATTATGTTTTGTTATATTTGAGATAAATGGACAGAGCAACAGAAAAACTAGGATGGAGGGTAGAATTACGATTAATAGAGGGTAAGAGAGTGTATAGATTATCAGGTCTTTTATTTGCTGATAATATCCTCATTTGCATAGAACATAAGGAAAATATGAAAAGTATGCTGAAGACGTATGCAAGGGTGAAAAAAAAGAGGGAGATTAAATTTAGTGAAGAGAAATCAAATATAATGATAAATGTTGGGGAAAGAGAAGAAAAATGTTTTTTTTTTTTCCTTGGGGGATATAAAGTTAAATGTGGTGAATAGGTATAACTATTTGAGAATCATCTTACATAATCAAAGGAATTGATTGGATGAATGGGAGAAAAAATTCATAAATAAAGCAAAGAAAAGAAAGGGACTGATAAAAGAAATTAACACAGTTTTCATATAATAAATATGATCTAGCAAGAATTGTATGGGAGTGACAGTAGTATGGTTAAGTTATGGTAACAATGTGTTATGTATTAATAAAGAAATACTAGATAAAAAAAGTACAAAAACAAGTAGGAAGACATGCATTAGATGCAGATGTATGGGTGGCAAAAAAGGCAAAATCGAATGATCAAATTTTTATATGAGAGCTGCAAAAACCAAAATTAAAATATTTTGTAGATTGCAATTTATGGATAGTAAGAGAATAGCCAAAATAATATTTAATTATGTTACAAATACAAAGAACAAGCTGAATGAGAAAGGTAGTACAGTATGCAGATCTGGATAACAACTTTATGACAAGGTAGGTTGTTTGTGTTAGAAGGATTGTTGAATGTTATAGTGGCAAAGAGAATGATAGAAGCATAAATGCATTAATAGAAAACAAGGAGCAGGAGAGATGGAGAACTAGTCTTCTTCTTCCACAGCTTGATTAATCCCACATCAAGTGGGGTCGCTGGTGCGGATCAATCTTCTCCAGGCTACTCGATCTAAAGTCATTTCCTCCCTAAGTGACCTCTCCTGCAAGTCCTTTCTCACTCGATCAATCCATCTGATCTTAGGTCTACCCCTGGGTCTTTTCCCCAGTGGTTCCATCTCCAAAATCTTCCTTCCAATGTAATTTTCTTCTCTTCTCTTAACATGACCAAACCAGCTCAACCTTGATTCTTTCATTTTTTCACTGAGCATTATCATTACTGGCCCAAGGCAGAAGATGAAGATATCGGAATGGCTTGGTTCCAGAGATCTATGGGCATGGATGCAGCATCGTTAATGGCCGTAGCACTGCAAATACCTAGAAAGATGCTGGTTTCCCATCTGAGGTTGCCCATGATGGGTTGGTGGCAGCAAGGGCATGCGGCTATAAAACCAGGACCTTGCCACTCAAACTACATGATGCGGAAAAATTCAGATAGAGATCTTGCTAGGGCGAACTCAAGCTGGTTGGAATAATTGGAGAAGGGTCTCTGGGATACTCTGCAATAGGAGAATAGGTGCAAGGTTGAAAGGAAAAGTATATAAAACTGTGGTGCGTCCGGCACTGATGTATGGTGCAGAAACATGGCCGATCACTAAGAAAATAGAAGACAAGCAATGTGTAACAGAAATGAGAATGCTTAGGTTTGCCTCGGGCCTCACTAGAAAGGACAAAGTGAAAAATGGAGAACTAGTATGGAGAATAAAAAGAGTCTAAAAATATATAAAAGAAAACAGAATAATGGGTGTGAGTTAATTTACAATAATAGAAAGTACTGTACATATCAATTAGGAATTGACTAGAGTTGAAAATGGTGTAGAACTAAGGGAAGAATGCCCATTACCTATTTTGTTTTTGCTATATTTGAGAGAAATGAGAAGGGCATTAGAAAGATTACAAAAATGGATAGTAATACCATTAGTGGATGGCAAGGGAGTGTATACATTATCAAGGCTTTTATTTGCTGATAATATTTTCTTATGCATAGAAAATATGGATGATATAAAGCTGTGCTGCAGAATTGTATAGGGGTGGGAAAAGAGATGGAAATCAAATTTAGTGAAGGAAATCAAAAGTAATGATAGTAAATAGTGAGAAAAGAAAAGAGAAAAAAAATTTCTTGGGGAATATAAAGTTAAATGTGGTAAATAGGTACAACTATTTGGAAATTGTCTTAAGTAATCAAAGGAATTGCTTGGATGAATGGGGGAAAAATGATAAATCAAGCAAAGAAAGTAAAGGAACTGATAAAAAAACTAACAATATTTTCATATAATAAAGAGTATCAAACTCTCCATCACTAGAGCCAATAAATGCAAGCCTTCAAAATCAATAGATGCAGGAATGTTTGTGCATAAAATGGTATCTAGTGCCTACTTGACCAACATTGCTAAACTAGTTTCTACATTGTGGCTTTCATCAGTGAGGAGTCTTGGATTTAAGAGGATTGCATCTAGATATTAGGATCTAATGCAACCATCCAGTGGACACCTTTTATCTATTTTGTTAACTATAAAGCTAGGAGCCCAAGATGAGAACATCACAATATTTCCAACCCAAGTTCATCTTGTATAGTGATATAGATCTGCATCTATACATTTTGGTGTTTTTGGTTTTTCAAAACACACAATCACCATTATCCTACGGTCAGGATAGATATAAAACCATCAAAATATCACATCATCACCATTTCATGTGCTTACATATGCTGTTAATAAAAGAACCTAACTGTCCATACAGTAGTGGTGCTGGAAGATTGCATTAGATCCTAAGATCTAGATGCAGTGTTCTCAAATCCATAACTCTTTACTGATGAAATCCACAAGCTAGAAACTAATCTGGGAAAGCTGGATGAATTGGCACTATGTAGAAATTTTATGCACTAACCTTCATGCATCCATAAATTACAAAGGCTTGCAATTGGTGGCACTACTGTATGGGGAGTTTGGTACTCTTATTAACAGCTTGTATAGCATATGAAATGGCGATCAAGTGAGGTTTTGGACCTTTGATAATAAATATAATGTAACAAGAATTGTATGGAAGAAAGGGACAGTAGCAGGGTTAACTTATGGTAATG
This sequence comes from Epiperipatus broadwayi, assembly GCA_028023455.1. NCBI lineage: Eukaryota > Metazoa > Onychophora > Udeonychophora > Euonychophora > Peripatidae > Epiperipatus > Epiperipatus broadwayi. Next base: position 1,729,206 of record JAQFVV010000039.1, on the reverse strand, counting down.
ATGCATTATATGTTAGCAAAGGGTATTAGATTACCTAGAAAAAATACAAAGTAGGAAGACATGTATTCAATGCAGCTGTGTGGCAGCAATTCAAGGAGAAATTGAAAAATCAAGTTTTTATATAAAAGATGCAAAAAGCAAAATGAAAATGTTTTAGTAGATTGCAATTTATGAATAGTAAAAGAATAGTATAATAGTACTTAATTGGGTTACGAGCACAGAGCAGACAAAACAAGACGGGTGAGAAAGATAGTACAGTATGCCGAAAATTTGGATAAAGATTTGTGTTAGTATACTTGTACTGTAACAGTCAAGTTTGTACATTCGCGTAACAGAATTCAGAATCCAAGCCAAAGAGACCGAATCTGACCAGACTAGGACTGTGACATCCCGAGTCCGACCACACTTCAACTCGTAAGCCAGGATTCCAAGACTCACGACCCTACGAATGACCACCTTGAAATTACACGTAGTATATCTCTTTCCACACGGCCGACATAGTTCACGGAGAAGCAATGAGACTCTGATAATTAAAAGAAAGGTTCTTAATTGACTAAAATATCACTAATTTAATTTAACTTAATGCATAGTTTTCACATATATAGACTATAAATAGTAATTAAAATTGGATTGAATTAGATCAATAACGAAACAGAGAAAGAAATACATTAAATTAATTATATATATTTATTTACAATTGGCATGAAATTGATTAGTTTTACACATTTCAGCGTCGAATGTATAAACATTTGGTGGATAAGAGAACACATTCTCTTTTTACATACAATTCAAAATAGCTTTATATAAATAATTTTTATACAATTCAAAATAGCTTTAGATAAATACTTTCATTTAATTTTCATAAATGGGTTTAACATATGCCCATCTTATGAGTTGCTTTTCAATTAATACATAATTAATCACTACGTTATGTCTATAAATCTCGGTGAGCCAAATCCTATTACATTTGTGGCTAGTATATAAATAATTATATTAAACTTTGATCATGAATTCATTTACTAAAATATACACTATGATTTGATGACGAGCGCATAAACCAGCTCAAGTAATGATCGATCGAACATGGCTTTCGAGAGAAAATTTCAGAATGCTGAAAGCGTTATGTTAAGGTGGGAGAGTTGGCTGCATAAGATTTTACCAATGCGCTATGGCACAGGTAAACAATAATAAAAAAAGTCACTCTGCGGATGGATGAAATAACTTCAGTGTTCTTGCGACAAACGCCGGTACCCTGTAACCGATCGCAATGCTGCGTGAAAAGGAACATTGTGTTCAGGAATGGTGGGGGACTTACGTGCTAACCTGGCCTTGGCTCAGGCTTCGCTACTGCTCTACCCTATAAGAAAAGATGTGCTGGCAACGCCATGGCTCCATCTTGAGATACGTATATTACGTATAGCAGCAAAACGAGAATATTTTTATAAAATAAGATCACATCCGCCAAGCAAAGAATGGTATATTTCATATTATGAAATACGAGTTAATAGCATATTAGCTCTATCAAATTGGGACCAACTCTTGCGTAGCCTGATAATAAATGTCTATGCTACTAAAGGGAATATTATTACATCTGTACTTTGACATGTTCGATCTATTAAGTTACTTATAGATAATAACTATTTAAGGAGGAAAAGTATATTTCTATGGACTTAAGAATTTAAATGTTAAATATACTTATATGATCAAGGCTAAATTTAATTCTAAATAAAACTAAAAGGTTAAGTTTTTAAATGGTTGATTATAAAAGAGCCACATTTCACATATTAAATCATTTAAATAATAAAAAAAAATAGGATTTCGAAACAGCGCAGAAAGTTGATGTTATAAATAACTTACGCGAAGATTTTCAAATAATATCTTCTTAAAATATACATGAAATTAAGTGCTCACTGTTTCGAAATATTGGCATATGAAATATAATAAGCATTTAAAATAAAATAAGCAAAGAAATATAGACACAACCGCAGTGATATAACTTTAAACTAAATAATTTACTTTAAATGAAAGGAAAATACAAATTACTCAGATTATTTAAACTTTAACAACATGAAATTTCGGATAGCAATTGACATATTTAAAATATTAATTAAATGGATTTAAGTTTTGGTTACATTTAGCTTTATCATTATTTTAAAAGAAAGTTAGCTAACTTATATAGATATTATTTACATTTACACAGAATTACACCGAATTACACAGAATTACACAGAGCTCTGCGGTTTGAAAAATAAAACGGTACCGGTATGATTTATCTGCAAGTTCTTGGCTGTTGGTTTGGTTTAGTTTGACTGGGCGGCATCATCTTTCCCATTATGTTAGGCTCGTCTCTTCTATCGGCATGATGGTGGTTTAGGCATTTCGACGAGAGAAACCCCGTTCTCCCGCGGAGTAACAGCAACAAGATGCCCGCTTTTAGCCGGACATGTTAAACTTTAACAATTGTGAAGACTGGCTACAACTCTCACTAACAATATGGCTGTCTTTTCTTGTTAAAAATACAGAGTATTTATAGGTTTTCCTTATCGGAATCTCCCGCCTCAAGACTCACTAAACTCAGGAATTTAATTAAGTGTTTTTCAATTTATAATTCAGATCTTAGATAACTTATGTTAGAAACATTCCATAAGCTATTATTATAATTAAGATTTTTCTTTGCAAACAATTGTCCAATTTAGATTTAAAAATAACTTAATCTTATCTAAGGGGATTTTAATTAGTAAATTTTTAACTAGTTTTACTTTTTACGAATTCCAGGTGTGGTCGTTAATGACACTTGTTTACAACCAAAAAATCTTTTAATTACTTGACCAGCTTTTATTTTTAATCTTACATAGAAACTCTTTCTATTTAAAAACAACCTTTTAACATTTTTTTTAAAACGAAAACATTTTTATCATATTTATTAAAAATAATTTACAAATATATTTTGATATAGCTTTTAAATATATTTTCGAGAAACTTTTCTCTGAAATATATTTAAAACAAGAAATCTTTTAACAATTTTAAAGAAACATTTAATAGTATTTTTAGATAACGGCTTTTACATATTTTAAATCATGTCTTTCTTCTATATAGCACAGATTATATATCCACATACGAAATTACAATATTAAACAACAAAATTAATAATTTACTCTTAACTTAAATAATATAATAAACATTTTTAGAAATATTAAATAACTTTAGGACGCTATAATTTTACTAATCCTATCTAATTATAGCGTTCGTTCGCACGTAAATATATAATACTGTTTATACAGACATGAACGAATTTTATATTTATTAACATTTAAATAGGTTCGAACTTAGCACAGATGAGAGTGTCATTAGGTTTGATGGTGAAACGGAAAGGGATTGGAGGTTTCCGTTTCAGTACAGAGGGTGGGATGATTGTGTTAAGCATATTTTTCAGTGTTGTAGTGGAAAGAGCAGGACAGAAGAATAGATACAAAGTTCTTTTAATATTAAGGGTGTATGGAAGATGGAATTGTGGGTAATGTTTAGTTTAAACATGTTGTTATTTTATCGTTCTTTACACTTGAGAACTTTACTCATAGCAGTGAAACAATTAGTAGTGCTTTAGAGTTTATTTTCTTGGTTAGTCTTGCTGAGTTGTGAATTTGGGGTAATTTTGATTATATATATATATACTTCATTTATTAGCATCACTTCAATAAAGAATTCTTCCTCAGACAATTGCTGTAATACGAGTATGTATATCCAATGTCACAAATTATTGCATTTATATAACACTGAAATATATTACATTAAGAATTAAATATATCTAATATTTTTATTAACTATTTAATTTACTAGCGCAGTTTTAGTATGTTACAGCCCATTTGTATAGGGTTTGATTCCCTTCAGATTAAAAAAAACTAAAAAAAAATTATTAAAACCTAATTTGTAATATTTAAATACAAGTACAGTATATATACACTTAAACTAGATGTAATTTGATGGGATTTGTATTGGTTGTATAAGATAGAGTGGATAACAAAAGGGAGCTTAAAAGTCTGGGTTCAAATCCCTGTAATAACACCTGATTTGTAAAACTACTATTCCATATCAATACCTAAAGATTGGTAGAATTGTTTATTTTTGAGAATGTTTAAATAAAAATGTTTTTGTTTTGTTTTTTCAAAATTTATTGACTTATTTCAAAATTTCGGTCTCCTTAACATAAGTTTCTTTATAGTATCAAACCAATATAAAAAAAAAAAAAACTTGGATTTTCAAAAGATTAGATTTTAAAAAAATAAATTTGTAAATAGTTTGCATTGGAATTTATATGTAATGTGTTCAATAAATAAAAGAATTAGACTACACATACAAAAATTTTAGTTTCTTTCCTTCATTTTTGTTTCGTGTATGGCTAAAATAAATTTAAAAACTTCTGATTCCGTTTTTTGTTTTTTTATTTATATATAGTGTTATACAAATTAGTTTTGGCTTTTAACAAATCTAACTAACTTATATTTATGAATAATCCTTATGATCAATTTTTCCAAACTCAAACGATAAATTTGGACAACAAATTAGCAGATCAAATATACCATTTCTATCTTAATAACCGAATTGAGAATTTTTTTTTTTTACTATATACATTAAATGAACAACGTCACCTTAAAGCTCATGTTTATAACTTAATACACAAATATCAATATCATTCACAAAATATAAGTCCTCATTATAAGATGTGATATGTTGGACTATTTTCATCATTTATGAGTGAATGTTGAATGTGTAGAAAATTTTAAACTTTATTTAAACTTTCCAAATACAAACAATTTGTTAGTAATAACACACAAATAGACAATACAGGTTAGTAATTACACAACGTTTCCAGTAGTATTATTCTCCACACTTCTTCAGGTGTTGCTGGCCTATATGCACAATGACAATATTCGCTTAGAAGTTGAATTCGCACCTTTAGATTCTTGAATATCGAATTTAAGGCTTGTAGGCCAGCAACACCTGAAGAGTGTAGGATAATACTACTCAAAACGTTGTGTAATTAATAACCTGTATTGTCTATTTGTGTGTTATTACTAACAAGTTGTTTGTATTTGGAAAGTTTAAATAAAGTTTAAAATTTTCTATACATTCAACATTCACTCATAAATGATGGAAATAGGCCAACATATCACATCTTAATGAGTACTTATATTTTGTGAATATTATCAATATCATTCGTTTACTTTTTTATTATATATCTCTAATAAAGTTTTTAAATCGAAAATTAAAGGGAATTTGAGCATCCACTCCATCTTATATAATCACCAATACACATGAACACACACACGTGGAAAAGATAAATGACCTCCAAGACATGTATTTCATGCTGAACCAGCACTCATCAGTTGGTCAGGATTATCATCTCCCATATATATATAATCAGTGCTCGATTTATATTAAGATAGCAAAGCTTGAAACTTTAAAGAAAATGTCTGTTTTCAATCAAAAATTAATAAATAAAAGCTTTATTTTTCTTTGAAATATGGTACTCTGACCAATAGTTAACCTGGATTTGATTTGAAAAACCATAAATTCTCAAATGTATTGAGGGTAAAAAATTTGAAAACAGCTTCAAGATACAGGAGATGCAACTAAAGCTTTTGAATTGGTTTTCCACAATTTGTTCAACGTGACATTTAAGCCCACTAAGCCCATTGATTTTATAAATACATTCTATTTTTTTTTACATATTTGTTCACAATTAGATCTTAAAAATTACGATATTTATTTTTTAATGATCTCGAAATATCCATCGTTTATATATTTGCTATTAAATATTAAGCTTATTAATTAATTCAGATCTTAGCATTAATAAAATTCGACTAAAACATAACGGTTTCTTTTAATATAAAAATATAGCTAACATTAGTTAAATTTGGAAAAAAAAACATGATTTTCATCATAATGATGGATTTTCCATATCAAATCGTTTCCAATAACTTGTAATAAATGTTTAATTAAAGAGTATATTAACATATATCATGTGCATTTGGTATTGTATATGTATATATATATATATATACGACACATTAAAAAAAAACACAAATTAACAGTTTTCCAACAAGTATTAAAGTCGACTCATAACACACATATCAATAAAAAATTGTTTTGGCTAAAATTTAAAAAACAAAAAGAGATGGCAAACAAATACATGGGTGAGAGATCAAACAGGTGTTACTGACACCATTGAGAAAATTATGAGACTGAAGTCGAGTTGGGATGAGCATATTGTTAGAAGAGATAATAATAGATGGACAGCTGAAATCATAAACTGAATTTCAAAAGATTGTAAAAGACCCAGAAAAAGATCATGTGTGAGATTGATAAATGAAATAAAGTATGCTGGGCTGATGTGGAGAAGAGGCTAGAGATTGGAGAAGATGGATTGAACTTAGACCTTCATCTGCACTGTATTGATAATAGTTGAAAATGATGATAATGATGGCAGGGTAAAAACCCAAAGGGAAATGGAACCATAAGTTCACTGCCCATAGAGATATGACATATCCACACAAGCACCAGTGGTGAAAGCTGCACTGTATTATAAATAAACTTGTTTTTTTGCAGCCAGAACACCAAAACATTTCTAACCAAAACACAAAGTTTACTTTCCATCTAATTTTAACCAGAGAAGCAAGAAGACTAACTACATGAAAAATTCTAAATCTATTCAATACAGTATAATCCTTCAGATATAAAAAACATTTTTATATAAAATAATTTCAATACAAAAGTATTCTGTAATCTTTCTAATATTTATTTATTTTTACTTCTTTTTTTAAATCAATCTTTACGGCTTGACCACTCACCAACTCGATTTAATAACCCATCACAATATCCAATCAGAGATGCAAATCTAAATTAAAGCAGTGCAAATTTACAGAAGACAAATATTTCTGGAGTGTAATATTCACTGTATAACTCTCATGTAAAGTAAGGACTGGTTTCTTTCTGCTTTGTGGAGGGGTGTAATCATAAAAGACGTGAAAAAGATGTATAATTCTCAAGATAAATTATTAAATAAGATAGAAGACAAAGTTTAGTGATAAAATAAAAATTTGAAACAATAACCAATAAAAAAAAAAAGATGTTGAATTTACTTTTTTTTTTTTTTTATAAAATATAGAATTTTATTCAGAAATTTAGTTACAATATACGATAATAATTAAACATAGGATATATTACATAATAATCAGTGGGATGAAAGCTCACTATTGATAGCTTGTTTGACACCAGCTAAAAGGACTAATATGAAGCATATCAGCAAGGAACTCTGGAATAGTATCCTGTTGATATAGATGACCACGTTTGCATGTCTCATATAGTTCAGCGATAGGTCTAAACCTTTGTCCACACTCCACATGACCACATTGACCCTTCATACCGGAGGTTACTTCCATAACAACTCAGGATCTGGGCAATAATCATGCAGAGCAAGGTAAGTTATCACAAAGGGATGCAGGCCATTCAGCCTCAAATTACTCTTCAGGGAAGATTTCTATTTAGGAGTGAAAGGGATCAGGTTTGGGGGCCAGATCAATAACCTCCATGTGGAGTCATAGATGTAAGAGGGGGCCAAATTATGGTCCCTTTTCCAATTTTTTTGCATTTTGTTAATATAGAGTTAAAGCGGATGCTCTAGTGCATGATTAAAGGTGAGCCAGCACCGTGTGTACCATAGCAAAACCAGTACAAATGTTGTTATTCGTATCTCTGGGATGGATCCACATAGAATATTGTCAATGAGAGTCGACACAGCAGGCGTATTGTTATTTAACATGGAGGCTATAAGGACTCTGTAGGGGTGAAGGGAAACACAGTGGCAGAGGAGGTGAAGACAAGTTTCATCCTCTCTGAGGTAAAGTGAGCAAGTGGACTCCATGGAGAATCCTCAGTGATGCACCAGAAAGTATTTAGTGGGCAATGCATTAATATTTATCTTCATCAGGAAATCAAAATATTTGGGTTCAAGAAACCATCGCTTAAATTTCTTGATTAGCAGATGGTTGTTAAGCCTGAGGATAGTTGATCCTGCAGGCACATCAGGATTAAGGATGTAGTATGCATCTCAGAACTTGATTTTCATTGAGGACAAATTTTATAGGAAGCATAGTATGTTTGGAGATAAGACATGCAAGGGCTGCCAGCCACTCAGTACCAATAGGAGGCGGCTTATCTGTGGGAGTGACCTCTCTGGAATGTGAGTAGTTAGGATATTGCAGACGCATTCTGTAGAAAGAATTGTAGGAACGATGGAATATGAAAGTATCTATGGAATGTAGTGATAATCCATTGAATTTTGTGTGTTTCTGTAGATTTCTCAAGCTTATGGTTGCACTTTTCCCCCCTCTAATCAGATCAGTACACATCTTGTGTATTTTCCTGATGAAGACTTTGGTAAAGTTGACTACTGGGGTGAAAAAGGATATTCTAGGGAATATTAGTATGTTGATGAGGGAGGACTTGGCGAACATGGACATGTAAACTTTGGATAGAGAGGATGTGATTCTCTGTGTGGATTGAAGTAGCTTTCCTTGAATAGATCTCCTCATGGCAGACATGGATTCAAATATAGGGAAGCCCAAGAAGTTCTGAGGCTTTGCTGCAAATGGTCCTGGAATGGTCTTACCCGAAGATATATACCAGGCAGATGACTTGGCCATATTAAATTTGAGGCCAGATTGATTGAAAAATTCTTTAAGTATTGATAAGTCTTGGAATTAAATTTTTTTGATGGAAGGAAAATGGCCAAGTCATCCATATAGGTGATGTGATGAATTGATGTATTTAAAATTGGGATATGAATGACAGGAAGAGATCTCTCAATTTGAAGAAGCAGAGGGTTGAGGTAAGTAATGAAAAACAGGGCACTCAGAGGAGAGCCTTGTGGAATGAAGGATGTGGTGTAGAATGGGGAGAAAGCTTCCCATTAGGTGAGATGCTCAATTCACAATTGTAAAGGAGGTTTCTAATAATATTTATGATTCCAGTAGAAATGTCATTCTCACCAAGTAAGTTTAAAAGGGTATTGAGTTGAATAGAATCAAAGGCAGCTGCAATGTCGAGCTGCACAACCACTGGTCTAGATTGCCTGGGGGATCTGATGTGGTCAGTAATGATTTTGAATTTAGTTTGTGCCCGAATGTCACTGATGCTATCATTTAAGGAAATCCACTGTTCTATTTTATTTTTCAAAAGTAAATTTATTGCCTTCAATACAAAAAAAAAATAGTAGGGGAAATACAAAGTGGAAAAAAAAAAACAAATAAATTGTCTTGAGTCATGATAAGCGTTCGGACAGTTTCGACAACACACACTTTTTTCAACAGTCTTGTAATTTCTCTAAAATTGACAGATAGGCATCTTTACATGACAAAACATGAGCAAGGAAACCATACACAACACATTCTCCAGCCTTCCAACCATTAGGGCTGATCCTTTGACTCTCAGTCACCGAAAGCAGGCATACCTAGCCATGGCCAGAACCATCTTACTGGCTTATGTAGGGTGACTTACAGACATACCAAAACCCACCTGTGCTGAAGCAAAAACTATTCTGGCAACACCGTAAGCTTCCATGCATCATTATAGATTCTTTCCAGTGAGGATCATATGATCCCTCTTCCTGACAGTCCTGATCTTGCACAAAAGTTCATCATGTTAATTGCTGTTATTCTTCCCAAATATCAGATGGCATCTCATTGTCCAGACTACATAGTTCATCATGATTGACAGTCTAATTAAACTCACAAAAGTTCATCGTGTTAATTGCTGTTATTCTTCCCAAATATCAGATGGCATCTCATTGTCCAGACTACGTAGTTCATCATGATTGACAGTCTAATTAAACTGAAGATTCCAGTTTTTAGGCAGTCATTCAGGTTTAAAATCCTTTGTTCACAGGATGTGATCCAACCATTGAATAATGAATATATAAAAATATTTTATTATAAAATTATATCAAATTTAAAAAAATTCTAATAAATATTTTATTAAATCATAAAAACCTTTAAAAAAAAGTTATTTATACGTAGCTAAGTGAAAAAAATAATTTTATATAAAATAATTATAATCAACTTTAAACCATCTGTTAAAGCAAGTAATTATATAATTTTACTTAATTATATAAGAAATTTCCTCCACCCACATCTTATCCAGCTGTTTTAAATGGCCTTTTAAATTTATAAAGTAATAACAGTTAATACACATTATGGTTACAATATCTTTACCCTACTTTCACCAATTAATGATTTTTCCAGATTTATAAATGCTTAAAAATTATTCATGTACATTACAGTATTAAATGAAAAAAAAAAAAACATAATTTATTAAAGAACGTTCATAAGAATAGATTATTAACCAAAAAATAAAAATATATTGTTTATAGTTAATGCAATTACAAGATATTTGAACTCAGACTTTCAAGCTTCCTACTCCTTCTTCTACAACTAATACCCATGACTACATAATGTGAAAAAGACAAATGATCTCCAGTACATGTATTTTGTACTGAAAAAGCACTCATCAGTTTGTCCAGATCATCAATTCCCACATATATAAATAATCAGTGCTCAGTTTATATTAAGATAGCAAATCTTCAAACTTTAATGGTCTGGCTACAATTTCCTCCACCCTCCAACTCTTCAGCCATCCATATCATTGAAAATCTGATGATGAAATGATCAAAACTTTTGTTGATGCCAATATTATTTTTATACCCATGTTGGCTTTAAGTCAGTCTGAACCCTCATGTATAAGACCTGTCTATAACCATTAAATGGGCATATTAAGGTCCTATACATGAGGGGTCAGACTGAATTAAAATCAACATGGGTATGACAATAATATTGGCATGAAAAAGGACTTATGGACATATTAAAGTTCTACATATGAGAAGTCAGAGTGAGTTATAGTCAACATGGATACATCAATAATATTGACATCAACAAAAGCTTTGAGCATTCCATCATCAGATTTTCAATGAGATGGATGGCTGAAGAGTTGGAGAATAGAGAAAATTGAAGCATGTCCATTACAGTTTGAAGATTTGCTATCTTAATAAAAACTAAGTACTGGTTGTATATGGGTGATAATGATCTGGGACCAACTGATGAGTGCTAGTTCAGCATGAAATATGTATACTGCAGATCATTTATCTTTTTCACATGTATGTGGTAATGTATATCAGTTGTATAAAATGAATGGATAGCTGTAGGGAGCTTGAAAGTTTGAGCTCAACTACTTCTAATTATTTTTAGGTTCAATATAGACAATATACTTGTACTTAAATATTATACATCTTGGTACTCAGTCACTATTAATAATAATATGAAAACAGTACAACAGAGATTAAATAAATTAAATGAAAATTAAGTAAACCAAGTATACTTTTGATGGTGCATGTGTGTCATAATCAAGGTTGTTCTGTTAAGAATCTATGACACCTATTTTTTGCTAATTTGAATAATTAGCTCTTTGATTCATTATATATCCATTTTGCATGAGATCACATTACTTTTATATTACATTTCCTATCATTTCTTTATACACACATGATATAAATATGTAATAATTGACAAAATAGCGATTTATATACACAAAATATTGTGAAATCAACTAAGCTTCACACATGCACTTTAAAAATAGACAGGCAAGCTTATTTGTAGCACATATGGTAAGAATAGTCGAGTTTCACAATGCTCACAATTAAGCTCTTAACAATACTATTTGCGAGCTCTTTATATAAAATTTGTAATACAAGCTTGTTTAAATGAGGTCATGTGACATCTGACTTGATTTTTTTTTAAATATATATATATATATATTGATAAAAGAAGATCGCCTTGACAACAGTTTGAGAATGTTTCTTATTCATATTGGGATTATCTAAGTGTTGATTGATTTTAATGACTATATATATATTATTATTATTCAAATTTATATATAACTTTGAGTGTTGAATAATAACCAAATGCTGTCAATAAATATTTCAGCATCTCTACTTTGTTATATTGCTCAGCCAATGCAAAATGAATTAGCTGTCCTGGATATATATATATATATATATAAAGGATTAGCAAATCTAGTAACTTTTTCAACAAAGGTTAATTCAGATGTAAACAAAGCCACATTTATATATAGAATTTAGTTATAACATTCAGGACGAAGTCCATTATTTACTCATTCTCAAGTCCAAAGACTTTTAATATATTTAATGACCCAAATGATGTTAATATATATATTATCTGCTCAAAGAGTTCCTAAATTTTTGATGCAACTATGGACATGCAATAAGTTTGCAGGTAAGTGATCGTTATTTTATATAATATGACATTTGCTGTACCTGTCCATTTCACTTAATTTAAATTTTATTTATTTTTTAAATAAAATGCTAAAAAAAAATTGATTTTTTTTTTTTTTTAAGTATAAAAATTCAAATTGAAAGGGAAAATATTTTTTATCAACTACTTAATAGTTACATTTACATTCGGAATTAAACTTACAATAATTTTCAAGCTAAAGTTAATGATTTTTATAATACATTTCTGTCACTAATTTATCTCTCTCTAAAAAAAAAATATGCATGCCCAATACAATATTTGGATTACAATTCTATGACTTATTGCTTGGGAGTTTTTAAAATTTAAGAAATCAAAGTGGTAAAACTGGAGTTCCTGTCCATGGATCATGAGTTTCAAAGTCGATTACTCTATTTCCATCCTAAACCATGCAGATTCTTGGACTATAGAATTATTAATCAACTATGAATTTTTTATAATCTTATTCAAACCTCTATTATGAACTGTTAGAACCTATCTGTTATTTAAAAATGACCAACAATAACCATCAAACATGTTGATTATATGTTACTACTAAATTGTTTTCCAGATGGTAAAAAGTTATAAAAATCATCTGAAATGTCATATTATCCTGAATCTAGATCTACCATAGGCAAAATGTGGCTTGCAAGTCACATGTCACTCTTTGGCTGTTTGGATGTGGCTATGGCAAAACTTTTGAAATAAAATCATGAAATCATAAGCGCAATGTGTTTACATTTCATTTTAAAACAATACATGCTTTATTGTTTTGTGATGGAAATTTTTTAATGATTATTTACCAATCCCTTGTATATGTATTAAATGGATTATGTCCTGTACATGAGGGGTCAGATTGACCTTAGGTCAACATGGGTGTGACAAGAATCTCGGCCTCAGGGTGGCCTTTGAGCATTCCATCATCAGATTTTCAATTGGATGGACAGTTGAAGAGTTGGAGTGTGGAGTAGATTGAAGCCTGTCCATTAAAGTATGAGGATTGTCTATCTTAATATATAGCTGAGAACTTATAGTATATATGTGTAGATATGTTAATCTGGACCAACTGATGATTGCTGGTTTAGCATGAAATACGTATATTGGTGATTATTTATCTTTTCAACATATATGTGTTCAAGTGTGTCAGGGTTATGAGATAGTGTGGAAAGTGATGGGTTGTGTAAAAGTCTGTGCTCATATACCCTATATATTACATATATAAACACAGGTATATAATAAGCCTGTGTGTTTCAGTTATTTACATGCTTTATTGTTTTGTGATGGCATTTTTTAATGATTATTTACGTTGTCAACTTTGATGCTTACTGTTTACTGCAAATATAATACAGTTTGAACTTATAAGAAAATTCTAAGTCAAATATCTGCTTCTGTTGATTATCTCAAAAGCTTAATTGTGGCTCTTATAGACATAAAGATGGCACCCCTGATCTAAATGATTCAAAAATTTTAAAATTATTCTAGTAAAATATTATATATGACATTCAGAATATACATAAACATGCATGTGAACATAGGTATAAATAGATGTTCAGTGTTTTGCAAAACCATGCAGATTCTTAGAGTATAGAATTAATATTAGTTATAATTTTTTATGATGCTATAAACCTCTTCAAATGAGGTAGAACGTACTTGTCATTAAAGCCGCAAATAACAGCCAACCATCAACAACAATGATACACTGTTATTATAAATTTGTTTCAGGGTAATAAAAACAGTTATGAAAACCATTTCAATATCAAATTATCAACAATATAAATAATTCAAAAATGTTTAAATGATTCTAATATAACATTACACATTACATAGAGAATATAAAGATGCTTAACAATGGTCAAACATAAATTTGTCCATAATGTCATTTTCAATAATTAATAATGGTTCCAACACAATTGAAATAAAACAACTATATCAAAATAATAAATATTTTCTTTTATTTCATATGTCATAGCATCGGCCAGGATGTAAATCCACAAACGTCTGCAACCAACTACTTGCTTGCAAGGCAGCACCTCTTGGCTAATTTTATTGATTGTATAAAAATAATATGTATATTAAAAAATGGGGGAAGGGAGAGGTATATATATATGTAAATAGGTTATAATTAATAATTTATAAAGTGCATACTCATTACATAAGTAATATATATATATATATATATATATATATATATATATATGAGTATTACATATATATATATATATTAAGGCTATAACCTTAAGACTATGTGCCTAAAATGCAACAGTAAGGACCTCTACAAATCTAAACACAAGATTAACGATTTTAAAAGACAAGAGAGGCCACTATTATCCTAAGGTTATACTCATAATATATTTATATTATTTATGAAAATAGGTTATGTGATTATATAAAATAATTATGTAAAATGTACATTAGAGGGAGTATTGAGAGATATAAGGGTCATGTGATTATAATAGAAAAGTGTATTTTGAAAAGGCCCTAATATAAGGCAAAAACTGGTCCAATAAAGAAAATATTTAATATTTTTATATAGTTGTTTTATTTTAATTGTCTTGGAACCATTATTTAGAATATAAAGATTTATACATGTGAACATAAATACAAATAGAAGTTTAGTGTTCTTTTAAAGGATGCCGGTTTCTAGAGTAAAGAATTAATGCTGATTATGAACTTTTATAATTTTATTAAGAACCTTTAAATATGAGATGTTAGAACATATTTATAAATTTTAAAGAGAAACAACAGCCAAAAATCACACAATGATAATTATTACTAAATTTGTTTCAAGATGATAAAAATTATAAAAATTAATATTGAACAAAAAATTATCAACAATGCAACTAATATAACATTATATATCACATTTAGAGTACACACAAACATGCATCGAACATACATAGATGTTTTATTCCCCACTAAACGATTCTGGTTCTTAGAGTTAGAATCAATATTAATTATGAAATTTTAGTACCTTATTATAAACCTCTAAATATGAGATAGTAGAACATATCTATCATTAAAGTTACTAAATTTGTTTCAGGGAGCTGAATACAGTTATAGGAATCAATCCAATATCAAATAATCAACAATCTATATAATTCAAACATTTAAAAATTATTCTAATACACACAACATACATGTAAATAGATGTTTACTATTCTGTTAAACCATCAGGCTACTAAAGAATAAAATTAATATTAAATATGACTAAATGTTATTATTAAATTTGTTTCAGGGTAATAAAAATCATATTGAACAAAAAATTATCAACAAGGCAACTAATATAACATTATATATCACATTTAGAGTACACACAAACATGCATCGAACATACATGGATGTTTTATTCCCCACTAAACGATTCTGGTTCTTAGAGTTAGAATCAATATTAATTATGAAATTTTAGTACCTTATTATAAACCTCTAAATATGAGATAGTAGAACATATCTATCATTAAAGTTACTAAATTTGTTTCAGGGAGCTGAATACAGTTATAGGAATCAATCCAATATCAAATAATCAACAATCTACATAATTCAAACATTTAAAAATTATTCTAATATAACATTATATACATCACATTTACAATATAGACACACACAACATGCATGTAAATAGATGTTTACTATTCTGTTAAACCATCAGGCTACTAAAGAATAAAATTAATATTAAATATGACTAAATGTTATTATTAAATTTGTTTCAGGGTAATAAAAACAATCATCAAAATCAAAATTGTCAACAATTCCAGTAATTCGAAAAATTTTAAATTATGCTATAATAACCTTACATTTACAATATATATACACACACATGCGACCACAGATGTAACTCTATTTGTAATAATGATAATAAAAAAAAGTAAAACTTAAATGCATCATTTTAAGAAAGAATATCTTGAGCAATATTTTCAAGGTTATTCAGAATAATAGAAACTAAAACAATAATTCTAGTCAAGTGTTGGTGGTCGAGTGGTCAGCACAGCTGTCTTTCAAGCAGTTGTCGCGGGTTCGCTTCCTGGCCGATGCTTTGACACATAAAAAAAAATAATAATTCCAGAGGTTTGATATAAGTTCCATTACAATACAGAAATTATTTTTGAATTGATTAAAGTTTGATTAAGATGAATTGAATTGAAAAAAAAAATACTATCACAAAATTAAATTATTAATATAATGCAAAGTTTTTATTATTCTGAAAAATGTTTAACAGTTCAATATAGTGGATTTTTTTTCTTCTCTCCTCGTCAAATGCATCTTTCTAAACACACCCTATGAACTCATCACATTCTACTCAATAGTCACTCAAACACATTTCACTGCCTGAGTTTTATGAACAAATGAAAAGCATATTCTTTAGCTTTTAGATTTGCAATAACTTGTCATTAAGCCATATTATTCTTATGAAATGAATACAAACATAAAAATTAGCAATAATGTTAAAATTATAGATAATTTGTAGATATAAACATATGGAATATTCAGGCTGTTATATAATAATCCTTAGTTAAATGACTTTCAGTAAGTAATGTTTTCTTTTTTTATACATAACGTAAACAGGTAGTAATAATTCAATAAAACATCTGTCCTGCATGGTTTAGTGTAGTAATAAAGTGTCAGATTCTAAAGAGTATTGTCCTTGGATTGATTAGAGTACTTGCATTCTGACACTCAAACTTTTTATGAACCCCTGAGCAATGAAGCCATCTGATTATTTGGCTTACAAGAGTTAAGTGCAGCGATAGAGTTTCAACCACTGGGGTACGAGATCCTTAGATAGAATCTGGTGCTGGTACTTCTGGCACCCAGATTTCTTATGAATTCTCAAGAAATAGTCATCTGGTTATTTTCCCCATGGGGTAAAAGTGTAATCGTAGATTGAAAGATGTGGGAATATAAAATCCTCAGATTGATTCCATTGCCATCACTTCCAGCACTCAAACTTATTAAAAATTCTCAAGGAATAAAGCCATTATTTCCTCTTAAAGGGATTTAATGCAGTGAATGTCAGACACTGGATAGCAAGATCCTTTGAACAATTCTGGTGGTCAAACCTTATGAACTCCTGAGCAACAAAAGCCATACGATTATTTTGTCCTATGGGATTTAGTGCAGTGGTAGAATGTCAGCCTCTGGAAAGTGAGATCATTTGACCAATTCTGGTGCTGGAATTGAATTCTCAAGAAATAAAGTCATTTAATTATTTTCCCTGTGTGGGGTAATGCGATGGTAGATTGACAAATGTGGGAATGTTAAATTCTCAAGATCGATTCCATTACCATCACTTCTGGCCTTCAAACTTGTATGAATTCTTGAGAAATAAAGCCATTTGATTATGTTCTCTTACGGGATTTAACGCAGTGATAGGGTCAGACTCTGGACAGTGAAATCCTCTGAATGATTCTGGTGCCAAACTTCTTACAAACTCCTGAGCAATAAAATCCATATGATTACATTGTCTTGTATGATTTAGTACAGTGGTAGAGTGTCAGCCTCTGGAGAGCAAAGCCCTCTGATCAGTTCTGGTACAGGCATTTCTGGCACCCAGATTTCTTATGAATTCTCAAGCAATAAAACCTTTAGTTATTTTTTCTTGTCTGGGGTAGTGTAATGGTAGGTTGATACATGTGGGAATGTAAGATCTTCTGACTGATTCCATTGCCATTCCTTTTGGTACTCAAACTTCTTAAGAATTCTTGAGCAATAAAACCGTTTGGTTATATGTCCTGCGTAGATTAGTGCAATGGTAGATTGATAAACCCAAAATCATAAAGTTCTCAGATTGAGTCCAGTGCTGTAACTTCTGGCAGTCAAACTTTTTATGAATTCTCAGGTGATAAAGTTATTCAGTTATTTTAAATAAAACAGCTCCTTGTCTTAGTTTAAATTTACTGCTGAAAATTGAAATAGCAACAGATGTCTTTTATTAGAATGGACTACTTTTCTCTTTGAGCATTTACTAATTGCTCAACAAGCTTTGTTGTGATAAATGCTTAGCCAGAGAAAGCATTTAAAATATCCCTGTCAGGAACCCCCCTCCAACCTCTGAGCAAGGTTTTATCCTTTGGCACTCCTCAGAGGCACTAGGGTAGCTCTACACTTTAGATTTAAAAATACCAATCCAAAGCCATCATTCATCTAAAAGTTATCTATTCAGTGGAAAATCTGAAATTTTCACACACTTAAATGTCTTCATACCCAGCTATCCAACTCAAATAGCTATATGGGGCTTAGAGATCTTTAGCCATCCCATATATTAGTAGTCTTAGCAACATAACATTGCATAAGGCTTATGGCAGAGACTATACATAGTCAAAATAAGAGTCACAGATCACTGACCCAATTCTCTTAAGTTTGTAAGATGTAAACAATGAGCATTGCCAATTCCTCAACAAGCTTTGTGATAAATGCTTAGCTAGAGAAAGAATTTAAAATATCTCTTTCAAGAACCCACCCCTAACCTCTGACCATGGTTTCATGCTTTGACACTCCTCAGAGAAGTGCTAGGTAGCTTCAGACCCTAGATCTAAAAATACCAACCCAAAGCCAGCATAGATAACTTTTAGATATATGCTGGCTTTGGGTTGGTATTGTTGGATCTAGTGTCTAAAGCTACCATAGTGCCTCTCTGAGGAGTGCCAAAGTATAAAACCATGGTCAGAGGTTGGGGGAGGTCTTGACAGAGCTATTTTAAATGCTTTCTCTGGCTAAGCATTTATCATAAAGCTGGTTGAGCAATTGGCAAATGTTCACTGTTTATATCTTACAAGCTTAAGAGAATCGGGTCATGTGATCAATTACTCTTATTTTGATTACTTTTCTCTTTGTTTTATTAATCAAAATATATCATAAGAATATTAACAACAACAATGGTACTTTAATAATGATTCACATTATTCAAGTAAATGATGACTATTGTAGCAAAATATTTTAAAAAATAAATATTCACCAATTATTTTTAATCTTCATTTATTACTGACCCCTTTCCCTTCACATTTCTCCCCAAAATCTGTAAGGTTTAATAATTATAGTTCGTTTTTCTTAATGATCAATTACAGTAAATCTTTTGTCTAAAAAATATAAAAGTTATTTAATTGCTACTCATTTTACAACTCAGCTTAGTAATTTAGTGTACTTTTATTTTAATTTTTACATGTGTGCATTCAAGATTAAATATTAAGAAACTAAAGCAAATTCAAACTTATGCTGATGTTATAGATTGGCTATTCTTAATTTTACAGTTCAGGTTATATATAGGATATATGAGCACAGACTTTGACATGACCCACCATTCTCCACACTATCTCATAACACTGAGTACACTTGAACTCATATACATTGAAAAGATAAATAATCACCAATAGACATTTCATGTTAAACCAGCAATCATCAGTTGGTCCAGATTACCATCTCTACACATATATAAGCTATAAGTGCTCAGATATATATTAAGATAGCCAAACCTCATACTTTAATAGTCAGGCTTCAACCTACTCCACCCTCCAACCAATTGAAAATCTGATGATTGAATGCTCAAAGGCCATCCTGAGGCCGAGATTCTTGTTAATAATTGATTAGAGATCAGGTTAATAATTGTATTCAAATGCAACAGTTGTCTACTTATTTATATATATATATATATATATATATATATATATATAATATAAGTATATAAAGGATATCTCTAAAAATATATATATGATATACCGTGTAGGTTCGTCCATATATGATTGTGATAATGAATATACCAACGTTTCAGCTTCATTACACAAGCCATTAACTAGGTGATGAATAGAATATTATAAAGACAGTTGTAGTCAAGCTAGAACATCAGTATATTTTAATCAAAATAGTACACAGATGAATTCACAAAGTATAGCATTTACTTCTGCAACCTGTGAAAATCTTTTTGTCAATATATATAAAAACTGCATTATATCTACATACACATATAAGCCTCAATAAAATAAAGTAAAAAAAAAAAATTAATTATATTAATTATGATTTATTCTAATGCAAATGTTTTAGAATTCTAAAAAAAAATATTAAAAATTTATAACAATGTAATTACAATTTTCACATAAATTCAAATTGTGCTATCTTTTTAAAACCTGTAATTAAAATCTGGATTAATAGCTAATAAATATGGAATTACATAAAAACATATAGTGGAATATTTGCTCTACTATTTAATTCTTAAAACCACGATATTGTTATCACTTTATTGCTTTTTTTCCTGTTTGTTTTCAGCATACAATTTTTAAGATCGCCCCACAATCTCCATCTTTAAAAAATTATTTCTACAAAATAAAAAACTAACTCAATTTAAAATATCTCTTAATTTTTAAATAAAAGCAATAAAAAATTAATGGAGATATGAATTTATAATTCAAATTATAAACAATATATATATAAAATAATAATGATAATGAAAATCTAAAAAAAAAAATGGCATACAAGTATAAATGTAGAGTAATAAATTCAACCAGTAACAGTAAAGTGAAAATTTCATAAAAGAAATTATTCATTTGGATAATCTCTAATCAAATGAATGACTAATAAAAATTATTAATATACTTTTATTAAGTGGTTTGTGTCAAAGTTGTAAGGGCAGAACATTTGACACTTATCAACTAAACTGTAATAATTTATTAGCTTCATATATACAGAACAATAAAAAAGATATGTGTAAGAGATTGTGGTCTGGGCCAAATGATGAGTGTTGCTTCAGCACAAAGTGTGCATCTTGGGGATCCTAAAGGTTTTTCCCATGACTTTGGTCATATGTTTATAATTACATCCTTCCACAAGGTGTTAAAAGTGGAAAGAAACCAGTCCTACCTTTATTGGATAATCTCTAGACTAATGAATGTACAGTATATAAAATACCCAGAATAAATAAATGATATTATATGAGTTTAAGTAAGGGTTAAAAGAGTATATTTCATATAATCAATTATAATAACATGAAAGGCTAAAGCCTCTATCAAAGGTTTCAGCCTTTCACATTATTATCATATCATTTTCTTGGGCTTTATAAATTAATACATTTGTAATCAATTATAATAAATAGCTACTAAACTATGTAAAATAATTGGAGGGTTTTACTGCTTGAGAGTTCTTGAACGCCAGAAGTATGAGAACTAGATTGATTCTAGGAATTCACATTCTGGAGTCTGACACTCCATCATTGCACTGAACCATGGCTCCACTGCTCGAGAGGTGATAAGAAGTTCGAGTGCAGGAAGTAGCAAAACTGGAATCAATTTGATGATCTTACCTTCAAGCGTCTGATGCTCTGCTATTACACTAAACTATATAGCAATAATTGAATAACTTTACTGCTTGAGAGTTTATAAGAACTTTGAATGCTACGAGTGCTAGAACTAGAGACTAAATCAAATAGAGCAACAGCCAAGGAGCTTTCCTGTTTTAGACTTCATAAAAACTTTGACTACTGAACGTGCTCAAAATGAAACTGATCCAAAGATCTTGCCTCCCTGTGTCTCATATTCTACCATTACACTAAACATGTAAGTACTATTCAAAAGTTTATAATGTTGAGTGCTGGGGAGTGCCAGAACTGAAATAGGACCTTACAGTCGAAAGTTTGACACACTTCCATTGCACTAAAACATGTAGAGGAATAACTGATTGGTTTTACTGAGCACTAAAAGTGCCTGAACTGAAATTGATAAGAGGATCCTATCTTTCAAAAACTGTAACTTTACCATTGGGACTAACATATAAGGAAATAATTTAATGGCTTTACTGCTAGAGAATTAATAACAAGGTTGAGTGCCGGAAAGGCCAGAACTGGAAATGCTTTGAAGATCCTACCCTCCAGAGTCGAACAGTCCACTACTGCACTAAACACTATAAAGCAACAATCGAATGACTTTGCAGTTTAAAACTTCATAGAAAAATTTTGAGTGCTGGAAGTGCCCAAATTAAAAAAGATTCAAAGATCTTGGCCTCCAGAATCTTGTACTCCATAATTGCCAAACCATGTGGGCAATAAGCAATGACTTTACTAGTCAATAATCAATAAGGAAGTTTGATAAGGTTGGAAGTGGAACAGGTTCAAGGATCTTACATTCCACAGTCTGATACTCTATCTCAATGCCAAAGCATGTAGGATAATAATCAAATGGATTTACTGCTTGAAAGTTCATAAGAAGTTCGAATGCAGAAAGTGCCTGAACTGGAATCGGTTACAAAAGCATATCCTCCAGAACCAGACACTTGATCATAGCACCCAACACATAAGGAAATAATAAAATGGCTTTATTACTTGAAAATTAATAAGAAGTTTAAGCTGGAGACACCAAAACTGCAATAGATCCAAGGATCTTACCCTCCACAGTCTTAGATTATACCATTGCACTAAATCATGCATTTATTTTCTATTCATGACAATAAAGGAAATAAAATCATAGATGCTAATTAACCAAATAAAAATAATACAAATCAATGGACTCAGAACTCCAATTTAGCTGCCATATCCTACAATTGAAGTACCACAATCCAAAATTTAAATAGAACCATCTAAGTAAAACAGATATTGTTTAATTTCCTTGAATATATTAAAGGTAAATAAAGACATTTTTTGACTCTTTTGGATTTATGATGAGTGAATTCACAAATAAATATTTTCTAGTTAGGTGAAAATTTCATTAACTTTATTAGTTAAAAAAAAAGATGGCATACTTTATTTATATAGAATGTAAATAAAATATATGATTACTAAATACACTGCTGTTTTATATGTGTATATTACAGGTTGTTGTCAAACATTAATGGTTGAGAGGTCAGCACAGCTGCTTTACAAGCAGTTGTCTCAGGTTTGGGGTTCGCTTCCTGGCCGATGCTCTGACACATGAGAAAATAAAATGGTAATTAAATTCATTCTAAAAACCTTTATTGCTAATTGATTCATTACATTCAATTGTAATTTATGTATACACAAGGCTGGGACATATCCTATATTTCATTAATTTTAAATAAAATTTTGTTATAAAATAGGTAATAAACAAAATAGAAAACATTTAAAAATTAAATCTAATGTGGACTGTTGAATGTAAATGAAAATAAAGAAACATAATACACACACTTCAATTAGGTGAATACAGTTTAAATGCTTTACTATCTAAAAGATATGCAGCACCAATACATGTATTACCATGCAAAGATGGATCCTAATGTGAAGTCAGTATTTCTGGAGAATAAAATAGAATCTGGATATACTTCCAATTCACAGAATATTAAAATTGTTGAAAAAGAAAATTTAAAAAGGCATGGTTTATCACTAATAACATCAAAGCATTAAACAAAGAAGACCCTTGCATAGCATTGTAACGGAAGTAGAATATATAAATATACAAATTTACATATTAACCAATGAGAATTAATGTCATGTTCTCTCCTAATAATACAAGTTAAACCAATAAGTTTTAGTACTACGATTATGACTTCCCAGGCCGAAAGCATTGCTGAGCGAGTTACTAGTTAAATTGTGAAATAAAATTTAACATTTTCTTCGGAAGTGAATTAATGCTACTTATAAAATTACATAATTGGTGATTATTTATTTATCTTTTCAACATGTGTAAGATCAGGTAGGGCAACAATATGAGATGGCAGGGAGGGTGGAATGAAAGTCTGAGTTTGAATCCCAAAGTAAAAAAGCAAAATTAAACAGAATTACAAACATCTAACTAATAAACATATGTAAAACACTTTCTTACAAACTCTAATGCACCAAAAAATCTGCTGCTTTCACTTATTTCTAAAGAATGATGAAAGACATTCGAATATTGTGGGTGCTTAAGACATTTTTTAAATACGGCAGGAGAGTGTGTCTTGAAATTTTCATGCTTCCATTTCAGTTATTATCTATTGTACAATTTCCAAAAATTTTAATTCCATATTTAGCTTCAAAAAAAAATTACTTCTATCCTTTGGATCTATACAATGAATATTTCAGAAACACCCCCTCCCCTACAATTTAGAGCAATGGCAGAATGAAAACATTCAAGAAACACGATCTGGACCAAAGATCAATTTTTTACTTGAATGTTGCATGACACAAACCCCCAGCAATTGATCAGTCAATGGTATATCTTCAGCAATCTCACAGGGTGATAAAATGAATATTAATTGAAAATTTGCGATTTCTCATTCTAAACACCATATCATGTCATGAAACTGACTATTCAATTAGTTTTTGTTTTAAAATAAATAAATAAAATGAAATTTAAAAATACTCAATACCTTTTGTTTTCAATGGAGTCAATAAGAATATGAATTCAGTACCATTCAATAATTATTATTCCAAACATTTTATGTTGATAAAGATAAAAATAGAGAATGTAAGTTTATGTAATATTATAAATCAGAACACCGAACAGCTTTTAAGAATCCACAGCAAAATATATTTCCAAGATCCTTAGCATTATATATTTGATAAGCCATAAAATGACCAATGTACACATTAAATTCATTAAAATTTCATCTGCATTAGTGTTCAAAACTAGAAGCTAGCTTCATTAATACAAAAACAAAAATCCCTATTAATAAAATCCTCAGCCTTTTTGGGCATCAATATTTTATTTACTATATAACAAACTAAAGATCAGATAAAAGCGAACATCTTTTCCCTGACAAAATAGGTTGACATTGATATATGTGCTATTTACAAGTTCATTTAAATGATTCTTTCTGGATCTAGCTTGGAACCTAACTTGATAAAAGCAGACTTGTTTATTCCGTGAATAAGTTTATATTCTGAGTTTTATATATTTGATAAGCCGTTAAATTATTTACATGGTCATTAAAATCACAAGAATTTCATCTAAATCAATATTTGAAACTTCTAAGCTGGCTTAATTAATATAAAACAAGAATCAAAGCTTGATATATTATTATATAATAAACCAAAGTCTAGATAAAGATATTTTATTGAAATAATAGATTAGCATTAATATAACAAAAGGTGTGCATTGCTTACAAGTTTGTTTAAATTATTCTTTGATGAGTTAGCCTGTGAAATAAACTCTTCGTGAGACAATCCCATCTGATTAGATTACTAAAACAAATTGCAAACAGTTTCTAAAGAACCATTTTTAAAATAAATGTGCAGGATGTGTTTACCCTTTCATATGTCAATGCTAATCCATTTTGTCTGAGAAAATATTTATATTCATAAATGTTACATATTTGATTAGCAGTAAAAACGCATTTAGTTGTAATTAAAATTTTAGCTTGTGAATTATCTTAGTAAATATTCCAATATGTTTGCTTTATGAACAGCTTTATATATATGTTAATACAAAGATTTTCATGGGTTGTACATATAAAAGATGTATTTTGCGGGTTCGTCCATGTTAAAATATTTTTTATATTAATATACCAACATTTCCATTTGCTCACAAAAGTCATTTACTGGGTGATAAAAGGTAGAAAGATAGTTGTAGAGATGCTACAGTCACTGATTTGAAAATAACATTAAAGTTCCACCAATATTAAATTAAAATATGTTTTTTAAAATCTTTCCAAATAGGAGGAAGTTTGCATGTATCATCTCGCTTATTGATACAATCTGGTGTTTTTAATATCTCAATGGCTTCTCTGATTTTACTCTCGTAGATGTTGTCACATCCAAATATTATCCTTGTACTAGAAAAATCAATTTTATGACCTGAATTCATAGTATGGAGTGAGAGTGCTGATGACAATGAGTATTGTTTAACTGCTTTAGCATGAACTCTCCTGACACTGATACGAAGATTGCCCATACCTATGTAAGAAGATTTACAATTATCACATGAGATTTCACAAACACCATGAGAGTCATGAGAGATTGAATTCTTAAGCAATCAAGCCTAAGGATTCAATCCCTCTTGAGTCTCATGGTGTTTATGAAAGCTCATGTGATAATTGTAAATCTTAAATAGATATGAGCAAACATTGCATCAGTGTCAGGAGAGATGGGCATGCTAACACAGTTAAAAACACTCATCATCATAAGCATTTTCACTCTATACTATAGTCAGGTCATAAAATTTATTTTTCTAGTACCAGAGTCATATCCAGATGTGATAACCTCTAGCAGTGTAAAATCAGAGCAGCCATTGAGATACTAAAAAGACTAGATTGTATCAATAAGCGAGATGATACATGCAAACTTCCTCCTATTTCGGAAGATTTTTTTAAAAACATATTTTAATTTAACATTTTTACTATTGGTGGAAATTTAACATTATTTTAAAATCAGTGATTATAGCACCTCTACAACTGTCTTTCTATCTTTTATCACCCACTAGATTACTTGTGTGATCAAGTTGAAACATTGGTATATTAATATAAAAAGTATCTTACCATGGATGAGCCTGCAAAATATGTCATATATATATATATATATATATATATATATATATATATATATATATATATATATATATATATATATATAAACACAAAATGCTTTAACATAAAATAATTTAATGATTTCTTGCCCAGGTGTTCATAAGCTGTTTGACTATCAGCAATGAGAGAATTTAGTTTTGCACACCTTGGCCTTCAATACTTGGAGTCCATTTCTTCATCATGGCAATAAACAATACAGGTACTGAAATGGCTTTACATTGGCAATTGGAGCTGCAAATGTTGAATCATATAATTCATCATATTCATGTTCTTAGGACTAGAAGTAATGGATAAACCCAGAATTTAGAGTTTGCTCTAAAATGTTAGATCTGCTAAATATTGATTTATAATATTCCCATTACAATATAATATATTTCTGCACTGTATTAAATATGTAGACCTATATAACATTTGCTGGCAATCATTAGAGTGAGGGTGATACTAGTGACTGAGGGTAATATGAATAATAGGAACATATCTAATGACAAAGGATGATAGGTGCTGTCAAATAGTAAGTGAGGATGAAAGGAGCAGATATTTAGTAAGTGAGAATAATAGTAGCTATTATCAAGTGACTGAAACAGATGCCTATGATTAAAAGTGATGAGTTTATAGCTAGTAAATAAGGATGATATGAACTACTATCCAGGGCGGCATGTATTAAATGTTAGCTAACAACTAAGGGTTAGGAGCAGATATTTTCGACAGTGATAGGAACTGTTAGTGACTAAGGGTTATAGAAGCAAATATCTAATGATTCAGTATAACGGAAATGGTTAGCAAGTCATATGTAGTAATTGAAGGTGATAGAGCTGTAGCTAATGATTAAAGTTGATAGAAGCTGATATCTAGTAACTGAAGATGACAGAAACTGATACCTGTTTGATCAAGTGATTCATAACAAATTTTGAATGAGTTTTCTGTTACTTTTTAATACAGTAGAAAATTTTTGCATGCATACTGAAGCATAGTGCAAACAATATCAATACATGCTAGAAGGTAACTGCCTCAAATTCATCCAATATGCCCATATTGTATGGAGAAATTGCATAAGCATTAGAAATGGTGATCATGTGATGTTATACTTGTTATTTTTTAATCTGATATGTTTTTGCTCGTTTACAACATTTAATAATGACTATTCTAAATATATATTGTGAATGTTTTTCTAGTATTATTCATCCGTTACCTCCTCTAGAATAATCACTTAATTAACTTTTACTTCAAATCCAACATAAAAACTTACTTTAAAAACAATCATCAATCTCCATCAATTTTGGTTTCCTAATAGTCTATATTTGTTTGACTTTTATGTTTTAACAGCTTTCAATTTGTTTTACAAGTTTTAAGTAGATAATACATCAGAGAAATCCCGAGATTTCTTGTTATTAAAATAGCCAATAAAATTTCACACTTAAATGGATGCGATGATTAGAAAGTTGCTAGTAGACTGATTAAGATTAACATCATAACTTTGAAATATCGAACTCCATATATACTTAATCATTCAATACCCTGAATATAAAAAAAATATAAACATTTACTAAGCATATAAAGTATGTAATATAAAATAGAGCAACAATTAAAACGTAAAATATATATGTCAACAAACTGTAATAGATAAGACATTGAAATATTATGTTAAAAAAATCTGTATATAAAGTTAAATCACAACATGAGCAATGTTATGTCTTACTCATTTCAAAAAGTGGTGCAGATGTTTCAAAATGCATCCATAGTACGAGAGATTAATCAGACTTCTGGGCTGATGAAGAGTTCTGATCCGTTTGATCTACAGTGAAAGACAAACTGACAAACACAAAAATTTGAAATATTGTGTTCAATAAAAACACACAAGATAAAAACTAACATCAGAACCAGAAACAAAACTATGTAGATTAAATACTAACGTTGAAGTACATAATTCATGAGTCTAGTACACTAATGGTTATTCCAGATTAAATAAAGTTCTCATTACTAATGCGGAAAAAAATCAAACATAGAAGCTTCGAAAAAAGTTTATTAATATCTCCAAGAATAATAAGAAGGTTGGGTCTTAGTTAACCTTTTACCCATTGCATCAGGTCAAAACACTTTCATTGATTTTAGAGCTATAGCAAAGATTAAATATTTATATAACAAAATATTCTAGACACTACAATACTAGCCAATAACTATAAATAGAAATGCCACATTTTTCTCACAATGCATTAAAGATCTCTAATTTTTTCTAATGTTTTTCATTCACAGCCTTTTCATTTAAATCATTCATCATACAAGGGAATGTTTTCTATTTCTAGACCTTTTAAAGTTGTTTGGAATCCAATTTAAAAATTGTCTATTTATGGTTGTACTTTCAATACATGATACCCAAAT
This sequence comes from Epiperipatus broadwayi, assembly GCA_028023455.1. Taxonomy (NCBI): domain Eukaryota; kingdom Metazoa; phylum Onychophora; class Udeonychophora; order Euonychophora; family Peripatidae; genus Epiperipatus; species Epiperipatus broadwayi. The sequence goes on along the minus strand of JAQFVV010000039.1, from coordinate 1,700,047 downwards.
GAATATTTTCATCTCTTAAGGTTTTTGATGATGCCAGTAATAACAATTTTCTCTCACTTGTGCATTTTGTTTTTGAATTTTTATGAATTCCTAAATAAATCATGTCAAGTTGTATTTATAAGTTGAACTATTTCCATCATTTAATATTAAATATTGAATGACTTTAGAAAAATATTAAACTTTAATTACATTTTCCAAATTACATTCAACTGTTAATAATAAATGTAGACTAGTATATGCACAATGTTTGGAGTGGCATTATTATTCTCTAATCTTCAGGTACTGCTGACCTAACCAGTGGCAGTACTAGCATGAGAATCAAACTTGAACTTAATATTCCCAAAGATTAAATTTAACGGTAATGCTCTAACCAACTGGCACAGTTCATTAGAGTGTTACCATAAAAATTCAACATTCCAAGAATCAGAAGGACCAGGTTTGATTACCATGCTAGTGATATCATTGGTCAATTGGTTAGAGCATTAACTTAAAAATTCAATATTCAATAATGTAAAGGTCCAGATTTGATTTCCATGCTAATGCCATTACTGGTCAGGTCAGCAATACCTGAAAAAGAGATGAGCATAATACCACTAGAAATATTATGTATATACTAACCTGTGTGCAATTACTAATACCTGAATTAATTAAGAAATTTAAATAAAGTTTACTTTATAGACTACTGACACATTCAACTATTTTTTTAAACTAGTAAATCAATATTTACATTATTTCAATGTTTTCATCATAAAATAAATATAAAACAATCAAAATAATGCTAATGACATCTGCAAAAGAGTAACTTAAAGCTAGAGGATGACATCACCATTACAGAACTCTGCAAAACATTTATTACAATTACTACTGAATTCAAAAATTTTCATCATCATTATTATCATTATTCCTATTAAGACTTCAATGCTTAGTAGATTGGATATTCAACTGAATGATCATGATCTAGTGTTTGAATTTAAGCTAGGCCACATGTGGACATTTCTTGATATTGAAACAGGATTTAGATTTCTTTCACATAGTCAGCGTATGGTCAATGTAATTAGTGATCTAATTGCTAGTTGATAAATGGGTCATAATTATTCTTAGCTAAAGAGTAAAAAAAATAATAAATAATCATCACTGATCATTACTAATTAATGCTTTGATGAGTAATTTCTCTTCTTTCACTGTTCTTTGAAAAGTTATTGACAAGAGAGTTTTCTTTTACAATGGGCTATCCAAAATCTATTTTATCAAGTCATATTGAAATGAGATATTTATTTTATATAGTGCTATGTTTTTTTATAAACTGCAATAGTAATAATCAGCCATTAAGCTAATGCACATGCACTTTGTGGATTTTTAATTATAAATGAATACTCTAACTTCCAAACACAAGATAAAGTCTTTGTAAAAAGATAGAATGAATCCATCTATCCTTTCAATCCAATCATTTAAGTATGGGCAAATCTTAAGCATTTGGGAATGAGAGCGTGAAGATGTTAAGCGATCACTGTGAATTACTGTTACTACGCCTGAATGAATGATGCTTGCAAAATTTTCTAGAATTTATGATATGTCATTCTTAGTTAAAATTAAATATATGTAAATGAGATATTTATTTTATATAGCACTATGTTTTTATAAACTGTAATAGTAATAAGCAGCAATTAGGCTAATGCACATGCACTTTGTGGATTTTTAACTATAAATGAATACTCTCACTTCCAAACACAAGATAAAGTCTTTGTGAAAAGATAGAATGAATCCATATATCCTTTCAATCCAAACATTTATAGATGGGCAAATCTTAAGCAATTGGGAAGAGAGTGTGAAGATGTTAAGTAATCACTTTGAATTACTTTTACTATGCCTGAATAAAGGACACTTGTGAAATTTTCCAGAATTTATGATACATTATTATTAGTTAAAATTAGACATATGTAAATAAGATATTTATTTTATATAGCACGATGTTTTTATAAACTGTAATAGTAATAAGCAGCAATTAAGCTAATGCACATGTGCTTTGTGGATTTTTAACTATAAATGAATACTCTCACTTCCAAACACAAGATAAAGACTTTGTGAAAAGATAGAATGAATCCATCTATCCTTTCAACCCAAATGTTTATGTATAGGCAAATCTTAAGCATTTGGAAAAATTTCGCAAGCATCATTCATTCAGGCATAGTAAAAGTAATTTAAAGTGATCACTTAACATCTTCACACCCTCATTCCCAAATGCTTAAGATTTGCCCATACATAAACCTTTGGGTTGAAAGGGTAGATGGATTCATTCTATCTTTTAACAAAGACTTTATCTTGGGTTTGGAAGTGAGAATATTCATTTATAGTTAAAAATCCACAAAGCACATGTGCATTAGTTTAATGGCTGATTATTACAAGTCTTATATTATTATTTAGTACATTGAATATATATAAATCATTAATGAGTGTTTGTTTTTGTAGATTATATTCTCATTAATTACAAATATAATTCTCTGCAAATTTTCTTACAAAACAATTAACAATAACAAAAAAATAATCAGGGAGTTAATTTCATATTTCATAATATTAAATTGTTAAAACTTTATATTAAGATTAAATGCGGAGATATTAATCATAATTAATTTATATAGCCACAGGAATGTCTGCTGATATAGCATTAATTAATTATAAAGCTGTTAATTAGATCATAGAATTCAAAGATGGAGAAAAAGAAACAATTTCTTCTATATGTTATTAGTTTAAATAACATTATAAAAGTAAATCAAATGAAACTTTGTATGAGAAAATTAAAAAAAAAAAACGATTTTATCAATTTCTTGGTTAATTATTCCTCCTACTAGAAATAAAAATAAATATTATTACACAATGACTTATTATTTTATCACAAAATAAAAACAATAAACATCATAAATATGCACATTTACTAAGCAAACTAATTGCAAATATACAGGATTGAACACAGACGAAATTTCATGCACCCTTCAACTATTCACACTATCTTATACCACTGATACCCATAATCACTCACATATAGAAAGATAAATAATCATCAATATACATATTTCATGTTGAACCAGCACTTATCAGTTGATCCAGATCACCATCCCCCCCCACACACACACACATATATATATATATAATCAGTGCTCAGTTTATATTAAGATAGCAAATCTTCATACTTTAATGGACAAGCTTCAATCTACTCCAACCTCCAACTCTTCAGTCACCCATACCATTAAAAATCTTGACGATGGTGATAATCTTTCTACATGTGTGTGGTCATGTGTATCAGTGATATAAGATAGTGTGGACAGTTGAAGGGTGCTTAAAAGTGTGTATTCAAATCCCGTATATTTACAATTAAGTTCCAGGTATATGAAGAGTGCCTGTATTTCAAATATTGAGCAAACTAATATAAGTTTAACATAGATTATGAAATAACTGAAATACAGACTTATTATATACCTGTATCAATAAAACACTAATTCTTCATCATAATAATAATAATAATAATAATAATAATAATAATAATAATAATAATAATAATAATAATAATAATAATAATAATAATAATAATAATAATAATAATAATAATAATAATAATAATAATAATAATAATAATAATAATAATAATAATAATAATAATAATAATAATAATAATAATAATAATAATAATAATAATAATAATAATAATAATAATAATAATAATAATAATAATAATAATAATAATAATAATAATAATAATAATAATAATAATAATAATAATAATAATAATAATAATAATAATAATAATAATAATAATAATAATAATAATAATAATAATAATAATAATAATAATGTGTGACTCAGCATGTGAATCTTATTTGCTGTTGTACTAAGATGTAGGGTAAAGAAATAAATAAATTTATTTTGAAAAATTACAAATAAAAAAAATGGATTTAAAAAGAAGTATAAAATTTAAAAAAAAACAACAAACAAACGTTTTAGTACAATTTTTAAAACTTTCTAAATAAAATTCTAAAAAGATTTAACTATAACTGAATTATATTTATTTCCTTTATTTAAAGCACTGTTATAAATTTATTTAACGCACATTGATTAAGTAAGTAATATTTACTAAGGGAATAAACCTCAAGCATGTGCAATTGAAAATGTGAAGGCACAGACCTCTACAGGTCTTAACCACAAGCTTGTGCTTTGGAAGAAAAACTTCACACTCTCAGATCTAACTGCTTCAGCTTCACCTATTTATATAGAAAGTAGGTTGAAGTAAAGAAGGGTTCCTCTCTTTTCTTCCAAAGCATAAGCTTGAGGTTAAGATATGTAGGGGTCCCTATCTTCGCATATTCAAGTGCACATCCTTGAGGTTTATTGCTTTAGTAAATATTAAAGCATTATGTGGGGGCGAAAAAAGATGTCACAAAAATAATTCTTTGGGGAGAATGTAAAAAAAAATGAATATATATTTTTAAGTAGCCTACTGGATGACAATGATCATATATGTCTCCAAAGACAAAGAGTGGAGCTTATGGTATTATCAGGATTAACCAACAGCTAGATGATCCCCTAAATAGGAATAGTATGTTACCCATTTAGTAACCACTAATTGATATGGGTAGCTAATTGATTTGGGGGTCATATACCTACAGAAAACAAAATTGAACCTTCCTCTAATCTGATTGCCTTACCTAATCTTTGTTTCTTATTACATTTATGCTACTTAATGCAAGTTTTAATAATATAATAGATATCAGAATGATACTGCTTATTAAATCCCGATCCAGTATTGTCCTAGCCGATATCCTCGCAATAGTTTTTATTTTATACCTTTCATCAGTGAGAAGTTTTTAGATTTGGAAAATATCTTAAGTGTTGCTCGACAACACATTGTTGATATTCTTTTGGCTAATTTTAAGGACTGGCTGGTGTAATGTGATTTATATATATATAAGTCTGAGAAATTTTAAAATTATGATAGAATTGAATAACTGAAACACAGGCTTATTATATACCTGTGTCTATATATGTAATATATAAAATATATGAGCACAGACTTTCGCATTATCCACCACTCTCCACTCCATCTCACAGCACTGACACACCTGAATACATATGTGCTCATATACCCTATATATTACATATATAAACACAGGTATATAATACGCCTGTGTTTCAGTTATTACATAATAGAAATGTCTGCCTATCCTTGTATATGTATTAAATGGATTATGTCCTGTGCATGAGGGGTCAGATTGACCTTAGGTCAAATGGGTGTGACAAAAATCTCAGCCTCAAGGAGGTCTTTCAGCATTCCATAAGATTTTTCAAATGGATGGATGATTGAAGAGTGGGAGTGTGGAGTAGATTGAAGGCTGTCCATTAAAGTATGAGGATTGGCTATCTTAATATATATCTGAGCCCTTATAGCATATATGTGTAGAGATGGTAATCTGGACTAACTGATGATTGCTGGTTTAGCATGAAATACATATATTGGTGATTATTTATCTTTTCGACATATGTGTGCTGAAGTGTATCAGTGCTATGAGATAGAGTGGAGAGTGGTGAGTCATGTGAAAGTCTGTGCTCATATACCCTATATATTAGATAGAATTGAATGTAAAAAAACTGTCTGGAAAATCTTAATGAGAATCAAAATAAAAATCTATTGAAATTGCAATTTTTTCAAATACTTCACCAGAAATATGTTAAGATATAAGTTTCAAATATTTTCTAGAATCTTTTTCAAGAAAAAAAAAGCTAAACTTTCTCCTCAAAAATTCAATAGGATATAAAATAGAAATTTAATTTTAAATGGACAAAATTTATTTAATTGTACTGAGATGAAACTATAATTGTAAATAAAATATATACAACTAAATGTCATACACACAATTTAGGCATTTATAGCATTATATGAAATAAGTAGGACCATAAAAATTTTATTGATTGCTGAGAATTTTTCACACTTTCATTAGCTTATGTACATCCACCATAACTTCTATCCTCTGAACATTTGTATATCAGCCTAATCTATTAGTCTAGCTAATGATTGTCTACTTAATAAATGTGCTATATCCTTTGTTGCTAATCACTAATACTATCTGTTTCAAATAAGCTTTTATTCTTATATAACATTAAGACAATCAATAAATTATTCATTTTCGCTACTGAATAAATATGCAGTACTGCGTGTAATATGATCCTGCAGAAATTGATTATTTTTTTCCATTATATGGTAATTGAAAACATATAAAAAAATATCATAAATGATTTTTTGAAGATTTGATAATGCTTCAGTTTGTTTTATACGTGGTACTTTGGTATTAGAGCTGCAAGGTAGAGGAGATAGTAGGTCCTTTCACACCCACAATAAATGTGTAATGTCATGATGATGCCAAATTGAAAAAAAAATAAACCCTGCAAGTATATGTGTGGAAACATGCTCTTATCTTTACCAATGTGATTTTTTTTATTTTTGTAATAATTCGACATTTTTAGATATTGTCCAGATTTGTTTCTGCCATACTTAATGATATAAAAGAAATGATTGCGCCAGGATAAAAACCTAATAAAAGTCTCATAATTAATATGTATTTTTTTGTGATTTTTGTTCTCTTTTTTTTTTTTGGTTTAAATTGTTTATAAAAAAAATATGTTTATTAACATTTCTGTTGAAAATCCCAGCATACTCTGCAATGATGTGCTATATTTTCAGAAGGAAAATTTTTAGTAGAGATCTCCATTTTCTGTGATAATATTAAATGTTTTGTTTCAAGGTGACATTTCCTGTCATATATTGCATGGTAAATATTGTACTTAATGTGTTTTTATAAATATTATTTAAAAACCAAAATCATTTACTGTTTGTTTAGTAACAATTTTTTTATGTAATGGCATCATTTCATTAAGCAAATCACATTTTTTTTTGATTGGGGATGTCGTTCTTAAAAGTTGTTAGTGTGAAAGTCATATATATATAGTTAATGTCTTTTTATAATTATTATTTAAAAAACAAAATCATTTACTGTTTGCTCAATGCATATTTAAACTAAAAAATTTTTGTGTAATGCCATCATTTCATTAAGATCACAAGTCACTTTTTTTTTTGCTTTCAAATGCCTTCTAAAAAGTTGTTATTGTTCAACTTGTACATATTTGTATGTTTCATTATTTAAAAACCAAAATCATTTATTGTTTATTTAGTGCATATTGAAACTAACAATTTTGTTTGTGTAATGCCGTCACTTCATTAAGATTGCAAATCACATTTTATTTATTTTTTTATTTCAAATGTCATTCTTGAAAGTTGTTAGTGTCCATGCTGCACATATTTGAATGTCTTGTTCAAAATTATACATTTCTTATTGAAAATGATATGTTTATTATGTTTTAACTTTTATTTATTTTTAATCGTACAACATGGAGCATGTATTAGGCCTACTGCACCTGTTCATATTTTTATCAACTTCCCAATAACTTTGTAAATCTTGCCAAAATACCATGTACAAAATCCATATACACATTTATTATTTTGCCAAAAAAAGTCATAAACAAGTTCTGTGTAGATGTTATTTTGGTCAGATCCCAAGGTTGAAAGTTATCAGTGAGTTGATACGAATGTGAAGAGGCGCAGTAGGTTTAATACATGCTCCATGTTGCAGCTCCAATACCATAAATGTTTTAATGGTTGATATAGATGTAAATTAATTAGTAAATGGGATAATCATTATATAAATATATTGTTTTCATTTGGCCCACCTCTAATACAAAAGTACCATAAATTTAATATTTTTAATGGTTAATATAGATGTAAATTAATTGTAAATGGGATAATCATTATATATATTGTTTTCATTTTGCCTGCGGAACCATTCTGATTGGTTGCTGCACATCAATGCATCATGGTTGTGTTTTAACTCTGTATGTATAATAGTTATCCCATTTACTAATTAATTTACATATATATAAAACCTATATCCCATTTACTAATTAATTTACATATATATAAAACCTACCTAGACTTGAACATTATTAGCTTTGTTATCTAAGTAATACATAGTTTCATTGCAGTGTGAACGTTATAATTGACTATTTATTAGTCTGCTTTCAGAATAGATTATATTTACCTGATTAATGAGGTTTATTAAAACTTCTTTGTATCAAGAATTTCATTCTCTGTGATAAATTGCAAACTTTAGTGTCTAAATAAAGGTGATTCCCACCTTCATAATTAAAAGGAGGTTGCCTTGGTAACAGATTGAGATTGTTAATTCTTAATTCTTATCGATATTTCTATTAAGTGTTGACTGTTTTCAATGAATTTACATTTATAAACCTATGCTTTATTATTTAAGTAATATATATATATATATATATATATATATATATATATATATATATATATATATATATATATATATATATATATATATATATATATATATAAGGTTAAAGTTGAAAATGAATTAATTTAATTCTACTTTGCATTTAGACAATGAGATTAGAATGTATTTAATTAAATTTAAAATAGATGGCATTTGGAGATTTTATCAGTCCAAAATATTATACATTTTTAATTAATTTAAGAAGTATAATTAATGATTTAAAAACCTTATATATATATATATCTGTTATATTTTATTATTAAAAAATCAGCCATTTAATCTATAAAAAAATATTGATTTATAAATATGTGCATTATTTTAAATACAAGTTTATTTTATATAACGAGTGTAGATGTAATATAGGGGATTTGAACACAATCTTTCAAGCTGCCTTCAGCTATCCACTCTATCTCATACAATTAATACACATGACCACACACATGTGAAAAACATAAATAATCTTCAATATACTAACCAGCACCCATCAGTTGATTCAGATCATCATCTCCCACACCCATATATAATCAATACTCAGTTTATATTAAGATAGCAAATATTCACATTTTAATAGAGATGCTTCAATCTACTCCACCCTTCAACTCTTCAGTCATCTTTATATATATATACATACAAGGATCCTATCCAGATGTGATAATATCTACCAGTGCAAAATTAGAGAAGCTGTTGAGATACTTAAAAGGCCAGATTGTAACAATAAGCGAGATGATACATGCAAACTTCCTCCTATTTGGAAAGATTTTTTTTTTAAAAAAAAAAAAAATTCTTAATTTAACATTTTTGCTATTGGTGGTTTTTTTTTTTTCAAATCAGTGGTTGTAGCGCCTCTACAATCATCTTTTCTACCTTTTATCACCCAGTGAATGACTTGTGTGATCAAGTCGAAATGTCGGTATACGAATATTTAACTTTTTAACAGGGATGAACCTGCAAAATATGTCTTTTATATATATTCTAACTAATCACTATGTTTATTGTGAAAATAAATTTTATAAGCACAAATGAGAAAATTGGAGACCAAAGACAGAGTTTACCATAATATACTGCACTGCAAATCAAAAAAGAGAAAATAATGTTCAATGATACTTTTATAGATATTCATGATGAATATGCAGTTTCATTAAGGTTTATTTCATTTCTTGATTTCTTTATGCTTGAATTAATTCTTACATAAGCAAACATTCTTTTCTTTTTATGCATTTACAAGTTAAGACATTTTGTTTAATTGTTATATATACCAATAATTGTAAACGATATATTTATAGATCTATATTTCACAAGATTAAGTTCAATACCACCTGATAAAAACCTGATAAATGAATTGAAATTGAGCAACAAATGTTGACTGCTAATCTAACTGTGGATTATAAACCTGTTATGAAGTTACTCTTGAGAGGGAAAACAAGTTCATCCAATGGTATATAATCTTCAATACTTTCTCTTTCTCTTTCCTTCTATGTTTTTTTATATAACATATAATAACATTTCACTCTTCTTCTTAAAATGTAATAAGAGTGAAATGTTATTATATGTTCATCCAAAGTTGTTCAAGTCATACAATGTATTTAAACAATGTAAAGATTCAACTAAAAAATATCTCCTTTTTTAATTGATAATTTTTACTTTCTCTACAAAAACTCACCCAATTAACATGAAACACTAATGCTTATCCACCCAAATATATACACTTAAGAATATAAAAGTAAGTAATCAATGTTATCATAGGAATTTTCTAAATGTATTAAGATTAAAAGAAAAGATTAGAATTTTGGAACCAATTCTAGGTCATCAAAAGAAATTTGATTAAAAATTGGAGCCAAATAAGCAGTACAATTCATTTGCTATAAATAACTGGCACATTATCTCCCACAACCACTTTTTATGACACTCATTATTCAGTTGATAGCCAGCATGATTCAGATGAAATATGGCTATGTTAGTAATATGAATCATACATTGATGAACTTGGATAATGTCATTTATATATGTGGCCTATGAAAATTCTCATTTTAACATTATATAAAAGTTCAAGTTACTATGCTAATATTTCAGTCTGGTAAAGCTACAACTTGTGCAATCCAGACAAACAGCCACTCCATAGTCAATCAAACAAAACATCTAATATTGGTCAGCAAATGGGTGCCTAATACTTACAAGCAAAGAATAAAACAAGGATAGAAAACAGATCAAACATTTACAGCCTAGATTTTTACAAGTTTGCAATTGCTTTTTTCCTTCCTTGTTTCTCTATCAAGAGTGTTAGTAAACAGGTCATTGCCTGAAGTTTTATTTAAAGGCCGTTTTACTTCTAAATATATATGTAAGACTATGGAATACAGCTTAATGACACATTATTTTATGAAAAAGTTATAAATATCAGATTCCTCTTAGGTTTATCGTACATATTAAAATAGAAAATGGCAGCCATGTTAAATAAAGGCAATAATAAACAACCACTGATGACAACTAAATCTTATTATATAATCATATTAATCACATGCTTTTTTAAATATATATATATATGTCATATTATTATTACTATTTGCGGGATATTCCGTGTAGTGAAAAAGCTAAATGCTGACGTTTCAGTACAATATCAAGTACCTTCCTCAGAGCGTCCTCTTTCTCAAATCATAAGAATGCATGTTTATACACCATTTTTATACTCCACACCATAGCTAAAAATAAAACGTACCCTGAAAAAAAAACTTAAGCCATCAATAAATCAAGCATCAACAACATTTTCCTCACCACATTTTTGCCAAATTCTTATTTTCTCTTATTCCATTTTTGCCATGATTCCAAGATACAAAAACTTCTTACTGATGAATGCCATGAAGTAGAAGGTAGCCAGGAATAATTGGCACTAGATAGGTATTTAATATGATTTGAGAAAGAGGACGCTCTGAGGAAGGTACTTGATATTGTACTGAAATGTCAGCATTTAGCTTTTTCACTACACAGAATATCCCGCAAATAGTAATAATAATATGACATCTTTTATCCGTGAAAACATTAGAATTAATATATATATAACTTCTATAATTAAATAATCTAACCTTTTTAAAAAAATAAAGAATTTTATTTACATATTTAACATCATACATTAATTTTTCATGAACTACAAATTTTTGGTCATTTAATTATTAACAGTGAGAAAAAAAATTTCAAAACAGGTAAAACGTTTTTCAAAAATTCTTAATAGTATGTTAGTTTTTTGTTTGTTTGTTTTTTAATAAAATATTTAAAACAAGTAGGTATCTTAAAAAATAAACAAGATTAAATTGACAATTTTATATGTCATTCATTAAACTAGAGATTATCTATTTAGAGAATAATAGTTCTCTACTATGATTTTCATTTCACCAACCTCATGTGAAGTAGGAATTGGTTTCTATTCACTTTTAACACTTTATGGAGAAGTGTTTCTGTTTCACATCTTTGATCATGTATTTATAATTACACCCCTCCACAAGGTGTTAAAAGCAGATAGAAACCACTCTCTACCTTGTGTGAGATTGGTGTAGTGAAAATCACACTATATAAATATTATTCATTAAGATTAAATTACATTAGAAGCAGTACTTAACTTTGTTTACTGTATTCCAGAGCCCTCTATTGCTAGCTTGAGTAATCAATGGATACTAAATGAGAATGACTAATTTCTAAAAATTAGTTTGTGATCATGTATAGTCATTGCTCTACTTCTGCAAACCTGTGTAATTTCTCAATCAAAGACTTAGTCAAGAGTTGGTGGCCAAGTGGTTAGCACAGCTGCCTTAGAAGCAGTTGTCTCCAGGGTCCACTTTCCGGCTGAAGCTTAAACACATTAATTTAAAAAAACCTTATAAAGTACACAAAACTCAAAAAAAGTAATGTAGAAGGCAGAGAACCATTGGATGCAGTTTGTTTCAATCTGTGTGGAAATTTTTTAATATATTGCTAACTTTCTTTGTTCAACACCATTTTTATACTCCACACCATAGCTAAAAATAAAACGTACCCTGAAAAAAAAACTTAAGCCATCAATAAATCAAGCATCAACAACATTTCCCGCACCACATTTTGGCCAAATTCTTATTTTCTCTTATTCCATTTTTGCCATGATTCCAAGATACAAAAACTTCTTACTGATGAATGCTATGAACTAGAAGGTAGCCAGGAATAATTAGCACTAGATAGGTATTTAATATGAACCACCATTTACCACTGTTTATTAAAGCTATCACTAGGTAAGAAATGGGATAAAAGAATAGATTTGTTAATAAAGAATAGGGAGTTAGAGAGATGGAGAAATAGTATGAAGAGTAAAAAAAGTTTAAATATATATAGAAATAAACAGAGTATCAGGTGTGAGTTAATATATGATAATAGTAAGGAAAGTAGTTTATTGTTTAAGGCTTGAATGGGATCTTTAGCTGCAAGAGAATATACATGTAAATGGAAAAATATGGGCGATTTATTTTGTAAATTATGTAAGGAAGGAATAAAAAAATTAGGCATTTGTTAATTGAATGTAAATGCTTGAAAACAGAAATGGTACATATAATGAAGTTATGGAAAAATAAATATGAAAAAAGTGATTATACAGAAAGTGAATTATTGTTTTTTTTTATGCTGGGTTTGGGAAAAGATAAGGGGGATTTAGATATAAAGATTATAGAGTTGACAAAAAATATGTTGTGGAAATGGGATGGGGTATAATATGGGAAAATTTAGAATGGGGAATGGAAAATAAAGTGGCTAACATGTTTATCTGGGCATAATTGCTGAGATACTCTTGACTTCGTTTAAGGAGAAGCCACAATACATCACATCACATAAAAAAAGTTGAGGATAAATGGTAATAACAATAAAATTCATGAATAAAGATTTGATTCAATCATTAAGTATATATTCACTAATTAGTTCTCTCACAACTTTTATATCTCATTTACACCACTCTTGATCTGCAATGTCAAACTTTAGATTGCTAAGCAGAATACAACAACTTGTAAAGGATATCCAATAAAACAGAAAAAAATGTTTAAAATAGAGGGATAGATATAAAGTGTGGCAGGTGTTAAAAATGATGGTTGTTCTTTTTAATTTTTAATATTTTTATTTACTGTTATGACTATATAGTTATAATGTTTTTAAATATATTTATTGATAATATATTTAATCTAAAATAAGTTTTCATTTCTACATTAATTACAATATTGAAAAGCAAAATCACATATTTTTCTCTGACATCAATTTTACTGTTTTATTTATTTTTGACCCCAACTCAAATTTACTATTATTGCTCTAAAAATAGATATAAATTTGAAATTAAAAAAATATATAAATTTTTATTACAAACATAAGTATTTTATTGGAGAAAAAAGCAAGACATTAATCATTTTTAACTTAGTAAAATTAATGCTTATTAAAAGTCAACCAATTTTAAAAAGGGCATAAAAAATATATATTTTTTTGATATTCAATAGTTGTAATATTAAAAGAATATCAAAATCATCTTTCCTCTTTTATTAACTCCACATACATATGAGTCACTAGTTAAAAGACTTGCACATATTCATAGTTAAACTTATCTCAGCATGGTTAAATAAGTAAAGCGTAGCCACACTGCTTGGTGTTTGAAAAATTAAAACATCTTAACAATGAAAAGATATTAAAACAGGCAAAACTCACTATACGTATTGCCAATACGTATAGTGAGTTTTGCCTGTTTTAGCAACAGTTATACACAAGCATAAGAAGTGGTGACCATGTGATGTTTATTGGTCATGTGATGTTTAATGAAAAGATATTATGGCTAATTTTTTTATCTGACACAATAAAATGATGAAAACCTGAACTTTTACATAAATAAAACAAACGAAAAAAAAGAACAGCATGGCATTAATAAACTTTAAAAAAGTTGAAAAAAAAAAAAGGAGTACATAAGAAAAATATCATATCAAAATTTACTTCAGTAATAATCAAAGTTAAATAATAATTCATCTTATTGATATAAAAAAAGGAACTGCCTTAAATTCATTTATAGAAGAATGATCTTAATATTAATTACAAAATCATGGCAGATCAGCCATAAGTTTAACTACTAATAGAAATATAGTATTTCAAATAATATATGGTCGTCAAGATTGGTGGTGGAGAGGTCAGTTACAGCTGCTTTACAAGCAGTTGATGCTATGACACATGAGAAAAAATAATAATATATGGTCAATATAAAAAAATTTCAAAACACGATCATTAAAATAGGATAATTAATGTCACAGTAAGAATGATTTCAAACATTTTAAAATTAAGTATAAACTGAGTTTTACGAAAAGCATCACGTAATACAATAATTACATCATTCAAGAATTGTCTAAAAATAGATCTAATTAACAAGAAGTTATATTTATTTTATTCAATGGATTTCAATCAACTATCTGAAAGAATAAAACATATGTCAAATGATGATTAATATATTGAGATAGTAGTGGTGGCATCTATAATTCAACTTAACTATAATTTTGACTTTTATGACTCAATAGATTATCAAAAAGGTTTCTTTTAATAAAATAAACAATTGTAAAAGTGTATTACTAAATCCAGGAACCAAAGTTATATTTCCTGATTACCTTTAGCCCTCCTGGCTGAAATTAATCAATCTAATATTTGACAGATCACCTCTCCCTTAAAAATGGTTTATATTCAGATATGCTTGATGTGGGGATAATTGCTTTCCCAGAATTAATTCTCAAGCCATTTACAAAACATCAAATTATTTTCTTTGTATTAAATTGTGAATTGAAATTTCCAGCTTATAATTTCCAGGCAGTTAGATTGTATTATTATTCAATATCTAACACTATTTAACATAAAAAGTAAATTCAGAACAAAACTCAGGAGATTTCAAAAAGATTAATTAACAACTAATACTATTAAAATTTGAGGATTTGATCTCCATGCAATATCACTAATTATTCCATTAATATGTAAATAATTAAAAAAAAATCAATAATAATTACAAAGAAGTAAAAATATTATACAATTGAAAATACAATGTCCAATAATTTACACAAAAAAAAAATTGACAGTTTTTTTTTTTTACATTTTAGAAAGACTTTCATTAATTAGTATTAATTGAATAAGATATTTTATTAATAGTTATCATAATCAATTCAGTTCTTGGTATCTTATTTGTTTTTTTTTCCTTTTCTTTGTCATTTACTTCATAGTATTTTCATAGTTTATAATTGGTTTTACATTAGATAAGTTCTTAAGAGACTGAAACAAGAATTCGTGTGAGTCATCTGGAAATAATTAGCAAATCTGCATAGATGATTATTCAGTAAGAGACTAGGGATAGGTATATTTAACTGATCAGAGCATATTACCAGGGGCTTTTAGCCAACCATATACAACATCAACTTGTGTTTTAATGCTCCCATATTTTTAGTAAATGGAAATCAGTTTTTAATGGCCAGTATAAGATATTTTTCAGGTTATCTATTTTGCTGTCTTTACACTCCAGATGGCCCCCGTTGTCCTGTTAATGATTAGCTTCTTCCATAGCAGAGAACAGGGAAGAGGAAGTCTGCTTGATTCCGTCTTACATACGCTATTTAATCCGCCACTGCTATTTTTCAATAAATTGGATTTCTTTTCTTTTTAGTTTCAACTTTTATTTTAGAAGTTAATGTTACATTTTAATTGGCAATTATATATATCCCCAGTCTATAATCTGCTGTCTTTGTTTTAGGTTTTTCAATTTATAATGCAGCATAACTTATCTTTTAATTTTTGTTATAAAATAATTTAAAAAATAAATATACTATGTATTTCATATTTTTAAGTTTTTCTATGCATTAAAAGTACACAAAATATAAAATAAATGCAACATTTACTTTTAAAATCTTTTTATTATCACTATGTATTTTTTTTTTAAATTGCACTTTTGACTTAGTTTGAGGGATATTTCTTTGCCATATCATTAATTACTTAAAAATTTATCTATCATATTACCCCCCCCCCTATTTCTATTACAACTTTAGTCGATTGAAGGGACAGAATATTGAACACAAGCATCAGTAATCAATGAAAACTATTTTCTTGTTTATTAATTTATAATCTTGTTCCAATGCAAATATACGTTAATAAAAGTCATTGTGCAGCTTGATAGCAGAATATATATATATATATTGTACAGGTTCACTATATTCATAATCAAAATTATAAAGAGAAACCTGAAAAATATATCATTTATATCTGTCATCCAAGAAAATATTCTAATCAACATATATGTAATAGCAATTCCACTGTTCATGTGATTCTTAGTTAACTACGAATCAAAAAATATTTAATAAAAATAATATTAGAAATTTTTTTTTTTAATTAATTTTCAACATTTTAATTTCTTGTTCATAGTATACATACGTTATGGACATATACATATTATTATAATTTTATTAATAAATTTCAAACTTTTTAAGCTCATATCTTTGACACATTCTATTTTAGATAAACATATTAATGATTATTACTAATAATTTATTAGGGTAAAAATTATCTTACCATTCCTAGTCCAGATATAAACATTAAACTCAATTAAAGATTACTATATCTATTTTTATTATTATTATGGCAATACATTGTCTAATTAATTCTCTTAATCATACTTTATTTTCTTATCTGTAATCTTGCTTTAAAAACAATTAACAATTCTATTCTACCACACTATTCCTTAAATTTCTATGAATAAAATATAAAAAAGTCATGATCTCCAGAATCCATCTATCTACCTATAAGTGCTTTGCGCACAGACAATGAAGCTTTCAATTAAATATATATTAAACTAAGCGCTTTCGGGAGTATATGGGAATACGTACTCCCCGAAATGTGAATACGTATCTCCCCAAGAACTTAATATACATTTTATTGAAAGCTTCATTGTCTGTGTGCAAAGCATTTCTAGGTTTATATACGTAAGTGAACTAAACTTTATTTATTTCATCTATATATAAATAAATATATATATATATAAATAAATATATATATAAATATATATAAATTTGAGAATTTTAAAAGCACTATTTATAAGTTTTGTTAGTACTGCAAATATCCATATCTTCACCACAATTAAATGTTGCATTTATAGAAAAAATATTGTATTATAAAATATCAATAGCTTTCTACATGCATGAATATTTAAAAAGCAAATCAGATTTGAAGTAAAACTGCACTAGCCATAGAGAATTCAAGTATATTAATAAGATATTTTTGTCTGCTTTGAGACTGTGAGGCTTTTGTAATATTAAATATAAATTTTCTATATAAAATATCCACATAAATATAAATTTTAAAAAAATTGTTTTAAATAATGAAGATAAATTGATAAAAAAGAAAAAGGCAATGAATTTCCAATGAATTCATTCTTTAATAACCACAAAGTAAGATGGCCAATTTTATTCTAGAAAAAAAAAGAAGAAAAAAACACTCAAATATTTGTCAAAGAAAACTATCCTCCCACAGATTTAGAACATTGTGTTTTCTTGTTTCTAACTAACACATTTTAAATATATAAACATTAAATTAAACACAAAATATGTAAAAAGAGAGTATCCATTCTCCAGCTACAAATTTAAAGCACCCTAAATGTTGAACAAAAAATCAAGAATAAAAAGAATTCGCCTATTTTTGGAGCTCTTACGTTTATAAGGTTACTTTCATCAACATTATTGGTAATTCAGAGTGAAATGAAATATATCAGCTAAACTAAAAAAATCTCTCTTTTAACATTTTGATCATATATGTAATATATAGGATATATGAGTACAGACTTTCACACGACCCACCACTCTCCACACTATCTCATTACACTGATACACTTGAACACATATATGTTAAAAAGATAAATAATCACCATTAAACGTATTTCATGCTAAACCAGCAATCATCAGTTGGTCCAGATTACCATCTCCACACATATCGCTTGAACACATATATGTTGAAAAAATAAATAATCGCCAATATACGTATTTCATGCTAAACCAGCAATCATCAGTAATCTGCACCAACTGATGATTGCTGGTTTAGCATGAAATGGTATATTGGTGATTATTTATTTTTTCAACATATATGTGTTCAGGTGTATCAGCGTTATAAGATAGAGTGGAGAGTGGTAGGTCGTGTGAAAGTCTGTACTCATATACCCTATATATTACATATATAAACCCAGGTATATAATAAGCATGTGTGTTTCAATCATTTTGATTATAAAAACTGATTAAGATTTAATATGTAAACAATAAATTAAACACAGTTCAATGTATATACAAACAAATGAAATAAATCACCCTTCTTCAGGCTATAAATTAAAAGCACTCTAAATGGTAAACAAAAGTTCAAGAATTGAATAAATTCATCATATGATCACCATTTCATATGCTTACTCTCCATACAGTAGTGCCACCAAATGCATGTCTTCATAATCAATGGATGAAGGGTTTGTGCATAAAATATCTATCTAGTGGCTAATCATCCAACATCCCCAGACTGGTTTCTAGCTTCTGGCCTTCATCAGTGAAGAGCCTTGGATATGAGACCACTGTACCTAGATCTTAGGATCCAATACAACCCTCCAGCAAACATCTTTTATCTATTTAGTTTACTATAAAGCTAAGCACCAAATATGAAATACACAATAATGTTCCCAACTCAAGCTCATTTGCTTGTATAGTCATAGAGATCTGAACTCAGTTCAGCATCTATATAGTTTAGTGTCTGATTTTTCAGAAACCACATTCACCATTATCATATGGGCAGGATAGGTATAAAATCATCAAGACACCACATGATCATCTTCCTGCATACATTGATTATGAAGGCTTGCACTTGGGGGTAATAGTGTAGGAGAAATCTGGTACTCTTATTAGCATGAATCCACTTATTCTTGAAGTTCTAATATTTATAACCAATAAACATCACATGATCACAATTTCTTATGCTTGCTTATAACTGTTGTTCAAACAGGGAAAATTCACTATACGTATTGCCACACACACAACAAGATAGAGTAATCAATGGAAGCCAGAAGGCTTGTGCATAAAATCCCCATCCAGTGCCATATCATCCAATATCCCCAGACTAGTTTCTGGCTTGTGGGCTTCATCAGTGAGGGGCCCTGGATCTGAGAGCACTGCACGTAGATCTTAGGATCTAGTGCAACCCTCCAGCAGTCATCTTTTATCTCTACTTAACTACAAAACTATGAGTCTGAAATTGAAAAGACTAATATTTTCAATCCAAGCTCATTAGCTTATATAGGCATATAGGTCTGAATTCAGTTCAGTATTTATATGCTCTCGGATTCAAGACTCCTCACTGATGAAGGCCATAAGCCAGAAACTAGTCTGGAGATATAGGATGAGTAGGCACTAGATGGGGATTTTATGCACAAGTCTTCTGTCATCCATTGATTATTCTAGCTTGCTGTGTGTGGTAATATGTATAGTGACTTTTGCCTGTTTAACAAGTTATAAGCAAGCATAAGAAATGGTGATCATATGATGCTTATTGGCTTAGAACCAACCAACCTAATAGAATAGTAGTGGCTATGATTATTAAAGAACCAAAGACACCAAAATGTATAGGTACTGAACTGAGTTCAGACCAATATGACTATATAAGCTAATGAGCAATTGAAAATATTAAGGTGTTTTCAATTTAAGATTCATAGTTTTGTAGTTAAGTAGAGGTAAAAGATGGCTGCTGGAGGATTGCATTAGATCCCAAGATCTAGGTGCATTGCTCTCAGGTCCAAGACTCCTCACTGATGAAGGCCACAAGCCAGAAACTAGTATGGATATATTGGATAAGTAGGCACTTTTATGCACAAGCCTTCTGGCATCCATTGATTACTCTAGCTTGTGGTGTGTGGTAATAGTATATTTATAACCATACCTTTGTTAACAATATTGAACATACAAAGCAGTTCCTCCATATTTGTAATATTTATTTCCAAACTAATTTAAAAATACAAAAATTTACTACTAATAATAAACTGTTTTATAATATGCTTTGTCAACATGCACAAGTATACCCAAATATATATATATATGTAAATTTATAAAATATATTAGAAAACACAGTACTTAAAAGTTTATAAAAATATATCTATAACAGTCAATTAGAAGGCTTTCAACTATCCTTGTAGTTTTTGTCAACTAATGCTTTTAAAGGTCAGCTTTCCCATAATTCCATGATCTTAACATTTGCTGCTTGACTATTAATTAAATTTTGCTTGTACAGTTGACAAAAACTACAAGGATAGTTGAAAGCACTTCTAAGGGACAGTTATAGATATATTTTTATAAACATTTAAGTACACCTGGGTCCCATTTTATGCGGATTATTTTAATAGGATTTTAAAGTTATGCATTCATGTTTTTTCTTAATATCTTTCATATTTCACTATATTTATTAGATATCAAAAAATTTAAATTATTAATAACTTATTTTCACTTGAAATACTTTTTTTTCTCAAAAATATAACATTATATTAGCAGCTAAAGTGAATATGGCCTGAAGCTGTATTTAGAATGTTAGCTTCTATATAAATAACCAATTTATACTAATGAGTAAATAATAATAATAATAGATTTATACTTAAATATAAAAATATTGCAATAAATATTCAAAAAATTTAAACTTTTAAAATGTATTTTGTTATATATAACAGAAATAAATAATCTTTTAGATTTTTAAAATAAAAAACAAAGATTTTATAAACTGAAAATAATCTTTCTATTGATAATTTATAATCTTTTTGTTTTGATTGCGATGTCATTTTTTAAATATAGAAACAGAAAACCATTAACACAGCAGAAGACTGAAAGTGATGCTAGTTATACATCACATCACGAATAAAAATAAAGTGGCTAACAGGTTTCTCTGGGCATAATTGCTGAGAGATTCTTGACTTCATTTAAGGAGAAGCCACAATACATCACATCACATCGAATCTGATTTCTTACCAGTATACAAATGAATCCTAGCGTTAATGATTAAAATATGTATGAAAAATGTAAAATTAAATACTGTAGTAATAAAAAACATAAAAAAAAAGTTTGTCTTGCTTTTTTTTTTTTCAAATATTTGAAATTTTTTTATTAGTCATACTTTATTTGCTTATTTTTTTAATGCAAATTTTAAAATAATTTTTTCTTGTTGCTTTGCTTTTATGCAAATTCTGAAAATTACAGACCCTATCCCCTATTTTTCAAGGTAAATTAAGTCTATTTTTGTGCGATTTTTTTTAATGCAGGTTTTCTGTGAAACCTATTTACCGCATAAAATGAGACACAGGTGTACTGTATTTTCTAATATTTATTTATACATTTATGTATATTATTTTGAAGAAATACAAACATCGATTTGTAATATTATTAATATATATATACATTTAAAATGTGTGAAACACAAATATATATCTAAATATAAACGCACACAGAGTTCATTTTAAAATTATATTATTCTTAATTTTTGTATATATTTCATTTACTATTTTTTCAATCATAGAAGTAAACTGCAGATAAAGGAAATATTATATATAAATTTTGTAGGCATACATAAACCAAATACTTTGCACAAACAAAAATCTTTTCCTTTTTGTCCTAATTAAAAAGATATATAAATAAATATTTAATTATATCAGTGTATATTTTTTAAAAAATACCTATTTCATTCTTATTATTACAGTATGTTCTCTTAGCTACCATCAACCCCAGCTTAAGTCAATACATGTGTTACACAACACTATGATTTAATTATTCATCACAAAAATGTAAAGATATTAGTTAGTCTGGATTTTGGGTTATAACATGAAATAGCAACAAAATGCTAACATTAAATTTGTTTTAAATTGGGGAAAAACCATTACTGGACTGTTTGAAATGTCTCAAACTGTGTATGAAAGTAATGTGATGAGTTTCAAGAATATTTTCAAAGGTTTTACAAAATTTCACACTAAGGCAGCAATGCCACTGAAGATGATCCACGGATGTAAGAAACATGCTAACACATTTCATATTGCAATGAAACAATCCACCTATGGTGGAGTTTGGGAATTTCTGTAGCGAATAGCTAAATTATATTATTCCATAACACATGCAGATATAGAAATAGCTTACAGGCAGCCCTGAGAAAGAAAGTCACCTTTTCAACAGGATATACTATACTATGTACATGTTCAACATTTGTACAACACACATATGTGTATTTAAATTGCTACATTTCGATTTATAAATGTCAAACTCACTTCATTCACAATTTTTACATGATCTACTCCAGATAAACTTATTACTGATCATCACTAATCTCTTATTAAACTAGAGATTATTTTTAGCCCAGATAGAAATTTTTAAATCTTATT
Organism: Epiperipatus broadwayi; assembly: GCA_028023455.1. Lineage (NCBI taxonomy): Eukaryota > Metazoa > Onychophora > Udeonychophora > Euonychophora > Peripatidae > Epiperipatus > Epiperipatus broadwayi. The sequence goes on along the minus strand of JAQFVV010000039.1, from coordinate 1,677,229 downwards.
TACAAACTAATACATCTGCTTTTTTAACTAATCACATATACACGAAATAATTCGACTTCATACATCTTTCCATGTGCTATATAACTATATATTTAGAAATGAGTACACACTGAATATGCATCTTGGGGAAGAAAAAAATTTTAAATGAGGAAAGTGAACTCTTTTTTTCATTAACTTTTGTTTTTTTATTCACAGAAAGAAAATGTGAATATGGGGGATGTTTTAAAAAAATTCAAGGCATACATATAAAACAATATTATTTCTCAAAAAAATATTCTCAAGTTAAAGCATAAGGCAATATTTGTATTTTTATATTGGGCTTATCTTAAAATTCAAAACTCAAGAATCTAAAGACCCATGTTCGAATCTCATGCTAGTACTGTCACTGGTCAGGCCAGCAATACCTGAATAAGAAGAATGAACAATATCTCTCGAAATGTTGTGCATATACTAACACGTTTGATGTGCTATTACTAACAGTTGAATGTATTTGGAATATTTAAATAAAGTTATTTTTTTCTTAAGACATTGAATACTCATATTAAATGATGGAAATAGCCCAATATAAAAATAGAACTAGAACAACATCATCACAAGACTTCAGGAAATAATAAGGCAATATGTTTTTTTTATTATTATTTATAGAGAAAATGTGGGACTGTCTTTTCTCTCTACCTCTATTTCTTACATAGGGGTTCACCTGAAACATTTTGGCCAGAAAGCATGGATTTAAATCAATCATACATACTATTTATTTTAAAGCTATTTTTAAATGCTTTGTATTAATAATTGATATGTGTAAAATTGCTTTCAATTTAACCATTGTCAACACGGATTCAAAAATGAAATATGTAATATAAGATATATAGATTGTTTTAATAATGTATAATACATATTATTTATTATTAGATTGGTTTATTAAATAAATTACATATTTCATTCTTAGAATTGATAAGGACAATGTTTAAATTGCATGTAATTTCATACATACCAATCATTAATTTGAAGCCATTTAAAAAAGCTCTAAAATAAATAGTATGACGAATTTAAACACACTTTCTGAGCAAATAGATTCAGACAAACTTCTATATAAAAAAATGAGGTAAAGAGAGAAGAGGTACATTTTTATTTCTATAAATAAAAAAAATATTGTCTTATATTTTGACAGGAGTATTTCAATTACTTAATAAATCAGTTATAGAAGAAATAATGTGGAAAGTGTTAGATATTATTAAAACACAGGGTGTACCTTATAGAAAATGGTACATATGTATAATCAGATCAATATACTGAGCATAAAACAAAATCCTTTGTGCAAATGAAAATATATATTCACAAACATTTAACTATATATGCAAGTGTTAGTTTAAATCAATCCATCTTTCATTTAAGTTCAATCATACCACAAACATCCATCAACCCAGAATTCAGACCAACCTCACATTATGGCTACCCTAAACACATTCACTGAACTTCTTCAAGCACGTATTTAGAGATACTTAACTTCATATAAACATATTTCAAACCTCTATCACACCTTCCTCAAACATATACTCAAAGACATGAAAAAATATAAATGATACCCAAGCTGGGGCATTACATGCTAAACCAGGACTGGCCCAGATCACAATCTCTCACATATATCTTGATCATTTCTGCACTTTTTCAAGCATGTGTTTAGAGATACTTAAACTTAACTTCATATAAATATATTTCAAATCTCTATCACACATTACTGAAACATATAATCAAAGATATGTAAAAAGATAAACCATCCCCATGAAGGGCATTATATGCTAAAGCAGCACTCATCACTTGGCCCAGATCACAATCTCTCACATATATGTTAATCATTTGTTCAGAATATATATATATAGCAAATTACTATAGTTTAATTGGCAGGGTTCGATTTTTCTGCACTACTTTGATACATACTACTTTATATATGTGTGTGTATGTGTGTGCTTATTAAATACTTACATACTTCATTTTCATTATTCCTCCTTAACTTTGTTTTTGATTTTAAATAATTTAAAAGAAATATCATTACTTTTAAATGAGTATATAATTAATCACGATCCTTTATTTTATGAATACTTCAATCTAAATTAAATTAGCCTTCAAAGTTTGATTGATTGAAGTTATTCAATTTTCATCAGTTATCTTATAAACCAACCTTGTCTAAAAATAATTTATGAACATATATCAATACAAAGCATAATTATGATAAGAGTGAGCAAAAACTACCATAACGATCAGTAGAATACATTTGTTTTAAAAAAGAAAAAAAATCTAAATTATTATAACCAACACAATTTTTAAAAAAAAATTCTATGATACTAAAATTTCTAAACATTTTTAAAATTAGTATAAACAATTATTTATTTTTATAATAATCTATGTATATATATGGATAATCTTTTTATAATAGATTAATAGAAGGAGGCTGTCTCAACTGACAGACAGAAGATTAATATACTCATTACTGGAGAAAAATGCAATAAAAAGACATCAACGAATATTTGTTTAACATAATAATAAATAAATTAAGTGATATAAATCTAAATGTTTTTTACATAATTATATAATAGATAAAAATACCCTATAATCAACTGCCTAGTCATGTGACATTAGAAGCCAAGTAACAGATCCACCACAAAAATTCAATTTGATTGGCTGCACTGAAATTTAGTAATTTTTACTTTACTCAACTAAAAATCAATTCAGGAATGCATAGGTCTTGAGTTTAATACCCTAATACTGTGTTAATCCATAAAGCATAATGTCAATATTGAAAAGATGGAATAAAATATACTAACAGTACAGCAAACACTGGAAACATCGTTAGATATACAATTATATATATTTTCTTTTACAACATTTAGAATTCTACATCTTAGTCAAGTCAAACAGTTTAAAAAATCACAAAAAAATATCTACCTGCATTTACAAGAATAATATCCAAAATAATTAAAAACAACAATGAAAAATAAACTGGCATTATTATATCAGTTACAATTAAAATTTTTAAGCATCCTTTAAAACTGGAAATGGGGTAAAAGTGATATATTAAAGCCCAAATATCATGCTGTTACAATGAATAAATAAAAGTTAAGATCAACATTGTGAATTCAGTTGAGTTTTACACAAAAGTAGCACATTCTGCCATGCATGGTGTGCAATATGCATGACTGTATTCATGCAGTCAGTGTGTGTTTGTAATATAATTCTGTATAGATAAAAGTTGACTTGTTGAATGAGTATCTTTTTTTTTTATTAAGGAAAATTAATACAGAGTACATACATAAAACAATGTTACATACGGACTACTTGCACACAAGGTTCGGCTGCTACCCTAGTCTTTAACCAAAATTCTATACGATATCAAACTATATGCAGTCTTGAGCATTTATATTGGGCTTGACATATTTTGATTGGATATAACAAGTTTTCATATTTAAGACAGAAATCATTCACTGTTTACCAAATCTCTTTAATACTGATACAATATGTAAAGTTTGATTCCGCAGATCATGAAATGAGGAAAGCACACCTCCATTCACCCCTCCCCAGATGGTAAGTACATAGGATGTGATACATTGATAGGAAAATTTGTAAAATCAACAATAAGATATTAATAGAAAGAAATTTAGATAAATAATATAGCAGATAATTGGATCTATGTAATGACAAAAACAATTTGCAGAAAAATATTTTGAACTAAGCTCTTAAAAATGCAAGTTAACAACGAAAATAAATAAACGAATGGTTTTATTGTGTGAAAGTTCCTAAAAAGTTTGAGAGCAGGAAGAACCACCACTGGAATAGATCACATGATTTTACATTCCAGAGTTTGACACTCTAGCACTACATTAAGCCATGCAGAGCAATTGACAATGAGATGATTAATAAAATAAAAGAGAAAAATTTGTAAAAGTTTAAAAATATTATATTAGTGAGTAGTTTGAAGCCTGTCCATTAAAGTATAAAAATTGGCTATTTTAATACAAAATGAGCTTTGATTATATATGTGTGTGTGGAGATAACCTGGACCAACTGACGAGTGCTGGTTTAGCATGAAATATGTATATTGGTGATTATTTATCTTTTCGACATGTGGGTGATCAAGTGTATCATCAGTATGAAATAGCATGGATGGTTAAGGGTCGTGTGAAAGTCTGAGTTCAAACCCCCTATATATTGTATTAGTTAAAAGGATTTACACAATGTAATGTAAAGAAATGGTTCATATATGATAGACTGAGATAGACAAACATTCTTACATCCCTTATACCCCAAGATAAAATAATTGCAAATAAAATGAAAATTCTCATGCGTGCACACACAACCCAAATGGGAGTGACAGAAATAACATTAACTAAATCAAGCAGATAAATATGTATGCAAGAAAAACACATATATTGAGGGGGGAAAAGAGTAATAATAATAAAAAAATACTTTATCTATTATTACCACTCTGAATGTTTTTTGCACAATGATAAAGTGTCATGAGGCCTTCGAATCGATTCCAGCTTAGCCATTTCTGGTACTGAATATTTTACAAACTCCCACATAATAAGTCCATTTGATTATTTGTGTTATAAACTGAAGTAAATAAAAATTAAAAAGTCAAAACATGTATAAAATGGAGGTGAAATTATAACAACTGTAGGGAAAAACATAAAGTAGTATTTTTAAAAACATCCCAATACACCCTCATAGGGGAAAAGTGAGAGAAGATAGGACTCATCATACTTGATAATTGCTGGGAAGAGAAAGTTTCACAATTTCCCATCCTTGTTTTACTTTCTCACTAAGAACATCTCAACAGTTGTTTAGCTGTGTTAACTGTGGACCAGTGACCAGAAAAAGCACCCTAAGCCTGTCAAAAAAAATTTCATCCAGTGCACTCCAAACTCATCTCCTAGGAATTGAAAGCAGGTATATTACATCTGGATAATGGTTCATATAGAAAGTTAATAAAGTTCAATTTGTGGTAGAAGGTGGAGTAGAACCCAGAATGTCAAATAGATTTTAGCTGATTGAGTCCTACAAAAGATGTACAATAAAATACAGGTATTCAATATAATAGGTTTAAAATCACAAGTTGAGATGTAAATGACATGGCATAAATATCCTTTAAAAAAAATTGCAATTTTAATTTTTAAGAAAAATGGAAGAACAAAAAATTTCATTGTAATGATGAAGAATAATGTAGTTAAATTCATATTTGTTTCATTGATCTTAAAAAGACTTTTTACAAAATGAATTATAATTATAAATATACTTAGTACCAAGAAAAGTTTATTTATTCATTAAACATGGTATTCTTTAATTCTTTAAATATAGTATGGTTAACATGCCTTCACATAGCTTTAATCATAATCATAACAGAAATACATGCAGTGAATTACGTAATTTATCAAGATAAAAGTTTTCAGTCCACAAATTAGGAAATATAAATGAAACGATTTACATAATCCACTTTTTCGAAAAAGAGATATAGTACTCTTTGTTATGTATAGCATTTGTATTAATATTTCATTAAATAGTTTGAAATATATATAAATTTGACAGATGAATGAGAGGAATTAGCATATGGTCCAAAAAATTGTGATAAGATTGCAGTGTACTTACATCCAATTAAATTAAATTGTCCAAGTCGACTCTCCTTAAATTAAATGAACATGTCCATTTTGAATTGCGCTTACAGGAAAATAAAAGTTAGCACTTTGTTATGAGAATCAATAACAAATATTGTAAGAAAGCAAAATTTATTGGTTTATGATTTGTTGTAATAACCAATAATAAAAGTAACAAAAGTAATTAATCAACCTGACAGTTTCCCTGCTGGTCATAGTATTGGTGCAGATTGGATTCCAGAATAAAAGATTCTACATTAGATTAAGCAGCTAATTCAATGTCATGCATTCCCTTTTCACCTTGATGCTCTTGCAAAGAAACTTAAAATCTTTCAAGTATTCTGTAAATTTTCTTACTCTGAAAGATGATGAGTTTATTAGAAATAATGACATAGATCTTACATTTTGACAGCTCTTAAGCTACCAATGCAATTCTTCATTGTAATAATGAAGTAACATTAATACACTTCATATATCCACCATTAGAAAAAAATTATTTTATAATATTTATTTTTAGTATGACTGATTGCCCTCTGCTTTTTCATTATTATTAATATTATTATTAATTTCTATCAGTAATGAGTGATCTAGGATACAACAGCCTAGAGGCTGGCCATTTTTAGACATTTTCTGGGCTCCTTCCACTTCTCTGGTAGTCAGGAAATCCCAAAATAGGGTTGCGTCAACCTCTTATATTTGCCAGCTCAAACTTGTATCTCAAATCCATTTCTAAACAGATTCATTAAGGATTGAACTGCTTTGGCATAATCACAACAAAGTACTTCCACCATTAAGCCTGTTCCCATCACTGTTCTCTTAAATCTCAAGAGCTTCAGCTAAAAAAAAATCAGCAAGGAATTGGACTTACAAATTCTGTGCCTATTGGACTTACAAATGTTGTGTCTATAGTTAAAGGGTTTAATGTGGTTGCAAGAACCCACAAGACCATTGACCCAATTAGTAAAGTAAGATAACAGATGACATGAGAGACTCATGGCAAACAGCCCTAAACTCATTGAATGAAGAAAAAAGAGGGAGGCAGAAAATATTGTTTCCATTAGAAACAGTACCTAGCCCTTGATTAACCACCATCCTATTACTTGAGCACAGTTTATTTTTATTCATGGTTGACTTTTCTATATAGAGATCATTCCACTATATACCACCAGAAGAGGCCGTCAGTAGTCTTAGTATAAAATATGATACAACTATTCTTAATTCATTTCAAAATAATATTTATATAAAATGTTTCATAATATAAATATTGCAATGTTTTTTTAAACTGAAACTACTTAGCTACATTAATTTACTAATTTTAAACAAGAAATGTAATTATTCAAATGGAAGAAAATAATTATTAATATTTAGTAACAAAAAATATATTTATTTGCGCTCACATATAAATGTACTTGAGTACAAACATATATCGGAGTGCGATCTCATCAATATTTCAAATGGAGAAAGAAAAATGAGTTTCCAATAAAACTTAATAAAATAAATTCACACAAGATTTGCATAATTTATCAATAATTTTATAAAATTATATAAAATAGTTAGAGAAGCATGTACTTTAATAAAACTTCTAAAAATTGATTCATTAAAAAAAAGATGCTAAAAAATTACTTCTAAAAATTGATTCATTAAAAAAAAGATGCTAAAAAATTACAGTGGAGATTTTAAATAAAAGTATTTTATTTATATGCAGTGATGCACTCTTAAATAATTAATTATATTAATAAAACATCCTATGAAGCAGCAATGAGAAAGGAAAACTCATCAACCAGTGAATCAATTTCCACCACAAGGAAAATTAAAAAAAAAAATCTGTCTGGACAAGTGAATAGGATTGTAGTACCAGGATTCACACTTTGATACTTGAATGTTATTTGAACTATTATATAATTATATATTAAAACATTCACAGATCAACAACTGCACCAAATAATACTGTCTATTTAGCACTAAACATGTTATAAAAATGCTTTTATTTGATTTGAGAACTAATGGACTAAAAACAGTGATTCCCTAAATAATATTAGTACATTTCCCAAGAAAAAGTTATCTTTACTTGACAATTTAAGTAACAACTCATTGAGCAAAGGCAATGCTTTTGATTTGGGGGAACTCATAATCATAATGCTCAAACTTATTGGCTTAACTGGTATAATTAAAAAAAAACACAACATTAATATCCAGTGGTTAATATGTATATTCATAATTTTCATATTCGACTTCTAGAACAAGGTTATACAAATTTTTTTGTTTATTGTATGTATCTTATTTGCGATAAACCATGTCTCTTTAAATTTTCTTTTCTGATCATTGCACTCTGCACATACTATTTTAATATTTTGTGGATGTGCCGAGCACAACCATTGGAAAAGAACATTTAAAGAGATATGGTTTATTGCTAATAACACCCACATGATAAGCAACTATTATATAACCTTGTCCCACAAGTGGAATATATAAATTAGGAATTTATATATCAACCATCGGGTACTAACGCTGTCTTTTCTACTAATAACACCAATTTAACATATAAGCATTATGATTAAGTTTGAAGACATTGGTCAGAGAGTTATTAATTAAATTTATCAAATAAAGTTCACATTTTCCTTCAGAAGTATATTAATGTTAGTTATAGAAATATAACTAAAGAAAAGAAGCAAAATTTGATAGAATTAAAAACAGTAGCATTTGTTTTTTTTTTTTTTGCCCTTCACATACAGTTTTGGTTATTACATGGAACTTGAAAGAAAAGTGTGGGGCATTCAGAAATTAATTAATTTCACTCACTAAGTGTAATGCACTAAAAATTGAAAAATGGCACTTTGTTATATTTAATTTGAAATTAAAAACATGGTACATCCATATTATCTTTTATTTTTTTATATCAGATATTTTGCAACAGACTTTTTATAATTATTCATATTCAAATTTAAAAACTGTAACATGTAAACGATATCAGCATATTCCCAAAATTTTCCCACATTACAAAGCATTACAAAAATGTTGACTTTATGAAGGAAATGTTTTTTTTTTTTAAAAAGCAAGTTTTAGCTGAACAATCAAAACAAATTAAGATTTCATTTTTCATTTCTTTTTACTCTAATTAATTATAAATGAGTTTTAGTAAATTACTCATAAAATTCAATGAAAGCGTATTTTTAAAAATATCACACACACTATTGTGTGTCACTGAAAACCTACAAAATGGATATCAATGTGACTTAAAATTCATTCCACCAACACTGTGAGATTGGTCAACTGGTTGGACAACTCTGAAATAATGCCTTTATATTGGTGTCTACTAATGCGTACCAAATTTGAAGAAAATCTATTTGATAGAAATATGTTAAAAATCTGTTAAAAAGATTTGACCGATACAAACAAACAATTAGAAATCTTTAATAAATAAAATAGTCCCTTATAAGTTAAACATCTTTCCAATAGTCTAAGTCAGGGGTCAGCAAACTGTAGCTCGTGTGCCAAATATGGCAATTTGATCAGAATCTCATGCTCTTTTTCTATGATAAACATAAACACATTTTTTATTTCCTATTGGAATTTGTAAATAAATATTTTGATGGCTCTGGAGAGGGAAAATGTGTATTATAACGTTTTTTGAATTCAGTTTTATTAGAGAATAGGAATTATTGTATATGAGGAATATTTAAATATTAAAAATTTGTGAGGGTAAAAGAAAGTTGAAGATCTATCAGTTCCCTTTACAAAGATCTCTAAATGAAGTATTTTGTTATTATTAATACAAGTCCTAAGAAAAAATTTAAAAAAACACTAATTGTTAAAAAAAAAAAAAATTATATTTGTTTTGGGTAAACTTTATATTTCATTTCACAGCAAGATCACTTTGATCAACTGCATATATAATAGATATGATACAATATAATAATGCTAATTCCTGAAAGACTTTACATCACATCACATCAGTACTTCATGAGTTTTATCACACTTTAATATAATTTCAAGTCCATCAGTGTCTTCTCCTCCTTCTTTTACTTAATAAAATGGAATGAATAGAATATTAAGAGAAATAATATATAATAACTCAGAATAGTAACAACAGTCTTTAGAAATATTCATTTAGACTTTTAAAAAATGAGTAAAAAACAAAGCCATACATCTTTATCTAAATTAATAACAGGCCTTATGAAAAAATTGGTCATAGCGATCATTATTCATTTGTACCCATCATTTTGATTTATAGTGAATTATTCATTAAAATATTTGTGTGGAAAAATTTAAACTTTTTTTTTTTTACATCGACTGCCATTTTTTCAAAATGGCGGTCAAAATGGCGGTCACATTGTAAAATTGATAATGTCAGAGGGTAGTGACTTCATTAAAGCTATGGCAATAAAAAATAAAATGGCAACACGGATGCTATAAATATGCAGTACATTACAGGTATTATGTTTTGATTATGAAATTAAAATACAGTTAACATATTTTATCTAATTTTCATCTAGCATCCCCTTCTAAAATAATCTGCGCTTACATTTGACATATTCAAAATAAAATATATTTTTATTATTAGCTATGACTGAACGCAAAAAAAAAATATCAGTTTTATTCAGTAGAGTAAATAATCAAAAACATACTTTGACCATGAACAAATTGAATAAAAAGACTACAAAATCATTATAAAAATAGTTTGAAGATAAGAGGGCTGCTCTTATCTTTATAAAGTGGAATCTTGCATTTAGATTTGTAGAGGTCTCTCTTGTAATAAATTAAGCACTCAAAGTGCATGTACTAAGGTTATAGCCTTATTTATGTATAAAGTCGTTGATTGTAAATTCTTTGATTTTGATCATATGAACAAGCTTGTAACCTCCTCTTCAACTGCTGTTAGTTTATAACACAAACATATACTTGTACAGTAATTTTTTTTTTAAAAAAAAATGGAATTATTATGTTTACATTAGGTTTTTTTTAAATATGTTTATGATGATTTAATAATAATTTGCTCACATTTAAAAAATGAAATTTAATCCAAGAATATTTTAATACCTTTTTTTTTAGCAGGTTTGGTGTACTTATCCAAAGAGAAAAAACTTAATTGTTCTCATTATGAATTTCATTTTATTATTATTTCTTTTTTATGTATTTGGAAAATTCAAATATGTATTTTTAAATTGTTTTCGTTTTTTTTTTTTTTTTTTCAAAGTAATCTTTATTTGCACAAAAAGTTAAATACACATTGTAATGTAGAATTATTGTTTACAAACAGGTGTGACACATTAAAGACTAAGTTGTTATTAAATTAGATGATGAGTATAGGATTAAAAGTAAAATTTTATGTTATGTTACTTATCAGGGGTTATATCTAATTTGGCATATAAATTCCATGGCATGTAAAGTTTGAGGATCATGAATAAACTATGCACATGGCCATTGCTAAATATTTAATTGACTCCATGTTTGCTCAGCAAGGCTAGGCAGGCAGGTTCTTAGATCACTTTCTTTAGCTTTATATAGTAACTTTAAAAAAAGGTCTTCAGTAGAACTGGCCGACTCTCCATCAAATAATACCTTACATCTAATCATCCATATGAGAAAATTTGTGAAAGTGGCCAGGTGGATGGAGCCCAAATTTCCATTTTTGAATGCATCATTAAGGTGGACATTTGTAGAGTTGTATCCTGTAATCCTCTGTAGGGCAATATTCCATAACCGAATCCACCATTCACACTGATAGAATCAAATCTTCTACAAAGGGTATATATGGTATCAATGCTGTGACCCCTCTGATTACAAAGAAACATCCCAGTAGGCAAGGCTCCAAGATTAACCTTAACCAAAAAATCCACAAACTTTGGTTTCAATTTCAGGAACTTAGTCAGCCTTATGAGACAAGGGATTGTTGTTTTAAACTTATATTACTAACAAATCAAGCCCAATTTATAGATTCATAATTTTGAATAAAGATTTTTTAATACTTAAATTGAAAGGGTTGCCTTATGAACCCAAATGGCTACTATGAGATGTTGGAGAAATGTTGAATTGCAAATACAATACTATTTTTTCGAAGCTAATATAATAAAGTCACATGGTCAAAATTTTGATCCAATAAAAGAAGTGGATGACCAATTGAGAGGATAGACTAATATTGTTCTATCTGCAGTTGTTTTGATAATAAATAAATTAATTGATAATACATTTGAATAATTTGTAAAAAATTTAATTTTGTATGCATGAAAAAGGAAGAGAAATAAAATGAAAAATCAATAAACAGAAACAAGTAGTAGTCTAAAAACTAGAATACTATATATATATATATATATGTCAAATGCGTTGACCGGGAAGCGAACCTGGCCAGCTGCTTGGAAGACAGCAATCCTAAGCGCTAGGCCACCAACGCTTGACAAAAGTTAGAGTACTTTGTATAACATACTGTAATAATTTACCCTGACATTTTATTTACTTGATGTTTTTTTTTTAATCTAAGTGACTGAAAATAGATGCACACATGCACTTTATAATCTATGTCGAATTAGCAAATATTTTGACTGGTTGAGATGAATACATTAACCTCAACATATAAAAAATATATACATGTGTTTGTGTGTCTGTATGATGCTATTATATATGTTTTTATTGTATGTAGAAGTTAAGCATTCGATTATTCATGAACTAAAGCTGTACCCTTTCACTTTATATCCCTCTGGCTATCTTTTTTTTATGGGTTTGCTTTATTTTAAAAATAATAAATGTCTGCTTTGTTTGGTATTGGTAATTTTTCTATTTTAATTTTACTCCACATACCCATTATTGGAAAAGTAATAGTGGTTGCAATAAAGAGGCATGAATGATTTTTGAGTTGAAATTTGAAAAAATAATATATATCAGCTTGTTTGTGTTTTCCATTTGTTAATTTTATAGACTCTTAAAATTTTAGAAATGTTAATGATGCAAGGGAGAAAGGTTTCTTATTTAAGGATCAAATTCTTACTATAAGAATATATTTACTTATATGATGTACCTTTAACTTTTGAGTTATTAGACAATTTTGGTTTAAAATAGCCTCAATTTTTAATTTATGATACACCCTATTACTTGTGTAATTAAACCATCTTCAAATGCTTAGTGGCAAACAGCGTATAACGCACTATCACTTCAGCAAATTAATTTTTTTTTTCATTTCTAATCTATATATTACTCAAGAAGAAATGGAGTAAATAGAATCAAATGATAAATGAAAGTCAATAATAAGCTAATATATCAACTATACTAATCATCACAAAATATAATTTTAATTACTCAATTCAAGTCCAGGCTGAAAATATATTATTTACTATTTTTTTATATTCATTCAAGTTTTATTGTTATTTCTAAAATTGTCACGCGTTGGTGGCCGAGTGGTTAGCACAGCCGCCTTACAAGCAATTGTCCCGGGGTTCGCTTCCCGGCGGACGCTTTAACACATTAAAATGCCTATGTTCTAAATTACGCCAAAAGATTTTAAAGTGAATAAAAGTTGTAATTATGATGTTTATAAACAATATGTACCAGATAATAATACAAAGTAAACCTATAGCACAAAAATCTCTCTCAGAAAAACAGCTAATGTAAAGGCATTTCTCAGCAACTTTGCTAATTTCAACGTTTGTTTTTTCCATTATTATTTATCTTCTGACTAAAAATAGATATATCAATGTAGTGATCAATACTAAATAATCTCAATATTACCACATATTCTTTTAAATTCATATAATAAAGATACAATAAAAGACAAATGACCCCCAAAATGCATTTCGTGCTGAACCAGTCCTCATCAGTTGGTCCAGGTCGCCATGCTTCATATATATCTCTAATATATAAAAAATATTTATCTATATTAAATAATTACATTTTCAATTACAAGTGTCAAACTAACTCAACCCACAACTTTGACACCATACATTTTAGTTAAATACAGTAATAATTATTAATAATCATTTATTAAACTAGAGATTGTCTCTAGCACAGATATAAACTTCAAAATTCAATTAAAGATTAATATATCTGATTTTTTTTTTAATTAAGCACATAGACACATGGAGTTAGTTTGACACTTGTAATTCAAATTGTAATTATTTAACATAGATAAATATTTTTTATATAGTAGAGATATATATGAGAGATGGAAACCTGGACCAACTGATGAATGCTAGTTCAGCACGAAATGCATATGGGGGGGGTCTTTATTTGTATAAATTTAAAGAATATGTAGTAGTATTGAGGATATTTAGTATATTTATAAAGATATAAACATAGAAAAGAGAAATGTGAATAACTCCATGTGTTTGTATGCTTAATTTTTAAAAAAATCATGTGTATTAATTAATCTTTAATTGAATTGTGAAGTTTATATCTGTGCTAGATACAATCTCTAGATTAGTAAATGACTAGTAACAGCAATAGCAGATTTCTGACTATTGAATTTTAAGGTAGGCCAGCAACCCCTAAAGTAGAGAGGAAAATCATACCACTCAATGGTTGTGCTAAATATTAAACTTTGTGCTATTACTAACAATAGAATGTACTTAGAAAGTTTGAACAAAGTTTAATTTTTTTTTTTTTTTAAGACATTCTGTCCTTAATATTTGATGATGAAAATAGTCCAATAAATAATTAATAAATATGATATCGTTTCTAATTTATTTTGTTTATATTTTTTTTTACCTTATATATCATAGCATTGTCCGGGAGGCGAACCCACAACCGTCTGCAATTGACTACTTGCTTGCAAGGCCGCTGTGGTGATCTCTCTGCGGTGATCTCTCGGCTAACAACGCTTGAATTTCGGCAATTATTCCATTTCTTTTTAAATCGCCTTTTTATTTGTATTTGTCAACAAACACACACACACACACACATATATATATAAACAGTGAATGTATTGCTTTAAAATAAAAACAAATGTTTAGAAAGAAAATTACAACCATTACTGAAAACTAAATTACAAAAATTAGTTTATAACATCTTTTTTCTTTTTTAAGTCTAAAGTTGATTAGAATCTGAAACCATACATTTATTGAAATAATTTGACATTTTATTCATGACTTTAATAAATTGCTATATGACTGGTAATAATTTTTGAAAGTATATAATAAAAAATATAACTGACCACAACACCGCATAAATAGTTCAAATGTTTGTAATTATTCAATTACATTTGGGTCTCGTTTTACGCGAAAGATAGGTTCCTCAGAAAACATGCGCACATAAAATCACACAAAAATAGATATAACTTACCTTGAAAAAGGGGGATAGGGACTGTGATTTTTCAAAAATCACGTACAAGCAAAGCACCAACATAAAATTACTTTAAAATTCGCTACATTAAAATTCGCGCAAAAAAAAAAAATAAGAAAATAAAATATGACTAAAAAAAATTTTCAAATTTGAAAAAAATTGATACAAGACAAACTTTTTTTAACTATAATATTTAATTTTATTCAAAACAATATATTTTTATGCATAATTTACAGTAATTTACATTTTTTTATACACATTTTAATTATTATTGCTATTTGTCGATAAACAGGTTCATTTGCAAACTGGTAAAAAATCAGATTCTTCACAAAAGGAAATACAACTAGCGCCAATGTCACTCTCACATTTTGTTAATGGTTTTCTGGTGAGAATGTAATAGTAATTAATCTAACAATTAAAAATTAAAGTTGATAAACAGAGCAAAACTCTCCATACAGTATTGCCACCTGTGCTAAACAGAGTAATCAATGGATGCCAGAAGGCTTGTGCATAAAATCCCTATCTAATGCCTACTCATCCAATATCCCCAGACTAGTTTCTGGCTTGTGGCCTTCGTCAGTGAGGAGCTTTGGATCTGAGAGCACTGCATCTAGATCTTAGGATCTAATGCAACCCTCTAGCAACCACCTTTTATCTCTACTTAACTACAAAACTATGAGAATGAAATTGAAAACATAAAAATATTTTCAATCTAAGCTCAATAGCTTATATAGTCATATGGGTCTGAACTCAGTTCAGCACCCATACATTTTGGTGTCTTTGGCTCTTTTACAACCATAGCCACCATTATCCTATTAGGCCGGATTGGTGTTAAACCATTAAGCATCACATGATCACATTACCTATACTAGCACAATAATTGTTGATAAACAGAGCAAAACTCTCCATACAGTATTGCCACCTGTGCTAAACAGAGTAATCAATGGATGCCAGAAGGCTTGTGCAGTATAGGAAATGTGATCATGTGATGCTTAATGGTTTAACACCAATCCTGCCTAATAGGATAATGGTGGCTATGGTTGTAAAAGAGCCAAAGACACCAAAATGTATGGGTGCTGAACTGAGTTCAGACCCATATGACTATATAAGCTATTGAGCTTAGATTGAAAATATTTTTATGTTTTCAATTTCATTCTTATAGTTTTGTAGTTAAGTAGAGATAAAAGGTGGTTGCTAGAGGGTTGCATTAGATCCTAAGATCTAGATGCAGTGCTCTCAGATCCAAAGCTCCTCACTGACGAAGGCCACAAGCCAGAAACTAGTCTGGGGATATTGGATGAGTAGGCATTAGATAGGGATTTTATGCACAAGCCTTCTGCCATCCATTGATTACTCTGTTTAGCACAGGTGGCAATACTGTATGGAGAGTTTTGCTCTGTTTATCAACAATTATTGTGCTAGTATAGGAATTGTGATCATGTGATGCTTAATGGTTTAACACCAATCCTGCCTAATAGGATAATGGTGGCTATGGTTGTAAAAGAGCCAAAGACACCAAAATGTATGGGTGCTGAACTGAGTTCAGACCCATATGACTATATAAGCTATTGAGCTTAGATTGAAAATATTTTTATGTTTTCAATTTCATTCTCATAGTTTTGTAGTTAAGTAGAGATAAAAGGTGGTTGCTAGAGGGTTGCATTAGATCCTAAGATCTAGATGCAGTGCTCTCAGATCCAAAGCTCCTCACTGACGAAGGCCACAAGCCAGAAACTAGTCTGGGGATATTGGATGAGTAGGCATTAGATAGGGATTTTATGCACAAGCCTTCTGGCATCCATTGATTACTCTGTTTAGCACAGGTGGCAATACTGTATGGAGAGTTTTGCTCTGTTTATCAACAATTATTGTGCTAGTATAGGAAATGTGATCATGTGATGCTTAATGGTTTAACACCAATCCTGCCTAATAGGATAATGGTGGCTATGGTTGTAAAAGAGCCAAAGACACCAAAATGTATGGGTGCTGAACTGAGTTCAGACCCATATGACTATATAAGCTATTGAGCTTAGATTGAAAATATTTTTATGTTTTCAATTTCATTCTCATAGTTTTGTAGTTAAGTAGAGATAAAAGGTGGTTGCTAGAGGGTTGCATTAGATCCTAAGATCTAGATGCAGTGCTCTCAGATCCAAAGCTCCTCACTGACGAAGGCCACAAGCCAGAAACTAGTCTGGGGATATTGGATGAGTAGGCATTAGATAGGGATTTTATGCACAAGCCTTCTGGCATCCATTGATTACTCTGTTTAGCACAGGTGGCAATACTGTATGGAGAGTTTTGCTCTGTTTATCAACAATTATTGTGCTAGTATAGGAAATGTGATCATGTGATAAAAATTAAAGTCTTATTTTTGTCTTTAATTTTTAATTTTCAATTTTAATTGTGCCCACTGCTATTACTCATCTTTTAAAAATAAACTTGTGGACACTAAATGATTAATAATTGATTAAACGTTCTTTTTTAAAAAGCAAAAACAGAATGTGATTTAAAATGCAAAATTAACACGCACAATGTTTGAACAAATTTACATTATAATCTTGTAAAATTTCTTGTGTGTGTACATAAAATGTGAAAATCGTGATTTTAATTTCATTACTGCATAAAATCTTACTATTATAAAGCACTGAAAATATTGAAATTACTAAGATGAAAGTCAAATTTCAATAATGTGTTATTACTTTCAATATGAAGTAAGTACACCAAATAAATCCGCGTAAAAAGAGACCCAGGTGTATAAAATATTTAATATCAATTTTAAGTTTATTAATATTGATTAAAAGATACATTCTAGAAACATAAATATTTTTTTTCTCTCAGTGATGAAATGTTTATTCATCCAAAAAAACAGATACAGTAAAATAAATGAAATTATAGGAGCAACATGGTAAAAGGGGAAGAATACATCTAAAAAGGGAATGGGAAGTGGAGAGGGGAAATGGTGTGTAGTCCAGGCTGGTCAGAAATGCACATCTTCATGATTGAGTCCTATGACAGAGGCCGAGAGGATGGGAGTTGGAGGACTGCCCAAGTGTCTGTGAGGAGTGGAGGTGGGGCTAGTTTGGTATCTCGGGTTTTGAGAGTGTGAATTAGGTTCAAAAGCTTTTGATTGACTGGATGTATTCTCTGCTCAAGGGCAATGGCCCATTAGAGAAACCAAATAGCATAGATGAGAAAAACTGATAGTCTAATAGCTTCAAAGACCCCTGTTTCTATGGATTCTTGGAGGTTGAAGATGGTATTCCTGTGTGAGGAAAGGCAGGAGTTGATGACATTTCTCACACCAAGTAGAAAAGAACATTTAAGCAGGAAGTGCTGGAAGGTTTCATTGTCAATTTTAGAGCTGGCATATGGGAGAGATCTTGATGAAACCCCTATGGTTGACCAAAAATTGATTTGTGGAAAGGGAGTGAAGATTGATTTTGAGGAGAAAATCAAGGAATTTTGTCTCAAGGGACCACCTTTTGAATTTGCAGATTAGTTGAGCATTGGTAAGTTTGAGGAATGTAGGGGACACAATGGAGAAGTCTGTGGTCTGGATGATATAACAAATCCAGCCTTTTGTAGGATGTTGGCAATGAGTGAGGTCCATGATCTGGGCCTGCCACTGGGAAAAGGAGTGTCGGTGGGTGTGATAATGACATGCACAAGATTGGCAAGTAAGTGATTTAGGAGGATGAGGATAAAGTTGTGAGATCTGTGGATCAGAAGGATTCAAATATAAAGATTGGAAAATGTTTAATAAAATGTGAATGTGATTTTGTTTGTTTGTTTGTTTTAAATCCTTTATACACAAATAAATGTAACAAATCATTAAAATATAAAAATTCTATTTTTGAAATACAATTGATCATTTGTTAAAAGGTGCAATTGTTCATTTTAATATATAAATACATGTACAGTATTTATAATTTACACTAGGTATAATTAGAGAGTTGAATCTAGATTTGCAAACTCCTTATAGTTATCCACTCCGTGTTATACAACTGATACACATAATCCCATACATGCAAAAAAGGTAAATGATCTCGAATATACATATTTCATGCTGAACCAGCACTCATCAGTTGGTCCAGATTATTATCTCTCACAGATATATGTATAATCAGTGTTTGGTTTATATTAAGATAGCAAATCTTCAAACTTTAATGAGCAGGCTTCAATCTTCTCCACTCCCCAATTCTTTAACCATCCATATCATTAAAATGTAAACTGAGCACTGATTGAAATATAAACTAAAAAATGATTATATATATATATATGTGTGTGAGATGATGATCTGGGCCAACTGATGAGTCCTGGTTCAGCATGAAATACATATATTGGAGGTCATTTATCTTTTTTGTATGTAAGTAAGTTGTCATGTGTATCAATTGCATTTTAAAAAAATTGTTTAATTTATTTAATGTGAATCAAACAAATTCTTAAAAATGAAGGTTTAATTTTTCAACTGATGAAAACGTTTTCATTACTATTCCTGGTGGCAATTATTGTAATCATTCAACTTTTAACTTTAATATTAAATCTTTATTGTGTATTAAAATTAAATAAATTGGACTTGATTTTGTAAAAAATATCAAATTACAAATAAAACATATCCTAAAAAATCACATATGAACTTAGGAGATGTAAAAAAATAAAATAATGAAGATAATGCGTAATGAGAATAATGAACTTTTTTGTGAGTGGATGGTCTAAAGAAAAATCAGTTCTGCCAGTGAAAAAAAAAATTGATGAAATATTTGTTGAATGAACTGTTTTTAAAAACATGAATGAATAGATGTAAACCCATCATAAATCAATCAAATTCTGCTCCAAAATCTAAAGTTGAATTTATATATTTTTTTAAATATTACAAACACTATCAAGTATTGTGTTAAAAATGTTAAAAGAAGGCATTAACAACAATATTACTGCTATATTTTTCTGTTTAGTAATATGTTTAAAAGTGTCAAATTACATTTTTAAAAATAAAACATACTCCAATAAAATAATATAGTAATAATGCATATTTTTCTTTTAAAATAATTATTATACAAATATTATGCAAAAATAATCACAAATATTTAAACAAATTATGAAGGTCATTTTTTGCTGGTCACTAAGAACAAAAAGGTTGTGTGTATAATTACACTAGCAACTGATATCTACCAATCAGTGCTCTAGAAAGCATAGTGCAAATCCTTTGAAGTTATTGTCTCTAGATTTCTGCCCTCTTCAGATTTTTTTAAATAATAAATCAATACACTTCTCCCATCTAAATGAGCCATGAAATCAACAAAATGGCATTACAGTTAGCTTCAGGAGAATGAAGGTTTCATCAGTGTATCTTCCAAATATTTCTAAATGAAGCACTTTGTAATTATTTACTGGAATATTAAAGTAGTATTTTTCAAAGTATCTACAAATATAGAAAATGATTAACTGGGGAGAGGTCACTAAAAATGAAAGAAAATACCTGTGAATGGTTTAGTATATTGACAGAGTATCAGACTCAAAGTCTCGAGTTCCGTGGATCGTGATTAATAAACTAATTACTTTTATGAAAAACCCATCTTTAAAAAAACTAATGCAAGATAAAACTCTATTCTCATAGAAATATTTAAAAAGTATAGGTAACCCAGATATTTCCATCTAGGTACAATATTCTTAATAAAAATAGCTAGTGAGCCACATTAATTGACCAATCTTTGATTGATTAATTAGATTTGCTATGGACCAGCTACCTAAATAAAAAAAAATAAGCCTTTGTAAAAAAAAATGGAGTTTGTCTTACAATCAAACAACAGCATACATTACAAACCCATATAAATGATTATATTAAAAAAATATTTTAAAATACTATACAATTAAAAATTACTTCAGCAATATATATATATATATATATAAAGTAAAAGAGGAAACAATTTATCAAGATTCTTGTCTAAGACCAAACAGCATCTAATTTAATGAAGGCAAGTATAAAATAAAAAATAATGCAAACAATTATAAATACACATCTGATGAAGCAAGAGAGATTCTCAAAAGATGATAATTTTATAATTTTGCTAATCAAACATTAAAGAAAAGAACTATAAAGGATTCTGGAAAGGTATTAACAATGACAAAAATTATGTTATTTTATGTAACTATCATATGGAATACACATAACTGCTTACTATAGTTTCAACCATGGTATTTAGTTTTTAAAAATTCAAGTTTGAACCACACACTTTATTTTCTTTTATCTAAGATATGTGTCCAAGCTTAAATTTTTAATTAAACACAGATAGCATATATTAAACTGTAGCAGTTGATTGTATCCCATCACTATATGAGTTTCATCTAGCTTTATCCATTCTTTAACTTTCATGTGTAGGCAAATATTTTTTCATTTAAGAATTTTTATAAAAGGACTTTTTAAATTATTTTTACTAAATTAATTTGATCTGTTAAAATTATTTTTACTAAATTAATTTGATCTGTTATGAAGAAAAAAAGAGTAAATCATGGACTAAATATTCACAGAAAGATGCAGTCACAACAATGATATATATCAGTCAGTGTGTTAACACTTATTGAACTTTTCCAAATTAAAACAAATAATTTTAAAGCCTTATCTAAACATTGCTCAATACCCATTTACTGATCACTCTATCTATGTACATAATTAAGTTACTTATTTTACGCTGAAAAAACTATCAATATGGTGATTACTGATATAAAAAAAATTTTAAACTTTATTCAGCCCAGATTCAAATACCACGCCATGAACACAGTAGGTGCAAGGTTTCTCTTCTTTAAGAAAAAGATGTTCACAAAAGTATATTTCTAAACAAAAATTACAATATTTTTAAGATTTCACTTAACTGTAGTGGGAAAAAATAATAATAGAAGTGTTAAATTTAAAACATTATGTGGAATTTTCAAAAAAAGTCTCAAGCAATTAATCTCTAAAAGAAAATAATTATATTAAAATATAATTAATTTAAAACAGATGGGATATCAATTTGCCTGTAATCACTATATTATTGGAGTAGATTAAAGGTAAAAACATTATAAAAGATTGACATAAGGAGAAGACAAGCTATATGTTAAAAGCGAGGTGTAATCTGATAGTAAATCATCTATGTATATAAAATCCATGTAAATGTATGAACCTTTATCCATAAGACTATCATATGTCAAATTGTGAACATTTGTCTGTAAGACAGTCATGTGTCACATTCACAACAAATTAAAAAACTATTACGTTTGTCCGTAACACTGTCAAATTCACAAAAAAAAAAAAACTTTTAAATTTGTTTTTATAAATAAATAACTATATCTAACTAAACCATAATTTATATTAGAGAATTTTATGCAAAGAACATAATTCCAACCTTTATATTTACTAATCCTAATATTTTTTTTCATGTGTCAAAGCATCGGCTGGGAAGCGAACCCGTGAACCCAGGACAATTGTTTGTAAGGCGGCTGTTCTGACCACTTGGCCACCAATGCTTGACAATAATCCTAATTTTTATTATGAATCATGTTTAATGTGAAGGAAATAATTCCAGTTTTAACAAACCATAATTTTTATAGTTTTCTATAATGCTATCAAATTCATATATCAAATATAACAGGTATATTTAAAAATTTAAATTTAGATTTATTAATAAAAGCCTCATGTATTAATTTCTTTCCAGGTATGTTTCTGAAGTGTACCAAACAAACTGGGTTATTCAAAACATTTTTTCCCCCAAATTTGTTTAATTTATATTAAATCTTTAAAAAAAAAAAAAAAATTAAAACAACCAATTAAAAAATACAATAGCTTTATATAGGCAGTGTTCACTTGGTAAAAAAATAAACTTCCATTTTTGAACAAACATATCAGATTGTAAAGTGCACCACATAAACTAAAAAAAGCATTAGAAAAATAAAACAAAGTTTGGAAATACTAAAGACCCCAACATCTTTTATACACTATAAGAGCTGGATACGATTTAGAAAAATTCTGAAAAACAAAAGAGGAAAATGGAAAAAATAAACAGACTAAAGAATCTAGATATAATGTATAACAACATTTTAATCAGAAATTTGTGTCTCAAAAACAGGGCGTGAATTTTTCCAAGACAAAAAAGTTTTTTTTTTTTTTCAAATTATTTATTTATTTAAAGATCAGACCACAATGTATATTCTTTTCACTGGTTATAAATTCCAAAGTTGAAACTAGAGGGAGGAAAAATAAAATAAAATAAAAATTATAAAACATTCGATTATTGAATTTTAAAATCTAAAAATTAATTAGTAGATAAAAGCTACTGTTAAAAAAATCTCAATTATAATTGAAAAAATTGAATTTTGTTAAAACAAAATTTTAAAATAATAATAATAATGATAATGAACAATGTATATATACACTGCCCAGTAAAGACAAATTGTATGAGTACATATATTTACTTTTAACATATATTATAACATAGCAAACGTACATTCACTTTTTCTTTTAAAATATATATGTTCTACAATAATATCAACAAATCAAAAATCCTTCTCCTTTTTCTTTTCAAAAACTTTATTTTTTTATATCAATACTGAACATATATATATATGTTTATATAATACCAAACTCCAACGTTTCAACTGTTTTTTTTTTATCCCCATACAGTCATTTTCAATAATGTAAAAGAAAGAGTAAAAATATAGAAGTGGGAGAGAGGTATCCTTGAAAATGACTGTATGGAGATAAAAAAACAGTTGAAACATTGGAGTTTTATATTATATAAACATATATATGTTCAGTATTGATATAAAAAAATAAAGTTTTTGAAAAGAAAAAGGAGATGGATTTTTGATTTGTTGATATGATTTACTTTTAACCAAAGGTTTGATTACTTCTCACATAGTATCATTTATTAAGTTAAAAGTCAAGTACACATTAGGAAAGAAAAAAAAAAACAATATTTAGTATTGATCTATGTGAATAGTATCTAAATTAATGTTCAGATAATTTTCATTAAATCATTATAATACATGATTTTTTTTTCTACAGTACAGGCTTTTTCATATCTGCACTCCAATATGTAATATATAAGGGGTTTGAACTCAGACTGTCACACGATCCTCAACTATCAACGTTATCTCAGAAGATTGTCAACCTTGTCCTAAGAGCTTTTTTTTTTTTAAATTGACACTTATGTTAATTTCTGGTTCAATGTAAAAATAAATAAATATGAAGACAGGTATGAGATAATCTATACTTCAATTTGAAACAGAACCCAAATAAGGTGGAGAAAATGTTTATTATAATTATTATTGATAAAATGACTTACTAAAATGTTAGTACATTATAAACATACATAGATATAGAGGGATTTGAACTTAGAATTTTCAGTCAATATTCGTCTCCACTCCATATCAAACAATCAATACACATGACTACATACATGTGGAAAAGATAAATGATCCCCAATATATGTATTTCAGTGCAGAAACAGCGCTTATAAGCTGAGCCAGATGATAATCTCCCACACATAAACACAATCAGTGCTCAGCTTATATTAAGATAGCAGTTGCTTAAACTTTGATGGACAGACTTCAATCTTCTCACTCTTTCAACAATTAACCAATGATGAGTGCTAGTTCTGCATGAAATATGTATACTGGGGATCATTTTCCTTTTTTCAGATTTACGCGGTCACGTGTATCAGTTGTTTGAGATGGAGTGGAAGATAAATATAGAATGAAAATCCAAAGTTCAAATCCCTCTAGTTAATATAGTAAACATTCAGTATATTGAATGAATAGATTAATTAAATATAAATAAATGCATTAAGAAAAATTTAAATTACAAGACAAACATATGCTAAAACTTTGTCGCAACTTATCTCCAAGTGACTATGCAATAAGTGCCAGCAATTACAAAAATGGAACCAAACAGAAAAAGCATAGCAGTTCATACGGCTCAATACTCAACTAATTTATCATTACTTCAAGAATATCTGTTTTTGTGAAATGTTAATCTCAATAAAAGTTCAGACCATGGTATTTTACAACTGAAAAAAATCACAGGTTGCCATGATTGTTCATGATATGTACAATGGTATATATTAAACCATTATTTATTTATTTCAATTGCAGTGAACTTTTTATTGTCAAATATAATGAAGCAGCATGCAGACCACATGGTTTTAAGTAGGAGTACAATCAAGAAAGCATTCAAAGGATAAAACAGAACTGTCTGTGCGCATATATATATATATTAAATGTAAATGTAGTTAATTGAAATTTTGTGATTTCCGTGTAGGTGGTGCATTATTATTGTTATTATCTCTATTATAATATCTAGAAAATTTGCATACAATATTACCATAATGAGTAGTTAATAAGGTTAACATATGCAAATAAGTAAATGAGTGGGGTTATTGTTAACAGGCAGCAAATGCTGCAAGAGAAAAAAGCATGGGCTAAGTTTGAGTCATTGTATGTAGACTAAGACGTACTGAAAGACTAATAAAATTAGTTGTTAAGTTTGTCGTTGGAGAAGAAACCATCTGGCGTCTGTACGTAAATTTGAGTAATGGAAACTCGTTAGATATGGACTAAGTGAACTACTCTATTAATTATAGTTATTATTTCGTTTATTTTATTTTATTACAAGTAAACAAAGTTGTTTCTTGAGTTTCAAATTTGTGTCTTTGTTTATTTTATTAACATTGACGCTTACCAGGTTGATATCTTCACTCATACCCTCGGATATATCGCAGAAAGTAATTAGCGTGTTATTTAAACAATTGCTTGAAGTTAACTATAAGCTGCCGATAAGATTTTTATGACATTGTGACTTTAATTAAACAGCCACCAATGATCTTTTATAAATGACAAAAAAATTATTAAAATATTTTTTTAAAAATAAATAAATACATATTGCCTACACATAAGATTGGTTTATTAAGCACAGGCGCTCCAAAAGTTTTACACATATATGGTATTACACACTGCTGATACATCCTACTACAATTTTTACAATACAGTTGTGTGTGTAAAAAAAAAAAAAAATTGTAAATAAAATAAAATAAAAAAACAGCTCAACTAATGAAATTAACTTTGTCTACAGAAATTACAAACGTAGTACTGAACTACTCTTTCAACGTCTATAAATATTTTACTTAATTAAAGTAATAATAGAACATAGTAACGAATGATCTTTATTCAAGGGTTTAGACGATGAAATTTTATTGGCAGACTTTTTACCCATTTTTAATTCCATAATTAAAAAATTCATCATTTTTTTTATTTTATGAGTTAGCTAATGATAAATAAATCTCACTCTCAAGTATACAGTGTTAGTGTCTGCACGACCTAATGTTCAAAGAGGCAGTTAACTTCACAGGAGGCAGTAGAAAATGCGATTGGTTAATGCAGCTTTGGCAAAATAATTTATTTCCCTTTTCTTAAAAGAAAGATTCTATTACTTATGAATATTATTAAGCGATCTGCATTAACTCCGAAGTAGAATAAGTTATTCCAGCTGTTGATTGGATTTTTTATAATAATTGCTTCGGAATGATGGAATCAACTCGTCAGTGGTAATTAAATTAGCCAACTCTGCAAATGATAAATATACATTCGGCAATAAATTTTACAGAATGATTAAAAATTTATATTACAGAATATATATATAAAGTAAAAGTTTACCCAAAACATTTTAATATTTATTAAGAATGTTAGTAATTACATTTTAAGTAGATATAAAAAGCATCTTAGATAGTATATGTGAATCTGAAAATAACATCCCCCCCCCTTTTTTTTTAATGTAATCGTTATGGTCATTGTTAAAAGGAAGTTGCCTTGACAACAGTATGAAATTGTTGATTGTTATTGTTGAGAGTAACTGAAATGTACTTCCATTAAGTGTTCATGTTTTAGATCCATAAACAAGAACTGGTAAAATATTTCTCTTAAAACCTTGTCAAACACATAAGAAAAATTTATTTTTAATATTAAATTATTTCTACCAAAAACACTCCGTGTAAGTTTAATTCTATGATTAAATTTTACCCAGTATATTAATTATCTTTCCATGATATTTCTAAATATTAACTTGCTATAATTCATGATTATTAAACTTTATTTTCTTCTTCTGGCAAAATCCATTGAATATGTCTTTAATCTTTTTTTGTGTCAAAGCTCAGCCGGGAAGTGAATGCCGGGACAACTGCTTGTAAGGTGGCTGTGCTAACCACTCGGCCACCAATGCTTGACTCTTTAATCTTTTTTTAGCATTTATTTTTAGTTCTAGATTCATGCTTTTGTCTGACAACTTGCAGCATTTTCTGAAACTCTGAAGCATAATTTCCAAAAATAACATTATCTAAAAAATTTAGATGACTTAAATAATGTCCATTTATTTTTATTTCCTTAGCTTCCCATTTTAATCCACAATATATTTATTGTAAAACTGATGTGAAAAAGTTTTGACAATAAGAACTGACTTGTTGTTATATAGCCTTGCAAAGCTGATCTTCTTATTATGACCACATAAACTAAATGCTAATCTTATTTGTATGATATCAAATAATCTAATCATTTCTGTTGCACGTTAGTATTCTTCAGAATATGATCATATTCTGGATCATTTTTTAATCATAATTAAAATAGTTATAGAATCAAATGTCTCATCACAATCTACAAATCAAAAGCATAATGGCAATTTGTATCCATAATGTCCTTTCTATAACTTATCTCAATATTTGGTTATGATCCACTGTGCTACAATTAATTACAAATTAACTACTTCTTTTGGATAATAAGAATCCAAAGGTTACTGAAGATAAGTTGTAATGACTATGGTGAAGATTTTGTGTGGAACTAATCAAAGATTAATAGGTGTGTATTTGTGTAATAAAATATTTTTTGATCATAATCCTAAAGAGTTAGACAAAATTTAAAAACACACATATAGAGAAAACCTAATTTCTTGACAGCAAGATATATTTTTATAAAAGAAAACCAATCTCGCCAAAATCATTTTTAATAGAAATGAAAATCAGACAATTTTTTATTTTATTGCAAAAATAAGAAAACATGGTAGTTTTTTTTTTCTTACTCAATAAAATATGTGGAAATGTTTTCTCTCAATTTATTATTAAAAAGTATATTACTTTAATTAGTATATTATTATTATTTACATTTTTTTAATTCTTTAATCTTAATTTATATATGCATAGTACATGTATACAGAGACTTCAGATCACTCAAAGAAGTATGAGAGATGCATGTTGGGAGTAACAAGAAGAGATCGAAAATGCAATATATGTGTAAAAGAACAAACAGGTGTTACTGACCTCATTGAAAAAATTAAAAGACTGAAGTAGAGTTGGGCTGGACATACTGCTAGATGAGATGATAATAAGTGAACAATTAAAATCTTAAACCAGATTCCAAGAGATTGTAAGACCCAGAAAGAGACCAGATGTGAGATGAATGGATGAAATAAGAAAGTGTGCAGGGGTGAGGTGGAGAAGAGAAGCTAGAGATCAGAAAATATGAATTGAACTTGGAAAGACCTTCATCCTGCAGTGAATTGATAGTGGTTGATGATGATAATGTGTACATGTATAAAAAATGTATCTGCTATAAATACATGTGAGTATTGACAAATATCATACTCTTGAGGTGCAATAAACAATACATATTTTAATCACAATGTTTATCAACAAAACATGAACTATTATATGATGTAAATATGTTTAAATATAAAAACGGCTTGAAATAAAATATAGCATAATTTGTGGCTTTACTGTATGTCCTAGAATAAATGTTACATTTTTTCAGATGTCTCTAGTAAAAGAAGTTGTAGATATAGTTTTAAAAAGAAGTCCAAAGTTCATGCATTTAGTAAAAAAAAAAGATGTAATAAAATAAATATATTTAATCTATTTAGAAATAATTTTAAGATGTAAATCTCAACTTATTACTCTTTTCAAAAAAGTAAATAATTCTAAAACCCTCGTTGACTTCTGAGTTCAGATGAAAAGGTATACATTAATAAACATAAACTAATTAATTGCACCAAGCCAACTTTCAGCAAAATACTGCCAGAATCAAGTACTTTATTCAGCATTACGATTTGGGCATTGATTAGACAAAAGCTGGCACAGTGCAATTATTTAGTTTTTGTTTATTAATTTATACCTTTTCATCTGAACTCGAAATCAAGGAGTGCTTTAGAATCAAATAATTTTAAGTTGTAAATAAAATATATGAAACGTAATGGTTATATGTTGGCGATATGATTGTTGGAATTAACGTTGTTAATTACATTAATATCTGAACTGTTTACTAGAGGTCATTTAAAATAAGTTACTTATAATTTGCTATGATGTGAATTAATTTAAGTATTTAACAATCCATGGCCGATGAGATGCTTTTGAGGCAATGCGACTTTGAAAATATTGCTTTTTGGTAAAATATGTAAATTTAATTTAATGATATGTTTTTTTTTGTTTGTTTGTTTGTTTATTCTCATGTGTCATAGCATCAGCCGGGAAGCGAACCCGCTAACCCGGGACAACTGCTTGTAAAACAGCTGTCACTGATCTATCGACCAACAATGCTTGACTTGTTTGTTTGTTTTTTGTGTGACATACTTAAAAACAAAAATCGTACCTGAAGATAAAATGTTAGTATAAAACTTAGGTTTAATAATGAATGCAAAGATTTAATGATAAATAGATAAAATGATTAATTACTAATTTTTAATTATTCTAATTACGATTTATTAGTGTGTCATTTTTATAAACCAATTAAACTATGCTCCTAATTAGATTTTTTCCTACTATTAATTATAAAATAGCAAGTATAATTTATATTACAAAAAAAAAAAAAAAAGGAAGTATATAGAAATATTTTGTTAATGCTAATTATTCATTCAATTTACGGCTTTTTTTTATTTATTTATATATAATTTTTTATAAAATACACATTAAAAAAAAAGAAACTTAATTACTGTTATAAGGGTAAATCTACAAAATTGAGGTTACAAAACACATACTGAATTTAAATTAATCTGCTTCAAATTAAATATCAAACTATTATAAATGATGAAAAGAACATCATATTGAAATAGTAATAGCTAAAACGATTAATTTTATTTTTCAAAAACTTTAACTTGTTAAATATATATATATTAACAAATTTATGTTCATGTTTATATTCATTTCAATAGTGTTCTGTCCTATGGATACTTCCAGGGAATAGCTCAATAGAAAGCTCATTTATTTTTTCATTTTTTTCTACTCACTGACCAGATTGTCAATAACAAATATCTCTTCCCAACTCTTATATCATCCAGTAAGGTAAGAATTCTTCAATCTGTCTTTTTATTTCTATGCGCCATTCTCTCTAAACATCCTTCTCTTAATATTTATCCGATCCAGTTTCTCTATACACATTTAATTCCCTCAATTATTTTTTCCAATTTACTTTTCCGGAAACTACCTCATAAGTAATTTTATTCCTTGAACTCATTTTCTCCATTCTTTTTCACAACAACACTTCAAAGACCTCCAACCTATTCCTAATTATTTTATTCAATGTCCAATCATAAAATAATACACTCAATACATACAGCTTAATTTTGCTTACATCTCTCTACAAAGAGGCAGAAAGTATTTTCTTTCTCTTTTAATAAATATCGCATTTGCCATTACTATCTTTTGTATAATTTCATCTGTACTTTTTTCCATTTTCACTGAGCTAAATATCTAAGTATCTAAATCCATTCACTTGTTGAATCATGAATAGTAACTTGTATCACATTTTTTTTATTCTTTACCATTCATATACATTTGGTCATCTCAACATTAATCTTCATTTAATATACCATACAACTTCTTCCAATTTAATTAACATATTCTGGAGATCCTTTTCATACACAGCTATAAAAGACATATAATCTGAAAATCTCATATATTTTATTATTCTACCTCCATTATTAGCTATTCCATAGTTTAAATATTTTTAATCATGTTTTCAAAATAAACATTAAAAAGTGCAGGTAACATTCAACATCGCTCTCTAACATCTCTTTCTATATTCACTTTTTCATTCTCATTATTCTGCTATGACACTTTTGTCCAGTATACATATATCAAATCAATTTTCTTCCTTTCCAAAATACTCTTTATTTTTTTAAGATGATCATAAGGGTATTAGAAAATTATTCTATCAAATGCTTTTTCCAAATCTACAAAACATATACCAATCCTTTTTTTTTCTTTTTCAATATGTGTCTCTCCGATCATTAAACAACACCAACTGCATCTCTTTTGCTTTTTCCTCTATAAAAACCTTATTGTTACTTTCCAATATAATATTACTACTTTCCTATATATTTTTGAGTTAAAATTTATCAATAATATTTTTGAATTGTCATAATTAAAAAACAAAATAAGGAAATTATAAGGAAAAAGGATTTCTACTTTAAACTAGCAATAACTTTCATTATAGGCTTAATACACAGACTGTTTCTCATAAGGGGCCATCCTTCTTCAGAGTACTCACTTATAATAGATAAATAAATGTGCTAGCCTATGTGATATGTGTTATATTTCATATATTCATGATTATATACTAAACATAAAGTCTTATTTGGATTATACCTTATATTATTTTGTTTCAATTTCCAATATTTCGATGAGATAACATTAATCCTTGCCAAAGTCAAGGTCTTAATGAAGATTTATTATATCTTAAGTAATAAAAGAATTGGGTGAGAAATAATAAACTTTTATTAAACCACTTATTCTGAATGATCAGCTATCAAATATATATACGAATGATTATTCTTTACTTCACACTCAACCTCTTTATTACTTAAGAGATAACAGTTCTTCATTACAACCTTAACCTTGACAAAGATGAATGTTATTTCAAGGAAATGTTGGAAATTAAATCAAAATAATGCATGGTATAACTGAAATAAGACACAAATTTTCATATATATGTATGTGTATAAGAATACCAAATATTGCAGACAATAGAAATGCTATATGTGTGTGGGTGTTTTGTTAGCACATATACAGTACAATATTTTTAACATATACACCCAGACACAATTTAAATCAAAAACTATTTGTATTACAACATCAACAAAAATGAAATCGAGAAATAATTAGAAAAGTGACAATGGAATAATAAAATGCATGAAACATACTGTAGCACATTTAAATATATATATATATAAGTGCATGTGTACTTTACTTAAGCATATGTATATAAATAATAAATCATTGATCAATCAAAAAATAATAATTTGTTTCTTTAAAAACTAAATCAATTATTTTTATATTGTAACATATAATTATAAATTTTATTAAACGCACATTATTATATTAAATAATATTTACTAAGGCTGTAAACCTTTAGGAATAAGCGTCTGAAAAATTCGAAGGTAGGGACCTCTACAGGTCTTAGCCACAAGCTTTCGCTAAGAAGAAAAGAGGGAAACTTTCTTTACTTCAACCTACTTTTATATATAAATAAGTGAAGCTGAAGTGGTTAGATCTAAGAGTGTGAAGCTATTCAATACTTCACTAATTAAGTCCACAATTCTTATTATACATTAATACTCACGAAATCTTACGATTTACGAGTCAATGGAAAGATCTTATAGTAAGAAATCTATTACGATAATTTAAAGTTGTAATTATAAATTTTATTAAACGCTTATTCCTAAAGGTTACAGCCTTAATAAATATTATTTAATATAATAATGTGTGTTTAATAAAATTTATAATTACAACTTTAAATTATCATAATAGATTTCTTACTATAAGATCTTTCCATTGACTCATTGTAAATCGTAAGATTTTGTGAGTATTAATGTATAATAAGAATTGTGGACTTAATTGGTGAAGTATTGAATAGCTTCACACTCTTAGATCTAACCACTTCAGCTTCACCTATTTATATATAAAAGTAGGTTGAAGTAAAGACGGTTTTCCTCTTTTCTTCCTAGCAAAGCTTGTGGCTAAGACCTGTAGAGGTCCCTACCTTCGAATTTTTCAGACGCTTATTCCTAAAGGTTACAGCCTTAGTAAATATTATGGTAACATACAAAAAAATATTCAAAAGCTCACAATTGATGAAAGTCATATCCTAGAAACGAATCTGGAAATATTGGATAGGACAGTACTGGATAGGTATTTATTTGTCACTAACATCTGGCATTTGTTGATGTACTGAGAAAAAACAATTTCTATTTAAAATGTGGATGATTCAATCCATTCATATTGAGTATGATTTTTTAATGTTGATTTAATAATGCCATAAAATTCCTATGTACACAAAAAAACTTCAAACAAATATCCAGATGCTGACTATATTTTGTGTCACATATAGTTCGGTATGTTTTGATTTTTTCAATAAAGCAAATCATAACTTTTTGTACATATGATTGCTATGTGTTAAGATACTATTTCCAGGGGGGGTAGGGTGTGTGTATTGATGCAATTGAACTTAAGTGTCTTCCATGCACTTTAAAATCAACAAATCATTCATGGACAGACAAAGTACATGTCAATCCCATATATGCACATTGAAATCAATGTTTTAGCATTATAACAGTATTTCATTCATATAAAGTTAATATTTTCTATACTCTAGTTTTATTGTATTTTAAAATGTGGTCTCATCCATTAATAAAATTTTAATAATTCCTTTAGTGTTTTACATTTAGAGAATAATTTCTTTACTCTCTAAAAAATAAAATAGCCTATATATAAATCCTAGTAATTTTTTTTCAATTTTCTAATAGTAATTTGACTTTGTAACTCCTTCACATTCATTCTTAGTTATAGGATTGTATATACATATGTTCTCATGTTGAATATGTTAATGATATAACTCATGGGGTAAGGTTGAAATGCAATTCATTTCCAGTTTAGGTTAATTAAGATTTCTCACAACTTGATAAACAAATTAGAAAAGAGAGATTGATTAATCAAAAGAGTGAAAAACATAAAGCCAAAAAGTACAGAGTATCACAATGAATGAAGAAGAATGAGAAAAACTAATCCAGTAGTGATAGTTTATCAGGAGCACATCATTTACTCATATAAAGACTACTATATCTGGCTGTTATTATTTTTCAATTGGACTTGCTTTAAATTTATATTTCAAATAACTAATCAGAGAACTAGTTACCGAATATTATTAATTATTTACTATCCCATTAGCATATGCAATAGATAAATATTATTTTACAATGTAACATTATTATTATTGCCCTAATGCATACATACAAAATAATAATGATCTGTATGGTCTGTTTAAGAAACCCTAGATCTACTTTGCAACAATCAGAAGTAGATATCACTACAATATAATCAGTACCATCAGCATATGATAAAGTCCAGCATCCCTTGCTAGTTATTTTCTATTAAAAATAGTCATTTCTTTCAATACATATACTGCTTTAAAGAAATACTCCTAGGTTTAAATATTAGTGGACCACTAGCATTTCATTGGTCAGTCTCACATATTAGTTAATCCTGAAATCAATAACTAATTTTAATATACTTCATAGATGACATATCAGGCTTAAGTTGTACTTTTTAACTAATTCTTATATGACCCTTTTGGAATTTAATTGATTACTACTAAATGCTTAACCACTTATAACACCAATTAATATTTTTTATTTAATATAAAGCGTCTATTTTCTGTTAACTATTTTTTATTTTATAATTAATATATAAGGGATTTGAACTCAGACTTTCACATGACCCTCAACTCTCCATGCCATCTCATATTGCTGACCCACCTATCATACATATGTTGAAAATGGGTTTCAAACTTAGACTTTCACATATGATAAGGTGGCTCAGCAATGAGATGGCATGGAGAATTGAGGGTCATGTGAAAGTCTGAATTTGAATCCTTTATATATTACATTATACATGTGCAGGTGTGTGTAAGCCTGTACAGTGTATTAATTTATAATTAATGTATTTTAATAACCATAAAATATATTTCTGCAATTATTAACTTTACTCTTCACATCTAAGTTCGAACACTTTCATAGCATAGCTCGTAGACCAACATTACTTCTGTGAAGATAATTCATCATTGACAGATGTATCATTATTAGCCTTTTGCATATAATTATAAATTATTATTATTATTTCATTATAATTTAGAAGAAAAAACTATCAGACAAAGAAATTTAAAAAACAAATAAATCTAGGCAAGAATTTAATTTTACATATACATTTTTATTAAATCCTAACTAAAAAATAAATAGAAAATGTAATCTAGTAATCAAAAGTTTACTGAAAAAGTTAAACGATTATTTCTGCATAGCATAAATTAAAAATTAAAATGAAAAAATTCTTAAAATGACAGTTTATATAAATAAAGCGAACAGCATTTTATTAGATATTTATTTATTCAATATACAAATCAATTTTGATTTTATTTTGCAAAAGATTATTTAAAAAGAAAATAAAGTTGATTTCGTAATTTTATATTTATACAATTTTATAACAGTTAGTGATGTAATTCTATCTTTCTCTGAGATCCAGATTTAAAATGAAATATTAAATCATAATAAAATGTATTTTTAACACTTTTGATTCAAATATATAGGCAGTAAAATCGCAAAAAAAAAAAAAAAGTTCAATAATTAAGAATTATGTTTAGAATGTTCATAATGTTTTAAAGGCACCTTAAAAAATCTCCTTTTTTTATCAAGCGTTGGTGGCCTAGCGGTTAGCATAACTGCCTTACAAGCAGCCGACCCGGGTTCGCTTCCCGGTCAAAGCTTTGACATATGAAAAAAAAAAAAAATTAATTAATGTTCAAAATACAAATGTTCTTTAGCCAATGACAAAAGAACAATTATCAGCAACCTTCAGCTTTGATGGTTGTCACTTGAGAATGTAATCCAGTTTAAATATGTGGGTAATTTTATAATTAGAAATGTGGAGGTAGATACTGAGATCCAACACAGACTCGATGTGTTGCTGCTGCTTTGAATACCTTAAAAGATAAAGTATTTCATCATTGGGAATTAAGTAAATGCAACCAAATTAGAAGTATGTAAAGCTGTCATTTTAATAATTCATTGTATGGATGTAAAACGTGGACATACTATCAGTACATTACAAAAACATTAGAAATTGTCGTTTAAGGATGGACTATAAAATTTTAAAAATATACTTGCACGATCGGAAAACCAATCAATATGTTCTTTAAGCTTGTAGGAAATGATACTATTGAGTCACTATTGTAAAATCATATTTTTGTTGGATTGGACAGGTAACATGAATGAACAATCGATGACTTCCTAAAATGATGTTTTATGGTAAACTTGAGCATGATTTTCATGGGAGATATAGACCCCATCTATGATGTAAGCATTGTCCCAAAGATATTCAAAAGAAGTTTCCATACATCAAATATTTCCACTGGAAAAATATAGCAGAGAACAGAATACATTGGAGACATACAATTAAACATGGTATTGAAGTATATGAGAAAGAAAAATTTTCAGCTGAGAAATCAAGAAGACGATATTGTAAAATATTAAATGAACATAAAAATGAGCCAGCATCTGTGTTTCACAGACTGTTTTTGTATAATCATCATAAAACTCAGTTTAGAGTAGTTTTGTTCTCTCCCTCCCCCCCTTTCATTTTTTTTTTTTTTTTTTGTAATTGGAAAGTTAATATTCTTTTCTTTTTTTTTTTACTCGTGTGTCATAGCAACAGCCGGGAAGCGAACCCGCTAATCCAGGACAACTGCTTATAAAGCTGCTGCTGACCTCTCGACCACCAATGCTTGACAAATATTCATTTTTGAGTGTCTATATTATGTCTATTCAAATTTCTTGTGTAATGTGACTTCAACTATATAATTCTAAATACTTGTAAACAACACACAAATGTAAATGTAAATGAAATTAAAATGGAATATAATATATTAGTTTATATTTATATAATCCTGTCTGTAAATGAAAAAATAGAGAGTCCACTTTTTCATTTATTGATGAGTTTCTATTACTAAATTCCACTTTAATAAACAATATATAGTAACAGAGGGGGCCAATGATGTTTTTGAAAGGAAATTCTCAATTTGCACTTTTCTAAAAACAAAAAAGACTTTAAAGGAACTTTTAATCTAACAGACACTTATTTATAATTTCATTGGGCAATTTTTGTTTATTAAAATTAGTATATGATATTCCTTTTTGTTTTTACATTAAAGATAATACAGCATTTATACTATATTCATAACATTTGAATCAATGTCATGAAACAGATATTAATATTTATCGACAATAGCAAAAAGGTGTTATAATAAGCATTTTTAATATAGATGCATATATATGGGCGAATATGTATATATACATAGTAAAACTAAATGCAACCAATACACACAAATATATGTGTGTGAACAAATACACTAAATAAAAATATTAATATTTTTTTATATATTTCAATTGTTTCTTTTTTTAATCATGAGTAATTAAAATAATGGTCCTGTAATTTTTTTTAAAAAAAAGTTTATATATATAATTTAACCATTAAATTGCAGTATTAAAAATGAAACTTTGCATATTAAACACTAGAATTATAGTAATATAAAATGTTAATAATAATTGCAAGTTAGAGAGTCAGATTTAAATCAATTAGGTTAACAAAAAGATAATTATTTACAAGCTTATACTAGAAGAGGGCTCAGCAAACTATTTCACACAAAGAGCCATTAGTTTAAATCCCCCCCCCCCCGTTGAAAATCCTCAAAGAAAGAGGTATCCCTTTCCTCTACAAAAGAGTAGCAAGTAAAGACCTGAAAAATACAAATTTCTGAATGGCTGGGGGAATCCTTGAATATTTATTTTAGTAAATGAACCTAATAGAAAATGTGTACATCCTAAGAAAATACAAATTTTCTTAATAATAAATCAATAAAATTAACAAAATTACTTTAACAGTTTGATTCATTCACAAATTTATAATAATTAAATATTCATCATATACAATAATTACAATTAGCAATTATACTGCGCTAACAAACGCTTGTTGGTCAAGTTAGGAAAATCGTAATTAAATATCAGGCTTGGCGCTTTCAAGGTCTTTTACCTCATATTCATAGCCAAAGAATTAGAAACGTAGTGTTGACATTTACTAATATATGAAAATTAGTCTTCATATGCAAAATATAAGGCTGAATTCAAGAAACAATGTTTCACATTTTTCCTCTCCTATAGAGATCAAAATATTTATTTACAAATTACAAGAGTAAATAAAAAATGTGTTTATGTTTATTACAATAAAAAGAGCCACAATATTGGAATCAAAGAGCCACATTAGGGTCTTGAGCTGTGGTTTTCCAACCCCTGTACTAAAATATCAAAAATATAGTACAGAGATTAATACTAAACAACTTCAAAAACCTTTCAAATTAATTAGCACAATTTTCAAGTAATGTTGGTGGATTGTATCAATTATTTAGGTATAAATGGGGATAACAGAATATATAAAATTTATCACACACCTAAAAAAAAAATGTCCCCATATGCACCATTAAATTTTAGAAGTAAAATAATCATGGTGTTTGATCAAAAAAACTGCTCTAAAGTGATAGGTAAATGTATAACACGTGATTTTTTAATTTTATCTTACTGATTAATAAAACAAAATCCTTTCTTTGGAGACGATGCTGGTAGTTCTTCACCTTTCCATCACTCTCCCGTAACTACCTGTAGCACTATTTTGCTGGATTTTGTATTAACCTTTTAAGCGCGAATTATATAATTTGGCCAAATGAGTTAAAAATCAAAACTTTTAATTGGCCAAATCACAACTTTAACAAAACCAATTGTTAAAATAGATTCATCTTTTAATAATATAAATACGTTAGATTCGTTTGTAAAAAGTATATTAATAATTTGTCAGATTATGAAAGTAAACGAAAGTCTTTTCAAAAATAAAATTTGATTTATAATTTAAAAAATATTCAATTGCGGTGAAATAAAAGTAACCCTATTTTGACCAACCAAAAAGATTTCTGACGTAATCATTTTTTTTTCACTTTTACGATACGATAAATATGTAGCAATAAGTAAATAATTCTTGGTAACCCCTTAACTATTTTTCTAAAATAATTTGATTTTTAGTATTATTTTATCAATAATAATTTGTAATTCAAATATTGTTTAAAATGTTGTAAACATTCGTTTATCATTTTCGAAATAAAACACAAAACGAACATAACTTTTTACTTTTTGGCAGCCATATTCCTTCTTGACAGAATTCTGACAGCCAATAGGATTCAAGAAAAGGTGGTGAGAAGGCGGTGCTTTGATTTTGTTTTACATATATGGTCATTTTTATTGATTTTTTACTTGTAAAATAATTCTGAAGAGGGCACCATCTTACAGAACTTTTGATTTTCTTTTCAATGACGTATAATATGTATACGTGGGATAAAAAGTAGCCAATTTAGAGTGACATAAAATCTTCTCATTTTTTTTATGAATCAGGCAGCTGAAGAGTTAATTTGAAGATAAAAAGTGAAAAGTAAATAATATTGATTTATTAGTTCAAAATAAAATCTGAAGATGTTAGTATTTCACAAATGTGATTTTTTTCAAAAGACTCAAAGTTCTACACAAAAATGCTGATTGATAGATCTTTGAGGAACAGCTTCATTTCTATTGTATTTAGGAATGAGCAAAAAAAATTTTTAATCATTGTTTATTTAAATATTAATAATATTTTTACAAAATATTTTAAGTAAGTATTAAAAATAAAACATTTTCATAATTGTATTTTTTTACATATATATATATATATTATGTCATTTTTAAAAATACAAGTTAAAAAATTTGAAATGACTAGAAAAAGGAAAATTACGATTATTTAGCTCTTTTAAATATGATAGCACTGAAATTTTAGAACAGAATTTCATAGCTTTATGATGACTTTATATATAGTTTTCATTTGCATTCAACAATGATTTTATTTTATATTTTTCAATCAGTAATCTGTCAATAAGAGAAAAATAGTTGTTCTCATAATGTATTTCCACTTTATAAATTTTCTATATTTGTAAAGTTCAAATATAATTTTTTAGTATGTATTTGATTTATAAACTCATGTCTAAACAATCAAGTCCATTTTATTAAATTCTAATATAGAATAACAATGTAAGGACTAAAACAAGGAATAGAATACAAAAATCATCAGGATAAAGAACAAAGGAAATGTCTCTCCATTGGAAAAATATATAACTAGTAATAAGAAAATAAATTATTTCTTTGTTACTGCTCATAACACAAGTTGAATTAAGAAAAAAATAAACCTGTTATTTAAAAAGATTCTAATAGTAATTTAGTGCCGGTGCAATTTACTGTAAAAATAAGATAACATAGTCAAAAAATAATATTCCATTAATTCTCAGTTAAGTAATGTTTTCAAAAAATTATATAAAAAAAAGTAAATACAGAGTTCCTTCAGTCATTTGAATA
Organism: Epiperipatus broadwayi; assembly: GCA_028023455.1. Lineage (NCBI taxonomy): Eukaryota > Metazoa > Onychophora > Udeonychophora > Euonychophora > Peripatidae > Epiperipatus > Epiperipatus broadwayi. The sequence continues at coordinate 1,636,795 of JAQFVV010000039.1, read as the reverse complement.
CTCAAAAGTAACTGGAATTTTCAATTTAATAAGGAATTATTTATATTATTTATAGTATAAATTTTTAAAAAGAGAGACACAATAGGTTCAAACACAAAAGATTTAGCGGACTTCAATAGCATAATTTAATTGAAGAAACGGCCACTTTTCTTTTGCATTTTTTTATTATTTTCTTTTATCAACTAAACCGCTATGGATATTTTAATAATTATAGAATCTCATGGATTAACACAAAGTTAAAGAAAATTAATCCACTGGTAGATTATAAAAAGTATAGTTCAGTATAATAAATTTCAAAACATAACAAAAATTAAAAAATATATGTTAATAATAATTTAAATTATATTATGCAGAATGATTTTAATCTGTAATAAAGCTTTTTTTACTACTCTAATGTCATATGACCTCTCAAGCGACCAATCAATTATTTTCATTGCTAAAGTTTAAAAAAAATAATTTCTCAAACAATAATTTACATATTTTTTGGAATAATGCTTATAGTCGTTTTTTTTATTTAACTAAAATATACTTTTATCTATATACCAAGATAATAATTTTATTTACACTTATATAAAAAAATAGTAAGATTCATTAACAACAAAATATATCATGATTTTTCAAATTTTGTTATTTAAAATTTAAAGCAAAAATCATTTAAAAATTTGCCATAACTAAATCATGCACAAAGAAAAAAATTAAATGCTTCAAACATGTACTTTTTTTTCTCATGTGTCATAGCATCAGCCAAGAAGTGAACCCACTAACCTGGGACAACTGCTTGTAAAGCAGCTGTCACTGACCTCTCAACCACCAATGCTTGACAAACATGTATTTTTCTAAATAATTTTGAACAAATATTAAATTTACTTTAAAAATCTTATTATTTAAGTAATTCCTCATTCTTTCAAATTATAGTTTGATATGCAAAAAAAAATTGTATATAAATAAAATAAAAGCTATAAATATATATGTAATCAATTTTTAAAAAATCATTTTATTATTGTTTTTTTAAATATATATATACTATACAATTTACTATGCAAAAAAAAAAATCTAATATAATTTAAAGAATAGAATAGCATGATAATCTATATGACTGAGTGCAATCTAATTAATTTTTTTAATTAATAATATAGAAGATAATTATAAAATAACAATAAAAATCCATATTTTAAAAATGTATTAACAATCATCAGTGGATTCTATAGGGTAAATAATAATTCAAAATCTTTACGTAATTTTCTTTTGTTATTATTTGAAGGAACATGTTTTAAATAAAATCAATTGAAAGATAAAATCAAAAAGTAAAAATTTTGTGTAATAAAAAAAGATAACTAATGGCAAGCTATTATACTACCTACTTATTTAATATGCAAATTGATCCAGAATAAGAAGCATAGCCATAATAAATAAAGAAAGCATCCATATTGCTCTTTATAGTTCAAAACTTTAATATTTTATTTATATAGTCATCAGTGAAAATATTAGGTATTTTTGTTGTTTTTATAATTATTTCAAAGATAGATTTATTATTATATGAATAAGTAGGTAAAAATGGTTTTTAAGCTGTTAACAATTTGACATTCTATTTTGTTCCACCTGGTGAGAGTTTTTGAAAATACTCAACCTTTCACTTCTGTATAAAAATCTTTATTTTATACTAAAACTCAATAAGTTGGATTTAATTTCTTTTAATTTAATTTTATAAGCAAATAATGTTCTAAAAAATAACATGATGTTTTTAATATTTAATAACTGATTTTCAAATCAAATAATGTTCCATACATATCAACAACAAAGATAATACAAACACTTTCTGATAATGAATGAAATATTTTTTTATATATTTAGTTTTTTTTAATGTTAATGAATGATGGCAGATTTACTATGATATATTGAGTTTCACTTTAAAATCTGATATTTCATTATAATAATATTTGAACAGATTTTAATACTGTGTCAATTCTGACAGACAATGACATTACCCACACTGTAGATTTTTGTTTATATTAGGGTCAAGTTTATTAACTTTTATTTCTAAAAATAAAAGATAAATGAATAAATTGTAAGTGCACATGTGAATTCTTTTTTCTTTTAAAAATAATCAGCCACTTAGTGTGCAAAAATAATCAAAAATATTTTATAAACAAACAAAAAAATTCATGTCCTTTATATCAAAATTTCTGCATGAAAATGAGACTTGAAAGAAATCCCCAGAAGCATTTACTTCTCTGTCAAACAGTAGCTATACCTCTTATATCTAAGCTGAATAATCCTTATATCTAAATTGACTATCCACAACATACTGACCTCTTCAGATTGTTTTCAAATACAAAATCAATAAAAGCACTGTGGGAATTTTTATTTTGTAAAAAAACAAAATCATTATGACTTACCATAATTTTAATATAGTACTTTAACATTAGGGCCAGCCATGCTTTTTGAAATAAACAAGGAATGTTTCATAACAATTGGTAGATCAAGAAGATTAATAGTCTATCTCAAAACAGAAATCTATCTAGCAGCCTTATGAAAAAAATACTGAAGACAATATTAAGAAAACTAAACAAATGATATGTAATGATAATTTACATTTTATATATTCTTTAGCTAATAGAAATTAGATACCTATTTCCTGACCAATTAAGGAGTTATTACATGGAATTTTAAAAAGTTATATGCCTTTCTGGAATATGAATAAATTTCACAGCTCTTAATAGCTAAGAACTCTAGATCACAAACAAAGCTGATGGATATGTTTACCATTACATTTTATATACATCATTATCATTATCAATTTACTACAAAATGAGAAGCTCAAAAATTAACCCAGTTTGTCTGATCCATAGTCTCTCATCTTCACTCATACTATCAAACTTTCTTATTTCCTCTATCCATCTAGTATGTGGCTTCTTTCTAGGCCTGTTACCATTTGTCAGGATCCTCCAATTTACAATTTCAACTGTCCATCTATTAGCATCTCTTCTAGCAAAGTATCCATTCCAGATCCATTTCAATCTCTTAATTATTTCAATGATGTCATTGAGAACTTATTTATTCACTCACATATATATTCCATTTTCCATTATTTCTTGTTATTCCTAATATATATTTCTTCATATTGTTTGACTCAAGGTTTGTAATGATGGTACTTTGGTGATTACATCATCTAATATTAAATACTGAATGTCTTTTAAAAAAATTCAAACTTTTATTTAAGCTTTCCAAATACATTCCACCCACGATGTTTCAAGTGGTAGTCTTCTCTCTTTTTTGGGGTTTTGCTGGCCTAACCAGCGCAACACTAGCATAGGAATCGAATCTGGATCTCAAGCTAACAACACCTGAAGACAAAAGACAAAGAATATCATTCGAAATGTTGTTATATATTAACCTGGGTGCTATTATTAACAGTTGAATATATATGGAAAGTTTAAATAAAAATATGAATTCGATGGAAGTATTCCAATATATAATTACCATTTTTCTATATTTTTTGAATGGTCTAATGTCTGTATTAATCTTCAATATACATGTACACTGCTAATACTTTTATAACTTAATTTTTTTTTCAATAGCTTACTTAAGTCCTCTTAGCTTACATACGACTGTGTTATATTCTTTAAATATAAAAAATATAATACATATACAAAAAAAGTTCAAATCAATGCTTTTTTAATATTCATCAGTGTTCAAATTTAGACCTATTCACCACTTAGTATAATAAAAATTTATTATAAAAATATTCTGTGTATATATCGAGGTATATAAATAAATAAATTGAAACAGTTTTTTTTTTTTTTTAAGCACAGCTATGTGATAATTTTAAGAAATAAATTAACAGCATAGTTGTTTTGTTTTTTTAAATAAGTGGAATATGACATTTAATCTTAATTTGTTAATTACACGCTTAAATTCCTTCTTTAAATTAGTTTCAAAAAAACTATATATATATCAACAACCAGAAAAATTGTTTTAAATTAAAAATCTAACCGAAGAATATTATAGTTGAACTAACTATTGATTGCTTTTTTTAAAAGAAATAAAATGGGAAGATGAGAATAAAAATACAGGCTAGTGAAAAGCCACCAATGACATAATGAAAACAAAATGTATTTACTTCAGTAAAAAGGCAAAATAATTATTGTTCTCCTCACACAATAATTCAAAATAAGAGAAAAGGATAGGACTAGCCATTAGGACGTGTTGAAAAATAAAAAGAAATTACAAGTAAAAAGAAATAAATTGAAAATGTATAATAATTTTTATTAGTCATTCATTAGATTATAGATTATTCAATAATGAATAATATTTCGATAGTGTAATGTTCACTTCATCACACTCACGCTTACACTACAGAAATATTATTATTCACTATTGAATAATCTCTAGTTAAATAAATGACTAATAAAAATTATTACTATACTTCAATTAATTGGTAGTTCGTGTTAAAGTTATGAGGGCAGCAAGTTTGACTCTTTTAGATTAAATTATAGTAATTTGTTATCTATATACACTGAACAATGATAGAGATGCATGTAAAAGATTGTCGTCTGGGCCAACTGATAAGTGCTGGTTCAGCATAAAATGTGTATCTTGGGAATCATCCATCTTTTCTACATGTCTTTGGTCGTATGTTTATGATTACATCCCTCCACAAGATACTAAAAGTGGATAGAAACTAGTCTCTAATTTTAATTGAGAGTGGCGTAATGAAAATTACCCTACAGAAACATTATATCGAAAATGCATTTCAAGAAAACTGAAATTATATGAAGAAAAAGACAGTATACAATGAAAAATAAAAGCAGAATAAAAATGAATGATGGTTGATCTTAAAAAAATAAATAGTAATGAAAATAAAAATGAAAAAAAATAAAAAGGCTAAAAAAAAGTGCAATTTAGAATACATGACTTGCTTTGACGCACATCTCAAACTAATGATGTTACATATGCAGAAAAAAAATTTAAAATGATGCAGTTTAATTTGAAATATTTCCTAATATGGGTTATTTGTATCTATATACTATTTAGATTTGAATATACTCTTTTCATTTTTAAGATCAAAAAACGCAGTTTTAGCGTTTTCAAGATTAAATCACCATCTAAATTTTAAAAAGGCAATATAATGACAACGTTATTAAATATTGTTATGTCAATTGATGCATCATTGTTCAAAGGATAACCTAAATACTCTTATCATCCTTACAAATATATATAAAAATTGCTATCGCTGCCTTAATAAGATCATTTATGAGATAAATATAATCATTATTATTATCTTTTGTAAAAAAAAAAATAATAATATAATTTGACATTTCTTTTTAGAATTAAAAAAAAAAACGTTCAGGATAATTTGAACTATGGATTTTGGTTTTTTTCTCTATTCATTTTGAGTTTAGGATTAAAATTTTGTATTTAATTACACTAATAAGTCACATAGTAGTATGAGTTTATCTTTGTTTCCTGCTCCTGCCTCCTCCTCATCACAAAAAAAAGAAGTTATATTAAGCCTCACCGTAGAATGACTCCATCAATTTCTCCTTCTCCTCCTTCTCATCATCATCATCATCATCAGAAAACGAATTATAATGTCACACAATAGTAGGAATGTCATCTCCTCATTAACCTCATCATCACAAAAATGAAGTGATAATAAATCATAAAATAGTATGATTCCATCATCTCCTCTTTCTCCTTTCCTCCCTTCTTATCATCATCACAAAAAAGGAGTTATAACAAGTAACACAATAGTATGACTCCATCATCTCTCTCTCCCTTCTCATCATCATCACAAAAAAAAGTTATGTCACACAATAGTATGAATCTATCATATTCCTCTTCTTTCTGTTCCTCTTTCTCACTTATCACAAAAAAAAAACAGTTATCATTTGCTCCTCCTCATCATCACAAAAAAGAAGTTATAATAATCCACATAGAATTATGACTCCATCATCTCCTCCACCTGCTTCTCCCTCCTTCTTATCGTCATCACAAAAAGAAGTTATAATAAGTGACACAATATTATGACTCTTCTCCTCTTCATTATTATTATTTATAATAGAATAAAAACACTTTTGCATATTAAAATGAAAAGAAAAAAAAACAAAATTTGAGAAAAAACATAATGAATCATATCAAGAATCTAATATTGGAAAAAAAAAAGCAAACTCCCCAACTAACTATAGATCAATAAGGATACAATATTTCAATAATACAAGAAACTCAATTATATATATATATACGTGTGTGTGTATGTGTGTTTAAAAAAATCAAGTCATATGTCACATGACCTAATTTAATAAGTTTCTATTAAAAATGCTATATAATGAGCTTGCAGAAACTGGTCTGAGGTTGGGGATATTCTGAAAAGCTTCTTGAGAGCTATCTGCAAACTCATTATAAAACACACACACATATATAATAAAAAATTCAAAACTGCCTAACCCTATACTAGTAATAAATAAAATACAAAACCATAAAACAATACACATGAGGTCTATTTGTTTAGTAGATGAAACCATGGTCGTGTAAGGGTTTTGGTACAGTTGGATTTTTATCTAGTATTGTATTGTTTTATGGTTTTGTATTATATATATATATAGCTAATAAATGAAGTGATTTTATATTAAATGGCAAATTCTGCTTGCTAGCTTTTCCCTAAGTTGAATACAAAACACTAAATAAAATTTGTGGCAATTTGTCTCAATAATTACTCAAATATCCCTAATGTGTGTTTGTTTTTAGTCAGATCAGTAGCTCTCACAATTAAAAACTTACTGATACGTAGATATGATTGCCACATTAAAAAAAGGTTTCCATTTTTTTTTTTATCGTTCAATTAAAAAAGTAAAATCAATGATTTATAAACATAAAAATTGTTTACTAGTCACAAATTATTAATTTAAAATTTTTAAAACTCTCATATCCTGGATTCTAGAGCTCAGAGTCCATGATTTATTTATGTTCCTCTGGCGATCAAATAATACATGAACTCCCAAACAACAAACTATTTAATTATAATTTGTATTGTACAATAAGGTTTTTTAGATCTCTAAAAATTCCATTTGCCCTGAATTCTTTACTGCGGTAGTTAGAGTGTCAGATTCGTGAACAATAACATCCTCCGAATATTATTACCCTGTATAATTTAGCATATTGGAAGAGTAACAGACTCTCAAAAGTAAGATCTGCAGATAAAATCCATATTTAGCACTTCCAGCGCCCAATCTTCTGGTGAACTCTCAACCAATAAAGTGATTCAATTATTTATTTATTTTTTGACATTTTATAAATAATAAAAAAAAATGTTTACTATTCTTTCCTTGTCTACTAATTTCAAACTCTATTATAAAAAAAAAAGATCCATTATCATGATGGTTGAATATATTATATATAAACTTTTTATTGTTAAAACAAATAAATACAATGAAAAAAATATATGAATATTATATAAACTATCGAAGATTATGACATTTCTTTTCATGCTTAACTTTGTATTTTTATAGCAAATTAATGATTCAAAAGTTTCGTTACTTTAAACTGTAGCTTCAATTTTGAAAATTACAATTAAATGATGACAATAAAACTTGTCAAGTGGTTACAGCATTCTAATATTGATTCCGACATCTACCTTTGCAGAGATACGCTATATAATATACAAATAAAAAAAAATCTATCAAACATTGGTGCAATTTTAGCTAAAATGTTGCTAACAATTTACATACTTTTAATTTTGTGCAGAATACAATATACATATTGTTTATCCATTTTTAATAAATAAAAAGTTGATGGGAATACTCTTCTAGACCTAGTTTAACATTTAGTATTCTTAATTTCTGGCTAATGTAACATAAATAAACTGATCTTTTGTATGCATAAGTTTTGACTACAATCTAGTCTTCTGAGGTATAGTATAAAGAGTGACAGACATATCAGCTTTTTATATAAAGAGATCCATGCATTAAATTTTATTAAGATATAATAAGTATATTATCACAAAATTGCATTATTCTGGCTATTTTTAACAATACAACCTGCTTCTCTGACTATAATTGTGGATCGGCCTTAACTCGCTCTAAAACAGGCAATTTTTGTTATCATAGCGAATTTATGCTCATTTTAAAGCTTAAAAAGTACCATAAGATGCTGCCCTCTCTAGAATTATTTTATAAATAAATTATTAATATTTGAATTTGAAATTAGAACAATAGGAAAAGGTGGACTTTCCAAGGTGCTGATTGGCTGTTTCTAATTTTGAACAAAAGGGAGTGCTTGTCAACAATTTTGACAGCTCCATGTTCTATTTTTTTTTATTTTCAAAACAAAAATAACATGTTTTAGAGTATTTTTTTGCATATTATACATTATTTTGATAAAATATATTGAAAATATAAATATTTTACAAGAATAGTTAAGATTTTAGTAAAAATTCTTTACTTTTACATGAACATAAATTGTGAAAGAAATCAATGATGTACGCAGCATTTACTAATAGGTTATGAATGTTCTTTTTAGCTTATGTGCTATAGAATACTTTTATAGTTATAAATAGAAATTTATTTTTGAAAAAACTTTCATTCACTTTCATAATCTGATAAATTATTAATTTGCTTTTTACAAATGAAACTAAAAAAAATAATAATATTAAAAGACGAATATATTTTTACTGATTTTATAATTGACCAATCAAAAGATTAGAATTTTATCTCACTTGACCAACTAGAATTTTTGATGGCACAAAGGTTAAGTTTATCACAGTATAATGAACAATACTAATGAACAAAACATAATAAGTAATAGCAATGAATACACTGAAAAATTTGCAGTAAAATAAGAAGTGAATTTTGCATTCTCTAGAGTCTATTTAAGCCTTTTTACCATTAATATTATCTAATGTAAAATATATTTCTACTTTCATTGTCTCTACATCAATTACTGTAAGCTTTAATAAATAGATTCATATAATAGTGCTTAATAAATCTCTATGTACTGTACTATCCAATATCCCCAACCTATTTTCAAACATGGTTTTCATCAATAAAGAACTTTGAATCTTAAAACCTTACACCTGACTCTTTAGAAGCTAATCCAACTTTCCTCTAGCAACCATCATTTATCTCTCTGATATACTATCAAGCTATCAGCCAAGCTAAAAAGCATAATGGATAGATAGATGCATTAGATCCTAAAGAACCATCTCCACTGTTTCAAAATCAAAAACTCCTCACTGATAAAATCCATACAATTAAACTATTATAGGAATATTGGATACTATACCCAGTATAGGGATTTATTAAGCACAATCATTTGATATATATTACACTCTAAAGCTGACAGTGCATGGCATAAATTGATGGGGAGAATTATGATGCTAAAACAGCAATATGTAAGTTGGCAGTCATTTGATATTTTATTGGTTTATTTTTTGAATGTAAAAAAAAAACAGACTGTCACCTGACCTCATTCAAATCTAGTGTGAAAGTACACCTTTTATTAAAACTTCAGTGTAATTATCAATATTATATATTGTTTATCACTTATAATACTTATCAATTCAAATAAAGTTTTAAATGAGATAATTGTCTCCATTTTGTAAAGTGTATTTTTAATACCACATGATATAGTTCAACATATGCACAAAAGTGAAATCATAACATAATATATTCAAATTTTTAAATTAAAATATTTTGCATGAATAAAATAACCTCTGACTACTATTCCAAGGTAGTTGACAGCATTCAAGTTCCAAGAAGCTCTGACAAGATTAATAGTATGACAAAATGACTTTGATAAAGTTATCCCCCATCCCTGCCAACATAAAGATAACATTTGATTATCACAACAATAAAGTTTTATTCCAAGCTTGGTTATTTAATACATCTTCCAAATTGTATTTTATACAAAGTATTTCAATCAGATTGGTTTCTGAGAAAAGCTCACACAAATAAAGGCCATTGTTAGATAATTATCTTATTGTCACTACTTTTCTGCCATCTAGTGTTAATTTTAATAAACAAACAATTTGTTTATCAAATGACAAAATGATTTCCTTTATTTAGTGATAAAATGGATTCTTTATATATATTATACTTATATATATCCACCCAACTGCATATTTTCTTTAGACCTCTCGGAAGGTATTTTGTTTTCATGTTCAACATAGAATTTAAGATTAAACCATTATTATTACTTATCAGAAAATAATAAATTTGACTTCATTTGACTTTTGTTTACAAATGAAATAAATTCTAAATATTCACATTTTATTTCTGAAAATATTTATAATAAATGAGATTGTAATCAAAACAAAAAGCCTTCACATCATCATTTCTGGAAAGACTATTCTCATTTTCCAAAATCAATAAAATATTCATTATAAGACACTTGTTTTTAAAATGGAAATAAATAAATATTTATTTCTCTTAGATCTAATGAATTATGCATTGAAAATTTGAATTTTTTATAATATTAAAGTATTTTCATACTGATCTTTATTAATTATATTGATTACTTGGTAAAGCTTGTAAATGCCTTCAGTGTAAATTTGCATTGTCTTAAAATATAACATCCTGTTTTTAAAAATAAAATATTTCTGTTCAAAAATAAATGATTCTTGATTTGTAATAAATACTGTACAATTATTGTACAAAAAAAAATCTTGAATTGTAATAAATTCACAAATAAATACATTTTTGGTTAATGGAACTATTTATTTTTTCCAAACAATATTATAAAAATTAACCCTTGGTAGAGTTGCTATGATTTTTCATGTGTTTTTTAGTAATTTGCCACCTAGTAAAAATTTTCACAAACTTTGTATTTAAATATGCATATATTCCTATATACATTATAATTTATAAGTTTGAATCAATTCCATAGATGGCAAGAAAATTAAAAATTTGGCAATATAATAAGGATTTAGATCTGCATTCCACCTGCAATGATGAATTGTGCTTTTTTAGTCTGATATTTTCTGATGTCACCATTTTTTTAATTCAGATAACTACAAACATGTTTATTTGCGAATTTATTTCAATTCAAGATTCTTTTTGTACAATTATTTATACAATATTTATTACAAATCAAGATTTAAAATTATTAGTAAGTTATTTTGAATGGAAATACTTTACTTTTATGAATAGAATGTGACATTTTTAGACAATGAAAAAATATTCTAAAGCTATTTATAAGCTTAGCTTCCTACATAATCAGTATAATTATAAACATTTAGCATAATTCATTCAATTTAAGAAAAATAAATAAATACTTGTTCAGATTTTAAAAAGAAATGACAAATAATAAAGATTTCATTGATTTTGAAAAATGAAAGAAATGTTTCTAGAAATGAGATAAAGTATTAAGCTTTTTGTTTTTATTATAAATTCTTTTTTTTTAATTTTCATAAATAAAATTTAAATATTTATAATTTATTTCAGTAGTAAACAAAAATATATATCAATTGAAGTCAAATGTATTATTTTCTGATAAGTAGTAATGTTTTAATCTTAAAGTTAATGTTGAATGTTTTCAGTAACTGAGAAGAAAGAAAAACAACTTGTCAGAGAATTGATACCACAAGTTGTCAGAACACAAAAGTGACTCAAGGTGGGGCTAAAGCTCTCTAACATTGTTGAATGTTCACTTTTCTGTCCACCTATGGAATTTTTCCCAAACTAATTTTTTTTATTAAAACATACACAAATAGTATATTTAAAAATAAAGCTTGCAAAATTTGCAATAGGTGGCAAATAAGTTTAAAAACAAAATACTGTGTTTGGATTAATTGCAAGGCCAATATTAAAAGTTTATTAAATGCGATCACAAATTCAGTGTAAATGTTAATTAGATTTATCCTATAAACAAATATAAGTAAATGGTATATTGTATGAAAGTTCTTAAGAAGTTTGAGCATAGAAAGTAACAAATATGGGTTATAATCATGCATATTCACCGCCACTCAACCAATGCACCAACCGACATAGAGTATAAAAATTAAGAAAGAACTAAATTAAATAGGTAATAGAAATCAGAGTTCAAACTAATTTGACCCACCTTGCATCTTATAAAGTTTATGACATAGCTCTAAAACTGAGATGCTGAAATAAATATGTTAAGAAGATAATGGCAATAAAACCATCAAAACAACTCATGATATTAGACATGCTCTTAATAAGAGTACCAAACTTTCTATACAGTAATGCCACCAAGTGAAAGCCTTTGTAATCAAAATATGTAGGAAGGTTTATGCATAAAATCATTATCTAGTGCCTACTCTTCACATCACCAGACTAGCTTCTTGCTTGGGGCTTTCATCAAGGATTTGCTGGCACTACTGTATGGAGAGTTTGATACTCGTATTTTTAAAAAATGGCAAATTAATACTGATGAATTTCAACTGATATCACTTGGTGATAATATTCTGTCAAATAATTTCTTCAACTTCCTCTTCTGTTATGTAAATATGCATATGTATAGTTTATCCTCATATTCAAAATCTCAAAATCTGAAATTTAAACTATCTTCAATTTGAAAAAAAAAAACAATTAAATGAAAAATATAAAATAAAAATTCATTAATTAATATCAGATAGATGTGTAAAACACATCTATTTGTTCTTACTCATGTAATAAACTTCTCCAAGACTCATTCTTACTTATGAATTTGCTTTCTTATTATCTTTGTATGCATAACATTACATTTGCCTACTGGGCATTCAAAAATTAAAAACAGAAAAATTAAAATTGGAAAAAAAAATTATTTAGGCTTCAAAAAAGCTGTGAGATGTGTCATTCCTATGAGAAAATGAACACATTGATTTAACTGTGAAAGCAAAATTGCATCCTGAAATTGCCTGGTTTTAAGAAATCCATGATAGGATTATTTGTGCTCCTTAAATTCTGCCCAAAAAAATGGGAAAACTAAAAATCTATTAAACTTGTAAGAAGAAGAATAAATAAAAATAATAACCTGCTAAACAGTAATGTATTATATTCAAAAGCATTAATAATATTAGAAGACTTTAGCCAACAATCAAATAGAAAACTTGGCAATCATTTACTAAACATAAAAAAAGGAAGTGATATGAACTTAAAAAGGAAGTTCTTCACTGCACCTGTTAGGTTTGATAGAATTGCTACCATAATTAATTAAATTTGTTTCTAAAAATAATGTAAATATGGCAGATGTGAATAGAAAACATGATAAAGTATATCTGCTATGATACAAGCAAATGCAATGATATTAACTTTACCAACTTAATGTCAATTAGGCACTGTGAATTATATTTCATCACCATATTCAATTTTCATTACAAAAATAATAAAGAAGAGAACAATGAATTTGGTATATTTTTTCCCCAGTAATCAAGTGAGCATTAATATACATTAATATAAAAATTTGAGACCAGTCCATTCTGTGTATACATATGCTTACATCATGTTCTTTCTTTCAAATTATCATTAGACAACATTAGTGTGTCATGGTAATTGTTTTTGTAGAGGTCTAAAAAGTATATAATTTTAAAATTAAATTGTTTCATATCTAATATATACATGATATATATATTACAAAAAAAAAATTCAAGTCACATGTCACATGACCTAATTTAATAAGCTTGTATTTACAAATACAATATAAAATTTATATAACAAGATATATAAAATTTAAAAGGAAGCAAGTAAAATTTCCATAAAATTATGATGTCTAAACCACACTCATATGTTAACAAATGCAAAGAATGGAGTGACCGCCTATTCCTTGATTTCTGGGTGTTTAGAAGTATTTATTCGTTAACATTATTGTAAATAGAGCATGAAATGGGATATTAGCCTCATTTTTTCCCTAAATATTCAACTGTAATTTCAGAATTTCTTATACTATATCTAAAACCAGTCCAATATACAATTTCCACACTCTATTTCCAACAATATTAATCTATGAATGTTCATAAATATCCAGAACTTAAAGAATAGGCAGTCATTCTACCATTTGCATTTACTGAGGTATGAGTATCATTTTTATAAAGCTTCCCAGAAGTTATAGCTGTTTCCATTTAAATTTTATATATACTAGGTCAAGCATATTTCATATTTACTTATACAAAAACTGACTTTTCATTTATAGTGTAGGATTATTTATAATAGGGTATGGGATTAATACTCTAAGTGTTCGATTGCAATTTTGGAATTATTTACTCTACACTTCAAATCAGGGTTACTTTATGCATTTCCGGCTCACTTTAAAATAATATCAACAAACGAATACTTATAATCTATTCAGAGCCCAAGGAAGATGTGGTAACTCAAATCTTTGTATTTTCTGATGCATGGATGCCCTCTAAACATAGCTTATCTGAAAATTTGATACTTCCAATTTAAATTTCCTATACCCTTTGCTATGTGTATTTTATACACACACACATGTTCTTAGAACGTATATCATATACATGCATGGGAAGTTATTGAAATGCTTTAAATAGTACTTTACTTATTCAATTTTCCTCAAAATAATAGTAATAAAAACATAAATTAAGGTTTCAAAAATCTATGGTCTGGGTTTTGGACGGGATCTGGATCTGTGGGGATTAGTAAGGGCATTGGATAAGAGAGTCTGAGCTTTGGAAATACCGTAAGGCCTGGTTCCTAGTCCTTAGGAGGGTGAGCTGGAACATGGGTTCTGCAGGGATTAGTACGGGTTTTCACTTTCTCATATGGATGGTGGGGATGATGTAATTCTTGGTAGCTGTGATCTACCTAGTTGCAATTAAGGTCAGAGGTTACTTAGTAAACTATGAGAGACGCTATGAATGACAAGATATATGCATAAACAATGCAAGGTTTTTCTGTTCACTCGGTAAATCAAGTTCTGCATTGTAAATCATAGTTTGAATCTTGTATATCACTACATATAATATTTAAATTCAAAGATTAGTATTATGTTAATAAATCATATTTTGAGAAAAAAAATCTATAATTTGTAAATCAGTATAGGGGATTTGAACTCAGATTTTCAAGCACTCTTCAACTATCCACACCATCTCATACAACTGATACACATGACCACACACATGTAGAAAAGATAAATAATCACCAATAAATGTATTTCGTGCTAAACCAGCACTCATCAGTTGGTCCAGATTACCATC
This sequence comes from Epiperipatus broadwayi, assembly GCA_028023455.1. Lineage (NCBI taxonomy): Eukaryota > Metazoa > Onychophora > Udeonychophora > Euonychophora > Peripatidae > Epiperipatus > Epiperipatus broadwayi. Next base: position 1,621,650 of record JAQFVV010000039.1, on the reverse strand, counting down.
TCCCACATGTATATATAATCAGTGCTCAGTTTATATTAAGATAGCAAATCTTTATTCTTTAATGGACAGGCTTCAATCCACTGCAACTTCCAACTTTTCAGCCATCCATATCATTGAAAATCTGATGATGAAAACTCAAATCCCATGCTGATGCTAATATTATTGCCATATAATAATATATTTAAAGATATATTATAAATGCAAAGATAATAACGGTTCCTCCAATTCAAAATCTAATTTGTAATAAAATTAAATACGAACTTCAATTAAAAGTAATAATAATTTACACTATAAACGGTCTATTAACCAACAAATAATTTTTAAAAATACATTATAAGTAGAATCGAAAACAACTGCTCTTTTCCATTTCAAAAAGGAAACTGACATCTAAAGTGACTTTAATCATTATAATTATCTTGAAAGGACAATTCTAAAATATTTTAGCTTCAGTTGTCTCTTTATAGACAGCTAAACTTTGTTTTTAAAATATTTTTAACTGTTGAAGCCAATTTTATTGAACCCTAATGGAGATTTGACAGAAAACTGTCTATCATATTTGACACAAAATCTTCTTTAAAAAACGATAAAATTAAATAGTAACAAAAATGATTAGAGATCGATGCTAGATACAAATGATTAGCTATTTAGAATTTAACAAGGCAGAAAAAAATAATTATAAGAAATAACAAAGAAACAAAGCGTTATTGGTGTCAATAGTTCATCTTCTTGATGTAAATTGATTAAACATTTCATGAACTGCAAATCAATCTTTCAAAATAGTTATATTAAAGAAAAGATAATCGTAAGGGCAAATGTTCCACAAAAAAAAGGAATCAATTACTGTATTCATAATTTAATAATAATTTCGTTAACATTCGTAAGACCGTGAACACATACCGTATATTGGAAAAATATAACGCACATATGGAATTCGTATATAGTGCGTAAATGCATAACAGCTACTTAGAATCATTAATGTTAAGATAAATATTTATGCATATTTTTATGTAGAAGCATATTATTAGCATTCATTAATTAATATTCTTTAAAGAGAATGGCCAATCCAACTATAAAAAAAAAGACAAAAAACACTAAAGATGACATTCTTGATATTTATACAATCAACCCTCTATGTTACAAATATATCCACATGTATTAATTGTCTAACTTGTCGATTTGCAAGGCTGCCATTGAACTCTGCAATGAACTTCACTGTTTGAAAGACTTCAACACCTTGATTAAGTATAGCATATATTAAGATACTATTCGAAGTGCTGAAATTTATTCACTGTTTGAATAGGAGATATAAAGTTCTGAAAAAGATTGCTGGGGCAATCGAAACTATAAACTGTAAAAGAGTAGTAAATAAAGCATTGTGTAACAGTAGTAAAGTGAATGGACAATTTAGCATTATATGATGTACATTTGGCAATGCAATAAGAAAGAGTAGTTATTAAGATACTATTGTAAGTGCTGAAATTTATTCACTGTTTGAAAGAGGTTTCATTGCAGCTGAATTTAAACTTGTAATTAACAGCATTATGGCAACAGAAACCAGATAAAGAGTATTTCAAGCAGATAAAATTACATTATTATAATATAGTGTATTCTTGAAGGTTTGTGATGGCAGTATTGTAATTGTTTTTATATACTTGACTATTTCCATCATCTAATATTTAATAGAAATTTCATACACTTTTATTGACTGTTGACTTTGGCAAGATAGTTCTGTTAGTTAGAGTATTATCTTAAAATTCAATATTCAAGAATCTAAGGATCCAGGTTAGATCCTTATGTGAGTATTCTCACTGGTCAGTCCAGCAATACTGGAAAAAGAAAGGAGAAGAACAGTATTCTAAACATTGTGCATATACGAACCTGTGTGCTATTAATACTAGTTGAATGTAAATGGAAAATTTAAATAAAATTAAATTTTTCTAAAGACATTCTATGCTTAATATTAGATGATGGATATAGTACAATATATAAATACAATTATAATGATGGTTTAAAATATTGCTATAAAACCATATTTAACAAGATAAATACAAGGCCTGTGATTAATGCATTCTCCTTCCATCTCCATGACAATACATCCACATCAAAATAAAAGATGGAATTTGTATTACGTAGATAAGTCATCATCCCCCCCCTCCAGAATTTTAGCACCCAGTCAAAATGACAAGACAACCAATTATTAGTTAATAAATAAATATACATACAACTAAAAATAAATTAATTATTTTATATAGTGCGATGTTTTATAAACTGTAATAGCTAAACAGCATTAAGCTGTTGCACATGCGCTTTGCAGATTTTAACTATAAATGACTGAATACAAACACTTCAAACACATGATAAAGTCTTTGGGAAAAGATAGAATCATAAAAACAATAACCATAAAATCAGTTAATTAGCATTAATGACCTGTTCACGCAGCTAAGATTTATTTACATATTTTACATTGATTCAAAAAAAATAATCTTAATATAATATCAATGATTATTTTCATTTCAGTTAATAAGATGACAAAGATCAAACTGAAAATATATATAGGTAAATCTTATTAATTACATGTAATCTTATAAGATATTTAAAGAATAACGCATTGAAAGCACATACAAATTTAGGTTTTCTAAAAATCATATTAATAACACTATCTCTCATATCAACAGCAAAATTAAAAAAAATGGTGTAATTTTGACATAAGGGAGGAATTATTTGCAAGATTGTTAAAATGACTCTAGATTATAGGATGTGCATTTGAAGTTTATTATTTCATAAATACTATTATATATTCTCAGTGCTAGGCATTCAAACTTTTTGTTAAATGCAAGCACAATATTTATTGAGAAATGTTTGAAAATGGCAGGAGAATGTTTCAGTTTCACATCCTTCTTATGTGACTTATAACACTATTTTGAGAGTTTTTCCAGCAGAAATTGAAAGTAATATATGCTGATTTATTGGTTCAAAAAAAAGTCTGAAAAGGGTAATATTCTCTAGGAATACAACTAATCTTGTCCTGACTATGAAGTTGACAATTGCAAGGTTCTTTGCTCTCCATTTTTGAGATCATTTGCAAGATTACATTGAGAAGCTTTTTCTAATGCAGGAACTACAAAAAAAAGTAACTCCCCCTAGTTTATTAAATAATTATGACTATTTTTACACAATATTTGCATAATTTAAAATCAAAAGTATACACAATTACACTTTGATTTTATTTAAATATATTCTATTTTTAAAAATATGAGTTAACAAATTCACTCATAACAGTAAATAAAAAATTATAGAAATATGATTGATAAAGCCTTTTATTAATCTTTGGACTGTTCACAATGAAAATACTTGTATGTGGCTTTAAATTGCTCTCAAACCACTAATTTTTACATTATTGTGCCAATTTTATGGGTATTTTATCAAGAAAAATGTACTATATGCTGCTGCCCTCTTTATAATTATTTTACAATTAAAAAAATCAATAACAATTAAATTTAAAGTTATCCAACAAGATAAAGCCTGCCTTCCAAGATGCTGATTGGTTGTTTTATATTCTCTACAAAAGGGAGCATTTCTCAACAATTTTGACAGTTCTAAGTTCTTTGTTATGATTTTCAAAATAAAAATGTATGTTTTAGAGTATTTTTTTACATATTTATTATTATTTTCATGAAATATGTGTGAAAGTATAATGATTTTAGAAGAATACTTTTAGATGAAAGTAATTAGAAAGAAATCAATGGTGTAGGCTGCATTTTGTAATAGGTTATAGAAAGTATATTTTATGTTGTCCGCTATAGATTATTTTTATCGATTATAAATAGTAATTTATTTTTGAAAAACTTTTGTTTACTTGAATAATCTGACAAATTATTAATTTGTTTTTTTTTAAAAACTACACTAAAATAAATATAATTTTAAAAGACAAATATATATTTTACTGCTGATTCTATAATTGACTAATCAAAAATTTAGAACTTTAATTTATTCAGTCAACAATTATTTTGAATGAGGTAACGGTTAAAACAATAATTCACAATGTTTGTAATATTTTAAACATTATGAATGCAATTTTAAATTTTAGGATAGACTTTGATTACATTTATGATGGCCTTAAATTAATTCATTCATGTTTTTTTAAAAAAACTTCAATCAATAAAGATTTCATTAATTTTCTTTTTTCATTGGCTGAGCTGATTTTCCACTCTGTCCAATCAGAAAAAAAGCTGATTATTCTTATTATGAATTTTTTTTTCTAAATTTATAAAATTCAAATATTATTTTTTAAGGATAATTTTCATTTGTAACCTTATATTTCTAACAAAACAACTCCTTTATTAAATTCTAATACAGAATAAAGATTTAATCAATTCAATGTATATAAAATAAGGTGAAATGAAAATAATACCAAATGATGTAGTGTTAACAAACCTGGATGTAAATTGCAAATAATCAACTAAAATGTATACACTATATATATATAAAAAGAACTATTGTTAAAAATCTGGCAGAAAAAAGCATTTGTAGTAAAAAATACAATATTCTGAAAAAATATTAATAATTATTTATTTATCATTGTTAACCCTGTCGAGCTTTCTTTGTTCTCACTAGATTTAAGCTTTCAACTTCCATTTTGCTATTAAACCGTTATTATTTATCAGAATATAATAAATTTGACCTTATTCAATAGATATTTTTGTTTAGTAATTAAATAAATTTTAAAAAATCACATTTGATTTCAAGAATTATTTTAAAAAAATATATTTATTCAAAACAAAATGTAGTCATGTCATCAAATTTCAGGTGGAGCCAATTCAGTTTATAAAATGAATGTTGATTCACATTTGATTTAAATATCTGAACGAATTTTTTTTAATAACTACTAAATCTATCAAATTATGCTTTAAAAGTTTACAATTTTTTTGTAATTTTTATGATATTGCTAAATATAATACCAATCAGGTGAATGACCACATTTTGTAGACAACTGTGTTTCCCATGATCATAATCTCTGCAGTAACAATATTTAGAAGAAAATATTCTTTTATATTTAAAAATAAAACATTTATGCAAAAAATGAATTCATTTTTAATAATTATTATATAATTACAATACCAATACAATCATAAACTGTCCAAAAAATGAAGTTTTTACACAGTCATATTTTTTTCTCAACCACCATAATATTTTCTTGAAGTGAACATGCAAGGTTTGAGACCGTGACATATATAATGGTTACCCCCATCAATGGAGCTTGCGATCCTTTGTTGGACTGCCTATTGACTTTCTCTGCCATCTCTTAATTTGTTTTGTATTTAAAATATTAGAAAATAAAAATATACATGCATTTTAAAGGTGTAAAAAAAAGCTTTACAAAATTTTCAGCAGAGGGCGAAAAATGCAGATTTATATTTTAAAAAACTGAAACGCAGCCGTAATGTCTCAAAATATGAGATGGTAACAAAAAAGTTGCACTTTAAAAAAGTTATGACTTATTTAATGCAGAAAATTTTATTATGAACATTTTTGGACCCTTTTATAAGATTCCTAATATATATTATTTCGGAATTAAATATGGGTAAAATAAACATTTTAATCAGAAACACAACATCTGTAGTAAAAAAAAACTATTTAATAATTATTTATTTAACAGTAAATTCGTCTGCACCAATTCATAAAAGAATAAAATGTAGTGTGTATGTGTGTTATATAAAGAATTTTAAAAAATCATAATCAGCACATTTTATTTTTATTGTTATCTTTAGAAAAAATGAATGACAGAATCTAATTGGCACTGAAGGCATAAGGGTGGACTTCCTTAGTACCTCCATTAATAGGTAAATGACAAAAAATGACATCACTTTTGAGAACAATCGAAATGTTTTTACTAGTTGGGGGATTAATATTCATTATTTTCAGCAGCTTTATTAACATTGCTGAATCATAAAATATAGTAATATATATAATAAAAAAGTAATATAAATAAAATTGATAACATTCCTTACTGTTAGTAACCTTAATTTACACAGATAAGAAGAGAAAGGTCTCAGATTAAACATCATAAGAGGGCTTAATGCCAAAACAATACTGAAAGTATTGTTATTGTTAGTGTTTCCAATACCGATGAAGCATCATATGATATTCTAATTTATATTCAACATCTGCAACAATAGTGCATACATGGATAGTTATGTACGAAATACAGCAATTAACAGTAAATAATGTAGAATAAGTTTAGCTAGCACATTTTTTATGGCTATTGCATATTGATATGATAAGTACAAAATCTCACATTTTAAAATTTAAGAAAATAATAAACATAATATAATAGTAAATAGATATTGGACTATTTCCATCAGCTAATACACCTGGGTCTCATTTTACACGATAGATAGGTTCCTCAGAAAACACGCGCAAATGAAATCGTGCAAAAATAGACGTAACTTACCTTTAAAAAGGTGGGATACGGACTGTGATTTTTCAAAACTCGCGTAAAAGCAAAGCACCGACGTAAAATTACTTTAAAATTCGTGCAAAAAAAAAAATAAGGAAATAAAATATGACTAATAATAAATTTCAAATTTGAAAAAAATTGATACAAGACAAACTTTTTTTAACTATAATATTTAATTTTATTCAAAACAATATATTTTTATGCATAATTTACAGTAATTTATATTTTTTTATACACGTTTTAATTATTATCGCTATTTGCCAATAAACAGGTTCATTTGCAAACTGATAAAAAAAATCAGATTCTTCACAAGATGAAATACAACTAGCACCAACGTCACTCTCATGTTGTGTTAATTAATGGTTTTCTGGTGACAACGTAATTAGTAATTAATCTAACAACTAAAAATTAAATTCTTATTTTTGTCTTTAATTTTCAATTTTAATTGTGCCCACTGCTATTACTCATCTTTTAAAAATAAACTTGTGGACACTAAATGATTAATAATTGATTACTGTACGTTCTTTTTTAAAAAGCAAAAACGAATGTGATTTAAAATGCACAATTAACACGCACAATGTTTGAACAAATTTACATTATAATCTTGTAAAATTTAATGTGTGTATACATAAAATGTGGAAATCATGATTTTAATTTCATTATTGCATAAAATCTTACTATTATAAAGCACTGGAAATATTGAAATTACTAACATGAATGTCGAATTCCAATAGTAATGTGCTACTACAGTACTTTAAATATAACGTTAAGTGCACAAAATTTATTATTTAAAGTAATAGTGTATTATCGGAGTTCAACTTCCGGTGAAACCTGAATCACGTAACTTCAAAATTGTGTTAAATAAGTCTGCATAAAAAGAGACCCAGGTGTATTTTAAATACCTTTATGAAAATTTCAAACTTCATTTAAATTTTTCAAGTGCATTCAACTGTAATGTCATGCAGATTACAATATAACACAATATTTCAAGTAGTTGTATTATCCTCACTTTTCCCTGCATCGCTGGCCTAATCCATGAGAGTACTAACAGGAGAATCAAAGCTGAACCCTTAGATTTCCAAATATCAAATTTAAAGTGATATTCTAACTAACCAATTAGGCTATTCTATTAAAGGCAACAGTATGCAAATAATTAATATATTCATCTAAGAGTCATCCTAATTTCTGTGCCTTTTACTAAGGGGAAGGTAATTGAGTGCTTCCAAACATTATGAATTTCACACTAGATTCACATATGGAGGTATTTGCTATTATCATGTGAACAGCTTCTTTGAATTTTCTTCTTTGCAGTTTCCTCTACCCAATATTTTAGTCTTTTCCCCATTAAACATATGTTCATTGATATTTTAGATGAATTTGAGTTTTTTTTTCTTTTTTAATCACCGTGTGCTCTTTTGATCACTTTTAATAAGGAGGGTGATTTCACCAACATACAATTTTTTCCACATACACATGGTATTTCATAAATCCAATCACTAGTTTTTACAAAGAGTAATTGAAATTCAATCAATCTTTCATTTCTTTCCTTATTTATTTATAATTCAGTAGATAACAAAAGTCCCCTATGAAGAAAAGATTATACAATTATAACTTCTTTACAGATTTACAGCTTAGCACTGCTTTCAACCAGGTCGAGCATATTTGTGGATCCTCCCATTTTTATTTCAAGTTAAATATACCAATCCTAATTGTGGTTTTAAAAAAATATTTTTCAGCTTTTAGTTGCATTATTATTAATAAAAGGATTTTTTATGTAATAATTATATATAAATTATTGTTTACTGTTTAAACAATTTGCAAATTAAAAATGTAAACAATGCTGTCATATTTCTAGTTACAAAATTCATGCATGTTAAAAGTAATTTATAATATTTTTTTGTTTGTTTGTTTGCAAATGCAACATTTTTTTTTTAAAAGTTAGTTTTAGTTTAAGTCAAAAAAAATTAAGATTTCATTTTCATTTTCTTTTTTTTCTATTTTAATTAACTGTAAACTATGAATATTCAATGAAAGCATATTTTTAAAAAATATATACAGCCATCTACTGCATATCACTGAAAACTTATTGAAGTGATTTCATATATTGTGAAATTCAGCCCACCAACACTATTAGACACAATAAGCAATTGGACAACCTTGAAATATTTCAGTGTCATATTGCATTGCCATCAATATCCAACACGTTCACAAAATATGAAAAAAAAACCAATTGATAGAAGTATGGTTAAAAATTGAATTACAAGATTTGATCTAAATAAATAAAAGCATGTACTAAAACAAACTATGAATTTATTTTTTAAATGTACAATTTGCAATATTCTGGCTTTTAACCTTATTTCTACAATGTGACTTCCAGCAATACATGGAATTTTTGAAAATATATTAATCACATTGTAAACAAATAGACTGAAGCTAAATCTGTAGCATTTGGTCTCAAGGCTTTCATGCATGACCTAAATCCAGCAAGGATACTGATATGAGAAAGACAATTTACATTCAAAAACTGTTAAAATTTCAAAATGATTGATTGAAGTATTACTCATTATATCTTGTTTTACTATTTCAATGAATTCTTAAAATATTTTCTAACAGTAAGTAATATTTGAATACAAGTATGATGTATATATTCAACTTTAGATGTAATAAAAAGGGATTTGAACACAGCCTTCCAAGCCCATTCACTTAGCTACTATAACAGATACACATGACTACACACATGTGAAAAAAAATCTCCATGTATTTTGTGCTGAACCAGCACTCATCAGTTGGCCCAAACCATCACCTCCCACACATGTGTACAATCTTTTTCACATATATGTGTTCATGTATATCAGTTATATAAGATGGAGTGGATAGGTGAAGGAAGCTTAAAAGTCTGTGTTCAAACCCTCTTCAATAACAATAAGTAAATAAATAATCATGAGGTTAATAGCATGGGATATGTGATATCTAAGTGGAAATTGACTGCAACAATTACATTAGGAAAATTGAATCTTAACATATAATGTTTAACATAAGTAGATTCGGTATAAATGCAAGCTTCAACAAATAAAAGATTCCTTTACACTGATTCCAGAAAAATTCAATTTAAGAATCTTTAGGCAGAGATGGCAACCACATATCAAGTAATAAATCTGGATCTCACTGTTAAAAATATAAGCTATCTGTAACTGAATCTTAACGTTTAATGTTTACCATAAGTAGGTTCAGCATAGATGCAAAATTTAAAAAATAAGATGCCTTTACACTGACAACTTATAATATTCATGATAAAGTAATAAATATATTAAGGCTATAACCTTAAGACCATGCACCTGAAAAAACAACAGTACAGATCTTTACAAATCTTAATACAAGGTTTATTTAAAAGACAAGAATGGTGCTTGTCTTTTAAATAAATCTTGTGTTAAGATTTGTAGAGGTCCTTACGGTCATTTTTCAGGCACATGGTTTTAAGATTATAAGCCTTAATATATATTACTTTATGTAATGAGTATGCGCTCAACAAATTTAATATTCATGATAGTAGAAACTAACAAGAAGAACATCAAAATTAGGGTGTTTCCTAAATACTAATATAATATAATCAAAACTAACTAGCTGGCTTAGAATGTTGTACTAGAGGAAATGTAACATGTATATCTAATGGTAATAGTCTGGTAATAAAGTGTTGTTCTCTCTATGTCTCTCTCTCTCTCTTTTCCTATTTAGAAAGAATGAGTTGAATCAATATACTTTCACATCTGACTTTATGTTATAGTCACTTTTTTTTCACGTTTTGAAAGATATCATTTAATTGATACTGCTAATGCTACTGTTATTGCGACTATTACTATTTCTACTTTAATTACTATTAACTTCAAATCAAAGTGAAATGACTATGGTCATTTTTATGATAGTTGACATCATCCATGATGCTTCATGCTACCATGGTTAGTGGTTAATTATGTTTATAATATTGACCAAATGGAGTAAATAACATTATCTATGTTACTATTGCAATGGTTCAGAAATATAATATTCAGAATCAAAATATGCTCAGCAGATAGTGACTCTTACAAATAACCCAACCGTGAAAAAAAACGTATCAAAAAATTATTAACTAGAATTTTTATATGCTCAAGATAAAAATCTGTTTCTGACTAAGAATATCTGCAGACAACATATTTTACTTTAAAAGGTTAAGAATGCATTTTTATTTATTTATAAATTAATTAAAAGATATAAAAAAAAATCGAGTAAAAATATTTAAAAAAGTATAAAGAGAACAACAAAAAAAAAATTATACAAAAGAATTAAAAGAAAAGAAGAAAAGCTTTAACTATTGATTAAAACTATTATTCACATCATAAAAAGCTCCATAATTAAATGCTAAAATCAACAGATTTTATATTTGCAAAAGTGAAATTAATAATAATATAATTAAAATATATATTCCGAAATAAAACAGTGCATTTAAATGTAACGTTAAATATAATTGTATATATATAAAATATATTATTTTTTCCACATAAAATAAAAACAGGCATATTTTTATTAGTCATTCATTAGACTAGAAATTATTCACTTAATGAATAATAACTGAAACACAGACTTATTATATACCTGTGTCTATATAAACAATATATAGGGTATATGAGCACAGACTTTCACATGACCCACCAACATTGACACTGGTGATTATTTATCTTCTTGACATATATGTGTTGGGGTATATCAGTGTTATGAGATAGAGTGGAGAGTGGTGGGTCATGTGAAAGTCTGTGCTCATATACCCTATATATTAATGAATAATATTTATGTAGTGTAATTTTCACTACAACACTCTCAATAGAGATAGGGACTGGTTTCCACCCATTTTTAATATCTGGTGGAGGGGTATAATCTTAAACACATGACCAAAGACATGTGACAAAGATGTAGGATCGCCAAGATTCATATTTTAAATTGGCTAACTAAATATACTGAACAATGGTAAAGATATGTGTAAAAGATTGTGATCTGGACCAACTGATGAGTGCTGGTTCTACATGAAATAGGAATCTCGGTGGATCGTACATCTTTTTTACATCTTTGATCATATGTTTATGATTAGACTTCTCCGCACGGTGTTTATAGTGGATAGAAACCAGTCCTTACTTTGAGTGAGAGTGGTGTCATGAAAATTACATTACAGAAATACTAATTGAGCATATCCTGAGTTAAGCAATTCTTGCCAATAACATTTACATAAATGTGAGATATAGTTTAACAAAGCCCTTACTTTTTTGTATGAATAATACAGTGTGAAATAATGAAGTGTTTGTTTCATCAATTAAAAATATTATTTTCATATTCTGCACTAAATCTGATGGTTTGCATGGCTCTAGAAAAAACAAAATCCACCTTGTTTAAAATAACTGAATAATTTCCTCTTAGAGAATGGACAATCTGAGAATATTAAGAACCTACCAACCTTTGGAACAACTAAATAAAACATATTTAAAAATAAAAACAACAAGGAAACTGTGAAATCTCTTCTATATGTTAACATACCATTATTCTATAACTGATAACATATTTTTTTCATTTTATAGAAGCAAGCATACTATTTTTATCAAATAATTTTTATCTCCTTATAAATTTTGACTGTCCAGCAGAGCTACAAAATATTTAAATATATATAACTATATACATACTAAATGTGTTACTATATATATATATATATATATATATATATATAACACATATTAGTATATATATATATATATATATATATATATATATAATTAATACAATTTTAAGATGAATAACTGAAAGGTATGTAAATATTTGTACAATTGTAATTAAAACATGAATAATATATATTTAGATGTAATTACAGTAAAATATTTTGTTTCAATGTAATCATATATATTCAAATATTTTGTAGCTCTGAAAAAAGCTGCTGAACAGTCGAAACTGTAAGGAAATAAAATTTATTTTAAAAAAATGTTTGTGTTGTATAAAATAAAAAAAGAAAGGCGTTATTAATTATTTGTTAGACTATTTCCATCATCTAGTATTTAATGTCTTTAAGCAAATTTTGAACTTTATTTAAACTTTTCAAATATATTCAACTGTTAGTAATATCGCACAGGTTAGTATATAATATATTTTGAGTAGTAGTATTTCTCTTCTTCATATAATGCTTATCTGCCAGTGATAGGACTAGTATTAGAATCAAATCTGGACCTTTACATTATAAATTATGAATTTTAAGGTAACACTCTAAAACATCTGAGCTATTCTGCCAAAGGCAACAATCAATAGAATTTAATATACTCACATATGAAAGTTCTCTTGATTTCTCCATTTTTTCTTAAGAGCAATGTTAATTAGTAGCTTCCAGATATAATATAATCCTGCACTGGGTTGACTAATAGGGTTACTTGCCACTAGTGTATAATCAGCTTCTTTGAATTTTCTTCTTTGTACTTTTTCTGCTCTATCCAATATTTTTTTGTATTTTCCCATTCTAACATATGTTTATTGATGCACACATGGTCTGCTACTTTAGTTATGTCTGTTTTCTCTTTTCTGATCTCATGTACATTCTCCCACATTCACGTAATATTCCATAGATGCAGTTTTCCATCATTCCAAATTTAGGTTTTGTAGATATTAGACTTCCTCTTAATGTGATATGGCTTTGGAATGCCATTATATTCACTGCAGATTTTCTTTAGTTTGTATGTTATTCCTAGTACATTGTATGTTAATAATCAACAAATGGAGAACAAAGAATAAAGAATAATAATATTACCATTATTCTAAAATCAATTTTTTAATTACTTTGTCATATTATTTCAAATAACCATCGCATGTATAAAGGCTTTCCATATAGGTATAAGGCCATCTGTATTTAAAGTTAATCTGATTAATCTTTATTTACTGTTTTGAATTAAATTTCTTGTATCACTAAGGATATAAAAATATTTTTATTTTAATCATTTATCTATATATTAGCTAAGATCAAATCATGCTTATAGAATTTATATATGTTTGACATTATCTTCGGAAATGAATAGTTACACCAACTGTATTTTTCTTTATGACCAACATATCAATGCTTTTCAGACAGATCCAGAATATTTCTGAACTTGATTTAAACTCAAGCTACAAATAGTTAAATATCTATTAACTACTAAACTACTACGTAATAGATGGTGAATTGAAATGATGTTCTCTTGGCTAGCATGAAACAATTTCTAGCTACAGTAATATGGATTTTAAACTCAAATTATAGGCTAGATAGACTATAAACCGCAGGGTTCTTGTAATAATGAGGCATAGAATAAATTTATAAAAATGATAATGCTGTCATGAGCCTTCCAGCTGAATAAAAGCTGGTCACATGACTTAAAAGTTAGACATTATGCACTATAGAACAGAAAAGACTGAGCTAATGGGTTGATAAATTAGATTTCAATATTGTTTATAGCAAATCCCGACTGCTTTTAAAAAAATCATTGCTGTATTCCTTAAAATATGAATATTCATTCTAATCTATTTCCTTTGAAATAACTAGTATATTTTACTTTAACAGTCATATTTTTTTTTAATTTTAAGTAAATAAATAAAGATTTGGAAAAATACCTAAACTAAAAATCTACTAGAAAATAGGTGAAAAGTTAATGACAGAAGTTGTATTTAGATAAATACATCATTTACATGATTGCCTTTTATCTGTTAGTATGAATATTCATATAAAACAGTGAGCCATGAAACAACAGTTAGCATTCAAATCACATATAAAATATATAAATGGAAAGTAAAAAGACTGATAAGGATCTATTTGTGAATACTGGTATAAATGTAAGTGTGATATGAATATTTACTTGCTACAATGTAGATAATATGCAGATCAGCATGTTTACAATGACTTTCTCATTCAACATGTCTGGAACTCATGTTTTTAAAAATTATCTGGCCTCTCTTACAACATACTAGAAAATCTAAAAATATAAACTGAAAAGGCAATTGTCTCCTATAACAGAACTATATTAAATAGACAATCAATATTGCATTTCGTGTAGCAGCTAGAAATCATAATGGAAATATGTAAGAATTGAAAAATGTACTTTTCTATTTTTCCAAATTGCTCTCTGTAATATTTGACATATTTAAGAGAAATACTAAACCTATATACACAATATACAGAATAAAAGAACAATGTGCAATGGAAGATCAAGAAGTTAATTTAGAGAAATGCATATTCTGGAAATAATTGGACTATTTCTTTTAGGGCAATGTAATTATCAGTAATAGTAAGATATTAATTTAAGTTTATCATTATAGGGACAATTATGTGTATCTTCAGTGTTAATTATAATTACTTTAAAATATATGACTTTATTTATAGGTAAAAGCAATATTATTTAATCTCCTTAATTCTCAAGGTTTCATGAATTAGTGATTTTCTTAGCTTAAGAATGTCTCAATAATCTCCTAAATATGTTCTACCCAAAAACTTCTAAGAAGCAAACTTTTATCTTCTACAATAAATAATTAAATTTGTATACATATTCACAAACAAAGTGAAATTTAAAAAAAACATTCAATAAATAGCTATAAATTAACAGATTTAATTCCAGTGGACTATCTATTTTTCCCCTATTTTAATGGAGTTTGGGTTTAGAATGACATAAAAGATCCATCCTTGAGATAAAAGAAGTTCATTAATATGGAAATGTTTGGAACTAGAGATTTTTAAATTAATGATGTTTTATCTAGAACAGGGGTGGGCAAATAGTGGCCTGAGAGCCACATGTGGCCCATTAAGGCAATCAGAAAAATCCACCTTGAACTGAGATTTTATTCTTGTGTGCGACCGAAGATTCATCTTGAATTTTCCACTAGGATGGCCATGTCAATACACATGCACAGAGTAGATACAATGTGCAGTGATTTTCCAGTTAATCTGGTTAATTTCAATTTTGTCTTTGCATTAGCAAATATATGCATTTCCAACTTTTACTGAAACCATGAACCTTTCGAAAAAATGTCTAATCAGTGAAGAAGGTCATGTGTTTAATGAAGAATGGACAAACATATATTTCTTTGGTAATACAGGGAATAAAGCAGTCTGTTTATAGTCATGAAAAAATGTGTGGCCCTCCACTAACCTTTGCTTACACAAAGTGGCTCCTGATGCAAACCTCCGCTAACCTCTGTGGCCCCAGAGCCAAAACAACTACCCACTCCTGATCTAGAAGGATCCATATGTTGATGGAAACTTAAAGAAATAAGTCAAATGTTTCAATTTAATATAAATTTTATATACATTCAATATATCTAATTACATAACAAATAATTATTTTTGCAAAATGTATATATCACCTGGCTTAAAAATATCTCCTCCACTAATTTTATCTGAAATAATAAAGTTATTTTTTCTAAATATTATAGCAAGTGAAAGTTTTCACTAGAAAAAAAAAATAAACCTGAATCTAGTTAATCAATTAGAATGATTAATTTACAGATAATTACTTAAATGTTTTCAACCCCTTCAATTTCATTTTTAAATGGATCTATATATTAATTCATTTAACTATAATATGTTCATCATTATTTTCATGGGTATGAAATTAGGGTTGTCATATAAAATTTGTGATAATGACATTTTATTGTTAATTACATATTGTATCATTTCCTTGATTGTTCGCAAAACGTTGATAATCATGAATTAAAAGTTAATACCTATCAAGCATTAGTGGCTGAGTGGTCAGCACAGCCGCCTTACAAGCAGTTGTCACAGGTTCACTTCCTGGTTGATGCTTTGACACATGAAAAAAAAAGTTAATACCTGCAAAAAGTTCAATCAGGTTATTAACTTGATAACTTTCAGATTTTATTACAAAATATATTTGTTTACTTCCAAAAAAGCATGATAGTTTTACTAATTTACATCACTATTTACCATTATCAAAAGTGATATTAATATAGGGGTTTGTTAGACGATTTGTTGATTTTGTAATTTCAAAAAATTTGAAGAGGTCCGGATATTATGGACAATTGGCTAAGAGACTTAACATTTTTATTATTTACGAAAGGAAAAAATGCCCTGAAGGTTTTCACTTTTTTTCTGGTCTACTTTTAATGCAAGGTTTTTGGAATAATAGAAATATGATATTTGGTTTCTTTATAAATTAATTGGTTGATAATTATTTAAAACAAAAAAAATTACATATAGCCTTCTAATTTACTCATTTATTTTTTTATTTTTAAAAACAGAAGTTAATAAAGTTGTCAAGCATTGGTGGCCTAGTGGTTAGCATAGCTGCCTTCCTAGCAGCTGGCCTGGGTTCACTTCCCAGTAAACGCATTTGACATATAAAATAATAATAATAATAAACTTAACAATAATATAAACAAAAAAAAAATCATGGCATATATAACATCATTATCATTCAAAATTGACATGGAGTTAAAATCTTTTCAAATATTGCAATAATTATAAAGCAAATATCAGATTGTAAAGCTGAATTTGATAGCTATATCATAAATAGATATTAGTTTGTTCACATTTAAAAAAAAACTTAAAATAAAAATGAATTTGTTTATTTTCTAAGAGTGTTTACATTTACATTAATATATGATCATTGTGTGATATAATTACATATTTTATTTGTATTTACAAGTAATTTTTTCAATATTTGTAAAATTCAAATATGTTTTTTTTAATGCATTTCATTTGTAAAATTCATTTAAAATAAAATCAAGTCCAATTTATTGAGTTTTAGTATAAACTAAAAATTTGATGCAGAGGTTACAAGTTGACTTCTTTCAAAAACTTCCACCAAGTGTAACAATGGAAAATGTCCGATTTTATAAGAATAGCTATTTTAACAGTTCTTACATATGATCAAAAAACTTGGACCCTTAAAAGAAAAGCCATGCAATGATTTCAAACCATACAATAAAACATGGAGAATTGTATGTTGGGATTAAGAAAAATAATCAAAAGTGAGATTTGCTAATGAGAAAACAAAAAATATTAATGACATTATGGAAACGAAGCAGGACTGAAGATATTGCTAGAAGATGCATAGTTGATATCTTCAAATGGATGCCATGGATTGTTAAAACACTTAGAAAATGACTATAATTTAAGAAGAATAGATAAGAAAATTTAATCCATGTGGAGAAAAGAATTAAAGATTGGAGAAACTGTATTAAACTTGAAGAGGACTTCAGCCTGCACTAACATAACTTCAGAAACAGAATATAATACAATAATTTGCATAAATATGATGTCAGATCAAAATAAAATAAAAATCCAACTTGATTTATCTATGTGTATCTCCAACTCTTATACATACTTTTTTCATGGACTTTATAAAGAAACATTATTGCTAACAATGTCGCATTCACTTCCTAATGAATATTTTTTTATTTTAATGTTTACTTTTTCATTTAAAAAATATAATAATAATTTTTAATATAAATTAACGATTTCACTATTTTTTTTTTAGAAAAAAAAAAATATTTTTATTGTAAAAGAATAAAATCAATAATATGTTAATGTATAAAACTAAGATTATTTTTTCTTTTCATTGAGTAAATGTAAAACAGCTCTAACAAACTTTGTAAAAGAGTTTCTTCTAAAAAAAAAAACTAATTTTCTATTCCATTCTTCAAATCAAAATTGAATACAATAAGGTAATAATAATAAATTATCATGAATAAATAGCAAAACATTATTTATCATTAAAATAAATAAATAAATAAATCTACAGCATTTAAAATAAACTAAATATAAAAAAACATAAATTAACAATAAAATTACAACCAACTCACTTGCCCAACCTTTGTTAATATGCTACCTGCTACAAGACACATTAAAAAAAAAAAATACACATTCAGATTACACTTTTAAATTCATAAGAATTTAAAATATGAATAAATTACAAGCAGTCACCTCACTAGAGATGGTTCATCCATAAGAATTACCATGGCAACCCCTCCAGTATAAATTGAATGTTCCTGTTTATTAGCACCTTTCTTAAATTATTATAAAGATGTTTAAGCATTTGAATATAAAGATGTTTAAAAATCATTATTTTTTTTCCATATGTCATAGCATCGTCCGGGAGACAAACCCGCAACAACTGTCTGCAACCAAATGCTTGCTGGCAAGGCCACTGCGCTGACCTCTTGGCTAGCAATGCTTGACTTTGTTGCTTGTAATGCAATATCATCCAATAAAATTGTATTAAATACATTTTGTAACAGTAATTGTATTCTGAAATTGTCAATGTACTGAAGAGTCTAAGGCTAGTATCAGCAGTGGCTATAATACTCAATGTTGGAGCCATATTCAAACTCAGGTTGCATAAACAACACAATCTATATAAAAATAGCTACATAACAAGGGTAATAGTTAAACAGCATTAAGCTGTTGCACATGCGCTTTGCAGATTTTAACTATAAATGACTTAAGATTTGCCCATACAAAAGTGTTTGGGTTCAAAAAGATAGATGGCCATTCTATCTTTTCCCAAAGACTTTATCATGTGTTTGAAGTGTTAGTATTCAGTCATTTATAGTTAAAATCTGCAAAGCACATGTGCAACAGCTTAATGCTGTTTAACTATTACAGTTTATAAACATCGTGCTATATAAAATAATTGATTTATTTACATAACAAGGGTAATATAATGGAAGTGATGTGTACTAGGTGTGCAGTTTGGGCTGGTAGCTTTGCAATCTAAGATAGATTATTAGTACACTAACACAAAACAACACCCATTAGGCTTGTCATTGTTATAAGTAAATAGTGTACAGACTTTTTTCTACTAAATTCTAGCATTTAATTTATATCTTTGTAGAAATGAATGAATAGACAGATTTTGTTAAATATTTACAGAATGCAAATGGAAACTTAAAGTTGTGAGATTCTTAACATGTAATTTAAAGATTTCTTCCATGTCAAAAAAAAAATTTGACTCGATATTTAAAATAAGCATAATTGGTTAGCACATTATACAGGGAAACTGTTTCCCTTTATTTTCCATGATCTTTGTTTGGAGATGTTTTATCAGGGATAAAAATAAGAGTAACAGATTTAAAATTTTTAAATGAAAAAATTAAAACACATGTAAATATGTGTTGAACACCCAAAAAATGTTTAGTGGTGTTCTTAATAACTTTCACTTCATCATGCATTCTTGAAACATGTGAATAAAGATATCATAAAAGACAAACAAATAATTCCCAAAATGCATTCTTGGGAGTTATTTGACTTTTATGGTATCTTTATTCATATGTTTCAAGAATGTGACAGAGTAGAGATTATTAAATGCATTTATAAAAAATATTACATATAATACTAAATCATCCATGCACATTACTACTAGTGTTACACAATGCTTTATTTACCATCCTCTTTTACAGTTTACAATTTTGATTGCCTCAGCAATCTTCTTCAGAACTGTTATATCTCCTAACTTCAACTTCTAAATTCAAATTTTTAAACTGTAAAAGAGGATGGTAAATAAAATATTGTATAACAATAGTAAAGTGTGTGGATGATTTAGTATTATATGGTATACATTTGGCAATGCAATAAGAAAGAGTAATTATTATATTTTTTGAAAAAAATATTACACATGGTAAAAGAGAAATGAAGTATTATTGTGTGAAACAGATATATTAACCTGTAATTGAGGATTAAATATATATCAGGGCAAATGATAATCTCTAGTTTAATAAATAATTAGTGATAATCATTGATGTACTTATTTAGAGTGGATTATGTCAAAGTTGTAAGTAGAGTAAGATTGATATTTGTAAATCAAAGTATAACATTTTTTTTTAAAAAATGGGTATAATCTAAAATGAAATTAAGTTAAGTTCAAAGGCAAAAAATAAACAAACACAATGAAAATGTAAAAAAGAATTGTAACATTTTCTGTAAGATTATAGATTGTATAATGTTTAAGAATAATGCCAATAATAAACAATCAAGAAATACCAGATTTTAAAGGATTATATGTCAGAAAAGTAGATGATAATTTAAACAATCATTATATAAATTCTTCTAAAACATTATTAAAAACTATTACAAAATGAAATTTTAGATTGTGTTTTAAATGTGTGTACAGAAGAAATATGTATTCTTTCATATATTTATACATATTGCTTATAATAACTTCTCTCATATACACTTTAATGCAAAAAAAATTTTTTAATAAAACTTTTTTTCTTTTCCTGACAGTTTCAACCATCCAGCAGTCCTCATCAGTGCATTCTCAAATTTCCTCTAGAGAACTAATGAAGATTGCTGGACAGTCAAAACTGTCAGGAAAATAAAGAAGTTTTATTAAAAAAAATTTTTGCATTAAAGTGTATATGAAAGAAGAAATATATTATGAAATTAAAAGAATTAAATATGTAACTGTCATGGCAGATGACAACCACTAGAATAATACACTCTGCAAGTGATTATTTTTTGTTATGAATTAATTAGCAAGTATAGGGTTTGGAAAAATTGACAATTGTTTGAAACTAAAATCACAAAAAGCTGAAGGTTTACCATGATGTAACATGATAAATTAATTGTATAATTATACAATAGTGCTACCATAAAGAGTGGGAAAGGGGGAAATGTAAAGCAATAGACAATAAGCTGTTGATGAAAGTAAGTGTCAATGTGCAGAAGTTGCCTTTTTGACAGATAACCAATGTTGATGATGATGATAAAATGATTCAATAATGAGATCTCAAATACAGACAATCATTTTAAACAGAAATGATCAAATTAATGATGGTATAATGTTTTATGCATGAAAAACACAAGTATATGAATGCATATTAATGCATGTATATATATGCATTGCAATTATTAACATTTTAAAAGTTATGACTTTAAAAAAAAAAAAAACAATATTGAAAAAGAAAAAGATGAAAAACACAAAAAAATAGACAAAGAATGATAAAAATTAATCTCATGAGTTTTGCTAATATCAAAACAAACATTCTAGAGAAATATAAACTTCAGATCATTATATTTCAAAAGAAGATTTGCATTTTAATGGAAAAGAAAACTAAATAAAACAAATTTCAATCAACTGAAATTAAATAACTACAAATATCTGCCACACCATTTATACAAACTATTAACCATACATTATTAAGATGTAAAGATTTATAATTAATGTATAACTTTGAAAAAGAAAAAATAGTTTAAACAATAGCTCGATCGGAAGAAAAAAAAATATATATATTTACAAATATAAACTGCGTTTACATTTTAATAAAAGTAAAAAAATAATTAAATGATCTTGCTATGTATAGAGAATCATTTTATATGATGCACAGATTATAAAAATTAAGATTTTACTTTTGTATATGTAAAAATGATACATATAATCAAATAATAAATGAATATAAAATTAAATCAGGATCAAGAAAAAATGTATCTAATTAAGGCTACAAGTAAGTCAATAACTGAACATGCAAATTAGTCATGAATGAAAAGAAAATGCGTACCAAACATAATCCTAGATGAGGATTGATATATTTAATTATTAAGTACAAAGTTCTATTATTCTCTCTAGCATAGCAGAGAGATTAGCCTATTCACTGTCCCAGAAGTCTAGGTGGAAATATGGGAATCGATAATTAAATATTCTAGAACTGAAAAAAGACGTCCATTTGATGTTTAGAGATTTCAAAGAAAAGACAAATGTTTGTAATATGAAAACCCTAACAACTCACTCCATACAATATTGCCACCTAGTGCAAGACATAGTAATCAATAGATGCCAGATGGTATGTGCACTTAAATCTATATCTAGTGTCTATTCAGCCAATATTCCCAGACTTGTTTTTTTTTTTTTCATGTGTCAAAGCATCGGCCAGGAAGTGAACCCACAAACCCGGGACAACTGCTTGTAAGGCGGCTGTGCTGACCATTTGGCCACCAAGTTAAATTGTCTTGCTGAAGGAATGCATTAGATCCAAAGGTCTAGGGGTACTGCTCTCATTTCCAAGTCTTCTCAATGAAGCTAGAATTTGCTCTGATAATATAGGATGAGTAAGCACTAGATTAGGATTTAAACACACAACCCTTGTGGTATCTATTGATTACTATAGTTCGCACTAGGTGGCAATATTGTATGGAGATAGTTGCTACAATATTAATAGCTTATGCAAGGGGAAAAAATGATGATTACGTTTGAAATATGAATTGTAAGTTAATTTTGATGTTGTCAAATATAAATAAAACTGCTTCATCATCATCATTATTATTATGGTGGAAATAGTGTTGGCCTTCTTAATGACAATGCATACAGGTATAGTTATCATTTTAATTTAATTTCAACTGAATGTAAAATATAATCGTTTACAGCATTCTAATCACAAAACATAAATATGTCAATATTAAGAATCTTTTAAAATGTTTTATTTACTGGAGCAATCTTCTGATTTAACGAAAAGAGAGAGAAAAAGGAGAGAGAAACGTAAGTAAAGCGAAGGAATGCAGGATTAGTTATCTCATAAGCAAAGAAACTTCAAAAACTAATATTTTTTACATCCTTCGGGGAAAAAACTTAATATTAAATAAGTCACTGCAACTACTACAGATTATAAATATAATGTATATACATTGATAGCCTGCAGAGAATTCCTAAACAAGTTGTCAAATAGTAATCCTCTTATAATTTTCATATGGGGAATAATTGTGTTTATGACAGGAGATGACATATTTTTATTTTTATTTTTTTTAACAGTCTGTCATTCTTGATAGCAATTTTGAACTAAGCGTATATTAACAAACACTCACACAGAGAAATTAATATGCATATGTAAATATTTGAAATCATATATAATTTATGCCATCATCATCATCAATCATTATCAATCCACACTGCATGATGAAGGTCTCTCCAAGTTCAATCCATATTCTCCGATCTTGAGTTTCTCTTCTCCACATCACCCCTGCACACTTTCTTATTTCATCCTTCCATCTCACATCTGGTCTCTTTCTGGGTCTTTTACAATCTCTTAGAATACAGTTTAAGATTTCAATTGTTCATCTATTATCATCTCTTATAGCAATATGTCCAGTCCAACTATTAAAATTATACAATCTTTATTAATTAATTATTAAAAATGATTCACTAGCTTTTATTCATCCTTTGAAAATTATACTGTAGAAATCTTTTCTTTCTTTCTAAAAACATATTGGTTTAAAATGAATTACATTTTTTTTTAATATTTTAAATACAATTATATTTTATATACCTGAAATCTAGATGTAATATATGGGATTTGAACACAAACTTTCAAGCTCCCTTCAGCCATCCAATCTATCTCATACATCCGATATACATGATTATATATGGGTGGAAGATGATGATCTGGACCAACTGATGAGTACTGGTTTTAGTACGAAATATGTGGTCATGTTATCAGATGTATGAGATAGAATGGATGGCTTAAGAGAACTTGAAAATCTGTGTTCAAATCCCTATATTACATATATTTTTGCAAATTTTTGTTTCCACCACTTGTGGATATCAATGATTATACATCATTAATTATCTTTTCATTATTTAAGCTACATTATGATGTATATTATCAATGAGGTATAAGAAAAAAAATTGGGAATATGAAATTTGATAGCAAAAAGAATTAAAAGTAGAATTAAATTAGCAAGAATTATTAATTAGGCGGAATTAAAATCAAAGTTAATCCGCTTTGAAGATTGCTAATATGTTCTGACCAAGAATTCTGCACACAGGTAAGCAACTAAGTGTTGAACACACAAATAAAATAATAGCCGGGGAGGGTCCATAGAAAGTATTAATGATTTACTATATAAGAAAAATATATTAATATTAATGGATAGCTGATATATACATGCATGTATTAATATAAATGATTTACAGTATAAGATATGAGAAGTTACTAGCCCCTATGGAGATACATTACATAACTACTAATACTAATAATAGACAATTATTCACAATTCTAACAGCCCTTAGACATAAATAAATTATAATGAGATCAGGTCAGCCTGCAACAGTCCTAAATTCTTAGTGGTAACTATGATGGTGGAATTTACTGGGAAGTAGGAATCACTTTGTTAGCTGTTATGTGGCTCATCCACATCTTCTCCTGGATCTCCAACATCTTCTTTGTTGCGTATCTGTTTGCATGCCATTGTTGTATCCAGTCGTTTTATTCTTCTTTGAATTACTCTACAAGTTTAGTATTTATTATTTTAATCAGAATTACAGTAAAGTTAATTCCTTGGAGTATTCAGTTTAAATTTATCTTTGTAAATAATTGATCACTACATTAATTAGATTCTTTATTAACTAGTAATTTAATTACATATACTAACTCAATTCCTGTATATTAATTTTACCTCATTAATGTGTGTGAATATGTATATGTGCTTAAACAGCAAATAATTAATTAAGTGCAATGGAAATATAAGAAACATTTCAGCTAACAAAAGAACTTAGGCATATAGATAAGTCAGATAAAGCTGATTAAATCCAGCTAATTGGCTTAGAATATCAGCATTTACTATGAAGATAAAAATGCACTTTAAAAAATCTGATATATAAACTGATCACAGATTAAGAGTTGTTTCTTTCGGTGACCAAATGCAGTTTTGAAGCAGCAGCAGAAAAATTGAAAGAGGTTGCAACATTTCCTAGGGTCTCTGTCCTATAGGTCAGGGGTGTCCAACAAGTCGATCGTGATCCAGTGATCGATTGCAAAGCCATTTGCAGGTTCATCTGTGTATGATTTTTATAATTTTATACCAATGTTTCGACTTGGTTACACAAGCCATCAACTAGGTGATAAATAGAATATTTTAAAGATAGTTCTAATGGTGCTGTAAACACTGATTTATAACAAAAGTTAAAGTTCAACTGATAGTAAAAATAGGTATATAAAATTGCAAAAATAAGAGTCAGAAATTTTTTAGAGTAATATGTTTTTCAAAAAAAAATTCCTAGGAGGATGTTTGGCATGAGTCATCAAACTTATTGATACAACATGGTCCTGTTAGCATCTCAACGGTTTCTCTGCTCTTACATCGGTAGAGATAAGTCAATTATTTTATATAGCGCAATGTTTATAAACTGTAATATTTAAACAGCATTAAACTGTTGCACATGCGCTTTGGATTTTAACTATAAAATGAATGTATACTAACACTTCAAACACATGATAAAGTCTTTGGAAAACATAGAATGGCCATCTATCTTTTCTAACCCAAACGCTTTTGTATGGGCGAATCTTAATTGTTTGAAAGTGAAAGCATGAAGATATTAAATAATCACTTTAAATTACTTTTACATGCTGGAATGAATGACGCTGGTGAAATTTACTAGAATTTACGATACGTCATTCTTATTTGAAATTAAATGTATGTAAATAAGTCAATTATTTTATATAGCACGATATAGAATAATTGACTTATTTACAGACATTTAATTTCAAATAAGAATGATGTATCGTAAATTCTAGTAAATTTCACCAGTGTCATTCATTCAAGCATGTAAAAGTAATTTAAAGTGATTATTTAATATCTTCATGCTTTCACTTTCAAACACTTAAGAATCGCCCATACAAAAATGTTTGGGTTCGAAAAGATAGATGGCCATTCTATCTTTTCCAAAGACTTTATCATGTGTTTGAAGTGTTAGTATTCATTCATTTTATAGTTAAAATCCACAGCGCATATGCAACAGTTTAAAATTGGTAGAGATACTAAAAAGATCAAATTGTAGTTAATAAACACGATGACACATGCAAACTTCCTTCTATGTGAAAGAATTTTTTTAAAAACATATTACTCTAAAAATTTTCTGATTTATACCTGTTTTTCTATTGGTGGAATTTTAATATTGTTATAAACAAGTTTACTGTGCCTCTACAACCATCTTTATATTCTATTCATCACTCAGTTGATGGTTTATATAATTAAGTTGAAATGTCAGTGTATTAATTATAAAAATCATGCACGACTAAACCCATAAAGTATATCATCTATATAAGCAACCTCTGAAAATCTTCATATCAATATATATAAAACAAGTTTCATGCAACTTGTTTTATATATTGAAATTAATGGGCTATTTTTCAAATAGAAGATTGTGTTTTTTTGTTATTAATTTAATTTATTTTGATCAACATATATACAGAGAAGATATGTCCAATCAAACAAAGATGTAATTTTATAATATCGAACTCTAAAGTTAGGGATGAGCAACATTTTTCTTTGAATGACTAGATAACAAATTTTTCGAGTCTTTGAAGATCACTTTAATAACTAGAATGTGCGTGTAAAAATGAGATCGTAGGGACCTCTGCAGGTCTTAACCACAAGCTTACGTTTTGGAATAAAAGAGGGAAATACAAAATGTAAGCTTGTGGTTAAGACCTGCAGAGGTCACTACGATCGCATTTTTATGCGCACATTCTTGAGGTTACAACCTTAGTAAATATTACTTACATATATGCGTTTAAATAAATTTAATAAATAGAGTACTATGATCAAATTGTTTGTGAAAGATAAAGTTTATAAAATCGTATAAGAACATTTAAATTTTTGGAATACTTTTACAAAATTACAAGATAATTAAAATATTTATGATTAATTTTGATATTTTCCGTTGTCATTACATGCAATTTTAAAATATTTTTGTAAAAAAATGAAATTCTTTTTATCTTTTTTATAAGATGTTCCATTAACGGAGCTTTAATTCATTTTCAATTTTTAAAAAAAATATATAACTTATTCGTCTTTTAAGGGAAAATAAGATGATTTATAAGTTACTATTTACAAAAATGAAAAATTTACCCTGTTTGCATTGGCATGAAGTTTGTTTATTTTCACTTTCTGGTTGCCAATATTACAGAAAATTAACTTTTTGTTTCTATTGTTAATAATAATAAGATCGAAAAATAGCACTTTATTTCATTTGTTGATTATAAAACTTTGATTCTGAATATCCCAGTGTGGCATACTACAGATTAATTAAAACCATCTTATGTGGCAGAGCCCATTGGCAACAGTTTACCAATCTCTGCTCTCTAATATATATTCTGCAGTTTGACAATATGTTGACTGAATTTATAAACCAATCATTGTGTTTTTAAAATTGTAGAGCATCCTTAAATGGAACTTTTCTAATATCTTTATGTTACATTAATATGTTGTCCAAATTTCACCTCCATACAATAAATTAGGTAAAATAACAGTTACATATAGTTAACTTAGTTGCAATAATTATTTTGCTGATGCAAACCCCTATCATGTTGGAATCTGTGGTGTATTGACTTACATCTCAATGTGTAAAAATGTTATAATCAAGTTATCACCTGCTATTTTTTTTTACTTAAACCTCATCAGTAGAAAAAGATTATGTTATTGTGATTAGATGTGAACTGCTTAACCTGAAAATTCCTTTCACAATCTGCACACTTTATATTTCTTTATATTTTTTTAAAAGGACATTCCATAGTTACTACTTGGATCTCTGAGAATTTCACTACTCTCTTTCTTTGAAATCATTTCTTCCCTATTGTCGGAGCTAGTTTATGAATCATATTTTTTATGACTCACAGTTAAAATTATTATATAATATCTAGTTTGGCATCTTCACTTGCTAAAGGTACAAATAAGCAGATAAGAACCTAAACTGACAACAGGGTGATTACAAAATAAGAGAAATATATCAAATGAGTAAAAGTGTTTTAAAATGCCTTGCACATGTGCAAATGTTAGCCAATGGTATTTGCAAGAGCATTTGCAATCATTGATGCAACCATTTCATATTCAGTATTACACAAAGAATAGTTTCAATTGTGTAAGTAAAAAAAAAAGTTTTTTTTTTTTTAATTTCTCAAAATAATTTTATTGGTTTAATATCTCTTCATTACTTCTAAAAAAAGGTTTCTAATAATAATTAAGCCACCACAACATTTACTTAAACTGATGATCACATGTATGAAAAAAGTAATGATTAAGACTAAGACTCAAGATAAAATAATCAAAAGGTTTATTGCACAAGAGGTCATAAGAAGTCAGAAACACCAGAACTTGAAATGATCCAAGGACCTTAAATTCTAATCTGACCATATTGCTGTACCAAGCTTGTATCAATACAAGTGGTAAAAGTTCATGGGTAGCTGAGTTAGCCATCACATATTAAGAACTTCCATTTCTTGGTTTGGAAATTATTACTTCATTCTTAAATATATAGTGGAACCACAAACTATGCTTTATTTTGTTCCAAGCACCCCTTGCATTCAAAGGAAATAGTGTATAATAACTTATTTATTGTTGATAAACAATAATTAGATTAGATATTGTTTATTGAACTGGAAGTATATAGTACTTTTCAAAACATATAGAACACAGATGTTTATCATTTGTATATTATGCACATATATAAATAAAAATTATAGTATAAACAAAATTTTAAAAAATAATAATAATATAATTATTAAAAAAAATGAAGGGACTATTTATTTTATTTTTTTAGTGTGTGTGTTCATCCCTGCATCTATTGAACAATAGAAATAAGAAAATAAAAAGTAATTCCTACTGTATTTTTATCTTTAATAGAAAATAAAGAGCAAATTCAGTCTAGAAAATATTCTTTTTTCAGTAACTTTTTTCTCCTATAGCAATACAGTGGTCTTTTTTTCATGAAATTATTATTTCTCTAATTATATTAATGTTTAATGAATATTCTGAAATCTTGTAAAACTTTTACTTTTAGAAAATATTTTATTAAGCAAAATACAGGAAATAAAGGAAGATTAAAACAAGTGCTTTCAAACATAAACTGAAAATATTTCATTATTATATGTAATTTGTACATGCTCTGCTCAGAGAAGGAAAAATGGCTGCATAATATTAAAATTTGCAAATTTTAATGCTTTTTTTTTTGTCTTGATTTAGATTTTTGTTTGTTTGCATTTGATTTTAGATAGCATGACATAGTTTCTGCTCCACTGTATGAATTTAAATTAAGCACACAAACCTTACAAAATATAAAAAAAGATATGTTTGCTCTCTATATAATGGAAAAACAAGTGCTCTGCCAATCACCAGTATTCAACATAACATTTGCATCCAGGATGTTTTGTTTGGATTGATGATAGATGATGTTAATCACATATCTAAGTTTGCTGCCTAAGACATATGGCTAAAAGTATTATATGTATATATCAAAATAAACTTTTAAAAAATGTTTGCAGACTTGTCATTGTTAAAACAACAAATGAATAAGCAAGTACAATACTTTGTAATGTTAGAAGCTGTGAATGCTTACATTTTCTGAAGACAAATTGGTAGCTGTTGTCATGTATAGTATGAATAACTATAATGGTCAAATATCGAATATAATTTTTTGTGTCCATAATATTGAAGGTCTCAATAAAGATGAAAGCCGGTTCAATAAATATTAAAATATAATTATCAACAGTTGTTTATTTCAATCTTATTTAGATTGATTATTTAGTTTAGTTTAGATAATATAGATGTTGTATATGTGATCTCAAACCATAATACATTATTACATTATTGTATTAGTAATAATCAGCCATTAAGCTAAGGCACATGCGTTTTATGGATTTTGACTCTAAATGAATACTCTCACTTCCAAACACAAAATAAAGTCTTTGTGAAAAGATAGAATGAATCCATCTATCTTTTCGACCCAAATGTTTATGTATGGACAATGCTTAAGATTTGCCCATACATAAACATTTGGGTCGAAAAGATATATGGATTCATTCTACCTTTTCACAAAGACTTTATCTTGTGTTTGGAAATTAGAGTATTCAATTATAGTTAAAATCCACAAAGCGCATGTGCATTAGCTTAATGGCTGCTTATTACTATTACCATTTATAAAACATAGCACTATATAAAATAAATATTTCATTTACATTGTTGTATATAATTAGTCACTATTTATGAATAACAGTACACAAAAGAAGTATTTGAAAAATAACATATCTGAAAGTCAAGTAGTGATAAGAAAGAGAAAAAAAAAAAGTACTGTTTTAAAAAAAAGTTTATTTCTCAATTTTCTAAAGTTTACATCAGAATTGTAATATCTACCCAACTCCCACCAACACCACTTACAAATCTGCCAAGTAAGTGAAAGGGTTGTACTATCAATAGAGCTGAACTTCCAAACAAATTGCTATTTAAACACAAAAGGAAATTTTAGTGATACCAAAGAACAAATCATAAATTTAAAATCAGGTGCATAAAAAACCCATGTTAATATACTGCTATTTTGAATGTATTTTTAAAGAGAGAAATCATAGAAATATCTACCATTAGAAACCATATAGCCAGAATAGTCATCATCATCATCATCATCAACCATTATCAATCCACTGCAGGATAAAGGTCTCTCCAAGTTTAATCCATCTTCTCCGATCTTTAGCTTCTCTTCTCCACAACACCCCTGCACATTTTCTTATTTCATCCATCCATCCCACATGTGGTCTCTTTCTGGGTCTTTTACATATTTTCCTACAAAAAATATATCTCAAAGTAATGAGGGAGATTTGTTTTATTATCAACAAATAATCTTTGACAGGTGACATTTACTATTTTACGTTCATCTGTTTACTAATAAAGATATTCTGCTAAATAAGATCAAAACAAATACTTGAAATCACACCATGACAAAAAAATGATCATCAAAAATATGTATACCCAATATTTTTGTACTGCTTCATGCAAAAATCGATTAAAAAAAAACATTAATTAAATTAAACTTAAGTAAAAGGTAAAGTGTAAAAAATCTTACCTTCAAAAGGTCTTCCTGAACAAATACATCTTTGCCTGAAAGTACAGGATTGTCCAACTGGTTTCTAACATCACTTACAGCGGTGTTAAGCTTATTCACAACCGCTACAAAATCCGAGGGAGTTTGACTTGATATCAAAGTTGTGGTTACAGTCGTAATAGTTTTGGTAATAACTGTTTCCGTTTGTTGAGTTTTAACGGGTTTTTTCTGAAACTGAGTAAAATGGGACTGGACTTCTTTATAGCGTTTATTTAATTTTATCAGGGTGGGGTCAATGACAGGCTCAGCCCCTTTCAATTTTAATTCCTCTGCTTTTTTGTTAAGAGTATCGAAATCGCCTTGTCGACGTTCGACTTCATCATGGAGATTCTAAAATACAAAGAAAGAATAAGGAGAAAATTAAATAATGTGTGATTGTATATAGAGATAAATCTTGAGTAGGCTTATCACAGTAGAAAATATTATGAGTAAAGTGTAAGAATATATACAAATATACATAAAAAAAAATTGTGGTTATATTCATGACCTGGGATTCAAATCTGGGTCAAACACGAATTTTTTTATTTTTTCAGTTAGCTGAAGATTTTGGAACAAGCTCAAGATTTTTATTTCGTGTAGCCAAACCATAGACAACTTAAGTAACTACCCAATTGTAGGTCAGTCAATGGATACACAGCTATTTTTAAATAGAAAATAAAACAGAAATTATAGACTAAAAACCTCATCACATCATAGTCAGCTTATTAATGAGTATGTTTTACTTTTTGCTCGATGGACTTCTTGCCTTCATAGGGGATATTTAAAAATTATTTAGCCTTTTATCATTAACAATAACAATATATCTTAATAGCGGCAATGCCTTTTAAAATCTAGTTCTTTCATTAAATGTTTTATTTTTTATTTATTTTTTAATTTAAAGTACTTTTAAAAGAAGTTTATTGGCAGATTAGTTATAATTAGATTCCATTGCATAAAGCAAAGAAACAGATATTTTCGTTTATAAGTAATTTATCAACAAAGAAACACTAAAAATTCATTCAAACACCATTACAACATTGGAATATAAATATATAGCTATTGTAAACAGAATACATTGGTTGTGTAGTTCCAACAGCTCATGCTTGCTGTAAATATGTCTGCAGGTCCGAACGCCTGGTCTCTGACTTAAATTTTACTCAATTTGCCATAAAAGAATGAGCAAAGTTTACAAAAAGTAGGATTAAAGCAAACGTGGCCTCTCAGAAACCACAGAATGAAAAGTATAAAGGTGGATATTTTGATATTAGGAAAGAGCCCTTTGTTTGTGCTGATGATGTGGGCTAAAAGGAAAAGACAATTGTGCTAATAAGTGTGTGATACATCCATAGGGCACTGCAGTCATGTAAAATGGGCACACAGTTTCGTCCATCTCTATAAAACAATTTGGCAATAGGCGTCTATGTTGGCTGTGGTAAATCTTTTGACTAAAAAGCTATTTGCGGCAGTGCATTCAGGCTTATTTTAATCATGAAATGCAGATATTTAGGTTCAAGATATCAATGTTTAAATTTTTCAATAATATATTTATTTGTTAAAATTTAATGTGGTTTTTATAATAGTATCATCCTGATTTTGATTTAGTAAATTGTATGCATTCCTATAGTCAATTTTTTCTCTTAAAGATTGTAAGATTTATAGCTCTGAGAAGATTGATTGATTTGAGTAAGTTATCTAGAAATATCAGTCCGTTTTAACGCAGCACTGTTTCAGAGCAACCACTTTTTTTCCTATCTGTCCACAAATATTGATAAATTAAAAGGCAGTATATCAGTAATAAAAAAGTGTCTATGGCTGGTTGCTGAGAATTTTAATTTCAAGGTAAAAATAATCACCTACTTATTGATTAGTACTCAATTATTATATGGGCAGACAGCTGACCAGTTGTTTAAAAAGATCTTAGCTGTGGGCATGAAAAGCAAATTCTCAAATTCACTATAACTTTATTTCTTAAGATTTAGCAATAATAATAAAAATAATGCAATGAAATATGGAAATTCTTAAAAAATGGACACATTTATTCTCTCATGGAATAATTTACTAATAATAATAAATAAAGATATTAATAAATTTATAAACTGTTCAGCTATCTACTGCTTTAATATTAGAGTAATAAAAAGAAAAACCAAATATCACAAAAATACTGGCAAAAAATAGTTAACTATTAATTATTCTGTTCAAGATAAAAGGTCAATTATCAAAAGACAGAGATGTGTAATGTCCATACAAATCCTCTCAGTGAATGTCTTCCCAATATAAATACTTCTTACTATTCTATTTATTATGGGGGAATCCAAGCCAACTTATACAATCGATTACCTCCATATAAATATCTTTACAATCGATCTAAAACTCATAATGATGCAAAATCCATCTTTTTTTGACCATTTCTCTAAATTTGGTCATAGATTAAGAGCCCACATCTGTTAATGGAGTCTGCACTAAGCACAATGATGCTAAGCATAAAGTCAAGAAGGCTTAGTAAATCTATGAGGATAAACATGTCATCAATCGAAAAAAATCCCATGTTCCCCTCTCCAAGAAATGGTATACTCTAACCATTTAATTTCCAATGCAAACAATATGCAAATCACTTCATTTGTTCCAAGACTTTTTGATATACTCTCCCAATTGTTTTATTCATTTCCATGAATATGACTAAATTGGGCCAAAAGCATGTTAACAACATAATTATCAGT
This sequence comes from Epiperipatus broadwayi, assembly GCA_028023455.1. NCBI lineage: Eukaryota > Metazoa > Onychophora > Udeonychophora > Euonychophora > Peripatidae > Epiperipatus > Epiperipatus broadwayi. Next base: position 1,587,604 of record JAQFVV010000039.1, on the reverse strand, counting down.
CCTAATAAAGCTTTGCCCTCAATATGTTTTTTGTATTGTTTACTTATATACATTGATCATAAACAATAGCTGATTGACAGGCAAAGCTCTTTTTTTTTCATTTCTAACAAAAGGATTCCCTTTTTTTTGCCCACCATGGTTTAGAGCAGTACTCTGAAACATAAGCTCCTTAGATAGATTTGAATACTGTGACTTCTGGCATTCAAACTTATTATGAACTTCCAAGAAATAGTCATTAGATTTTTTCTTGTATACCCAAGATATCATTTAATTGTTAACCATACAAGTGACAAGTTTAACACAATAGTTTCATGTAACTGACCAAATTGAAATTTCTTACCCTTTATTTTACCCCAATAAAATTGTTCTTGGATGCTAACTATGGTTAGTGTTCATAAAGCCAAATCACACAATTATTTAATTTAAATTTTAATATTTGTCCATGATTTCATTCATTCCTCCCTTGCCGATCAGAATGGGAAAGTGAATGCTGATGTAGAAAAGTTTCTAAAATAAACTTCATGAATAAATAATATTATATTCACCTTTGTGGTATTTGCAATCAAAAACAGTTAAATTATTTTAAATAAAGAACACTATAAGAGAGAACAAAATAAATTAAATAAACCGAGCATACTTTCGATGATGATGATGTGTAAGCATCATAATCATGTGCGAAGAAAGACAAGGCAGAAAATGGTTTATTGAGCAAAATGAATATGTATTGAACCAGAGAGTCAATAGCATGTAAATTAAGATTGACAACCATAATTATTACACTTAAGGTTCGAAAGTATACTTGATTTCTTTGATATATTTTGTTCTCTGTTAAAGTGTTTTTTATATTACTAATAATGGCAGAGTACTAAGATATTGTACTACTCTATGTATTTAAACAATCTAGAATGAGTAAATAAATAGATTGATCAGCTGCTTAGAACTTTGACTGGTAGCAAATGAAATATGTTATATAAAACAATTTCATTTTCAACAGCATTACCACTTCCATATAAAAAAACGCAATAGGTAAAACAGAAGAAGTTGATGTAGTAAGTAAATTAAAGCTGCAGTTTCATATTCTTTACTCAAGCTTTGCATTAACATATAAATAATTAATAACCATATCTTGTGTAGAATCTATCAAGTATATTACATTCTTAAAATATATATTTTCTATTAACCAACTATGATTCATATTTTACTGTACTTTCATTTGGATGCTTCCATATTCAATTCCATTTTGGATTTTCCTTAAAATAATAATAATTCTTAATATACTGTTTTTATTTTCTACAAACTTATATTTCTCTCTCATATTTATATATTGGACTATTTGCAACATCTAATATAAAGTATTAAATGTCTTTAGAAAAATATAACTTTATTTAAACATTCGAAATACATTCAACTGTTAGTATTAAGCACATAGGTTAGTATATACAGTGTTTTGAGATGTATTATTCTCCCCTCTTCTTCGGGTGTTTCTAGCCTGACCAGACAGTAATAGTATGGGAATCAAACCTAGACTCTTAGATTCTTGAGCATTGAATTTTAAGGTAATACTTTAACCAACTGAGCCATCCTGCCAAAGAAAATAGTCAATAAAAATTTCATATTTCTCTCTATGAGGTTTCTCCTGATTTTCCACTTTCTTCTAAGAGCAAAGTTGATTAGTGATTTACATACATTGTGTATACTCACACTAGATTGACTTATGGGATTGTTTGCACTTGTCATGTGAGCAGCAGTTTTAAATTTTCTTCTTTTGATAGAGAAGAAAAGATACAAAGAATAAAATTTAAAGAAGCTTCTCACATGACATTGGTAAAAAACCTCATAAGTCAACCTAGTGTGACTATATATAATGTATTGGAAACCACTAAGCAACTTTGTTCTTAAAAAAGAAGAAGAAAATATGAAATTACAACTGACAGGATGGTTATTGATTGAAGATTTACCTTAAAATTCAATACTCAAGAATCTAAGGGTCTAGGTTAGATTCATATGCTAGTACTGTCACTGGTTAGGCCAGCAACACCTGAAGAAGGAAGAATATCTCTCAAAACGTTGTGCATATACTAATATGTGTGCTATTACTAATAGTTGAATGTATTTGGAAAATTTAAATAAAGTTAAATTTTCTAAAGCATTCAGTACTTATATTAGATGAGGAAAATAATCCAAAATATATAAATACAACTAAAACACCATCATCACAAACCTTCAGGAAAACCTTATATTCTCTCTCATTTTGATCTTCATAACAAAGTTTACCATAAGAAATACCATCATTATATTCTTTTCCAGTTCTAGAATTAAAATTTTTTCAATATAAATTTAAAACGATGTCTTATATAATCAATAGCATTTTGCATATCTATATAAAGACCATTTACTTCTTAAACCCAATAAAAATTTGTGATCTAATCTCAGCAATGTATTTCTATCTTTCTTTATAAATTTTAGTAAAGCATTGAGAATTTTATCCTAAATATAAAAAAAAAAATTATTATCATAAGGCAGTTAGCAGAATAAAAACAGAAACACTTCTGCGAAATATATTCATATAATTCTAAACACCTTTAAAAAAAAAAGATGAAAATAATTCATTCAGCTTTAATATCTTTGGATATTATATTTAGCATTTAACTGTAATTACTAAGCTAATGTCTGCAAAAGATGACATTTTAAAAATAAATTCATAGTGAATGATTTAAGACAGCAATAAAATCTATCATTAAAACAATAAAACTTTTTACAAAATGAGTTTATGGTTATGATAATTCCATTCAATTAACATTGTGAGGGGGGGGAGCACACACACAATTATATATGAATATGTATAACCAAGATTTATAAAAGTTTAGATAATTTTGCAATTATTTTTCAAAATGTACAAGAAAGTAACATTAATAACATATAAGCAGAATAACATCATCATTACCAAGCATTATAATAATAACAACAACAGCAACAACAACAATAATCTTTATTAAAATTATCGATTTGCCTTAGAAATGTTTACTAATACCATTTCATTTAATCCAATGTTATCTATTATAAGTTTTAGCAACCAATGAATAACAAGTACATAAAAACACACACAAATTCTAAGAGTAGATGCAAGCTATAATCGTAAACTCATTCCTTATTAGGTTTTATTGTTTAATGATGGCTATTAGCGTTCTATTAAGCAGACTGAATATATGGAGATAGCATTATGCTATTTTTTACACAAGTATACAATAACTTGTCTTAATAATACTATTTATATGTATTTCAAAAGATAATGTCATCATCATCATTATCAACCATTATCAATCCACTGCAGGATGAAGGTCTCTCCAAGTTTAATCCATCTTCTCCGATCTTTAGCTTCTCTTCTCCACATCACCCCTACACATTTTCTTATTTCATCCATCCATCTTACATGTGGTCTCCTTCTAGGTCTTTTACAATCTCTTGGAATCCAGTTTAAAATTTCAATTGTCCATCTATTATCATCTCTTCTAGCAATATGTCCAGCCCAACTCCACTTCAATCTTTTAATTTTTTCAATGAGGTCAGTAACACCTGCTTGTTCTCTTACCCATACATTGCGTTTTCGATCTCTTCTTGTTACTCCCAACATACATCTCTCCATACTTCTTTGAGTGGTCTGAAGTCTCTGTATTGATCTTCTATTAAGTGTCCAAGTCTCAGATCCATAAGTAAGAACTGGTAAAACACATTTGTTAAAAACCTTTCTTTTCAAACACATAGGCATATTTCCTTTTAATATCAAGTTATTTCTACCAAAAGCACTCCAACCAAGTTTAATTCTATGATTAATTTCCTCTATTATGTTTCCATCTGTATTAATAATCTGACCAAGGTATTTGTAACTCTTAACTTCTTCTAATTCATCATAATCAATCTTTATTTTCATATTTTGAGCAAATCGATTAAACATTACTTTAGTCTTTTTAACATTTATCTTTAGTCCTACTTTCCTACTTTCATCTGATAACTCCTGCAACATTTCCTGCAGCTCGGAAGCATTATTTGCAAAAACAACTACATCATCTGCGAAATCTAAATGACTTAAATAATCTCCATTTACTTTCACTCCTTTAGTTTCCCATTTTAATCCACAAAATACTTCTTGCAGCACTGCTGTAAAAAGTTTTGGAGATATGGAGTCACCTTGTCTTACACCTTTCTCAATGTTGACTTTCCCAGTATCATTATGTAATCTAATTGTTGCTGTTGCATTTTTATAAATATTCTTTAAAATATGACAATATCCTGGATCTATACCTTGATGATCCAATGCTTTAATCACTGAAGAAATGTTTATAGAATCAAATGCCTTTTCATAATCTACAAATCCAAAACACAATGACAACTCATATTCATTTGTCCTTTCTATAACTTCTCTCAATATTTGAATGTGATCTACTGTACTAAAACCACTTTTAAATCCAGCTTGTTTTCTTGGTTGGTGAAAATCCAAGGTTCTCTGTAGACGAGTTGTAATTATCTTGGTAAAAATTTTATATAAAACTGATAAAAGGCTGATAGGTCTGTAATTTCTAATATTTTCTTTATCACCTTTTTTAAATAATGTAAAGATAATGTAAAGAACTATAATAATATCTGATGTTCAAATTATGTATTTGCAAATCAGACTTACTAAATTCATTTTTATCATGTGGAAGGAAATCAATCTTTGGCCATTTGCTATTTGATTGGTATTAAATTTACATGCACTCATCCATCAATAAGTGTTATATATAGAGCTTGCAAAATAAGCTCTTAACAAGCTTATATAACATTTGTAAATACAGCTTTATTTAATTAAGTCCTGTGACATCTGACTTGATTTTTTTATTATCAATAAGTGTTTTAAGAGCATAATTCTTGTATAAACCAACTCTTAATGAACATGCTTAAATCAGGACTGGACCTTATTATAAACATGACACTTCTATTGACAAATTATTTGTATACATTTAGTTTATATAACACAGGGAAGAAAAATTTACCCATTTTTAACTACTCACATGTAAATTTAATACCAATCAAAATGGCATATATCTGAAAATGAATTTCCTTCCACATGATTGCATACATATAAATCGCTAATATATGTATTAGTCATTTGAATAAATTTGTAAAAGAATGTCTTTTCTTGGATGCTAATTTATTTGTTAAAAAAATAGCCATTTTTATTTAACTTCCATGCATCAATCACTGATGCCCAAATGGTGTAACCTTTTTTTAGCAGTGATGTTCAACGTCTTAAATTTCGAATAATTTTAATAATCCTGCAAATAAATAACACTACAACAAATGAGATTTTATAACGATCACCACTAATATAATGTTGTACCCTTTGGAGTCAATTATTATTTATATAACAGCATGGAAGTTTGACAAAAAAAAACATTTTGTCAGCAAACAAATTTCCAATGATATAAGAAAAAGCATTCCTTATAAATTTGAGAAATAAATATACTAGGCCTGACATTAATTATTATGTAAATGTGGGTTTAATACAATACATTGTTAATGTTATTATAATTTCTTAGTGCCTCATAACTAATAGCCATTGTTGTTAAATTTTAAAAATTTCATATATTTACATTTTATAAATATATTGAATTAAATAGTTCCAAGAATTATTATAATAAAGTAGAAATAAGGAGATAATATCAATGTAAATAGAAATAACCATTAACCATTGGTATTATAAAGAAATTATCAATTACTACTAATTAACAATCGCTGAGGATAAATCAACTTTCTGATTAACCTATAATAGCCCATTTGTTGGACTACTTTGTTGAAGAAAAATTAAGGAGGTGTTATTTTATAAATAAAAATGGGATGTCTTTAATTAATAGAAAAAAAACTTGCTAATGTCAAAATTCATGAATCTTGAGATAAGATTTGATGTTTATTTCTGTCACATTAGACAGTGCTTACTAAATGATAGTACATTCGATTTTAAATGTCTATGTGTGCAGTTCCAAGATCCAAAACTAATCACTAACAAAAGTCATTACAGTGAAACATGTCTGGAGATATTGGATAGAACAACATATCATAGGGATTTAATAAGCATCAGATGATAGTATATGACAGAGATGGTGAAAAAATATGCTGCTATTAACAGCAATATGTAAAAAAATGGCATGTGATGGAATGTGACATTTTACTGAATTATTCAAGCTTATGAAAATGACCTATAATAAAGTGATATAAAGAGAATTACTACTGTGAATGTAAGCATGACTGTAAAACATATCCATGACTATGTGTGAACAATTAGCATTGATGGTATGAAAGTTCATTCACATTTACTGATAAATTTTAAAAAATGGACAATTTAACAGCTTTATTCTCTGGAGATTCATAAACATTGAGCACCAGAAATTGCAAGAGCTGGAAATAATATAAAGACTGCATATACTGATGATGTAATGATGCCTGCAGATGGTGAGAATGAAAATAAAATTAAAGGAATGAATAAAGCAAGATTAAGTATAGTCAGGAAGCAATAGGGCACTTTAAAATATGTGGGAAATTGTACCAACTAATGATGGAAGTTATGATACAAAAATTACAATGAAAAATGCAGGCTTTTATGTTACAAAAATTACAGTGAAAAATGCACTCTTAAATAAAGGTAGAACATTGTTTTATAAAACTATGAAACTAAATATTAGAAAAGGATATTGTTTAATACTTATTATTATTTTTAAATATTCAACATCACTCTATATTCGAGCATAGTCTTAGTGAAGTAAAAATTTGGATAATAAGTGATGAGAAAAAGTCAGATACTTTACAGATGTAGATTTAGAAAAAAAAAGAGAAAATGATAAATGTAGTAACATTTCAATAATAGAATGTCAAAGTCTGAAGCATAAATCCACCAGTTTGATTGGAGTTCTGCAACTTCCAATACTTGGACTTTTTATGACTTGCTGAGTAAGAAGGCCATTCAATTATTTATTTTCGAATTTACTGAACAAAATTGTTCTTTTTTTTTCAGTCTGAAGTAGAAATGAAATCATGGGAATTATGCACGATGTGATTAAATGGAATTGCAGACATTTATGAGGCAAAAAAATACCCTGTTTTAATGATTTTACAGGAATAAAAGATTGATATGTATATATAGGACCTGTCATTTTGGCTGATAACTAATGATAATATTATATTGCCTTGAGAGCTTTTGTGGTAAAATGTGCTAGGATCAAATCTGATGCTGACATTTCAATCTGAGATAGAAGTGAAATCATAGGAATTATCCATGATGCAGTTTTAAAAAAGTATTCGGTGTTAAGGCTTTAACATAAATGGAAACTGAAATGTTGACCGATTTTTTATGGTGATAACTAACAATAATAATACTGGCCAGTGCAGTGCTGGAGAGTCAGACTCTGGGATGTGGAGTTTAGAATCAATTCCGCATCTGGCATTTTCAATCTGATAAAAAAGTGAAATCATAGGTATTCCGCATGATGGGGTTCAAACACTTTTCAGAAGTTTATGAAGAAAAAATAAAGTTTCAAGAATTTTACAGAAATAAAAAAACTGAGATGTTGGCTGGTATGTTATATGGTACCCGTCTTTCTGACAGATAACTAATGATAATAGTATTGTCCTGAGAGCAGTAGCTCAGTAGTAAAGTGTCGGACTTTGGAATGTGGAGATGATCGATTCTGAGGCTGAGACTTTCGGCGCTCGAACTTTTTATGAACTCTCGAGAAATAAAACCGTTCGAGTATTTTATTTATAATAATGATTAAATGCAAATTAATGTTTTAAAAAAGGGAGCATTCGGCTTATACTTACAACATGCTTATTTATAATTTCACACACACACACTCTCTCTCATCCTTTTAAGCATAGCTTTTTAATAAAATCATTATTAATTAAATTTTCAAGTGAAGACTTTAAAAAAGATTCTTTTTTATTTATTTTTTCAAGATTTCTGACCTTTCTATTCTGATTGGTCACAAAAAAGTGATTTTTTACCTCAGGCAACTCCACTGATTCAAACTCTAGTACTATTGATTATTTCAGATCAACCTTCTAAGACTCTTGTTGACTGATCCCTCGTACAGAAATAAATTTGCACATATCCAAAACCATAGTCAGTAACCCTCAACTTCCTTTTTCTTTGAAGAAGTGATGACCTCGCACAAAACAAGTGATGAATTTGCAAACAAGCATTTTCGGTCTTGACTTCTAAAGCTCAAGAGACTGACTAAACAAAGATATTGTAATACTTTCTTGAGTTAAATCATTTTAGTTATAGATTTTAGCCAAAAATCAATCTTTGCTCAAAATGAACTCTCAGAGACAATCAAACAAAAGTGAAATTTAAACAGGTGAAAGTTTAACAAGGCATTGAAAGAAACTTTATACGTCTGTCTGTATGTATATATAAACGTAATATCGTGGAAAAAAACAACTCTTAACACATACGCTAAAAAATTGATGTCCACACCCCCGTCAATAAATGTTTTAAAAGCATAGGTGTCCTATCTAAGTTTTGAGCTTATTCTCTAAATAAAGCAATATATATATATATATTAACCATGCCTAAATTAGGGTTTGAAATTATTATGAGTCAGATTTAAAATCGGCATAGTACTTGCACGAGTTCAGTTTACATATCACAGAGAAGTTTATCATTTTAATTACCAGAGACACCGAATCTTATTAGTTGGTATATATAATAATAGTAGTCACTTCTATATATATATATATATATATTATGGGAAGATACATTTATGCTTTTAAGACATTTATTGACGGGCGAGTGAGAGTGTGTCACTTTGCTAACGCATGTGTGAACACTATTTTATTTTCACAATATTATATATATGTCGCTATATTATTTACTATTATATATATATATATAAGCTTAAGTCATGAATATCCACAATTCGTATTTCAAATCGTAATATAGTTTAGCCGTAGGAAGTGCAAGATTTGAGAAAAATATTCTGACAAAACCAAAATAATTCTGAATGTAAAAGAAAGCACTTAAAATATTTAGTTTCCAATCCCTTATCATTTTCTAAGGTATATTATATATATATGGGTTTGAATTCAGACCTTCACATGGCCCTCAACCATACATGCTATCTCATACCGCTGATACACTTGATCACACAATGTCAAAAAGAAATAATCACCAATATATGTATTTTGTGCTAAACCAGCACTCGTCAGTTGGTCCAGATTATCATCTCCACACATATACACAATCAAACCTCAGCTTATATTAAGATAGCCAATCTTCACACTTTAATGGACAGGTTTCAAACCACTCCACCCCACAACTCTTCAGCCATCCATTTCATTGAAAATCTGATGATGGAATGCTCAAAGCCCACGATGTAAAAGAATAAAAATTATTTCCCAATGGCTTTTCAAACATTATTATCATCATCATTAGCAATCATTTGCCAATAAGTTTGATCATCCAAATTTCTATAGAGAAAAAAAAGGAAGAAGAAAAAGAAACCAATGAAAAAAGTCAACGCTGCAGTCAGTATTGTTGTGACTATAATTAAAGAGTGAAAATAAGATGGCACACATATATAATCCAAAGTTGCATGAAATGGATGATGGTGTGAGAGAATCGTAATAACCAGGACAGAATAGCTTAGTTGGTTAGAGCAGTACTTCTTGAACATTTGTATATGAGGGGGCTCCCTGAAAAACAATATATTTCCCAGTCCCTATCGACTAACAATGTATTTACAAAATAATATATATTGGGTATTATGAAAATGGAGGGGGGAGGGGTAGTAAAAAATTTCACATTTGAGCAAAATCACAGTATATGTTTATTACATTTATAATCAAGTAGCTACAATTTATTATTATTAGGTATACATGTATTAATAGTTTCATGTTTACATTATTATGAAAAAAAATGTGGAACAAAACTTATGATCAATATTCAATAATAACTTTTATTCATTTTTTTAATAACACTAATGCTTAATGAAATGGATGTGACTGGATATTATTACAGAGATTATCAATATTTGGTAAAATATTTGAAATTGCAAGTCTTAAATTTTTAAATTTTTTTTTAATGTTTCTTTCAATATGGATGTTCTATGTTTATTCTTAATTAGAAAAAGGCATGAAAAAGCAGTAACACATAAATAAATTGAAGCAAAAGGAATCATAATATTCATCATTGTCTTAGAAATGGAAGGATATTCTTCTTGTCAGCGAATCCAAAATTCCAATATATCAGAATTATAAAAATCCTGTTTCAATTATCATCATCATCAACCATTATCAATCCACTGCAGGATGAAGGTCTCTCCAAGTTTAATCCATCTTCTCCGATCTTTAGCTTCTCTTCTCCACATCACCCCTGCACACTTTCTTATTTCATCCATCCAGCTCACATGTGGTCTCTTTCTGGGTCTTTTACAATCTTTTACAATTATCATATCTGCTCTTCTTTCTATTAATTGTTCCTGAAATGATGACAGCACATATTGAAATTCTAGTAAAAAAAAAAAATTGACAGTCTTATCCAATCATGTTCTTTGTTTTCATCTAAGTTGGGTAAATACTTTTTGAAAAAAAAAATCATATAATCCTTAAGGTGATTAATTATAGTATTTCTACCATCTTTAGATATCAAAATATCACTTTCTTCAATAAATTCATTAAGAGATGTGAACATTTCTGTATTACAATTTTCAAAACTATGTGACCATGCAGATAGTTTACTTCGGATAGCTTGCAATCATGTATTTAGGCATAATGCATTTGTACGTTGGCTGTACAGAGAGGGATTCAATTCATTCATTTTCTAAAAAAAAAAATGCCAAAAATCTGTCAAATAACAAATTAGCAACTACTTTTGATCATAAAAATGGGTTGCTAATTTATGGTTTTTATCAATTAGAAAAATTCTCAATCCATCTTTTAATGAGAAAACCCCTTTGAGAATTTTTTCCTACAATAGCCATCTCACTTTTAAATTAAGGTGTTTTTGGTTTAAGACTCATAGTTTTGTAGTTAAATGGAGATAAAAGGTGGTTGCTGGAAGGTTGCATTAGATCCTAAGATCTGGGTGCAGTGCTCTCAGATCCAAAGCTCCTCACTGATGAAGGCCATAAGCTAGAAACTAGTCTGGATATATTGGATGAGTAGGCACTAGATGAGGATTTTATGCACAAGCCTTCTGGCATCCATTGATTTCTTCAGCTTGCTGTGTGTGGCAATATATATAGTGAGTTTTGCCGGTTTTAAATGAGATGAGCATTTCATAATTAGAATCTATCTCTTGGCTTAAATTAGGAATACTTGTATTGATAGCATTGCTTTTATGTAATTTACTACAGGCAAACCTTCTAACAGCAATGCAAAACTACAAGCTAAATCTAAAAGAATCAGTAAAGTTATTATTTTGCATTATATCTATAGATTATAAAGTAGTTGTGTATCTATAAGCATTTCTTATGTGCTTAAAGATTATAAAAAAATATAACAAAATTCTAAAAGTTATCAAAATACAATATGAATGATTAGATGATACTTAATGACATTAACAGATTCATAAGTTTGTATGAGAGAATGATTTTTTGGAGCAGTTTTACGAAATAGTTTGTGGAGTAAAGGAGAAACAAAAGAGTAAAAATAAACGGACATAGATAATTTAATAAATAAAGCAACTGTCCTGTCAAAAAATATTTTGAGGGCAATCAGATGAAGGCAAAATATAACACTAAATGTGATGATCATACTAAAAAAATATTAAATCAATTTTCAAAAACAAAAAAAATTGATGGTAATGACTTACTAGAAGTTAAAAATCATAAATATCTTGGACATATAATTAATAAGAATAGAAACGTAACGAATGAAATTAACAACAATAATTTTGAGAAATCATATTAAAAAGCAATGTACTTACATATATGAATAATTTTTAAAAATCTATTTTAATCCCACTTATTTAGGAATCTGAGACTTTTAAATATTAACAAATGGAATAAAGAACACATAAAATATACCAAAATAGAAATATAGGAATGTAAGAATGAGTGAAGAAAAAAAAGATATATAAATGAATATTAATATATATTACTAAAATCATTGAAATAGATGTAATGAGGTTTTGTTAGAAAATATGTCAATATTGAAGATGATAAAAACCTAACATAGATCAAAAATGGATATTGAAAGACCACTGTAAGTTGGATGATGAAGTTTGTTTGAAATGATGTAACAAACTATGAACTGGTATAGTGAAAAAAAAAAAACAATTTTATCCTACAGTTAATGAACAGTGGTTAAAAGTGATTGATACTTACATATACTCGTAACTGGAAGCTTGCCAGTGTTTTTTTTTTAAAATTATACTTCTCAGGGGTGCCAAAGCATTTGTTTTTTTTTCCTCAAAATTATTTTACCGAACATATGTTATTTGTTAAGTTTAAAAAATATTAAGAAATTCATTATAAATACCATTCAGGAAGATTAAATTATTATTTTTTAATATAGATTATAATGTAGAAACAGTAAAAACATTACAAACATTGTTGTAATTTGTTTTATGTTGTTCAGTGTAAGATTGTAACAAGATTTTCAGAATATCCCTATCCTCAGACCAGTTTCTAGCTCTAGAATTCTTCAGTCAGGTGCTAAAATATTCAAGCATTCAATTTAAAATATCAGATCAAGCCCATCCCTTTATCTAATGTTTAACTATTAAGTGGAAAATCTGAAATTTTCAGACATCCATATGTCTTCAAATCTAGCTGTTTAACTTAAAGTCATATGGGCCTGAATTAAGTTTAGCTACACCATATATTAATAGCTTTAACAATATAAAATTTCCAAAGCCTTAAGAGCAATAATAATTGCAAAGAAATCAAGTCATATATCACATGATTTAATTTAATAAGCTTGTACTACAAATGTTATATAATGGGCATGCCAATACCTCTTAACTAGCGTTTCAGAACAACCTTATCCTCAGATAAGTTTCTAACTCTGGCTTTTATAAGTGAGGTACTGGGATATTCAAGCATTAGATTTAAAATACCAGGTCAAGTCCAGCACTTTATCTAATGTTTAACTATTAAGTAGAAAATCTAAAAATTTCAGACATCCATATGTCTTCAAATCCAGTTTATTAAATTAAGTTATGTGATATATGACTTGGTTTCCTTGCAATTATTGTTATTGCTCTCAAGGCTTTGCAATTTTATATTGCTAAATCTATTAATATATGGAGTATCTGAACTTAATTCAGCCCCATATGGCTTTGAAGATATATGGATGTCTGAAAATTTCAGATTTTCTACTTAATAGTTAAACATTAGATAAAGTGATGGGCTTGACCTGGTATTTTAAATCTAATGCTCAAATATCTTAGTGCCTCACTGATGAAAGCCAGAGTTAGAAACCAGTATGAGATTAGGGATATTCTGAAAAGCTTGTTAAGAGCTATTGGCAGACTCATTATATAACAGTGTAAGATTGTCTATGATCGTGATTGTTTGTTGTTATTTTTTTGTAACATTTTGCTAAAATGATTAAAATTTAGGATCTTTCATTGACAGAACATGTATGGAAGAACTGTATGGCAACATATGTATTTAAGAAAATGCATTTGTGACAATGTTGCAGGCTATTAGAGATTTATGTCCGGTCAACATGAATAACCCACTTTTGTGATGTTTCCCCACAATTTTTTTTGTTTACTGCACTTTAAATTATAATAAATTTATTTTAATTACAATCAATTCTCATATTTTGGTGTAATAGCTTGTATTTTAAGAATAATATTAAAAAATAAAAGGAAATGTTAAATGTGATAGCTTCTAATCAGCCATATTGGAGGCCACTGAAAAGTGATAATTAACAAAAAAAACATGACAAGCTTCCAGTTATGGGATTATCCATAAGTACCAAATAATTAAACATACAGAAAAAAATATTCACATAAGTTTCTTAAGATTGTACACAAATTTCATTATGCATGAAAAAATAATATAAGCGAACTTCTAATTGTTATTACTGAAATATATATAAATTATTAATATGATATGAAACTCAGGTAAAATCTGAAACAAAACTATTGATTTACTTTTACTATTAACATATCAAATTGACATAGAATCACAATGAGCATATAATTAGCATTATCTCTATTCATAAAATTTTCATCACAGTAAACGAAAGAACATTATGACTACATTCTACTAATCACATTGAATATCATTGTAATAATTATACATAAAGCTTGTTTGCAAGGAAAATTACAAGTTCTCTCTGAAATTATATGTGTGTATAAAATACATGTCTGAGTATAAGGCCATCTAAAGCAGACTTCTATTTTCAAAGATATTTCTTAAACTATCTGCAACCTGTCAAGCATTGGTGGCCAAGTGGTCAGAACAGCTGCCTTATAAGCAGTTGTCCCGGGTTAGCAGGTTCGCTTCCCGGATGATGCTATGACACATGAAAAAAAAAAACTATCTACAACATTCATTGTAAATATAGGTGCTTATTTTGTCTTTACACAATCTGTAAAAAAAAAAAAACAGTAAAATAATCCCAATTAACATCAAGACTTTTTGTTTTAGAAAACTATGGCAAAGAATAAAAAACCTTTTATCTTGCTTTTAACATTCCAGCGAAAAACAAGATAAATTAAGAATCATAATATAACTACTTCAGCTACTTGGTGTACACTGTGATTGGAAAAAATCATGGTTCACAATTCATGTGAGCCCAAATACGGTAACCATATATCTATCATCATAATATACTTCTAAAATAAACAAACACTAATGGCAAATTAGTTGGTCATTAGATAATTAATGAAACCAGAGTTGTCAAAAATTGTTAAAATGGTTTACATGGATTGACCTAGTGCAAAAAACTCTAATAAGTAGTATCAATTATCGTGAAATGCAGAAGCAATAAATTTGATGAAAGGTCAATATATATGAACTCTAGAGTAATTATCATTACTAGAGACTATAGTAAAATATGCTAAACATGCACCATAATATTCACCCTGCAATAGAAAAAAAAAACATTTCTTTGCTCACATATATAGGGGCAAGCATAGATTCTGACATTAAATTGAAAAAATACACAAATGTCAAGTTGCTTGGCAACACAAGTATGCCAGTTGAAAATCAAAGAATGAGTCAATAGCCTGAATTAGACAATTCTTAATATAGATTTTACATTTTCCAAAGAACCTAGGCTAAGACAAACTTTTAATAATTGATGGTTTCTCTAAATGTTGTGAAAAGATTAACGCATTATCACACCATGTTAAGGCTTTTAAATTGGAAGCTCAGAAAAATGTTTGATGTTAAGGGAAAGTCATATCAAATGTTTGAAAGATTTTTCTTCAGATTAATACTCAACAGGTGTTTAAGCCATCTTTCTACTCTCAAAATAATGGATGGTGAGAAAAGGATAGTATAAGAAACATAAGGCAGCTTCAATAAAAATTGCTTGAGGAAGCTAAAATAACCAATTAGCTAGAGTCCAAATCTATAACATAAACATTATTTTCTTCCAAACACTATTTATTTCAAACAATTACATCTCAAAAAATGGACAAATAATTGTAAACTTATTAGAATATTAACTTACATGAATTATTTTTTTTATTTTTTTAAGTGTCATAGCATCGGCCGGGACGCGAACCCGCAACCCGGGCAACTGCCTGCAAGTGCAAGGCAGTCGCGCTGACCTCTCGACCACCAATGCAAGAGAAAACTTTTATTTTATTCGTGAAATTACACTATAAATACATATAATCTTATATCTCTATAAAATGTATCATTACATTAATTCCAAACCCATTATTATAGACATTATAAAAAATATGTAAGACATTTCTAATGCCCATCAACAACAGAATGAAACTCTTTACTTGGTTAACCATATCAGGAGAACCCAATATTCATATATCGCTGCTAACTATCCATAAATATATTTTTCAACTATCCCTTATCTGAAATAACAATTTTTTTTCCATAAACATACAAATTATCTTCAATTACATTTATTTATTTATTTTTCTCATGTGTCATAGCATCAGCTGGGAAGCGCACCTGCTAACCTGGGACAACTCGATCACCAATGCTTGACTCAATTACGTATATTAAGCTAAAATAATTACATTCATTTAATTCCAGCAGATTGATGTTTTAAATAATCAATAATTGGCAAAGTCAAGATTTAACATCTTTGTATATAGCTTGCATTTAATGATCACTAGATGAAGCTTTACCAATATTCATGACTTTGTTTAAGGAGAAGCCATAATACATCACATCACATCACAAGCTTTGTTTACATAAATACTGAGAGAGACATAATTCAATATCTCTTTGTAATTCATATAAAAACATAATGGAGATGTATGAATATCTGGAAAGATTAAGGCAAAGTAATCTAACTGACATAACATTCACTGTTCTTCTTTGAAGAGCAACTGGAGAGAATTTTTCTCTGCAATGAACTCCAAAAAGCCTGCTATAGTTTGTACCTTATTAAATTTATGTAAGTAAGTTGCCCTAAAATTGTTATAATATTATTTTAGGCACACCAATGGAGCACATTCATAAAGAGAAAATAACCAGATTGAAACTATTAATCATCATTTATGAGAAACCAAAAAATGCAATAAATCACCTGCGGAAAGATAGCAACACTTAATCAAAAATAATTAAATAAATTAGAGTACTAATTATTATATAACTAATTTTTTCTGTATCTGGTCATATTCGAAAACATTTTATAACAAAAACGAAAGGCTAATTTACAGTCATATGCAAAAAACGTTAAAAATTTACACTTTTTAAAAAAAATTCACTGTTTAGAGATAGTACAAAATTTAAAACAAAAAACATTGAAAAATGAAAAAACAATTTGGTAAATATAATAAAAAATTTTAGAAATCCAATAAATTGAATGTAAGTGATTCGAAATATTTGATTAAATCATTTTCTTATATATATATATTAGTCAATTTTAATTATTTTTTTGAAATGTTTTAAAATATTCATTTCACATAAAATGATAAATATTTATATCACTTGTTAGAAACAATATATTTTTGTCGCAATTTTTTATATCATGGTCTATTGTAAAATATATTAAAAATATCTCTAATATCACGTGTACAATAAAAATTTAATTTTATTAAATTTTTTCTTTAAGATCTTTAATCTTGTAACATGTGTTGAAATTTTGAAAGAAGTAGATTTAACATTTGACATCTGTTTTGAAAGATTTTATTTAAAAAAAAAATTAAATGATTTTTTCGATATTGTTATTATTTGTTCAAATATATATCACTTCAAAAAAACTTTAATACTATAATTAATATATGAATTTTTCTACAATACAGGCTTTTTCATACCTGCACTCCAATATGTAATATATAGGGGGTTTGAACTCAGACTTTCACATGACCCTCAACTATCCATGCTACCTCATACCACTGATACACATGATCACACACACATGTCGAAAAGATAAATGATCATCAATAATAAACGTATTTTGTGCTAAACCAGCACTCACCAGTTGGTCCAGATTATCATTTCCACATGTGCTAACATCCAAAGTTATGGGCAGCTTATTAGGATGTGATATCTTCTTAAGCATAATGTTAATAATATATGGTTCTTTTCTTCTTCTTCTTTTTAATTTTTATTTTGAAATAAAAATTGAAAAAATATTTAATTTAACTCTAGATAACTTTTTGGCACAATAATGTCAATCAAATTAAATTAAAATTACATTTATAACTTAAATTTATAATTTCGGTTTCTTTCTTAAAAAAAAACAAAAAAACAAAATGAAAGTCTGATTCAATGACAAAAAAAATCTAAGTATAAAATAATATTATATACATCAATATCGAAAGTAAATATAATATTGATACAAATGTTTGATGCTAACAATCAAACCTTTAAGCTATCAACAATCTTAACTTGTAGTCAAGGCTATCTACTTTGACAATAAAGGTGGTACCATCTTTATCTATGGTTTCATGTGTTTATATAGACACTAAACTTTGCAACTTGGCCAAGGGGTGTGAGATTAATAATGCAAAGAAGTTTAAACAAACTGCACTAATTAGGCAAATATAACCTGTTCTGAAAGCAAACTAATAAATAATCAATTATAACTTCTAAATTTTGAAAGCAAACTAATAAATAGTCACTGATAACTTCCAATTTCCATATAAAATATATAATTACTAAGACAATCAAGCCAATTAATAGAGGCTTTAATAGGTTTATAAATTTAGATAATAACAACCAACCCTTGGACTATAAATAATATCAACCTGTAGTCAAGGCTAACTACTTTTGACAATAAAGGTGGTACCATCTTTATCTATAGTCTTATAGACACTGGGTGTGACAAGAATTTCGGCCTCAGAGTGGCCTTCGAGCATTCCATCATCAGATTTTCAATTGGATGGACGGTTGAAGAGTTGGAGTGTGTAGTAGATTGGAGCCTGTCCATTAAAGTATGAAGATTGGATATCTTAATATATATCTGAGCACTTATAGTATATATGTGTGGGAGATGATAATCTGGACCAACTGATGATTGCTGGTTTAGCATGAAATACGTATATTGGTGATTATTTATCTTTTCAGCATATATGTGCTTGAGTGTATCAGTGTTATTAGATAGAGTGGAAAGTGGTGGGTCATGTGAAAGTCAGTGCTCATATACCCTATATTACATATATAGACACAGGTATATAATAAGCCTGTGTTTCAGTTAGTTAGACACTAAAGATTGCAACTTCACCAAGGAGTGTGAGATTAATAATGCAAATAAGTTTAAACAAACCCCATTTATAAGGCAAATATAACCTGTTTTGAAAGCAGAATACTAAGTAGTCAATTATAACATCCAGATATTAAAAGAAGATTAATAGTCATTCATAACTTTCCAAATTCTATCTAAAATATATATTTACTAAGACAATAAAACCAATTACTCAAGGCTTTAATAGAATTCTATAAATGTGGATGATAACAATCAACACTTAAGCTATCAACAATCTCAACCTGTAGTCAAGGCAACAAGCTATCAACAATCTCAACCTGTAGTCAAGGCAATTTCCATTAACAATAAAAATGGTATGTTAAAGATTGCAACTTCAGCTAGGAGTGGGAGATTAATAATGCAAAGAAGTTTAAACAAACCTCATTAATCAGACAAATATAACCTGTACTGAAAGCACACTAATAAATAATCAATTATAACTTCCAATTCTGAAAGCAGAATAATAACTTCCAAATTCCATATAAGACAATAAAGCCAATTAATTAAGGCTTTACTAGGTTTATAAGTGAAGATAATAACAACCAACTTTTAAACTTAAAATAATTGCTAATAAATGTAAAAGATCTATTTTTAATGTTAAAAATCTAGTTATAAAACTGACAGGTTAAGAAAGTGACATGAAAAATCAAACTGCAACTAATAGTAATAAAAATAAATAATCAAATGGCTTTATTAACTGTGAGGTCATCAAAGTTCAAATGTCAGAAGTGGCATAACTGAAAATAATCCAAAGTCCTTGTGCTCCAAAATGTGACACTCTACTCTGGTGGTAAAGTACACAAAACACTAATGAAAATCGAATGTTATTGCAGTCACATTTGTCTAACAGTTTTTTGTTTGCCGAAGTATGAGGTGTTTCATGTATTGGAATCAAGAAGCAATTTTTATGGACATTAAAGCCTATTGATATATTATTTAACTATTAGGGCAAAAAAGTTGATATACAACCTAGTTCAAATTAGTAAGAATTACTTATAGTCACTGTTAAAATATAATAGATGTATTTTTATAAATATATATCTGCTTGTAAAGGGATAATAAAGAAATCATTATTTGCATGTTTGTTTTGCTCTATCGCTAAGAATAACAAAATAATTTTTGTAAACAAAGATAATTAGAGGAGTTAGATATTGAGTAGACGATTGAAAAAAATCTTAGCCTGATAAAAACCTAACCATTTTTGGTAGCTTTATCTAGTCCAGATTACAATCCACATGCATATTAAATGTATATGGCCCTCTAGTACGTATGTGACAAATAAAAAAAAATAGCATTTAACTTGTTCAAAAAATATAAGTGGCTATCTCATAAATTTTGACATATTTGGGCCATTATAAAGGTGCTGCAATCATATAAGTTTTTCTTTGCTATTTTGTGGTTATCTATAATGTTAGTTTGCCATAGTTCTTTTTCCACAGAAATATTTCCTAAAATTATTAGTTTGAAAAAAAATCTGAACATGTCTGTATCATACATATCTTCATACAAATACCAATTAAAGTTGAATATAAAAGCAAGCTGACAATGCCCTGATTGGTCACATTATAATACTAAAAATGAGAAGCATCACTGATTGGCAGATTATTTCAACCTTGTTTTTCAGAGCAGATATTGTTGATTTAGTATTTCTGACAGTTAAATTGTAATTTCCAGCAATTTATTTACATATTTAAGCTTATTTATGTAACATATTTGCAAAATATTTATTTTCAGCCATAAAACTACTTGATTATAGTTAGATTTTATTTAAAAACATTTAATAAAAAATTGTAAAAACATAGTTATAGTAAAGTAAAAGCTGTTTTTACTGCATAACAAGAATGGCTTTCATGAATGCCAGTAAAGTATTTTTATGAAATTTTAATACTAAGTTTAATGCTTAATTTCAAGACATATTTCATTTCTTGTACAATGGCTCATCCAAAATTCATTTCCATTTTAAAAATGGAAATCAAATGTGAAATACTTTCTATGACATGTTTTATGAATGGACAATATTATGATCCAATACGAAAAAAGCAAATATGATGAAAATTGTCACGATGTCTTTCAAATAGAAGTATAAGGAGTTGGATTTTAAATGAGGTAAATTTTTAAAAATTATTGTTACAATCATATTAATATATATAAATATTCTTATATTATTGCGTCAAAATTTCTTTGTTTAAAAAAATGGCTAAAATAGATGTATAAGATAAAAAAATGCTATCTATAATGCAGAGCCAAAATAGATTCTGAAAATGTAAAAATGAAGCTAAGGCTAAAAAGAAGAATCATAATCATATGGCAGGACTTGTGTTTCAACAGGCAATAATAATTCATCAGTTACATAAGTAATCATTTTTATCATCAATGTAACCTATTATTGCCCACATATGTCTGATCACATAAGCAATCTCATGAATCTACTTTTAGTCAGCCATTTTTCAAATATATACAAATACATCCACCTTTCAATTATATTTGGAATACAGGCATTCTTCATATGCTTGGAGCTTAATTGTAAATATACGGGATTTGAACAGACAATCAAGAACCCTTAAATTATCCCAACTGTCTCGTACCACCAATACACATCACCACACACATGCAGAAAAGATAAATATACATATTTTGTGCTGAACCAGTACTCATCAGTTGGACCAGATCATCATCTCCCATATATATATATATATATATATATATATATATGGGAGATGATGATATATATATATAATCAGTGCTCACTTTATATTAATATAGCAAATCTTCATACTTTATTGGACAGGCTTCAATCTACTACAAACTTTAACTCTTCAGCCATATGGTCCATACCATTGAAAATCTGATGATGGAATGCCCAAATCCCATGCTGATGCCAATATTATTTTTATGCCCATTATGATTATAGTTCATCTTGCTATGAATATGAGAATCCTATAAGTTCTCAAAAGCACTAAGTGGTATTTAATTTTATAGAAATAACAAGCTTTACTATAGTTGCATATAAGCACACTTATTACATTTTCATTACATTCTGTATAGAAGTATAAACAATTAACATCATTATATAATAAAAATAATGTAAATTATTTTATAACAATGATAGCTATACATATACAATAATAATAATATCATTAACAATAATAATAATAATAATAATAATAATAATAATAATAATAATAATAATAATAATAATAATAATAATAATAAGAAGAAGAAGAAGAAGAAGAAGAAGAAGAAGAATATTAATCATCATCATCACAAAAACTTTTTTCAGCAAATATTTTCATGCTGCCCTCAATGTAGTCATAATCTATTTTAACCTTTACGTTACACTACATATATAATAACATCTATCATTTTTTTACACATAAAACAAATTAAAACCAATAATAAAATTATGATAAAGTAATCTAATTAATTACAACACATACTATATATAAAATATGCACTACGTAAAGATAAATATACATTATATAATTATATTGGTTTTAATTTTTTAATAAAAAAATTGATAGATAACACTATAAATGTAATGTAAATTAGAGATTAAAATAAATTATAATTACTTTAAGAAAGTATAAAAAAATTCCCAAAAAAATTTTTGTATTCATCATTATCATCATCATCAACTATTATCAATCCATTGCAGGATGAAGGTCTCTCCAAGTTCAATCCATCTTCTCTGATCTTCAGCTTCTTTTCTCCACATCACTCCTGCATGCTTTCTTATTTCATCCATCCGTCTCATATGTGGTCTCTTTCTGGGTCTTTTACAATCTCTTGGAATCTCATTTAAATTTTCAATTGTCCATCTATTATCATCTCTTCTAGCAATATGTCAAGCCCAACCCCACTTCAGTCTTTTATTTTTTTCAATGAAGTCAGTAACACCTGTTTGTTCTCTTATCCATATATTGTGTTTTCAATTTGTTATTGTTACTCCTAACATTCATCTCTCCATACTTCGAGTAATCTGAAATCACTGTATTGCTCATCTATTAAGTGTCCATGTATCATATCCATAAGTAAGAACTGATAAAACACATTTATTAAAAATCTTCCTTTTCAAACACATAGGCATATTTCCTTTTAGTATCAAGTTATTTCTATCAAAAGCACTCCAACCAAGTTTAATTCTATGATTAATTTGATCCATTATGTTTCCATCTGTTATTAATAAATTGACCAAGGTATTTGTAGCTGTTAACTTCTTCTAACTCATCATAATCAATCTTTATTTTCATATTTTGAAAAAATCCATTGAACATTACTTTAGTCTTTTTAACATTTATCTTTAGTCCTACTTTCCTACTTTCATCTGAAAACTCCTGCAACACTTCCTGCAGCTTTAAAGCATTACTTTCAAAAACAACTACATCATTTGCAAAATCTAAATAACTTAAATAATCTCCATTTACTTTCATTCCTTTAGCTTCCCATTTTAATCTACAAAATACTTCTTGCAGCATTGCTGTAAAAAGTTTTGGAGATACGGAGTTACCCTGTCTTCCACCCTTCTCAATACTGACTTTCCTAGCATCATTATGTAATCTAATTGTTGCTGTTGCATTTTTATAAATATTCTTCAAAATATGTCAATATCCTGATCTATATCTTGATGATCCAATGCTTTAATCACTGAAGAAATCTTTATAGAATCAAATGCATTTTCATAATCTACAAATCCAAAGCATAATGGCAACACATAATCATTTCTCCTTTCTATAACTTCTCTCAATACCTGGATATGATCTACTGTACTAAACCACTTTTAAAACCAGCTTGTTCTATTTGTTGGTGGAAATCCAATGTTCTCTGTACACGTGTTGTAATTATCTTGGTAAAAATTTTGTATAAAACTGATAAAAAGCTGATAAGTCTATAATTTCTAATATCTTCTTTATCACCTTTTTTAAATATTAATATTAATAGTGCATGCTTCCAATCATCTTGTACATCTTTATCATTTAGACATTTGGTATATAACATTGCTAAAAAAAAAAGTCCATTTCTTCACCTGCTTCTTTTAATACATCAATTATAATTCCATCATTACCTGGAGCTTTTCCTTTCTTCATAAATTTAAGTGCATGGGTAGAATTCTGACTTCTATCAAGAATTACATAGTAATAACGAACAAGTATCTCCTATACCTATTATATCTTCTGAATTTTTGCATTATAATTATAAATATATGCATATAAGTATATATCTTTTATATTATTTACTTATAAATTATATGGGGAAAAAATGGTGCAATGGTTTACATTTATTTCCACTTTAAAATTATATTAATATTAGTATGCATGCGCATACTATATATATAAAATACATATTTTGCGGGTGCATCTGTGTTAAAAACTTTTAATATTAATATACTCACGTTTCGACTTGGTCACACAAGCCATCCACAGATGAACCCGCAAAATATGTATTTTATATATTTAACCCATGCAAATCTCCGTTTTAACATATATATATATATGTGTGTGTGTGTATTCAATAAAATTGTTTATAATCCAAGTTTCATTTGTTCTAATTGATTCAAGAAACCATAAAAAGTTAAACCCAAATGCTACGGTTATTAGGAAACTCTATATTAGAAATAAAAAATATATATATTTATAACACTATTATTGTTAGCAATAGCGAACTTGCAAGACAGTAGTGCCATCCAGTGTAAACCTTGGTAATCAATGAATGCAGAAAGGTTTATGCATAAAATCCCCATCTGCTACCTATTCATCCAATATTGTCAGACTAGTTTCTAGCTTGTGGCTTTCATAAGTGAGGAGCTTTGTATCTGAGAGCACTGCACCTAAACCTAAGTATCTAATGCAACCCTCCAGCAGTCATCTTTTACCTATTTAGTCAACTATAATGCTAGGAGCTCAATATGAAAACATAATGTTTTTAATTTGCCTGCATAATCATATACATCTGAACCTTGTTCTGCATCTATACATTTTGGTGTTCTTGGTTTGTCAAAAACCACAGCTATCATCATCCCATAGGCAGGAAGGGTATACAACCAACAAATCATCATATGATCACTATTTCCTATGCTTAAACAAACTGTTATAAGCAATAGAAAACTCTCCAGACAGTAGTGCTACCCAGTGCAAGCCTGGATGCAGTAAGGTTTGTGCATAAAATCCCCATCTAGTGCCTACTCATCCAATATTCCCAGACTAATATCCATTGATTACTAATGTTTTCATTGGATGGCACCGTTGCCTGAAAAGTTTGCTACTGCTAATAACATCTTGTGTATGCATAACAAATGGTGACTGGGTGATGTTGCTTTTAATAAATATTTAGTTTTGTTTTTTTTTTTTTAATATTTGACACCTGTAAAATATTTTAGATGAAAAATTGAATAATTTCTTCTTTCTCTCATAACATAATAGTGACTATACTTCTATATTAATATCAGAGACATATAAAGTTTATTTTAAAGCATAAAATATGCACTATAGGTAGATTTTAAATATAAATATATAATAAACTACTGAACTTAAGATGTATGAAAAAGAGCACTAAATTGCCATACAGCTTAAGATCTTCACGTTCAACATAAATATGCAAAAATATCAGTTTTAATGAAACTAAAAAAACCTTATGAAGTTTTACTATGTATAAAAAATTATGGTTTTGTATAATTTTTTTATGTAATATTTGAATAGACAAGTGTAATGTATATAAACAAGGCAAAACTTTCCATACAGTAGTACCCCCCTGTGCCAACCAGTGTAATCAATGGATGCCAGAAGGCTTGTGCATAAAATCCCTATATACTTGACAATATAAGCTATTGAGCTTAGATGAAAATATTACTGGGTTTTCAATTTCTTTTTCAAAGTTTTGTAGTTAAGTAGAGTTAAAAGGTAGCTGATGGAGGGTTGCATTAGATCCTAAGATCTAAGTGCAGCTCTCTCAGATCCAAGGCTTCTCACTGATGAAGGCCACAAGCCTGAAACTAGTCTGGAGATATTGGATGAGTAGGCACTAGATAGGGATTTTATGCACAAGCCTTCTGCCATTCATTGATTACTCTGGTTGACACAGGGTGGCACTACTGTATGGAGAGTTTTGCATTGATTATTAATAATTATGTGCTAGTATAAGAGATAGTGATCATGTGATGTTTAGTGGTATAATGTATATATTTAAGCTAAATGCAATTAGAGGAGATTTGGACATAGACTTTCAAGCTTTATGGATATACTGAATATATTATAGCTCTAAACAAGACTGTTGAACAGTCAAAACTTTAATTAATTTGCAAATATGGGAAAATAAAGTGTTGCAGTATAAAGGAAGTGATTTCATTACTATTTTTTTTTTCCTATTGGGAAGTTCTGAGGAAAACTGTTAAACAGTCGATTAATCTATAATGTGAAAAATAAATTGTTGAATTATAATACATTAAAGATCAGCCTTTTCAAGCTATTGTGCATGCGGTTTTTACAAGTGTTAATAATAAATGAATACTTTCATTCCCAACACAAGATATAGTATTTAAAAAAGAATAATATGAATCTACTTATTCTTTCCAACCCAAATGCTTATATATGGGCAAATCTTAAGTAATGGAAATGAAAGTGTGAGGATTGACCACTCACTTTAAATTACTGTTTATGATGTCGACGAATTTAAATAGAATTTACTAAACATCACTCTCAAATGAAACTTAAACATATGTAAATAAGCATTTATTTTTATAGCACTATGTTTTATAAATTGTAATACATTAAAGATCAGCCTTTTCAAGCTATTGTGCATGCGCTTTTTACGAGTGTTAATAATAAATGAATACTTTCATTTCCAACACAAGATATAGTATTTAAGAAAGAATAAAATGAATCCACTTACTCTTTCCAACCCAAATGCTTATATATGGGCAAATCTTAAGTACTGGAAATGGAAGCGTGAGGATAGACCACTTTAAATTACTGTTTACGATGTCTGAATGACTGACGTCGATGAAATTATCTAGAATTTACTAAACGTCACTCTCAAATGAAACTTATTGTTATTAACACTCGTAAAAAGTGAATGCACAATAGCTTGAAAAGGCTGTTCTTTAATGTATTACAATTTATAAAACATAGCGCTATAAAAATAAATGCTTATTTACATATGTTTAAGTTTCATTTGAGAGTGACATTTAGTAAATTCTGGATAATTTTGTCAACGTCATTCATTCAGTCATTATAAACAGTAATTTAAAGTGAGTGGTCTATCCTCACACTTTCATTTCCAGTACTTAAGATTTGCCCATATATAAGCATTTGGGTTGGAAAGAATAAGTGGATTCATTTTATTCTTTCTTAAATACTATATCTTGTGTTGGGAATGAAAGTATTCATATATTATTAACACTCATAAAAAGCACATGCACAATAGCTTGAAAAGGCTGATCTTTAATGTATTACAATTTATAAAACATAGCGCTATAAAAATAAATGCTTATTTACATTGTTGAATTATATAAAATGCATAAAAGAAGTGATTTTATTATAAAGATTAGTTTTATATTACTTTTACAACTCTATAACAACCAATAACACAGGCAAAACTCACTATATGTATTGCCACTCAATGCAAGCCAAAATAATCAATGGATGCCAGAAGGCTTGTGCATAAAGTCCCCATAAACTGCCAACTCATCCAATATCCCCAGACTAGTTTCTGGCTTGTGGCATTCATCAGTTAGGAGCCTTGGATCTGAGAGCACTGCACCTAGACCATAGGATCTAATGCGACCCTCCAGCAGCCCCTTTTATCCCTACTTAACTACAAAACTTTGAGTCTTAAATTGAAAACACCTTAATATTTTCAATCCAAGCTCATTAGCTTATATAGTCATACAGATCTAAACTCAGTTCAGTACCTATACATTTTGGTGTCTTTGGTTCTTTAAACTAGTCTGGGGGTATTGGATGAGTAGGCATTAGACGGGGATTTTATGCACAAGCCTTCTGGCATCCATTGATTACTCTGGCTTGCATTGAGTGGCAATACATATAGTGAGTTTTGCCTGTTTTAATAAGTTAGAAACAAGCATAAGAAATGGTGATCATGTGATGTTTATTGGGTTAACAACCAATAAGACATATTTAAGATATATGATGTACAGAAGTCATATAGCTAGCTATAAACCTAAAATTTGACAATGGCTATGCATTTACTAAACTCTACTGAAATTCCATATATGCTACATATAAACTATATTCATCTATCAATAAACATAAGAAATAAAAGGATACAATTTATTGTTTAGCGAATGAATTATAGTTACCTTCCATTTCTATTTCATACATATGCTTAGTTATGATTATTTATATTTACATTTACTAAAACTGACATTTAGGGATTGTTTAAAATGAGATACTGCCTTGATACTCAGAATAAATAATAGAGATTTTGGAATCATTTACATTGCCATATTTAAATCAGGTTCTGCATCATAACATGTCAATAAATGCATGCTTAAATATCATTACAGCTAAAAAATTGGTGCTATAGATGGATGAATATTAATTTATACATAGCTCAAAAGGAGTTATAAAAACTTCCACTTTGAAAATTCTCCTCAGTTCTGATACATATGCATAACTTCTTCTAACTAAGATTCAAATATAAGGAAGACGGACCTTAATTATCTGGTTTAAAAGTATGAAAAATGCCGCATCCATATTTATTAAAAGTGATGATCTTTATTATGAACAAATGCACTTATGAAACATTTCTTAATAGCTATGTTTTTTTATATTTTATATTTTTTAAACCCATCAGAGATAAATTTGTATACATTTGAATCTGTAAAATATTATAAATACATGTGATCACATATATTTATTATTACGATTGTGAAGCTAATATGAAAAGACAATGTAAAAACACTTCGCCATAGTTACATAACCAATGTAATATCTGTTTCTATTGTATACTACAGAGGATAAATTTAACTTTACAGTTATTCCGAAATTTGCTTAACAATGATATATATTGTTAAATAAAAATATTTTTCTTTTTCTTAGTTTTATAAATGCATGATTACTATCTCTCATGCTTTGAAATATATTATATGCTACTAATATAAAATTAATATAAAATTGCAGAAACTGCAGTAAGGTGAAAGATGATTGGGAGGTAGTGCGGTTGATAACTTGCGGATCTTACTAATAAAACACTCCTGCTAAACTATTGTACTATTTTCAGAACAGTAGCTGATTAGCAAAATGTGTTACTAGTGTTTAACTTACATAATATATAGCAAATTTTCATCTTATTTTACAGCAATTTCAAACTGTGCATTTATAAATAAAGATAAATCATAGACCAAATGGTTGTAGAAACAAAGAAAACGTCTTCTACCAAGAATGAAGCTTGCATTATGCATTAATATTCATCTCACCAATCTAGATAAATATGAACTTTGTTATTCTCCAACTATGAACAGCTCAACACCAATTTCCCAAACAATAAATAGATAGCTTGATGAGTTGAGTATATATTAACTTTCTTAATAAATCTTATGTTACTTAGAAATATACAGCTACATGAAAGTTTTCACATTCCACCTGAATTCAAACTTAGTTCAGACTAGTAGCACTTCAACTTATAATAATATAAGTTTCAATATGAGTGTTAAAATGGAAGAACATATTCCTACCAAACTTAAAATCTTCAATATTATACAGCATTAATTAAGTCATGGTAAGCTTTGTTAGTAGATTTTCATTGTAGGTTTGATATTTAGAAATACATTAGATGCTATGAAATTAAATTAAGGCTACATTAAATTGTAAATTATAAAAAGACTTATTGTCATGTGGATACTGCTGACAAAAATCATTTCTGCAACTCCAGTGTTGCTCTTTTACAAGGCAATTTCTGCCAAGTGACTCAAGATTCCAAAATAACATTACAGATTATGTACTTCCTATGTACAGCATAGTTAACTCAAATTACAGGTTTGAAATCATAATGAAACTAATTTATTTAATCAATATATATATATATTTAAAAAAATACTTTTATTTAATTTGATCAGTTATTGGTTAAAAAACAAAATATATACTTTTTTTTGCCTTCAACCACAATTTGTATTATTATATGAAACTTGAAATCCATGGACAAATATAATACCCACATTAAATGAAATATTTTCTATAAAATATTATATATACACCTGGGTCTCATTTTACGAGGATTTATTTAACGCGATTTTGAAGTTATGTGATTCATGTTTCTTCGGAAGTTGAACTCCGATAATGCGCTATTACTTTAAATAATAAATTTTGCGCACTTACATCATATTGAAAGTAATAGCCCAGTATTGGTATTCGACTTTCATCTTAGTAATTTCAATATTTTCTGTGCTTTATAATAGTAAGATTTTATGCAATAATGAAATTAAAATCATGATTTGCACATTTTATGTATACCCACATTAAATTTTACAAGATTATAATGTAAATTTGTTCAAACATTGTGCGTGTTAATTTTGCATTTTAAATCACATTCTGTTTTTGCTTTTTAAAAAAGAATGTAATCAATTATTAATCATTTAGTGTCTGCAATTTTATTTTTAAAAGGTGAGTAATAGCAGTGGGCACAATTAAATTTGACAATTAAAAATTAAAATCTGATTTTTAATTGTAATTAACAATTTAAAAATTACTTAAGGCGAACTGAAATTAATGTGATGTGAAACGAAATTTGATTTTTAAATGGAATTGAAAATTAAAAAATTAAAGACAAAAATAAGAATTTAATTTTTAGTTGTTAGATTAATTACTAATTACATTGTCACCAGAAAACCATTAACACAACATGAGAGTAAAGTTGGCACTAGTTGTATTTCCTCTTGTGAAGAATCTGATTTTGCAAATGAACCTGTTTATCGGCAAATAGCGATAATAATTAAAATGTGTAAATTACTGTAAATTATGCATAAAAATATATTGTTTTGAATAAAATTAAATATTATAGTTAAAAAAAGTTTGTCTTGTGTCAATTTTTTTCAGAATTTGAAATTTTTTATTAGTCATATTTTATTTCCTTATTTTTTTTTGCGCGAATTTTAAAGTAATTTTACATTGGTTCTTTGCTTTTATGCGATTTTTGAAAAATCACAGTCCGTATCCCCCCTTTTTCAAGGTAAGTTACGTCTATTTTTGTGCGATTTCTTTTGTGCGTGTTTTCTGAGGAACCTATCTATCATGTAAAATGACTCAGGTGTATATTATTTTTTTATGTTTTAGTATTTGGATATTTTCATTGGATTTTTTGTATATAAATTTAACAATTGACTATCAAAATAATGATTTTGTAATCCCAGTATTAAAACAGGCAAAACTCTCTATATGTATTGTCACTCAGTATAAGCCAGAGTAATCACTGAGTAGCAATACATATAGAGAGTTTTGCCTGTTTTAATAACAGTTATAAGCAAGCATAAGAAATTGTGATCATGTGATGTTTATTGGCTTAATCCCAGTATTCTAAGTGAAATTAATGAACATTAACCATTTATGAAGATTTTTGTTTTTATTAAAGCTGTATTTTAAAAAAATGCACATTTCAGTTCAACTTTTATAAAAAAATGAAATTCTATCCTCCATTTCTTTTTCTTTATATTTTAATTAACTGTAAACACTTTTTTAACAAAAACAACAAATTCAAAGAAATCATATTTTAAAATATATATATACCACCATCTGCTGCACATCACTGAAAACTGACACGAACCAATACCAATGCCGTTTTAAAATGTCTCAACACCCCCATTAAACTAGACAAGTGGATGACCAATCCTGAAATACTGTGTTAGTATTCATATCCAACATGCGCATAAAATTTGGGGAAAAAATCCATTGATTAAAAGTATGTTAAAAATCGATTAAAAGATTTTAACCATGGTCCTTGTAGCACTCATTATTCCATGTATCACACTTGTGATACTTATTTAAGTATAATAAAATAGCTTGCTATTCATGAACTATTTATAGTGGTACCTTTAATACTCAGCTTTATCATATTAATCACTCAGATCAACATCGAAGTTACTTTCTGAGAATACATATTTCTCAAAATTTGTAATCATGTCTGTCCACATCACATTAGAATTACTTTTAAAAATACTCTTGTTTAAACTTATTCAATTATGATCATAATGTGCCAATGGTATTGATTGAATCTGTTGGTTATCACTGAGTAAAATAATAATTCCATTAATTTATATCTGTAAGCAGCAACTCACCTCACTTCTCTCTGCTCATGAGACAACAATATCAGCCTAAGATTCCAATGGATACCTAAAAATAGTACTCTGAGAATTACTTGGTCTATTATCTATTGATTTTTTGTGTTTATATGTGCAATCAAAAGTAGACTGATGTAATAGAAATGGTTTTTATCAATTATATATATATATATATATATATATATATATATATATATATATATAGATAGATAGATAGATAGATAGATAGATAGATAGATAGATAGATAGATAGATAGATAGATAGATAGATAGATAGATAGATAGATAGATAGATAGATAGATAGATAGATAGATAGATAGATAGATAGATAGATAGATAGATAGATAGATAGATAGATAGATAGATAGATAGATAGATAGATAGATAGATAGATAGATAGATAGATAGATAGATAGATAGATAGATAGATAGATAGATAGATAGATAGATAGATAGATAGATAGATAGATAGATAGATAGATAGATAGATAGATAGATAGATAGATAGATAGATAGATAGATAGATAGATAGATAGATAGATAGATAGATAGATAGATAGATAGATAGATAGATAGATAGATAGATAGATAGATAGATAGATAGATAGATAGATAGATAGATAGATAGATAGATAGATAGATAGATAGATAGATAGATAGATAGATAGATAGATAGATAGATAGATAGATAGATAGATAGATAGATAGATAGATAGATAGATAGATAGATAGATAGATAGATAGATAGATAGATAGATAGATAGATAGATAGATAGATAGATAGATAGATAGATAGATAGATAGATAGATAGATAGATAGATAGATAGATAGATAGATAGATAGATAGATAGATAGATAGATAGATAGATAGATAGATAGATAGATAGATAGATAGATAGATAGATAGATAGATAGATAGATAGATAGATAGATAGATAGATAGATAGATAGATAGATAGATAGATAGATAGATAGATAGATAGATAGATAGATAGATAGATAGATAGATAGATAGATAGATAGATAGATAGATAGATAGATAGATAGATAGATAGATAGATAGATAGATAGATAGATAGATACAAATAATAGTTTTAATAAGTTTTGTTACTATAGGTTAATGAGAAAACTTGTCTAGCCTTAGGGATTGTAAATTAAGAGAAATTGATAGTTTCTTATTAATATCAAAGATTAAAATTTATCTCTGTTTACATGGATATAATATCATTTCTATTCTTTATTATAACAACAATCCATGGAAATATTTAATTTGATATATATATATACACACATTTATCTTACATGAATAGATTAAAGCTAAACTAATCACTAAAATAATTCATGTACCCCAAATTCAAAATTAAACAAGACTAGCCAAAAAAATATTTAAAAGAAATAAAACTAAAAACTCTCTAAAACAATAAATAATTCCCCAATCAAAGCGGAGTTCTTGAGTGCAAAAAAATACAAAAGACATCAGTAAATGTATATTAATTACATTTTTCACAACTACATCCCATAGAACTTCAATATTAAAATAATTATAGATTGATTGCTTCAGTATTATACATTTTTAAGAATTGTGTTTTCTTTAATTCTTCTTTTTCATTTCTTGCAAAGAAGATAACCATAGTCTCCACAAATATAATATTATGGGCTATGTCTCTTTCATAGATATACAATGCACAATTAAGATATTTATTTCTAATCCTACATTTATGAACTTTTACCCTTTCATTTAAGTCCAAACTACTCTCACCTATAGTTGCGAAAATGTAATTAGTATAAATTTGTTTGTGTTTTGTATTTACTGCATTTGAAAAGTCTGTTTTTGCAAGGAAACCATTGCTTATGTTAAAGAATTTTTAGTTGTTTTTATTTTTATTTTGCCTAGTCTTATTTAGTTTTGACATTTAGGTAATTGAGTTATATATATATATATAATGTATAAATATATAATGATAAGAAACTTTAAATATTTCCCAAAAGAACAAAAGCCTTATTAATAGCTCTCTGAGCATGCGTAGAAGAAGAACAAAAATGTCATGGATATGTTACAAGTTTTCTACCCTTGCTTTATCTTATGGTCAAAAGAAACTAGAATCCTACAGACTGGCCACCAATAGATGGCTAGCAAGCCTCACCATCTGAAAAAAAAATTAGTTTGAATTTTTGAGTTTCACCTTAATCTGATTGGTATTCTTGGTATGTGGATGTACCGCTAATATATCTTCAATATACATATAAATAAACAGATTCATGGAATAACTAAATCTGAAAATAAAGCAGATTTCTAAAGAAACATTTAAAGGAACTTCTAAATAATGATACCCTTTTCTTATATCATTGCTAAGGTATATGTCAGATAGATTAGCATTAATGTAAAAAAGATGGTCAATGTCAAGCATTGCCTCCCAAGCAGCTGGTCCGGGTTCGCTTCCCGGTCAATGCATTTGACATATAAAAAAAAAAGATGGTCAATATCTGCATGTTCTTTTAAATGATTCTTTGAAAATCTGCTTGTGAATTGTCATACTAACATTTTTTGACTAAGTTTTTTTTTTTTTTTTTAAGTGTCACAGCATCGGCCGGGACGCGAACCCGCAACCTGGGCAACTGCCTGCAAGTGCAAGGCAGTCGCGATGACCTCTCAACCACCAATGGAAGACTAAGTTATTTCCGTAAATAAATTTATATTATCATCATTATATATTTGATAAGACACAAGTTACTTATAGATTTGCTAAAATCATTGTGTGTGTATATATATATCTATATAAATATATTGTAACCTAGTGCTATTGACACTTGGTTTATTTGGCATTATTTCCACAGGAAAATAATGCTATCCTTTTTTAGAAAATAAAAAAATAAAATGATAATAATATTAAGTGATTAATAAAATATGCTATTTACTCACTTTAACGTGTTTTAAGCAAATAACTAATAAATTTAGTAATTCAATGTCATTTTGAAGAAGAGCATGAATAATTTAATTAAAATATTAACAATAAGAGCAATTTAATATAGTATAAAAGCA
The DNA here is from genome assembly GCA_028023455.1 of Epiperipatus broadwayi. Taxonomy (NCBI): domain Eukaryota; kingdom Metazoa; phylum Onychophora; class Udeonychophora; order Euonychophora; family Peripatidae; genus Epiperipatus; species Epiperipatus broadwayi. Next base: position 1,552,404 of record JAQFVV010000039.1, on the reverse strand, counting down.
CATATCATAAACAGTAATTGATTTTTGGATGGGTAGAGGAGAGAGTGGATGAGTGTCTAATCATAAAGCACAATAACTTCTGGTAAATTTTTTATATATAATGTTTAAAGAATTATACATCAATGATTGTTAATTTAATGTATTTATTATTTTTTTATATTGTCAAATTACTTTGTAATCCAGGTAAATAATATGAAAACTATATGATCGTAATGGGTTTTTTTCTTTTCTTTTATTTATGGTATAATTAAATGATTATTTTTCTGTAAGAGGTCGCTAAAACAAGACCGCCAATTTTTTTTTGAAGAAAGATTGTCTGACATTAGTTTTTCAAAGAAGAAGCAGTGCTGAAATTCGGTAACAAATTTTTTTTCATTTTTAATTGCAGAAATAAATATAAGTCAAGTAAAATTTTAATAATATAATGTGTTGCTAATCCTTTTTGGTGGGACATCCTGATCTCCTGTTGCTATCGACCTATTTAAAGCTTTTTATACGCAAAAATATACGATCTTGTGCTAAAGTTCAAAATGACCATATTAACTACAGCAATCACGGAAAATGTCATTATATTCAAATTAAGTAATATAAGTAATTTCCAGGAAATAATCAATTATTTGTTAACTTTACCTTATTTAATGATCTTTTCATGGTATAGAAGAAAAATTATAATTAAAAGACATATTATAAAAGCCAAGGAAAGTTAACTAGAAAAATTTCGCGCTCTTTCTAAAAAAAAATTGTCTGCCTTTGAAAATAATGTAAGTTCCCCACGTTAAAATATGTTTTATTCACTGAAAATTATCTAGAAATAATATTAATGATAAAGGATATTTACTTATGTACCTGTATATTTTTAAAATATATATATATATAAATTTTCTCAAGGCAAATATCGGAAAATTTGTATGTGTGCATTTACGGAGAATTCCCTATTAAAGAAAAATTACAATTCCCAGAGTAGGAACAAAAACTAAAAACATTAGTGACTTAATTATAACCATAATATAATATGTAATATTATACATCAATTGGAGTCATTAAAACTTCATATCTATGTAAGTCAGTGCAGTCATTATAATAATAGTATCTTGGAAAATTCGCGCATTATTTTTTATTCATAAGCCAGCTAGCTAAAAATGGTACGTATCATCAATAATAGAAAAGGAAAAGAATTGTGTGTGTTATCGTTTAGAATAAAATATTCGTCTACGTTAGAATATGTATTGTTTTCTTGGATCCCAAAATTATAGCAGTTTAATTCAAGGAAGAGTTAACATCCAACGCTGCTATGTTTTTTTTTTCTTTGCCTAATTTATTAAGTGCACCAGAATGGAGGCAACTTTTATATAAATGAAATAATAAAATGTGTTTCTTATTTTAAATTTGCTTCGTAAACTACGACTGGATCAAGTTTTTCATCTGGATAAATTGCCAACGGAAAACATTTTCTAGTGAAATAATAAGCACTTGTTAAGTAATGATTTTTTCTACTAATTTGTAAAATTATGTGTATTTTTTTTATATCAACAGGTTAAAGGCTGTATAGTCAAGTAATATTTAAATGACCTTGTAACGTCAAAGGTATGTTTTAATATAATTATTCTAGGTTAATTTTATATTTAACGCGAAAAAAAAAAAAAATCTATAAAATATGTTTACTTATGATATGCAATTATGGGTATAAATTTATATGTTAGATGCGTAAAAGAAGAAAAATATTAGAGATTTAATAGGTAAAATATATATTTAAAAGTATCAGAAGTAATTAAAGAGAAGTGCTATACAAGATATTACTTATTTAAAGTTTGAAACAAATTTATACTATGTTAATTGAGGAACTTATTCCCAATTATTCTTTATTAACGCATTCACTTGATTTAGTTCAAGATACTATGCTACCAATTACTTGTTGAATGTTTCTTTGGCAAAGGTGAAAATTAGTATGGTTTTATTCTGTGATATCCATTGATTTCAGACGTTGATCTAAGTATACCCCTGAACATAAATTTAGTGTAATTAGTGTATTTGCTTGTCTTGCCCCGATATAGCATTGGTATATGCTTAATATTCGCATAAGTAATAATTGTAATTTATTTATTTTGTGGGATGAAAAATGATCTCCCCAAAAGCTTTATTTTCCATGAGGGGAATAGATAAATCTAATATTCGGGTATGTTTATAGCCCAAGTGATCGCTTCTCAGAGTTAGGACGATCAAGAATTTATATCGTATTTAGTGTATTTCATTCTTTAAAATCCCAGGAGAGGATTATATTTGGTGTGTGTTCCTATTATGCCCAAGTATGAGGCAAACAACCACCAAAATATTTTAATGTAGTAGTTAACTCTACAGACCTTCAGTGTTATTCCATGTTCCTCATGAGAGAATAGAGATAATTCCACCAAGGAAGGTGTTGATTATTGTGTTTTGTTTAGAAAGTTATGGCAAGATAACGGGTATATTGGAGGTTAATTCCTCAAGATCCATTTAGTATAAATAGCGTGCTAGTATCTATGATCAATATCTGGATTGTGCGGCGGAATAGTGCTGGTAATTCACACGTAAGTCAATGGAGAGAGTAAGTTTAAAAATTGCGTGATTTAGAAATTTTATTTGCCAGTGGAGGATTCAAATACCAGGTTTAATTCAGATTAATGATTAAGTAGCACTCACAATATAACTTATACTGAGGAATACAGTGTATATAACAACTTCAGTTGTTATTAAGGTAAACATTAAAATATAAGTGTAACTTCTGATAAATAACCCATAAATTATAGTAAGTTATCTAAATAAAAACTATCATTTAATTAAAGATATGATAACAGAAATCGTTTGTACGTATTGCCTAGAATCAGATTGTTTTTATTTTAAAACAAATAGTTAGTTAATAAAGTTAAGCAGCCGTTCACATAAGATACATTAAATGGATGAGTTGATCTATCGATAATAAAATGTATTAATTTTTTTTAGTGTATTCAAATTGCATAAATGTAAAAAGATGAAGAAGTAGTTCGAATCCAGGTCTAAAAGTATAGACAAAGTAATGTTAGTCTATTTTGTTTTATCCATATGGGATCGAATAAATTATATATGTTTGTTTATTATGTTAATAATAAAGGATAGTTTTGTTAAACTGTAATAATAAATTATAATCTTGTTAAAATTTAATAATAAATTATAGTTTTGTTACAAGTTGTTTTGAGTCATTTTTCTTGTGTGCTAAATAAAAGTGTATTTACATAATACCTGCAATACTTTCCTTGAGTCCGAAATCATTAAACTCCTAAAACTCAATACACTAGACAGATAAATTTAAGCAGATTGGAATATTTCATTATATTTTAGTTTAATAAGAATTATTTATGGGATTGAAAACTTCAGACCAAGACATTTTATTTTATGTGTGTGTAAAAAATGACTTTATTCCCCAAACTACTAGCTTTGGTTGCACATTGTTCCGTACACATTTAAGTGAAGTGTCTAAGTAATAAATCTTAGTTAAATTATTGTGTTGTCATGGATGATGGAAGGACACAAAAGCACCCTTGTCTTTTCATCATTCCGACTGAGATTCTGGATAAAAAGGGCTGTATTATTCAAAATTATGCGTTGTTATTGAATCTGGTTATCATCTCTTTAAATATTATAATAGTTGATATGGGGATGAGGATACCCGGAATTTAAATAAGGTAAATGTTTCCTACAGCCGACCAAAATGTCAGTCATATGCGACAACACAATACTGCCGAGCATTTTCTTAAATATAACAGAGAACCCTGAGATTAATGTCATTATTATAAGTGCTCTTAAATTAAGGAGTGATCAATTATGATCAATATTACAAGCGTGGCATGGCTTAAGAGATTGAAACTTCTAATTGTATTATATGAAAAGTATTTTAGATCATATTGGCAAATTAATGAATGTTTTGTTTTAGTCAGTAATATTAACAATGACATAAAAAAAAAATAATCATCATTGTCGAACAGTGCAAATACTTACAGCTCAGAGAATGTGTTTTGGATAAAGAGAGAATGGTAGTTTATTCTAAATTTTCTTTTAAATTTATTTTATTAATGATAATTTTTTTTAAATTCTATCTCTGTCTTGACTGCATATCGCTGTAGCTGAATTATTATAACTAACCAAACGTCGAGCTATTAGGTAAAATATGGTTTATTACCGTTCTATACAGGTGAAGATCTTTATATACGAATCGTTATGCTTCCGAATTCTTTTTTTATTGAATTCATTTATTTTAATAGGTTAGAATATATATATACACCCTTGATAATATAAATAGTAATTGCTTAATACTATAGTTCTAAGTATAATAAATTGAAACAATTACTTTAGGAAATAGCATAGCAACTAACGGCAAATTATCACAGATATTAATAAAATATTATGATTTTGTCAAGTACTCAATTGCCCAAAGACAGGACTGTACTCTTTGACACAGAATGCACTCATATATATATATATATTAAACTTGATTTTGAATAAAGGTAGATGGTTCAACAAATGTAAACACATGCTAATAGCCCAACCTTACAAATACCAAGAATCTGCATAGAGGTTGCCTTGATAACAAATTAAAGAATCCTGAAGTTGATAAGCTTCAACTATTATCATGTGTTTGATATATATATATAAATTCACTAACCTTCATTTTAATCTCATCATTTTTAGCATTTTGCAATTTACTTTCCATATCATCCAGCCATTTGCTAAGACCTTCGGATTCTCTTTGATATTGATACCATTGAGGTACAATCATTTTCATAATCTTTTTCTTGGACTCGGCATCCGTTTTTACAGTGTTCCAACGTCCTTTTAAAGTATCCAATTTTTTGCGCAATGTTTCAGCTCTAACAGGGTCTTTGGCTTTCGTTTCATGAATTAACTGTTCACCTCTTTCAATAATCACATCAATTTCTGGTTGTAGCTTTTCCATTTCAGTATCGGTATCCTTTAAAAAAAAAACAATATATATTCAGATTTCAAAAGAGAAACTCATTATAAAATAATATTTTAAATATAATTATTAATGTATTTATATATGCTTTTCAAATCAATTAATTAATTATGAAATAAAAATGTTAAATAAAATAAAAAAATAGATAAATTAGTTTTAAAAAATAATTTTAATTTTAAATCGAGTACAAATTCTCTTTTATAAAATAATAACATTTTTTTGGTTTATTTTTCCGTACCCCTCCCCTTCTCCGCAAATAAAATCAAACTTTTAAAATTGATATAAGAAGAAAAATGAAAAATACAAACTTAATCCCAAAAAATGTCAATTACGTTTTTTTTTTTCTGTTCTTGTATTTATTTGTTTATCTGTTTATTTAATAACACAACATATATATAAATAAAAAATATATAAAAAACATATATATATAAATGGGTGAATGAGCGAGCACGTTAAAAAATACATTTAATTGGGCATAAAAAAAAAAAAAAGAATTCATGAGGTTCTGCTATGAGGGTTCAGCTGGTTCTCGAATATGTCAGTACAAGAGTTCAAATTGAAATTTTATTTTTGCTTCCTGAATTGGCGATTGATCTAGAAACCCTTGGCTTTAAACCCTACCAACATCACTAACGGAAAAAATGTGCAAGAATAAATATTAAATTGCAAACACTTCAGTTTCATATTTACTTCATATTGAGAATTAAAGCACTGGTGATCGAGTGGTCAGCACAGCTGCCTTACAAGCAGTTGTGGCGGTTTCGATGCTTTGACAAATGAAAAAAAAATGTAGTCGTTCTGAAAATGTAGCGTCTCTGTAGATTAATATTCAACAAAATATGTATTTTCTGACAGTAATGCAATACCTTTACAAACTTTCTGCATCACACAATATAAACCAGTATAACCATTCTATCCTGGAAGTCTTTATAAGAATGGCAGGTATCAATGCCTTTCATTAATATTCGTATTCTAATAGTAATGCAGTTGCTATCTATTATTAGATAGTTTCTTTTCTTCATAGCTTGATAAAGGTTGCTTATGTATTTTACAGTTGGAAGAACTTTCTATTTACTAATTTCAATGTTTCTAATGGCAAAATTAAATGACTTAATAAAGCTTCAGCTGATTTTATCTCCTGGTCAGATTATTTATAAATTTCTTTATCATGAGAATAACCAGCTGTCTTGAAATCGAAAACGTATATACTAAATAATTTATTTATTTTTATACTAGATAATTTTTAAGTTTGTCGCATCAAACTACAATTTATTTATTTTTTCCAGTAAAAATCTTTGAATCAGATAACTGATAGAATCACTGCTTTTATAAAAAATGTCGATTCTTAGATTCAACATTTTTAATTTCTAAGAATTTATTTTATGATGTTTTATTTTCAATCTTTACGTTTTGTAAAATTCCGCTTTCCCAATATTAGCTTTTCAGCCTGGAATTGCAGCTTTATTATTTAACTTTTGTGAGTTTATAATTTCTAAATACATTTTTACTTTCTCTAGACGTTTTCGCATGACTTTCTAATATACATATTTCAAAAACTCTTTCTCCGCTAATCAAATGTTAATTTGCATTTTTACTGCACTTAAAAATATTTTTTTTTGCTTTGCATATTCTTCTATTAAATGTTTTTTTTAAAACATTCATTACAATTTAAATAATAATTATTCCTAACATTTTATCACCCTTAATATATGTTTATCTACTGATTATTATTATTATTATTATTATTATTATTATTATTATTATTATTATTATTATTATTATTATTATTATTATTATTATTATTATTATTATTATTATTATTATTATTATTATTATCATTTTCAAGCATTATCAATCCACTGCAAGAGGAAGGCCTCTTAAAGTTCAATCCATTTCTCTGATCTGTATCCGTTCTTCGCCATATGATCCCAGCAGACTTCCTTATTTCATCCATCCATACAGCATATGGTTACTTTCTAGGTCTTCAATAATCTCTTTGAATCCCATTTAAGTTTTCAACTGTTCATCTATTATCAACTCTTTTAGCAATATGTCCAACGCAACTCCACTTCACTCTCTTAATTCTTTCAATAAGGTCAGTAACACTCGTTTGTTCTCACACCAATGTATTTCGTTTTTGAACTCTTCTTGTTACTTCTAAAATGCATCTCTCTTCAATGGTCTTACTCCTCTGTTAAGTATCCAAGTTTCCGATCCATAAGAAAGAAATGGTAAAACACTATTATTCAAAATCTTTCTTTTTAAATGCATAGGCAAATTTCCTTTTCTATCAGAAAAAAAAAATTTAATTCACTCATATATTCATTCTGGCTTCGCGAAAACTCAACTGATCTACTGGCCAAATCAGAAGAAAGACCATAGTGTTTCTTGATCTTAAACTTAGAGGTAAAAAGTCAATAAACGTACCATGCTGGCTAATACGTATTGGTTGGCAGCCCATCCGCGTTCGTATACTATATGAATAATTACATAGTAATAACAGCTGCAATGACAAGAAAATATAGAAAGAACATGAGGATTTCTTTCAGTAAAAGCTTATAAATCTTTCATTTAGAATTTTTTATCTAATGATTCTTAAATCATATATTTATTAGCAAAGTATTATATTTTTATAAGAAAGCATATAAGTATTTTTTTTTCTGATCACTTATTATTCCTAGCCCATAATTCCCAATAATTTTTCCATTCATTTTGATTACTATCTGATGTCGTTATAAACAATTATTACTAAATCATTCAATAAGCTAGAGATGATGACATAAAGTGCAATTCAGAATAAAATGCAGTTTAATGAATATTTAATTTTCGAGATATCTTTATTCTAGTAGTTAAGATGTGTGTGCGTGCGTGCATGTGTGTAAGATGATTACGGTAAACTATGAGATCTGAGGATTAAACTCATGAATTCATCCTAAAAAAATTGCTGCTTACCTCAATGCTGAATATAACTACGATCATCTTTGAAGTACTATCTCGGTAAACCATTTGCTGATGCCAGCACTTAGATTAACCTTTAAAGCAATTACATAACTCTTTTTCTCGAATGGCTATCAGTTATTGTTGTATTAACCTTGATGTTGTTCTGAATGTCATCAAAATGTCTTCCTTTCAATATTTCCTTTACATCTGGATAGAGAAAAAAGTCACTGGGTCTGGATAGCAGGTAGGGAAATTGATCCAATGTTGATATTCTTTTACTGCTCCAATTCGAACTTCGATATGCTCGTGACTGCACACAAAACCACACTATTAATGACTGACATTCTGCACATGACACTACCGCAGGAAGCATGAATACAGCTATGAGATACTCATATATCAAGACTATAAATTTTTATGTGATGTGATACATGTATGTGACATATTTGGCTTCTCCTTAAACAAAGTCAAGAATATCTCAGCAATTATGCCCAGATAAACCTGTTAGCCACTTTATTTTCCATTCCCCACTCTAAGTCTTCCCATATTCTGCCCCATCCCATTTCCACAACATAATCTTTATCAACTCTATGGTCTTTATAACTAAATCCCCCTTATCTTTTTGAAAACCCAGCATAAAAACTACTAACTCACTTTCTGTATAGTCACATTGTTCATACCTATTCTCCCATGACTTCACTATCTGTACCCTTTCTGCTTTCAAGCATTTACATTCAATCAACAAATGCCTAATATTTTCTATACCTTCCTTACACAATTTGCACACTAAATCACCCATAATTTTCCATTTATATGTATATTCTCTTGTTGCTAAAGATCCTGTTCAAGCCTTAAATAATAAACTACTTTCCTTACTATTATCATAAATTAACTCGCATCCAATATTCCGTTTACTTTATATATTTAAACTCTTCTTACCCTCCATACTAGTTCTCCATCTCTCCAACTCCCTATTTTTTATTAATGCTTCTATTCTTTTATCCCATTCCTTACCACTATAACACTGAACAATCCTCCTAACACAATCATCCCACCTTTTATACAAGTATACTGATATAAATTCTTTATCCAAATCTTTTGCATACCGCATTACCTTTCTCACCCATCTTGTTACCTGCCCTTTACTCATAACCCAATTAAACACTATTTTGGCTATTCTTTTACTATCCATAAACTGCAACCTACCAAACATTTTCATTTTACTTTTTGCATCTCTCATATAAAAACTTGACCATCCCATTTCTCCTTGAATTGCCTCCTTTGCTGTCCACATCTCTGCATCTAATGCATGTCTTCCTACTTCCCTTTGTATTTTCTCTAAATAATTTAACACCCTTTTACTAACACATAATGTATCATTACCATATGTTTGTACAGTGCTGCCAGTGTAAGCCACAGTGGCAACTTTGCAAACTTAATTTTCAAACTTCCATAAATTTCTTTACACAATCATTTTCTTCTTCATTTTTCGGGTGGCTGATTGCCCAATCTTTATTTCTATATGACCATTTTCTCTTTTTGATAGATCATCTGGAAATTATAACCATTATACAGAGACCTCAGACTAATCACCGAAGTATAAAGAGAGATATATTAGGAGTGACAAGAAGAGATTGAAAATGAAACACATGGATGAAATAACAAATATGGATGAGAGAAGAAGCAGGTGTTATTGACATCATTGAAAAAATTAAAAGACTGAAGTTTTGGGCTGGATATATTGCAAGTGATGATAATAGATGGACAGTTTAAATCTTAAATGGGATACCAAAAGATTGTAAAAGAGCTAAAAAGCAACCATATGTGATATGGATGAATGAAATAAGGAAGTGTGCTGGAGTAATGTGGAGAAGAGAGGCTGATTAAAAAAAGATGGATTGTACTTGGAGACATCTTAACAGAGACCTCAGACCAATCACCAAAGTATTAAGAGATATATATTAGGAGTGACAAGAAGAGATTGAAAATGAAACACATGAGTGAAATAATAAATATGGATGAGAGAAGAAGCAGGTGTTATTGACATCATTGAACAAATTAAGACTGAAGTTTTGGGCTGGATATATTGTAAGTGATGATAATAGATGAACAGTTTAAATCTTAAATGGGATTCCAAAAGATTGTAAAAGAGCTAGAAAGTGACCATATGTGAGATGGATGAATGAAATAAGGAAGTGGGCTGGAGTGATGTGGAGAAGAGAGGCTGATTGAAAAAGATGGATTGAACTTGGAGACATCCTGCAGTGAATCAATAATGGTTGAAAATGATAATACTGTACTTAAAAACAAAAAAAATCAAATCCAGTTTTATGCTTTTACATTTTTACTTTTTATAATTGTAAAACAGTGGCAAATATTAAGCAGTTTCCCCTAGATTATAATAATAAAATAATAAAATTATTGTAATATAATTGTAAAATACACACACACATAACCAGAACAATATTTATTTTGGTTTAAATATAATATATTTTTAAAGTCAAATTTTCTGGAGTAAAAAAAATATAACTTTGGACAGACTCCCTGGCTTTAGACATAGAAAGTTATAAGATTAAAGTCTTACCTATTTTATAAACCACTTGTAAAATCATTTCATCAGATATTATATTATTGATCCACTATGGAAAAGATTTAAAAACATTTATTGAACAAAAAATCTGATGGTAGAATTATTCAATATACCTCAAACAGGCTGTCAATTTATCTTACTCTGAATTTCTATTTACCAGATATTTAATACCATTTGTAAATTTTCATAAGTTTACACAAAACAAAACAAAAAAAGAATGGCATTCGCACCAATAAGAATAAAGTATTTAATCATCTGTTGTAATAATGTTTGGTGCCGTATTCAAAATATTCATAGTCTCCCCTGGTGGAGGACATAGGAATAACTTTCAAACATAAACGTTAACTATAAATAACAAATAAATAGTGCCCATTATCTTTTGCCGCCTTGTAGTATGGATATTGGTTAATCAAAGGCAAGATAAGAGTTTCCAATACAAGCAGTATATTATCACCCTTTTTTCTTTGGTTCAGGCAATTAAACTACTGCAAGGCTTAGTAATCATGAGTCTCTAAATCCATCAAACATCCACATATGCTAATTTTTTAAACTCAAACACATGAGAATTAATACAGCAATGGCAGGGGTAAGCTTAGTACATTGACAGTTCTGAATTGTGAACTTTGATTGAAGCAATACAATCACTAATGGGTTAGTTTGCAACCGGATTTGAGTTTTCAGCTCGCAGACCTTGTATTTATAAGCAGCATCAATTACAGTTCTCCATGTTTACCACAGAAATGTAAAAGCTTAGAAAATATGGTCTAACAACGACCTGTCTCATATAAGTTCCATTCCCTTGGCACATTACTCATTAGAGCAACAGAAATAAGAACAACAATAATATTATTAATAGTAGCAGTAAATGAGAAGACAATTCTTATACTAAAAGCTAAGTAATATAAAATGAATTGTTTTCTAAATATAGGTTTAATGAATGAAATGACCAAACTTTATCAGGTCCAAACTCTTCAAGAACCAAACTGAAGACAGCATTGTCAGCTAAGAAGCTGTCAATATTTACAATATTCTTAGTAAAACTTATCTCTCAGAGTGAAGTTTAATAGAAAAGATGAAGGCGCACATGTTTATTTTTTATAATGCATGTCAGTTAGTGAAAGGAGAATGTATGGTGTTGGATTTTTTGTAAAGACTAATTTTAGTACCTTATATTGTTGGAACTTTTCCTTTTATCAATGAAAGAGCACAATGGTTCTAGAACTTACTGTATTAACACCTACACTCCAACCCTATATTCAGAGAATTCATGGTATGGAAGCTTTTATTCCTTGTTGGGTAGCGTTATTACAGCAACACCATTAAAAGATCAAATTTATCTTCTTGGAGACTTTAATGCAAGAGTTGGTGTAAGTAGTAGACATGGGAAGAAATGGTATTGCTGCTGTAAATTCAAATGGTTTCTTTTATTGATCTTTTGCATATCACAAGGACTGACTTTCACAAAAACATGAGTTTAAACAGAAAAAACTTCTATAAAAGAAATGAATGCATCATGATCAAAATAAAATATTTGTAATTAGGAGTATCCTCCATGTTGTGGAACAGATAATATATCAGTTTGCTCCAAAAGTAAAGTGATAGAAGCATTAACATGTAGATATTCTTCAATTCACTAAAATGAAGAATCCTAACTAGTTTTCTGATATTGATCTTATTATTAGTGCTTGAATAGAGAAAAATTTAGAAAACTTTCCATTTGGCAAAATAATAAATTAACTGTGGAACTAAATTTCAAGATCCAAAGACAAATGTTTTATGACTGATAAGACTTAAAAATGATTCATGTATGAAAACTGTAAAGAAAATGCAGACATATGCTACTTGTGTTCATTCTAAATCTTTTTATGCAGCACTGAAAGCACCATCTTGTGTGACTTGTCAGAACTAACCATAATCACTTGAGGAAAAATTTATTGTGAATTTATACTTGTATACAAAGTTATTTGTTGTTACCATTTTTGGCCCAAGTTAAATTATAGACATTGTATAAGGTTCCTTTTGTACATAGAAATATTACTTAAAAATTAAAATATGACTATTAGTTGAGAGCACATCTTTACTAGGGTAAGTAATTAAAATTTCCAAGGATAAAAAGCAAATTTTTCCATTTTCTGAAGAATCAAAATATGAAAAGAATGGTTACAAAGTGTGTAGACGAACAATGGCTTGTGAGACATGTGCAACCCCTGAAATTCTATATGTATTGGTTATTGGCAACATTTGTCCTAATTTTTTTGAAGTAATAATCTAGAGTTGTATAGTATGTACCAATATTAGAATACTTTAAAAACAGTTGGTTTGAACTTTTATAAGATTTTAACTTTTAAATGATACCAAATTATAAGATTTATTAATGCAGCTTTATTATTGGATATGTTTGGACAAAAAGTGGTTAGATATTTGCTGATCTCCCTGCCAAAATTAATGCCAAAAGTGACTACTGTGCTCTTGAATATTCAAAACTGTATAAAAAGCATTACATGTGGGTCATATTGGACAAGAATTCAGCTACCCCTGGTCTAAATAGTGACATGCTGATAAAAAAAAAATGAGAAAAAAAAAATGATAACAATAACAATCAAGGAGATGTAGGTGTTTTAATTTGTACTTAAAATGTAGAAGATAGAAATATTACTTACTATTTGTTGATTCTGACTCAATAAATCATAAATCAAAAAATGAATAAAGAATGTTCGAATTAAAAAATATTTAATGAAAAAACAAGATGAACATAAACACAGAAACAAAATCCAGCATATTATTAATACACCTTCATCAAAATAATAATGCTTCCATTTACTATTTTCAAACTAAAACAGGCAAAACTCTATATGTATTGCCACTCAATGCAAGCCAGAGCATAAAATTCCCATCTAGTGCCAACTCATCCAATATCACCAGACTAGTTTCTGGCTTGTAGCCTTTGTCAGAGAGTAGCCTTGGATCCCAAGATCTAGGTGCAGTGCTGTCAGATCCAAGGCTCCTCACAGACGAAGGCCACAAGCCAGAAACTAATCTGGGAATATTAGATGAGTATGCACTAGATGAGAATTTTATGCTCAAGCTTTCTGGCATCCATTGATTACTCTGGCTTGCATTGAGTGGCAATATATATAGGGAGTTTTGCCCATTTTAATAACAGTTAAGAGCAAGCATAAGAAATGGTGATCGTGTGATGTTTATTTTCAAACTACATTCATTATAATTACATCCATCATTTTTCGAATCACTAACACTGAAGTCAAAAGATATTTCAAAAGCAGATCATAAAAGAGTGAGAAAAATATTCTAGTGGATGATATATAAATAAATATTTTGTACACATTGGATTCATATGCCATTCTTGAATATAAAAAAGTAAGATACAGAAAATTTGAATTTAATTAAAACTTTTATGCAGAAATCACAGTTCCTAACAGCATAATATTTAGTTATTGCAAGGTGTTATGTGTTAGAAAAAGAGAATTCTTTCACAGAACAAAAATGACAAGTAACCTATTAGACATTTTATTGGTTTTCTAGCTATAAACATGTGAGAAAATATCCTCATCAATATCTGAAGAAAATAATAATTTATGTTGTATGCTTAATGACAAAAGAATGTAAGAAAAGGATAAATGTATAAGGTAGTGATTATATGTTGGACTACTTCCAATATCTACTATTAATTGTTAAATAACATTAGAAAATTTCTAACTTTTGATTGGAGCAAGGAGCCCAATCCTTTTGTACCCACTTGGCTTTTAGTAATTATCTGGCACCTCCTATTCATTACAATAAGAAATAAACAGTAATTAAGTTTTCATAAAAGATTATTTGGTAAATAAGACTCAATCAGACATATTGAGTTATCAGACCCTGCAGTGAGAAAAAAAAATTACTGTGTCCGCATCTGAAATGAGACCAGAAATATTACTAGTATAGCTGACAGACAGCACCAACATGGAATAGTCTTGAAATGTTGATAATATAGTTATTTTTGGAATATATTCATGGAATACGTTTATCTATCTGCTATTTACTTAACTCAATGAACAAGCTTCCTTTAATCCCAGGGCTACGGATACACCCACATTGAGAACTCCTGGATTAGAGCATCAATGTAATACAGTATGCATTAATCTAATGTCCAGATCTGATTCCCATGCTAGTTGTGTCATTGGTCATAACTTGCATCATCTGAAGAAGGGAGAGAGAATAAAACGATTTGAAACGTTTTGTTAAATCCGAATCTGTGTACTATTATTAATAGCTGAATGTATTTGAAAGGTGTAAAAAAAGATGCACCTTTTCTAAAGACACTTAGATGATGGAAATAATCCAACTTATGATTATCACTAAAATAATTATCATCACAACATTCAGGATAAAGTATATAAGGGTTTGCAATTTATAAGTATAATTTCCTATTTTCTTCTTCACATTTACAATCGGTACCAAAAAATGTCCAGTATTACAAAATATATCGCAAACATCACCTGAATTTAGCCATTACTTTGTTCTAAAAAAAATTAACTAATAAATAATTTGGATAAAAATATAGGTTATAAAAAAAATTACCAATTATTTATGGAAATAAATGTAACTTTATATAAAAATTGCAATATGAAAAGAATATATATGGGATTCGAACTCAGACTTTCACATGACCCTCAATTCTCCATGCCATCTCATATTGCTGACCCACCTGATCACACACATGTTGAAATGATCACTAATATACGTATTTCATGCTAAAACAGCAATCATCAATTGATCCTGATTACTATCTCCACACATATATACAACCAATGCTCAGCTTTATATTAAGATAGCCAATCTTCATTCATACTTTAATGGAAAGGCTTCAAACTACTCCAACCCACAACTCTTCAACCAGCCATCTCACTGAAAATCTGATCATAGAATGTTCAAAGCCCACATTAATGCCAAGGTTGTCAACCTGCCCATGTGATGTTTAGTCATTCTGACCGTCATGTACTGGACAATAATCTATTTACATACATATGTGAGGGATGGGCAGACCTTTAATGCACTGTTTCAATATGTAATTTAATACACTATACAGGCTTACACACACCTGCACATATAAGGTAATAATTAAGGAATTCGAACTCTGACTTTCACATGACACTCAACTCTCCATGCCATCTCATATTGCTGACCCAACTCATCACACACATGTTGAAAAGATAAATAACAATCAATACACATATTTCATGCTAAACCAGCAATCATCAGTTGATCCAAATTACTATATCCACACATATATACAATCAGTGCTCAGCTTTATATTAAGATATCCAATCTTCATAGCTTAATGGACAGGCTCCAAACTACTCCAACCCACAACTCTTCAGTCATCCATTTCATTGAAAATCTGATGTAGAATGTTCAAAGCCCACATTAGTGCCCATTTTTTTGAGAAGCAATAATAATCATAAAGATTAAAATGAGTCCAGTTGAATTCGAATTTAAAGATAATCTTGCAATCTTTCATAACTGAAATCATTGATGACAGTAAACACCAATATATTCCAATCCTGGATTTTCCTGATAAATGGGTGGTTATATGGGCTGACACTCAACTGATTCTCTAACGGAAAGTGTTAAAATCTTTTAAACATAGCATAAACGCATAATTATTCCCAAACCTATAATTTTAAAAAAAAAAAAAAAAAACCAATTTTTATTTTTTTTTTTTTTTCATATGTCATAGCATCTGCCGGGACGCGAACCCACACCCGTCTGCAACCAACTACTTGCTTGCATGGCGGCTGCGATACCTCTCGGCTAACAACGCAAGACGCCAATTTTTATTTTTGTAAAAAATTTTAAAATATCTGCTAGCTGTAAATTTCTTTAGATTATCTTCTTTTGATATCTAGCTTTGATTTGAGTATTTTTTTGCAAATCAATAAAGAGTTTAAATAAACTAGTTTTCTAATTATTTTCATCACTTTAAATAAAGCTCTTTAAAAAAAGACATTCAACAACACTTTATTAGAAATTATAGAATTAATAATCCTCAGATAGCAAAGGCTTTTCAATACATTAGATTTTCAATAAGATTAACTTTCAAAAACTTACGTTGAGTACTTTAAACTGAAATAAAATGTGAATAATATTTATATTTTTTAAAATATATATATATGGACAGTTGAAATCATACTGGAATCCATGAGATTGTAAAAAACCTAGAAAGAAAGTACATGAGAGATGGATGGGTGAAATAAGGAAGTGTGCTGAGAATGTGGAGAAGAAAGGCTAGAGATCAGAGATAGATTGAACTTGAAGAGATCATCATCCTGAAGTGGATTGATAATGGTTGCAAATGATGGTGATGATGATGATCTGTATATTAAATTAAATATTGGAATGGATTTATTTAGATATAAATAATAAAAATTAAAAAATTACATCCAGGTGATTAACCAGAGATAACTTTACCTTTGATGTTGCTAGGAAAGCAGCAATTGCTAATTGACAGTCCTGAGAATAAACAAGTTTGCTAGTAACCTCTAATAGTTATTTTGTCCTAAACTTTAATTAAAAAAACAAGGAGATCCTCCTTCACATCTAACCCAAGTTGGTAAAAAGATTTAAACCATGAAATCTATTTTTTATCGTCATGAAGCAACAAAAAATTCACATCTCTTGGCATCCTGTAAACTACAGTTCACTTTCTCTGGAGAAGTGTATATGTTAAGTAAAATGTTTTCATGTTGTAAATAAATGAAAATTAAAATATTTTATATCCATGTAAACAAATGCAAATAACTTAATCATTCTTCTTGCTAGGAAACCACCTATTACTAACTGACAGTGTTGAGGCTACACAAATATCTTTAGTAAGTATAATAGGTATTTCTCCTGAGTTTAATTGAAAGAAAAAGCTATCTCTGTTTATGAAGACATAATTGCTTAATTTCCATTATTTACATCATAATAAGTCCATGAAAATATTTAATTAAATATATAAAACTCTGGAAAAGATTAATTATTATTTACAATATGTTAACGAAAGATTAATTCTTCTTAATCCTTGTAAATATAAAAAAATAATTCTGGATTTAAATACTTATATCAACTGAGTGGTAAAAGAGGATCTCCTTTTTCTTCAAATAACATTCAAAATGATTGTGATAGTATGAACTAAGCATTTTGTTGTTAAAAAAGATCAGTAAAGTATGAAAAAAATAAATTAGAGTTGACAAAATAATAACATAATTTATTTAATTTATTCTTAACAGAAAATATAAAGAGAAAACCACTGATAGACAGGCTATTTGTTTAAAATGGTGACAAACTCCATACAGTAATGCCACTCAGTGCAAGCTATAGTAATCATTGAATGCATGAAGATTTGTACATAAAATCCCTATCTAGTGCCTACTTATCCAATGCCCTGACTAGTTTCTAGCTTGTAGCTTTCATCAGTGAGATACCTTGAATCTGAAAAGACTGTACCTAACATCTACGAGCAGTAATGTTAGATCCTATGCGCCTCCCTGATGAAAGCCACAGACTAGAAACTAGCCTGGTATATTGGAAGAGTAGGTACTAATTAGAGATTTATGCACAAACCTATGGCTTACAGTGAATGAAAAGTTTGTTATTGTTTAAACAACTTAGATACGCATCATATGAAGCTACTTATTTTTTGGGGGAAGAAAATTTAAAAATAAGTTATTACAAAGGTCATTTTGTTAGTCTCCACCTGTTCTACTAAAAAGTTTAATAATGAATTATAATGAAATAATGATATCTAGACTTAAGTATGATTCATAATTATTTATTGATAAAAGTATAAATGAGAAATGGGTGCAAAATACTGTGAATTTGAAAGATGGTTAGCATGAAGGATTCTGTTTGAAGTTTGTAATGAATTTATTTAAATGATTTGGGGAAAAATAAGTCTGTAATAATAAAAAAGGTTAAATTTAATAAATAAATAAAAAGCAATGTCCAAATTTAAATAATCTCAAACTGATTAAAGAAACCATCAGCGTTGTTTGAAATTTTGTCCATAAGCAATAAATTGAAAAAGACAATGGGACTTGTATACATGTATACAAAAATGTACTTAGATAATCAATAAAATTATAATTCAAAAACTAATGTGGGATTGCAAAACAAAAGTGCATATATTTGGTGTAGGGTGGATCTTAAGGTGGATTCACAGACTAAATATAATTGGTGTTCTAGTAAAATCAACTGCTTCTGAAATACAAGCAATCTATGTTCATGAATAAATTTAAGAACAAGCAAAGATTCAATCTAAGGTTTGTCAGAATTTGCTGTGAAACTGTGAAAACCCGTTAATGATATGAAGTTAATATAAGCAGAGAAAATGCAAAGGTAGAATACTTTAAAGTGTTTACTTATAAAGAAATTGAGAAATGTAATATCAATATCATTTATATTCTTTATTACTTTTACAATGCTTCGTATAATTACATTCCATTGTTGACAGTTTCATTGGCCCCAGAAATTTTCTTCATCACCTGTAAAAGATCTGAAGAAGATCGCTGGGGCAATTGAAACCGTCAATAGTGGATTGTATTTATATGAAACATTGTAAAATTAATATTAATGTTATAAGGATTTAGCAGTGCAATTATAATACTTCATAAATATGCATTTATTTTGTATAGCATATGTAAACAATTGTATTACATTCAAATATGAGCCTTTCACACTAATTGTGCATACGCTTTGCGAGTGTTAATAATAAATGAATACTTTGATATAGTATTTATGCAGGAATAAAAGGAATTCTCTTATTCCTATGACTCAAACGCTTATATATGAGCAAATCTGAAGTACTGGCAAAGAAAGCGTGAAGATAGAACAGTCACCTTAATTTACTATATACGATGTTTGAATGAATGTCGTCGGTGAAATTATCTAGAATTTACTAAATGTCATTCCAACTGAAACTTAATAGTATGTAAATAAACATTTATTTTGTATAGTATATGTAAACAATTGTATTACATTCAAATATCAGCCTTTCACGCTAATTGTGCATACACTTTGCTAGTGTTAATAATAAATGAATACAATTAGCATGAAAGGCTGATATTTGAATGTAATACAATTGTTTACATACACTATACAAAATAAATGCTTATTTACATATTATTAAGTTTCAGTTGGAATGACGTTTAGTAAATTCTAGATAATTTCACCAATGTCATTCATTCATACATCGTATATAGTAATTTAAAGTGACTGCTCCATCTTCATGCTTTCTTTGTCAGTACTTTAGATTTGCTCATATATAAGCATTTGAGTTGTAGAAATAAGAGGATTCCTTTTATTCCTGCATAAATACTATATCTTGTATTGGAGAGAAAGTATTCATTTATTATTAACACTCACAAAGCATATGCACAATTAGCGTGAAAGGCTGATATTTGAATGTAATACTTCATAAAGAAGTTAAAGCATAGGTAAAATTTAAAAGTTTGAATAGAAAGCAGTTAGGATTTAAAAATATAAGTAGAAGTTCTGAAAAAAATTGCTAAGGTAATCGAAACCGTCAATAGTGGACTGTAATTACATGAAGCACTGTAAATGTAATAAAGAACATAAATGATATTGATATTATATGGATTTGGCAATGCAATAAGAAAGATAAAGTTATACTACTTCATAA
Source organism: Epiperipatus broadwayi (assembly GCA_028023455.1). Taxonomy (NCBI): domain Eukaryota; kingdom Metazoa; phylum Onychophora; class Udeonychophora; order Euonychophora; family Peripatidae; genus Epiperipatus; species Epiperipatus broadwayi. The sequence goes on along the minus strand of JAQFVV010000039.1, from coordinate 1,532,205 downwards.
AGAAATTAAAAAAGTAAGTTACTTAATAATAATTAAACTTTATTGTAAATCAATACAAGTTTTATAGCTCAAATATCATATATATATATATATATATATATATATATATATATATATATATATATATATATACACACACACACACATAGACACATTATTTGTGTGCATGTTAGAATGCATGTGTATAACAATTTAAATATTTCTAGCAATAGTTTAATATATATATATATTATTTGTTAAATTTTTTAATTTCATTTGATAGAAAAGGCATAAGTTTAGTTTTTAAAACCTGTCTTTTAAAACAATTTTCTGCTTACTTAATTAAAATCGTTTTTATAATTTTACTTTAACTCAAAAGTTTAAAAGAATTTGTTTAGACATTGTTGTTCAATCAATCAATGGTACTCTGCTCAATGGACAGGTCTAGAGGAAAAACATAACAAATTCATCCATTTCTCCACTTTGTTCTCTTTACTAACCATATCCTCAATTCCATGTATCTTTTCCCATCTTTTATATCATCCAGAAAAGTCAATCTTTTCCATTCTTTCTTCTTGACTCCACTCATCATTCTCTCCAAAACATCTATCTATTAAACTATTATTTGTTCTTAATATATGTCCAATCCAATTTCTCTTTCTATCTCTAATTTCCTCAATCAATTTTCTTTTTTCATTTACTCTTTTCAAAACTTCCTTATTTGTCATTATATTCATCCAACTAATTATAGTCAAGCATTGGTGGCCAAGTGGTCAGCATACCTGCCTTACAAGCAATTGTCCCGGGTTTGCAGATTTGCTTCCCGGCCGATGCTTTGACACATGAAAAATATAAAAAAAAACTAGTTTTTTCCAGCTGTCACCATGACCACATCTAAAAAGCTTACAATATCTTTCTATTTTTTTTTACTCATTATCCATGCTTACTCTACCATATCCATGTGGGTTTTTTCCCCTGGTGGATAGTTTTGATTTGATGAAGTTGAGATAGTAATGCACTGATGATTTGAAAATAAAAATATTAAAATAGGTATTCTTAAAAAGCATTATATATGATATAAAAATATAAGTAGATATTTTTTTATTATAAATTCTTTTAGAGAAACGTTTTAATCTTTATATATGCATTTTGAATGTTTATTATCAAACAGTATCTTTTTTTTTACTATAGAGGGACCTCTCAAACCCTGACATAGATTGGCCTATTTAAATGGAATTTAGGTTAAAGATAAAATGGCCATTCTTATCTTTATAAAGTCACTATCTTGTGTCAGGTTTGAGAGGTTGCTCTATAATCAAAAAAAAATAATAATAATAACATTGTATATATCTTTTTATGTTTTTCAATCATTAATTACAAGTAATTAAAATGAAAAATTTAATAGCTACTGAAATATTTAATATTGAGTACAATACAAATTTATTAATTTGAGTAAGTAAAACTACTAAACATCACATGATCACCATCTCTTATGCTAGCACATAACTGTTATTAAACAGGCAAAACTCTATACAGTAGTGCCATCCTATGCCAACCAGCCTTCTGGCATCCATTGATTATTCTGGTTGGCACAGGGTGGCAGTACTGTATGGAGAGTTTTGCCTGTTTAATTTGAGTAAGTAAAGATATTTACTAGGGGGGGTCAATGGTTCTAAAAGTTTTTGGTAAAGGCATCTGCAGCCAAAAAAAGTTTGGGGGTCTAAAGCAGTAAAAAGAATGATTGATAACAAATTAGTATTGAAATATGGATAACAGTCACAACCATTCTCTACAAGTATTTATATACTTCCTATGCACTTATAAATAAGCATAACTTTATATTACATAAATTGTTTATTTCTTTTAATTTTTTCAATGCAATTATTTCATCTCTTTATCTGTAGTGTGAATTAATGTTTTCAATATATTTAAATTATTAATAATTTAATATAATTATATTAACTTAAAAACATATTGAAACCCATGAATTCATATAATATACAAATGAAAATAATGGTCCACTCCACATAAAACTATCTAGCGAATTAACAAACAAATTTAAAAAAGTCTTTCAAAACAGAAAGTCAAGATTAATGCAGTGGAGTCACAAACTAAACTATATTTTATTCCACCCACCCCCATCACATTCAAACATATATAGTGTGTAATAGTTTATGTTTTGTTGATAAACATTGATTAGAATAGAACATATATATTGTTTATTGAACTGCAATTGTATAGTACTTTTTGATGCACTATATATCAGATATATATATATATATATATATATATATATATATATATATATATATATATATATATATATATATATATATATATAAGTGTAAACATTTAAAAAAATATTGGAATTATTGATAATAAATTTAGGGAGACACATATTTTGGTGAATATGTCTTCAATAACCCTTCACTTGAGCAAGAAAAAAATAAATACCATATTTTTATCAGCATAATTGAATATGCATTCTTGGAGATTTTCTTAACAAATTAATAATAATTACAACTTTAAATCGCCTTAAGATTTTGTGAACATTAGTATAAAATAGAAAGTGTGGACATAATCAATGAAGTATTTAATAGCTTCATGCTCTCAAATCAAAATGCTTTAGATTCGCCTATATATTTAAAAAGTAGGTTGAAGATAAGAAGACCGCTCTTGTCTTTTAAAGTCATTAATCTTGTGTTAAAGACTTGTAAAGGTTTCTACTATCAAAGTTCAGGCATATAGTCTTAAAGGGATAGCCTTAACATATATATTATTTATTATTTCAAAAACTTTTTTATCTTATAGAAACATAATAAGGGATGATGTTATCAAAAAATTAAGATCTCTCTAATTATTGTGACATATCAAAATCAGTTTCAACTTTTAGTTATAAAAATTGGTATAAGCACAGCATGTAGAAAATCTTTTATTACAAAAATAATAAAAAAAGAATAATATGTATATGCTTTCAATATAACCTGAAGAAATTTTAGTAATATGCATATAATCATGTATGGCAATGGCTGCTTGAATAACAAAAAACTTGCAAATTTTAATATATTTTTTATTTGCTTATTTACATGTTTGTTTGTTTACACTTTTCTTTAGTTAAAGTATAATTAAAGTTGTATAGTTAAAAGTGTAACTCACAGTTCCAATGTAATGATTTGAAATTTGGATGTTGCATCTCCATATAAAGCAAAAAGAAAATGTCACACACATATAAAGTCTATTGATTATAAATACTATCAAAATCATTCCTACATGTACAGATCAAACGCTAATTATAATGAATACTCTCCTTTCCAAACACAAGATAAAGTCTTATAAATATGTGAATAAATTCAACTGTCAAAATAATTTGTTTTGTTTTTTTTTTAAGTGACTTTTTATTTTCAATTAGCTTGTGAGCAGATTCTATTATGTGCTATTACTAAAATAAAAGTTCAAATATACACAAAATTCATATTTTTCATGAATCTGTTTTTCACTTCTTTCCTTGCAACTCTTTTATTGGGGTGAGGGGTATTGAAACAAAATAGTTATTCATGTCAAAAAGTTTGCTACAGAATGATAGTCTCTCCAAGTTTAATTTGGTTATTCTGATCTATTGTCTCTCTATTCAAGATTTAAGATTTCAATTCCCAACCTATCATTAAGTTTTCCTGGAAGATATCCAGCCAAATTGCATTTTCAGAATAATTTTTTTCAATGAAGTCAAAATATCTATTTTGTTTCCTCATCTACATGTTTTGTTTATGATTGCTCCTTGTTGTTTCCAATATAGTGTGTCCTGTGGTCCGATGTTTCTGTAATGTTCTATTAAAAGATTATTTTAAAATAAAAATAAAGGAATAACTTTATTGCGAATCTCTAACAAGTTTGAGTACTGGAAGTGTCAGTACTGGATTGATTTGAGAACATTATGTTCTAGTGGATGGCATTCTTGTCATTGCATTGAACCAAGCAAGGCTGAAGCCAATTTTTAAATCTATATGTAAAAAATGTATTGATTTATTATGAGGTAGAAGAAGTTAACAGTTACAAATACCTTAGTCAGATTATTAATACAGATGGAAACATAATGGAAGAAATTAATCATAGAATGAAACTTGTTGGGAGTACTTTTGGTAGAAATAACTTGATACTAAAAGGAAATAGCCTATGTGTTTAAAAAGGAAGTTTTTTTAATAAATGTGTTTTACCAGTTTTTACTTATGGGTTTGACATTTGGACACTTAATAGAAGAGCAATACAAAGATTTCAGACCACTCAAAGAAGTATGGAAAGATGCATGTTGGGAGTAACAAGAAGAGATGGAAAATGCAATGTATGGGTAAGAAAACAAACAGGTGTCACTGACCTCTTTGAAAAAATTAAAACTGAAGTGGAGTTGGGCTGGACATATTTCTAGAAGAAATGATAATAGATGGACAATTAAAATGTTAAACTGGATTCCAAGAGATTGTAAAAGGCCCAGAAAAAGACCACATGTGAGATGGATAGATGAAATAAGAAAGTGTGCAGGGGTGATGTGGACAAGAGAAGCTAAAGATCGGAGAAGATGGATTGAACTTGGAGAGATCTTCATCCTGCTGTGGTTTGATATTGGTTGATGATGATGATGATGTAAAAAATGGTTAAACAATTATTAAAAGTATTCCTTTTCAAACCCTCAATGCTCATGAAAACATACAAATATATAAATTCATGTATATACATTTATAAATTATGGTTATTTTTAAATAAAAATTTAAAAGACAAAAATAAGCCACTTATCTTTTTTTTCTTTTTTTTTACTTAAACTATCGCTTTTTACAAAAAAAAAAAAATATATAAAACTTTTTTTTTTTTAATTTTATTCTTGATCTTAATAAATAAATAATAGGAATAAAATAAAGATTGTTTTTTTTTTTTTAGAAATGATTTTATAGATAAAGAGCGTATTTTATATTATAAACAGGAATTCTCTAGCTAAATAGTGAAAAAGAATCTATTCATTTTCGAAATCGATAGAATATAGTACAACTCTGGTAAAGCAAATATATAAACGAGTAAATATGGTAATTTATTTACATTTAATAATTTCGACGTGAATATTTATGAATTTAAAGTGTATAAAAACTTCTATAAATACTGTAAAAGATATATATATATATCCGATATGAGTAACAAAAAATTTACACTCATCTAAATCAAAATATTATGTACAATAAATATACAATAAATATACTGATCAATAATATTCTCTAAAATGTTTTTCAAAACATTTGTTGTGTTTTTTTTATCTATTTACTAAAATATATTTCAAAACAAACATAGCTTGGAAAATATCTTTACATAAAGCAATATTTTTTTTAAAAAAATCAAATCTTCACGTGTGTGAATATATATAGAAAGAAGAAAATATTTCATGTGGAAAAGGTAATTATTTGTTGTGGGCAATGATTAACATATTTATCTACCAGGCTTATAACACATATATCAAATTGTGGTTCAGGGAATATATAAAAATTCCTTTTAAAAAATGCAAAGCTTTTGTTTCTAAGCCAACTTGCCTAGCCAGAGGATAGAGGTACCTCTAATTGTTAAAAAAAACTAAGGATACTATAATAATGCACATTGAACTGGTTTCAGATCTTTATAACAATACAGACAAATTGGTTTGGTTTAGTTTCAATTAAGACTGATAGCTTGATAGTAAAGCAGACAAATAAATGATGGTTGCTAAAAGGAAGATGCATTAGATCCTACGTGTCCAGCGCACATTTTCAAGATCTAAAGCTCATAACGGATGAATCCATAGGTGGAAACTTGTTTGAGAATATTGGGTAGGACAGCAAAAGTCAGAGATTTATTTAAGCATTATATCTGGCATCTATTAATTACTAAAGCAAACATCAGATGGCATAACTATGGTGAAAGAAAGAGTATGATGATTAAATAGTAGTATTTGTGGTTAGTGATATTTTGCAGAGTCACATAATATTTTATTTATTTCATACTAACCCTGGATACAGAACAAAGGTGCCTGTAATTGTTAAAAACTAAAGAGAATACAATATAGAGACTGGGAATTGATTTCAGATTTATATGACTGTACAGGAAAGATTTTTGAATTTGGGCTGATAACTTGATAGTAAAACACAAATAAATAATGACTATTGAAGTAAGGTAAATTACATTCTAAAGATCCAGATGTACTATTTCAATATCCAAAGTCCCACTGATGAAATCCTTAAGACTGAAACTACCCTGTTAGTATTAGCGAAAACAGCCCTGGAAATGAATTTATTTAAACACTGCCATCTGGAATCTTTATTAATTACAAAAGTTTACATTAGGGGGGCATATTTATGGTGAAAGAAAAAGAGTATACTATGAAAAAACTAATGTGTCAGCTGGACTCATGTGATAAAGTTGTGTGATGTATTATTGATTTTACGCACCAATTCTGAAGATCACACTATACTATTGGATATCACCATATTCTTACATGACATAAATTTTAACCAACTAACAGCTTAAACATGATAGCTTAACATGAGTCACATAGTGGATCATGACATAGAACCCTTGCCTTCTATATATATATATATATATATATATATATATATATATCGATTGTAATGGGCACACATGCTGTTACATTATTTTTTCTAAAAATTAGACATGAAAAATAAAAGTTCGAACTTCTTTTTTTAAGAATTAAAAATTGAAAGTTCAAAGTCATTTAAACTTTATATATATAAAATCGCACAGATGAAAAATTATTAGAAGAAAACTTTATTAAAAAAAAAGAAAAAGTTTTAAAACTAAATATTAAGAAAAAGATTTGAAAGGTTTAAAGATAAAAAGAATGTACAATAAATTAATTAATGCTATTGTAAAATGGAAATGATTATTTTAATTAGTTAAGTAAGCTAGCCCTTGGGCATTTCAAAATTTATAAGCAATGGTAAGATAGGAGAAAAAACCAATAGAAACTAATAGCCAATAAAAGAAATCCATCAGGAAACGGACCTCAATGAAAAGATCATCATCAACATGACGTAATGTCCAGTGGATCCAAAAGTTTACAATAAAAGGAAAAGTTTGGAAATAAAAAGGATATTAATTAGAAAAGATAGAGATGTGATGGCAGAGGTGATATGTGTTAACCTTTTAACCGCTAATTATATTATTGGTTGTATAAGGTAAAAATCAAATCTTTTAATTGGCCAACTCACAAACTGAAGACAAAGCCTATTGTTAAAACATATTCGCCTATAATATTAAATTCAACTCAGATACGTTTATAAAAAGTATATTACTAATTTTTCATGTTATGAAGAGAACGAAAGTTCTTTCAAAAATAAATTGCTATTTATTTATTCTAAAATATTCAATTTCGGCAACATAAAAGCTATAATATAAACAAAAAGGTCGACTTTTACGTTATAGAAAAGCAAATATTTTTTTTTACTAAATCTTTAATATTTTTACTAAAATCTTCAATATTTTTCAAAAATAATTTTGTTTTTTTAGTATTCTCTCTGAAAATCATTTGTAATTACTGAATATATACTTAATATTCTTTAAAATTATATTCGAAATGAAAATCTCAGCGTTTTACTTTATTTTCTTTGATCAGATGGTTTCTTTGTTCTTTCCAGCCAATCAGAATGTCTTTTTTGGCTGAGAGCTCACTAACAACCAATTACAACCGATGTTCTTTCTTTGTTTAGGTTTAAATGCATTTTTTTTTATTTTTTACTTGTAAAATAATTCGGAAGAGGGCACCATCTTACAGAACTTTTAAAAACCTATTCAAAACCTATCAAACGAATATTTTAGCATAAGAACTGGCAGACGTCAGATGTCTACGAGGAGCTGCAGAAAGATTTGAAGGTGGAAGGGATTGAAAAGATGCACTCTTCAATCCCTTCAGTTTTACTAAAAAAAAAGAAGAAAGAGAAATGACCAATCATTTTCCTATATTGTGGACCATAGGATATCAGGGCATGGAAAAATACCAGCTACCATAAAGGACCAATGGCTAACTGGATACCAATCTCCTCAGGATGGCGTGGTAATTCACGTTCCAAATTACAAACTACGGACATTTTCTAAAAACAGTAAGAACTATATAGTTAATGAGCATTTCAAAACAGTGAGAACTTTAAATTCCAAAAACTTCTCAATATTAAAATAGAAGTCAAATTTCCTATCTGACTAAATTATTTATTAATTATTTTATTGAATATATTTTTTTTTAAAAAAAAATAATAATTTCCATTAATTTATTTTTTCATTCTTTTACATTTTTATTATGATTTTTTTTGTATAAACAACTTTTAATAAATGTTAAATGTAAGTCGGGCGTGAATGGCTGTATAGAGTCATAAAGTTATGTTAGTTTAAGGGAGAGCAATCTTGGGTTATTTGTTTCATAGTTGAATTGGGTCAATGGAATGGATATATTGGTGTAATTAATAAATGTAGTATGAGGTCCACTATGTGCAGGATCGTAGTATATGCTGCACACACCCTTTTTGCCTATGGAATGGGATAGTAAGATGGAAATTGCAGTCCCTTCCTATGGAGTTTTTTTTTGCTCTTCTTGTCAGACAGATGTAGTATTCCTGTCTGGACGAGAGTCAATGTCTTCTATAAACATGCTGTTCAGATGTACATTCCTGACAGTATAGTATTTGTGCTGTCGTATCATGCTGCATTCAATACATCGATGTATCAGATAGATTGATGTTAGTTTAACTGTGAACTTTTGGCCTAAGGTTAAATAAGGGATAGAATATTTTCTTTTCAAATGCAATCTATGTACTCTATTCATACTCGACACTTAAATAAAATATTAAACTCATCTGTGCGAACTTATAGAAGTTAAAACGTAAATTAAATTTTAAAATCCAAGTTAAAATGTAAGTTTAAATTTTAAAGTAAAAATGATACTGAAATAATTTTAAATCTTATATATGTTTAAATAAATGTTTGTGTGTGTTATTACTGTCAGTAGCTTCTATTATTTTTTTATATTGAAAATATTTTTAGATAAGAATTATAGATTATTAATCTCTACTGCTCTGCTGAGCTAGTGGCATTGGGCTAACAGTCGAAATAAAATATATATAAAAAAAATTTTTCTTAACTTATGTATCTGCCTACTATATAAATTTTTCCAGGTTCAAATGCCTGGTGGTGCCCTGTACGACAGATATGGTAAGACTCTATTGATTATCTGACCGTTATAATATATATATATATAACATCTAGCAAAAGAGCTCATATCTCTCAAATCAGCCAAAATCTTTTGAATGATTAATGGGATGCTTACTCATAAAATGCCATATAATTTTCAAATAGTATTTATCATAAGATTATGCATTTTCAAGTGGAAAGTTTTTTTTTACATTAATGAAAAAACTGTTAGATACAATATGGTAGGATTATATTGTAATTTTAAATATATATATATTCTATATAATTTTCAAACTTTACAAAATCAAATCAATTTTTGTTCTGAAAATTGATGCTGATGTATAATAACAAAGATTCTTGACCCAAAGAACATAAAAAAATGAAATTGTGAATAACAGCAAGACATTTTAGAAAGAAGTCTTAACAATACAACCAAAACCTAATGATCCTACTATGTATGATAAAGTAATACTAAGCAGCCACTTGTAAACAAATATGGCCATTCTAACTCAAAATAAAAAGAAAAGAGGAAAGGCTATAAAAATCAATCTGTATACCATAAATATGTCCATAAGCAAAACCTGCTAGACATTTTCTCTGATTACTTGATATTTTATGATGTTAAAGATGCCTTGTTTTACTTTCCTCAGCAGAAAATGTTCCTTTCTCAAGTATTTAAAGAGCAATGTCTCTATGCAACTCGTAAAATGTATTCTATTCTTTTCCATATCTTCCCAAAGAAACTGACCAACAATGCATCTATTCTCTGAGATAGGGTAATCTCTCTGCTGTCAGCCACACTCAAGTTTACCACAAAATACTGTTTCAGGAAGTTATGCATCATTAACTAGTTTTACATATCAAATCCAATAAAAATCATGATTTTACAATATATATTTTCTAGCAAAGAATTTTTACTATATATAGCATAAATCTAAGACAAAAGCATTTTTGTTAACCCAAAAAGAAATATAATGATGTAAAAACAACAAGTTGTTTTATTCTGGGTTTGGACTTGCTTGCAAATTTATAAAGAAAAATAAAATAAGATGTAAAAATCCTTTATTTAGTGACTAAAAAGTAATGACAGAAATAAAAACTCAATTTATGTTGATTGCTTAATCTTTAGCCTGATTCTTACAAGATGTCTCATGTACGATTGATGTCACTCTAATTTTGTCATTTTTAATGCTACAATAGAGAATTTATAGTCATTGTAAAGGTTTTTAAAAGTTCTGTAAGATGCTGCCCTCTCTTGAATTATTTTATAAGTAAAAAATCAATAAAACTGCCAGTAAATCTTAACAAAGAAGAAGAAAGCTTGATGTTCATTGGCTCTTAGCCATCAAAGACATTCTGATTGGCTGTCAAGGACAAAGAAATCACCTAATCAAAGAAAAATTCTAAGATTTTCATTTCGAAAATGATAAACAAATGTTTTAGACCATTATAAAAGTATTTTTTGACAAATTACAAATCATTTTCATAAAATATGCTAAAAAAACAAAATTATTTTAGAAAAATATTTAAGATTTTAGTAAAAATATTTAAGATTTTAGCAAAAAAAATATTTACTTTTCCGTAACGTAAAACTGAAAAAAAAAAAAAAAATGTCAGAAACTCTTTTTGATTCATTACTAACTTTCGCTTTTATTTTGCTGATATCGAATATTTCTACAATAAATAAATAGAAATTTATTTTTGAATAACCTTTCGTTCACTTTCATAACCTGACAAATTATTAATATACTTTTTACAAATGAATCTAAAGTGAATATCATATTAAAAGCTGAATATATTTTGACAATTGACTTTGTCTTCAGTTTGTGAAATGGCCAATTAAAAGTTTTGATTTTTAACTCATTCGGCCAATAATATATAAATATTTGTCATAAAATAACTAAAAGGATACGAAATAAAATGCATTGTGATTAAGTTTCCTAAAAAGATTTACTTTATCAAGGAATTAAATATTGCTATAAGGATTCATTATGGAATATATTATTTTGAAATGTTTACGTCATTAATTGGATAAAATTCTGTTTTTGAACTACGTCATTGAAATATAGATGAACTTTAAGTATAATGTTTATTTAAAGGATCCTCATTTTATAAATGGATTATTAGTTACAAAATAACAATTTATCAATTGCTAAAATAGAGAATCTTTAATAAATAAAATAACTATTGCCAAGTGCTTTCAACTCCTATGAGTCCTTATCAAGACAGTATAAAAAATCCTATTTTTCTCCTAAGTTATAAATTCAACATTTCATTGCACTGGCCAGGAACAACTAATCAGAAAGCTGATTAATTTTGAATTCACAGCACAAGATGAATTTTGTATAAGATATGATTCTTTAATCTTGCATTTTTATTGTGTGTTTCATGCATATATGGCCTGTACTACTTTGGTGTACATAAAAAGCCAAATGAAATGTATCATCTTCTCTTGCTCTATTATACATATATTTATATTGTTGAAGGCGATATTTAATATTTGCCTTGGTTTCCACCATATATATATATATATATATATATTGCATTCCAATTTATTTGTAGACATCTAATAGAATACACCATACTGCTTTTGTCCCCTTTACTTATTACTCCCTTAGAATTATTTATTAATCTATTAAGATTAGGCAGAGTTCTCCATGCCAATTGGAAATCTTGACTTAAGACTTTTATTATCTTTTTATTAATATTAGGAATAAAAGATAATGACATCCATAAATATCCCCTTCACCAACATAAACATATGTATACTAGAGTAAGAGATGATGATACAGTTTAATCGACTTTTTATGTTCACCAAAGTAGTACAGGCCATATATGTAGTCCAAAGGATGTTATAATATTAATGCATGAAACACACAATAAAAAATGTAACATTAAAAAATCATATCTTATACAAAATTCATCTTGTGCTATCAATTCAAAATTAACCAGCTTTTCAATTAGTTGTTCCTGGCCAATGCAATGAAACATTGAATTTATTGCTTAGGAGAAAAATAGGATTTTTATACTGCCTTGATAAGGACTCATAGGAGTTGAAATCGCTTAGCAATAGTTATTTTATTTATTAAAAATTCTCCGTTTTAACAATGGATGAATTGCTATTTTGTAATTTATAAGTAAACTGGATTATTAAAAAGTTTCACAACTTATAAACTAATTTCTTATAGTATTTTTTTTATTATTATGTCTATTATATATTAATAAATAGTTTAACTATATCCAATGATCCTTGAAAGAGTTAAACAGGTTGAATGCTTTCATTACATATATTTATTTGCTTATATATATATATTCATTTAATATACAATATATGTGTTTGTTTGAGTTTAAATGAAAGAAAAAAGGTACATAAAAGTAGGATTAGAAATAAATATTTTAGTTCTGATTTATACAACCATGAAAGGATACAGGCCATACTATTAATTTTGATGCAGTTAAGATTGTCTTGAGAGAAATGAAAAAAATAAAAAGAATTAAAGAATCTATATTAATAAAAATTTATGATTTTGAAGGAATTAACTTACATAAAGTTTTTTTAATATTAAGGGTGTATGGGAGGTAAGTAGAATTGTGGGTAATGTTTAGTTTAAATATGTTGTTATTTTGTAGTTCTTTGCACTAGAGAAATCTTTTTGTAGCAATGAAACCATTAGTTAGTGCTTTAGAATTTAGTTTTCGGCTCAGCTGGTTAAGTGGAGGATTTGGGGTAATTTTGATTACTATACACTTAGTAAGGCAATGAATTTTGGACCAAAGTATTATCTAAACGATATTTATCCAACAATAGAATCAATATATTATAATGTTATGATATAATTATGACTCTAAATTTGATTTTTTTTATTATAAGCATTATGATTATATGAATTAATACACTATACAGGCTTAAACCTGCATGCATATATATATATATATATATATATATATATGCCGATCTATACATTATATATATATATATATATATATATATAATGTATGCAGGATTTGAACTCAGACTTTCACACTACCCCCAACTCTCCATGCCATCTCATATTGCTGTCAATCAGATTTTCAATGAAATGGAAGGTTGAAGAGTTGTGGGTTGGAGTAGTTTGAAGCCTGTCCATTAAAATATAAAGATTGACTATCTTAATATAAAGCTGAGCACTGATTGTATATATGTGTGGAGATGGTAATTTGGACTAAGTGATGATTGCTGGTTTAGCATAAAATATGTATAGTGGTGATTATTTATCATTTCAACATGTGTGTGATCAGGTGTATCAGCAATATGAGATGGCATGGAAAGTTGGGGGTTGTGTGAAAGTCTTGAGTTCTAATAATGATTATAATATTTGTATAAAAAAATTAAAAAAATATAACCATAAAATTGCAAAAAATAAACAAAATTAACTTTCTTTTAGAACCGCTTCTAACTGAAATCAATTGATTGCTTTGTTATGATTGGTTATTATAATAAAATAATTTTCATTTTATTTATTATAAGCATTACTTAATTAACATACTACAATATTTGTATAAAAAAATAAAAACCAATATAACTATAGATAACAGAGAATGGAGCTTCTATCTTGGGTCACTTTTCTCATTTTTTTTCTAAGAAAACAATGATCTGTTTTTAGAATACATTTGATTAGTATTAATTATAATAAGTATTATATATAAGTGATTCGAACTCAGACTTTCACATAACCCTAAACTTTTCATGCTATCTCATATTGCTGGCTCATCTGATCCAACACATGTTGAAAAGATAAATAATCATCAGTTGGTCCAGATTCCTATCTCCACATAGATATACAATCAATGCTCAGCTTTATATTAAGATAGCCAATCTTCATACTTTAATGGACAGGCTTCAAACTACTCCAATCCACAACTTTTCAGCCGTCCATTACATTGAAAATCTGAAGATGCCAATGTTCAAAGCCCACGTAATAAGTATTTTAATATTTGTATTAAAAAGTAATATTACTATAGATCACAAATAATGAAGAAATAAAATTGCTTTTATTTACAGCACTCCTAACTGCGATGAGATTTTTACTTTCTTTTAAAAAAATTACGAACTGTTATTTTATATTTACATGCATTATTTTTTTTTTTTTAAGAATTACAATATTTGTATAAAAAAAAAATCTAACCATAGATAGCAAATAATGGAAAAATCGTTACCAAGTAGGATGTAATTGTTTATTTTCTTTTAGTAAAATTACAATCTGTTACTAATATTAAGTAAATGTGAATTTATTTATTACAAGCAATTTTTACAATAAATATTGTCATATTTGTATAGAAAAAAACATAAATTATTAAATAAAACTGAGAAATAAAATTAGTTACATTTAAACTGCAGCTGTATGAGATACTGCAATCCCCCCCCCCCAGACATAAAGAATGCACTATATGAGTAATAACCGAACTAATTTGTATTTTGTAAACTACAAATACTCAAAGATGGATTATGAGATGAAAAGCTGTTCAATTAAAAACAGTCTATGAAATTAAGGCATATGCAATTTTCTTGCCATATCACATACTAGTTGTAGTTGTTGAGGGTTAAAACTGTAAACACCAAAATCTAAACTATACTTTTTGTTTCGATATTTATTAGGAACTAAAGGAACGTAACAAAAGGGTTTGTTAACAGATTAACAATTTCTAGCTCTATTTTTACATACTTCACTATAAATATTTCTAGACAAAATATTCACAAATTAATTAAATATTTAATATATATAAATATAACTTACTTTTATTCTTGAATCTGATATTATTATTATATATATTCTATATATCTGATATTATTATTATATATATATATATATATGATATGTGCAAAAGATTTGCATAAATATATGAGTCAAAGCAATGTAATGACGTAAACTGAGATCATCATCAGATAAATTATTAGATGAGTGCATGGAGATTTATAATAATTATGAAAACAGCACATGAACTGAGGTTAATTTTCTTCTGCACTATTACAGATTTTTCAGCATTTAATAATAATAACAGATTTACATTTATTCATAAATGCTATATATCTAAGTGCAGATGGTTACAAATGAAACTCTGCCTTTTTCCTGTGATAAGTTTACTAAATTTGTACAATTCAATTATTGATTAAATCATCTGACATGCAATAAACTCAAACCCTGATGTAAGCACAGTCATTATGGGTTCGTGTATATATTAATGTGTCCTAAGCTTAAGTGATTCACTTAAACTTTTAAAACTCATATTGATGAGTGGTGCAGTGGATATTTATAATAATTACAAAACCAGCACATGATCGAACGTGAATTTCCTTCTATACAATTACAGATTTTTCGGTGTTTAATAATAGTAGATTTATATTTATTCATAATTAATATACATCTAATCACAGGTGGTTAAAAATGAGACTGTCTTTCTCAGGCAATATGTTAACTAAATTTGTACAATTCAATTGTTGAGTATAACATTAGGTAAGCAATAATAGTAAAGGTTGGTATATATATGAATATGCTCTAAGCTTAAAGGATTCCCTCAAACTTTTAAACTCTTACCGACAGGTGCACAGAGATTTATAGTAGTTACGAAAACAGCATCTGATAGGAGACTAATTTCCTTCTGCACAATTATAGTTTACTTTCGTATAAACTATATAATTTTTATATGTAATATAATTGATCAATTATACTTCTATTTTGTTTTTATGTTTATAATTATTTGGAATGCTTTATCATAATTGTATTATTAGGTGGGATTAATTTTATATAAAAACCGATAGAGGTCACTATAAATATAACTTAAATTGAAGTTTTAAAATAGATTACAATCACATTAAAAAAGGCACAACATATTCACAGAAAAAAGACACTGTATATAATTCTTACATACAATATATTGTATTAAAGAAGTTTTATAATGATATTTTATATTATTTGCTTACAAATTATATATATATATATATAACAGCCTACATTTGAATTGTAAATTACGATGTGATGGTCAGGTGATTGGATTTATATATAGAAGTATAAAAGGGTCATAATTTTAAAACTTACCCTTATTTTTTCTTCAATATTTACACTAAAATCTTCTTCTCTCAAATTGCCACTAGTAGTCAATTTCCCATCAAACATGTCAATAGCATTCGCTGCCTTCTCCAGTTGACTCTCAAAGTCTGCATCAACTGGAAGTAAGGGTGCTTGCAATTTGGTAGTCTTCTGAATTTCAATAATTACTTCATGACGAATGCTTTGCTTCTCCTAAACAAATGATTTTTTAATTAAAAAAAATTGAAAATGCTTAAAATAAATAAATACAGAAATAAATAATTTTAATTAACTGAAAGATCTGGCAAATAATCTCACTAATTGAAATTAATGTTTATGCAATCATTTTGCAGTTAGATAAAAAAGGTATATACAATATATATATATAATAGAATGCAACCAACTGCTATTGTTTCAATAGCTCCACCTGTGTTTCAAGTGTTTCTAAATATAAGGTAGCGCTGTTACAACAGTAGCAGTTGGTCGTATTTTATTACTATATGAGTTTCATCTAGTTTTATGCCTTCTTTTAATTTATTCATATATAAGCTTTACAGCTATAACAAATAACGTATTAAAAAATAAAACGTGCTATCAAGCGTTGGTGGCCGAATGGTTAGCACAACTGCCTTACAAGCAGTTGTCCCGGGGTTCGCTTTCCGGCCGAGGCTTTGTATACATGTATTTTAAATTAAGTTATTTTCAAAAATTTGTAATACAAAACTTTTAGAAAATAAAATATTAATTTTTATGGATTGACTATTTATTAGAAACAACTTTATTTTTTTCTAAAATAATATAAACTACAAAGCTTTTACGCCTGTAGTCTATATAAATCATCAGTTCGACAATGAAACTCCATTTCAATCAATTTTACTGACTTAAATTATTGGTAAACTATTTCTCTTCATACATATTACAAAAATAAAATAATGTTGATTAGTTACAATGCTTTATTTTATATTGTAAAAAGTTTGAGACCAAACCTTTTTTTTTTAATTTTTCGATTTTATAATAATATCCACAAAATTGCAAATAAGTAGTTCTAATTAATCTAAAAATTGCCATAAATGATCTACATGAACTTACATTAAATTTTTCCACAACAGGTTAAATTTATCTAGATTTATTTCACTAAAGACTCCAATCTATTCAACTAAGACTCTTTTAACAATCAAATATTGGTTGGCTACTTGGTTGGCCACAGGTTGCTGCTTTTCAAAATCCCTAACGTTGCTCGGAAATTCTCTCCTAACTGTAAATTTCCAATTCCAAACTTCATATTATAACAAATAAATAAGTGCTGACGAATATGCCACAAGGCTTTTCACTATATATACATAATAAAGAATAGAAACGAAGAGATATCCATGTAATAAATAGGGATAACCTTTAACCTTTGAAGTTGCCAAGAAATTACCAATAACTACTAACAAAAAACTCAAAACATTACATGATCATCACTTCACTACTGTATGGAGAGTTTGGTACTCTTATGAAAAAACTCAAACAAAAGAGCAATTACAGATTAATGAGAAATCTTGTTTAGCATCAGGGATTTGTCAGTTAGTAAGTAATTGTTAATTTCTTGGCAACATCAAAAGTTAAAGGTTATCTCTATTCATTACATATTATCTCTTCATTTGTATTCCTTATTATAATACCAATCCATGGAAATCCATTAAGTTTTCCTAATACATGTTTTTTAAGGAAATTAAAATATTTTAAATGTTTTTCTCATTATTTCATCTTTAAATGGAAAGTTCTTTACATGTTATATTAGAGCCCTCTATTGTAAGAGTAAGAGTAAGCAGTAAATATCATGTGAGTGCTGAAATATTGCAATCACATCACCAGATTCTGCTTATTGCTATCTTCAATCTGGTCTAGCATCTAAAGCGGAACCTAATAAAATTATGCATTTAGCTGCCCTCTTTTACTACTGCATACTAGTCTAAGTCAATATCCTGAAATTTAAAAAAAAAAATCCTAAGGTTTGAACTCAAGTGTAAGCCGAAACTAACACATTTATGCATTTAGCAGGCAACTTCTGAATACCAGTCAAAAATAAAGCATGAAATGAAATTTAAAATCCTACAGCTTTAAATCTAGACCTATTCACTTGCATAATTATATACATCTGACAGTAAGTCAGTTGTTATACATTTTGAGAACTCCATTTTACACCAACTATAAACCTTCTTTTATCTATTATCTAGAAAAGTTAATAAACAAACAATGGTGTAAGAAAGTTGGCTTGGATTCAAAACTTCTAATCCTAGTCCACATTGACTACTCATGCTTCCAGTAGATGCCTCTAAAATAGCATGAAAAGAAGTTATCTTGGAGGCATATAAGTGATACTATAGTATTATACTTTCTGATGTCCATTGATTATTTATGTTTACAATAGATGGCTTACGATTAATTTAAAAAATGACAAGCAAGTAAATAAATAAAAAGTCGATAACTTTTATATACATTGATTATAATCAATGCAATAAAGAAAAATGGAAAAAAATATTATTATACATATTTCAAGTACCTTTTTTTATATATAATTCACCACTATTTTACATATCTTATTAGTAAAGAGTGCAGCATGAAAACTATTTTTCATATTGCAACAAAATGCTTAATACATGACTTATTAGTAATTTACAGTCATATTTTTAAACTCTATACATGTCATTACTGCATTATTCAATATGCCACCTCATGTTTTTATCTTTTAGATTTTTTACCGAATCTATAAATAATTTGATAAATAGAAATTTCAATGTGAGAAATAATTTATTTTATGTAAATCTAAAAAAGAGAGAGAATGAAGTGATAAGACAATTTAAGATTTCACAAAATAAAAATAAAACATATAGAAGAACAGAAGTAATAAAACAAACATAAACGTTCGTGTTTGTTTGAAAGTTTATGATAGTGGTCTTTTAGGTTTATTCATAAGTCGACTATATTCGTCACCAAATTTTCAATTACATTCAACTATTAGTAATAGCACATAGGTTCGTATCATGCAATATGTCGAATGGTATTATCCTCCTTTCTTCTTCAGATGCGTTGCTGGCGTGACCAGTGACAGTACTAGCATGGGAATAGAGTCTGGACCTTTAGATTCTTGAATATTGGATTTTAACGTAACGCTCTAACCAACTGAGCAATATTCGTGAAATAAAAACAAAATTATGAAAAACGATTAAGCGGGCTTTCCCCCCTAAGATTCTGAACTGATGACTTTGTTCAAATAAAAAAAGATCGTGTGTATATAATTCAACATGAATATCATAACATACATTTGTCAAGTCTTTAGAAACCTCATAAACTCAGAAAATATGAACAGATATTACGTAATAGCAATGATTAGTAATGTTAGAAATTGTTTATACCTTTAAAACATATTTTAGAAAGCATATTAAAAATATATCTTTACATTTTAGATAGTAATAGTTTTAATAATAGAAAAAATAAAATATAACAATTAGTTTAAACCAAAGGAAACATAAACAAATATTAACTAAAGGCAATAATTATTAATTTTAAAATGCTTATATATCTTGAAGATTTCTTTATTACAGTATGTTAAAAATCAATCTTTATATTTATATAGTCGTCCTTTTAATAATTGAAAAAATAAAATGTAACAATTACTTTTTTTTTCCATATGTTATAACATCGGCGGGAGGCGAACCCGCAACAACCATCCGCAACCAACTGCTTGCTTGCAAGACGGCTGCGCTGACCTCTCGGCTAACAACGCTTGACTATTTTCATTCTTTGCAGTAACATTTGTGACAGATTTTTAATAGCATTTAGCTATTAAAATTGCTTCTTTTCTTTAAAGCTTTTTAGCAATAAAGTTCCTAATATTTTTAAATACTATTTTTGTTTCTATGATTGCTATTTTAGGAAAAAATGAAAATCAGGAATTATTAAAGACATTGCCAATTTTATCTTATAGTGACAAATCAAAAAATACAAAACAAAAGCGTTATACTCAATTTGTGCAAAAAAAAAAATATATTTATATAAAAATATACATAAGCATATAAATTATGAGAAGAACAATAATGAAAATATAACTTTCATTTCTGAAAAATGTTTAACGGTAGAAATATATATGTGGTAGTGTTACTGACATCATTTAAATTGAAGTGGAGTTGGGCTGGATATATTGCTAGAAGAGACAATAGATAAACAGTTGAAACCTTAAACTGAATTCCAAGAGATTGTAAAAGATCTAAAGAGATCACATGTGAGATGGATGGAATAAGAAAGTGTGCTGGAGTGATGTGAAGAAGAGGGGCTAAAGATCAGAGATGGCTTGAACTTGGAAGGACCTTCATCCTGCAGTGGATAGATAATAGTTGAAAACGATTATAATAAAAAAAATTATCAAGTTTTATTCAAACCACCAGAAAAATCCATATGATTTCTAAAAATATCACAAATCATACAAATACAATATAAATAAAAACTATTCAATTTGGGAAAAAATTAAAGGCTACTGTAAATTAATTTATGCCAGAATAAATAAAAATAATACATCTAACATTTGGGATGTGATAAGTGTGCTTCTATTTAATGTTTACTGGACAATCAAGAAATAATAACCATATGCATAGTCCTGCTCAAAGAAAGAAAGATTAATTATCCATTTTGATATGGGGGGAGGGGGGGTAATACAGGAGACAAAGAGACATTAATAGATCCTTGCACAAATAAATATATTCGGAGAAAAAAAAAACTAAATGCTGTTCATTATCAAATTCTTTTTCTCTCACCACTATTATGCCACCCAATGTATACTTTATTAATCAATAAATGTCAAATGATAGTGTTTTCAAATTCCCTATCCAGTGCTCTCTTATCCAATATCATTAGACCAGTTTCGAGTTTATAGCATTCATCAATAAGTAGCTTTGGGTTTGGGATCAGTGCACCTGGATTTTTGGGACCTAATATACTTTTCATTTAGCAGTTATCTTTTATTTCTATGTTTTATAATCAGGTTATGAGCCCAAATTGAAAAATGTAAATATTTTGAATTTAAGACAACTTTCTTGAAGGGACATTTAGATCTGAAAGCAGTTCAATAATTACAAATTAAGCTGCCCTTTTTTAAATAACTATAACCATGTCTATCCCTTAGTCAGAATTGATAATAAAAATCTACAATACATAGATATATATCAAGATAACAATAATATCCAGTAATTAGTAAGTCAGATAATTTATGCAAACAAGAATCCTTAATATAATAGCAAAAACCCTTTAATCCCCTGAATCCATAAAAAAAAAAAAAAAAAGCTGGAGTAAAAGAAGGCAAAAGTGTTGACATCATATTCTTTTATTTAAATCATTAATGGATGTGATTTTCTTTTACAAAACTACAAATACATATTCAAATAATTGTTTTATCAATGTGTCTTTCACCTTAGCCCAATCTTCATGTAACCATCCATCAGCCCAGAAGAATGACAAATCTCTCATCCTATGGATACATTTTGAAACAAGACAAACACAGCACATGTTGAAATTTAAATTCATATACCCAATTTAGATATACCAAAATTTAACTTCATGTGTTTATTTTTAGATATATTTCAAACTTCTATTCCACCACACCTTCCTGAAACATATAACCAAAGACATGTGAAAAATATAAATCATCCCCATGATGAACATTTAGCACTCATAAATTCGTCCAGATAACAATCTTTTACACATATCTTCATCGTGTATTTAGTATTATATAGATAGCAAATTATCATAGTTTGATTACAAGTGATAAAGGTTTGCAGTTATAACTTTGACATAAACCAATTTATGTAAATGTGTTAATAATTTTTACTAATCATTTATTAAAATAGAGATTACTCTATCCCAAACATAAACTTTAAATCTCACTTAATGAGAGAGGTATCAACACTTGAGTTTACCAAACCATATAAATAGTTTTGATAACTTTCATTACAACAACTCATATATATATATATATATATATATATATATATATATATATATATATATATATATATATATATATATATATATATATATATATATATATATATG
Source organism: Epiperipatus broadwayi (assembly GCA_028023455.1). Classification (NCBI taxonomy): domain Eukaryota; kingdom Metazoa; phylum Onychophora; class Udeonychophora; order Euonychophora; family Peripatidae; genus Epiperipatus; species Epiperipatus broadwayi. Next base: position 1,509,871 of record JAQFVV010000039.1, on the reverse strand, counting down.
ATAGGTATTGATATCTAACTGTTTTTGATATCTAGTGAAAGGATATACAAAAAACTGCACTGTAATATACATTTTCAAATTTTGTTTTTGTGTGATTTTCATCTTAACTCAATCCTGTCACAACCAACCATGAGCCCAAAAACATATGTATTGTTTTCAATCTAAGCCAATAGTATTCTGGTGTCCTTAGTTATTTAATAACTATAGGAATTTCTATTCTTTGGCCCACAATTGGTAATATAAAATCTATAAAATTTGGATTTATATCAAGCAAAGTAGTAATAACTAAAAAAAACAAGCAGATAATTTATACAACACCAAGAATATCTATCAAATAGAATAAACCGTTCAATCCTTTGAATCTATAAAAAGAATCAATAGCAAAAGAAAACACAAGAATTGAAATTGAAAAATTTATTATTTAAATCATTGAATGCAACATAATTTTTGTCTTTTGTTTACAAAACTACATATGTATGTTTAAAACCTATAAAATGCATATAATTCAGATTTATGCCCCAACAAGTTCTCATAGTGAGGAAGTAAATGGCTTTTAATCAGAGTAAACAATATTTTAAAATTGTTATGGAAGAGACTTTAATGCTAGAATTGGTAAACAAATGAAAGATGAAAGTGCAGTAGGTAATTTTGGTTATGGTAATAGAAATGGGAGAGAATATAGACTGGAGTTTGCAGAAGAAAAAAAAACTTTATATTATGAATTCTTTTTTTTTTAAAAAAAAAAATGTTAAAAGAAAATGGACATGGAAGCATCGAAATAAAGGTAAAGCAGAATCGCATTATATTTTGACTATCAGAAAATACATATTTCAAGATTTTAATGTTCTCAATAAATTTAACACAGGAAGTGATCATCTATTAGTAAGATGTAAGATATGGTGTGTTAATGCAAAACTAAAAAAACAAAAATTATTAGGAAAAACAATATTTATAGTTAATATTCCTAATCTCCAAAAACATTCTAATGAATCTGAATTAGAACTTACAAATCGGTTTTAAGTATTAGTAGATTTTGAACATGATTCACAGTTGAATTAAATTAATAAGAAAATAACTGATACACTTTGAAAAACTGCATCAAAGATAGCTGGTAGAAAAAAGCAGCAATTGACCAAGAAATTTTCTACTGAAAGTACAGAATTTATGAAGTAAATAAGGAATATGAGGATATACAAAAATGATGTATTAAAAAGGAATGAGTACCTCGAATTTTATAAAACAGTGTGGAAAAGATTGAAAATGTTATAAGAAAGTATAACTGTAAACTAGCAAGAAAATCTGTAGAAGAGAATAAAAGTCTCAAGAGCATAAAACAACATTTTGGTAGAAAATTTATGTCTGCAATAAGAAAAAAGATGGAATCATTACTAACATGAGAGATGACATCATGAAATGGGTAGAAGACTTCTATCAGAACTATATACCTCTTATATCAATTATATCTTCCGAATTACCCAGAATTTTAAATGAAAAAGTGAGACATGCAATTAAATTTATGAAGAAATGAAAGGCTCCGGGGTAATGATGGAATTATAACTGATATAATAAAAGAAGCAGGTGAAGAAATAGAACAAATTTAAGCAATGTTATGTACCAATTTGCCTAAATGATGAAGATGTACCAGATGTCTGAAAAAATTCAGTATTAATATTAATATTTAAAAAAGGTGATAAAGAAGATATTAAAAAGTACAGACCTATCATGCCTTTTATCAGTTTATTCAAAATTTTTACCAAGATAATGACAACTCATCTACAGGGAACATTGGATTTCCCCCAACAAAGAGAACAAGCTGGATTTAAAAGTGGTTTTAGTATAGTAGAGCATAACCAGGTATTGAGAGAAGTTATAGAAAGGACAAATGAATATGAGTTGCCATTATGCTTTGGATTTGTAGATTACGAAAAGGCATTTGATTCTATAAATATTTCTTCAGTGATTAAAGCATTGGATCATCAAGGTATAGATCCAAGATATTGTCATATTTTAAAGAATATTTGTAAAAATGCAATAGTAACGAGATTATATAATGATACTAGTAAAGTCAACATTGAGAAGGGTGTAGGCCAGGATGAATCCATATTTCCAAAATGTTTTACAGCAGTAATTCAAGAAGTATTTTGTGGATTAAAATGGGAAGCTAAAGGAGTGAAAATAAATGGAGATTATTTGTCATTTAGATTTTGCAGATGATGTAGTTGTTTTTGAAAATAATACTTTAGAGCTGCAGGAAATGGTGCAGGAGTTATCAGATGAAAATAGGACTAAAGATAAATGTTAACAAGACTAAAGTAATGTACAATGGTTTTTTTCAAAATATGAAAATAAAGATGCATTATGATGAGTTAGAAGAAGTTACCAGATACAAATATCTTTGTCAGATTATTAATACAGATGGAAGCATAACGGATTAAATTAATCATAGAATTAAACTTGGTTGCTTATGTGTTTGAAAAGGAAGGTTTTTAATAAATTTGTCTTACCAGTTCTTACTTATGGATCTGAGACTTAGACACTTAATAGAAGAGCAATACTCAAAGAAGTATGGAGCGATGCATGTTATGAATAACAAGAAGAGATCAAAAATGCAATATATGGATAAGAGAATGAACAACCAGGTGTTACTGACCTCATTCAAAAAATTAAAAGACTAAAGTGGAGTTGGGCTGGATATATTGCTAGAAAAAATGGTAGTAGATGGACAATGAAAATCTTAAATGTGATTCCAAGAGATTGTAAAAGATTCAGAAAGAAACCACATGTGAGATGGATGAATGAAATAAGAAAGTGTGCAGGGGTGATGTGGAGAAAAGAAGCTACAGACTGGAGATGGATGGAACTTGGAAAGACCTTCATCTTGCAGTGGATTGATAATGGTTGATGATGATGATTGTATGTTTAAAAAATAGCCTTAGATCTAATATTCAAATGATGATTGGATTGGATGCAATCTAATAATTCTAACTCAAAATAGTCAAGAATGAGCTTCAGAAAATGTATTAAATTTCATGTGATTTTTAAAAGCATATATATAAATATTTTTTTTTAAATAATTGAATACTATATGTGTATATATATATATATATATATATATATATAAATCATGTCACTCCAACAAATGCTTAAAATTAACCAACAAATAGCAGTTTTGTCAAGGTTTATTTAAAATCTTAAGAGTCTGATAATAAGTAGATTTCCATTTATTCTGGGTGTTGTTGATATTCTATTGGATTAGGAATATTATTGATGTATAAACATTTAGGATATATGTTCATGCTTTAATATATTTAAATCATTGAATAGTAGTTTGTTTGAAAGATTGTAAAAATGATTATTATTTGACTATCAAACACTTTATTTTGATCTGTTGAATGAAGTTTATTTAAAATTACTAGGAAATTTTAGTTTGTCAGCTTTAGTAAATTACTATCACTTATATCTAGGCTCCTCACTGACGAAGACCACAAGCCAGAAACTAGTGTGAGGATATTGGATGAGTATGCACTAGATGGGGATTTTATACACAAGCCTTCTGGCATCCATTGATTATTCTGGCTTGCACTGAGTGGCAGTACATATAGAAAGTTTTGCCTGTTTTAATCAGAGTTAAGAGCAAGCATAAGAAATGGTGATCATGGGATGAGTCTGATAATAAGTGGATTTCCATTTATTATCTGACTGTTGCCTTGACAACAGATTGCTAATATTCTATTGGTTAATTCTAATTAATATAGGTAAATTACAATGGTTAATTTTAAGCATTTTTTTGCAGGATGTATGTATGATAATCATTTCAGGCACTTAAAGTTTATTCTATTTAAAGCATCGGGTAGTAATTTGTTTGAAATGTTATAATATATAATATCTATGAATACAATTTATTCATTACCAATTAAACTTTACTGGTTAACCAATTGTTTTTGTCTGAAACAATATTACATCTTAAATAAGGTTACGATTTATTTATTTTTTCAAATTTAAAACCAAGATATTTGAAATAGCTCAGACAGCATGAGTATAATCTATGTCATAGAATATAATTTGGAAAAATTTTAAAGAGATTGCATATTGGTTTATGACTTTGAGTGAAGGAATACAACAAAAAAATCAAATGTAGCGTTAGAACAAAATGATTTTAATAAAAAGAAAGACAAAAGTAGTCATAATTTTGTAAACTGTACTGATTACATTTCACAACTATTCAGGATCAATGGCTAGAAAATCAATACTATAGTGGTAAAATCAGTACATATGGTCAACTTAATCTTAAAATGGAGATAATTTTTTTTTAGCTAATCATAATTTTAAGTACTTATTGAGTTTCACAAATTATTCAAATGAACAAAAAAATTACTTTTGGAATATCTATGAAAATGTTATTACAATTGAAAATTTTACAGATCAAACAATGAAAAGCAAGAGACTAAAGATTATCTCTATTTTTTTTTAAAATAGGTACTAACTTCATATTGTAATAACTCAATATTTTGAAGCAAAATTAAAGATTTTCAATCTATCATGTAGCCAAGCCAGAAAAGCTATCCAATCACTGGTTAATAATTTAATATCTGGTTATCATTAGCTTTAAGAAAAAAATTTCCATGTTACTCTGCATTAATCAGACAACAGGAAAAGCATGGATTACAATATCAAAAACTATAATTATAGTATAATCCAAATTTTCATCATTAGTAGTTCATTATTACTTTTTTTTTTTTTTTCACGTATCAAAGCATCGGTCGGGAAGCCAATCCGGGACAATTGCTTGTAAGGCAGCTGTGCTGATCACTCGGCCACCAATGCTTGACATTATTACTTTTCTTTAAATTGCTATAAAGCAATAAAATACATTATCTATATATTTCATATACATAACATAATGCGCTGTTGATTTTTACTTTTTATAAAATCGTTAAGCTGGAAGCAAAATTTTATTTGATAAAATTAAAATATCTTCAAGGTCTCGTAAAGAATATTAACTAAGTTTTAACAAATATTTAAAAAATTAGCATTTCTAAGTAAGTGCTAAATACTGATTAAAGATTTTAAAATTATAGAAAATAAAAATTACTTAAAGCGATTTCAAAGTATCAAGTTGATTATTTTATTTTAGTACGTTTTTCCTCCAATTGAATTAAATAGATAATTGTGTTGCCTCCATAAGATGATATAATTACAGACAGCAATATATACTTTTCTTAAATTACATTTTAAAATATATAAAATGTTAATTAAATAGAAAAAAGCATTTCATATATTAAAAATGAAAATAATAATTATTATTTTACTAATATAGTGCTCGCTGTACTTATTTATATACTTTGGCTTTTGCGCTTTAGCATAATTGTAGCAAGTCAGATGGAATGTTGTGCCCTATAATCGATTCCGCTGATGGGATTTCCGGTATTCGAACTTCATACGAACATCGCCAATTCAGTAATTGTTATATATATTTTGAATGCATTATTGACTCACATGAATACAACGATAAAAATAAATATACTGTTATAAGTAAGAATATTACTTGGCATGGGTAAAATGTAATTATATAAAACATTTTAACATAGATCATTGCGATGCGATATGACTTCGCCTTTATCAAAGTCCGAAATCTCTCTGCCACTATGCCCAGAAAAATCTGTTATCCACTTTACCTGCCCTTTCTATTTCGTCTATGTTTTTACCATATTCTTCTCTATACTGTTCCATCCCATTTACACAAAACATCATGTTTGTCCACTCTATAGCCTTTGTATCTAGATCCTCTAATCTTTTTCCAAACCCAATATATCAAGAACCCAATTTCTGTATAATCACTTTGTTTATATTAATTTCCCACAACTTCATTATTTGAACCTTTCTACTTGTAAGCATTTACATTCAATTAGCAGATGTCTAATATTTTCCATGCCTTCCTTACATAACTTGCAGACAAAATCACCCACATTTCTGCATTTATGTGTATATTCCCTTGTTGCTAACAATAGTGGTTGAACTTTAAATAGTAAACTACTTTCCTTGCTATTGTTGTAAATCAACCCACACCCTATATTCTGTTTACTTCTCTATATGTTTAAACTCTTTTTACTCTCCATACTAGTTCTCAATCTCTCCAACTCCCTATTTTATATTAATGAATCTATTCTTTATATCCCATTCCTTACCAGTATAACACCCAACAATTCTCATAACACAATCATTCCACCTTTTGTATGAGTATACTGACAAAGTTTATCCAAATCTTCTATGTACCACACCTTTCTCACTCACCTTGTAGCCTGTTCTTTACTTGTAACTCAATTAAATAATATTTTGGCGACTCTCTTATTATCCATAAATTGCAATCTACTGAACATTTTCATTTTGCTTTTTTGCATCTCATATAAAAACTTGACCAACACATTTCTCCTTGAATTGCCTCCTTTGGCATCCACACAACTGATTCTAATGCATGTCTTACTACTTCTCTTTATACTTTTTCTTAACACCCCTTTACTAATACATAATGCACCATTGCCATAAGTTAACCCTGTTACTGCCACTATCTTCCATATAATTCTTGCTATATTACATTTATTATGTGAAAACACTGCTAATTTTTTTTTATCAGTTCCTTTCTTTTCTTTGCTTCATTGATCAATTTTTTCTCCCATTCATCCAAACAACTTCTCGGATTACTTGAGATGATTCCCAAACAGTTTATACATATTCACCACATTCAACTTTATATCATCCAATAAAAATTTCTTTCTTTTTTGTTTCCCCAGCCTTTACCATCATTACTTTTGATTTTTCTTCAATAAATTTAATCTCCATCTCTTTACCCACTCTTTCACACGTTAACATAACTTCCATATCTTCTGTGCACACTAAGATATCATCAACTAATAAAAAACCTGATAATGTATACACTCCCTTGCCATCTATTAATGATGTCTCTACCCCTCTTCCTACTCTTTTTATTGCTCTCTCCATTTCCATAAAATATAACAAAAACAAACTAGGTGACATAAGGCATCCTTGCCTTAATCCCACCCATTTTTGACTCTGATTCTATATTATCTAATTGATATGTTTAGTAATTATTTTCATACAATCTCTTAATAAGATCCACTAAAGTTCCATTCATTCCCAAATTTACTAAATTTACTCATAATAATTTCTATTTACTCTATCATAGAGCATGCTGTCTACCTGTATTCCTACTTATATAAGTTGTGTGACTACAAATAAACTATCTTCTATATGCCTAATTGTTCTAAAACCTCCTTGCATTTCTCCCGCTATATTATTTTATTCCATCTATTTAGCTACCCTTCCAGCCACCATATATGCAAAAACTTTACATAACACTGAAGTTACTGCTATCGATCCATAATTGTTCATCTTTCTATAGTCCTTCCCCTTTCCTTTATATAATAGCCTCACTCTTGTATTATTCCAGCTATCTGGAAATTCTGTCTTCTGTGCCATTTTATTAAAACATGATAACAGATTTAATTTTGCCCTATTTCCCAAATTCATCACCATCTCTACTGCTTATTTATGTAAAGATCTCGCCTTTCCACTTTTCACTTCTTCCCTGTCTCATTCAATTCATTTTCGTAAAACTAATATTTCAATTACTACATGCTTTTACATTTGCTATCACTCTGTGCTTCAACATCTTTTTTCTATCACTCTGTGCTTCAACATCTTTTTTCTATCCCTTACATACTCTTTGAATTGCCACCTTTGCCGTCCTCACACCTCCACATCCCCCTATAGGGAAATAGTGGAATTAAAATACCTTGAAGTCATCAGCAGAAAAATTGTCCAATGGTTAAGGCTGTGGTTTCTTTCCTAATCTTACATTTTAGCTTATAATGTCTAGGTATTAATTTACTAACAATTAATTAGATGCTTTGGCAAACTTATTATGAATTAGCTTCAAGACAGGAAACTAACTTTTCTAAAATATCCTCAACTTGCCTTCAAAATATTCAGTTTACTCCAGATTTAAAAATCAAGGTCATAGAAAGTTGACAAAGACAGACTAATTAAACACTATTCTGCTAGTCCATTCACTGAATATAACTCATGGTAAATACCTATTTAAATCCGTAATGGCATTTCTAGTTGCTCAGTTATTTCAAGATTTAATTTCCAAAACCTTGAAACAATCTACATCTCACATAGGATTAGAAACTTCTGCTAAACCCCAAATATAATTTGGATATTCAAGTGACTAATAATCATGACTATTAAAAAAAAAAACTACTCTATATTATCATATAACTTTTTCAAAAATCCATTGCTTGCTTATTCGAACTTTATTGGCTCTTTGCTATCATCACGTGTCCATTTTCAATAAATCAAGTTCTCTTTAATTTTTCTCTTTCTGTTATTTCTTTCTTCACAAATTGTATCAACAATACCAGGATCACAACTACATCTATATTTCTCTTCACGACCTGAAAATGTAGATGCATTTGTTAAATTAGTTTTAGCTTTTTAGTACTTAAGAAGATGCTGCTCTACTCTTGTTCTTAAATTCGACTTAGTTTCACCATAGTATACAAGCACAGACAATTTGAGTGGTTACATCCCACTGCATATGTAACATTAAACCGATCTAATTTATCCACGTTATCTTTTGCATTGCTATTCAATCTATTCAAATTTATAAGCATACTAAAGCCAAGATGTACCTGCATATGTGTATCTGTGCACGCACACACAAATTAGACAGTTTTAATATACGGATATATTTAAATGAAAACTAATATTTTCAAACGGAAAAATGACAAAATATCATTCAGATTTTTTAATAGGAAACAACTAGCAGAAAAAAACATGTATATGAGAAAATATCAATATGTAAAGAGTACAAAAGAAAAATCCTAAATGCTACTACAGTTACAACTAATTCACAAGATTCCTGTTTTTTCTTTGTATATTAAATAAACCTACATGACTATCTATTTACTGTTAATATCTTAATTAAAATAAGTAGTCCATTTCAGTGCTCTTCTTATTTCTATCGATTGAAAACAAAAATTGTCAGTGAATATCCGATATAATATAGAACAAATTCCCAGAGTAATCCGCAAATAGCTGTCTTTAGCAACAAAAAACAGTCCATTGAAGATACACATCCAGCAGTCATTTTAGAATCTTTTATACTTTAATATTTTGAACCCAAGTTGAAACTCTGGAATCTATAGCTGCATAGGCCTAGTATTATCCGAAATGATACATTTTAATAACTCGGGTAATATTCTAATTTTGGGCAGTATTAAGCCCATAAGCAAATAAATAATACATACAAAATAATGCAGGTATTTTATAAGCGAAATATATCTGCTGTCACAGATTGAACCAAGTGCATTAAGACATATATAGACATATATATATTACAAAACACTGTTTGAGAATAAATTTTAAAAAATATACTGTATATAATAGGTGAGTGGTGGGTCGCGTGAAAGTCTGTGCTTATATACCCTACATATTACATATATTGATACAGGTATGTAATAAGCCTGTATTTCAGTTATTACAAATTAGAGATGTCTACCCATCCCTTGTATATGTACTAAATGGATTGTTTCCTGTACATGAGGGGTCAGATTGACTTTAGGTCAACATGGGTGTGATGAGAATCTCATCTCAGCCTCTGGGTGGCCTTTGACCATTCCATCATCAAATTTTCAATTGGATGGACGGTTGAAGAGCTGGAGTGTGGAGTGGATTGAAGTCTGTTCACTAAAGTGTAAAGATTGGCTATCTTAATATATATCTGAGCACTTATTACATATATGTGTGGAGATGATAATCTGGATCAATTGATGATTGCTGGTTTAGCATGAAATATATATATTGGTGATTATTTATCTTTTCGACATATATGTGTTCAAGTGTATCAGAGATATGAGATAGAGCGGTAAATGGTGGGTCAGGTGAAAGTCTGTGCTCATATATGCTATATAGTATATATTTTGGTTGAATATAACACCAACTTGAATTTTTTTTTCATGAGTCAAAGCATAGTCCGGAAGGCGAACCCGCGACAACTGCTTGCAAGGCTGCTGTGCTGAGCACTCGGCCAACAATGCTTGACAACACCAACTTGAATTAAAGGTCAATGAAACAGAAATTCAAAACAAAGTAAAAAAATTCAATGTGAACTTTTTTTTTTTTAAAAGATAACTATATTAATATTTCTCCAAATTCTGGTTTGAGTTGAAAAACCACACAGAATGCATGATTTAAAATTATGTCCATGCGACGCTTAAATTAAGATAACAGTTTATGATGATGAATTTCTCTGATAAATCAATGTATCTTAAGCAAGAAAAACAAGTTTGATTATAAAATACTTATTAAAAAGTTTCTGATTTTCATATATATAATTATCAGTAAAATATTTAAGACTGCCAAATAAAACAATATAAAATCTTCATCATCATTATCAGGCAAGATATTAACAAATGACTACGGCCATTATAATTCTAAAATAAAAAATAAAAAAACAAAGTTTTAAAACACAAATACTACTTCAAAAATGAGATTTGCAATAACTCAGCAAACAATATATTCTCATATACAATATGATAAACACATAAAAAATTACATTAAAGATGACTTTTGCACTAATTGTACGTACAAGCAATACCTCATCATTTAAGATAAATAGACAAAAAAAAATCAGAAACGAGTTTTGCAATAACAATACAGACCTCCTCATTTATCCTAGAAACAATTTTGCAATAACTATGAAGACAACCAATACATTCTCATATATAATGTATATAAACACAAAAATAATACAACAGAAACAAGTTTTGCAATAACTATACAGATAACCAATATATCCTCATATATGATACAATTTATAAACACAAAAATATAAAATCAGAAACGAGTTTTGCAATAATTGTACATACAGCTGATGTATTCTGAGATATGGCATGATGGTTCCTTCTTTCTGTTAATTTAAGATCTTCTATTGCGGGCTTTAATTTTTTACAGTTAATTATACTTTTTTGAAATATTACATCAAAATAATAAAAAGAAGCACTGCGCATATATTTCTCCAATTTTACTTTTTCATATTCTTTAAAAAAATTTCTCTTTTAGCTTTTAGATTAACAAGAACTGACTGTTGTCTGGCCAAACAATGGTATGCAGTCCATTTTTGACTTTCTACTAACCCTTATAAATGTGCCAACATATTTTTAGAATCTTAACGAAATCTTTAAATAAAATGTTTCTATTTCTTTTAAATTATGTTGAAAGAGAGCCCAGGTTTCAAATTCATACAATAACTTGGCAAAACACAAGCAAAGTACAGAAGTAGTTCACAAAGTGTTCACTAATGCTTCATCCTTTTTTTTTACATTGCTTTTATTAAAAATATCTCTAAAACATTTCATTCTTTGCAATTACCATTACCAGTGAGATGAAACAGTGACATACTTCATTTGAACAAAGAGCGTTATAAAAAGTAGTTATATCACTATAACCATATCCTATTTTAGAACTTATTAATTATAGCAGTCGCACATTGAGGTCACAACCGAGTATATTAATCTGGTGAAAAAGTAGATGACAATTATCCAAGCTAAATAAATGCTGAATAATATGCTTTTATTATAACAATAATTACTATATTGGTGATTATTTATTTTTTCAGCATATATGTGTTTAGGTGTGTCAGTGTTATTAGATAGAGTGGAGAGAGGTGGGTGGTGTGAAAGTCTGTGCTCATATACCCTATATTACATATATATAGCCACAGGTATATAACAAGCCTGCGTTTCAGTTATTACATTATAGAGATGTCTGCCCATCCTTGCATACGTATTAAATGGATTATGTCCTGTACATGTGGGGTTCAGATTGACCTTAGGTCAACATGGGTGTGACAATAATCTCAGCCTCAGGGTGGCCTTTGAGCATTCCATCATCAGATTTTCAATTGGATGGACGGTTGAAGAGTTGGAGTGTGAAGTGGATTGAAGCCTGTCCATTAAACTATGAGGATAGTCTATCTTAATATATATCTGAGCACTTATACTATATATGTGTGTAAAGATGATAGTCTGGACCAACTTATGATTGCTGGTTTAGCATGAAATACGTATATTGGTGATTATTTATCTTTTCAGCATATATGTGTTTAGGTGTATCAGTGTTATTAGATAGAGTGGAGAGAGGTGGGTGGTGTGAAAGTCTGTGCTCATATACCCTATATTACATATATTGAAATTTATGAAATTACAGTCAAAAATTATAACTTTGACTTTTAAGTGGTTCAAATTACAAAATTCCATCAACATCAACATAAATGTCTAGATATCTGATTCACAAAGCTACCAATTAAAATGGAAAATAAAGTTGGAACTACTACACATTTTTCCATAAATATAAAAAAACATATCCCCATTTTGAAACAGTTTTCACCATACAACAGACTTCATCAGGGTTACTAAATATGTACACATATATAAATACAATAGAAATAACGAATATATTATTATATTTATACATGCATATTTCTTAATTTATGACAAAAACAACTCAATTATTATTGTCAAGCGGTGATGGTCGAGAGGTGAGCACAGCTGCCTTACAAGCAGTTGTCCCTGGTAAGTGGGTTCGCTTCCCGGCCCATGCTATGACACATGAAGAAAAAAAAAAACTCAATTATTTGTATATGCCTTTATAATGGAATTTAAGTTATTGGGTTTTTTACCCAATATTATTTAATTATAACTTATAATTTTATTACACTCAATTCTTTATAAACATATTATATATTTTTTATGAATAAATTTTGTAATTAAATCAATAATTTTTGCATATTTATATTCTATATTTCTATAATATTTTTATTTAATTTAACATATTTTAATTTAATATAACTTTTTTATTGTTAATTATATTTTTTTTTTATTTTTTAATTTTTAAAATTGCTCGGAACTTAATTACCTTGTAATCTTTTCTTTGTTAAAATGTTATTTCTATTGTGACATTTCCTACATTTGTTTTTTGTAACTATTTCTTTTTTTATTATTTATTTAATTAAATTTAAAAAACATATTTTTCATCATGAGTAATAAGCTTTCTTTTCAATTGAATGCAATCTAAAAAATCAATATTTTATTAAAAAAATAATAATTAGACACGTTAGAATATACATACACAATTTTAAATCTCCTATTTGAATTGGGCCAGAATGTTACACTGTGTGGTTCAAAGTAATGGTAAAGGGCAGTTCTAAAAATCAAAGTGCATTAAACATCACAAGATCCCAATTAGATTTAAGTCAGTGCTCTTAGATCCAAGGTTCCTCACTGATGAAAACCACAAACTAAAAACTACTCTGGGAATATTGAATGAGTAAGCACTAGATATGAAATTTTATGCATAATCTTTCTTGCCTTCATTAATTACTATGGCTTGCACCATATGACACTATATGGAGAGTTAATCACTTCTTTAAACTCAAAGCCATGGACAGTAATATAGCTTAATCACTTCCAGTATTCAAAACATATTATGATAACCCAAGCAATAAACCAACGGATTATTTTTTTAACAGAGCATTCACAGAAAATAACATCAGTCAATTTTAATCTTTTGAGAAATCCATTGAACATTACTTGTCTTTTTAACATTTACCTTTTGTCCTACTTTCTTACTTTCATCGGATAACTCTTGCAACATTCCCTGAAGTTCTAAGCATTATTTGCAAAAACAACTACATTATCCACAAAATCTAAATGACTTAAATAATCTCCATTTACTTTTACTCCCTTAGTTTCCTATTTTAATCCACAAAATCCTTCATACACAATTGCTGTGAAAAGTTTCGGAGATATGGGGTCACCCTGTTGTATACCATTCCCAATGTTAATTTTATTAGTATCATTGTGTAATTTAATGGTTACTGGTGCATTTTTATAAATATTTTTCAGAATATGACAATATCTTGGGTCTATATCTTGATGACCCAATGCTTTAATCATTGAAGAACTGCTTATAGAATCAAATGCCTCTTCATAATCTACAAATTTAAGTATAATGGCAACTCATATTCATTGATCTTTTCTATAACTTCTCTCAATACTTCGATGTGATCCATTGTACTAAAACTACTTTTAAATCCAGTTTGTTCTTTTAATTGCTTAAAAGCCAAAGTCTGTTGTAGACAAGTTGTGATTATTATTTTGGTAAAAATTTTGTACGGACTGGTAAAAGACTGATAGGTCTCTAATTTCTAATATCTTCTTTATCACTCTTTTTAAATGTTAATATTAATACTGCATTTTTCCAATTATCTGATATCTTTATCACTTAGACATTTGGTATATAACTTGGCCATAAAAATTTCTATTTCTTCATCTGTTTCTTAAGATATCGATTATAATGACATCATAACTTGGAGTTTTCTCCTTTGTTCCTAAATTTAATTGCATGTCTCACTTCTTCATTTAAAATCCTAAGCAATTCAGGAGATATAGCAATTTTAGGAGTAATTTTCCTTGTTCTTTATTGCTAAATAATTCTTGATAAAATTCTTATACCCTCTTAAGATTTTTATTCTCTTCTATAGCTTTTCTGGATAATTCACTATTATATTTTCTTATAACATTATTAACTTTTTTTGGAACAACTTTACAAATTTCAAGATATTCAATCCTAATGCATCATTTTTATACATTTTCATATTTCTTCTTGTTCCGATAAATTGTCTTGTCTCAGAAGACATTTTACTGGCCAGTTCCTACTTTTTTGTACCAACTAGCTTTGGTGTAGTTTTTAAAAGTGTATCTGTTATCTTTCTATATATTTCATTCAAATGTGAATCATGTTCAAAATGTGTCAATATTTGAAAATGATTTGCAAGTTCTAATTTAAATTCATTGGAATGTTTCTAAAGATCAGCAATATCAATTGAAATATTGGTTTTTCTTAATATTTTTTGTCTCTCTAGTTTTGCATCAACATGTATCTTACATCTTACTAATCGATGATCATTCCCTATGTTGAATTTATTAAGAACATTATAATCTTGAAACACATATTTTCTGTTAGTCAAAATATAATCCAATTCTGCAGTACCTTCATTTGGATGTTTCCATGTCCATTTGCATTTAACATTTTACTCAAAAAAAAAAAAATTCATAACAAAGTTTTACTTTTTCTACAAACTCCACGTCTATATACTCTCTCATTTCTATCACCATAACCAAATTTACCTACATCACCTTCATCTTTCAATTGTTTACTGATTCTAGCCTCAAAGTCTCCCATGATAATTTTAAAATGTTGTGTGGTTTGATTAAAATCTTTTTGTACATCCATATAAAAATCTTCTACTTCATCAAAATGAGAACTTGTTGGAGCATAAACCTGAATTATCTGCGTTTGACATCTGCTATTAAATTGAATAACTAATCTTCACACTCTGTCCAATACACCATCAAACTCCATAATGTTGTTCTTCAACTTTTGATTTATAATGCATCCAACTCCACTTGAATTCTAATGTTTGTTCCTTTGTAATATAGTGCATGTCCACCTTTTTAAATCAACTGTCTCTTCATCTTTTCTTCTAACTTCACAAAGTCCAATAATGTTTCATTTAATATGAGACAGTTCTTCTTCCAATTCTTGCAATCTTTCTTCATTTGAAAGCGATCTGCGGTTTTCATTTCCTAAATAAAAGGTCATCATCTATACTGAAAGAATATAGAAAACTTATAATCATATTCAGATACATATATAGTATGAGGTATATGTCTGTGTCACTGATAAAGTCTCACTATTGAGTTATATAATGCTTAAAACATGCAAGCATTTTCTTTATCTACACACACATCCTTATAAATCATTCTTTCAAAAAAAAAAGACTCTTTGCTTTTCCTAATAATGTTATTAAATTTCCGGATTATAGTATGCTTTAATGAGTTCACCAATTTTTACAAAAAAAAATAGCGAATATAAATAAATTTATTTTCTCTCTCTAAACAAAGTTTGTATTGTTAACTAAAATTAATGAAGTAAATAATGCATGCCTCTTTAAAATAATGTTGATTATATTATATTCCATATCAATACACTAAAATAGAAAAAAAAAGAATAAGCATTATATATATATATCTTAATTTTGTTTGAGTAGCAAATTATTTATCTTATAGCCCAGTAAATGCATCAATTTTAAGAAGTTCAAGAAACTGCATATAACCATTTATGACTTTGTATATAATATAACTATATAGTAGGAAAATCAACATTAAAAACGGTGTAAGACAGGGAGACTCCATATCTCCAAAACTTTTTACAGCAGTGCTGCAAGAAAGATTTTGTGGATTAAAATGGGAAGCTAAAGGAGTGTAAGTAAATGGAGATTATTTAAGTCATTTAGATTTTGCAGATGATGTAGTTGTTTTTGCAGATAATGCATTAGAGCTACAGGAAATGTTGCAGGAGTTATCAGATGAAAGTAGAAAAGTAGGACTAAAGATAAATGTTAAAAAAAACTAAAGCAATGTTTAATAGATGTTCTCAAAATATGAAAATAAAGATTGATTATGATGAGTTAGAAGAAGTTAACAGTTACATATACCTTGGTCAGATTATTAATACAGATGGAAATATAATGGATGAAATTAATCATAGAATTAAACTTGTTGGAGTGCTTTTGATAGAAATAACTTGATACTAAAAGGAAATATGCCTATGTGTTTGAAAAGGAAGGTTTTAATAAATGTGTTTTGCCATTTCTTACTTATGGATCTGAGACTTGGACACTTAATAGAAAAGCAATACAGAGACTTCAGACCATTCATAGAAGTATGGAGAGATGCATGTTGGGAGTAACAAGAAGAGATCGAAAACCCAATGTATGGGTAAGAGAACAAACAGGTGTTACTGATCTCATTGGAAAAATTAAAAGACTGAAGTGGAGTTGGGCTGGACATATTGTTAGAAGAGATGATAATAGATGGACAATTAAAATTTTAAACTGGATTCCGTGAGATTGTAAAAGACCCAGAAAGAGACCACATGTGAGATGGATGGATGAAATAAGAAATGTGCAGGGGTGATGTGGAGAAGAGACGCTAAAGATAGGAAAAGATGGATTGAACTTGGAGAGACCTTCATCCTGTAGTGGATTGATAATGGCTGATGATGATGATGATGATGATGACAACTATAATAAGAATAACCCGTTCTAACCATTATAAATCAAAATTTCAATTTATTCCTATATATATACGTGTGTGTGTGATATGTCTATAGATAATTATAGTTTTTTATCTATATTAAGTGTTTTTTCTTTTCTTTTAGCTGATGATAAATCTGACGTTTATGTTTATAATAAAAATTTAAGCTACATGTTTCTGTAAATAATAAAAACAGTTTATTATAATGCAGCAATATTTATTTGGAAAAATGACGACCTATATAACATTCTTTACTGTAAATGATACAAAATTCTACTAATATGCAATGACATTTTTTGCTAGAAATTATCTTCCACCATCTAAACTTTTTTTTTTTTATATTGAAATTGGCAACCTATAACTTTATTTAATGGCAATAAAACAAATATACCTTTGGATCTTTTATGAGAAATAATCTTCCTACAAGTAAACTTTCAACAATCTAAATTTATTATAAGTGATAATCAAACCAAAAAAAGAAATACATATATATTTATTTCATGTGTCAAAGCGTTGATAGGGAAGCGAACCCAGGCCAGTTGCTTGGAAGGCAGCTATGCTAACCACAAGGCCACCAAAGCTTGCAATTCTGTCCATTTACAAAATGTTGTTTCTTAGCATCACTGCTGTGGACTGAACTTTCTTACGAAGTGGCTATTCTCTTTCAACAAGACTACCATTTGTTTGGCCGTAAAATTAGTAACAAAACCAACGTTTTAATTGATAACTTTATCCTAATCGGAATATATCAAATATTCACTTCCAAAATGAAAATTCATTTACTTTTAGAAGATTTGAACTCAGACTTTCACATGACCCTGATCACACACATGCTGAAAAGATAAATAATCACCAATATATGTATTTCGTGCTAAACCAGCACTCATCAGTTGGTCCAGATTATCAACACACACATATATATATATACAGTCAATGCTAAATTAATTCATTTACTTCTAGAAGATTTGAACTCAGACTTTCACATGACCCTGATCACACACATGCTGAAAAGATAAATAATCACCAATATATGTATTTCGTGCTAAACTAGCACTCATCAGTTAGTCCAGATTATCAACATATATATATATACAATCAATGCTCAGCTTATATTATGATAGCTAATCGTCAAACTTTAATGAACAGGCTTCAAACTACTGCACCCCATAACTCTTCAGCTGAGCATGTTCTGTACATGAGGGGCCAGAGTGACTTGTAGTTAACATGGGTAGGATGAGAAGGTTGGCACTAAGGTGGGCTCTAAGCATTCCATCATCAGATTTTCAATGAAATGGATGGCTGAAGAGTTGAGGAGTGGAGTAGTTTGAAGCCTGCCCATTAAAGTATGAAGATTGGCTATCTTAATATAAGCTGAGCTTTGATTGTATATATGTATGGAGATGATAATCTGGACCAACTGACGAGTGCTGGTTTCACATGAAATACTTATATTTGTGATTATTTTATCTTTTCACCATGTGAGTGATCAAGTGTATCAGTGATTATTTATCTTTTCAACATGTAAGTGATCAAGTGTATCAGCGGTATGAGATAGCATGGATGGTTGAAGGTAGTGTGAAAGTCTGAATTCAAAGCCCCTAAATATTAAGTATATAAGTGCAAGCATAAAAAAGCCTGTACTTTAGAAAAAATTAATATGTTTAGTAAGATTGTAAATGTATTTAATTATAGCTTTATATGCACATTATGTAAGTACCATTAAAATGAAACACAAAATAAAGTTATGCACATTATAGCACCAATAATTTATTTATAAGATTTTTTTCTCTCTTTCACTTTCAATAAATCATATATTTGAATGTATTATTTCAATGTTATACTCTGTTATTTCTATAGATGTACGTTGTCTGTTTCTGTTATTGAAAATATATATATATATATTGAAATTTACTATTTTGTTATTTATACTTATTTATTATACTCTATCCTCTCTACTCATAAGGCAACATAAGAATACTTTTTTTACACACATATATAACCATTAGAAACCAGTCAACATTTAGACAATCCTAATATAGATAACAATCAACAATCTCAAACCGTTGCCAAGGCAACCTCTTATTAACAATAAAGACATATATATATAAAGACATATATATATATATAGAGAGAGAGAGAGAGAAAGAGAGGTAAATATATATGTAAACTTTAAATTAAACATAGCTTCAATGTATATGTAATCAAAGGTAGTAAATCATGCTCCCCCAGGCTAGGAATGAAAAACTCATAAATGTTGTACAGAGGATCAAGGATAAAATGAATCCATCTATTCTTGTTGCTCTGATTTTTATAAGCTCTGAATTACTGACAATGTTGACAAATATGCTTATAAACATCAGAACTCCAAGAATAGGTGGATTCATTTTATTCTTGATCCTTTATTCCACATTTAAAGTATTTAATTCAAAACCTAATGGAGGGTTAATTCAAAACCTGATGGAGGGCAATTGGGCAATCTACACTTTTTGTTTATATACATACACATAATATTTAAAAACACTGATGCAAATTTTAATGTCTTCATTTTATATTTTAATATATACATTTTATATATCTATGTGGATGTAAATAAATACCCTGAAAATGATCTGTGCATGAAGGAGTCTAAATAAAAAAAATAACAAATAGAAATACTAATATATATATATATATATGCACTGTATGCACATATAATATATATATATATATATGCACTATATGCACATATAATGAAGCTAGAACATAATATAAAACTATTAAATTATAGAGCTTAGCACTTTCAAGAGACTACTTCCTCTCATACTCATAGCTGATGTTGATGTAACTGTGTTCTAGAAATGGAATTTTATGCAAATTTATGCAAATGAGTTATAATTGCCATTTCCAAGACAGAGCAAAGCATGCTTCACTTCTATTGATGGATTTGGGTGCCAACTATGTGAAATGCCTCTTTAATCTTGCATTGGGCATTGTCTTTCAGAGCATATGACACTGGCAGTGATGGGTTCAAATTTATGGCCTTTTGCTCTTTTGTGTTCACAGAAGATGGAATTGCCTTCTTGCTTGGTTTTTGTTTTATTGTGGATATATTTATGTTGTGTTACTCTATTGGCTATGATAGTCTGGGCCTCCCCACAATATGCAGCTTGGCAGGTGGCTTGTGAGCAGATCATTCTGTACACCATGTGAGTGATCTTGGGTGTGATTCTATGTTTTGAGTTGTTTATAAGTCAGTTCGTGTTTGGAGGTGACTGGTAAGCAATGCTAAAGTCTTTCGATAGTGTATTGTTGAGGCATTTGGTGAGGGGTTGGATATATGGTAAGAGAATTCTTGGCTTAATGTCTTTGATGTGGTTGTGCTGAATATTATAATAGAACTTATTGATTTTCCTGTTGATAGCCAAATGTGAATATCCGATTTTAATTAGATCTACTATATACTGTTTCAAGCTGTGTCTCTTATCAGTTCAAATTTGCACAACATGTGGTTTCTAACTAAAAATGAAGATGAGCCTGCCATCTTATGAGAGTAGGGTCCCTATGATGTCGGGTGAGCTGTACCATGTACTTCTGCTGGCTTGACAAACATGGTGTAATCTACTTGATTGAGGTTTCTGAGAACATTTATGTCCAGGTATCTAACATGTTGTGTGTGGCTTTCAGCTGTATGAGTGTAGTTGAGTTCAGAGATATTGTAGAGATTGGTAAGCAGTTCTAATGTAATGGGATCAGGAGATGCAATGAATATATCATCCATGTATCTAAGGTAAATGAGATGTGGAGTTGTGAAGAATCTTGGTAGTGTGCAGTTTTCATGATGATTCAACACAATGCTAGCAACAATGCTGCTGAGCAGTATGTCCATTGGCTAACCATTAGTCATATTGAACCATGTTTTTCAAAGTTGCAATCAAGCCACTTAAGGAATTTATATATGAATTTGGTACATGTAGGCAGGCATTCACTGACTAACAGTGCATCATTGATGATCTCGATGGATTGTGATCGGTCTATGAATCCATCCAGCTCTGTGATGTCAATAGTTGCCAGTTTAAAGCTAGGTGGAATGATAACTTGTTTAATTTTCCCAATGAATTCAAATGATGACTGAATTGTATGTCTAAAGTGTATGTTCTCCAAAGTTTATATGTCTAAAGTGTATGTTCTCCAAAGTTTAATGTGTATATAAGCCATCTGTTGATGAGGGTAGCAGTGTTAAAGTATTGTGCTGTGCCAAAGTTAAGCATGAGACATAGAGGTTTGTTGGGCTTGTGTAATTTTACATTGGCGAATATTCTGGGAGGTGATGAAGTTGACAGATATATATGGTTGTATTCTGTTTTTGAGAATACTATAAATCGATGTGCTCGTAATATAGAAGCAGTAAATTTATCATGATTTAGCTTATAATTAAAATCATTTAAATGGGCAAATTTTAATTTCTCAATTTAAGTATTAATTTTATTGTGATATTCGTTCTCACTGATCAGCATGAACCTTTTGGCTTTGTCCTCCTTTAAACAAATGAGGGAGTGAGGTTGTGGCAATCTTTTGGTTCCAATCATTGACATGTGTATTAAGTTGTTTGTTTTTTATGGCTCTGACGTTTGTTTTTTATGGCTTTGATGACTTGAGCTATGATAGTTTCTTTCAATGGGTTATTATTTAAGTTCGCCTCCACATCTGTGATGATTTCAAGCTTCAGATTTCTCCACCTTCCACCAACATATCTGGGGCCAAGCTCAAGAACCTCTTCTATCTCTCTGGGAATTTGAATGTTAGTGAGGTTGATGTAAGCATTGTGCTTGCTTATGTTTAAAGTAATGTTTTTGTTTTGTTTTTTTTTGTAGGCAAGAAATTTGATTCTGTTGTCGAATTTTGCAGTTGAGAAAATACATGCATTTGTTAAGTTTATGCGTTTTTTTTGTAGGCAAAAAACTTGATTTTGTTGTCAAATTTTGCTGTTGAGAAAATACATGCATTTGTTAAGTTTATGCGTTTTATATTGAGGGATAATTCTTTGCAATTACATTCCATCTTCCCATCTTTCCTGAGGGCTTTCTTGCAACTGTGAATAATCGAGCTAAGAGGTTGTCTTTGTAGCTGCGTTTTGACTCTGTCGTAATTGAAAATGTCATTATTTTAATGAAAAAAATATGTGTGCATCTATGGATTATGATAGCATATACATTACAGAATAATATTCACATACTTTTTATTTTGTGATTCAATGATAAGTGATATCTCAAATGTTAGTTACTTTTAAATTTATTTTTTTATAAAACTGTTTTATTTTATTGCCAATATGTATTTTAGTCAATTAGTTGATTCCTATGCAGCCTGTAGTTAGCAATAATATGTTTCAATCATTTGATGTACATATATTAATTTAAAAGGCTGTGCATGATTTTAATGTTAAGATTTGTTATAACAAAGATCCTTAGATGTCAACAGTGATGAGAGATAAAAAAAAAAAAAAACATAGTTGAATGGCAATAGAGAGATTTAATGTTAAGATTTGTTATAACAAAGATACTTAGATGTCAACAGTGATGAGAGATAAAAAAAAAAAAACATAGTTGAATGGCAATAGAGAGAAGGTGTTCACTCAGTATAAAAAAAAGTATCTTATATACTTAAACAACAAAGGCTTTGTTTGCGTCTTTAAAAACAAAAAATTAAGTTGAGGTTCAATATAACAGGAATATCTCGATTAGTGTGGTTAATGAATCCTCCATTTATACTGTAGTTATTATAAATGAATCCTGGAAAAAATTTAAAAAAATGTAAAAAAAAATCCTTTATTTGCTCGAAATGTACATAGATATACTGAAATACACAATTAATAAATTATTAACTGATTTATTGAAAAAAAAAGATTTAAATCATTTTTTGAAAGAAAAAAATCTAACATCAATTGAACAGCAGTAGCTTTTTTCCTTTCATCCATAATTTTAAGATGACAATCAATTTGTTTATTTAGTCTCCAATAAACATTCAGACTTCTTTCATCATCTGGATGGATCTCGTGTGAGAGCTCGTTTTTTCACATGTATTGAATAGTTCAAGTTTATTAATGGTGAACTGTATTAAAATATATATAAAATATAAAATGCGTTAACATGCACAACCACACAAAGCTGAAGACAAATAAAGAAATGCATATATATATTTATTTTATTTTAATATATATATTTAATGAAATGGCTAAGTGCTTTCAAGGGTCAGAGCCCTCATATTCATTTCCATTTTGTAAATAGATAAGAAATTGATTAGGAGCAATGTAAGTTTATGCAAATGCAATAGTTACGTATTCCATTTCCAGGATATTTTGTAGCAAGAGGCTTTTCTATTTATGGCATTGCTATCTCTAGTGATAAAGTAAGCCTCCTTTATCTTCGTTTTGAGATCATGTCGCTCTCTGCAAACCACCACTGGATCACTAAGTTGGCAATCGTGACCGGCTGACGTGCGGGGCTGTGCAAAAACTTAACTATAAGAAGTGTCCACCAGTGCTTTATTATAGGAGTATGTGTGTTCGGATAGCCTAGTGTACAGAGAGGCCCTGGTCTCACCATAATATGATGATTTACAATATTTTTCAGGGGAGGCAATATTATAGACCACCTGAGGTGTCAGCGAGGGTAGTAGGCTGTCTTTAGTGTTATTGATTAGTTTGTTGGAATTGGGAGGTGTGTGGAAGCATAAATGATTTTTATTATTGAATATAGAGGCTTACTTTATCGCTAGAGATAGCGACGCCATAAATAGAAAAGTCTCTTGCTACAAAATATCCCTAAAATGGAATACGTAACTAACGCATTTGCATAAATGTACATCGCTCCTAATCAATTTCTTATCTATTTACAAAATGGCTATGAATATGGGGGCTCTGACCCTTAAAAACGCTTAGCCACTTAATTAAATATATATATTAAAATAAATATTTATATACATTTCTTTATTTGTCTTCAGCTTTGTGTACTTGTGCGTGTTAACACATTTTATATTTTGCACTTTAGAACAATTAGCTACGAAGTTTAAATTGTTTACTCATTAAAATACATATAGTTCATGAGTGTTTTGGCATTTGTAATATTTAAAATAGGATTATTCCTTGTTTTTTTTTGATAATTATAAACAAATTTCTATTACTTCTGTGATTTCTAAAGTATTGGAAATAGTTGTTAATGAGAAAATATTTTTTTATTTTAAAAATAATGTATTGTTTGAGGATCGGTATAATTTTGTTTCCAGTAGAAATATGTTAGATGTTTTTAAAAGTATGTAAACAATATGACATCTTCCCAAAACCACGATTTTAAATCTGTATAAATTTAAACTTATCTAAGGCATTTGATGCTATCTATCATCAAATTGTATTTAAATGTCAATATTCATATGGTCATGTTTTTGGACATTTTTACATATGGCATTTATATTCAGTTTTAATTTCTACTATACCCTGTACAGTTTAGCACAGTTGGAGAAGCATCTGACTTGGTATTGGGAGGTACCAAGATCAATTCAGGAACTCACAAGTCTAGTGCTCAACCTACTACTTATGAATACTCGAGCAATAGAGCCATATGTCTTTTTTACTCTGCATAGTTTGGAGCAGTTTGTGAAACATCTTGGGATCGGGAAGACCAAGAATCAATTCTAGTGTTCCCAGGTCTTGCATCCAAACTTCGTAAAAACTCCCAAGCAATAAAATCACGTCTTTTTATTTCAAATATATCACCCAATTACTTTTGCTTAAAGCTCTATAGCACTAATTATAAAAAACTACACCAGCTGAAAAATTTCAAATCACTTAAATAATCTCCATTAAATTTTATTCTCGTAGTTTCCTAATTTAATCCACAATATGCTTCAAGTAGGTTGCTGTAAAGGTTTTACATAAAGGAAATCATCATCATATCTTTCCTTACAAATAATAATTATTTTTTTCCCATGTGTCATAACATCAGCCAGGAAGCGAACCCGCTAACCCGGGACAACTGCTTGTAAAGCAGCTGTTGCTGACCTCTTGACCCCCAATGCTTGACAAATAATAATTATTTTATTATCACAAAACAGTCTAATCACAGATGGTATAGAATTTGACAATAATTTGAATCTTCACCCTGGTATATCATAGCTTTAATTATGATGCAATTGCATAACAGTCAAATGCTACAAAATAAATGCAAAATGGCAACTCTTATTCATTGATTCTCCTATCTTTTCTTAAAACTGATAATTTCTGATGCTCAATTCCATATAAGTTTCAGGAAAATAAGACATTCGCCTTTAATACTTGTATATGATATACTATGCTAAAACTATTTTAAAGCCCAGCTAGTTTTTTCCCTTTTAATCCAATATTTTCTTTGTGTGATTTGTAATAATCTATGTAGAAATAAAAGTAATATATATGTAATGTCTGAAATCTTTTTCTATCTTTCTTAAAAAAGATCACTATAGTGTTCTTTCAATGATGTGTGATCATTAAACATCATACGACCATCTTTTTTTATGCTTACACGATCTGTTAAAACAATAGCAACTTTCCCCATACAGTAGTCCAATATCCCCAAACTAGTTTCTAGCTAGTGGCTTTCATCAGTGAGAAATCTTGAATCTTGGAGCACTGCACCTAGATCTCTGACTTAATGCAATCCTCCAGAAGCCTGCTTTTAGCTTTTTAATTAACTAAAAAGTTATGTCCTGCATTGAATAGCACAACTGTATGGAGAGTGTTGCTACTGCTTTAACAAAGTATAGAGCATAAGAAAAGTGTGATCAAGTGGTGTTTATTGGTTTAATACCAGTCCTGGCTAAAGAATGATGGTGCCTATGGTTTTTAAAAATTAAAAGCATCAAAATGTATAGATGCAGAACTGTGTTCAGATTTGTATAACTATACAAGTGAATAAGCATGAATTGAAAACATTATTGTGTTTTCATTTATAGTTAACTAAAAATATAAAAAGTCACTGATAGATGGTTGCACTGCATCCAAAGATCTAGTGCAATGCTCTCAGATCCAAGACTCCTCGCTGATGGAAGCTCCAAGCTAGAAACTAGTTTGGGGATATTGGATGAGTAGGGATTTAATGCACAAACCAACCTTTTAGCATTCATTCTTTACTAGTGCACTCACTGGGTAGCACTAGTGAATGAAGAAAGTTACTACTGTTTCATCTGGTATGTGTTTATTATTTAGATATTTCATATATAGATTTGCTAATAATTTTGCTATATCTTCATCGGCCTCTTCTAAAATACCTATAAGAATTCGGCATTGTGCAGAATTCTTCAGAAAAATTAATTACATCTCAAATCTTCGTTTAACAGATGATGATGTACCTACAGAAATCATTTTGCTTTTATACTCTCTATTACTGAATAATTCTTTCTAAACTCTTCCCGACATGGATGAAATTGTCTCTTTTTTAATAATAATAACACAGGGTTTTTTTTTCTTATTGATGAAATATTTTTTTCCCCAATATCAAAAATATTATTTTATGCTTTGAAACATTTGATCTTATCAATGTCTTGCTTTGCTATTTCAAAATAATATTTCCTTAAGTCAACATTAACTTTATTTTATGTTATATTTCTTGATTACATTAAACAATGCCTTGTTTTTGTTGCACATTTACTGAAGAATTTATCTCTTTTTTTATATATCAGCTGACTGCGTAACTGTTCTTAGTAGAGTTTATCATTTTCTTCCTGATGCTTTTTACATCCATTTTCATCTCTAATTTGTCCTTTGTGTGTGTGTCTTTAAATATACAGTTTGATTTTTCTGAAAAATCTAAAAATATATAATTATATATTTAAATAATGTGCAAATTCTAGCTTAAATTCATTAGGCATACTTTTAAAATTTAGGGATAGCAACTGTCTTTCTGAAGAGCTTTTTTCTTAATAATAAAAAAAATAATCAAATGACTTTACTTTCAAAGGTAACCTTTATTAATAAAAGATTACAAAAATTTTCAGGTACACTTACCCATTGAGGATTATACAGTGTTCAATGTAACAAGGTAAAATGTACACCTGGGTCTCATTTTACGCGATAGATAGGATCCCCAGAAAACACACGCAAACGAAATCACGCAAAAATAGATGTAACTAACTTACATTGAAAAAGGGGGGAGGCGGTCTGTGATTTTTTAAAATTCGCGTAAAAGCAAAGCACCAACATAAAATTACTTTAAAATTCATGCAAAAAAAAAAAAAATAAGGAAATAAAATATGACTAATAAAAAATTTCAAATTTGAAAAAAATTGATACAAGACAAACTTTTTTTAACTATAATATTTAATTTTATTCAAAATAATATATTTTTATGCATAATTTACAGTACACTAATTTACATTTTTTATACACGTTTTAATTATTAACGCTATTTGCCGATAAACAGGTTCATTTGCAAACTGGTAAAGATTCTTCACAAGAGAAACTATAACTAGCGCCAACTTCCCTCTCATGTTGTTGTTTTAATGGTTTTCTAGTGACAACGTAATTAGTAATTAATCTTTGAGACGATGATTTATTAATTGTTTATGAAGCTCGTCATATCCAAACATACAACCATTTAGCTCTCATTGCAATTTAAAAGCACGTTCGTGATTAATGTTATTAGTAAGAAAATAATTTGCCAACTGATTAGAAAGTTGAAGACCTTCTTGAATCATTTTGGAAGTGAAAGGAACAGGTTCCACTTCTGTTTCATTATCTTTTTCTACATTTTATTCTGTATCTAAACTTTTATTTTTGCCTTTAATTTTTTAATCTTCAATTCCGTTTAAAAATCAAATTTCGTTTCACTGCTATTACTCACCTTTTAAAAATAAACTTGCGGACACTAAATGATTAATAATTGATTAAACATTCTTTTTTAAAAAGCAAAAATGTGATTTAAAATGCAAAATTAACACGCACAATGTTTGAACAAATTTACATTAGAATCTTGTAAAATTTAATGTGTGTATACACAAAATGTGGAAATCATGATTTTAATTTCATTATTGCATAAAATCTTACTATTATAAAGCACTGATAATATTGAAATTACTAAGATAAAAGTCGAATTCCAATAATGTGCTATTACTTTCAATATAACATAAGTGTGCGAAAGTTCAACTTCCGGTGAAACATGAATTGCGTAACTTCAAAATCATGTTAAATAAGTCCATGTAAAAAGAGAACCAGGTGTATATATGTTCAAAAATAATTACATCCATAAAAATTGCTGTAATGTGATTAATGTGTATCTGTATGTGGATCCACGTGGCCTGGCTGTTGAGAAGTTAACCATCACCCAATGATCCCACCCCTGGGGTCCTGAAGCGAAGACCCAAATGCTTCAGCTGAATAGGTGGCAAAGTCCAGCATTGCACCAACCACCACAACAAGCAGCGAAGTCCAAGGCCCAAGTTTACCAAGCAATAAACTCTTGACCCACAGCCGAGCCATGTCAAGACCATCCCAGATATCTCTGCCTCCCAATTAGCAGTCCAAATGGGCAGAGACCACAATCGGTCTATCTGCCAAAAATTGGAATGCCAACTTGGGAAAAACTAAGAAGTAATAAGTAATGAGCCAGATCGACACTGCCCAAAACCGGCCTATTAGGGGGCACAGCAGCTGACCAGAGCAGGAATAGCACCAAGACTTTGACCATGTACCCTCCTGGCAGGTTTTCTGGGTAGTGGCAAAATTGTCAATAGCCTACACCATAAACCAGACACCTAATGTCTGCCACAAGCCAACCCCGAAAAAGAAAAGGAGTGCAGACCCACGCCCACAAAATATTACAACAAAACTCCATCATTGTTACAAAAATTGGCAGTGGCCCAAAGCAGGCCAACCACCTTACAAATGCACAAAATTTAAAGCTAACAAATTAAACCTAATAATAGTGAGTGCAAATCAACACTGACCTATCAAATAATCCATCCAAGGGGTGCAGTATCCCTTCACGATGAAGTCCATGTGAATGCAGTGATTTTCCCTTCCTGGCAAGTATTCCCGGGCTAGACAATGATTGGAGACCACCCCCTCAAATGACTTTATTGATTGGGAAATTTAAAAAAATTAAAGTGCCAGAAATTTCAGCACTGAAATCAATCCAAGGACTTCACAGTTCAGAATCCAAAACTTCACTATTTCACTAAAACACACAAGGCAAATAAATAATTGAATGGATTTATTGTTCAGATGTTCAAAAAAAAAATCCAAGCACTGAAAATTCCAGAAATAGAATCAACCAGACAACCAGACTCTGATATTTTACCACTATCCTAAATCGTACAATGTTCAAGCAGTGGAAATGCCAAACTGGAATCGATCAGAGGATTTTATAATCCACGAATCTAACATTCTACCACTGCAATAAATCATGCAAGATTCTAGCACTGGAAATGCCACAACTGGAATCAATCAGGACTTTATCCTCCAAAATCTAATACTCTACCACTGCACTAAATCAGAAAAAGGTCAAGCAGTAGAAATTCCAAACTGGGATTGATCAGATTTTATACTCCAGAATCTGCTATTCAACCACTGCATTAAATCATGCAAAATTGTAGCACTCGGAAATATCAGAACAAGAATTGTCCATAGGATTTTAAACCCTATAGTCTGATATTCCACCATTTCACCAATTCATGCAAAGATTAAGCATTGGAAATACCAGAACTGGAATGACCAGAGAACTTTATACCCCAGAGTCGGATAATCTTTCATTACACTAAATCATGGAAAGTTCAAAAAATGAAAATACCAGAACTGGAATTTAACAGTGACTTTATACTCCAGAATCTTATACTCTATCCCTACACTAAATCATTCAAAGTTCAACCACTGGAAATGCCAGAAATGGAATCAATCAGAGAACTTTACATTCCAGAGTACTAAATTAGGCTTAGCAAAACAATTAAGTGGTTTTATTCCTTGAGTATTCATACGAAATTTGGGTAAGATCTTATGTTCCACAATCTGACACGCTACCATAGGACCAAACCATCCACAAGACAAAAATAAAGACTTTATGATTTAAGAGGTCATAATAAGTTTTGAGTGCTGAAAGAACCAATACTAAAATCGATGTCAAGACCTCACTCTCCAGAATCTAGCTTTCTCTTACTGCATTAAACCTGTGGAACACTTTCTATATTGAATCAATTAAAATGTTGCAATGCAAATATTCTATTAGTCAAAATATAATTCAAATAAAGACATAAGTTCTTTGATATATGTCAAATCTATATTGTTTATCTCTTTTGTCATTTACCTGCAAAAGTTTCGTTTCCAATAGTATCCCAATTCTAGTATTAAAATCTTCTATAACAGCTTTTAAATGTTATTTGCTGCAAAATAAAGTATTATCTTTATATAAAATCCCTATATTCTCTGTTATCGGATTGGTGAATGTATGTTTGTCTACAAGGCTGTCAAGTGTCAAATTCATAACCAATTTTAAAAAAATTATGTCTGTGCAAATAAAGTAATCCAGCCATTAATAAACCATAATTTTTATATGTGAAATTTACATATCAAATAGAATAGTTAAGGAAGGCTTTCAAATCAGCAAAATTTCTCACATGTTTTTATATAATATTCTTTTGCTTAATTTGCATGAACCAACCCATTTGCTCAAGGGACAGACCCAAGTTTGGGAAATCTAGATATTAAATTTGCATTTTCACTCCTATTGAGAAATTTTGTTATCATTTTTTTTTAATTTCAAGAAACTTCAAATGATATCAGGATACTCGAGTAAGTGGGAATCTCAAAGTATCTGAAACCACACACTGATGTCTAGTCTCCAATACATTAGGTGATCTCAACTTTGCAAGATTACTTTGAGAAAATATGATAGTCTAAAAACTTGATGTTTTGGACAATGTATGACTATTTTTGTATCATAATTGTGTAATAATTATTAGAAATCAAAAATATATATTACATATTTATTTTTTACAGAAATGTTTTATTTTTAAATATAAAAAATATATTTTTGTGTAATGTTACCATAGAGATTACAGTTATGGAAAATACAACTGTCTACAAATAATGTCACTCAACAGAATGTTATAACATTTAGCAATGCCATAAAAATTACAAAAAAAAAAATTAAACTTTTAAAGCATAAATTGATAGATTTACCAGATATTAAAAATAATTCATTTAGATTTTTAAAACAAACATCATTTTGCAAATTGAATCTGCTTTACCTAGAATTTGATGACATGACAGAACTTTGTTTTGATTAAAATCTATTTTTTAAAATAAGTCCAACAATCAAAGATGCTTTTTAAAGTTTATTTAATTTCTAAACAAAAATATCCTATCAAATGAGATCAAATTTATTACATTCTGATAAATAATAATGGTTTAATATTAAAATGAAAGTTGAAAGCTTAAATCTAGTGAGAACAAAAAAAATCTGTCATAATGTTAGCATAGTGCAAGAAGGTTAAATCTTTAAAAAAATTTGCCAAAGCAACCAATTAAAAAAGACTATTATGAAAATGACCACTAGAAAACTGTTATTTTTGTATTCTGCCAATAATAAAAATTAACTTTTAAAGTTGACCCTAATGATGAATTTTTAATTTTAATTTGGTTTATTCTTAATAGTTTGTGAACCAGGCCTTATTATATTTAATTATACATAATTTTTCTTATGAAGAATTTAATGCAACAGAAGTAACACTGTCAAATTCACATATAAAAATGATAGCATTTCAAAGGCCAAGTACATCTGATATAAATATAAAAATCTTCTATATGAATTACATGCATGTGGTATCTCTCAATAAAATGACACCCAATCTTAATCATTTATTCTTATGTATTGTCGCACTCTATGGTATAATTTTTCCATATCTCATTTATATTGCATTTCCAATATTTGTACTTGTATACTAAAAAATATGTCCATTTGTTAGATCCAATGTTTCCTCACTTTTCCCCCTAACTTTGTGACATCTGACTACATATACATAAATACTAATAAACCCACACAAAATTACTTCCCTGTAAAGCTTCTTTAATATTTCAACCAGCAGAATGGTTTATATATATATATTGTGCCCTTATATAGGTCATAATAAGGTAGAATGGTCAATTACTAAAAAAAATTTAAATTTTAAGATATGTTTGTGTAATATATTGATAATTGTATGATCGATTAGATTTTATAGTACAATTTAAGGCTGAAAATTACCTGGTATGTAAAAGTGTAATGGATTATTTTAAAGAAATAGTTAAATAAAGCTTAATTATATCCTTGCTTATGGTTGTAAAAGCTGGCCATATAAAATAATACAGGTATAAATAGTTAAAAGTATATTAACAATCCAATTGTAATGTTTTAAAACTAATAAATTAAATAAACGCTATATGTAATATTATAATTATAATTAATATTCAAATTTAATCTAATATATTTTAAAATAAACTTTGGGATGGTGAGAATTATATTTAGTTCTACATTTTTAAATTATTTTCCAAATTTTTATAAAATATATCAGTTTTGGTAATTTAGACCGAGACGTAAATTAAAAAAAAATCATCTAATAAAGTTAGTAATCATGTGACTGTATATTGTATACCTTCACACACACGCTTGTTAGAATATAATAATAAAGTTTGTGAATTATAAAACTAAATATAATTGCTATCTATCGTTAAAGTAAAAGTTGAAATATTAAATGATATTTTAATAATTGTTTTAAAGTTTAAATGATTTTGATAAAACTATAATTGAGTTTAAAAATACTATTTTAAGTAATATTTTAAATCATTACGTCATAAATGTCTTATTTGAAAAATCTAGTCTGTTATAAAACTAAAAATGTGTAAATTTGTTCGCGCTAAAAAAAGTCATTAACCAATCAACGGAGGTAATTTAGCAGACGAAATATAAGAATTAGACGGAGCGGGAGCGGGAAGAAGTAATGTGTAAGTAAAGGAAGGAGTAACATATTTTTTTAGCTGTATAAGATCGTAAGCTAGAAAAGTGATATAATTTTAAAATTTTGTATTTATTTTAAAAGTTTTTTTTTTAATATAATATTTTGAACTGCCTTTAAATGGAGGGCTAATTTTAAAAGATTTCTTACCAGGATATTTTATTCAAGTTTAGCCAAAACCTTACAGTAAAATGGAAATACTACAGAAAACCGTATATAGAAGTTATGATAAAGGAAAAATATTTGTAAAGTGCCTTGATACAGCTTTATTTATGCTCAACCAGAAACTTATTATTGTAACTCAGAAGAATATAATTTGGACGCTATACGGAAAACTTAAAAGAGAAGTTACTTGCCATCAGGAAAAATTATGATGCACAATTTTATAAGGCTACTCTAAAGTTTTTTTTTTTTATTCTTCTCTATGGAAAAATTAAGATGCGTATATCATAAAGAAAAAATTATGTAAAAGTTATAATGGAGAAAGAATGTTTGTCTTTTTAAAGGAAACATTACAAAGTATATAGTACCAGAATTTTAAAAGAAGGAAAAAAGTTACAGAATAATAATATGAAAGAGCTATTGTGTTTTATGAAAAAAAGGAACAGAAAAACTTTCTCTAAGAAGAATTAAAAATATTATAAAGTGTTCATTAGAGAAATGCTTAATAAAGATAGAGATTAGGAAAATGGAAATTTAAATTACTTAATGAAAATGGATCCATGGAGACAGAAAAATTTACTGAATATTTAAATCAAAGTACCTAGAAGATGCATCATAAAAGTCGCGCGGGAAAATATTAGCAGAAAATATTAGAAGAGAATATGTAGACGTTTTCTTTACGGGATTAATTGATATCATAATTAATAATTGTACTAAATATAAAAAACCAAGGATTGTCATCTATGAATATTTATTAAACAGAGCAATAATTGTTTTACCTTAAAATTGAACAAGCAGGGAGGAGAACATTAAGTGACTGAAGAAGAAATAATAAACTTTTTTTTTTAGCTTTAGTATGAACGGTTTTCAAGGAAATTTGATGAAGAAGTACAGTAAATATAGTTTGGAATATTTTTTACTAATTTATTTTAAAATATAAAATGTTATGTGAGATTAGGGAAAACATAAAACATAAATTTAAATATAATAACTTGATAAAATTATAGAAATATTGTTTAAAAATAAAGTGTATGGATGTGAATCTTATATCTACAAGGATCAAATGGATGGTGAAGCCTACGGAACGCGATCGAGGAGATAAAAGTCGTTTTGGTAATTTTAATGGCTATTTATAATGCATAATGTATTTTTTTTAGATCATCTATTGACTTAAGAATGAAGTGTAAAAGTTTAAATTATATGTACACATTTTATACAACATTTTTAACATATTATGAGATAGGAGTAATTCGGAATATGCATGCAATAATTTTTTTAAAGTATATTAATAATATAATTTAACATAACAATTGTGTGATTCTTTTGAACTTTCATGTGATAAAGTATTCAGATATTTAAATAGTTTGTATATGATTAAATATATGGAGGAAAGTAGTAAGCAAGCTGCCTTATAGAACAGTGGAATAGTTTTAAAATAAAATGAATTTTATTATTGTTAGTAATGCAGATATGTATTTGTCGATGTACAGTATAGAAAAAATCTTGAGAAATAAGATCGGATAGTGACTTGGAAGTACTAGTGGAGAGGAAACCAAGATGATGTTTTTTTTTTAAGAAATAGGAAAAATAAAGGACTTGGATCATATTTAGTTTGGTGTGATTTCAGTATAGTTAACTAGGCCCTATAACTGAACACATATAGTTTGGACAGTGTTTTTGCATATCTTTAAACTTTGGATGTTATAATAAAGCTGAAGAAATAGCTTTAGCATCGTTCCTATAATAGAGGTTGGTAGACAGGTAAAGGTCACTCCTCTATAGTGTCTTTTAATTCACTGTGCCATGATTGTCAAGATATATGACGAGTAATATTCTAGTTGTATTTTGATCCTATGCATCTATCTTCGCTATCCTTATTTCGTGAATCTGCATCGGTCAGAAAGATATTTTCAAAGAAATAATGAATAAAATAGAACTGAAGATATGTTATCGTTTATGTAAGAATAGTTTATTTGCTGGAATGTATAGAATTGTGTAACTTTAAAATTGAAAGTCCAAAATATCATAAAGAGAGAAATAATCATATAATACATTGTAAAATTAATTCAGAAATGAATATAAGATTTTGAAAAGAAATCTAAACCAAGTATTTTAAAAGTGATAATAAAATTTGAATGAATTTTTTTTTAATAATATTTAGAACATAAATATTGCATATTTATTAAGAAAATAGTTCAATAAGGTATAATAAACATATACTTGTGCATGGTATGTTAATAGTTGTAATTATATCATCCGAAGTAAGGCTTGAATGAGAATATTAGGATTAATAAACATCGGATAATGAACAATAAAAACCTAATACCGAATGTAAAACAATGTTTTAACTTTGTAAGATTCCATACAACCAATATAAAACTAAAATTTGTTATTTTGTAGAATTTTACTACGAATGCAAATTTTGTAAAAAAAAAAATAATTTTAATAATATTAGGGATGCAGAGTGTTAGTGATAATCATATAAGAAATGCATTTTGTAATAAGCTAACCATAATAATAAATCAAGTAATAATACTGTATTTTCTTAAGTGTTAAAAAATAAGATTTAACTAGGAAAAGTAAATAATATTTTGATTTCATTTTATAAACTAATAAACTAAGTTGAGATATGAGAGTAAGGGATATCCAATGTATATAGTGTAAAAATATTGTTAATTTATTTATGTTGTTAATAAACTTTGTTTTAAATTTGTTTTAAAGTCTTGTGTCCGAGTTGTTATTTCTCCACATGGATGCATGAAATCACGATACATTTATAATTGAAACAGACATATAGGTTTTGCACAAAGGGTAAACATAAAAGTGTTATAAGAATTTTGAGACTTTATTGGTATGTTAAAATTAAAAGATCATAATTTTATATTATTTATTGGTCATCATTTGGTTGCCACAATATTACATTAAATTATATGCTAATGTTGCCACACAGTATTCTGTTGTCAGATTATTAAAAATACTACCACGTACGTATTTATTTATTTCATTTCAGGAAGAAATAAGATTATATTATATTATTATTGTTATTATTATTTTTATTATTATTAGTTGCTGTGTAGTAGATTATGACATAAAATTCCCTTTTCATATTTTACTACCGTAATTTTAAATCAGTTAGAATACCATTTATGAACCTGAGATTTTATTTATTTTACTTCATTTTATTTAATTGAGCTAGATTCTTGTTATAAAGAAGATTAAGATATGATTATTATTTTAATCGTAGTGAATAGAGCTCAGAAAGTCGTAAGAATACTATGAGTTAGTTATATGGTATAGTAAAAAGGGGGGATAGTGTTCTTATGCCGTTGAGGTAGTATCGTGTGGATAATGGCTCAATGTAGTCTATCTCGTTCCCGGTATTGTCACTCCATGTCTCATGAAAATAGTAAATATTTGTTAATTCATTTTTAAAATTGAACCGTATTTGTATTTAAAAATTAGAGCTAGTAATCATTTTAATTAATGCTGAATATTTCATTTATTTATTTGTTAACTGAGCTAGAACCCGTAATATTCGTAATAAACAGTATATTTTGGGGTGAGAATGCGCGGGGGGAGGTTAGAATATATAACATCTGAAACCCAGTGGGGCATTTTCTGCTCTCCATCCATAATTGCTGCATATATTAGGATGATGATTTATTTTTGACTGTCATAATTATGACTCTTCTGATATATTTTTCCATCAAAATTCCCCAATTGATATCTCGGTTATCTAAATATGAAAATATTTTCTTGTGTTCTTAAACCCAATGGTAGATGTCAGCAAACTCAATCTACTGGATAAATGAAACTGAGGAGGAGCTGATTTGTGTTTATTTATTATATTAACAACAGTAATGTCAAGTGCATATAGAGTAGGCATCAAGAGTCTGCCAAGTCTTTTCAAGATCTTAGAGAGAAATCAAATGCCTCTTTTCAATTTATAGACAACTTTTTGCAATCAAATTAATATTTAGTAATAAAAAAAGGAGTGCTTGTGAGTTTTCCATTAAACCAAGACAATACCCTGTACTTTTGATAAATATACAGTTTCATGGGCCTATAATTTACTGAAGATATGTTAGTTGTTATATTAAAACAAAACTAATAAATCGATTGCTATATTTTAAAAAAGGAATACATTTCAATAAATTTAATTAAGAAACTTTCAATTTTTTTTTTTTTTACTTATAATGTGGGAAGCAATGAGATGCTCTTAATGTAGTCATATTTAGTTCAATTTCAGCATGTTTCTTTTGGCCAGCAGTTTTTTTTTTATTTAGTACTTTGTTGTAATGATAAAATGTGCTAACTTCCTGTCACAGAACATGATGCCTTGGGCAATTTCCAAAGGTACGAAATACTGCCCTCCAAAAAGTGTGTGTTAATGGTCATGATAAGATTACATGCTGATAACATGAATAAAATGTAAATATTGCATTTATATTTTTCCCTCATTTTTCTGTTAATAAATTAATTCAAAATAATAATAATGTATAAATATGGTAATTAATTTTTCTGCAATTTATTTTTTTTTTTTTAAATAAGTCATTATCATCATCAACCATTATCAATCCACTGCATAATGAAGGTCTCTCCAAGTTTAATCCATCTTCTTCAATCTTTAGCTTCATCTCCACATCACCCCTGCACACTTTCTTATTTCATCCATCCATCTCACACGTGGTCTCTTTCTGGGTCTTTTACAATCTATCCAGGTTAAGTTTTCAATTGTCCATCTATAACAGTAATAAAATGGTAAATATTAAATGTATGACATTTCCTAGGGGTCGCCGAAACTGTAGATTTATCAAAATATGGGTTGCCATCTTGATCTACTTAACAACTCACAAGTACAAAAAACAAAAGACAGAGTAAATATATACTTGGTAAACAAAAATAAAAGTTCTGAAACATCAATCATATAATTTATATTCAAAAAGTCAAGACATGACCATATTCTACATCACAAACAACTTCTATTTGCCTAAATAAAGTGTGACTATAAAAATAAAATAAAAATGGTGAAATAAGTTTTAAAACAAAAATAGAATTTTAAAGTGGAAAAATAAAACAATAATTATAACAAATACTCTTACAAACAAAGTGTATATGAAAAAAAAAATATTGCAAGCAGTTGAAGATATAGGCTGAATACTCGTAAATATTCTTCACTCTAAACAGAGACACTGTGGGTGACTGGCTTTCTCTGTAGAAAAAATTATCATAAAATTGCCATCATTCTGGAAAACATGGCTAACTACTTGACCTCATATTTAAAACCCAAAAACATATAAACGTTGATATATTTTACAGGGAGAATGTAACATGGCTAACTACTTGACCTCATATTTAAAACCCAAAAACATATAAACGTTGATATATTTTACAGGGAGAATTTAACTTGCTTCTCATATAATCATTGTTCTGTTAAGAAATTGACTTTTTATAATTCTATGGATGATACTCAAAATATTCAACACAAAGCCAGAATAATATCAGCTACCTTCTATGATGCCAAGTTAGAAGAATATTCCTTTTCTTTTAGGTGACTAATTTGTTTATTGCAGAATGAAGACCTGAATGATGGTTGGATTGTCAAATAAATATGGGTAAGTAAATACATAGAGAGTCAGACAGATAAATAGGCAAGTAGAAAAAGAAAGAGGGTGGAGAATGAAGATAGAGCACAAGATAAAGGAAGGAAGGAAAAAATGGATAGATGGAAAAAAGTAAAAAGAGAAAGACAGACAACAGACAGACAGATAGATAGACAGATGGACAGAGAGACAGACAGATAGACAGACCCACAGATAGATAGATGGATGTGTGGACGGACGTACAGACAGACAGACAGATAGATAGATAGACAGATAGACAGACAGACAGACAGACAGACAGACAGACAGATAGATAGATAGATAGATAGATAGATAGATAGATAGATAGATAGATAGATAGATAGATAGATAGATAGATAGATAGATAGATAGATAGATAGATAGATAGATAGATAGATAGATAGATAGATAGATAGATAGATAGATAGATAGATAGATAGATAGATAGATAGATAGATAGATAGATAGATAGATAGATAGATAGATAGATAGATAGATAGATAGATAGATAGATAGATAGATAGATAGATAGATAGATAGATAGATAGATAGATAGATAGATAGATAGATAGATAGATAGATAGATAGATAGATAGATAGATAGATAGATAGATAGATAGATAGATAGATAGATAGATAGATAGATAGATAGATAGATAGATAGATAGATAGACAGACAGACAGATAGATATAAAATCTACACTGTTGCAACATTATGTTAAATGAAACAGATGGTTAATAAATAATTCAACAGTTAAGAAAAATTTTGAAAGCTTTGTCAAAATGTCAATTCTTTCTGGCTCAGGGAAACCGAGTGCGATGACAAGGCTATTCTACAGCTTTGTTTAAACAGATTGTATTATTTAAAAGCATATTCTAAATTTATATATATGGAAAAGTACATTCTGTTACACTTAAATTCTAACAAGATTTCCTGATATTTAAATATTTTCATATATATGTACACACATGTGTATAAGTTATAAATATATTAGAAACATGGATGATGAAATTTTCTAGGACTAAAATAGTAGTGTGTATGTACAGAATGTCAAAAAAGTATTAAATGATATATATATATATGAATCAATTTTTGAATTGTTGTTTATTATATAGCATGTAATATAGTGAAATCTTATTTGTTGCTATTAAACTAAGATTTTCCTAAACTTAGTCACTTTTTTCTCATCCCTAAACCAGCAATTAAGAGTATTACTTTTTCTTCAATATTAACGAACTATAAGCTTTTCATTTTCTTATATCAAATAATGAAAAATCATAGATATAGTATGCAATCCTCTTTTCTCTACAGCCTTTTCTTCAGACATAGGGAAGACTTGGAAACTTTATTTTGTCAAGATTGACACTTTAACATGAACAGCCAAGAATGCATGAATTTTGCTGTTTAATTCACTGCAACTCAAATGATTCATAATTTTATTTGTTATGTTACTTTATAATATATATTACGGTTTAGTTTCTGTAGAAGTGTATGGATTTTTTTTTTTTTAAATTAAAAAAAAAGATAAACCTGAACATAAATCTACTCATAGAACAAATAAATTGGATTTCACTACTAAAATAACTCACAAGCAAATTTGCCAAATATTCATTTAAACAAACTTGTAAATAATATGCACTTTTGTTAGGTCACTGTCAATCAATTTAGTCAGATAAAAGAGTGACATGATATAACAAAAGGAGACATAATTTACAAATTTCTTTAAATGAGTCTTTGAAAAACTTGCTTGTGAATTACCTTATTGAAGTATTCATACTTGTTTGTTCCATGAATATGTTAATATTCTTAATGATATATATTTGATAAAATTATTTACATACTCATTAAAATCCTTAGAAAATCTGAATTTGCATGAAACTTTGGCAAAATGCATGAAGCATTTGAAAATAAACTTTTTTTACATATGCACAATGAATCACATCCTTTATGGATATACTCTCTATTCTGTGTATATATATTTATTTCCCAGAAACAGATTACTCTGGCATGCT
This sequence comes from Epiperipatus broadwayi, assembly GCA_028023455.1. Lineage (NCBI taxonomy): Eukaryota > Metazoa > Onychophora > Udeonychophora > Euonychophora > Peripatidae > Epiperipatus > Epiperipatus broadwayi. The sequence continues at coordinate 1,468,848 of JAQFVV010000039.1, read as the reverse complement.
ATATTTTATTTTTAATATACCAGAGTATGACTATATAAAATATAATAACAAAAAAGACAACGTGAACCTAAAGTTGTGTAAAATCTTGATGCCGAGCATGTAGTATTAAAAAAAAAAGTATTTTATGTGCATAGAATAATTGTCAGAGATCATAAAAATATTATCATCCTTAAAAAATAGTACTTTCAATTGGTATATAAACTCAGTATGAAACAAACATCAATTACAGATTTTCCAACAAATAATGTTTTAAAAATTTCTAAAAACTTACAAATACTGAAATCATATTTTTTAAACTTTTTCAGTTAGGAATTCATACTTATAAAATTTATTAACATAAAAATCAAGATTAATATCAACAAAAATTACAAAGATGTGAATTAATTAGCATACATCTAATCACTATACTTAATATTAACTCCAATATTTTAAACATTATATTTAATAGCTTTTTTTATTTTATTTGTGTAAAATTTTGCATATAAAAAATTATTTATATTTTCTAAAGGATGCTGTTATTTCTTTTTATAATTTCATTATAAAGATAGTAATTAATGTTAAACTATTCATGAATTTTATTATACTATTTAAACATATTCATAGCATAACCAACTCCAAATAAATTACAAAGATAATTCATGGATAGATTCCTAACGAATCATTTTAAATTGGTAAAATGCCCATATTTTATTATCTCAACTTTTATCTGGCATAACAGATGGGTAATAATATAACAAAAAGTGGGTACTATTTTCAATATACCTGTAATATAATTTTTTAGGAATCTAGCTTGCGAATTGACTTAGTAATATATTAGGACTTCTTTTTCCATAAATAAGTTTATATTTCAGTGTTATATGTTTGATAAACTATAATATTAATTGTGGTCATTAAAATTATAATATATATATATTGCACTGGTCATTCGGCATAAGCATTGGTGGCCAAGTGGTTAGCACAGCTGCCTTACAACAGTTGTCCCGGTTTTGCGGGTTTGCTTCCCAGCTGATGCTTTTACACATGAAAAAAAAAGTTTTAATTTTAGTCGATGCTCAATCTAATGATACTGATTCATAAAGAAATTATATACACATACAATGATTTTTAATTATTTATTTATTGAAATATTTATACAATAAATTCATTTATTATTGTTATTAACATTTAAAAAAAACAGTATGCATTAAGAATAACTTTTGGATATATATAGCCAAAATTATTGTAAAGCTTTAGCAAGATATATATAAACTGAAACATCCATCAATAAAAGAAAGTCATAAAATGGGACCATCTGTACTATAGCTTGGATCAGATTTAAGAATTCAATTTGTTGCCATGTTACACATTAAAAAAATTCATACACACTCATTAATATATTAAGATCTCACTTAAAGCATATTAATATTACAAATATTATACATAGAGCATGCAAATAAGCTCTTAACAAGCTTTGCAGAATATCCCCAACACCAGACTGGTTTCCAGCTACTGGCTTCCTCAGTCAATATCCTAGCATCTCACTGAGGAAGCCAATAGCAGAAACCTGTCTGGAGTTGGGGATATTCTGCAAAATTTGTTAAGACCTTATTTGCAAGCTCTATATATAACATATCCATATTAGAATATTTTACTTTTTAAATTCCTTGAAGACAAAAAACAGTTATTTTGAAGTTTTAATATTTAGTTTACATGATGCCAGTCCAAAGGATTATTTATGCAAACTTTATTATCTATCCTATTGCTTGATAATTGATATAATTCTTATTGCCAAACCTTAATGAACTTAAAACCCATAAGTCATTTTACTCTAAAAGTAGTACCTCAGATTCATAATTTCACATCATATGCTGTGATAGAGGGCAAACTCAGAGTGAATGGTTAGAGGACTGACTCTTTATTGAACAAAATGTCCACTTAACCTAAGTATCATGATGGAAACCTTAAATGTTTAATCTGCCTCTAATGCACTGGAACATCATATACCTTTTCAAATTATAAACAAGAAGCTGCAATTATGGTTTCATTTTAGTAACTATGAAATGGCATTCAATTCTATAAGCATTTCAACAGTGATAACCTGAAAACAATTGAGATATAGACTTTTATAGTCTAAAGGATATTTATAAAAATGCAAAAGCAACGATTACATTATGAGCTAATACCAAGAAGGTTAATACCGATGAGGCTGTATGATAGCTGATTTTATACTTTCAAAACGTTTTAGCCATAGTTTTATAAGGAATATTTTGGGGATTAAATCAGAAGATAAAAAAATAAAAATGCATGGATCTCATTTCAATCACGTAGATTTTGTGGAAGATAATGGTTTTGTTTTTTTTTCAAATAAAGCTTCAAAGATTCGGGAAATGTTACAAGAGCTTTCAAAGAACAACAGCAAAAAAGAAAAATCTTAAAGGATAATTGATAAAAAAAAAGAAATAAAGATGCAGTAGATTTTCTAAGAAAATAAATAAATATTAATATTCATGAAAAAGTAAATAAAGATTGATATTCTTAGCAATAACAAAAAATTAATATCTAATAATGCATTGGCCATGTTATTAATACAAATAAAAACCTAACACATAAAATTAAATCATAGAACTGAACTCAGATGGAATGTTTTTGATAAAAAAAATAATTTCATATTGAAAAGAAATATACCACTGTATTTTAAAAAACAAAGTTTTTAATAGTATGCATTTTATCAGTTTTACTTATTGATTATAAACTTATACTAACATCAGAAAAGTGAGGTGGAAACTCTACACCACTCAGTGAAATATGGAGAAATGTAAGTTGTAAGTAGCAAGAATAATTCAAACAAAAAATTTATTGGTGAGGGAACGTAAGTATCACTTATGCCAATGAAAGAATTATGAGGCTGGAATTTACCAGGGTTGAATAGACTGTGTGACAGCAGATGGGCAACAAAATCTTACTGGATTCAAAGAAATCTAGAAAGAAATAACATGAATAAAGTAAGAATGGCCATGATTGCAAATTATGTTGTTTACACATCATGGCCACTCCTTTATTAATAAATTCTTTTCTTCTTTTGTGTTTATTCTCATTTTATTAAATTAACAGAACAAAGTATGTTCTCTAACTAAATCTTGATGACCACTAAAATATCACATGACTATCTTTTCTTATGCTTATACAAGCAGCAGCAAATTTCTCCATACAATAGTGCAAACTATAGTAATCAATAGATGCTAGAAGATTATTCATTTTAATCACTATCCAGTACATTTTCATCCAATATCCCCAGCATAGTTTCTAACTTATGGCTTTCATCATAAGGAACTTTAGATTAGGGAGCAGTATACCTGGTTCTTCACTGATGACAGCCATATGCCAGAAACTAGTATGAGGATATTGGATGAGAGGGCACTGGAAAGGGATTAAAATGTACAACCTTCTAGCATCTGTTGATTAGATGGTACTATTGTGTGAGAAAAATTACCACTACTTTAATACCTTGTATAAGAATTAAGAAAAGACGGTCAAATGGTGGTTTAAAGATTTAATACTACCCTAACCAAGGATAATGGTTACTCTGATTATTAAAATAAAATAAACACTATAAGGTATAAGATAAATGTTGAATTGGATTGCATCTGTATGGCCACATGACTAAATTAGCTTGGAGTGAAAATATTATTGCATTTTCATTTTGAACTGATAGCCTTATAGTTAACCAAAAAAAATAAAAGGTGGGTGCTGGAAGGGTGCATTAGATCCAAAAGAGTCAAATGCACTGCTCCATATTCAAGGCACCTCACTGGTTAAGGCCATAAGATAGAAACTAATCTGGGGTTATTGGATAGGAAAGCATGGGATAGGGATTAAAATGCATAACCTTGTAGCATCTTTTAATTATTATAGCCTACACTAGGTGGCACTATTGTATGGAAAAAATATGGGTGATTTAGTCTGTAAATTATGTAAGGAAGGAATAGAAAATATTAGGCATCTGTTAATTGAATGTAAATGCTTGAAAACAGAAAGGGCACATATAATGAAGTTATGGAAAAATAAATATGAAAAAAATGATTATACAGAAAGTAGATTATTGGTTTTTATGCTGGGTTTGGAAAAAGATAAGGGGGATTTAGATATAAAGGCTGTAGAGTTGATAAAGATTATGTTGTGGAAATGGGATGGAACAGAATATGGGAAAACAGACTAGGTAATATAAAATTAAGTAGCTAACAAGTTTCTCTTGGTATAATTTCTGAGAGATTCTTGACTTCGTTTAAGAAGAAGCTACAGTACATCACATCACGTCTATTGTTTTAAACTTGATATCCTGTTGCTTTTTTATACATATTCCTATAATATCAGCAATCAAGCCTTTTGGAATAACAAATCCGTTTTATATCATAAACATTTTTGAGATGATTGTTCTTTCTAAATAGTGAAAAGTTTTTTTTTATTATATTTTTTTAAAAATAACTGTGAATTAAATAGCCTAAAAATATATATAATTAAACAAGCTTATTATTTTATCTGTTTTTTTTTTTTTTTAGAGAATATTATAAACACACAAAATATAATTTTTTAGTCAAAATTCAATATTGTCATAAAAAATATAAATAAACATAAAATATATATGTAATAAAAAACAAAATCAGTAAAATCATATTTAAAGACATTTCAATTTTTTTTAGATTTTTTTAAAGCAAATAATTCACGAAATAAAAGACCTATTAATAATTGTGAAAAAAATAGAAAGTTGTAATAAATAATAATTATTTAGAATATAACGATATATAAAATCATTAGCTTTAAAAGGAAGTAAAAAAAAAAAGTGAACAGATGTTTTAAAAAAATAAAAGCCAAATTGAGTAGTTTGAGAGATATAACTTGAAATAAAGCCAGTTACTATGCGTTATTGGGCTGGGTTGACTAATAAACCTTGCTCTTACAAAAAGTGCAGAAATCAGAGGAGTTCTCATAGATAAGGATATGAAATTTCTACTGAATGCTGCCTTTAGTTAGTTAAAGCATCATCTTCAATTTAATATTTATGAATCTAAAGGTCCAAGTTCGATTCCATGGTCAGGCCAGCAACAGCTGAGAAAGAGAATACTCAAAATGTCGTTTATATAGATCTATGTACTACTTACTAACAGTTGACTAAATTTGAAAAGTTTAAATAAAGTTTGATTTTTTTTCTAAATACATTCAATATTTAATATTAGATTATTAAAATGGAAAACCTAAAATTACTGCTAAAATGACATCATCGTGGACCTTCAGACAAACCCTAAATAATAATAATATTTGCATTAATAACTTCAGCATAGCCTTACTATAATTTTTCCTTCAAACTGCATGTAGTTTAAAGAAAATATCAATCTGTACAAATATATTGAAGTATCAATCCATACAAAAATGAATTATTAGAATATTTCCGGATTGGCATCTAGAATTAAAGGTTGGAACCCAAATGAGATTTTTATACCTAAATATTCTAATGATATCTTGTCATGTACTAATTGAAATAAAAAAGACATGTATATTACTAATCATTTAATATACATATCATTCAACTTCCTCATTATAGATTTAGCTTTATAAATATAGTTTATATATTTATTCTGAAATTTTGATATTTTTAAATATTTGATTGATTGCATGATTTCTGAGTAGTAGATCCAAGGTTGAGAACACGTACAATTAAAGTGTTAAAATTTAACCGATATGTTTCTAATTTAAAATGAATATTTGATCATAAAATCATATCCATAATTTGAGAAGATTGATTAATCACTCTTGGGATATGGCCATCAAATGTAAACTGCCAAGTAAAAATGAAGTTCCAGATCATTTTGTCTAAAACTTTTAGTAATTTTGTTACCATGAATACAATTACATTATTGTATGTTCATTGGCATATTGTTTGTATCACAACAATTGCAAAAAGCATTCAAAATAACATTCTAATAGCTTGTGGTTATTTACACGAATCTGCATCTCCAAAAATATCTTAATATCATGTTGCATAATATAATATGCATATTTAATCCATAATATATATCAACAGGTATATATTGCAAATGAAATATGTATATAATTTTTTCTATTAATCTGAAAAGAATATAGAACTTATAAAGAAATAATAAATCAGTTTTGTCTGCTTTCATTAGTAGAATTTTATGATCCATTTTATCAAAAGCTTTAGATAAATCAAGTTGAACTGTGGGAGTTAGTAGTTTAACCTTTGACATCTGATATATGTAACGAAGTTGTTTCAATAGATTGTCCTAGCCAAAAACTATGTATAGGAGAAGAAATAATGTTTTTAAATGGTGGATAACTCTGTTATAATTTTTTTTTTCCCCTAATAATTTTGTACAAACTGGCAATAGAGAAATAGGTCTAAAATTTGATAGATCTGCAATTTTCCAGCAATCGGTAAAGGGAATTTTAAAACTAAACTAAATATACAAAATTGGATTTAATATTTCTTATTTGCGTTTTTACTTTATCATGCAATGTGTTATATAGAACTGGGTTTGCTCTCATTAAATAATAATAGTCAATACCCTCCTACAATTCTTTAAATGAATACTTTTGTGATATGACTAACTTAATTTTTTTTCTGGAGATTTGTTTACCAAATAAATTATATTGCTTTCATGTTTTCAAACATATTACTGGTTTATAATCATTGACTTTTTGCAAAAAATTATTAATTTCTAAGTCGTTTTTTTTTTTGCTACATCTGAGGGTTTTTAGTAGAACCAGTCAGACAGTGAATATAATTTATACAAGTACAAGGCTTTGGTATATTAACATTTATTTATTGACAAGCAATAAAAGATCAATGATAAAGTAAATTAAAGTATAAAATAATCTCTCAGGTCCAAGTATAAATTACCTCTCTCTCTCCCCAAACACAGTAACACAGCAAACAACTTGTTAAGTACCAAATTTACTCCTCACATGTTATAACATTTGTCTAAAGTAATCTAGTAATTTGACTCATTTACATCTTGCTGTTGTCATCTCTTTTTGTCAAACGTTGTTAGCCGAGAGGTCAGCGCAGCCGCTTTGCAAGCAAGCAGTTGGTTGCAGGCGGTTATTGCGGATTCTCCTCCCGGCTGATGCTATGACATATAGAAACAAAAAATGTTGTCTTCCTTTCCATTTATTCTTCAACAGCTACCACTATTATTGCATAGCCAAATTCCTGTACTTTTCTCTGCTGTTTTTCCAAACTGATTCATTTACATATCTGAAAATGAGACTCTACCATTCTAATGTTTAGAGTAATATAGCACTCAATCCATGTGGTTTGGAGAGACGATCACTTCTAATCATAAACATACTGATCTAATCAGACATTCCAGTTTTGTAAAAATGATATATATATATTTGTGTTTTCAAATACATTAATTAATTCTAATATAATTTGTTATGATTATGGTGGCGCTACCATCGAGTATAGAAAATGCAATAAGGGCTCAAGGCACGTCACATCTTTTAGATTTGGCAGAATTGTTACTATCATTAACTTTGCACTGTAGGACCATTTTAAATTAAGTTTTAATTAACAGAAACCATACAGTATTATAAGTGCAAACACCGGTTCTGATATCAAACCATCATAGGGCGCACCCAAAAAGAACATTAGTAAATAACCAAGTAATATATGCATGGAATTTCTATCTTTGTTTGTTTGTTATTTTAAATAAGAATGAATCCTAGAGTTTTTAGAAAAATTGTTGCTGCCATTGTATGATTTAAAAATCTAAAAACGTCTGCTTTATTAATAATGAGGAAAGAAAATATGTTTTGAAAGGAAATGAGTTAATTGGGGAAGAGGGGGGTAATGTTATAATTTTTGCAATTCTGAAAATTTATAAACATATAATTACCTTAATTCGCTCGGAAACTTCTTCCCAGCACTGATTTAGGTGAATTAATTCCGGTTCCACCATTTTTTGATAATTTTCAGCTTTGCTCATTAACTCTAGGGCAGTATCACGTACTGAATCGACTTTGCTGCGTCTCTCATTTAATTCCAACTGTAAAACCTGAATAAAAGAAAGAATAAACATATATAATAATAATTTTTAAATGGCGTTCTCCATCTCTCTCTCTTTCACTTCCCCCCCTCTCTCCCCCCTTCCCCTCCCCTTCCCCCTATCTCCCCATCCCCTTTCCCCCTCCTCTCTCTCCTTGCAGTAACTTTTATCCTTCCTCTCATCAAAAAATATTTTATTTAGTAATAAAATTTAAACTTTATTGTGATTAATATATATATTAAAATACATAAAACATGGATTGCAACAAACATGCATATACTTTTACTAAAATAAATAAATATTTTAAACATACCACAATTACGGCTGGTTTTTTTCTTATTTACAAAAAAAAAGGGGCAAAAATGTATATGCTATAACTTATGTAATCATATAAAGACATATGTACAAACACATGTTAAAGCATGTTCTCTGTCGTAAATATATATGCACACATACATTCATGAACCGTATTATTCCCAGATATATAAAACAATTTATTAATTTCAATCTAGAATTTCAAAAATGATAAACTTCAGTTCTAGAGCATCCATTCAATATTTTAGTAGATTATCAGAAAGGGAGAAAAAACATTTTTAAACTGAGAAAAGAAATAATCAATCGGAGAATATAATCTCAAAATTCAATATTCCAATTGTATTCTAAAGTTCACTTGATTATTTATGAACTAAGTTAAAAAATAAGAGCTATTTTTTATTGTTGAAAAGTCAAAACATCTGATATTATTTTTCAACTTTCCGATATTTGTTATGAAATCTTATGAATATAATAGAAAATCATTTTAAAAAGATATAAATAAAGTGAATAAAAATAAAGCTGTTTCATTTAACTTTGTATTGAATTTTATATAAGTCAGAAAATAATGATAAAATAAAAACTCCCGTTTGGTTTAATTTTGGTTAATAAATTAATTAAAATAATTCAACAGTCGGGAGATGACTAATCTTACGTATTACTCCGGCAATTGTGAAAGACCGAATTCAACGCATTTTCAATCTTCTAAAAAATATACGGGGTTCGAACTCAGACTTTCACACGAACCACTACTCTCAGTGCCATCTCATATTGCTGATCCACCTGATCACACACATGTTGAAAAGATAAATATTGCTGGATTAGCATGAAATACGCATATTGGTGATTCATTTATCTTTTCAACTTGTGTGTGATCGGGTGGATCAGCAATATGAGATGGTACTGAGAGTAGTGGGTCGTGTGAAAGTCTGAGTTCGATCCCGCATATATTACATATACAAATACAGGTTTAAGCCTGTACAATGTATTAATCGTCTAAAAAGAAAACGAATTAATTTTGTGAATATTAGATAATACTTCGATGACGAGAAAGTTATTAGTCAAAATGCTGGTTTTGCTGCTAATTTTAAGACCAAACAACAGTAGTGTTGTTGAAAGAGAGTAACCATTCACAACGGAACATAGTTCGAAATAAGAAAGTTCAGTTCACAGCAGTGATGCTAAGAAACAATCTTTTATAAATGGGACAGAATTGCACGTTTAAATATATGTATTTTATTTTTTGTTTGGTTACCATTTGTAATACATTTAGATTGTTAAAAGTTGGAAGATCATTTATCACAAAAAAACGTAAATGCGTGATTTGTTTCATTTCTCTAAATAAACGTTGCCAATTAATACATTCATGAAATCTGACTGCCAAACTAATACGTAAGTACCAAAAAAGTACAATACTATCTGTTTTCACTCTTTATGGAAGATACTTTGCCGATTTTTACTCCTACTGAGCTAGTGTATTTTAAATTGTTGATAATTATAATTTATGCACATATGATCATACATTCCCACTACATGAAAGCATACATTTATTTATATGTTGAACTATTTCCATGTCTAATATGAATATTGAATGTCTTTAGAACAATTTAACTTTATTTAAATATTCCAAATACATTCAACTGTTAGTAATAGCACACCAGTCAGTATATGCACAATGTTTCGAGAGGCTATTATTCTCCCCTCTTCTTCGGGTGTTGCTGGCCTGACCAGTGACAGTACTAGCATAGAATTCAAACCTAGACCCTTAGATTCATGAGTATTGAATTTTTAAGGTATGCTCTAACCAACTGTGCCATTCTGCCAAAGGTAACAGTCAGTAGAAATTTCATATACTTATCAATGAGGTTCCTTCTGATTTCTCCACTTTTTTCTAAGAGCAAAGTTGATTAGTGGCTTCCACACATTATGTATGTTCACACTAGGTTGACTTATGGGGTTGTCTGTCATTGTGATGTGAGCAGTTTCTTTAAATTTTCTTCTTTGTACCTTTTCTTCTCTATTCAATATTTTTGTATTTTCCCAATTATATAGTCTGCTACCTTAGACACATCTGTCTTTTCTCCTCTAATCATCAGTTTGTGTTCTTGCAAGCATTTTTCAATGGGATGATTGGTCTCACCAATATACTTTCTTCCACATTCACATGGTACTTCATCAATGCAATTTTTTCTTTTCAGCATTTCAAGTTTAGGCTTCGTAGATGTTAGATTTCTTCATAGTGTGGAAAGGCTCTGGAAAGCTAGTCTAATGTTATACTGATTGCAGATTCACAATATGTCCTTTAAACTTGGTTAACAAAAACTGACTGAAAAACAAATAGGATAATGACCATCATCAACTATTGCCCAATTCTTGCCATTGGACATATGTTATCTGTTTTTATATACATTAGTCCATGGCCTTTTCCAAAAAAGGATGACATGTAAGATGGATGGATGAAACAAGGAAGTGTGTTAGAGTGATGTGGAGAAGAGAGGCTAGAGATTAGAGATGGGTTGAACTTGAAGACCTTCATCCTGCAGTGGATCAATAATGGTTGAAAATGATGATGATGATGGTATGGCAAATGGAATCAGGACTATTCCATTATTTGAAGGCAAGGTGAGATATAACACATATATAAAATGAATTATCTAAAAGTTGATCTCTAATTCAACGGAAAGAAATTACGAGGAAGAACATTTAAAACTTCCTTACGAATTTATTAAACTGAGAGAGTGCAAACCTCTCAAGTGCTTAGCCAATCAGATCCCAAATACTGAGACAGAGAATTTAACAAGAAAAGGGTGGTTCCACTCTCTTCTTTACTTGTCTTTCTATATATCCAAGCCAGTCCAAAGTACTTAGATCTGAAAGCGTGAATCTTAAAAATCTTCACACTCAACTTACTGCATTCTAATTATAAACATACAGCGTGAAATCTTTTGATTTACTATGCAGTAGTTTTTCGATGTTATAACTTGCAGCAACGTATGTAAATAATATTTATTTTTACAAAGTGCAGACAGTAGGTTTGCACTCTCTCAGTTTAATTTCAATACCGTCTGCGCTTTGTAAAAATAAATATTATTTATATATATTGCTGCACATTATAACATTGAAAAACTACTGCGTAGTAAATCGAAAGATTTCATGCTATATGTTTATAACTAGAAATCAGTGAGTTGAGTGTGAAGATATTTAAGATTCACGCTTTCAGATCTAAGTACTTTGGACTGGCTTGGATATATAGAAAGACAAGTAAAGAAGAAAGTGGAACCACTCTTTTCTTGTTAAATTCTCTGTCTCAGTATTTGTGATCTGATTGGCTAAGTGCTTGAAAGGTTTGCACTCTCTCAGTTTAATTTCAATATCGTCTGCGCTTTGTAAAAATAAATGTAACTTATGAATTTATGTAAATAAATATATTCTGCTATTCTCTAATCAACCATTCAGCAGATGTATCTTTCCATTGTCATCTCTGGGAGTAATTTGAATAAATATTATACATTTGAATGTAGTATTTAAACCTTTATTCTATTACATTACAATTCAATGAATTGAACTCTATCTGAGTGAAATATAGATACTTACATATTAGTCAGGTGGTACAATTTTAACCTTCATTACTTATGATTATTTATAATTGCTAAACATTTGATAGTATGTTTTATTTAATTAAAAAAAGAGAATTTAATTTTCAAAGACTTAAAAAATCATTTTAATGAAGTTATAAATAATAATCCATTTTTCTGTATTGATGTCAATTTATTTACATGGCAAAAGAAGGCTATTTTTAAACATAAGGAAGTCAGTGGTAGCTAGAAGTTAATAAAGATTGTATGTATAGTAGATATAAAAATACTGTAGAGATCTTCAACAACACATCTTTAAAAGTTACATTTCTTTAATTAAATAAAACATACTATCAAATATTTGGTAATCCTGGATAATTATAATGATTTTAATGAAGATGAAAATTTCATCATCGGACTAATATATAAGTACTGAAAATGGGAGTTTATAAAGGAAAAACAATTTTAAACATCATATTTTAAAGTGAATTTCAAAATAAAAACAAATATTTTTTTTGACTACTGTAACTTTGCTAAAAAATACAATTAAATCTTTAGTGATTGAATTTCATATCATAATCCAAAAGAAATTATTAAGTCATCCTAATGCTATGAAATTCTGTTTGAAAATTTAAAATTGTATTTATAATTATTAAAATATCCAAAGTTCTTAAATCATAATTAAAAAAATAAAACATATTCAAAAAAAATATGTAAGTGCAATTGTGAAAATATTTCTTTTTAAATAGATAGTACATAAATATTTTGTAAAAACAATTGTTAATCTATAAATAAATTATGAAAATTCACATTTTTTTTATCATTGCTAATAACAGCAGCATGTAAGTTTTGTAACTATTCTCTCAAAAAATCTACCAATCTCTGCATTGAAGCAGATCTTTGGCTCACTTGAAGAAATTTTCATCTGTAAAATACTGATCTTTTCAGATTTTTTTGAGGAACTAATAAATATGCTTTAGTTCCAGTTTCTATTGTCAAAATGAATGCAAAAGTAACAAAACACTATAGGTACCTCTGGAAGAGTGAAAAAATCTGACGGACCATCAATAGCATATCCAACTAAAGGATTTTGTTTTTATCAGTCAGTGAGTTTTTAAAAATAATGAAGATAGTAAAATATTCAAATTACTAATAATCTATTAGACACAATTCAAAAATATAAGCTCTAATTCATTTTCATGATTTAAAAAAAAAAATTAAAGCTAATAATGATAAAGAACTGTTTTGTTTTTGTTTTTTTAATGAATTTTGGATAATTAGCTACAAACGAACTGAGAAGCTTATTTAAATGTTGATATATATTTTCAATCTTTTGAATTAAATTTTAAAACAAAATATCTAATAGTGGTTTCCCAATTTTTTATGTGTGCACTCCCCCTCGCTGCATCCCCTCTAAATTCAGAAATACTGTCACATTTACAATTTCATTTCAATGGACTATAAAATATACACTACACAGCACTGGTCGTTAGCAGGACTGAAAGGTGCTGAAAGCTTATGTATTGTTGGATCATTTTCTTAGAAAATGATTGCTCATGTCTTTAATAGGAATAGGGCAAAAGTTTGTAGCCATTGATGAGTAATTTTCTTTAAAAAATGATTTGAATTTATATTTTGTAAAAGTTATGTGACCCCCCTTGCAATAGTTTTGTGCCCCCCCCCAAGGTTATGTCACATAGTTTAGAGAACATGGCATTAAACCATTTATTAGCATTATGAACTTCAAGCTTTAACTTAGACCGACATATTTTTTTTTTAATAAAACATTTCTGAATATATATTACTAACATGTTTAACTTTAAATATAGGCATTATTTTCAATCAAGCATTGAATGGATAGAAAATAAACATTCATTTGTGTTAAATGTTTATTCTTATTGGAATATCATATATAAATTTACCCAAGCACATTATTATATGTTTATTCAAAAATTGAGTTCACATTAAGATGTAGCAGATAATTCTGCCTACGATTCTAATTATATAACATATCTTCCCTGGATCCTGACTGGATTGGGAGAGGAAGGGTTTTGAATCATTTTTGCATTTTATGTTGCGCTTGGGAAAAGATAAGAGGTATTTAGATATAAAGGCCATAGAGTTGACAAAGATTATGTTGTGGAAATGGGATAGAGCAGAATATGGAAAAACTTAGACTGGCGAATGTATAATAAAGTAGCTAACAGGTTTCTCTGGGCATAATTGTTGAGAGATTATTGACTTCGTTTAAGGAGAAGCTACAGTACATCACATCACATCAATGCTTTAAAACGATTTTATGTTAGATCAAATTTAGTACTGAATTCAAGTTATGTATTTAGATATTAACAGAAATCATTTTTATTTGTTTTTCAAAAAAATTAATAAAAAGAAATGATTCAAGGAAGATTTCTACTTATACATTATTGTCTAGTGAAAATAAATAATGTGGTGCAATAAACAATAAATTATAATGACGTAATTAATGATTTTGGCAGAAACCAAGGCAAGAAAAGTAACTGTTATAAAACCAGTGCATTTTATAATTCCATTAGAACAGATTTTTCTCTAAGTGGTTCATGAACTACAAAAGAAAGTTTCTGTTTTTGATAATATTGATTTCTGCCCCGATTTTGGCAAATTTTGAGGTCCACTACTAATGATATGCTGAAACATTTCATTATTCATGCTGCTAAAGTTGAGATTAAAATATAAAATTTATTAGGTTTATATTAAATAATTATTTTAACAATACATATATACATCGAGACAAGAATATCTATGACAGTATTTAAACTATCATTAGCTATGGTGGTGTTCAAATCAAGTTTTAATATGAGAGATATGTGTTAAATGATATTTTGCAATATGTAAAAAAATAAAATTAATAAAATTTGAACATGACTATATATTGACAAAGATTAAATATTATTAAAATCATAAAATTAAATGTAATATGTGGGTGGGTATCATCGTTAATTTAAATCAATGTAGCATATATATGGAGACATATTAAAATAATATTAACTATTCTTATTTTTCTGTTAATTAGTGGTACTGAGTATTTTGTGCATGCAAGCTTTCAGTTATCAATAATAATATAATAACTTGTTTTGCAGGGAATAGTATTTTCTATATTGCTACATTTATTGGTTATCTAATATTAAACTTTTATTAAAATCCTGTATCAGATATATTTTGTACTGTTAAAAAGTTATGTTTTAAAAACTGGATTAAATAATTAGAAAACTATTTGCTATGGATAATACTGAAAAGGTATCTAGAGGTAATAAAGATAGCCTATTGTAAAACCAATAGTAGCATCTTCTTACATTCATTAAAGATGGGCTTAAAGAAAATAAAAGCTAAACATCACATAATCTGGTGATCTCAAACAAGAGATATCTGAATTGTTTTTCATGAATGTTTCTCACCAGCATTAGTTTTCAAAGATTGAATTTTAATCTGAACTTTATTCAGGCACATAAATTGATATACTGACAAAATAACAGAAATAATATCTGATCGCCAAACATTACATTATATAAAATATAACAAAGTTGTTGTTGTTGTTGTTTTGTTTTTTTGCGGAAAGATTTAAAATTTACAAATTTCAAAAACATTAGTAGAGTTGAAACAATCTATTCAACTTATAATCTTTCAGATAATTTTAATTAATCATCATTGTTATAATTAAGGATACTACATATTCATCTCCCTTATCATTAAACCAATGCTCATACAATCATTTCTTGACAGTTAACAGTTTCGATTGCCCTGCAATCTTCCACAGAACTTTAATCCTCTTTAATCTTCTCCCTCCACTTCCCTTTCTCATAACTAAATCGTTTTTTTTTCTATTCAAGAAATGATTGTATGAGTATTGGTTTAATGATAAAAGAGCTAAATATATAATAAGAAGATTGATAAATAAGGCAAGGCAAAAAAAAAAAAGAAATTAAAATTGAATAATTAAAAATATTACTAATAAATTTTATATTATATACAGAAAAACGAATACTGCATGTATAATGTGTACAACTAATAGAAAATCATCATCTGTTTATATAAGCTGGTTAAAAATAAAAAAAAAACATCAACAGCATTGTAATCTATTTCAATACCACCATCCCGCCTCACTTAACTGTTTTAATTCCTATGTATCCTTCAGTTGCAACAGTCAAGAATATTAAATCCACTGCTTACTGAATGTGTAAAAACTCAAAAGCTAAACTTCCATGATTGATTCTTAGTAAAGCAAAGTAAAAAATGATCATAATTTATATCACTTAAATGATACTGTAGTTGAGTACTCAAATACTGTACGATCTCCTGAATAATTAAACATACAATTATTATTTTTCCATTTACTTAGTAAAGTAAATATGCAAAGAATGAAATCTCAGATATATTTTTACATTCTAATGGTTTTAAAGGGTATGTACGTATTTTACAGCTTATTAAATATGTAACACTAAGAATATAAACCCGTTCACAAAACAAACAATTCCGAATACATTACTAAGATAATTCACAAGCACAGATATCTAAAGAATTATTTAAATGAATTTGAAAACAATGCCCAATTTTTATTATATCAATGCCCATCTATTTTGTCAGATAAAAGATAATTATATATATATATGAGTTATTTGTTTATTTATTACTGTGATTTTAATTTGTAACAATCAAACACAGGACTAGATAAATACATAACTCATTATATATGTTTAATATTACATCTAATACTAACAAGCAATAAAAAAATTTGCAAAGGTCAATTATTAAGACAGTGAATGGAATTAAAAAAACATTAAATGAGATTTTCAGGCTCTCATTTCCAAAAAATGTCTTAAGATTTGCCTATACATATTCACTGAGCTATAAAAGTTAGAATGGATTCATCCTATCTTTCCAAAAGGCTTTATCTTATGTTTAGAAAGGAGAGTATTCTTAGTGTTCCAATGTATACAGTGCATGTGGGGTGATTCCCTAATGATTGTTACAAGAAAATTATATGAATTTCATTTTAAAAAATGAAAAATTATAAAGATACAAAATAATCATTGATTTGTTAAAGAAAAACTGTTTAATTCTTTACGCTACCATTTATCATTTATATTATCTTCCGCAATACATTTAATATATATAATATCAAATGATATAAATATAATAAACAAAATCCACTAGAATAATTCCATAAAATTAAAAATGTCTATATAAAATTAAAGATTAATTTCCTTTGCTGTAGCCAGCTTACTCAAGAAGAGATCTAATTACAGTAAAATCTATTAACGTTTTACCTTATCTTCTACTCAAGTCTTACCCTTATTTCCATTTACAGTCAAATCCCTCTATTTAAACTCAAAAACTAGTTATTAATTGATTTTTAACATCTTTTATCAATTTTTTAACAATTAAATATGGGTCTTTTGGTCATTTATAAACTTAAACAATAATTTTATGCATGCTCTAGTATATATGAATTTCTCTACATTATGCCGTATATTTAACTCTTTAAAATGATTGTTAAGGTAATGTAATCATTGAACTTAGCTTTTGTTTTTAATTCAATGTTTTTAATTTATTTAGAAATTCAGTTTCTTTGATTGGTTCAAATCTTGTAACCAATTCTTAACATACTTCTATTAACTAGATTTTCTTCAAATTTTGTGCAAGTGTTGATATTAATGATAATACAATATAACAATCTAGCCAGTTCTCCAGCCTAAAACTGATGACAGGCTGCATTTCAAACCGAGCTGAAATCACTTCAGAAAACTTTCAGCAATGAACCATAGATGGCTATATATTTTTTAAAATTATGCTTTCACACTGAATTTCAAAAAATAATTCACTGCAAAACATTTACAGTTAATTTAGAGAGAAAAAGAAAGAAATGTATGGCAAAATCCTGATTTCTTTTAATTGTTTAATATTATGAATACAAATATATTTTATATACCTGGAGTCTTCATGTAATATAGGAGATTTGGAGACAGTCTTTCAACCTCCTTTCAGTCAACCATTCTATGTAGTACAACCAATACACATGACCACCCCCATAAAACATAAATGATCTCCGATATATGTATTTCGGGGTGAACCAGCACTCATTAGTTGGTCCAGATCAGCATATCCCACATACATATATAATCAGTATGTGGTCACGTGTACTGGTTATATGAGATAGAAAGGATAGCTGAAGAGTGCTTGAAAGTCTGTATTTAATTGTGCAATTAAAACTTTCTTTTTTAAAAAGAACCGCTGTCTTCAAAAAGATAGAAATCTTGTAAACAACTTTTAATGGGAGTGAATTTTATTTCAAATATTAAAAATACACCAACATTGCTTTAATTCTGTTTTAAGTTTGAACATGAATAGATACAAAATAGTCAGTTGTCAAATATCTGAATAGTAAAAAATAAAAAATAATACATATATAAAATATTCAAAAAATTAATTTAATGAGTTATGAATGCACAAAAAAAAAAGGATTTCTTACTTTTATTCATCAAATTAAACAAAAGTGCAAGCATTTTTTATAAAATATTATAAACAAATCACTTATTTATAAGTAAGATTTAGTGGAGAAGATATAAATTAAATCTTAACATCAATAGGCTTAACGTTTTCGAGATATTTAAATAAGCCAGTGTTACGTAGCCCATTTCTTCGACCATTTCTTCGAGATCTCGAAGCAAGTATCTTTTCTATTGATAGCATGGATGTTTTCATTAATGTAGAATGCTTCTTTTATTTTTCTCTTATGATCGTTTAAAAAATATATATACTTGCTTCGAGATCTCGAAGAAATGGGCTACGTAACACTGGCTTATTTAAATATCTTTGCATATATTTTATTATACATTTTTTATGATGGCTATAATTATGGGGCATGGATCCTGGAAAACGTTAAGCCTATTGATATTAATATTTAATTTATATCTTCTCCACTAAAACTTATTTATAAATAAGTGTTTTGTTTACATAATATTCAGAAGTAAAACTATATTTATAAAATATTATATTATTGACAACATTGAAAGCAATGATTGATTGAAGTAAAGTTTGTCTGGACATATTTCTAGAAGAGATGACAATAGATGGACACTTGAAATCTTAAATTGGATTCCAAGAGTTTGTAAAAGACCTAGAAAGATATCACATGTGAGATTGATGTATGAAATAAGGAAGTAGATAGGATGACGCAGAGAAGAGAGGCTAGAAATCGGTAAAGATGATTGAACTTAAGAGATCTTCATCCTGCAGTCGATCGATAATGATTGAAAATGATGAGGATGATGTATTATAAATAATTAAAGAAAAAATATGCTGAAAAAATAATTGAAAAAATTTTACCTGATAATTTAGAAAAAAATAAAAAATGGAATGAAATGTTAAGTACAAGTAATTAATTTCTTCACTTTATTTAATTAAACATTAAACATGTGTTAAACACATTACATAAAATTTATTCCCAGCATGCAAAATGAAACCTTAGCATAACATTAAAAAGGAACTAAAAAATTTTAATATTGCAAAAGAATAAAAAAAAATAATTTAATAACGAAAAATAATAGATGAGTTTAATTAATTTAAAATTAATTATAAGATAAAAAGTAACTACAACTTTTATGCAATTTAATGATATTAAACTTTACTGATGTACAATAGGTTGAAATATTGAGGTGCTACAATCTACTGTGTTTAAAGATATAGGGGAGACGGTGGGGGGAGGGGGCTTTTGAAAAGTAACAAGAACAGCAATCTCTCTAACAATCAGTTCTTTTACCTATTCACTTTACCTCAAGTTCAATCATATAAAAAATACACACATATGTATATAAATAAAACGTTTTACAAATACTTTAACGTCTCATTTCTTATTATTTTCCAAAACAAAAAATACATTAACATTGATAATAACAAAAGATAATAGTAAAAAATTCTAAACATAAAATCAATACTATTCTATATATTTACATGAAACTAACAGCATAAGAAATGTGTAAGTGTTGGCAAACAATACTTGATGAAATGCAGCACAAAATCATAATAAAACAATTAAAACATCAAATGACCACTATTCCCTATCTTTGCACAAGATGTTAAAATGATAGCAACTTCTCCAATACAAGAGTGCCACCTAGTGCAAGCTACAATAATAAAACCTTTCTATCATCTTGTAATTATTATAGCTTACATTAGATGTCGCTATTGCATGGAGAGAATTGTTACTATCATGGTAAAACTAATGATAATAAATTCCAATCAAGTTTTTCCACATGCATAAATGAGTCAAGAAATAAAAATTTGTATTAAAAAGATGGGTAAAATCATAATATTTCATCATTTGGTTAAATGTTGACATGCAGGTACTAAAAATCTCATATGGTAACAACTTGTATATATGCTTTTAATGCAATTATAGAGTCCTGTATAGTTTAATGCAGTAGTAGTAGAATCATGTATTTGAGAGTTAAAGGTCCCTGGATCAAAGATTAACTTTGTAATTTCCATATATTCTAATATCACATGAACTAAATGGCATACCATTCACACATTATGTTACACACACTAATACATAGTATATATATATATATGATACAATTTAAGGATTATATATTTGATATCATCAAAAAAAATGAATAATTAATAAAACATAGCATGACATACAAACATCCAATAAACTTAACTTACACATTACTCACACATTGCTATAGATTCTGAAATTCTTCTACCCTCACTACTTTTATGCCATCTAGTATAAGTGTTAGTAATCAATAGATGCCAAG
Organism: Epiperipatus broadwayi; assembly: GCA_028023455.1. NCBI lineage: Eukaryota > Metazoa > Onychophora > Udeonychophora > Euonychophora > Peripatidae > Epiperipatus > Epiperipatus broadwayi. Next base: position 1,448,121 of record JAQFVV010000039.1, on the reverse strand, counting down.
TGGAAGTGCTTAATAAATTCTTTTCCAGTGATGACCAATAAGTTTTAGTTTATAGCTCTCCAAAAAGCTTCCCATATTATTGCATAATTAAAATAACAATGAAAATGTGCTGCTACTTTCTTTTGATTGAAATAGATTTCATTATTCGTAAATTATGTGGGTGACCTTAAGTTTCAATATATATTGCTAAGTGGCACTTGAACAAACAAAGCAATGAAAAAATTCATCCATAAAAAAAAATCAAATGCGCAAATAATTATTTAATATACTAAACAACTTTTCAGGCAAAACCATATAAATAATAATCCATAAAAATTCACAGTAAAAAGTACTGACATAGTTTAGGATCACACCATAAAATTTTTAAGACAGTAGCATATTATGATCATAATTTACAACATGAAATATAATGATATGTTTCAAACATTAACCCATAACAGAAAGCGCTAACATTAAATTGTGTTTTGAATTAGGCAAAACTTTTACTGAAACAATAAAAATGATTTATACTGTGTATGTTAGTGAAACCATGAGTTGTAAAAATGTTTTCAAATGGCTTCCATAAAATTCATAAAATCATGGACAATAATGGAAAACAATCTACAAAGCCATGAAGAATATCTCATTTTACACTATAATCCATGATCCAGATGTTCTAGCACCATAATTTTTTCATGAATAGCTAAAGTATGTTCAGTATTTATGCATTTTACTGTCTACGAAGCTTGGCAGCCATTTTTTAATAAATACACCTTGGTCTCTTTTTACACGGACTTATTTAACACGATTTTGAAGTTACGTGATTCGTGTTTCACCGGAAATCAAACTCCGATATTGCGCTATTACTTTAAATAATAAATTTTGCGAACTTACGTTATATTGAAAGTAATAGCACATTATTGGAATTCGACTTTCAACTTAGTAATTTCAATATTTTCACTGCTTTATAATAGTAAGATTTTATGCAATAATGAAATTAAAATCATGATTTCCACATTTTATGTATACACACATTAAATTTTACAAGATTATAATGTAAATTTGTTCAAACATTGTGCGTGTTAATTTTGCATTTTAAATCACATTCTGTTTTTGCTTTTTAAAAAAGAATGTAATCAATTGTTAATCATTAAGTGTCCACAAGTTTATTTTTTAAAGGTCAGTAATAGCAGTGGGCAAAATTAAATTTGACAATTAAAAATTAAAATCTGATTTTTAATTGTAATTAACAATTTAAAAATTACTTACGGCAACTTGAAATAATGTGATGTGAAATTTGAATTTTAAACGGAATTGAAAATTAAAAAATTAAAGTCAAAAATAAGAATTTAATTTTTAGTTGTTAGTTTTAATTAAATTTTTCACAGCAGTGGTGAATAAATGTCTTTTTATTATCATAAGTCTAAGTTCATAAACAATTAATAAAATCATCATCTCAAAGATTAATTACTAATTACGTTGTCAACAGAAAAACATTAACACAACATGAGAGTGCAAATGAACATGTGTTTCAGCAAATAGCGATATTAATTAAAGACAAAAATAAGAATTTAATTTTTAGTTGTTAGTTTTAATTAAATTTTTCCCAGCAGTGGTGAATAAATGTCTTTTTATTATCATAAGTCTAAGTTCATAAATAATTAATAAAATCATTGTCTCAAAGATTAATTACTAATTACGTTGACAACAGAAAAACATTAACACAACATGAGAGTGCAAACGAACATGTATTTCGGCAAATAGTGATAATAATTAAAACATGTATTAAAAAATGTAAATTACCGTATGGTAAATTATGCATAAAAATATATTATTTTGAATAAAATTAAATATTATAGTTAAAAAAAGTTTGTCTTGTATCAATTTTTTTCAAATTTGAAATTTTTTATTAGTCATATTTTATTTCCTTATTTTTTTTTTTTTTGTGCTAATTTTAAAGTAATTTTACATTGGTGCTTTGCTCTTACACGAATTTTGAAAAATCACAGACCGCATCCCCCCTTTTTCAATGTAAGTTACATCTATTTTTGTGCGATTTTGTTTGCGCGTGTTTTCTGAGGAACCTATCTATCTTGTAAAACGAGACCCAGGTGTATATAGTTTCAAGAGCATAGAAAATCCCCCCCCCATTTTGTATTACCAAATATGTGCATAAATTTATCATTCTGATAGCCTTTAATACTTTTTATCTCTTTTTATTTACAAAATTGAAGATAAGACTGATATAATAGTTAATTTCTATACATAGTAATTTTTTTTTTAATTAATACATGAAACATCTTTATATGCATTATTTATAAATAAAAAAAGTGAGGAAACATGATTACAGTTTTAATATATATAGACGTCAGTGTTTACACATTGTATACTCAAATACATGAAATGTCTTTATATGCATTCTTTATAAAGAAGGATGCATATTTGATTAGTTTTAATATATAGAGACATCAGTGTTTACAAGTTAAACATAAAAATACATGAAACATATTTTCTGTGCATTCTTTATAAAAAAGGGTATGTAATATTTGATTACTGTTTTAATAAATATAGACACTGATGTTTAAACATTATAATATTTATCTTTTATTTAGTATTGTTAATTATAATATTTCCATTTTATTTTATTTTTATTAATATAAAATAACATTAAAAAAATTGAAATGCTAAAGACAATGTTTCTTATCAGCACTTTTTTGGAAACATTTTTGGATGACCCTGAAATTATATATTTATATTTGAAAAATGGCTGCCAAGCTTGGTATACAGTAAAATGGACAAGTACCATATGTAGATATATTTGAAAACCAGGTACTCTTCACAAACCTGGGAGCTTAATTGTAAGTATAAAGGATTTGAACTCAGATTTTCAAGCACTCTTCAACTATTCACACTATCTCATACAACTGATACACATGACCACACCCATGTAGAAAAGATTAATAATCACCAATGTACGTATTTCATGCTAAACCAGCACTCATCAGTTGGCAATAATATTAGCATCAGCATGGGATTTGAGTCATCATCAGATTTTCAATGATATGGATGGCTGAAAAGTTGGAGGTTGCAGTGGATTGAAGCCTGTCCATTAAAGTATGAAGATTTGCTAGCTTAATATAAACTGAGCACTGATTATATATATGTGTGAGAGATGATAGTCTGGACCAACTGATGAGTGCTGGTTTAGCATGAAATACATATATTGGTGATTATTAATATTTTCTACATGTGTGTGGTCATGCGTATCAGTTGTATGAGATAGTGTGAATAGTTGAAGGGTGTTTGAAAATCTGAGTTCAAATCCTCTATACTTACATATGTAGATATGTAACTCATGCATTGAATTAGGAGTAATGCTGCAGATAATTTGAAAAAAAAACTTTGTCACTTTTTCACTGGGACATGCTATGGATATGATAGCTATTAATACTTCTATGGACGGTTCAAAAGTAATACCAAAGCAGTCATCTGTGTTGTCAAAATAGATAATTTTATTACATAGGCATATCTTTATTTATTAATATCATATGGGATATATAACATAAAGACATATGAATAAATTTCAGTTATAATACTATTTAAGCATCCATATTTCAAAGTACATTATTTAAGGAATAATCCAGATTTTTCCATACAGTCACATCACCTTGTTTTGATTAATAAAACTGAATCTGTATATGGTATATATAGTAGTTATGAAATCCAAAGCAGCTCATAAAGATTAATCATTCACACATATCTTTACACAGTATCATGATTAACCCATTTACCAAAAACTGTGATCAAAAATATAACTATTTGTGTGACAAGAATCTCAGCCTCAGGGTGGTCTTTGAGCGTTCCATCATCAGATTTTCAATTGGATGGACGGTTGGAGTGTGGAGTGGATTGAAGCCTGTTCATTAAAGTATGAAGATTGGCTATCTTAATATATATCTGAGCACTTATTGCATATATGTGTAGAGATGATAATCTGGACCAACTGATGATTGCTGGTTTAGCATGAAATACGTTTACTGGTGATTATTTATCTTTTCGACATATATGTGTTCAGGTGTATTGGTGTTGTGGGTCGAGTGGAGAAGGGTGGGTCATGTGAGGGTCTATGCTTATATACCCTATATATTATAATGATTCAAGTTATATTTTTTTATATATTTTAAAATATATAACTTGAATCATTATAATATATATACCAATATATACACAAACGGATTGTATTTTTATTAAAAACATGTATTATTTCCCCGTATTACCCCCCCCCCATAACCACCAACTTATAAATATAAATTAATTAGATGTCATCAATAAATATTTAAAAATCTATTTTTATAGAAATTAATTTACTATGTTACTTTAATTAAAATCGGTCTTATTATTTCTTATCAATATACAGACATCCTGAAACATAATGATTTTTTTAATGGCTTATTTCTTTTATATCTTTTTTAACAAAATAAATATTACATTATGCACATATTCCTTTTCAATATCTTAATTAATAAAAGAAATGATAAATAATAATTGGCCAATATAAATATATATGTTGCAGACAGATCTTTTCTACACATAAATAAATGAGAACTTGCAAAATATTTTACAAATATCAACCTATTACATGTAATTTAAAACTTTACAAAATATTTAAATGAAATGATAAATTAGACCCATTGCATTAATTATTTTTAAATAGGTTTTAGTTGTTCAATAATTAAACTTCCTTAATCATCATTTCTTAACAATTTTCTCATTTTCTATCACTCTCCTGTTTCAATTAATAGGTTTAATTATCATACAACATTTGTAAATAATTGAATTTTTACTATTCATGAGATGAGATGTAGTAATAAAATTATTTTTTTATATTTTTTTTTTTCTAATTTCTACATTTGTTTCTTATAGATCAATAAAATTATTGAAAATATTATTTTTATGAAAAACCTAAGAATATTATTCATATATATATATAAATTATTAATCAATGTCTGTATTCCAACTATAATAAAATATATATAATTATTCAAAACAATACAATAATTAATACAGTAAAACAATATTCAAAAAAAAAACAAATATATACCAATTTAATAGAAGTACTTTCAATTATCTATGTAGTTGTTGTCAACTAGATTCAAATTGTATTAGAAAAAACCGTTACAAATGTAAACAAAAAGTAATACGTCATGCATCAATTTTCCCACAATTCATTAATTTTTATATTGGCGGCCTGTCTATTTATCAACTGTTGCTTTTCACTTTTTATTAACATAGCTTCTTTAATTTTGCATTTATTATTATTTCTTTCAATACACAAAATCTTAACTTTATTAAAATCAAAATCAAAACCATAATTACATGTTACATTATGATCAAAAAATACTGATGGTGATACATCATCATTTCTAACATTCTCTTGTCTTGATTTTTGCACTCGTTTATATAACAACAAATGCTCCTTTGATCTTTTCTCCAATGTACATTGAGATTCCCCAATATATGCCTTTCCACAAACACATAGCCATTTATATATTGCACAACTTTGATTTAAAATACCACACCTATTTTATGAATTATTTATTAATCTATTTAAATTAGGAGTAGTATAAAATGCAACTCGACATATATTTTTATATATCTGTTTTATAAATTTCACTTGTTCATTACAAATAAATGGTATTGATATCCAAGTATATTTTATCTTATCAATATCTATAGCATCTAAAATATTTCTATTATTATTAAACTTAGTAACAATATTATAAATTAATTTATGATCATATCCAACATTTAACAAATCCATAATAAATACATTTATGTTACTTATTTTATCAGAACTATATTTACATAATTTATTATTCCTAAATAAAAATGATTTTAAACCAGATAATTTATGTGCTATTGGGACATTTGAATACCAAGGAATATATCCTCTTTTTTCAATATCTTTTATTACCATACAATAATCTAATTTATTTTTATTACGGGTAACTTTAATATCTAAATACTGAATTGACATTTTTTCTTCAAAAGATTTACTCCATTTTAAACCTTCTAAACTATTTAATTCATTGAATAATACATTTATAATATCTAAACTTCCACAAACAAAACCATCATCAACAAACCTGTAATAAATTTTAATACCTTGGCAATATATATTATTATTAAGAATTATATCTTCATATCTTGATACTACAAAAATGAATTGTGAGAAAATTGATGTATGATGTATTACTTTTTGTTTACATTTGTAACGTTTTTTTCTAATACAATTTGAATCTAGTTGACAATGACTACATAGATAGTTGAAAGTACTTCTATTAAATTGGTATATATTTGTTTTTTTTTAAATATTGTTTTACTGTATTAATTATTGTATTGTTTTGAATAATTATATATATATATGAAAAACAAAAAACACAAGTTAAAAACTTGCATACGCTTGTATTTATGACTACAGATGGCGTTATACCAAAAACACCTTCAAGCGTTTGTTTACATAAACGTCAGAGCGTATTTCACTATCTCTAACTTAATTTCCACCTTCATATCATGATTTCAAGCTATTTGCTATCGTCAGTGAAAGACAGGATTAAGAAACTAGATCTAAAACACAAACTCTGAGCGTTTAAGAAACAGTTTCTATTCAGCTTGCAAGCGTGAATCTTTTAGACACGTAATGTCTTCAAACTCAGCATCGCATGCCAGATAGCTACATGGGTCTGATATCAGTTCAGCATCACCACATAGTAGAAGTCTCTGCAATATATATCATTGCAAGAAAAGACCTCAAAGGTACATTTATGAAAAACAAAAAACACAAGTTAAAAACTTGCATACGCTTGTATTTATGACTACAGATGGCGTTATACCAAAAACACCATCAAGCGTTTGTTTACATAAACGTCAGAGCGTATTTCACTATCTCTAACTTAATTTCCACCTTCATATCATGATTTCAAGCTATTTGCTATCGTCAGTGAAGGACAGGATTAAGAAACTAGATCTAAAACACAAACTCTGAGCGTTTAAGAAACAGTTTCTATTCAGCTTGCGAGCGTGAATCTTTTAGACACGTAATGTCTTCAAACTCAGCATCGCATGCCAGATAGCTACATGGGTCTGATATCAGTTCAGCATCACCACATAGTAGAAGTCTCTGCAATATATATCATTGCAAGAAAAGACCTCAAAGGTACATTTATGAAAAACAAAAAACACAAGTTAAAAACTTGCATATGCTTGTATTTATGACTACAGATGGCGTTATACCAAAAACACCTTCAAGCGTTTGTTTACATAAACGTCAGAGCGTATTTCACTATCTCTAACTTAATTTCCACCTTCATATCATGATTTCAAGCTATTTGCTATCGTCAGTGAAGGACAGGATTAAGAAACTAGATCTAAAACACAAACTCTGAGCGTTTAAGAAACAGTTTCTATTCAGCTTGCGAGCATGAATCTTTTAGACACGTAATGTCTTCAAACTCAGCATCGCATGCCAGATAGCTACATGGGTCTGATATCAGTTCAGCATCACCACATAGTAGAAGTCTCTGCAATATATATCATTGCAAGAAAAGACCTCAAAGGTACATTTATGAAAAACAAAAAACACAAGTTAAAAACTTGCATACGCTTGTATTTATGACTACAGATGGCATTATACCAAAAACACCTTCAAGCGTTTGTTTACATAAACGTCAGAGCGTATTTCACTATCTCTAACTTAATTTCCACCTTCATATCATGATTTCAAGCTATTTGCTATCGTCAGTGAAGGACAGGATTAAGAAACTAGATCTAAAACACAAACTCTGAGCGTTTAAGAAACAGTTTCTATTCAGCTTGCGAGCATGAATCTTTTAGACACGTAATGACTTCAAACTCAGCATCGCATGCCAGATAGCTACATGGGTCTGCGATGCTGAGTTTGAAGACATTACGTGTCTAAAAGATTCACGCTCGCAAGCTGAATAGAAACTGTTTCTTAAACGCTCAGAGTTTGTGTTTTAGATCTAGTTTCTTAATCCTGTCCTTCACTGACGATAGCAAATAGCTTGAAATCATGATATGAAGGTGGAAATTAAGTTAGAGATAGTGAAATACGCTCTGACATTTATGTAAACAAATGCTTGAAGGTGTTTTTGGTATAACGCCATCTGTAGTCATAAATACAAGCGTATGCAAGTTTTTAACTTGTGTTTTTTGTTTTTCATAAATGTACCTTTGAGGTCTTTTCTTCCAATGATATATATTGCAGAGACTTCTACTATGTGATGATGCTGAACTGATATCAGACCCATGTAGCTATCTGGTATGCGATGCTGAGTTTGAAGACATTACGTGTCTAAAAGATTCACGCTCACAAGCTGAATAGAAACTGTTTCTTAAACGCTCAGAGTTTGTGTTTTAGATCTAGTTTCTTAATCCTATCCTTCACTGACGATAGCAAATAGCTTGAAATCATGATATGAAGGTGGAAATTAAGTTAGAGATAGTGAAATACGCTCTGACGTTTATGTAAACAAACGCTTGAAGGTGTTTTTGGTATAACGCCATCTGTAGTCATATATATATATATATTAAATACCTGAATACATTTTAATAGCCACCCCATTTCCCTTTATCATTGTTTTTTTTTTAATTTAAAAAAAGTAATTTAATTAATTTTAAAATGTGTGAATATTTTTTATATTATTATGGATTCGTTTTTATATTTTTTATTATACATCTTATTTTTTTATTCTAATTAAAAATTAATTCTTTTGTAATGAATGCTTTTTTTTTACATTAGTTTTCTTTCTTGTACAATATTTTCTCAATTGAAAGTAATTGAATTCCTTTAATTATTCAAGTATTTATAATAATTCTGTATGCATTATTTCTATGTCAGCTTTCCAATTTCTTAATTTTCTATAATATGTCAATTTAAACCACTATGACATTACATGACCAACCTTTTTTATGCTTACCAAATCTGTTAACACAGTAGCAACTTCATTCATTCAATGTTGCCATCTAGCCCAAGACATAGTAATTAATTAATGCTGGAATGTTTGTGAAGACTAAAATAATGTTCAATGGATTTTCTCAAAATATGAAAATAAAGATTGATTATGATGAGGTAGAAGAAGTTAACAGCTACAAATATCTTGGTAAGATTATTAATACAGATGGAAACATAATGGATGAAATTAATCATAGAATTAAACTTGGTTGGAGTGCTTTTGGTAGAAATAACTGGAAACTAAAAAAAATATGCTTATGTGTTTGAAAAGAAAGGTTTTTAACAACTGTGTTTTACCAGTTCTTACTTATGAATCTGAGACTTGGACACTTAATAGAAGAGCAATACAAAGACTTCAGACCACTCAAATAAGTATGATGAGATGCATATTAGGAATAACAAGAAGAGAATGAAAATGAAATATATGGGTAAGAAAACAAACATGTTATTGACCTCATTGAAAAAAATTAAAAGGCTGAAGTGGAGTTGGGCTGGACATATTGCTAGAAAAGATGATAATAGATGGACAATTGAAATTTTAAACTGGATTCCAAGAGATTGTAAAAGACCCAGAAAGAGACCACATGTGAGATGGATGGATGAAATAAGTAAGTGTGCAGGGGTGATGTGAAAAAGAGAAACTAAAGATTGAAGAAGATAGTTTGAATTTAAAGAGACCTTCATCCTGCAGTGGATTGATAATGGTTGATGATGATGATCATGATGATGATGATGATGAGAATGTTTGTGTATCAAAATTACTATCTAGTGCCTACTCATCCTACATCTCCAGATTAGCTTTTAGCTTATAATTTTTAACAGTGAGGAATTTTCAATCTAAGAGCACTGCATCTAAATCGTTTGATCTAATACAACTTTCAGTAAATCATTTTAATTAATTATAAGACTATCAGCCCTAACGGAAAACACAATAATATGTTCAATCCAAACTAATTCACTTGTAGAATTATACAGATCTAAACCTAGTACACTATCTATAAATTTTGATATCTCTGGATTTTAGTAACCATAGCCACCAACAACTGTTAGTTAGGATTGATATAAATCACTATAACATCCCATCGCCACCATTTCTTATGCTTACACAATTTTGATTCACTGACTTTCTAGCATGCATTCATTAATATGGTTTGCACTAAGTGACAATATTGTATGGAGAAAGTTGCTACCTTGTTATATCTCAATTTCCTTCATGTGTTACTTTCAATAGCAATATCTTCACTATTTATAATTTATATCCATAAAATAATTTAAGGTATGGTCTGATTCTTTGTGTAACTGAAATGTGGCTCAGCCTATTTATATTGAATATCAAAAAATAGTGATCTACATATGTTTTATAAAATTTAGGATTATGTTTGAATTTATATAAAAATTAATTTTAAAATTACTATGTATATTCTACCAAAAAATACAGAACATGAATTCAAGCCCTGTAAATATTACCTCATTAAAAATAAATAAGACATTTTCTTTGTAAGAGAAGACACTTTTAGATAAAACTTTCACAAATGTTATTTAAGTTAGGTAATTAAAGATATAAAAAATTATGTAAGGTTCCATTATTATTGTAATAAAAAATAAATAATGTACTCGGGGTTATTAACCTCTTAACTGAAAAAATATATATATAACATTTTTTTTATTAAAATATTTCTCTTTTCTTTTTGATTTTATCTTGAATCTCTCTTTTAGAAAAATTTCAAAATAAACAAGCACATTTAATTAAAATACAAATATTTCTGATATATTAGCTTGTTTTTGCTTGAAGAGTTTAGCTTGAAGGGTTGTGATGATGATATTAGATATGGTAATGCCTTGGATTATTTCCATCATCTATCAGTAAATGTTGAATGGATAGAAAATTTTAAACTTTATTTAAACTTTTCCTATGCAAATAATGTTAGTAATAACACAGAAATACATAACACAGGTTAATAATGACACAATATTTCGAGTAGCATTATTCTCCACTCTTCTTCAGGTATTGCTGGCCTGACCAGTGACAGTATTAGCATAGGAGTTGGAATTTCACACCTTTAGATTCTTGAATATCAAATTTAAAACAAACTCTCTAACTGAGCTATTCTGCAAATATATACCTCAATTGGTTAGTGGTCACCTTAAATTTGATATTCAAGAATCTAACGGTGCAAGTTCAATCCTTACACTAAAACTGTCACTGGTCAGGACAGCAATGCCTGAAGAAGAGTTAAAAATAATACTTCTCAAAACATGTCAATACTAACCTGTTGTTTATTTGTGTGTTATTACTAACAAATTGTTTGTATTTCATAAGTTTAAATAAACTTTAAAATTTTCTATACATTCAACATATAATCACATTAGCTTGTTTATTTTTATTTTTTTGAAGGAAAGATGCTGTTATTAAAAAGAGAAAAAAAAAAAAAAAGATAAAAAGTTATGGTAAATTTTGTTATTGCTGTTAACTGTTTTTATCTGTTTATGTAGGATCAGTTTCATTTTTTCTTTCTCACATTTTTCTATCTTGATAAGGTCTGAGCTGAGATACTGGTTTTATTTAATCCTTTATATGATACATTTTATCAAAAACCTTGAAATTAATTTTAGTAGTCAAGTAGATAAAAGTTTGAAATAATGTTACTCGTCAATTACATTTTAGAAAGTGCTTCTATTCAAAAATTATAAACCCTCAATAAACAGAACTGTTTTAATTTAGCTTCTAAAAATTGATTTATTTCACATTCAAATTTATATTGTTGCACCTTAGCCATTTCACAGTCCCAATAGTATGGAGAGTGGTTGATGTGCTGGCCGGGGACTTTCAAAGTGTTCCCAACCTGTATCCAATTGCTCTTGTACCATACATAAAAAAAATCCACCAATCTATCCAGTTTATCTAACATCAGACCTATTTCAATGTCCCCACTAATGATCAAGTCAATTGAATCATTGGTTAAGGATAGAATCCAGCAGCAGTTACTCACAAGGATCTCTGCACACCAGTTTGCTCACAAAGGTTCATCCACCATTGAGGCAGTGCGGCACTTCATGCTTCCGGTGGAGCACGTAAGATCTCATAGAAAATCAGGACCTGTTGCTGTTCAGAAAGACTTTGCCACTGCCTTTGCCTCCTTGATGCCAGCAAAACTGCTATCCTTGCTAAGGCACTATGGAGTACCTATTGTCTATGTTGGAATCATTGCTAACTTATTACTGAATCGGCCAATTCACACATCTCTTGATGGCTCCCTGGCCCCTAGTTTCAGACTACATCTATCAATCCCCCAGGGGTCCCCGCTAAGCACCCTGTGTTTCATTACATACCTGAATCCTCTACAAGATGTGGAAAAACCTGCCAGGTGTCTTTGTGCCGGCACTAAAGGAGGAGCTCCATCACATTTTGTATGTGGATGATGTTACCATCTTCCTCCCTTCTGAGAAATACCTGCCAAGGCTATACCAACTGCTGGACAGGTATGCTGGCAAATTCAATCTGGCCATCAACCCAGACAAATCTGTGGTCTGGAAAATAAGTAGGGGTGTTATAGTACCATCAAGATATATGGGAAATCCACAGAAATCCCTTGGGTTCCTGATGACCCTCTCCAAAGCAGCAATGAGGAGGGTCATCCAGCAGGCTCTTTTGAACAAAACCAAGAAGGTAACAAACTCCCTCTCAATGATCTCCCTCTCATTCCCAGGCAAGGTGGCACTGTTAAACATGATGGTGTTTCCACATATAAATTACTACTTGCCCATCTTCAAACTGACCAAGGGATTTCAGGACACTATAAATTCAGCCTGCACCAAGATGATGTGGAAGAGGAAAACTGTATCTATCAGTCTGGACAAGGTGCAGAGACCATGGGACCTGAATGGACTTGGTCTCCATGCTGTCAAGGTGTTTTTTTCAAAGAGCACTTTCATTGCTCAGAGAAATCTACAATAAAAAAGAACAGGATCAGAGTGAAGACTCTGTGGAGCCCACAGATACACCATCACCCATACCCAGTAAATGGGTCAAAGAGCTACAAGATCAATTGGGGACTCTATTTTCAGTCACTGAGCAAATAGAGAAAACAAAGCAATCATACTGGGAAGTGTATAAGCTCCTATTCCCAAATCAAAACCCAATATCTACCCAATTAAGAATGTCAGTGAAGCAAATGCTCAGGAATTCAAGATACTGGTGGATAGGACCAAAGCTGGTTGATTTTATAATTAAGTTTAACTTGTCCTCTTTGAGGATTTTATCAAATAATCCCCATATGTAAACTTTGTAATACACATGAAGAAATGCTGGAGCACATCTTCTATGCTTGCTCATATTTGAGATACCCTAGAAACAAAATTATCACAAGCATTTCCTATGGCTGTGGGAATGTCCTGTCAATTGATCGAGCAATGAAAGAAGGAAAGTATGCAACTATCAGGCTAGCATGTCTACTACATGCCTTATGGATCACTGGGTGCCAACATATCTTCAGACAAGGACATAGTAATCCTAATAAACATGAAAAACTGAGATCGCCTCCTTGTGCCAGAGCATCTCTTTGTGAACACATGGGTGCAGATTACCATATCCGATGATGAGACCACATCTCAGACTACTGCACTAAATAATATGATGACAATGCCACACAGATTGGTTGCAAAGCTTTGAACTTCTACATAAAACTATTGTAATCAGCAAAATGTAGCTACCTGATACTGTAATTTTTTTCTTAATAAAAAAAAAAAAAAAATTGGTAAAATGTAAGGAAAAATTAAAAATAATATTAATAATTGAGGAAAAATATCAGAAAAACATTTGAAAAATAGCCAGTGATAAAACAAAAGAATTATGTTTCAACCAATCATTACATGATAACACTGGCGATTCTTTTTTTTTTACTTTGAAATTGCAATCTCTATTCATAGCGATCACTTGTCTTGTATAGCATTCAAAAGCTATGCTCTTTCCCTTGAAAAAATCAAATCAAAGTTTATATTTAAATAAAGGAATGTAAAAACCTAATTATCAATGTAAAAAATTACGAGAAATATATTTTATTTACATTCTAAATATATTGCAAAAGCATAAAACATTCATAAAACATTTTGGTTTGATTTCTGAATTTGACAGTAAGCCATGCCTAGCAGATAATAACCGAAGCTCAAAAGGCTGACTATGTAACAAGAGACAGCAATAAAAAACTTTTTTTTTTTCAAAAATTAGTGCCAAATGCAGATTTTTTTTGGAATTAAAATTTTAAATGCATGACTTTCTACAAAATATGGATAAAATGACAATTTTGCAGCCAAAATTGGTCAAGAGACAGTGCATGCATGATTGATACTTGAATTAACCCATTAAAAGAATAAAAATATAAATATTAAATATCCCTCTGAAAACTTTGGTAACCGTTTTTTTTTTCACACATATGTGCTAGTGGTTTTGTTCCATATGCAATATGGTGTAAAAGATACATATGTTTACAATAACAACCCAAGAATATAACCAAATGCATTTAGAAATAAGATTGAAATAATAAGAGAAAGGGATAAAAAAATTGCTGAATATAAAAACCAGGTCAATTTTCTCTATATTCAAAACTATAACATAACAGACTTGCATCATTTAAAAATTAAAAAAAAAATGTATATATGTAATTGTACTCTACCTTGTGCATATAATTCTGATTCCTATGAAATAATTTAATATTTTTGATGTTTTTAATTATTTTTTTTTAACATTGGATATTATATGTGGTCAAATGAAAAAAATATAAGCAAATGTAATCAATTTTTTTTTTGTCAAAGACTGAATAAAGTACCTTTGAAAAAATAAACTTTATACCATGTAATAATTTAAAAAATTATTTATGCAGTAAGTTATTTTTCAACCATTCGTGATAATCTCTAGTGAATAAGAATCTAGTTGCTCTACAAAAAAAGGAAATTTACCTCAATCTTAATAATAAAAGATTAAATTATTTTTTTAAGTGCCAATTGCAAAGATTTATATCCAAAAATATGAATCTACCAAATAAATCATATGGACACTGATTGTTACCTTGCCTAAAAGAGATTTTAAAATAACCACTAAAGGAGAAAAGGAAAGAGAATGAAAGATAGTTGTTAAAATAAATGCCACAATATTCACTACTATGACAAATACCTCACTATATATCTATTTGAATGAAAGTTAAATTAGAAAACTATAGATCGATAAAAGTATAAAGAAAACTTTTAATGGCACTCATAACACTATCTTCAAAATGGCCAACAACAGGAGCCTATGTGCAATACCTATAGACAGAAAAGAATATCAAATCCCAAACTATTATGATTATTTGCTAAATTACAGTTTAACATATTGTGCAAATAAAATATGAACCGATATAAGTAGAATGTTTCTATTTATTTTTGTCAGTTGAGCTCAATATAAAAAGGTGACATTTTCTATTTTTTTTCTTCATATATCTTCAAATTAATAATTTTTAATGTATATTTTTAATTCTCATTGAGTAATTTTTGTTCGTATGTACATTTTCTTCTGTATGTGGTGTTTTATATATTTTACATGTCAGACAATGGATAAATCACTTGAATTACACTTATTAAGGTTGAAATTTTTTGGCAGTAATTTATCCATTGTCTATTTAAGAAAATGATTGCTTATTTATTTGTTAAGTAGGTGATATGTAAACTGCTTTTGTACACAATTTTTTTTTGCTTTATTTTATTAACTTTTATTGAAACTTAATATTATGTATTTCTTTCTTCTTTGTTCTATGTGGCATTCCAAAAAGTAGATATAAATATACAATAATCAGACATAAATTTAAGATATGTGTTATTTCTAATACTAGTTATACGTAAAAAAATAATAACTAGCATTATGGGTGATAATGAATATAAACAGGGTTTGATTCATTATACAATTTGAATGCAATAATACTTTTATGGCTGGTGCTCATTAATTCACAAATCCTTCATCATCATGCTATCCACAAACTAAATACCGGAGAAATTATATTAAGAAATAGGATTGGCCAATTATATATATATATATATATATATATATATATATATATATATGGCCATATATATATATATATATATATATATATATATATATATATTGATAATATGTGGCTAAGTTAATAATATTACAGATTACTGATTTGCTATACCTGATTCCATTATATTTATAACCTGGAACTTCAGATAGTAAAGCTCATATGCAAATACAAATTCTGAATGTGGCTCGATCATGTCATCATATATATGTAAAGGCCCTGTCAGTTACATTTGCATTCAAGTTTGGCCAGATTAAATCATCATGGTACCTGGCCCATTATAATATAAATATATACATCAATGGATTATTTATAGATTATATACAAAGTCCAATTTACTTATATATATATATTTAGGCAACCACTCAAACTATTGGCCATACTTAAAACTTTTCATATGTTTAAAACGTCACTTTTATATTTAAAAATAAGATTTTAACAACATAAAGTAAGAATCAAAAAAATTAATATTTATATTCATATTGCTATTTTTAACTTAACATATATTTTTATTGCTGATTTTATTATTAACTAGAATTTATATTAATGTACATAATTTTAATATCTAATTTAATGAAAAATATATTTTTACATTTATTAATATTTATAAAAATCACTTAATTCTGATCTAAATTCATAGGAAATATATTTTTATATGTATTAATATTTACAAAGTCATTTAATTTTGATATAAATTCATAAGAATTATTAACTGAATTTATATTATTTTCTATTTCATTTTTTTTCATGTTTTAATAAAATAATTTTGAAGCATTTTAAAAGTTATGTATTTTTCATATTCTATAAATTATAATAACATTTTGCATTTATTCTTTTTGTGTCATGTGACCATTTCAGTGCACTGTCAGAATGTCAGATTGTGGAGCATAAGATCCTTGAATTAATTCCGGTACCTAGAACATTCAGACGCAAACTTCTTATGAACACCTGAGTAATAAAAATCAATTATTTTTAGTGCTGCAGGATTTAGTGCAGTGGTAGTGTACCAGATTCTAGAGCATAAGATCCCCGAATCAATTCCAGGTCTGGAACCTCCAGACTAAAACGTCTTACAAATTCCTGAGCAATAAAAGTCACTTAATTATTTTTAGTGTTGTAAGATTTAGTGCAGTGATAGTGTATCAGACTCTGGAGCATAATGTCCTCAAATTAATTCCAGTTCTGGAGCTTCTAGACTCAACCTTCTTCTGAACTGCTGAGCAATAAGTCACTTAATTATTTTTTTAGTGCTGCAAGATTTACTGCAGTGGTAGCATATCAGACTCTGGAGCATAAGATCCTTGAATTAAGTCCAGTTCTGGAACTTCCAGACTCAAACTTCTTATGAACTCCTGAGCAATGAAAGTCAATTATTTTTAGCGCTGCAAGATTGGGTGCAGTGGTAGTGTACCAGACTTTGGAGCATAAAGTCCTTGAATTAATTCCAGTTCTGGAACTTCTAGACTCAACCTTCTTCTGAACTGCTGAGCAATAAGTCAATTATTTTTTCTAGTGCTGCAAGATTTAGTGCAGTGGTAGTGTACCAGACTCTGGAGCATAAGATCCTCAAATGAATTCCAGTTCTGGAACTTCCAGACTCAAACTTCTTATGAACTCCTGAGCCATGAAAGTCAATTATTTTTAGTGCTGCAGGATTTAGTGCAGTGGTAGTGTACCAGACTCTGGAGCATAAGATCCTCAAATGAATTCCAGTTCTGGAACTTCCGGACTCAAACTTCTTATGAACTCCTGAGCAATAAAAATCACTTAATTATTTTTTAGTGTTGCAAGATTTAGTGCAGTGGTAGTTTACCAATCTCTGGAGCATACGATCCTTGAATTAATTCCAGTTCTGGAACTTCCAGACTCAAACTTCTTATGAACTCCTGAGAAATAGAAGTCAATTATTTTTAGTGGCTGCAAAATTTGGTGCAGTGGTAGTGTATCAGACTCTGGAGCATACGATCCTCAAATTAATTCCAGTTCTGGAACTTCCAGACTCAAACTCCTTATGAACTCCTGAGCAATAAAAGTCACTTAATTATTTTTAGTGGCTGCAAGATTTTGTGCAGCAAGAGAGTATCAGATTCTGAAATGTCAGATCCTTGAATTGATTTCAATTATGGCACTTCCAATTCTTATGAAGTTGTGAGCAATAAAATCACATGGTTATGTTTTACTGCCTCATATTGCACCCATTTCTATTATTTTTCATATATAAATTTAGTTGCAATAATCCTGTATTTATCATAATAAAACATTTATCACTTACTAATTGTTTGACTGACATAATGATATAAATCTCTAACATAATCATACTTTAGTTGTTTTTATCTTCCTTCAAATATATTAAGATTTCTAAATTTCCTTCATTATTTACATATCCTCATTAAATCAATATTTATGCTTACAATTATTAATTACAAAAATATAAACAGAACTAAACACACAAATAAACAATAATCAAAATTAAATGCAATTTATTAGCAGTTTATACAATGCAATTTATAAGTGCATATCGCTTTAAAAAAGATTAATTAAATTTTAGAAAATGACAAAACGTAGCCAAAAAACTCAATAATCAGAATGGCAACTTTTTTGCATTCCACTTCCCAACATGTAGTCTTTGCTAAGTCCATCTAAAATGACCAGATATTAGTTGACTCACCAATAATATTTTGTTGCTAACACTTTGAGGATAAACATTGACCACATGTTGATTTACTTTTATACAGATGAAAATCAGTAGCCCTTACACAATTCATTTTTTTTAAACTCCACTTTTTTCAAAAAAAAAAATACGATAAGGAAAGTCTACTCTTTGAATATGTTTTTGCTATATCATAAAGCTAGAAGTTAATACAGCAACTTTTGGATCTATTAAACCATAGAGAAGTAGTGTTAAACTTTTGTTACTTTAATAAATCACATCATTTAATGTGCCGATGAGAAAAATATCAATATCCATCCGCTATTCACCAAAGTCTTAACAATCCACGTCGATCAGATGCATCAAGATTCATAGACTGAAAATAAAATTTAACAAAAGCATACCTACAGTGATCCAATCTTCTCTACCCACAAGGAACATGTTTAATTCTTTAAAAGCTCAGTGACATTATCTTATATGTTTTCTTGAAGGTTTGTGATGATGGTGTTCTAGCTGTATTTTTATATTGGACTATTTCCATCATCTAATATGTGTGTTGAATGTCTTTAGAAAAGTTTAATTTTATTTAAATATTCCAAATACATTCAACTATTAGTAATATCACAGCAAATATGTTAGTATATGCACCAACTGTTAGTAATATCACAGCAAACAGGTTAGTATATGCACAACATTTTAAGAGGTATTTTTCTCCCCTCTTCTTCAGATGTTGCTGGCCTGACCAGTGACAGTACTAGCATGGGATTCAAACCTGGATCCTTAGATTCTTGATTATTGAATTTTAAGGTAATGCTCTAACCAACTGAGCCATTCTACCAAGGGCAACAATGACAGTACTAGCATGGGATTCAAACCTGGATCCTTAGATTCTTGATTATTGAATTTTAAGGTAATGCTCTAACCAACTGAGCCATTCTACCAAGGGCAACAATATGTAGTAATTTCATATACTTATCTCTGAGGTTCCTCCTGATTTCTCCATTTTTTCCTAAAAGCAAAGTGGATTAGTGGTTTCCATACATTATGTATAGTAACACTATGTATTTCTAATTATTTCTTCTTTAAGATTTGTTGACTCATCATTATTGACAATCGTTACCAATCCACTGCAGGATGAAGATCTCTCCAAGTTTAATCCCATTTCTCTGATTTCTAGTGTCTCTTCTTCACATCAAATCAATAAACTTCCTTATTTCATAGATCCATCTCACAGTGGTTTTTTCTAGATCTTTTACAACCTCTTGAAATCCAGTTTAAGATTTCAATTGTCCATCTATTATTGTTTCTTCTAACAGTATGTCCAGCTCAGCTCTGTTCCAATCTCTTAAATCTTTCAATGTTGTCACTAATATCTGTATGTTCTTTCACTCATATATTTCATTTTCAATCCCTTCTCCTAACATAAATCTCTCCATAATTCATTAAGTAGTCTGAAGTCTCTGTTTTGTTTTTCCATTAAGTGTCCAAGTTTCAAATCCATACGTAAGAACTGATAAAACACATTTACTAAAAGCGTACATATGATTAAAATAAGTGAATGTTTTTATTTCAAGAATTTTCAAGAAGTTACTAAAAGTAACAGAAATAGGCGGTGAACACCAGAGTCTGAGACTCCACCAATACATATGTGTTATAGAAACATACATTGAATGATTGTTGAAACTTAAAATTTTTATAATTAATGTGATATTTATAAAAGAAATTGTGTCTTCAATGTACTGTTTAGATTTTTTTTTTTTTTAAATCAATAATCAAATTCAGTAAATACTATCGGCAAATAAAAAATAAATAATTGGAAGAAAGACATCTGATTAGTCGTGAGTGAACCGGGAGATTTGATAATAATATGCTCATAAGCAATTTAAATCTTCAAATAGAATAAACAAGAGACGGCAATTCTAATCCTCCCAATAGATCGTCTAGTCACAGCATTAACAGGCATGATAAAAATGGAGCAACTCAATTAAAAACAGCTATCTACTTCAAACTTAACCATAAAAAGTGATTTTAAAACAGGATTTTTTTATTTTTTTTCTGAAAAAATAAAAAAGGAATGGCGGCCATCTTGTAAAGTTGTATTTTTTTTTTAATAACATATTTTATTCTTTCAACCAACTTTGATCTAAATGAATGTTTATTTTGTTATAATATATATCTATTTACGCATGTATCTGTTTTACATATATATTTATTTTAACAACCCTATCTAAAATACGCGCGAAACGATTGCGTCGTAGGGAATATGTAAAAACCTACTTTTAATTTAAAAATGTAAAAAAAAAAAAAATTGTTTATTTTCGTAAAGTTAATTATTCAACACTAGAAAAGACCTTAGAGAATTTTTCGTGAATCTGATGTTAGTTAAATATTCAAAGAATACAAAAATCCAAAAAAATAAATGTTCATTTATGACAAATATGTTAAGACTAAAAGATAGGTAGTTTGAAAACTTTTAAATGCTAAGACATACTTCTTCTTTTATTTCTTATCTTTAATCCTAATTTTTTTTTAAAAATCTAACTAAGCAGATAATTTTGAATGAAAATGAACTATAAAATTCAGCCTAGTAATTAAGCATGCAAAAATCATGACCCGAGATTTAAATCAAAGGTTAAAGTTGGGATTTTTCAATTTCATCAAGAAAAACTTACAAAATCTTTTACCATATAGTTTACCGAATTGCATGTCGGCTATCCATTAAATTATGGATGGCTAAACGGAAATCAAATAATTATTAAGTAACGCAGCTATCGGCAATCTACGTTCCACAGACAACAGAGTTATACGCAAAAATGTTGGGAGACTCAACATTTCTGACGTTCGAAAATTAATAATGGTACTGTGGTATTAGAGCTGCGACATGAAGAATTATAATCGTTTAATCATTAAATTAATTAGGTTATTAAATCAAAAACATATTTTAAAATCTACATTAAAAAAAAAAAACAATTTAACAAAAAAATATATATATATACGAAAAGCATTAATGTGAAGAATAGTTAAAATGCGCGTTTAAATCAAACTGGGTGTGTGCTTGCACGTGCGTATTCTGCATAATCTATTTTAATAGATTGTACAGGCTTACACTTGCATTTATATATGTAATATATGCGGGATTCAAACTCAGACTTATACACGACCTACAACTCTCAGTGCCACCTTATATTGCTGACTCACTGATCATACACACATGTTGAAAAGATAAATAATCACCAATAAACGTATTTCGTGCTAAACCAGCACTCATTAATGTATGAAGATTGGTTATCTTAATATAAAACTGAGTACTAATTGTATATATGGGTGGAGATAGTAATCTGAACCAACTGATGAGTGCTGGTTTAGCACGAAATAAGTATATCGGTGATTATTTATCTTTTCAACATGTGTGTGATCAGGTGAGTCAGCAATATAAGATGGCACTGAGAGTTGTAGGTCGTGTGAAAGTCTGAGTTCGAATCCCGCGTATATTACATATATAAATGCAGGTGTAATCTTGTACAATGTATTAAAATAGATCATGTAGAATATGCACGTGCAAACAGACCCTCAATTTGATTTAAACACGCATTTTAACTATTCTTCACATTGGTGCTTTTCGTATTTTTTTTTTTTTTGTTAAATTGCTGTTGTTTTTTAATGTAGATTTTAAAATATGTTTTTGATTTAATAACTTAATTAATTTAATGATTAAACGATTACAATTCTTTTAATGATTAAACGATTATAATTCTTCATGTCGCAGCTCTAATACCACAGTACATTCTCAAAAACAGGAAAGCAAATAAATTGATTTCTAGTTGTACTATATTTATCTATACTACTAATATTTTGTTGTAATAATTATATATTGGAACATCTATTATTAACTGTTAGATGTTTTTGGAAAAATTCAAACCTTATTTAAACTTTTCAAATACATTCAATTGTTAGTAATAGCAACAGAATAATATATGATACAATATTTCGAGTGACATTGTACTCCTCTCTACTTCGGGTGTTGCTGGCCCATCCAGTGACAGTACTAGCAAGGCAATTGATCCAAGAACCTTTAGATTCATGAATACTGAATTTAAGGCAATGCTTTAACGAACTTGTCTATTCTATCAAAGGCAACACTTTATGGAAACTTCATATACTTTCTCTATGGTAGTCTCTTACTACTGACTATTGTCTTTGTCAGATTAGCCTAGTGGATAAGAGTGTTCTATTATTCATTAATCTAATCTTTGCCAGTACTATCATTGGTAAACCAGCACTACTTGAAAAAAAGAGAACAACCATAGCTTTGAATGTTGTGTTTTATACTAATCTGTTGTTATTATTAATAGCTCAAAGTATTTGAAAAGTTTAAATAAAGTTTGATTTTTTTTAATAACATTTAACGACTAATATTAGATTTTAAGCCAATAAACATCACATGACCACCACTTCTTATGCTTGTGTATAACTGTTGTTAAAACAGTCAAAACTCTTTATACATATTGCCACACACACCAAGCTAGAGTAATCAATGGATGCCAGAAGGCATGTGCATAAAATCCCCATCTAATGCCTACTCATCCAATATCCCCAGACTAGTTTCTGGCTTGTAGTCTTCATCAGTGAGGAGCCTTCTGGCATCCATTGATTACTCTAGCTTGGTGTGTGTGTGGCAATACGTATAGAAAGTTTTGCCTGTTTTAATATTAGATTATGGAAGTAGTCCAACAAAATTACAACAACAATACCATGATCATAAATTTTTAGACAGACATTGGTATATTTTGTCTTGCATTGTAACGTGCTCCTAATAAATTACATGTTTTTCATGCAAGTGTTTGGCATATTCCCAATAATAAAAGATAGAACATGTACATCATGGCCTATGTCATAGACATAGCAATGTAATAATTTATTGTTGTTAGTAACATTAACATTACATGAAGAATATAAACTATTATAACAATAAATATTTTAATTAATAGTTGTTTTTATCCAAGAAGAAAACAAATAATAAGGAACCTAAGAATTTTCAAGATGCATATGGCATATGGAATAGGGAAGCCTGTTGGTAAAATTATCATTGGATACACACGAAAAGTGGAACAAGTTGAATTTATAAATTTGCATTCCATGTTGATATCAAGCATTTGAATGCAATGAAAATAAATTTGTCACTACAAAAAAAAAAAAAAAATGAGATTAGTAACAAAAAAGTATGTCCACTGAACTATATGAGATAAAAGACAACATTGTGAAAGTATATAAATTGGAATTAATGATCAATAATTTGGTATTTCATTCTTTAAACTTTTTTGGTACCATTCCCAACCCCTCATGAGTAAAACAAACATTAAGTGGTCAGCATACAAATTGCACTATGTGGCCCACTTGAAAACAAGTTTGCAAAATTTACAAATAGTGGGTTGAATTACCAAATTAATCCATATTGACCATATATGCATTGAAGCAATAATTGCAAATTATATCTCCTTAGCTGCTTGTGTCATACAACAAAGGTTTTGAATATGTGATCGCATTTATCTTAAGAGTGATATTTGGCTATTAACAATAAAGTTGTACTAATTATTAAATTTTAAAAATATATTTGCACCATTGATGAAAATTACATGTAATAACCAATATGCATATATGTAGTTATTTAATCATAAGAATAATAATTGATATGTAAGAGGAACAACAAAATTTGTTTGAGACTTTAAGTACTTAGATATTTTAATAATTATTAAAAAGAAAACATTCCACAAAGAAAAGACAATAAGCTGTCATGTAATTTTTTAAAAAAAAAAACTCTTCTTCCATCTATGATAGATGTAAATCAATTAAGTACTTCAGAAGTCTAAACTTATAAATAATCAGGCATAACCTGGAATAGATCTAAAACTGCAACAACAAATATTTTGAGTTAGTAAATAGGATCTATTCATAACCCTTTGCAAAAGATGGAATTACTCAATAAACGAGGCAAATGTCAGGGAGTAAGATTTTTTTTTCAGTCTTCCGGTGCTGCTTAATAGCTAGGTTATACCTCATTAGAATACTTATTAAATATTTTGAATACAATTATAGGTTACAAGAAAATGTCATAAGTAACAAAAATTCCCCAACAAATTTGTTTTCTTTAATTTAGTTAATCTATAGCATATCAAAGCACTTTCTAATAATTGTTTGGTAAATTGATATTTAACTTCTAAGAAAGAGGAAGATGCATTTTTTAAAAAAATTACTAAAACCATTATTAATTAGTCCTTGGCAGACAAAAGTTGGAAAATTATGACTTTCCATCTTTACCCATAAACATATACTTTATAGATATCCAACAACGTATTGACTTCAACCATCTATATGATTCAAAGAATATATAATGGATTTTTTTAATGTTATTGAAAAGAAAAAAAAATATATTCAGTTAAGATAATGATATTAGGAAATAAAATTTTAAAAAAATTGTAATAATAACATATTCAGACCAGATTTAAAATATTTGGGGAAAAAAAAGAAGGATATCAATGGCATCACTTGCAGACTTCGACAATATTTTGAAATATCAAATTCTATTTCTCTTGCTTCAGTTCTGCCACCTAGTGGAAGTCTGAAAAACCAATAAATATCAGCTGATAGTGCTTGTTCAATTCCTATCTAGTAATATACTATCTATATCTCATAATAAGCTTATTATTTATGGTCTTCATTAGTGAAGAGTTTTAGATCAGAATCTACTGCACCTAGATTTCTTGGGTTGAATGCAAAATGGCTTGATACAAAAAAACCCGAGATTTTTTGAATTTTACTGTTACCGATTTAATAGTAAAAAAAAGCAATGATGACTTATGGATAAAAGATGCATTAAATTTAAGGAAAAAACAAGAATGGATATAATTTACAAAGAACTACCCTCTGGTATCGATTACTCAGACTGAAACTAGGTGGCAGAACAGTAGTAGGAGAAATAGAAGAAAATACAAACAAAACATTAATTCAAATATAAAAGTTGGAGAAAATACTTACAGTATATCTAGTGACTTTATGATCATAGTATATTCTATACAATATGGAATCAGCTAATATTTGAATTACATCTAGAGATATATTAAGCCATTCCTTACAAAGAAAAACTTCAAACAGATGATAATTCAGAACATTAAAACACCTTTGTAATTTTCAAAATAATATTAATACCAATGTGTAAGTTGCATAAATATCAACATTTTATTATCTTTGAAAATTAATCTTTGTTGAAAAAAAAAATTGCACTAAGGTATGAGCCCAGTCTCCCAAAATATTAAAAAAAATCTCAAGCATCTATAAGATATGCATACAAAAAAATGAAAAAACTAAAACAACATCAGCAAATAGCTTCCACAAAGTATTGCATTCCATTGTGCAGTTCTTTTGCTGGTGACAGTACCACTTACATCACAACATTCACCCAGGAAATAATGACCCTAAAGTCAAGCTTACAACAAATGTTCTGTTTGTGAAGATTGTTTACAAAGATCAGAATGTGTTTGGATGTGGGTAAGTAAATAAAGTAATTGGATCAACTATGGAATTTTAATAACTGGATATAATCCTTAAACTTATCTATAAATTCCTCTCTGCAGGCATTGATTTCTGATTCCAGTTAGCACATTCTAGTAAGTTTCCTTGTGAATTCAGACATCAGCATTGGGTGAAATATTAAACAGTATAGCATTTTGGGTACATAGTCTTGAACTAAATTCCAACATAGCAAGATGAATCATTTTAGACTGATAACTCATCTCACAAATAACTTCTCACTATCATAGTATATTGATAGCTAGTTTTATTTCTGTGTTAAAAGGATGTTGCCAATATTTAATCCAATCCACCTGAGCACACTTGCCGAAATCCAAAAATAAGTAAAAGTATCAAACTGTTTATACAATACAATCTTCTATAATCATGAAAATTAATATTCTTTAAAATGTTTTTTTTTCCCATAATATGATTGAATTAAAAATATTGAGAAAGTGACCATCCAATAATTATATCTATAAAAAGGATTAAATTTTTAAAGAATTGTTTAAATCAGGGGTTGGAAAATAGCGGCCCACCAAGACAATCAGAAAAATCTGCCTAGAACCGAGCTTTCCTTACCATACACGACCAAAGATTCATCTCATATTTTCCACTATGATGGCCACATCAATACACATGAGCAATGTAGATACACTGTGCAGTGCTTTTCCAGTTTATCTGGTTAATTTCTATTTTGTCTTGCATTAGCAAATATATACATTGCCAACTTTAGTGAATCCATGAACCCTCCAACAAAATGTAAAATCAGTGATGAATGTCATGTGTTTAATGAAGAATGGCCAAACAAATATTTCTTTGGTAATGCAGGGAATAAAGCAGGGTGTTTATTGTGACATGAAAAAAAGGTATGGCTCTTCGTTAACCTTCGCTTCCACAAAGTGGCCCTCCACCAACCTCTGCGATCCCAGAGCCAAAATAATTGCCCACCCCTGATTTAAATTATGTATAAGAATATCACAGACAAATTCTAATGTAAAGCAGATTAATTAATGTCAATTAAATACTCTATTATCTTAATCAAAACAATTACATCATTTATGATGTAAAATTATCAATATTTATTTTTTAATCATCAAAATAATAATAATAACAGCAACAATAGAACAGAATGTATAACTGATAAAGAAATGATCAAGTCAAATTTACATATTTTAGATATTTTTTTTTTTTATTAGTACATCTTTAACGTTAGCTCTATCATATTGCACCCATCCACCAGCACAGGGATTAGACCAACCCATCTCACTATGAATACATTTTGAACCATCCACTTCACATTCAAGTGAATAAGACATAGCTAATTCATGTTATTATTTAACTTCATATACACCTTTTTTATATACTTTACCTTCATATATATATACATTCCAAGCTTCTATTGTATCACAAATCCCCAAATCACATGACTGAAGACAAATGATCCCCCAAGATATGCATTTTGTGCTAAAACAGCACTCATTAATAGATTCAGATCATAATCTCTTACGATATCTTCCATCATTTATTCACTATTTATAGGTAAAGTATGATTTATATGTGTTTGACTCAAACAATTTTATATAAATTGTTTAACGATTATTATTTAATTAAACTAGATATATTTTATATAACTACCAACTGTCAGGAGTTAAATAAATGGAATATGTTAATCAAATATAGTAATGATATATAGCAATTAAATTTTATTATCAAATAGAAAATTATTTCAGCATTTCAAAATTAATTAGTTAAAATGACAACTAATTCAGCAGAATCTTTTATTAATTAACAAAGGAGAAATACAATAAATAAATTTTAAAACGTTAAATGATTTTTTATTGGAATGAATTTGTTTTGAAATGTGTAAGCAAAAATGGTCCATATATGGCATAATAATTAATGTATTCAAATATTAGGCCAGAACTTAAGATTTGAATTCAGGCCTAAATGAAAATTCAGATTTTTTTAAAGATTACAAATGCATTTGAAAATATTCTTTCAGGTAGTTGGTCCCTTACCAACCCAATTAGCAAACAGACATCTATATTTTTTCTACCTACTTGTGAAAACTCAAACCAGGGGTCAAAAAACCCAATATTGGCTTAACCTTTCCTCTTTGAAATATATTGAAGAGACCTTTGCTCTACAATGAGCTATTAAATTCTCTTTTAACAACAACGAATATTGTTATCAACATTGGTAATCCAAAAAAGAATGTCTCACATATCAACTGCACCATATTTCTCAAAACCTCTCTCTGACTTGTCTCTACTTTTCAAATAACCATAACAAATGTCCTCATAGGCAGCAACTAATCAAATTGTTTTTGTCTCAAATCTGTTTCACCAACTCTTCTATAGTCTCTTCACATATACTTTTGTTAATTCCACTGCCCTTAATTGTATATGCCCAATCCTCCAGTTCTTCATTCTTATCATAACTTTCCCAAAAAATATGTTTCTTCTAATGGAACAGTAATTGTTAGAAAAAAAATTCCACTGACTAATCTCCTAAGATATAAATTATATTATAAACATTAAAAAAGATCCAATTTCTTGGCTCATACAGCTAACAGTTATAATTCAACTTGAATCCTAACAATTTCCAATACTTGGTTAGCATTCATCTCAATTTTAAACTTAATACTTAATTACATTAGAATTTCTTTTCATGTACTTGATCATTCTTAAGTGTAATAATGTTTAAGGCTAAATGGGTTTATAAGTAATAATTAAAAACCAGTCAACACTTAGATAACCCCAATATCAATAACAATCAACAATCTCAAAAAAAAAAAAAAAAAAAACAATCTCAAACTGTTGTCATGGCAATCTCCTTTTAACAATAAATCTCTTTATTGTAAAAATGTTGTCTTGACAACAGTTTGAGATTGTTGATTGTTACTAATATTGGGATTGTCAAAGTGTTTACTGGTTTTAATGACTAATCATTCCTTTACAACTATTGACAAATAATATAGTAGACTGCTTATTATTCTTATAAACATCATTAACATATTTTTCACTTTTCTTTTTACTCAACATTTACATGTTACTTCTATCTTCATTTATTATTTCATGTCTGCAATTATGATTTTTCCATCAAACTTATTTTATTCTGGTATAAATTAAGTTACTCCTTTCTTTATCGCTGCTCTATTTCTCTTCAACCAATTTTTCATTATCACAGATCACTTTATTATTAATCTTTCTATATGTATATCTACATTCTACAATATTCACATTTTTATCTTCTTATCTATGCAACTTCAATCAACATTTCATGATTTTAATCAAAGGCTTTTCTACTGTCTTTCTAATGCATGAAATGTGGCACATACTGAAAAATCTTTTATATTATGGTTAAATAATTTCCAGTTTTTATTCGAATTTACTTTATCATTTAGATTTTTACAATTTATAATTTTATTTCCTTTTCGTAAATTCTACAACACTTTCTCCAGTAATCCCTTTGTTATTTTTTTCAATTCTTTTAAAATATAATCTCAAATTACATCAGTATTAAATTATTGTCAAATCTAAATCAATGACCTATAGTAAAATCTAACCTTTACGAATCTCCACAATGAAATTATCATAAAATATTTATGAAATTCTTATTCCACAATAATATTATTCTTATAAAACATTATCAATCTATCCTTCATAATCTAATCCTTCCGACCTCCTACTATCACTACATAATGTTTCTTCTTTTTTTTTAATACTTATTCCAATTTCTTTACATGTTTTCAACTTTATCATTGTTATAATTCCTGGTTGGCCAATATAACTCAATAATGACTAGATATTTTGAAAATGCTTTACTCTTACTACTATCATCTGGACTGCTACTATAAATTACACTTTCATTCCACATTATTTCTTTTATCTCAAGAATATATATTTTTTATAAATGGTTCATTCACTTCTCTGCAACCAATTCCCTTCTCTAACAATCTTATAAAAGCATTAATACACCACATGACCAACAAATTGCCACATGACCTTTGCTTGCTGCACATGACTATTCATTAACTTGTTGTGATGTGATGTGATGTGCTGTAGCTTCTTAAACGAAGTCAAGAATCTCTCAGCAATTATATCAAGAAAAACTTGTTACATGTACTAGTGTAAGCTTTAGAAATCAAATAATGCATTAACATTTTCCATCTATTGACTACTAAAACTTACACTAGATGATATAAAAGTCATGAGAATAAAAAAATATGTTAATAAGTCTTGAAATATGCATCCTTTGCCTCTTCATTTCTGATAATGTCTCTTTCAACATATTCATACTACCAATATCCCACATATTTATGTTACATCATCTTAAAATGTATTCTGATTGTTCATTATGACTAGAAAGATGTGATCAATTTTGGACAAATGATAACACAACTTAAGTAGTGTTTTCCTGAAGATTTGTGATGATGGTGTTCCAGCTGTATTTTTATATTAAATTATTTCCATCATCTAATATGCGTATTGAATGTCTAAGGGTTCAGGTTTGAATCCCATGCTAGTACTGTCACTGATCAGGCCAGCAACACCTGAAGAAGAGGGGAGAATAATACTTCTCAAAACATTGTGCATATACTAACCTGTTTGATGTGCTATTACTAACAGTTGAAAGTATTTGAAATACTTAAATAAAGTAAAAATTTTCCAAAGACATTCAATATGCATATTAGATGATGGAAATAGTCCAATATAAAAATACAACAACTTAAGTAGTGTTTTTACTTGCTTTTTCATGGCCAACTCAATTTTGCTTAAGTCAAGCTGAACAACAAAATTCCAGTGCTATTTTAAATATATAGAATTGCAAAAAAATAAAAATATTTTATGATACTTTGATTTCTTACACATATATATGTAACCTCTAGCATGTTTTTTTTTTCATATGTCAAAGCATTGACTGGGTAGTGAACCTGGCCCGTGGCTTGGAAGGCAGCTATGCTAACCACTAAGCCATCAATGCTTGACAACAATAGCATGTTGTTCTTATATTAGACCAAAAACCCCAGTCAAAAGAAGAATTCCGTTTGATTGCATTAACACTATCAGTTCTACTTTCCCATGTTTGCCTTGACAGTTAACCTTGATTGGCTATAGTTCTAGCAAGAGCTTTCCAATTAAATAATTATTAAAAAAAAACTTCATGTATTAAAATATTTCCATCTGAACATCAGTTAAATATTATAGCATAATACTACTAGTGGAGGGGTTTATTATACAAAAAAAAATCAAAACGTTTTGAGATAATTTGATTTCTTAACACCTTTACAAACTGTAGTGTCTTCTATAAATAAGAAAAAGCTGTCTGCCTTCAGAAATTAATCTTGAATGGCTACCATCTAGCAAGAAATTTCTAATTAAATAATTATAAACAGAAAACTCCACTGACTAAAATATTTCAATCTGAACAACCATGAAATATTATATCATCGTATGTATATACTTAAAATATGGCTATTTAATTATATTTCTTAACTATTCCAAAAAAAAAATACACACACATTGTATTCATTATATATTGCATATAAAAAAGTTGAACAAAGTTATCAATCATCATCAAGTTAACATGCCACTAAAAGCAATCACAGTTTAGAAAATGTAGTCATTGTCATAAAATATAAATCAAAAATTAAACAAAGTACTGAAACAATGATAAAATTATTATATTTTTATTTATTCTTAAATTTTAATTAATTTTAAACAAGATTTTTCAATAAGGTTTATTACATTCCTCATAAAATTGTTGTTTTAATGAAATATAATAACTTATGCTGCTGATTTTTGAATATAAAAATATTTTTGATTTTTTTACATAATGCCTGTATATTTTCAAGTGATATGTGAGGGTCATCATTTTATGAATGGAACATCAAATAAAATAAAAAATATTACAGCTTGTAATAATTTGCTTTCAATTGTTTATTTTGTAATAAAGTTAGATCATAATTTATAAAAGCAAATATTTACCATTGCGAGTGTGTAATGTATATAGATACAAAATCAAATACCAATGTGCTGATTAATTTTAAAAAAAAAAAACAAATAGTGGGGTACTAATTTCATTTTCTGCAATAGAATTTTGTAATAACATATCATTAAAGCTTTTAAAGAAGTTATTGTAAACATCCAGTGAACTATATATAAGCGAATGGAAATCAGTTTGCTAAAATCATGTTAATATATAGAATTCACATTATGCATAGTAACATTTCAAAAAACTGACTGCTTAAATATGGTCTGAACTAAAGTACAGGGAATCAATTTTATATTTTCTTCGTTTGCTGACAGATTTCTATTAGTTTATGTATAACTTACTGGGGGTTTACTGTAACTCCCATTTTAATTTCTTCTACATTTGAGCTATCTCTATTAATATTTACACCAAAGCTGTCATCAATTTTAAACTTGTAAATATCTATCATTAACTGTCTAAACGTTAATTTGTGTGTACACATATATCTACATATGGTCAATTGCTTGAAGAGACTCCAAACAAAATCCATTTTATTGATTTAGTACAATATTTTTATTTAGTGAAAAAATATTTATTAAAATAATAATTCAGAGACTTTATAAATTTTGACAGGTATTAAAAGAAAAACTATATAAAGATTAAAATATTTACTATACCCCATGAATATCAACTGCTTACAATAATCATGCTACAACTCCATTGAAAAAGGATTATTTAGTTCAGAAAAAAACAATTCAACAAAATCCCTATTTTGTAGTTAGTACAAATAGCTACTGTCATGTGATAGCACTTGAAATGATATTTTAAGTCATCATGAATTTGAAAATGATCCTAAATTCAGAAATGTTGCAAGAATTATCAAATAAAAGTAAAAAAATAGAAAATGCTAAAAAGAGTAAAATAATGTTAAATAGAATTTCTGAAAAGAAATGATAAATTAGAAGAAATTAACAACTACAAATACTTTGGTCAGATTATTAATACAGATGGAAATATAATGAAAGAAATTAACCATAGTATAAAACAAATGAAATGCTATTGGCATATATAAGTTAATATTAAAAGGAAATATGTCTGTGTGTTTGAAAAGCAAGATTTTTAACAAAAGTGCTTTTTCAGTTCTAATTTATGGGTCTGAGATTTGGACACTTATTACAGGAGCAATATAAAGATTTTGGATTATTCAATGAAATATGGAAAGATGTATTTTGGGAGTAATATTAAGAGAACGAAATTCATGGGTAAGAGAACAAATAATTATTACTGACATCACTGGAAGAATGAAGAGACTGAAGTGAAGCTGGGCTGGACATATTTTGCTACAAGAGTTGATAACAAATGGATAGTTAAAATCTTAAAATGATCTGAAGAGATTGTAAACAGACATAGAAAGCGACCAAATGTGAGATAGTTGGATGAAGTAAGGTTGGTTGGTGAGATGTGAAGCTAAAAATCAATGATGATAATGATCAATTTAAAGAAGGAATTACTATTTAACTAGTTAAGAACATTTTAATATCTACCGCATATCCACTATGCTTTTATATATTACAATCGTGCGGGTAATTGCATTGTAGATCATGTGACATTCAATCATCAAAAAAATAGACAATATAAGCTGGGTTTTTTTTTTTAATTCAGTTGAGAATTATTTTAGAATTTCAATTCTTGAGTTCATTAATCTAATTTATTTTTACAGTTTTACATAAGGATGTATATAAAACCTTTTAAGGTAGTGATTAGAAAAATAAATATTAACATTAATCTTTTGTTTGTTTAAAACAAATTTTGGATACAAATATTGTCTATGTTTAATATATATAAATGTCATATTGTAAAATGATTGGCATTTGTTTTGTATTTGTTTTAACTTTTTAAATTTTTAAAAGGCAAGTTTTTGATTGTTGATAGTTTATAACATCGAAATATTTACTTGACACATTTGTAAATTCCATTTAAGTTCAGATGATTTGCTATGATTGTATTGATAAATTCTGTAAAATTTATCTGCAATCTTTATATAAATAAAATGGTTATCTATTCTGTTACATTATAATTCAGAAATTAATAAACCAATTTCAATACATTTTTTATCACATAAGCACAGTAGTTAGTGAAGGATTTATACTGTTTAACTCTTTTATTTTACAATTTGAGATGCCCTAGGGCCAGATAGTACGTTAAAGAAAAACGATGAATTTGGATTATAACAATAACATTTTCGTGTGATTGGAGAATAGATGACACATCTTGGCTATCCTTTTTGATAATTTAGGTGTATCTCTATATTAACAAAAACATTTCAGATACAAAGTGTTATAAGTCATTTGTAATTAAAACTTTAAATATGAAAAAGATGTTAGTTCTGGCTAAATACTGCTACATTTTCCCAGTTTATAATAATATCCTGCCTGGATGCACTTTAAAGCATAAAGAAAAAATATATAGATTAAGTTCAGAGTGCTAAAACTTAAACCATTAAGCATCACATGATCACCATCTCTATACTAGCACATCTAGATGCAGTGCTCTCATGTCCAAGGCTCCTCACTGACGAAGGCCACAAGCCAGAAACTAGTCTGGGTATATTGGATGAGTAGGCATTAGAAAGGGATTTTATGCACAAGCCTTCTGGCATCCATTGATTACTTTGGTTGGCACAGGGTGGCACTACTGTGTGGAGAGAGTTTTGCCTTGTTTATTGCTAAAACTTGCAATAGCTTCATATAAAAGAGTTCTGCCTTGTTTATTGCTAAAACTTGCAATAGCTTCATATAGCATTGCACTTAACATATAAGAAAGTGCTACCTGGAAATCTCTGGTGTTGATTTACACGAAAATTGTTTGATTAGTGGATAATCATCCGCCATACTCCATTCTCATTGATTCTGAGAGGTAAGTATTTATGTTGTGTGCAGGAATAAAAAAAAAAAAATTTTATTTCAAAGATATACCCAGGTATTGCAATACGTACCTCCCTAAATCTTTCATCCTATGCTGCTTATGTATTAACAGTATGCTGTAACTTTTAAGAATAAATCTAAAATTTGATTCACAATGTAAAACTGTTCACATGATAGGCTATGGATCAGGTTGCATGCATATACATATATGCATACGTGTCCATGTTTCTGCATGAACATGCATATGTATTTTTGCATGCATGTAATACTGAGTAAGTGCATCCATTATCCAATGTGGGTTGTGCACATGGGTAGCCAAATCAAGAGGTGACCAAATTTATATATTTCCTATTTGCTTTTAAGAAAATGTTTTGAATTTTACTAATATTTGCTTCACATATTGCTTTGTTTTTAATATAAACTGTACAGAGTTTCAGAGAAACATTTTAGGACTATTTTATAATTAATAAATCATTATCAACTTAGTTGAAAGAAATATTATTTTAAAAAAATACATCTTACTTAAGATATTTATTTACAACTTACATATTCATTATCGTGCTTTTTAATAGCAAATCTATATTCTTATTAAATTTAGGGATGGATAAATCTTCAATAATAATTTCGTAAATGTGAATTGTATTACTATTGGATCAGAAAACAAAATATTTATCTGGTTCACGAGCACAATAAGAACAGCAAAATCAATTAAGCAGTTCATTAAATAAATTCATCATAGTTTATAAAACACATCAAAAATAATATTAAAGAACAAAGTGTTAATGGGTTGTTGTTTTTCTTAACAATATTTATTAATTAACACAATCTTATTAATATTTAGATTTAAAATATAAGTCACTAATGCCACCCCACCACCGTTTCATAATAAAATAGTAAAAATATAAGGAGCTACATCATTCATGGATAAGTATTTTCATATTTGGTATAGGAAATGACCATATTTTGTTTTTTTACTATAATAATTAAAAAACATATTCTTAAGGGGTGTAGCCTAATTTATTTTGCACCTGAGCAGCCATACATTTACGCTTATGCTATTTTTAATGTAATAATTTCATCTTAGAAGTCACTTATAAATAAATGTGGTCATCCTTAATTCAGGAAAAGAAAAAAAAGGTATATTTAAACAATAAACATAAATGAAAAGCAATTTGTAAACGATAGATAGCTTCTGCAACAAACCTTCAATTCTCAAAGACTTCAGCATCTGGCCTCTTTCCATTATCTTCTATTCTCAAACATTTTTATTGAATTTCTTTACAACATTAGCAATATAGAAGTTATCATATCCTTTTTAGGAAAGCTATTACTCCTAATATAACTTTGCAACTACAGAATCAATATCATGATATGAAGATTACAGCATTCCATCTTATAATCTTATCATTATACTTTGAGAACATCTTTAAATAAAATGGTTTTAATGCTTTTACAATATGATGATAGCATTTCTTTGCTTCTCATTTGCAGACACTAAAAAAGATCATTCTTAGGCAACTAATTAGTTGAAATATTTTATATTTCTCTAATACAATAAAACTTCTTTTTCACTTGTTAAATGGAGTAGGAATTCACTGGATATGTTTAACTTCTTAACTTGACAAGCTACCAAGAATTTTTAAATTGATTCACTTTATCAAGATAATCATTTATAAAGATTTTGTTTTTATTACATAAATCAGCTGAAGTCATTGAACTTTAATTACTAAGCCAAGCTCTTTATAGCTTGAATTCAAAATATCAAAAATATTTTGTAAACCAATCTTTGAATTGTCAAAAATAACATACTCTTCAAGATATAAAGAATCTACAAATGATAAGTGATGTGACTCATAAATAAACCACATTTTTTTCTTCTCTATATGAGTATTCTTCATTTTCTCTGACATTCAGTTTAGTTCCTGACAAATTGTTTTTATGTAATTACTAATGTAAAAACAATGGTAATTATTTATTAAGTGACCTTAAAAGCATTCAAAATATTATCTTATAACACTGTAATATAGTGTACTATCTCCTTCTGGCATGTCTATGACCTGGGATTCAAATTCAGATAGTGAGTCCTTACTTAATTTAGCAAGTCACAGAAAAATTGGCTGGTATTGGGTACAAAGCTGTTCTTAATTAGACAGTAAAACAAGGATGGGAAATTATTAAACAAATTCATCACCCAATATATGACAAGGATGGTAAATAATGTCATCTTTTATTACCACTGTACTGCTTTTGTACAGGATATTGACCTGCAATTAGTTACTTAAAAGTCAGTTTATAATAGAACAATAGTGATTAAAAACACAATCTGGAATTATAAAGAACAGATCAATTTTTAGATAGAAATGAAGAGCATTTTTGTGGAAGAAGTTCAAATCATTATTACGGTTTTACTCCTCAATCAGTTTAATAACGCCAAATTAATATTTACCATGTACTAAGAAAAACTTTTAAAAAAATTATAATAGTAGAGAGATCAATGAATTCTTCATTATTATAAATATTGGCTTTACATATATGTATTTTTTTAACTAGTTTTTTTTTTTTTCTATTGCATTGATTATTTAATTTAATAAACATAATGTAACATTTAACCCATTTTTCTGTGAATTCATTATTTTTTTTATTTTTTTTAATTTAATAAAAAAAATTTTTTAATTTGTTGGAAATTTTACATTCTTGTAATTAAAAGAATATTAGTAAAAATCAGTCATATATCACATGACCTATATAGCTTGTATTACCAATATGTAATATATAAAGAGCCTGCTAATAGCTCTAAACAGGCTTATTTATTTTATTTTTTATGATAAATGCTACAAGAGAAAATACCTGAAGCCTTTACCTATGATGGTCCCCATCCCCTAATGTCCTAGCTCCTCACTGATGTGTTTAGTATATACATTACCATTTATGAATATCATAACAATGATTTAAAATCTATTTTGGCTATGATTATGAGGGATAACACCTCGAAAGCACTTAGCCTACATTGATTTACTTTGATAGTTTTTCTTGCCATTAACAGCTTCTTCACCCAGCATTTTAAAGTGCTTGTATATACTATTATGTTTATTGGAGAAGTATACTAAATTATTTTTAACATATATTTCTGCAATCAAAGAAAAATGATCTTAAAAAGTAAATTATGCAATACTAAAAATATGAATTTAACCAAAATAATAAAATCTTAAAAATTAAAATTTTAATAACAGAGAAAATATTGATTTGCTGTACTAAAAATATGTAATCAATGACATATCATTACGCAATTTCCAAATGTTAATTTAAATATGGACAAAACAAATACTAAATTACAAAAACTGTCTAAAATATTCTCCAAAAAAATGAAAATATACACATATGTTACTTACCATGTAATATATAAGAGGAATTGTTACAAATGAAACAATGAATGTGTTTGTTCTATTTTATTTTAAGTGGAATAAATTTCTGTGCCAACATGGAGACTTAAACTAAAAAATTTCCCCCAAAATGAACACGTAATTGTGCACTATCTCGCCTGAACAGTAAAGGGATTTTTTAAAAATACAAATAAAAAAAGAAAATAATAATAAAATAAGGAAATATTGTAAAATTTGAACACTTTTATTAATTGTTCACATTCTGGTGGAGATATATTTTGATTTCATTCAGTACGGAAATGAACGCATCATCATAACAGCTTCGATCACACTTGCCACGGTCCTATCATTAATTCTAATGATAACATAAGGAAAATTTTAAAAAAAGGAAAACTACGTACACTTACTCACTTAAAATCAAATGAATCAAGCAAAAATACAATTGAAATCTTGAAGAACTACAGAATGGAATTGAAATCTGGATAATAACTAATCTTGAATTAAAACTACGATAAAAGCCGTTGTCAGAATAAAATCTGGACAATAACTGAGACTGCCAAAAAAATCACCAAAAAAAAAAAAACATGTTACAAGATCGGATTTTTTAAAAAAAACATGTTTTGATATCCCATTGAATGACATCGCAGGATTTATTTGACATGATTGCAAGGGTATCACAGATGTGAAAAGACCTGCCATCTCCTCAACATTACAGGTCTAATACATAAGTACCTTTTATTTATTGCATACTAGAAAATGTTTGTCTGTGTGTCCTATTAATACCATCACAATTAATCTGAAGTTAATGATCACTTGTTCTTTACTTTCTCCCAATTATTTTGTTTGCAATCAAAGGTAGTTTAAAATTTTTAAGCAAGTTATAAAAAAAGTCCTCTCATTCTTATTTATATATAAGTAAAATATTATCCAGATACATCCATGTATAATAATTGTAGTATATATATATATATATGTACCCGAAAAACATTTCATTTATATCTGTAACCATGAAAATCTTTATTTTAATATACAAATATTCTGATCATTTGCTTAGGCCAGGGGTGGGCAAATAGTAACCCAAGGCTCACATGTGGCCCACTAAGAGATTTTATGCGGTCTGCCAAGACAATCAGAAAAATCCGCCTTGAATTAAGATTTCCTTCCCATTGTTACCGACGATTCGTCTCGTATTTTCCACTAGGATGGCCATGTCAATACACATGCACAGTGTAGATATGATGTGCAGTGCTTTTCCAGTTGATCTGGTTAATTTCAATTTTGTCTTTGCATTAGCAAATATATACATTTCCAACTTTAGTGAAACCATGAACGCTCTGAAAAAATGTAAAATCAGTGATGAATGTCATGTGTTTAATGAAGAATGGACAAATAAATATTTCTTTGGTAATACAGGGAATAAAGCAGTGTGTTTATTGTGTCATGAAAAAAGGTGCGGCTCTCCACTAACATTAATCTCCACAGAGTGATGCCCAATGTGGCCCCTGAGCCAAAACAATTTCCCACCCCTGACTTAGGTAGATCATGTGAATGTGAGCAAGTTAAATGCAATGATTGCATTCAATTAGCTAACCTGATATGTAAACAAAGGAAATAAATCACCTTCCTCTAGGCTATGACTTAAAAGCACTCTAAATGTTGAACAAAGGATCAAAAATAGAATGAAATCCTCCTATTTTTGGAATCTGTGATATTTATAAGCATACCTTTGTCAACATCAACCAGATGGAATGTGGCATTTAAGAGTTACTAAACTCAATCTTGTTTATTACAATCAAGATGTTAAAAATGAGATGCTTTCTCCTGCCTTATATAATTAATTATGAGATTAATAACTCTTAAATGCCATATTGCATCAGGTTGATAAATTAATTTCACTATGAATTACACACAATGCTGACAAAGGTATACTTATAAACATCAGAGCTACCAAGAATAGGTGGCTTCATTCTATTCTTGATCCTTTGTCCAACATGTAGGGGGTTTTAAGGCCCTTGCCTAAAAGAAGAGTTTGCATATACAGTGAGTTATGTTTAATTTAAAACTAATCCTATATGACTATTGATAGTTATTTATCTTTTGGGTGGCTATTTTTATCCCTGGGTGAAATGATAAAAGCTTTATTTGAAATACACTTCTCATGCCTAAAAAAAAAAATTACCAATTTCATAATCTTTTCTAATCATTTTTAAAATATTTTCTTTTCATAATTAAAGGATATTTTTTGGACCAAAATCGAAATTAATTTATCTATCAAATCATTGATATATTGATACAAAACACAGCCAAGCAGATAATTTTAAAGAACTAAAAACAATATTAAAAAAAAAAAAAATTCAGAACAAGACAACTGATGTTTTTTTGTTTGTTTGTTTTGTATGATAATTTAAATTATATTCAACCAACTACAAAAATAGGCTCAAAACAAACTACATTTCTCCACAGTCAAAAAATAAAGACAGCTGTTTTTGTTTTTTTGTTTTGTATGCTAATTAAATTTTATTCAATAGAGACAAAAATAGGCTGGAAATAAATTATTTCTCTACAGTCAAAAACATAGTTAACATATTATTGAAATAAGGATTAAATTTCCACGAGGTAAATTATTAAGCTATATTTTTGTTACTTATGGAATTATATGTTTTCTAATTTTTTTTTTTTTTTTAAAAAATATTTATAATAAAAAAGATTTTAAAAGAATCTAATTATATTTTTGAAAAATGTTTATCTACAAATAAATGTCTATATAGGGGGTTTGAACTCAGACTTTCAATTCCCTTCACTATCCACACTATCTCATACTACTGATACACATGACCACACACATGCAGAAAAGATAAATAATCGCCAATATATGTAATTCGTGCTAAAGCAGCACTCATCAGTTGGTCCAGATTATCATCTCCCTTACATATATATAATCAGTACTCAGTTTATATTAAGATAGCAAATCCTTTCACTCTAATGGATAGGCTTCAACTTACTCCAACCTCCAACACTTCAGCCATTCATACCATTAAAAATCCATTCCTCTTTATGTATTTAAGTGGATACTGTCCTATATGTGAGGGGTCAGAGTGACTTGAGGTCAACATGGGCATGGCAATAATATTGGGATTGGGCTTTTCATCATCAGATTTTCAATGGTATGGATGGCTGAAGGAGTTGGAGGTTGGAATAGATTAAAGCCTATCCATTAAGGTATAAGGATTTGCTATCTTAATATAAACTGAGCACTGATATATATATATATATATATATATATATATATATATATATATATATATATATATATATATTTTAGTATAAAATATAATAATTGATGTAACTGGTATAAAAATTTCTCTGTCTTCTTTTGGTGATTTGATTGGCTTGATTTGCACTTTGAACAGATTACTCTCTTATATTCAAAATAATTTATTAGAGAGAATGGGTAATATTTTGCCTTACTTGTTGTCTATATTATTTTAATAAATTTAAATTGCTTCTTTCCATATACTAATTCATATCAAAATGTTTAACTTTTTAAAAATTTTGACAACACATTAAATTTGGTAAAATATTATTAAAAATAATAATAATTTTATTTGTTTAAAATGGTCTTAAAAATTATTTCCATTGAATTAAAAAAACCATTTGTTCAACTAAATTTAATTATTAAAAATAAATACAGTAATTACGTATGCGTTTCAATGTAAAAAAGAAAGGAGCGCGAATTAAAAAAAAAGATCGTCTGATAGTGTTGCTTTTGGAGGGAGAAAGAAAAGAAAATGGTAAAAGGCAAATGGTGTAAATATGATAAGCTTATTTTAAAATAGTTAACAAGTAAACGGATTACCATAAAGTTTTCTATAAACATAAAAATAACATAGTGGTATTTAATAATAAGATGAATTGCTAAATTTAAAAGTCTGTTCAAGTCGGCTAGCCAGGTGGATCAAATCGCTAATAATAATTTTCCAATATTACATTTGAAATATGTCGGAGCTTTCCAGTTTAAAAGCAGAATTAATTGCAAGATTTTGGTATGTTTTAAAATATTTATTATTCTACAATTTGGAAAAATTAAATAAGTATTTTAATTACAGAAGTTTTATAAATATGAAAATTTGCTTTTTAAAAAAGAAGAAGTTCTAATTATAGTAACATGTTAAAGTTATTAACATAGTTTAATATTTCCATTTATAATTTTAATAAAAAATATAGTATTGATTGATATTTAACTTTACAGTGCCAGTAATATATTTGCTAGTTAATTTTTTACCATTTGGATAATAAAAACAGTCTTCAAATAATTAATCAAAGCTATTTTCTAATTTTATCGTCAGTTTGGAATGATTAAATTAATTGCTATAATTAGTATTCCTAGATTTAAGTGTGGATAAATAAATATTAGCATGGATGTGATAAACTTGGAACAGTTTT
Source organism: Epiperipatus broadwayi (assembly GCA_028023455.1). Taxonomy (NCBI): domain Eukaryota; kingdom Metazoa; phylum Onychophora; class Udeonychophora; order Euonychophora; family Peripatidae; genus Epiperipatus; species Epiperipatus broadwayi. Next base: position 1,405,099 of record JAQFVV010000039.1, on the reverse strand, counting down.
AATAGAGAGATGTAGAAATTAATAACTTATGAAAAAACATTTTCATTTAAACTCTGCGTGTCATGTTTTGGAATTGTTTCATGTTTATGGAGCCACGTAAAATCGTTAATCTAATAGTGCTTATAATAACTAATACAAATGGATAAAATTACATGTATGGAATTCAACTATAATTGTAGCTATTACTTCGTATATTTATTGTTCGACACATCGTACATGGATTTCACGGATCATATTTGTAGTTATAAAATGCTATACAATTTAATTTGTGATACACACACCTGCTAGAATTCATGTATTGAACTATAAAATGCTATACATTTAATTTATATCACACACACACCTGTTAGATTTTATGTATTTGATTAATAATGCATTACTTTAATTTTATCGTTATATGAACTTGCATGTGAAGTTCATAAGTTATATTTTATTAAGTTTAAATTAATAGGGGTTGAATAAAATACTTATTCAAGAGAATAGCGCTTGCGAAAAAGCTTGAAAAGTACTAAATGAATTTATGAGATGTATCAATTTTTCATGAGGTATTTTGTGAGTCTTTCCAGATTTCTATTCCTATACTAATATTACTTATATTATATTACATATGTTTTATTTTAAGCAAGATAAGTTAGTACATTAGTTGTCCTGATTAGTGTAACATTTTATTATGCAAGAACCCACATTTGCTAAAATGTTAGTGTTTTCTGAATGGTCAGAATAACTGAGGAGGATGATTTTGCACTTTAATGTGAAGTAAATAGTAATGTTGTTTTATAATGTTAAAAGGCATTAATCTGTGCGGTGGTTAATCCGTGTGATTACTTAATTGCCATTTTTTTGTATTTTACACTCATTCCTGCGCTGGTGGTTAATCCGCGGAATTGTGTAATTATACTTATTACTTTATGATGGTGTATAAATCCACAAAGCGTTTAGTGTTATTTAATTCCTATGTGTAGATGAATGCATCCACAGGAATATGGTTTTACTTCATAGATATAAGTTGGGCAAAGTATTTTAGTTATTCTGCTAAATCATCTTCTTCCATTTGTAAGTATAATTTATAAGTTAGATCATTAAATTGTAGCAGGACATTCTATTCAAGTTACCTCATAATAATTAACTGTTGATTGATTATTATTTATCTGAATGTAAGTTTAAATTTTCACTTTATTTAATGATTGCATTATAGCTAAATCCTACAGATATAATATTATTTATTATATTATTATAAGTTTACGGTATAGATTTATTGAATCTGGAAATGACATTAGATGTTTCATGAGTTGATGTTGAATTTAGTATAATTTCCTCAATACATTCATTATATCAAATTGAAATATAAGGTATGATTAGGTTTTTAAAAACCGTACCTATGATATGTTATTGAAGAAAGTCGATGGAATTATAATTTATTTATTTTATTTGTTTATTTATGTCTTTAATTATAACATTAGAATTAATTACTTATTATTCATGAATTTGTAAATAAACGTTGATTTATAATTAAACTTACTGTGCCGTTGCTATTTGTCATTCGTAAAATCAGAAATCATAAACCTTGGATAGAGCATACATTGAAGTACATACTATCGTCAACATGATATAAGAGTTTAGTGATATTTTGAGAAAACATTTGGATGCTTTTCGTCTTTGGTAGTTTATGATGTGTAAGGTACAATAAAATCCCATTTACCTTTTCCATCATTTTAGCTTTGCGTAGTTGATTCTAGTATACAATATAAATTGATTATTAAACCTGTAAACAGATTTACCAGATAATGACATGATTGAATATATTTACTTAACGTTTTTAAATTGTCATTTGTCAGTATAATAAGAGTCTCAGTGATATAGTAAACTATAAAAAAAGAGCCCAAGTATTTATGTTTATTTATTGCAAAGCTTTACCTGGACTAGCATTTGTATTAAAAATCATATAGATGGTTTAAAATTTCATAATCTTATGTAGTTCCACAAATTATGCCATCTTGTACATGGTCGGCCATTGGGTCTCATACAATAAAAATCGCAAATTAAGGTTTGAAAGATAATAACATTACATACTTATAATTTGTTTAATGTATTTTATCATACTACTATGATAGGTCTTCGCGGTACACCCTGGCTGCGATCAAATTAAATCATAAAAAGTTTATGTTATATCATTAGTTTGGTCTGTGGTAAGTTGCTCCAGATGTTGGTTGTGGTCTTTGGTGCATAATATAGATGGCATGATATGCTTTTGGTTACAGCTCTTAATAGCTGACAATGTGCAGCAGGAATTGATCGGTGATCGAGGTTACAATTCTTAGCGCACTTATGTTTTGGTGATATTATGTAGTTGGGACAACAATCGAACGATTACAATATATATATATGGGAGATGGTAATCTGGACCAACTGATGAGTGCTGGTTTAGCATGAAATACGAATATTGGTGATTATTTATCTTTTCTGCATGTGTGTGGTCATGTATATCAGTAGTATGAGATAGTGTGAATAGTAAAGGGGCTTGAAAGTCTGAATTCAAATCCCCTATATAGACATTTATTTGGAGATCAACATTTTTCAAAAATATAATTAGATAATTTTTTTTTTATTAATACCAAGAAATACTATTTCCATAATGAATCACAAGCACCCTCGTGTGGAGAGAATAAGAAACTGCAAATGAGTGCCATTATAGATGTTTTTTGGCTTGTTTGTAATAGCTTTATTTTAAATACTGATTCATTCATTCTAGAAAAAATCAAATGATGTCAGTATTAGGTAATAATTTTTTACCCCATAAAATGAATGCATAATTCATAAAACAGTGCTAAAAATAGCAAAAGGGAGTCAGTTAAAGCCAAATGATGTAAGTTTAGTTTATTAAAAGACAAGTTAATACACCTATAGGCTATGAATTACGAGGTGCTTGATTTCATCAGTTTTAATTTTATTTTTAATTTTAAATTAAATAAAAAAAAACAACTAACACTCATTACCAATAAACTATAAGTAGAAGTGGGTTTTGTCATTTTATTTTATTTTATTTAATTTTAATAATAATTAAATAATGAAAAAAAAAAGAAATCCTCCAAAAAAAAACCCCCATAAGCTAAATACGAGGTGCTTGACTTCATCATTTTATTAAAAATCTTTATAATTCATAATATAATTAAGGTAATGAACAACAAGTAATCCTGCTACGAGCACAAACTCTGAAATATTGTGACTTTTCTCATCATGACTGAAGTGCATATCATATTATAATCATCTAATCCATGAAAATAAATCTGTGACTTACAACTTTCATCTAATTATATATTATGTATCCAACAATAATTGGATAAACCAGCAAGCATCACATGATCACATCTCCAATACTAGCACATAATTGTTTATAAACAAAGCAAAGCAAAACTCCATATAGTAGTGCCACCTGTGCTAAACAGAGTAATCAATGGATGCCAGAAGGCTTGTGCATAAAATCCCTATCTAATGCCTACTCATCCAATATCCCCAGACTAGTTTCTGGCTTGTGGCCTTCGTCAGTGATGAGTAGGCATTAGATAGGGATTTTATGCACAAGCCTTCTGGCATCCATTGATTACTCTGTTTAGCACAGGTGGCACTACTATATGGAGTTTTGCTTTGCTTTGTTTTAATAATTGGATAGTTAACTAATTGATGATGGGCCAGTAGTTATAAAAAAAATATCCAACTTATTTAAAACTTTCCAATACCTAAAACAGTTTTCCAGTTTTTCGTATTTCAAATAGTACGTTGTGGATAAAAATGCAAATGTATTAACAATTAAAATCATAAAGTTAAAATTACTAACTGTAGTTCCCTAGCATGATTCCTTCATGACCACACAAGTTGTTTTAATACAATTCTCTCATGACCTACTCAATATTTTTTGGAAAAATTCCAGTTTTATAAAAGTATTTCAGATGAAATTATACAAAGTGTTCAAATATATATATATCTTGGAAATGATCATTACCAAAAATGAGGAAAGAAACAAATAAAGAGGAGCCTAGCGTAAAACCCCAGCAAGTTACAAATAAACTCATACAAACTTTGTCAACAAATGAAGAAGTAAATAATGGATCCTCGTCACGTCATATTTGGACGTCCAATTTATTGGCATGTTACAACACAAAGTGTAATTTATACATATTTACTTAAGCCCTTCTGAAGTCACATTACTAAGTATAAATTACACACTGCGTCATAACATGGCAATAAATTGAATGATTAAATATGATTCCAGCTAAGGTGGGTCCATTTCTGTATTTTTCATTTATTGATGAGTAATAATTCATTCATAGCTTGCTAGAGGGTTACAAGAGTTTCCATTTTAATTCCATCTATATTTGAGCTATTATTATTAATATTTACTAAGAAATAAATAATATAAATAGGTAGCTGGTCCAGAGTTCAATGCAAAAGAAATATTAAATAATCTAACTCTTAATGATAAAAATAAAAACTGACCAGCTGGCATTATTACTTCGGAGTTCATAAAAAGTGGAAGAGTCAGAGGTGGACCAAACCATGCAGTGCACTCTTAGCGATGATAATGGACTTATCAAATGAGAAACTAATCCTATTATTATTAAACTATTAGAAATACAGCTATCATAATAGTTAGCTTTTTTTTATTTACTCTATTGTTTTAAAATGTTTTGAAAACCATCAAATGCCTTTTTTAGAAGAAAGGAATCCATAATTATCATAATATTAGATAAAAATTTAAAAGAAAACCATTACTGAGACTGTAACTTTTTTTATTTATTAATTTGATCTTAAAACAATTTATTATAATGAATCTAATCCCTTATATATTTACACACACACATTCTCCCTCGTTCTTAAAATAACAAGCGGGTCATTCTCTAGCATACTAAAAACCTTGGCCAAGCTACAGATGTTACTTCTAAATCATTAATTTATATTCTCAAACACCATTTTGCAAACTCAATTATTCTATCTCTAGGTAAATGGCTTTCACTCTCATTACAAGTTTTCCTTTTTCACAGTAGTTGAGAGAGTTTTTCTTTATAATCAAGGGGATGGCATAGGAACTGTAGTCTGCAAAATTAGTGAAGCCAATTAATTTGCTTTTCTTGACAAAATCCAGTATACCTTTCTGTCTTTATCTGAAGGTTTACTTTCTATTATCCTACAATTATAGACTGTCAGATCATTATTTTAACAGAAGTTGCAGTTTAAGCTAAGAACTTTACCACAAACAGAGACATATGGTCTAGCTGGTTTCTAATCTAGAAACAAATTACTGCAAGTCTCAATTTAAGCTAGCAAGAGAAACTATGTAAGCAGTTAGAAAAGATAAAAATACTTGTTTACAAATCTCTGGAAATTCAGTAGAGTTTTAATATGTTCAATGTGTGCATATATATATATATGCATGATGTAGTAATGCATAAAAAGCTCACTAATTTTTGTGACAAAGATTTGAAACTGAGATGCTAAAAAATTTTGGATAGAAAGGTAGCAAGCAAAAACAAATACCCACAGTTTGGGATTGCCGAGATATTGCCTTCAGGAAGAACACTTACACACATAAACATGCATGTCTGTGTGTATGCATACAATTAGAGTCAAGATCTGTCATTATGATAATGATACACAATGGCAAAAATGGTACCCCAAAGAAACTCAATTCCTTGATGAGATAACACATTAATGTAATATATGTTTCAATTATGAATCAATAAATAATTAATAGACAATATTTAAAAATAGAACACATCTTAACTTGTGTATTCCTAAAGTTAACAAATATGAAAATTCTATAGCTGAATTTAGACAAAAAAAAAAAAAGAAATTTTTCAAACCATGAATATGAATATCAACTGAATTTTATTTATTTATATCATTGATTTATTTAAATATTTGTAATTAAACAAACTTTTCCAGCAGTTGATAATATGTAACACACTAGATTAACACTACAACAATAGTTTATGGAGTAAATGAAATAGTCACAAGCTAAAACTTTTTAAGAGAAAAGAACAGATAGTCATATCTTTTATTTAAATTCATTCATATAGGCAAATCTAAAGTACTTGGAAAGAAGGCATAAAAATCTTCAATTGGTCATATTACTTCTTTAAGGCTATATTTCAAATTGCTCAACATTATTTTAATTAACATTTGCAAAATTTTTCAATTTACAGCCCGTCAATGTCAAATTAAATAATGAAATATGTAAATATAAACTTTTCCCAGCAGTTGAAATATATTAGACTAAATTAATCCCCCCAAATTGGTTTCTCTTAAAATTTTTTATCTTTGTGCTCTGGATTGAGAGTATTTGATTTACTTAATAAACCTGTGATGGGGTGTTATTTGTAATTAAGTAAATTAATGTTATTTATTTTTGCATAAAATATTGTGATGGTGGCATTTTATTTATAGCTATATGCTAAACCTTTTCAACCATTTAATTTATTAAATATCTGTAATATATAGGGTATATGAGCACAGACTTTCACATGACCCACCACTCTCCACACTATCTCATAACACTGATACATGTTAAAAAGATAAATAATCACCAATATACGTATTTCATGCTAAACCAGCAATCATCAGTTGGTCCAGATTACCATCTCTACACATATATGCTATAAGTGCTCAGATATATATTAAGATAGCCAATCCTCTTACTTTAATGGACAGGCTTCAATCTCAACTCTTCAACCATCCATCCAATTGAAAATCTGATGATGGAATGCTCAAAGGTCACCCTAAGGCTGAGATTTTTGTCACACCCCCATGTAAATATCTGTAGAAAAATTCAAGAATAATTTACACTTTTCCAAGTATATTCAAATGTTAGTAACAATGTTCTATTCATCATATGGAACACATTTTGGATGGTATTATTCTCCTCTCTTCTTCAAAGATTATAGGCTATTAAAAATAGGTCTAGCATGATAACCAAACTGGACTCCATTAGATTTGTAAACCCAGAATATAAGGCAACAATCTAATCCCAATTCATGAGAAACAATGATCAGTACAAATTTTATATAATTTATCTATTAGGACACTTCTGTGTTTTTTATTCCTTTTAAAATGAGTTGGTTTTGAAACATTACAGAATATCACACTAGATTATTTGATGCGGTTATTCTTCATTGTCGTGTAAATACCATCTTTAAATTTTCTCCTCTTTATTTTTTTTATTTCTCTGTCCAATATTCTTGTTTTTCCAATTTCTGCAATTTCTAAAATTCACCCAGCCTGGAACTAAACCCTACATAATGAAATAGTAAGCAGATACATCGACCATTTTGCCAACAGACCCTGCAATGATTTAGGGCAGCAGTAATATGTCAGACTCTTGAATATAAGGTCGAAGATCGATTCCAATTCAGCATTTAAAATGCCTAAACAGAAAAGCTATTTGGTTATTATTAATAATTTTTTAATCATTTTTTGGGTTGTGGTTAACTTCACCAAAACATGTCCTTCCTACTTCACATGATATGTCATCGATGTAGTAGTTGTTTTTCAGCACACATCTAGTTTAGATTTTATAGAGCTTAAGATAAATTGCAGCATGCTATTGCTATGGTAAACAGTTTTGATATTATATTGAATGCAGATTACTTTTAGTTCATCAATAGTCTCTGGAAGATTCACATATACTACAATACTAATGTTTTTTTTCTCAGTGATGAAAGTTTATTCATCAAAAAAAAAAAAAAAACAGATACAAATACAGTTAGAAAAAGGTTTACAAGGGAGTGATTATATGATAAATTGAAATTTCAAGAGCAACATGGTAAGAGTAAAAGGATACATGTTAAAGGGAATGGAAAGTGGAAAGGAAAAATGGTATGTAGTTCAGGCCAGTCCGAGATGCATGTCTTCATTGAACAAGCACCACATGGGTCACAAACATTTGAATGATTGAGTCCTATGACAGAAGCTGAGAGGATGGGAGTTGGAGGATTGCCCAAGTGTCTGTGAGGACTGGAGGTGGTGCTAATTTGGTATCTGTGGTTTAGCATTTGATTCATTGAGTGTATTCTCTGGTCAAAAATAATGGCACATCAGAGCAACCAGAGTGCATAGATGAGGAAAACTGATAGTCTAATAGTTGCAAAGACCCCCGTTTCTATGGATTCTTGGAGGTTGAAGATGGTATTCCTGTGCAAGGAAAGGCAGGTGTTGATGACATGTCTCACTCCAAACAGAAAGGGACATATTTAAATAGGAAGTGCTGGAGGGTTTCATTGTCAGTTTTACAGATGTTACATTTTCTTATCTAAGAATTTCTTAATAATAGCTGGTGAATGGATGGTCATTTTTCATAAAAGTTTGTTTAGTATTAAACTTCTCTCTTTTTAGACATTATTCCCTTCTGAATAAATTCTTTGAATGTGTGTGTGTATGGGGAAGGGAGGCTGTTGTTGTTTTTTTTTTTTTTTTGGAAACAATAGTATTGATATTGTTGTGAGGAAGTCTTGTCACAAGAACATCTAAAAATGCCATTTTTTGTTATTATTCTTTAACTTAAAAATACATTTCATAAGAAAAAAACACTGACTATTTTCAACATTTTTTCTCACATGAATTATATTTTTATATATGCTATATACAACCAAAGATCAAAATGATTATATTTCATATTTCTGTTTTTTTATTGTTTTTGTTTTCTGGTTCAAATACAATTTTTCTATCTTAATACTCTCTTAGTGAGAATTTAATTGAAAAAAACATATTATTAAACTATATCAGAATATTTATAAAATTGCTAAACCATATGGACAAATGATAAATTTATCACTGACATAGCAAGACTTGAATCAAAGTGAAAGTGGGGTAGTGCAATGACATGGATTCAAAGTCTTTGATGTAAATGTTGCTGGTGAGGGGGTGATAGTAGCAAACCCATAGCCACCCTTAATTTTGTTGAAATAATTCTGTATTGTGAAGATTATTATAAACAATGATAAGAATTCTATTACATTATAAGTAATTATCCTCATTTACTCATTCATTTTACCAAGAACAATGCTTTATCAGAGTAAATTTCCTATTAAACTTTCCATATAAAAGATTACCAAGACTCCATGTTCTTGATTAGCTCTACAAAGAACTTAGAATCCCAGACAAATTTTCATATGCTAAACTTCTAGAAACTAATAATAGATCTTATTATAATGTGATCCTTATATATTTAAAATAGACTATAAAAAATGTGCAGTTTTACCAAAATGTGTCGCTAATTTATTTTTTTCTCAACCAGTAAAATATCTGTGATGTTTTCTCAGGAATGCTTGTAGCTTTGTTCTAAATACTTTTTTAATCTGATCTTGATATTTCTTACAGAAAATGATGAATACCCCCATTTCACATTATGTTATGCAAAATTCCATTAAGAGTATACATATTTCCAAATTTTTGTTCTTATAAGTGCACCTTTCACCTTTAGTTCAATCTTAGCACTTGTTTTAAATAAATGTGCAGGTAAGCATATAATTCCTCTAAGTAATATAAAGGTAAATACACAAATACATTCATTTCTTTATGAATCTTATCCAAAGAGGCTCAAAATTTCTATACAATATCATTTCTATTATTGAAATTAATTACAACTATTCTATTCCCGTAAGTTTCTATTTACATAAAATCCGTTTATAACCAAATAATATCTTTTTTTTTTCTCTATTAATACATAATCTTGAAATCCAATTATGATGTATATACTTAACCTAGATGTCATTAAAGTGAATTTGAAAGTCTGGGTTCAAATCCCCTTTAATATATAATCTATAGTATATTTCTGATGATATTCAGATTATTAGCTACTTATAGTAGTTTTACAGAACAATTAATTATAAGGTTACCTGTTTTCACTTAATTTCCTTTATAAGGCTGTTGCAATTTCTCATCTTAACTATACCCATAATTTTTTTTTTTAAGTATTAATAGCAAATACTATACACCATCTAAAAAAGTTTATACTTCAAATAATAGTTTCCATCCTTTCTTTGATCAGGCAAATCACCCCTGTAATGCAAAAAGTTAAACATTCAAAGAATTCAATCCATATACAATTCTTGAAACTTATAACATTTACCTTTGGTTTAAAAAAAAAAAATCCTATTCATATTTTATTACCCTCAATCTATAAACACTGTACCCTAACAAACCATTATTTCATAGATGTGTAGTGTATCCAGAACAGCTATTGGGTCTAATTTATCTACTGTTACATTTTTAAGTTCCTATTATTTTTCAATTTTTATTTCTTCTTGTATATTTAAAAATTCAATTTTAATATTTTCCATTTATGATATGCCTTCTTTTATACCTTAAATTAACTTGAACCCTTTTTTAAATGCATTATTCTCTCATATTTCATGCATATCAACAGCTTAGTGTGCTAATAAACAAGGCAAACCCGAATTCTAAGTGTTTTTAAAGTCAACACAGTATCACTATATTATTTCATCTCACCAAAGGCCACAACATCGTTAAAACTAACAATACTTTCTTTTTAACCAATGTTTATTATATTTATTTATTTATTTATTTTGGAAATTGAAGATTTTATATTAAATACAATCTGTCACCTTTAATTAAACTTTTTTATTTTGAATCTAATTTTTTTATTTTCACATTTACTCACATTGCAACCAATCTATCATTGATAGAGCAAATCCTCTTTAAATTATCCCACATGCTTACATTATTAAAACAATAAAAGAAAAAAGCTAATGGATTGTTGAATAGAATTTAAGGAAGATGTACAAGGAGTTCTGAACAAAAGCCTGTACAAGTTATCAACAATCATTATTATTCTCTTGAAAAGCTTTCTTCTAAATCGACATCCATGGTTACCATACTCCCTTGGCTTTTTGTAAACTTATCCAGTACCCCTATTCATTATAACAAGATGTAAGTGGTTAGAGAATGTATCACGTGGCATGTCATGTGCATGTTCAGAAGCACAGAGATGAGCCTCGAAGTGGCACCAATCAGAAAATTTCACTAGCTATCTTGAATCTTAACTGGGCTTTTTTAACTTATCGGACCCTGAGTAAGAAAGAAGTCTTTGCAACTCACGGTGTCCATGTCCAAAGCAACCTTAAATATGGCTGGTGTGGCTGATAGATATGGAATAGTGCAGAAATGTTGCTAATATAATTATTTTTGGAATATATTAGTGGTAAATATACTTATTTACCTGCTATTCACTATACCCTTTGGACAAGCTTGCTGAACCCCCTGGCAGTAATATGGGTGCCTCAACCCCTGTTCCAAATCATTACTTCCTTTTCTATCAGTAGATGTGATGTGATGCACTGTGACTTCTTATTACAGAATCAGGAATCTCTCAGCAACTATGCCCAGAAAAATCTGTTAGCCACATTGACTTCCCTTTCCAGTCCCCACCGTAGCTTTTCCCATATTCTTCTCTATCGTGTTCCATCCCATTTCCACAACATAATCTTTATCAACTCCATGCTGTTTATATCTAAATCCTCCTTGTCTTTTCCCAAACTCAGCATAAAAACCAATAAAACACTTTTTGTATAATCACTTATATAGTAATCACAATCAGCCCTATAAATAATAAAGTATAAATTAAATCAATAACACAAACACAATCTTCTATTTTAAAAATAGTCCATTAATTTCAATATATAAATAAAGCACATATTCTTCTTCTTTATAAATATTGCTTTATTATATGAACTATTATAAAAAAAATTATATTATGTCCATAATAGTTCTTTTTTTTTTTCAAAAACATATTATCATAAACTCCAATTGGAATATCCAGATTTACAAATATATTCTTCATAAAAAAAAACTCCGACATCTAAGTTAATAAATAAAATAAATCAATAACACACACACATAATAAAGCAAAATTTATAAAGAAAAGCATGTGTTTATTTACATATAATAAAGTATACAGTAGTTTAAAACAATATAATAAATTGTTTTTTCTTCACTAGTAAAAATTGTAATTATAAATATGCTATTTTTTTCGCATGCGTTAGTGAAACTATAATTATACTTAAAATAATGTTTAATAGGTTTGCTTAGCGCTTTCGAGATTTAATGTTCGAATCTCATACTCATAGCTTTGCGAATGAAGTTTGTTGTGATTTATTGTACACATATGCAAATGAGTTTGAATATTTAATTAGTTAGTCCATTGTTTAGAGAGAGCAAAGCATGCCTCTCTTCTATTAATGGCACTGAGATCATTTGCTATGTAAAAAGCTTCTTTAACTTTTCTTTTGGCATCACTTTTCTCTGTACAAATTATTTGGGCAGAACTAGGTTCGAATACATGGCCTGTAGCTGCTTGGTGGTCCCAGAATACTGGTGTTCCTTCATTTTTACTTTTAACCCTGTTGTATGCATACCTGTGTTGGTAAATTCTTGTATTAAGGTTAGCCCGAGTCTGACCGTAGTAAGATGCCTGGCAGCCTAATTGAGGGCATGCCATTTTATAGACCACATGAGGGGCTTGATCTTTTTCTATTGTATCTTTGGCATTATTTATTAATCGGTTAGTACTGGGGGGTGTTCTGAAGCTATATTCAAACTCGATTTGCATATGTGTACAATAAATCACAACAAACTTCATTGGCAAAGCTATGAGTATGAGATTCGAACATTAAATCTCGAAAGCGCTAAGCAGACCTATTAAACATTATTTTAAGTATAATTATAGCTTCACTAACGCATGCGAAAAAAGTCGCATATTTATAATTTAAAATAATATGCAAATTAGAAGAAAAAATTACATTTGCATGCATACATTTACATGTTAATTAATGTAAATAAACACTTTTCAGCCTATGTGCAAATATTAAGCTGAAGTATACTATACAATAGGATGACCTACTGAAGTTAAACTATTGGAGTAAAAATTTTCATTTCTTTCTAATATCGCGCTTTACAGTTTGACTCTGCAGAATATTGGAAAGAAATCTAATTAAATATGACTCACTCATGATTGGTTCTATAACTATTTTCGTTTTTCAGCTTTATGGGGAAAAAAAATCTTATTTATTTTATTTATTTAGCTATAAATATCTTTTTTTAGTTGTTGCTGATGAAGCAATAAATTAAATGCACTGGAATAAATATAGTTTACAACTAATAATTTGAAAAAAAAATGCAACTCTTAAATAAAATATACATATGTTAACATTATGATGTTTAAACTTTATTGAGACCACAAAATGATTGATAAATTATTCATTTAATTATCTGCGAACGTATTATACCACTAGAGCAGGGGTGTCCAACAAGTCGAGCGTGATCCACCGGTCGATCGCAAAATCATTTTTGGTCGATCGCGAGGCCAACCTGGCAAGAGCTGTCGGGTAACGAGTGAAACAAATTAAGTCAAGATTTTCAAGTTTTTTTTGTTAGTTTTGTTTTTATTCTAATTTTTTTTTTCAATTCTAGATAGGTGAAGTCCACTAAGCCGTATCATTACTGAAAATAATATTTTTAATCTTGATTTATTGTAGCTAATTTGAATTAATAAATATTGTTAATAATTACTCATGTTGCTTTAATTCCCCCCCCCCCGGTCATGAGTTATTTGGATTTTTCATTAGGTAGATATATAAAAATAGTATGTATTTCATATCTCCTTCTACTTAGACTACGCCTATGACAACAAGTCAATCGCAACCCATTTTTAAAATAAAAAATAGATCTTATGAACACAAAAGTTGGCCACCCCTGCACTAGAGCATCACATGAACATCATTTCCTATGCTTACAGGAACTATGAAAGCAGTCGCAAAATTTCCAGACAGTAATGCCAACCAATGTAGCCATAATAATCAATGGATGGTAGAAGGTTTGTGCATAAAATTTATATCTGCTGTCTACTCATCTAATATCCATAGACTAGTTTCTAGCTTCTATCTTTCATAAGGGAGGAGACTTGGATGCTCTCAGATTTAATGCTGTTGAAACAGTACCAAACTCTCCAGACAGTAGTGCCACCTGTGCTCTCAGATCCAAAGCTCATCACTGATGAAAACCACATGCTAGAATCTAGTCTGGGGATATTAGATGAGTAGAAACAAATATAGGGATTTTATGCATAAATCTTCTAGCATCCATTGATTACTATAGCTTGCATTGGGTGGCACTACTATCTGGCATTTGCAAAAGGATTGTAGTTATTATTCCAAATGTTCTGCCATTACAAAAATCACTAAATATGCGAAACACACTTTACAAAAAAATGTGCTATATGGGAACATGATTTCAGATGGTAATGTAATGGGGAAGATTGATGCAAAAGAATCTCTGCAAGAGGTTATGTAAAAGCAGAAGCATGTATGATAACAGACACACTTATCAGAGAACAATTCCAGTTACTTTTTGCTCCCCCTTCATTTTTAAAATTTGATAGATATTTGAACATTGGCCTTATCACAGCAGAATCTATTGAACCAGAGATTGCACTTTTCTTTTGAAATAATTACTGACTAAAATTAAAAAAATTGTGAATACAATGAAATGGTAGATTGTATGTTAAAACTGAGACAAGAAATGATGACATGACATGTAAGGCACTAAAAAAAGATGATGTATTATCTAAAGAGAAAAGAATTGCTTGAAAGCACATTTGAGATTAATTTTCATTAAGAATTCAAAAAATAGCATTTAAATCATGTAATGGTCTGGTTTCTGGATTAAGTAAGTCAATATTTGATTTTACTTGCATGTACACAGTAAAAAATGAGAAATATCAGTGAATTTGCGTATATTGTTAATTATGTTAGGTACAAATATATTATATTGCAGTGAGAAAACATCTAAAGATATTATTTTTGTTACTTCTTGTATTATTTCCAGTAGATTTCAGAAGGTAATTAAGAGATTAACAGAGCATTGGGAATAAAAAAATAAATATGGAATGTGAACACATGCCAATAAATTTAGCATGCCTCAGCATTTTATTGGTTGAAATTGAAATTAGATTTCTTATCCCAAATTAATTGACTGCAATATGAATTAACTTTTTTAGCAGAAGAATTAAGTGTCCTTGAATATATATCTGTAATAAATGAGTTTAGAAAATATTAATATGCCTATAAATGAACTTGTGTATGAATAGATATGTTTTGGATGAAGATTTGACACACTTTAAGAATGAGAGAACTGTTTCATCAGGTTTAATCTTCTGAATTTGTGATTTGTTAGTCTTGAAAACAGTATTCTTGATTAGATAATTGTTCATAATGGTGAAATGTCTAAGGTAAAAAATTTTCAGTAAGAGACAATAATGATGACATCATCCATATGTGTAAAATAGTTTTTTTAATATATATATATATATATAGGTAAGATTCAAGGTGAATCATGCATAATTCTTGTTAGTTGAGATATATGCTAATAATGTATACAAGAGATCTCAAAGGGGAATCCTGAGATGGCTGAGTTGTAGGGCATAAAACAAGACAATATTTTTCAATTTCACATGGTTTTATTACCCGATTTAATAAAAAAATGATAATAAGGAGAGAAGACTTGTATTGTTGTAGAACTTTACTAAATTTAGAGGTAAAAATCAAGTCAAATAATAAGGTTTAGGGGTGAAAACTGAATCAAAGATTGGAAGTTATCAGTTTGGTGGCAGATTAAGATGAATATTTACAAACTACTAAATTGTTTTTTTAACACTTTTTCCCAAAATTTGCTTAATTAAATATAAATGTGTATCTAATGTCATTTTAATAATTCTTATTTTGAAAACTGTTACGTTGTATTTTTTTTTTTAAAAAATATATGTGTATTTTTTTCCTGAGTATAGATAATTATTGTCTGTCAAAATATACAAGTGTCCCATAATTGGTACATTTATGTGATGCCTTATATATGTATATAAATGATATATGTGTGAAGGATTCTGTGGTGTAACTTCAAGTCAATAAACTAAATGAAAAAAATGAAACTTTTATAGGTACTATACTATTAGAATTTTTGCTTTTAGATAGACAGATTATAGAAAATCTAGCTACTCTTCCACAGCAGTTCTTTATATGAATATCTAGTGCAATTACTTATAATGTGATAGTTGCTAAGCCTTCTCACGAAGACTTCTTTTTACTGTGGCTTGGGGTGGTGGGTATATACTTTCAGTTACTATGTAGAGGCTAATATTACTTTCAAATACACACCCATACACATATTATTCCAGCCTGCTTTCTTGTAATTATGTATAAATGTTTATATGTACATAAATATACATGAAGAGACTGACAAATGTATGGTCATGGATTGATGAACCTAAAACTATATAGCACCAGGAAAAATTCTCAAGTTTTATTTAATGTAGATTTGGATACTCTGTAATGTGGGTGTGGCAGTTGATTATGATAATGTCTATGCCATGAAGCTATTCACATATAAACATAACTGGTAGATATATATCAATATAGAACATATCTCATAGGTATATTTATAAAAAGATACAATAAAATGTATAATATTGTGATGAAGACTTGGGTATACCTATTTAGAAAATTATTCATCCAATAAATTAATTATTACATGATGAACTTTCTAACTATCTATGAAGAACAATTAATTTCACTACTTACAATGCTATGGTAAAATAATAAGCCATGATCACAATTAATGATATAGTGATATTACATTCTAGATCCATAGCATATATCTCCTATTAAACCATGATTTTAAAAAAACCAATCATGATGTCAGGTGGAGGGGGGGGATATTAGTTCTCCCATGCTCTATAA
The DNA here is from genome assembly GCA_028023455.1 of Epiperipatus broadwayi. Lineage (NCBI taxonomy): Eukaryota > Metazoa > Onychophora > Udeonychophora > Euonychophora > Peripatidae > Epiperipatus > Epiperipatus broadwayi. The sequence continues at coordinate 1,388,303 of JAQFVV010000039.1, read as the reverse complement.
CTGGAAGACTGACAACCACAAAGTGAACTGAGATATTTAGAGTTGAAAATAATCTATAGTATATTTCTAAAAATTAGTCATTGTTAACATTCATTATTTTCTACACTTTTTCTTTTATCCCTTCTTCAAACATTGTTGATTTTTTATACAGTTATAAAAAACAATTTTTAAAATTTTTAAACAACTTACTTTTATTTAAAAGAAAAAAGAAAAAACGAACACTAAAATAAATTACTTTATCATTTTATCAATAAAATACATTGTACAGGCTTAAACCTGCATTTATATATGTAATATATGCGGGATTCGAACTCGGACTTTCACACGACCCACTACTCTCAGTGCCATCTCATATTGCTGACCGACCTGATCACACACATGTTGAAAAGATAAATAATCACCAATATACATATTTCATGCTAAACCAGCAATCATCGGTTGGTCTAGATTACTATCCTCACACATATATATAATCAGTGCTCAACTTATATTAAGATAGCCAATCTTCATACTTTAATGGACAGGCTTCAAACTATTCCAACTCACAACTCTTCAGTCCTCCATTTCATTGAAAATCTGATGACAACCTTGGCACTAACAATGGTTTTGAATGTTCCATCATCAGATTTTCAATGAAATGGAGGGCTGAAGAGTTGTGAGTTGGAATAGTATGAGGCCTGTTCATTAAAGTATGAAGATTGGTTATCTTATTATAAAGCTGAGCACTGATTATATATATATGTGTGTGAGGATAATAATCTAGACCAACTGATGATTGCTGGTTTAGCATGAAATATATATATTGGTGATCATTTTATCAATAGTAGACCCATCACTTGTTATCATTTCTGAAATTGCTTAAAATCATTCCCCTACAAACACTTGTTTTCTTTCTCATAATTAAAGTTATTCTTTACATTCCTCTTTTCTTTGCTTTCTTTAATTGCTTTTAGAGAGAGTGAGAGAGAGTAAGTCCACCTTATGTTAAATAAATTTCTCATTTCAGTCTTTTATTATTATAGTTTATTCTGAGCACTATGATGACTGATAAGAATTCCTCCAACTTATTCAAATAATTTCAGGCTCACTTTGAATATCATTGAAATCAAATTTATATATCTTTTATTTAAGCTATAATTTAAGTTACTGTGAGAAGTATTTCTTAAACATTTTTAGGCTACAGATCTCTTAGTCCAGCCAATTGACTTCTGATACCATTCTTACTTTCTATATATAAGTTAGTGTGAAAAACAATTAATAAATATTTTGTTGCATATTTATTAGTTGTTAGAAAACAAATCAAAGATTTGGCATATTATTAACACTATAAAGATGCAGGTTATAATTACAAAATTATTAAAAGCAATTACTAATATATTATTATACTAACACTATAATCCTTAATTTTTAAATTGCACTTTACGCAAAAAAGTGAAGCTTAGTATTATTAGAAATGAATTATATAGCTGAGCGCTTTCAGAGAACTTAAGTCTCCATATTCACAGTCTATTTTGGTAGTGTCGACTGACATTGAGATTTTAAGCGAAGTTTAGCGGTAATTTATGCAAAATTTATTCAAAGTTTTCTTTCATAAAGACCATTTCCTAAAGATTGCAAGACACGATTCTTTTGCAATAAAGCATGCCTCCTTTATCTTTTGTTCCATATCATTGCGTTCAATGCACAGTACTAAACTTCACTTTTTTGTGTAAATCACAATTTAAAACTTACCACTCAAAGGTGAAGTAAAAAACAAGAATTTTATAATCCTTAATATTGAATTAACATAACTATAATTCTTAATACTGAATTAACATAACACTATAATCCTTAATGCAGAATTAATATGTTACTATAAATAGTCTACAATTATGCAAAGGTCACAAATCTTTAGGATCAAAAATTTACAAACATTCTTTGTTTAGACAAAAAATGATCACCAGCTATGAAATCTTACTTTAATGAATGTGATGTTTAGAACAAAACTAACAACTTTTAAATAAATGTCCTTAAAGCAGAGTAAGTTTTATATATGTATACATATATTGCAACCTAAAACATATAAGTTTGAGTCATCAATATATAGCAGATATAGTTCTTATTAAACTCATTTTAGTACTGCCCAATCCATACTCTCAGACTGATGTCCAACTTAATTAAGGCTTTTGTCAGTGAGCAGTGTTTGGCTTTGATCTAAAGCTTTAACATGCTTTTAACATGTTTTATGATATAAAATGCAATACAGATATTTCAAAAAAAGTATAAAGCTTATACCATTTAGATAACCTGTGCTTAGATATTCAATTACGCATATATTTTAGCTCTGAAAAAGACTGTTGGTCAGTCAAAACTGTAAGATTGATCAAGTAACAAATAAAATATAGCTTTGTAAAAGTAATTTTAAAAGGGATTTGTTTTATATGCTTTTGAATTTCAGTGTGATAATCTAAAACAAAAAAAAAAAATGAGGAAAAGATGGTCGCTGAATAAAAAATATTTTAAATCCAAAAAAAATCCCCATGCACTAGATCTATGCTTAATTATCCTTACTAATGAACCCATAATACAGAAACTAGTCTGAGTATAAGGATAAGACAGGACCGGAAAAGGACTTAAAAAGCAGTACATTTTTTTAAAAAAAATTTGATTGCCCAAGCTTCCAATAGATGGCAAAATTTCCTCTTGAAAAGCGTTGTAAGTGATATCATGTAATACTTTTGTAATTTTTTTAATTATATTGTGCATGAATATGATGGTATTGAAAAAATCTTAAATTTACAAAAAATGCTAATAGCTTTATTGCTTGGGAGTTCATAAGAAGCCTGAGTGCTGGAATCGATCCTGGGACCTCCCAATCCCAGGTCAGATACTCTACCAACTATGCCAAACTGTACAGGTATCTCAAATATTAAAATCAACTCAAACAGACACTCTTAAGTAACCATGGAACTGTAGCATGATTTAATAATCATTAAAGAGGCACTCAAACAATAAACAAATATATATTTACAAGCGGTTTTTTTTAATCAAAATATAAATTATCTTTTTCTTCCACTTTTTAAAAGACTATCAAATAATGATAAGTTTTAATTTTTTTTATAAAAATAACATATGCAAAGTTGGAAGTTCTATTATATATTAAATGCAAAATTTCAACCATTTCATCTAATCATCTTCAATTTGGATCCCTGGTTTTATTGTATTGAATAATGATTTAATACAACAATAGTGATCAGGCAATTTTTTATTTCCACTAATTACATGTGATTTAACAATTTTTGGTAATAGAATATCAATTCTGCCAGTCAGGAAACAAACAAGTGAATATGTTACTAAAATAATTCATAAGCAAGATTTCTAAAGAGTCATTTAAATGAACTTGCAAATGTATGTCCGCCTTTTGTTATACCAATGTCAATCTATTTTGTTAGAATTTATTGGCATTATTATGACAAAAGATCAGCATAATAACATCATTATGACAAAAGATCAGCATAATGACATCATTATGACAAAAGGTCAGTATAATGACATCATTATGACAAAAGGTCAGCATAATGACATCATTATGACAAAAGGTCAGCATAATGACATCATTGTGTCAAAAGGTCAGCATAATGACATCATTATGACAAAATATGAACATTATTTGTTAGTTCATTTAACTGATTTTTTTAAGAATTTAGCTGGTGAATTATCTTAGTAACTTATTCACATTTATTTTATGAATTGGTATTTATACATTTGACAAGCTCATTGAAATCATTTGAATATTGATTCTGTACGAATTCCACAAAAGATTATCAATCTGTTATATAATGGTTCAATAATGGTGCACATTTTCCAATTTAACACTAAAAATTTTAAAGAAAAAGTATATGCTTTGGAAAAATATCCAAACATTCTGGTAGGCCTTATGATCTTATTTTAAAATACTAGTTTGGGTATAGTTTCATATTTATGGGTGATAGAACTAAGCCACATTTCTAATATTTTTTATGATATACGTCCAAACACATTTGGAAACTGTTATCCCCCCATTTATATTTTATTCATTTAGTGAATGAAAATATAAAGAACAAATTTCACCACAAAAGAAAATTATTTAATATATATTTTTATTTTTTTTTATTAAATATTTATAAAATAATAAATGGAAAAATAAAAAATATAAAGTTGCTTCGATATTTTCCAGTTCATAAAAAACACAATTTCGTTATTCAATTATATGTAATAAAAAATTAACTTGTGTTTAATTTGTTTAATAACAAAAAAAAACAATATGACTTTATTGCTCGAGAGTTTACAAGTTTGAATACCAGAAATGCGAGCGCCAAAATCAACCCTGGGATCTCCCAATTCCATGTCCTATGCTCCACAAATCATGAAGAAAAAAGTACTTGTATAATAATGAATCCATAATTACAGTAATAGTAATTATGACAATTGCACTGTATCAAATTTAGTAATGAATAAATTGACATAATCGAGGTAAAAAAAAATTGTCAAGCGTTGATAGCTGAGAGGTCAGCGCAGCTGCCTTGCAAGCAGGCAGTTGTTTGCAGACCATTGTTCCGGGTTCACCTCTCGGCCAATGCTATGATATATGGAAAAAAAAAAGATTATTGGAATGAAAATATCAGCCTTTTACCTTTGGTATTCAAATATCACATGGCCTCCCAGATAACTAACCATTTGGGGTTTTTTTTTGTCAAGTGACAAAAAAATAATACACCAAATAAAACATCACCTGGAATTCTTTTGCTTATTTTAATTACCTTAATGAGGTGCTGTCTTTATTCTAGACCAAACAAATCTCTGAGTATATAGTAATTCCCGGCGATTTCCATAGAGGACTCTGAATAAATAGAATCAATTACTTAGTGCTCCTAAAAAGAAAATGACATAAATTGACTGAATGAAGTATTGCTCCTAAACAGAAAATGGCACCTTCTAAATTATATTTTCTTGCTTAATAATACATTAACTAAAACAAAAATATTAAACTTGAAACTGAACTTGGAACAGACTATATGTAGAATTTTCACACACAAACACAGGCAAAAAGACATGCAACTTGCTGCTGTGCCTAAGAAAAAAAGTGCACCAACTAAAAGAAGTAATTCATAATGAGCATAAAGTTTTAATGACAATCTCTAAAATTTCACAAAAAATTATTGCCACTTTGATATCCAAAGTCTCCTTAAAAAATCTAAATGCCTCCACAAAGTTGCTGTCTATTTTGAGAAACATTACTATAAAACCAGTAGGTCATCAAATGACCTTAACTTACATAATGTTGTTCAATAGCAAATTCTCTTTCCTCATCACAGTCACGATACTTAATGTGAGCTTTAGTGGTCAATAGATGTCCTGTAGAAGTAATTAATAGATGCCTATCCAGTGGTGTCCTATCTCATATTGGCATTAATTTCTAGCTTATGGTTTTCCGGATCTGAAAGCCTCATTGATGAAAGCCAAGAACATTGGATAGGACAGTATTGGATAATGATTTATAAAACACCGCCATCTCGCATCCATTAATTATTAAAGTTTACTCTAGGTGGCATAATCTTGGGGGAGAAAAAGGAATTTGCTACATACATAATATATATTATTATATAGGGTATATGAGCACAGACTTTCACATGACCCACCACTCTCCACTCTATCTCATAACACTGATACACTTGAACACTCATGTGTCGATATTTAATTTTGCATTTAAATAAAATGTCAGTAAGGTTTCCAATACTTTTGAATTATTTAATAAATTGGTTGTTAAAAAAATAAAAACTTTTTTGTATTAACCAATAAATGCTCTCGTGATAAAAAGGTTGAAATTATTTTCACACCTTCTGAGAGAGAAAAAAACTCATTGATTTATATGTACACTTCTTTTAGAAAGTAATTTTTAATTTTAGCACTGTGGTTAATTGACTAATGAGAGTCATCTTAATGATACTTTAAAAGCATTTTCAAAGAAAATAATTATTTTTTTTTTAAAAGAAAAAGTGAACAAAATAATTTTCTCTTCTGATGAATCTTCCATCTTTGAGAAAGTAATCAACGTCGGCAATTATTCAAATTTTCAAAATTATAATCTCGGTGATTAATTTCATAGACTACGTATTTGTTTAAAATATTAAAAATGTAAGCTTACAGATTTCATACAATGATGTATACAGGTGAAAATGTATGTGCATATATATATATATATTACTTTCCTATGCATACATATATATATATATAAATTTGTGTGCGTATCATAGATATACATTATAGTTTTCTGTGTAAGAGCAAGCTAGAAAGCATTCGTGAAAAAAGATTTAGCAAGTATCCTGGGAATAAAAAGGTTTTGGATCTCAAACATGGTTATAGATCAACATCCAAGATACAAAACATGTCGCATGCATCTCTTAATCTCCAAAAAACAGTTGTCTGCCTTTCATTACATATAGGGAAACAAAACACATGACATGGCTCAGCTGTGGTTCGAGAGTTTATTGCTTGGTGAACTTGGGCCTTGGACCTCGCTGCCTGTTGTGGTGGTTGGCACAATGCTGGACTTCACCTATTCAGCTGAAGCATTTGAGTCTTTGCTTCGGGTCCCCAGGGGTGGGACAGGGTAATGGTTAACTTCTCGATAGCCGGGCCATATGGATCCACGTACAGATACACATTACAGCAATTTTTATGGATGTAATTATTTTTGAACATGTGTACATTTTACCTTGTTACATTGAATCATGTGTAATCCTCAATGGGCAAGTGTACCCAAAATTTTTGTAATCTTTTATTAATAAAGGTTACTTTGGGAAAAAAAAAAACACGTATGTTCGCTATTTACTTACGAAAATATTTCAGGATTTCCAATATATGTAATATAAAATAACTTCTGAACCTTAAACAAAATTAGAATTTTTTCCGGTATAATTCGCATGACCATAGATCCTGTAAAACAAATCAAACACTACTACTTTTTGAAATCTTCCTCCGTGTACTTCCATACATGTATTAACCTTCTTCAATCAATCATTACCAAACCATTCTTTCAGCAAAGTCAATTTATTTTCTTTTTATATCTCATTTCATAAAAGAAACTAATTATTTCAACAAATTTTTACTACTATTCTCCATTTTTTGCCATAAAGACATTTTTTTTTTAAAAAAAAAATCCATATTTCTTTACTACACTTTTATACATATACTATTCTTCGTAAATTTTTCTGCATCTCTTTCAATGTGTTACATTCCAAAAATAAATGTTTAATAAGCTACCTCTTATATATACTGTTATATACTTTAATTATTTTTATATAGCTCTAAATTATTATTTTTAGTCATTTTCTATAAATACATTGTTTATTGTCAATCTAATCTATTTACACTCTACTGTCACTAATCACAATTACATCTATAATAAATATTTCTGTAATCTCACTCAACGTAGACAGGATTCTATCAACATTTAACACTTTGTGGATAGGTCTAAAAGCAGATAAAAACCAATCTCTACCTCCAGTGAGAATGGTGTAGTGAAAATTACACTACAGATACATTCATAAGTGCATAATATTTAGTCTAATAAATGACTAATAAAAATTATTATTATGTAGCTGTAATATATTCTCTATAGGCTAACTCCATGTCTAATTTAAATATAAAGAAAAAAAATCGATAAACTTTGCAAATTGAAAACACTTCAAATCTAAAGTCTGTCAACTTTTCCATATAATCCAACTAAATATTTTTATTAATTTATTGTGATTCATAGGCAATTATAAAAATGTTGAATTTGCTTTTAATTTCCCTCAATTCATTTTGAAAAGACTCTTTCAAATCTATCTAAAAATTTTGAGTTATATCAGTGAAGTGGCCTCTGGGAGGCATGTTTCCGGTTTTTAGTGTAATTTACATATAAAACAAAATATTGAAATTAACTCATCAAACTTCAATATGCCAAGAATTATATAAACAGAAAAATAAAGGCTATACAGGGAAACCCAAACATATTTGAGAACAAGAAGCATAGAGAAATTATCTTACCTACACAAAAATTAAAATTAATTTTATAAAGGCATCTGAATTTTAAAATAACAAAAAGAAATATGAGCCATGGTCCGGGGTTTGGGGGAGGGTTCCTGACAGAGATATTTTAAGTGCTGGCTCTGGCTAAGCATTTATCACAAAGCTTGTAGAGGAATTGGCAATCCTCATTGTTTATAACTTACAAGCTAGGGTCATGTGATCTATGACTCTTATTTTGACTAAATATGGACATGATTTTGAACCTTTTATCATTGAGGTGATTTGTAAAAAAAGAAGTGACAATGAAATATTAAAGATAGTTTATTGTACAATGTGAACATTTCATGAATACGGTCGATAAATCAAGACTTGATTAAATAAATAGCCAATAGGTGAACATTAAATGAATTTTTAGAGAATTCATAGTGTTCTAATAATCAAAAATGTTATTTTTAAATTTCTAATGGTAAATTATTGTTTGTTGATAATCATAATTACGATGCTAAAGAATTTACAGGTATATTGTTTTTGTTTTTTTAATAATTATACATTTAATTTCTGTTATAATATCTTCATAATTATTGGCATAGAGAAGTTTGTGAAATTAATTCCAGTATTTTGTTTCTTTACACCTTATTTTATCTGACATATCTATATAATTAATGCAGAAGTTAATGTAAACATTTGAGATATTTATATATATATTAGATTAACAACTCAATGCTCGTTTAGTGAGCATATGAAATACTCTCAATGCAAAGCACAAAATAGAGTCTTTGAAAAGATATGGATGAACTGTCTTATCCTTTTATCTATATTCACTTATATGGGCTAATTTAAAGCATTTTGAAATGAGAGTGTGAAAACCTTTTACATATTTCGTTATTTCATCTAATATTGAAACACAGAAAATTTAATTGCGAATGTCAATACTTAAAATATAGCTTTAAAAGAAATCATGTGATTAACATCTTCATGCTCTCATTTCAAAATGCTTTAAATTAGCCTATATAAATGAAAATAGGTAAAAGGATAAGATGGTCTATTCTTATCTTTTCAAAGATGCTATCTTGTGTTTTGGATTGAGGGTATTTTGCATGTTCACTAAAGCAGCAGTGAGTTGTCAACCTAATTAGTATATAAAATTAACTTCTAAGAAAAGTTTTTATATATAATATTCAAATACAAGTATATTGTCTATACTTAACTTAACTTGATGCAATTAGAAAGGACTTAAACTGAGATTTTCAGACTCCCCACAGCTATCCACTCTATCTTATACAACCAATATGCATAACCATATACATGTAAAACAGATAAAAGAGCTCCTATATAAGTACTTTGTGCTGAACCAGCACTTTTGAGTTGGTCCAGATCAGCATCTCCCATATATATACAATCAGTGCTCAGTTTATATTAAGATAGCAAATCTTCAAACTTTAATAGGTAAGCAACAATGATCTCCATTCTCCAACTCTTTGTCCATCCATGTCTCTGAAAATCTGATGATGCAATACTCAAATCCCTTTTTGTTGACAATATTATTGTCACGCCTATGTTGACTTTAAATCAGTCTGCCCCCTCACATATAGGACCTCAGTAGGTCTATTTAAATACACAGAAGTTTAGTATAGACAATATATTTGTGTTTGAATATTGGAATCAACATATTTTCAATGATATAGATGGCTGAAGAGTTGAAGGGTGGAGAAAATTGAAGCTTGCGCATTAAAGTTTGAAGATTTGCTATCTTAAAATAAACTGAACATTGATTGTATATATGTATGGGAGATGATGATCTGGACCAACTGGTGAGAGCTGGTTTAGCATAACATATATATATATATTAGAGATCATTTATCTTTTTCACATTTGTGTGGTCATATGTTTCAGTTGTATAAAATAACAGTGGACAGTTGGGGGGGGTGCTTGAAAGTCTGAATTTAAATCTTTTCTAAATATATATATATTAAGTGTAGTAATGCTCAAAGCTAAATGGATTTGTAAGTAATCATTAAAAGCCAGTTAATACTTACACAATCCCAATTAGAATATCAATCAACAATTTAAAACTGTTGTCAAGACAACCTCCATTTTAGATGGAATCTTCATTGTTAAAAGAATGTTGCCTTGACAACATTTTGAAATTGTTGGTTGTTATTGATATTAGGATTATCTAAGTATTGTCTGGATTTTGATGATATATATATAGTACTTTCAATTAATCACTTAATCTTCAATTGTCATTTAAATTCAAATATAGCATATTCCAGGATTCCCAAATTTTAACATTAGCAGATTGTCAATTAATTATAGATATTGTACTTTAATTTATGAAAATTGCCTTTGTAATTTTTCTTTTATTATGGTTCCTCTTCTCATAAACAATATTACATATATATATATATATATCTTCTCATAAACAATATTACATATATATATATAATAAATGATGCTCTTGTAATTTTTCACAAAACTACATTAAAAATTGAGAATCTTGGAATATGACTTGATGATGTTTACTTGTGCTCTATTTGACAGTTGAAGAAGGTTGAATGATTAACTGAAAGTATTTCTATGGCTTGTTATACTTATAATAAATATATTTCCACCTTTATATACGCTGTTATTTTTTTATTATAATATTCATTCCATAATTGATATTTTATTTTATATACACCTGGGTCTCGCTTTATGCAGACTATTTTAATGCGATTTTGAAGTTATGTGATTCATGTTTCTTCTTAATATCTTTCATATTTCACTATATTTATTAGATATCAAGAAATTTAAATTATTAATAACTTATTTTGACTTGAAACACTTTTTTTTTCAAAAATATAACATTACATTAGCAGCTAATGTGAATATGGCCTGAAGCTGTATTTAGAATATTAGCTTCTATGTAAATAACCTACTTATACTAATGAATAAATAATAATAATAGATTTATATGTATAAAAATATCACAATAGATATTCAAAAATTTTAAACTTTTAAACGTATTTTGTTAGATATAAGAAAAATAAAAAAATTTTAAGATTTTTAAAATAAATAATAATGAAGATTTTATTGATTTTATAAACTGAAAATAATCTTTCTAATGATAATGTATAATCTTTTTGTTTTGATTGCGATCTCATTTTTTTTAATATAGAAACAGAAAACCATTAACACAGCATAAGACTGAAAGTAGCACTAGTTATACATCACATCATGAATCTGATTTTACCAGTTAACAAACGAACGCATATTGTTAAATATCAGTAATGATTAAAATATGTATGAAAAAATGTACAATTAAATACTGTAGTTAATAAAAAAAATAAAAAAAGGTTGTCTTGTATTAATTTTTTTCAAATATTTGAAATTTTTGATTAGTCATACTTTATTTTCTTATTTTTTTAATGTGAATTTTAAAGTAATTTTTCCTTGTTGCTTTGCTTTTATGCCAATTTCCAAAAATGAGGAGAACCTATCCCCATTTTTCAAGGTAAGTTAAGTTTATTTTTGTGCAATTTTTTTTTTGTGTGTGTGTGTTTTCTGAGGAACCTATCTACTGCATAAAACGAGACCCAGGTGTAAACTGTAATAAATAAAATGAATATGTATATGATGTATTAGTCTAAAGCAAGATAGAAAACAATGTGTTAAATGAAGCAATGATAATAATCTCTGGTGTGAATAAAATACTTAACAAATTTATAGGGATTTGAACACAGGATTTTTCAGCCTATTCGTCCACTCCATCTCAAGCAACAGATATTCATGGCCAAACATATGTGAAAAAAATTCAATCCCCAATATACATATTTAATGCAGAACCAACACTCATCAATTGGCCCAGATCATAATCTTCCACACATACATACAACAAGGCATTTAAAAGCATGAGAAAAATATCTTTATTTGACAAAAAGATGAATTCAGCAGTAGAAAGGTAGACTCAAGAACCATGGTGACTGGGTCAAATACCAATATGTCTCCATTGGTGTTTGAATATCACATGACTTTCTGAGGAAAAAAACTATTTGATTATTAGAGAATTATTATTCAATTTTGAGTGCTATGAAGAATTTAGAAAATTATGCTCAAACTTTTATCTATGTATTAAAAAAAATGTGATTATAGATAAATAATTTTATAATTACAACACCTATTATAGCATAATACAAATCCGTTTAGTTTTTCTGTAAGGCGAAGCTATAATTAAATATAATTTGTATTGAATATTTTAATATATATAAGGGCAGATTTCCTTATATCCAGCTTATAATAATAGAAAACTGCTTGTACTTCTTCTCTGCTTATGAGTATCAGTCCCTCTTCCCCCTCAAAGGTAACTTCTTTATTTTGAAAAAAATAAATTTGTGTATATATATATGATTGCAAACATATATTAAATCAATATACACATATATGTAAATGTATACATAAATATACACAATAATTTAATATATAAATACAAATAGTATATACTGAACTTTAAATGTAATTAGAGAAGACTTAAATAAAGATTTTCAAGCTTCCTTTGACTACCGACTCCATCTTATATAACCGATACACATGAAAACGATAAATGATCTCCAATGAACGTATTTTGTACTGAACTAGCACTCCTTCATTGGTCCAGATCATCATTCTCCCACCCATATTTGTAATCAGTGCTCAGTATATATTAAGATAGCAAATCAACAAACTTTAGTGGATAGACTTCTATCTCCACATTCCAACTCTTCAGCCAACCATATTATTAAAAAACTGATGGTGGATGGCTGAAGAGTTGGAGGGTGGAGAAGATTGAAGTCTGTTCATTAAAGTTTGTAGATTTGCCACCTTAATTTAAACTGAACCCTGATTACACGTGGTCAGAGGTATCAATTATATAAGATGGAGTGGATAGCTGAAAGGAGCTTGAAAGTCTGGGTTCAAATCCCTCTAATAATTTAATATATAAATAAATGAAAACAGTTCACATATCTAAACAATACCAATATCAATATCAATAACGATTAATACTATATTGATAACCAATAAAATTAATTCAAAGCATTCCTGGTATGATTGAATACTCCAGCTATAGATGAATGACAAATATAACATAATGACCTTTCGATTATACATGTATTTATTATGACCTCTGAACATCAGGCCAACTAGAGGTTTGATCATATGAATCTCACTCCCAGGAAGCAAAGTTTACATTTTTATTTAAGACCAGCACATATTTCGGTATTTAAATCTTTATCTCACCTGACGATCAGAAGACGTTATGAGGAATTCATGAATAGTTGGAGAAGTTTGGCTGATCGATCAGGTATGCTGCGAATTAATATGATTGCTTACAAACATACCTATACATATCTATCTATATACGTAACTTAAAAGTAATATTAAGTTTAATTAACATATATTTACTTTGTAATGAATATACTACCACACACTAACGCACATAAACAAAGTTTTATACGTATAAACACCTAGCACTTACACGCGTACGAACAATGTTTACTTAGAAAAAATAAAATAATGTTAGAAATAAAAACATAATATTTCATAATGACTCATCATCTTTTTTTTTTGTTTTTAAAGATCTACATTTTAATTAAATAAATAAATATTTTCAAAATAAAATATTAACAACTATATAAAGTGGCTTCATAAAGCCATTTGAGCTAGATTTCAATTGACATTACAAATTAAAATACATTGGAATGTTAGAGGCTTTTGGTGAGAAACAATTCCCTCGTGGCTTCAACTCCTAACCTGATAATCTTGGGGAGTTCAAATACTATTTGAGAAAAAGTAATAGACATCGTAACTGATGTTTCTTATACGTAAATGTAAAACTCAAGAGAGAACCGTCAAAGCTAATAGCTATTCAAATAAAAATAAACTAAAAGAAGGTAAACAAATTTAATTCAATTTATATTCAAATAAATAAATATTTCATTTACTACTCTTTCTGTGTCTCTTGTAATTAAATTAAATAATAATAAAAAAATTATTTCAAATTAGCAAAAAAAGCATTTTTATTAAAATGTACAAAAGTATGTTTGCATGTAAATGTATAAAAGTCCCCAACCCAAAAATAGTAATTATGTGGTGAATCGATTTGAAAGTCATCTGACATTTGAGTTCAAATGAAAGGATAAGTACTAGACTCCTGTTTAACATCATAAACTGGGATTAATTTCTTCACTCACTAAAGTCATTACTTCTTCATATTACAAATTTTGCAATGTGTTGCCATGCATGGTATAATGCAATGATGCAGTGGCTAACTTTAGAGCTCAAAGTCCATGGTTTGCAACCCAAACCAGACACTACTGGGGCCTGAACTTCATGTAAATTCCCAAGTGGTGGCATAATGAGACAGAGTGGCTTAGAAAAAAATGTCTGAAAAATGCAGCTTAGTTCTGTTTCTTATATACTTAAACGTTTTAAGATGAACTGGGTTGCAAACCATAAAACTGTGCTAAATTAATAAAAGCTCTCGAAATCAATAAAAGCTCTATTACATGTTCTTACACATTCTACATTTTTCAGCCATATTTTTATCATTAATCAGAACTTTCTTATATCAATATTGGATGAGTAGGCACTAGATAGAGATTTTATGCACAAGCCTTCTGGCATCCATTGATTACTGGATGAGTAGGCACTAGATAGGGATTTTATGCACAAGCCTTCTGGCATCCATTGATTACTAGATGAGTAGGCACTAGATAGGGATTTTATGCCCAAGCCTTATGTCATCCATTGATTACTGGATGAATAGGCACTAGATAGGGATTTTATGCACAAGCCTTCTGTCATCCATTGATTACTGGATGAGTAGGCACTAGATAGAGATTTTATGCACAAGCCTTCTGTCATCCATTGATTACTGGATGAGTAGGCACTAGATAGGGATTTTATGCACAAGCCTTCTGGCATCCATTGATTACTCTGGCTTGCACTGAGTGGCACTACTGTATGAAGAGTTTTGCCTGTTTAAATAACAGTTATGAGCAAGCATAAGTAATGGTGATCATGTGAAGTTTAGTTATTTAAATTTAATATATTTATTTTTAAACTTTAATTGTATATGTGTTTTAACATATAGGCATAAATACATTTTAACACACAATTAATTAAAACTGTTTTTTAGCTAAATATGTGTATTTATTTCAACATACCCATATAAACATAGCATACTTCCCCCAACTTCAGAGATTTACATTTCTTGGAAGTCAAAAGCACAATGATAACTCGTTTGTTTTTATTTTTGTTTTAACCCAATCAGGAAGTGGATTAATATCTATGTCAGCTTTTTTTGTGTTAGTCTCTTCTGTTACACATTCTTTTTCTCATTACGCTAGGTCAGCTCAAGTTCTAGTTTAGGTTCCTCAGATTGATCTTCTGGATCACCATCAGTTTCTTTAATTAAAGAGGGTATTAAATCTTCATTCTTGTCTTTTTGCAAATGATTAATGTGTTTTCGTAATAGTTTGCCTTCATTTGTACAAATCATTACAATTTATTTCAACAGATGTCACTTTACTATTGCTTTTATCCAAAATTTATTTTAAGATACTTTTTGCCCATACTTGTTCACCTGGCATGAACTTAAACATGGCTAGCTCCTGTTTAAGGTAATCATCACTAGGTATTATGTAAAACAATTTGATATGCAACTGGTGACCTAAATATAATTCCGCAGGTGCTTTTCCTGCTTTAGTAGTTGAAATTGAGTACCGATAAAAAAGTATGGTATAAATTGCTTCTTGTATTTTCATTTTTCCCAAAATTTATTTATTTACACTTTCAAATGCCAAACCATTAGATTAAGGGTTATGAGGGACATGAGTGTGTGTTTTATACCTCACTCTTTCATACTCTCTTTGAACTTATCTGATGTAAAACCAGTTCCATTGTAAGAAATTAAATTTAAAAAAGACCGTGATATGAAAATATTTCATGTAATTTTTCAATTGTCTCTTCGGAACTAGTACTCCGAGTTAATTTGTATTCTTCCCACCCTGAGTTTGCAACAATTTCCACAAAAAAATAAATATTCCTTACATGGGCCTGCATGGTCAACAAGGATGCATTGCCATAGACTAAATGCCTTTGGCCATGCCTCAAAATTTATAAATGGCACTCTAGCAAATGATTGATAATTATTACAATTGTTTATGTAATTCTCAATGTCACAGTTAGTGTTTGGCCTCCATACACAGTTACAGGCTAAAGCTTTTGCTCTGACTGCATCTAGCTTACCATCATGCCATAATTGCAGAATTAAATCTCTATCCTAACTGGTATTAGTACATGATCACCAATCAGAACAGTCTTTGCATACTGATAACTTATCACAAACATTCCATTTTTATTAGGTCAACTTCTCGGATTACTTTTATAATCTACTGGTAGACATCACCTTCCTGTGTCCAAAGGGCTATAGTTTATTAGTAACTTGTGACCTTAGCACATATATATAATTAATTTCTTTTTCTACCTGAGCAAGCTGGATTTTTTTTTTAAGTTTGCACTTTATCAGTGCTGCCTCCGGGAATAATTCTAGTGGCACAGAGGTGGTTTTTATTTTTTTCAGTTGCCCTTTAAACAATTTAGGAAAATTTTCACTTACTTCCTTTAACAGGCATAATTTTAATGCCCAATTTTTTTAACCAACCATGACCAATTATTGAATTTATTGGAGCCTAAACCATATACAGAGGTAAATAACCAAGTTCCACCATTCATTTAACAGATAGGAGCTTTAATTACGCCTATGAATTTAACTGCATTATCATTAATATCTAAAGCAAAAGTTTTAAGTCAGTTTTCTTGATTATCGCCAGCTTTAGAACTCCATTCACACACTGAAATCAAAGATACACTGTTTTGCAATCAACCTTCATAGATATGGGTTTGCCACATACCTTTAACTGAATCATAATTTTATCAGAATTAGGTGTTAACATATTTTTTATGCATGCTGACTGATTTCCATTTCTACTAAATACAGCTTTATGGCTGTTGCTGTCTTTACCAGGTTTATCTATTCATTTTTTTACACATTATTTCCAAGTGCCCTCTTTTGTTACAGATATTTGCAGTGTTCATTTTTTGTGAAAACAATTGCTGGCTTTATGGCCAAACTTCTCTACAACTAAAGTAAATAAAGGTAGTTTTATTTCTGCTATCATTATTTTTTACATTTCTAAATCACTTTTTTCTCTCATTCATATGTCTTACAAACATTTGTATTTTATCTTGGATTATTACCTCCAAGAAATTTCTTGATTGCTCATGAACTAATTCAAGGGCCATGCCATGTTTTATAGTTTTGTTATATTTAATTTCATTATCAGCTAATAGTTGTTGTCTTAAACTGTCGCTGCTCATCGCCTACAGAAATTTCTCAAGGAGTGACTCGTCCCATATATACACTTTTTTGAAACAAGAGGGGTGTGGACTAAAATAATTCACCAAGCAATCTTTTATTTTATCGAAAAATAATCCTCAGGAGTATTAGGTTCACAGAGCCTATTAGCAATGTCTATTACTTCTTTTCCTAAAAACACAGCAGTAATTGAACTTTTTATTAATGAAGTGAAATTTTTCTGTGAGTTGAATGTAAAGAGGCCAATTACTGGTGTCATTGGCATCAAATCCACCAATTAATGATTGCATTTGAGCAAATTGATTAATACTTATTACTCTAGTTCTTTACCCCTTTTTAGTTTGTTTCAGGTAACAACTTATGATCTGCACCAATTGTTATAACTGGGAGCGATCCCTACACTACCAAACAGACATAGGCTTATAAAAAATTCACATGATAACAATAATACTAGGGCAGCAACTTAGGATTATGATTTAATAGATTATTATACAACCATTATAAGCATTTCAATTATAGATTTATACATATCAACAATTTATATGAAGCATACATGGTTACATACCCAAAGTCATTCTCAAATAATAATAAAGGTCAGTGTGACCTGTTTAGTCCTGAAACTTGCTTTGCCACATTTGGAAGCAAGCCTCTCGACAATATTGGCTATCAAGGATAAAATGCATTAGCATCCAGAATCTTTGTTATTGCAAATACATCTGCACATTTGTAGCTTCCGTGATATTTCTTGGTTCTTTTCTAAACCAATCTTTCATTATTAATTAATAATTAGAACTACTATTATAATTAGTAGAATCACTTAGATCCTGCTGACATTGTCTAATGTTATTTATCTATAGATGCATCTAGTTACTAGTAAGTTCTTTTTTTTAATTGTCACTAATTAATTGCATTTTCTGATGGAATTCTGTTATCTCTTTTGCTCTTTAGAATTTAATTGTTTCCTGGATTTATAATTAATCTTTTAGTAATATTAATTCTTCTATGTATTGCTTCAATCAGTTTTAAATTTACTTTTTACTTAAATTTAATATATTTATTTCAAGATACAGGCATATATTTTAATACACAATTATTTATAATTGTTTTTTAGCTATATATATGTATTCATTTTAATATATATATAAACATAGCAATTATAAGCCAATAAACATCACATGACCACTACCTCTTATGCTTATAGCTATGGTTATTAAAGAACCAAAGACACCAAAATGTATGGTTACTGAACTGGGTTCAGACCCATATGACTATGTAAGCTGATGGGCTTGGATTGAAAACATTAAGGTGTTTTCAGTTTAAGACTCATAGTTTTGTAATTAAATGGAGATAAAAGGTAGTTGCTGGAGGGTTGCATTAGATCCTAAGATCTAGGTGCAGTGCTCTCAGATCCAAGGCTCCTCACTGATGAAGGCCACAAGGCAGAAACTAGTCTGGGGATATTCGATGAGTAGGTATTAGATGGGGATTTTATTCACAAGCCTTCTGGCATACATTGATTACTCTAGCTTGCTGTGTGTGGCATGTGTGTAGTGAGTATTGCCTGTTTTAACATAGCAATTATACTTGTAATTGTTACAGCTAATCATTTTAAACTTTGAGAATATATATTAATAAAACAAACACTTTTTTATTTATTTATTTATTTATTGATGAAACTTTCAATCTTGTTATACATCAATATGACCCAAATGACCCAGCCAAAACGTAGGCATATTAGTAAAATACGTCATGCCTGGATGTACCTGGAAAATGTATCATTTATATCTATATATTATAATATGTTTTCTTATTTATTCTATCATGTGTATTTTTCTACACAGATGAAAAAGACTTTTGTTTGTTAACTTAATAACATCTTTATTTTATTATTGAAACTAAATATCAAGTTATTATATGAAACAATTATACTGAAGTGTAAATCGTTTGAAGTTTATAAATGCATTTCCTTTTGAAACAACATCGTATTAATTTAATTACACCTTTAGAATTTCATTTATTCAACATATTTAAATGGAAGATCATCATTATTCAGATGATTATAATAATGTTTAATGTAAACATTTATTAGATTTATCTCATGTGAATAATAACTGATTAGAAAATATTTTAGCGAGTTGTTATCCTTTAATAGATAAATCTTTAAAATAATAAGCATATAATTACAAATACTTTATGTAATAATTTTTTGCCTAGTTAATACATATTTCATTATTTAAATTGTGAGAGAAAACCTTCTTATGAAAATAATATAGTTATTTGTTTCATATATTTCGAATTTATTTATTCAGTATTAATAAGTTTGTTATTTTTAAAAACTCAATGCAGTTTCTTTTATACCACAACAATAAATTCATAATTGAATATAGTTATATTTACTTACTAATTAAGGACATGTTATGAAATATCTATTTACATTAAAATATATTAAAAATACATTTCACTATCCTCCACATCTTTTAAATTTATTATCATCTTATAAATTACACCTTATCCATATCTTATCCATACACTCCAATGACTGCCTGCTTCCTGAGTTGTAGTGAGAGATCTACATGTGATTAGTATTATCATTTACTTATTAGAATAGGTTAAATCTAATTAATTTATAACTTGGATGGGAACTGGAATGTATTATTTTATCTACTATATATTGTAACTGGACCCCCGTACAACCCCTTTATTACCTCGGTTGTAACAATTTCCTGATGAGCATATTGTAGGAAGGAACCATCGATTGGCTTTCCCCAATACAGACGTCACTCCTCCCCTACAATGATATATCCTGCTCATCAGAGGATGTAGCACCATAGAGACTGGAAACACCTAGAAATTTCTGTGTTTGGTTTCCCAAACGGAGCCACTAGAGTTCCTTCTCACTACAACCTGACTTACCTAGGTCTGGTTATGCAAGACATAGCTCAGGAGGCATGAAATTTTCATGAACAAGTGCAATGAATGACAAATGATGCAACATGAACAACTGGATTGGTTTTATATAACAATAAATTTATTTAACAATATTTATTTCCATAACAATGTTTGGATCATCAGTCCTTCACAATTATTTTGGTTGTACCAATATTTGGATGATAATTCAACAAAAGTTTGTTACTAGTTCATGTTTGACACAGTTCATCTTTGGGATTCTATTTTCTTGTATGTGCATATATACAACTAAGTTATATGGATCACTTATTCATCATTGATGACATATTTATCCAGTGTATCCATTTAATCCTTGTGTTATGATTCTCGTATATATTATTCTGATCCAGGTACAGACATATTTTACTTAGAAGCCTTTACAATTCTTTCAGGCCTAGATGTATATTATATCTCAGCATTTGTAATTATTCCACATATAAACAGATTTGGTATGCCAGCATTTATAATTCATCCAGATATAAGCACATTTTATATGTGAGCATTTGCAATTTATTCAAGTACAGACGTGTTTGGTATATAAACAATTATAATCCATTCAGATATAGTCATATGTTATTTATCCACATTTATAATTTGGTTAGTTATAGCTATATGTAATAGCTCAGCATTTCTAATTCTTCCGGGTATAAACTTATTTGTATATCAGCAACATAAATAGTTATAATTCATTCAGATATGGAGGTATATTATGTCTCTATTTGTAATGCTTTCAGATATAAACATATTTGTATATCCCCAATATAAATAGTTATAATTCATTCAGATATAGAGGTATATTATATCTCAGCACTCGTAATTCTTTCAGATATAAACATATTTGTGTATCAACAATATAAAGTTATAATTTATTCAGATATAGATGTATATTATATGCAAGTCTTAGATATTTATTTAGATATAGACATATAGGATATATAAACAATTATAATCCATTGGGATATAGTCATATTTCATTTATCCACATTAATAATTTAGTTAGTTATAGCTATATATAATAGCTCAGGATTTATAATTCTTCCAGGTATAAACTTATTTGTATATCAACAATATAAATAGTTTACAATTTATTCATATATAGATGTATATTATATGCAAGTCTTTAATATTTATTCAGATATAGACGTATATGGCATATAAACAATTACACCTGGGTCTCATTTTACACGATAGATAGGTTTCTCAGAAAACACGCGCAAACGAAATCGTGCAAAAATAGACATAACTTACATTGAAAAAGGGGGGATGCAGTCTGTGATTTTTCAAAATTCGCATAAAAGCAAAGCACCAATGTAAAATTACTTTAAAATTCGCGCAAAAAAAAAAAATAAGGAAATAAAATATGACTAATAAAAAATTTCAAATTTGAAAAAAAATTGATACAAGACAAACTTTTTTTAAACTATAATATTTAATTTTATTCAAAATAATATATTTTTATGCATAATTTACATTTTTTTATACATGTTTTATTTGCCGAAAAACACATTCGTTTTCAAACTGGGGAAATACAACTAGCGCTAACTTCACACTCATGTTGAGTCAATGGATTTCTGGTGACAATGTAATTAATCTTTGAGACGATGATTTTATTAATTGTTTATGAACTTAGACTTACGATAATAAAAAGACATTTATTCACCACTGCTGGAAAAAATTTAATTAAAAGTAACAACTAAAAATTAAATTCTTATTTTTGTCTTTAATTTTTTAATTTTCAATTCCATTTAAAAATCAAATTTCATTTCACTGCTATTACTCACCTTTTAAAAATAAACTTGCTAAACACTAAATGATTAATAACTGATTACGTTCTTTTTTAAAAAGCAAAACAGAATGTGATCTAAAATGCAAAATTAACATGCACAATGTTTGAACAAATTTACATCATAATCTTGTAAAATTTAATGTGTGTATACATAAAATGTGGAAATCATGATTTTAATTTCATTATTGAATAATATCTTACTATTATAAAGCACTGAAAATATTGAAATTACTAAGATGAAAGTCGAATTACAATAACGTGCTATTACTTTCAATATAATGTAAGTGCATGAAATTTATTATTTAAAGTAATAGCGCATTATCGGACTTCGACTTCCGGTGAATTTCAAAAGCGCTAACTTCAAAATTGTGTTAAATAAGTCCACGTAAAAACAGACCCAGGTGTATAATCATTTATGATTTACCTTATTAAAATGCCTTTTGGTTATAGACATTTAAGATATTTACGTATTTATGATTTATCACCAGTAAAACATATTTTCACAGAGCTATAATTATTCATGATTTATTTTAAGAAAGACGTTTTGTTTCTTTTTTTTTATAAACACATATAAGTATTTAATATTTCATGAATTTGTTAACTTCATTTTATCTGCTTTGTTCATCCACTTCAGGTTACTACTGCATTTCAAAAAGGGGTCAGTTTATTTAAGCTGAATGGCATTATTTACTTTCCATGATGTTCACTCAGGCAAGTCTTGGAGATTCATGGCTATGGACAAAGAGAGGAAACTATTACAGATTAGCCTTCCATCCTTATGATTTCCATATTAATACTTTTTTTAACATCAGCAGTGTGGCTGTAAATATTATATTCCAAGGTAACTAAAATCAATTGTCAACTAAACAGTTAAGCAACACTTAGATAAAACTTTTTAACTTTTTTAAATCTTTCACTTTTCTTACTTTTTAACTCCTTTTAAAAATCCCTTCTGAACTTCAAACTCAACTATTTATACCCTGATCTCTGGATTGATTTAGCAGCACTCCCACTGTATCTGATTTGTTACACGACTTTCATTTAAGCCAGAGTGCTTTTCTCTTCTTAAGGATTGGACCACTACTTTTAGTGGGACAGATAAGGAATCATGAGGATTAAGCCATGTTTTTCAATTTGATAAGCTTGCCTCAAACGATTATTACACTTTGTATGACAACATCATTTCAAAAATTAAAAATATATTTTAATAAATGCCAGCTTTAAATAAATACTTAGAGAAGTATTTATATCATAATTTAAATTATAAAATCAATAATGAAGGTTTATCTTTACTTTTCAATTATAGAAAATAATGATTTTCTTTTAACTTTAAACTTTTTGCTTTATTTTTTTTTTTAAAAAAATCAACTTCTTTCATATACATCTGCCCTTTTTTTAGGTGGAAGGGTAAAATAAATCTTAGAATACATATGTGAAACAGAGTTTTTGTTTCAATATATATATATATATATATTTATTGACAGTCATGCACAGTCACCAAACAATGTTACAATAAAGGGGGTGGGGGAGCATTATTAAAAAATGCTTTTTATACAATAAATAATACAATAATTGTCACTTTATAACTTCAGTATTCAATTTATTTCCTTATATGCACAATAATCATCTAACGAATTGTAATTACTTACACTTTAATAAAATAATGTATTACAATGAATACTATAAATAAAAGTTATGAATTAAGTTTTTCTTTATGAGCTATATTATTGACCATCATTGCTTGTTTTGGACATATTGCTAATAATTATTCCATTTTAAATTGCCTTTCTGGGCAGTTCTCCAGTTTCCATGCTTAAATTAGACTAGAAATTGAAATTAACAAAATATTGTGTATTAGTTCACAAAAAAATCTGAAGAGGTCAGTATTTTCTAGGGGCAGCAAAACATAAGTCACTTAGCACTGCCATCATGTGCTTGATGGATTTAATTTATTGGTATACCATTTCACATGCATGTGTGAGACTTCTTCAAGATGATTTTTGGAATAGCAAAAAGTTTAAATTATTGATTACTTTTACACAATAATATTATAATTATTAAAAACCAAAATAATACATGTATACACTTTGATGTTGTTCATACATGTTTAATTTCTAAAAATAAAAGTTAAAAAAATTTGACAGCAATTCTAACAAAGAAAATTATGGTGGTAATTTTGCTTCTCATTTTGAAAATGATCAGTAAATGTATTTATATATATGATATTGGAACCTTTTGAGATATTTTAGAAATTATAAATATAAAATTTAAAAGATGAAAAACAATTTGATAACTTTTTGATAGTTTCACATTTATTCATTTCAGTATTAAAGATTTTTTTAGTTTTTATTCAGCAAAGATTTCATTAAATTTTCTTAAGTTTCTAATTTGGTTGAGTTCCTGAACATATCCAATGAGAATAAAAAAAATTATTCTTATTATGTTCTCAATTTGTTATTATTTATTCAATATTTTTAAATATCAAATATGATTTTTTAGAATGTATTTCATTTGTAATTTAAATTACCATCAAATCAACCCAATTTACCAAATTCTAATATAGATTAAAGGTTTGCTATTAAAATCAAATGGTGAACTTTCATAAAAAATTATTACCAGGGCTAACAAAAAACAAACACCCCCCCCCATCTCTGAAAGAGTCTTAAAAAATGACCTATATAAAAATTAGTCTTCATTTTTAAAAATGCAATAAACCAAAAACAAGACAAGAAAAATACTATTTTTCGCTGCAAATTTTCTGATAACATTTCACAATGGTAAAGAGATATTCAATTTTTAAAAAATCTCAAAAGTAGATACTTTTCTTTCAAATAAACTTATGCCAATAATAATTTTACATTCAAATTTGGAAACAGTTTTGAAAAAAATACATATTTCATTAATATAACAAATGTTACATATATACAGATAGGCTACCACTAATTCTGAAAACCCAAGTTCAAACTTGACTTCCAGTTCAAAATTTTTTTGGAAAAAGTTACATAAAAATATAAATCCATAATTATATCATGTAAATTAAAAATGTTAAAAATCTAAACATAATGTATTATCTTAAATATAAATTATACACCATTATTTTTTAATGTAATTGCATGTTATTCTGAAAACTGCACCTTCAACAAAGGCATAAAAAGGCAAACATGGCATTTTTCAACAATGGAAGTGTTAAGCAGTTTTTGTTTTCTGCAAATCTTATTTTTCTGTTCTTTCAAGTCCTACAAATATATGCATAACATTTGTGCAAAACAACCATATTTTTTTTCCTTGTAAAATTAATACTCCCAATGTATCATTTTAATCTTTTCAGGAAGTTTAGTGATACAACAGCTTAGCTTATAAATGCAGTTTTTGCAGCATTAATTTGACTGAAAAACTTGTATTAAAATGTATATTTTACATTAATTTCAAATAAAATCACTAGATGTCAGTCTCATTCAAAGAAAAAAAAACAAGACAGAGGACATTTTTTCAAATTATGGTGGATTGTATTTAAAACTGTAGTTGCAGGGAATCATGTCGGTTTTTGCTTAAATCTTGAAATTAAAAATTAAGAGTTTAATAAAATTTATTAATACCAGCTTTCCCCAAAAATAAGACATTGTCTTATATTAATTTTTTCTCCAAAAGGCACTGTAGGGCTTATTTTCAAAAGAAATCTTATCTTCTCAAGCACAAAAATCTACATTTATTCAAGTATAAAAAAGCTGTAAGATTCTTACCATGGGAAGTTCCTACAATACCTTTCTTGCACTCATCAAAATAGCTCTTTCTTTGTGCACTCATCTTATCTGGTGATCAGAATATTATTCTGTTTAAGTTTATCATTAAATCACATGTTAATTGAAGACTTGAGAGACAGGGGTGATAACAATAAATGATTATAGTTAAGAATAGTTTGTCGACCCAAATGCAAGCATAATATTTCAGAAAATATTTGTTTATTTCACATGTGCACGTTAAGTCATCCATTACAACATATGGCATATTGAATTAGGATGATTTATATATGACACAACCACATCCATCATTAGCAAGTATGGTAATTATAAATGCATTCCAAATTACTTGTAATAGTTTTGCTTGAGTATTCTTTTTAAAAAAAATTCCTTTAGAAGAAAGATTGATGATTTAACTTAAACTAATTTTTCATTATTAAATTCCCTTCTGTTATTTTAATAAAGTCTTTCAGGAGAAAAAAAAATGTTTAAAAAATCAAACTAATTTTTCTTTTTATCTTGAATATTTAAAAGCTATCATGCTTAACACTTTGCATGCCCGATTCATTTAAAAATGAAGTGGCTTGATGTCACTCTAAATCGGTCACTTTTCATCCTACGATTTGAGGCTCTTTTTAAAGATTAAAAAAAGTTCTGTAAGATGCTGCCGTCTCTTGAATTATTTTACAAGTAAAAATTCAATAAAAATGACCCTATACATCAAAGAAAGAAAAAAATAATGCCCCTTCTTAAATCTTATTGGCTATTAAATTTTGACAACAAAGAAAATGGCTGCCAAAAAGTAAAGAGTTACGATCTGTTTTTGAATAAATTTTGAAAATGATAAACTAATGTTTTAGACCATTTTAGCAGTATTTTTTGACAAATTATAAATTATTTTGATAAAATATGCTTAAAATAAAATTATTTTGGAAAAATAGTTAAGACTTTTAACAAAAATTATTTGCTTTTTTCTAAAACTAAAATTGGCAAAGAAAATCACATTGTTAGCAAAATGTTTTGATTGGTGAGTAAGATTTCATTTTACATTTTCCGCTAGCAAAAATTTATATAATTATATAACAATTTATTTTTGAAAAAACTTTCGTTCATTTTCATAACCTGACAAATTATTAATATAATTTTTACAAACAAAACTAAAGTGAATATAATATTAAAAGATGAATATATTTTGATGTTTGAGTTTGTGAATTGCCACTTGACTTTAAATTGACCAATTAAAAGTTTCGACTTTTACGTCATTTGGCAATAAAATAATCAGCGATTTAAAGGTTAAACTAGAAAACTAAATCAAGCCTTCTAAATCTAAGTATTAAATATAAATAAAATAAGTACCTAAATATATATATGAAATTATAAATTGTTGTTATTTGTAGATAAATTATTTCTCTATATAGGCAAATTACGTTTGTCAAAAATACTTGATGGTAAAATATATCATCATCATCGTCATCAACCATTATCAATCCACTGCAGGATGAAAGTCTCTCCAAGTTTAATTCATCTTCGTCGATCTTTAGCTTCTCTTCTCCATATCACCCCTGCACACTTTCTTATTTCATCCATCTATCTTACTTGTGGTCTCTTTCTGGATCTTTTACAATCTCTTGGAATCCAGTTTAAAATTTCAATTGTCCATCTATTATTATCTCTCCTACCAATATGTCCAGCCCAACTTCACTTCAATCTTTTAACTTTTTTAATGAGGTCAGTAACACCTGTTTGTTCTCTTACCCATACATTGCGTTTTTGATCTCTTCTTGTTACTCCCAACATACATCTCTCCATACTTTTTTGAATGGTCTGAAGTCTATGTATTGCTCTTCTATTGAGTGTCCAAGTCTCAGATCCATAAGTAAGAACTGGTAAAACACATTTGATAAAAGCCTTCCTTTTCAAACACATAGGCATATTTCCTTTTAGTATCAAGTTATTTCTACCAAAAGCACTCCATCCAAGTTTAATTCTATGATTAATTTCCTCCATTATGTTTCCACTTGTATTAATAATCTGACCAAGGTATTTGTAATTGTTAACTTCTTCTAATTCATCATAATCAATCTCTATTTTCATATTTTGAGCAAATCGATTAAATATTACTTTAGTCTTTTTAACATTTATCCTCAGTCCTACTTTCCTACTTTCATCTGATAACTCCTGCAACATTTCCTGCAGTTCTGAAGCAGTATTTGCAAAAACAACTACATCATCTGTGAAATCTAAATGACTTAAATAATATCCATTTACTTTCACTCCTTTAGTTTCCCATTTTAATCCACAAAATACTTCTTGCAGTACTACTGTAAAAAGTTTTGGAGATATGGAGTCACCTTGTCGTACACCTTTCTCAATGTTGACTTTCCCAGTATCATTATGTAATCTAATTGTTACTGTTACATTTTTATAAATATTCTTTAAAATATGACAATATCCTGGATCTACACCTTGATGATCCAATGCTTTAATCACGGAAGAAATGTTTATAGAATCAAATGCCTTTTCATAATCTACAAATCCAAAACATAATGGCAACTCATATTCATTTGTCCTTTCTATAACTTCTCTCAATACCTGGATATGATCTACTGTACTAAAACCACTTTTAAATCCAGCTTATCCAATGTTCTCTGTAGACGAGTTGTAATTATCTTGGTAAAATTTTTATATAAAACTGATAAAAGACTGATTAGACGAGTTGTAATTATCTTGGTAAAATTTTTATATAAAACTGATAAAAGACTGATAGGTCTGTAATTTCTAATATCTTCTTTACCACCTTTTTTAAATATTAATATTATTACTGCATTCTTCCAATCATCCGGTACATCTTTATCATTTAGACACTTGGTATATACCTTTGCTAAAAAAAATGTATTTCTTCATCTGCTTCTTTTAATATATCAATTATAATTCCATCATTACCTGGAGCCTTTCCTTTCTTCATACATTTAATTGCATGTCTCACTTCTTCATTTAAAATTCTGAGCAATTCAGAAGATGTAATAGATATAGGAGGTACTTGTTCTTTATTACTATATAATTCTTGATAAAAATCTTTTACCAATTTCATGATGTCATCTCTCTTTTTAGTAATAATTCCATCTTTTCTTCTTATTGCAGATATAAATTTCCTACCAATACCAAAATGTTGTTTTATAATCTTGAGACTTTTATTTTCTTCTACAGCATTCCTTGCTAGTTCATAGTTATACTTTCTTATATCATTTTCAACTCTTTTCCGCACTATTTTACAAAATTCGAGATATTCAATTCCTTTTAATGCATCATTTTTGTATATCTTCATATTCCTACTTTTCTTCATAAATTCTCTAGTCTCAGTATAAATTTTATTGGTCAATTGCTGTTTTTTTCTACCAGCTATCTTTGTTGCAGTTTTTAAAAGTGTATAAGTTATTTTCTTATTAATTTCATTTAAATCTGAATCATGTTCAAAATCTACTAATACTTGAAACCGATTTGTAAGTTCTAATTTAAATTCATTAGAATGTTTCTGAAGATTAGGAACATCAACTATATATATTGTTTTTCTTAATAATTTTTGTCTCTCTAGTTTTACTATTACCACGTATCTTACACCTTACTAATCGATGATCACTTCCTGTGTTAAATTTATTAAGAACATTGCAATCTTGAAATATGTATTTCCTGTTAGTGAAAATATAATCCAATTCTGCTGTACCTTCATTTGGATGCTTCCATGTCCATTTCCTTTTAACATTTTTCTCAAAAAAATAATTCATAATATAGTTTTTATTTTTCTGCAAACTCCACAAGTCTATGTCCTCTCTCATTTCTATTACCATAACCGAAATAACCTACAGCACTTTCATCTTTCCTTTGTTTACCAATTCTAGCATTAAAGTCTCCCATAACAATTTTAAAATGTTGTTTACTCTGATCAAAAGCCTTTTGTACATCCATATAAAAATCTTCTACTACTTCATCAATATGAGAACTTGATGGAGCATAAACCTGAATTATCTGCATTTGGTATCTGCTATTAAGTTGTATAACTAATCTTGCCACTCTGTCTGATACACCATCAATCTCCACAATATTGTTCTTCCACTTTTTATTTATAATGAATCCTTCCCCACTTGTATTCCAATATTTGTGCCTTTATAATAGAGTATATGTCCACTTTTTAAATCAATTGTCTCTTCACCTTTTCTTCTAACTTCACAAAGTCCAATAATGTCCCATTTAATATAAGACAGTTCTTCTTCTAATTCTTGTAATCTTCCTTCACTTGAAAGTGATCTGCAGTTGTAAGTACCTAAATAAAAAGGCATCATCAAATGGCAGCCTGGGTCCACAATCAGGGGATTCTTAGCACCCTCTGTCTTCAGCCACCAACTGCTGCCTTGATTGGTGACTTTACAGCCTCCTGAAAATAAGGACCATGCTTTATTTTTGTCCATCATAATTGTATATATGTATTGGGAAAATATTTATCATTTACACATCATTCATTCTGTTTTATCAGGCACTGAGAAGAAAGACTCTGGTGTTCTTGATCTTAAACTCAGAGGTAAAAAGCCAATAAACTCACCACGCTGGCTAATGGGTGTTGGTGAGCCGCCCATCCATGTTTGTATGCTATATGAATAATCACATAGTAATAACAGCTGCAACGACAAGAACATATGGAGTGGACATTAGGAATTTGCCCTGCCCAGTTCCTTTAAGGCCTCCAAGAGGAATCAAAGGGTCTCCTTTCAGTTAATAGCAAACTCCTTTCTGCATTACCATTTATTTAAAGTATTAATGTCAATAATATTATTTATTTATATATTCAGTAATTTGAAATAAATTAAGATACTGCCAAATCTCTCAGCGCTCATTACAATATTTATCCGCCAGACAATCAAATGTCAATGATAGCTGTCCAAATAACAACCAAATCTAAACACATGACAAAGATTTTACGAGAAAAGAGGGACCTAAATACTTACGAATGGCTTAGATATATAAATAAAAGTACAGAAAAGGGTGGCTGCCCTTTTCTTGTAAAATCTTTGTCATGTGTTTAGATTTGGTTGTTATTTTGACAGCTATCATTGACATCTGATTGGCTGTTGAAGAAGTATTGTATTGAGCACTGAGAGATTTGGCAGTATTTCAATTTATTTCAATTTTCAACTATCAGTGCTTCACAAATTAAAATATTATTCAGTAATTTATAATTCAAGACAACCAGTATATGTTCCAATGGGCAAACAAGAGATGTCTATCAAGTAATGATCTTAATTAGGACTTATATTTGGGATAGGGCATATTTTTAGGTTAGGTCTCATTTTAGGGGAAACAATTTGTTTTTGACATGTATATGATGTTACCGCTCAAATTTTATTTTTATATGTTTTTTTTTAAATAAAAAATTACAAGCCAAAAAATAATTTCATGCAGAAAATAATTGTTTTTATATATATATATTTACAAGTGGGATTGCATTCAAAATATATTTCTATTGATATCAAAAACAACACCTACTGTTCTGATTATATATATCAGGCTATTACTTTTTTTATATATTTCCAAAGTTGATATATTATTTTTAAGATTAGTTTTCATTTCTAAACTTATATAATTAAAAAACTTGCTAACAAATGAAGTTTTATTTATTAAAATAAAACACTTGAAGTGATACCAAATTAGCAAGTAGGCAGATATTCAAAAATTGCATACTAAAAGGGTTAAATATTAAAATAAAAGTTTTTAAAATATAATACTAATTGGATAAGATTACTTAATAAAAAATCTAATCTTATCTAATGACTATAATTAATATTAATTCTGATTTTTTTATTGAAATAAAATTACTGTGAAGTTTAATATATATATGCCATACTTCATATATATACACAAATTTGAAAATAATAGAGGCAAAAATTGCTTTGAATTACTATAAAAGATTTCAACTTAGTCAAGCGTTGGATGCCTACTGCTTAGCATAGCAGCCTTATAAGCAATTGTCCCGGGTTTGCTTCCCAGCTGACATTTTGACATATGAAAAAAAAAAAGATTTCAACTTAAAACTAACAGTTAAGTTTTCTTTTATGTATACTGTATTTAAATTATTCTTATCTATAGTTTTTAAATGTTTGCCTTCCATTGTCAACACAATAATCAGATCTTTGGAAAACAATGGTTTGAGAATTCATTGGGTGTGTACATAAATGTAAATAATCAGCTAAATTAAATATAATAATCAAAATATTCTAGAATAAACTGTACAGTATTCAATATACCAATACAAAAAATATCAATAATAAGCTACAGCCATCTTTTACAGCCGAGTACTCCATCCTGAATAACATTTAACAGTGACATCTGTGAGATGAAACATACATTAAAAAACCAAAATCATGAGCATAAACTTTTATATAATAAATTGTGTTATTATGTAAATAGATTTAAATCTGTATTTGCTAAACATTTTGTTTGATAATATTTTTATTTTATATATAAAAATGATTTGAAAAACAAGAAATATCCAAGAATCATATTTTATAAATATGTCAGACGACATATAAAATAAGCAATATAATTCTGTGAATATAAAATAAATTATGGAAATTTTGTTATTCATATGGGAACATTAGTGTTGTGAAACTTTAATGATATTTTTTTGTTTAAATTTTAACGGTTAAATGCTACTTAGGATGGCTTACACTGCTGTAAGCTGGCTACCACTATTATTGATTTTTTTAGATGGATATAGTAAATATTGTAATGTTTATTCCAGAGTATTTTGATTAATATATATATATCGTTAAAAATAAGACAAACACTTAGACAATCTCAATATCAATAACAATCAACAATTTCAATCTGTTGTCAAGGCAATCTCCTATTAACAATAAAGACAGAATATATAAATATATATTCATAGCATACTCAAGTCTGAAAATGTTATTAAGATAATTTGCAAACCAGATTCTCACAGAGTTAAATGAACTTGCGAATAATGAACCTCTTTTCTTACATCAATATCAATCTATTTATCAGATCTTTGGCATTGATGTAAAACAAAATATGGACATTATTTGCAAATTTGTCTTAAATAATGATTCTTTGGACATCTAGTTTGCAAACTATCTTAGTAATGATTTTTGGACTTAATTATAACTATGAATAAGTTTACAATATCAGTACCATATACTTAAGAATTGTAAAATTATTTACCAACTTATTAAAATTCTTAATATGCGCATGTGAATAAATTTGTCAAAAATATATTTGACAAATAACAGAACTTAAATTAACCTTGATTATTGCTATAATTATAACACAAAAGAAATAGTTGAAGCTTACAAACGACATGCATTCTATTGATGCAAAATGGTGGCTTCATTGATTAAACTAGAGCCCAAAATATGTGATCATACAAGAAATAATAAGAGCAGTTTCATCTATAAATAATAAAGGAGTTCATCTTATTTTCACATGTGAAAGATGGCACTTCAGACAATCACAGTTTTATATTTACATATCACCATATATATATACAGACCATTATACAATTACAAATATCCAGTAACGCCTTCTGTTTAAAGATCTATATCTCAATAATAGCAAACCTTAAAATGATATCATTTTAAGGTTTGCTGTTATTGAGATATAGATCTTTAAATAGAGGGCGTTACTGGATATTTGTAATTGTATAATGGTTTGTATATTTTCTATAATTATTTCAGTTAGTGTTAACAGTAACTTTCTTTTCATATATATATATATATATGCATCCTCTTTTTTCAGAATAAACATATATTTTATTATAGACTGTTATCCTTTTAATGTATTAAATGAGAATAAAACAAAAAAATTACAAAACCATCCATGATGGTATATTGAGTCAAATATAATGTAAAATAGCCCTTCAATCTAACATTTATGTGGGCAAGCGTTAGTTAGTTGTGATTCCTTTAAATGACTTGATATTATTAAACAGAAGTAATGTCTGGGTAATAAACACTGTCTTAAATTGCCATGTGGGCCTCCGTGACCATGTTTAACTGGTTAAGAATCTTCATTACACAAAAAGATATCAGTCACTATGCAATCTTTTAATAGAAAATTTACTCTTACTCTGCTATTCAAATTAATGCCGTGATATGTGAAAAAATTTCAAGAATTATATTTTTTTCTAACAGATGTGAACTTCCGGTCTGAACATGATAAGCAAATACACAAATCACTATGATGCCTTTAAACGTAAAAGGCTTTATTTAAACTTCTAGAATGTATATTACATTTTCAAACTACGGTTTTATAAGTGTTATTAGTTGTTCTTAAATGCAATATTTGTCATTACCTAATGTCAAATTTAAGAAATATTGACATTAAAATCTTGCATTTTATTTCTTCAGCATAATTAGTGTTTTTTAAAAAAAAATATGGAAAGATGAACAAAAAAAAATGTCATCTCTTTGTCAACATTAAAAAAAGAAAAAATCCATTAACATTTAATAATGCACAGAGGATAATTTCCCATTAAATCTATAAAGATATTTAACAAAGACTTCTTAAGAAATAAGAAATTTATATCATCTTTTCATTAAATGGAAATCAAGATTGTAATTAACTTCTTTCAAACACTTGCGTTTAGTCATTTGAAATTAGCTCTTGTTCAAATTTTCACAAAAATAAAGTAAAAGTTTCTCCTATTTCACCGCTATTGAAAATGAAGAATTAACTAGTGTGAATACTATCTCATTAGAGGACTTTAAAAAAATTGTATTCATAAACAGGAAATTAATTCACTTCTTAAAAAAAAAATAATTTCAAATTTTATAAATCGTTCTATAAATACATATATGTTCAACTATATATAATAAAAAAAAAAAACAGCCAAACCTTTAAATAGTCAAAAGGACCTCTATCTTTTGAATGAATAGCGAAGAAAAAAGTGTGATGACGAACAGATAACAGGTATTTCTTATTCCAAACGTCCCCTTCCTCCTTGTGTACATCAAAAATCCAGTGTAACAACTTAAGTTTTGCAAAGAACGATTAATGAAATGTTCTCCATAAAACGTGAGTTTATACACCTACTGTTTACCGAATTATATATGTCTAGTATTTTTCAACTTCACAAATATACAACATAGTCAAAATAAAAGTCATAGATCACATGACCCTAATCTCTTAAGCTTGTAAGCTATAAACAATGAGGATTGCCAATTCCTCAACAAGCTTTGTGATAAATGCTTAGCCAGAGCCAGCATTTAAAATATGTCAGGAACCCCCCCCCCCAACCCCTGACCATGGTTTCATGATTTAGCACTCCTCAGAGAGGTGCCAGGGTAGGTTCAGACACTAGATCTAAAAACACCAATCCCAAGCCAGGGTCAGGAGTTGGGGAGGGGGGGTTTCCTGACAGAGATATTTTAAATGCTGGCTCTGGCTAAGCATTTATCACAAATCTTGTTGAGGAATTGGCAATCCTCATTGTTTATAAAACATAGTCATTTCTATATAAAGTTAATATAGGTTTTTTTTCTTCAATCATTTTTTTAACTGTCTCATTATCAACATTCTATAACCTCTGTGATTGTTTTGATGTTTTTAAATCCATATCCACTTTGAAATTTATATTGTCATCTGTACTTACCATTACCCATTTATGATTTATTATTTAAACTCTTCAAACTTTAAGTTTTCTGGTGTCGTGTAACCCTTCGTAAATTTTATTAAATTTTGTAAAACTTACAACATCAAAGCAAAGAGTAAAATGAATATGCTTTCATTGTAAACAAAGAAATGCAATTAATAAATAAGAGTGCTCACATATGGTCTCCTAAATGGAAAAATGATTGCTGCCATATTGTAAAATGTATTCAATTTATGATTTTTTTTTTAAATTGCATATTAAGGAAGTAATGCACATTGATAGAATGAATATTGCAGCTCTGTTGTATTTTATAAAAGGCTTACAACTTTTGGGAGAATGTTGTTGTTCTATCCATTAATTAAGAATAGTTATAAATATGTCTATCTTGGCTCTTTAATGAGGTGGTTACCTCAGGGGAGTCCCAAATCTACATACATGTACTATCATACCATTATTCAACCAAATTTTTATATATTGAATTAAATATTTTCATGGATTGTTATAATAAAGAATAAAAATGAGATTATATCCATGTAAACAGAGATAACTTTTAGCCTTTGATGTTGCCAAAATACTATCAATTACTATTAATTGACAATCCCTGAGGCTAAACAAGTGTTGTTATTAACCTACAATAGCTAGTAGGGTAAAAAAATGTCAAGACTATATTTAAATAAGTGAAATTATTTCCCAACAATAGAAAAAAATAAAATGAATAACAATAAGTTATTGAAATTTTTGACCAGTAAATAAAATAATATTTTTATTAAAAAAAGTATAATGCATCTCATCAGACTTTATAAAAAAAGTATCGAAACAGATTTATCATTCATTCATGATAATAATTTAAAATCATAGTTATATAATCACAAATAAATAAATCTATATATAAGATAATTAAATTTCTTAATATAAGTGGCAAAACATTTTTAATATATAGAAATTCTGTTTTTAAAATCTAATTAAAATTGGGACCCACAAAGTTTTCAAGTACCAACCAATTTGTGGAAGACTAAAAGTTGGAAAGTTAATCCAACTATCACTACAACTTCTTAAAAATAAACTAACAGCTGATAGATTAAAGCATTTATGAAATAAAATGTTTTAATATTGGTACGTGATATACTATTATAAAATACCAATATAAAACTTTGAGAAGAATGGAAATAAAAATGAATATTCACACTATTGAATGAACTGCAAAGAATAGCTTTGGGAGTTGCATGCAGGTTACAGTTTTTTCATTCTTGACACATTTCCTCATTTTTTTTTAAATAAATGTGGAACAAATGGCTCTTAAATTTCAGGAGCTAATGTACATTGCCCAGGTTTGCTTCACAAGAACAAAGTCACTGTTCACAATCTATACAGACTTAATATTAAAGAAAACCAAACAAAAGACTTTAAATGTGATAAAACAATGCAAATCAAAACATAATATGCTTTTTTTTTCTCAGGTGTCATAGCATCAGCTGGGAAGCGAACCTGCTAACTCAGGAAAACTGCTTGTAAAGCAGCTGTCACTGATCTCTCGACCACCAACGCTTGAAATATAATATGTTAAAACGATTCTAATACAAATTTTTAAAAAAGTCCACCAAAACATACTTTAAACTTATAAATTCAATAACCTAATAAATGTTTGTAGTTTTGGAAGATAATAACATCACCAATGTCAAAACAACTGTAATTGTTACACTCTATTACAGTAATTATATGATATAATAAAATATAATTTTTCAATAATATTTTCAATGCTATATCATCCCCTCTCTCTCATTAAAAAAAAAGAATTTTGATATAATCTTACTAAACATTAAAAATAGGATTTTAATTAATAAATTGGATTTAACAAAAAAAGATAAAATGTTTCTAATTAAATCTGTATAAAAAAAGAAAGAAATGACTGAAGCATAATTATTTTCAATTTTCACACGAATGCACAATAAAATCTAATGGAAAAGAAAGAGAAAGAAACTTTTATTAAAAGAAATAAATTAGTCAAGTTGCAAATCAAATTTAAACACTTAAAATCAATTTTTCAATATATATAATAGATAGAACATGTTCTTAGAAAAATAATAAGGAATTCATTAGATAGAATTCTTGGACAAATTCATGCAGAAAAACTTTAATTTCATAATTTACAGACCAAAGAAGAAAGACATAAGGAAAGGAAATTATTTAAGAGTTTTGTTTTGTAAACAAGGATACCTTTACATAAATTGTTAGTAAAAACGTTTATAGATATAGGCTTAGGTAATAGAAATTAATCATTTCTTCAATTTATTGGGTATTATTGTCAAGCATTGATGGTCGAGAGGTCAGCGACAGCTGCTTTACAAGCAGTTATCCTGGGTTAGCTGGTTCACTTCCCGGCTGATGCTATGACACATGAGAAAAAAAAATTATTGGGTATTATTGCACAATTCATTAAAAAAAAGCACTGGGTTACTTATCTGTACTTACACATTATACCAGATGCCCGAGATTATGACAGCAAAATGCTGTACTTTTCTCCAGTATGGGGGGAGGCTGTTTAAGACGGCAGAATGCTATATTAAAAATTCATAACTACAGCATTCTGCCATCATGAACATCGCCACCACCCCCCTCATTGGAAAAAAGTATGGCATTTTGCTAGTACTAACACAAACACAGGATAAAAGATCTAATACATAAGTACCAATTTTTTTTTTTTAAATTATTACAGGACATGCATTTTATGTCATTAGAAAATGCAATTACTATAATTTAATAACAAATATAAAAAACTACTTACTATAAAATATTATAGCCTTTTCTGATGCTATATTTTTATACCATTTCAATATTTGTATAAATCCATACTCCATGGTTTTAACATGGCAGTTGCATGACCAATTCAAGACCTATCTAGTAATCTACTCCATTTCTCATCTGTGGTGATCAAAGATCACCCAACATCCCAAATAACTAATCACTCCTCAGAGCAAAAAAATGAAATTTTGAATTAATGTCAAACTTACACTACCCCTAACTTTGATTAGGATCCACTCTAGAAAAAAGTACGGTAATAACATCACTAATCCTTTATGACCCCAAAGATGTATTTCATGCTAAATCAGCTTTCACCAGTTGGCCCAGGTCACCATACCTCACTATATCTTTATGATATGTTCAACATTTATCATTAGTAACTCATTACATTTTGATTTACACGTGTTGTACTTATGCCGTCCACAACTTTGATATGATCCATTCTGGTTAAATACGGTAATTATTGTAATCAATTATTTAATAAACTAGAGATTATCTCTAGCATAGATAAAAACTTTAACTCAGATAAAGATTAATACATCTGTTTTTTTTTATTAAACGCACACGTGGAGTAATGCAATTTCATTTTTCTTTTTCCATATGTTGTGAATATTTTTGAAGATTCTATTATTTAGAAGATCATTTTTCACTGACGTCAGCCAGAAATTGATTAAATTAAGTCATAAATTCCAACAGCTGATGATAAAGGATCAGCACCTATGAGCAATTCGTGTATATATGGAAAAGGAGATTAATTAAGAGTATGACTTTGATTATTGTTATGATCGTTTGATATTGCTTATACCTTTTTTCATTTCCAATGACTTCTATTGAGCAATACAATCAGTATAATTCTCCTTCCATGACTTCAATGGATTTGCTTCCACTTACTGAGAAAACCATTTTGATTGTAATTTCAGTCAATAGACAGCAGCTATAAACAAAAAAAATTGCGATGATAGGAAGCAAGAAGTTTTCTATCGAGATTTCTTCAAATATGTAAACCTATACTTGGTTCAACTATACTTTTTTGCTATAATTTGCTTTAGTTTCAAGTATTTATTATTTGTGCATTAAATTGTTTATATCTAGACAGCACTGAAAAAACAACCAATAAACAAGTGCGGCAACCAGTGTGCTTTACATTTCCTTTATTTCAAATAAAGTAAATAATTTAACATGTTTTGTTTTAATATTTGAACCAATATATAGATAAGCAAATTACTTTAATACATAAAATTAAAAGCATGTGAAGCACTTTAAAGAAAAGCTATAAAGAGTGCAAAAATATTAAAAGCTTAGCACTTTTGATACGGGTTGCCTCATATTCATAGCAATACTGAGCAGTGCAAAAAAGAGAAAAAACAGCACTATGCAAAATACATGCAAATTATTTAGATATCCCAATGTTTGGAGATGTTGAAGAAGGTGTCGCATCTATTGATAGAGTTATTGTTAGCAGTAATGAAGTATGCCTCCCTAATTTTCCGTTTGATATCGTTTTTCTCAATGCAAACTAGTAAATGTCCACTTGTGCATGCACAGAAAAAGAGTTCCATTTCGAAAACAACAAATGCCGAAGAATTACTACTAGAGATTAAATTATTAAATTGTATTCTAGCAGCACAATTTTGTCATTATAAATTCTGACACAGTTGGTAGAGGGTCCGACTTGGGATCAGAGGGCTCAGGATCAATTGTAGTGCTTACAGGTCTGATGCTTGACCTTCTTATGAACTCCCGAGAAATAAAGTTATATAGATTTTTTTGCCTTACGTGGTTTGGGGCGGTTGGTAGAGTGTCCGACTTGGGATTGGAGTTCGCATTTATGAACTCATGAAGAATTAAACTATTAGCCTTTTTTTAACTGAATCAGATGTTCAACAAAATTAATATACAATTAGCATTTATTTCATAATATTTTTATTTAATTACTTAAGAACAAAAAGTATGTGTTCATATTTCTGTTAATGTACAGCGAGCACTAAAAACCATTGAACTATACTATGAAACAACTCTTGAAATATTTTTATTA
Organism: Epiperipatus broadwayi; assembly: GCA_028023455.1. Lineage (NCBI taxonomy): Eukaryota > Metazoa > Onychophora > Udeonychophora > Euonychophora > Peripatidae > Epiperipatus > Epiperipatus broadwayi. Next base: position 1,347,917 of record JAQFVV010000039.1, on the reverse strand, counting down.
CACGATCACTCGTTACAATATATAACTATAAATAATCATAGTTTAACAATAAATAATTGAAAATGAACCGGAAGTAGCTGCAACTTCCAGGGAGCTAAGTATAAACCAGTAATAAATATCAAGAAAAGAATCAAATGATCTTTTTTTTTTTTTTTTTAATAATGTTAATTCATTATTCTTTACAATTTTTTGGTCCCATTGCTAATCTATATAAAAATGGATTGTCTGACATATACTGTTTTTTTTTGTTAACACCGGGCTTCTTCACAGGATATTGCTTGGTCAAATAGAGTTTGGGGTGATGGCTTCTCACTGATTTGAGAGAGTAGGTGTGGAGCATGGTCAATTACTAAGGCAAGTAAAGCATCCAGAAATACTTTCTGGGAAGAACTTTCAAAGATTCGATCTTTCAAAACTCTTAAAATGTCTTCCTTTTTGGAAAATTGTAAACTTTCCCATACAGATGGTGATCCATCCCCATAATCACTAACTTTTTCTGTTTCATCTGGTTCAATCCTATCCATCTTTAAAGTAGAAAGTAGGGGTTGAGGTGAAACAATAGACTGAAGCTGTACATCCTTTGCTTCAAACAATGCTTCCAAATGCTGAATACTCTGTTCTGGTTTACTTTGAATCTTTTGCTTCCATTGATAAACAGTTATCATTTGGTGATTTCTTTATACAAATCCTTTTTGAGATTATTTAACAAATTTTTTAAATCAGTCCAAGCACTGAGAAGTTTTCAGAATTTCTGGTTAAATTTTCAGTCTGTTCTTTATTTTGTGCTTTCAAAGTTTCATTCTCTTTCTCTAGCCTTTCAATTTGACTGTTCGAATCTTGATGATTTTCAGTTATAACCCGCAATGCTACTACATGTAATGGTGATATTAAACCACTCATCAGATGCTTAAATTCCTTTTCTGTCTTATTAAAAACTAAATGATTGTTAATTTCCAGAAGTCTTTCTCCCCTCTTGAGCACCACCAGAACAAGCAGACACAGCAAAGCCATATCTTCCAAAATTTCCACCAGTAATTTCTGCTTTAACTAATATAACATAAGGATGTGCTCTGACAAAAGAATAGACTGACTGTTCATTCCCTTTTTTTCCTAGTTGACTGATGTTTGACTATTGGTTTATATATTTAAACAATAAAAAACGTTTATATTCTGGGAACCAAATATATTTTCAACTTTTTCACTACATATCCGAGAATATTCTCAAGTAGTGAATAATAATAATTAAATTAACAAAAAATTCTAACACATAAGTTAAAAGCAAATGAAAAAAAAATAAATAAATAAAAGCAATATACTTACAAGAAAACAATATGTTGTAAATATAAATGTTTAAATTTATATCTATGCATATATATTAAGCTTCAGAAAATACCATGTAAATTTCTCATAGCCTTTAGTATAAAACCAATCAAATACTTGCAAATCTGTGAAAATGGTATGATCTCCCAATATAAGAAAATGGTCCATAGATGCAATTAGGTAACACTTTTATTATAAAATCTCACTTCAATTTACTCTCAAGAGTCATTAAGACCCCTGTTACCATGGTTACTTAAATAATAATGAGTGTTTATATACTTTACAGCCATTTCATTCTGTTGCTGTCGTTATCAATATTTTGAATCATCATTCAGGAGGAATTAACCCTAGTTGTGTCTAGACTAATAAATTTTATATAATTACTGCTAATGGCTGCATAAGAGAGCTATATAAGAAATCTCTATAATATAGAAATATGTTTGTTCACTTTGTCAAACTGTGAAATTATTCAAATGAAAGTCAATCTCTGATAATGCACTATTTCTTAAATATTATCACACATTCTCCCGCCAGTAAAAATCTAAAAAACTTAAGTAAATCACTTAAGTTTAGAGCATACATTCTACATACGCCAACTCTTACAGACCATGCTTAAATCAGGGCTTGAGTTTATTGTTTGTCAAAGTGTATGATCTTTAAGAATATTTACAGGGATTCTGATAGAACATGTAATATACTTTTCTAACTCGCTAATATTTAGAATACCACCTGTATCTAATAAATGTGAAGGAAAGGCAAATAAATATATGACCAACTTAATTTATGTGGCAACAAAACATGGAATTACACAGATCACTGTTATTCTAATGTGAGGTTTTCAACCAGTTTCTTGAATGTGAAACTATCTGGCAATGAAATTTTTTTTAAAAAGGTGTTTGCCATTTTTACCAGTAATCATTTGGATGTATGAAGGACCTTCTCTATTTTCAGAATAAAAAAAAATCTTCACTATTATAATCAAAGTTCTACTAATAATGATGATATATGTATTGTAATTAGTTCACAAGTTATTCTTTTGTAAGGTGATTGTGGTCTTAAATACTTCCCCCAGTTTTTTTTCCTCTCGTCATTTTCAACCATTATGAATCCACTGCAGTATGAAGATATCTCCAAATTTAATCCAATTTCTCCAAATCCCTAACTTGGCTTTTTCCATAATATACCAACTAATATATATATTTTATCCATCTATTTCACATGTGGTCCCTTTCTAGATGTTTTAGATTCTCTTGGATCCTGTTTAAAACTTCAAGTCTCCTTACATTATCATTTCTTCTATCAATATGACCAGCCCAAGTGCATATCCGTCTCTTAATTATTTTAATGATGTCAATGTTACCTGTTTGTACTCTCATCCATGTATTTCATTTTTGACTTTCTCTTATTACTCCCAATATACATCATTGAAAGGTCTGCAGTCTCTGAATTGTGCTTTTATATTAATTTCTATTCAAATTAATTTGATGTCATTTATTACTGTCAGTGAGGCAGTACTTTGCATGAGATATGTTAATGTCATACATCATTCATCATCTTTCAAGATTAAGCCAGTTAAGTCTTTAATAATATATTACATTGAACAATTTTTAATGACGATATTTTTAGCAGTTATAAAAAATATGTACACAAACCCACAACTTAACTCATTTATCTATTTTCAAGATTAAGCCGATTAAGTCGTTAATGATATATAACACGGAACAATTTTTTAATGACGATGATTTTTTTTAGCTAATATAAAAGGTACGTCTTTTCTTTGTACCTCGGAGGCAGAGGGATTAAATGGGTTTAATATAACATGTTCTTAATCTTCCCATCATTATTTTCAAAACAATTAGCTAAAAAAATTGTGTAAAAAAAAAAAATAATAATTTAGAAAAACATACAAACACCAAAATATAATAATTAAACTAATTAAAGTGACAGAAGAATTACCTGAAAGCCTAAATGCCATCCACGACTTTTTTAAAAGAAATAAAAACAACTAATCCATAATAAATTTATTATTAATTCTCATGTTAGTCCAATAATTACTACATTCTGAGAAACAGTTGTTTTGTTTTTTTTTTAACTAGTGAGAATTGAGATTTAATATCAAGCATTCTCCAGAAGCAGTAGAAAAGCGTTAAAACAAAAATCTAATATCAAAAAGAACAAATACTATTAAAAATATAATCTTTCAAGTCTACGATCAGAACTCATACAAGTGATGCATAACTTTAAAGGTCACTCCTCGAATTCATCTCCTTTAATAAACAAAGCTCGAATTCATCTCCTTTAAACAAAGTAACAAAAGGCAACAAAATATCAAAAATATATTTTTTATTTGAGAATAATATTCGTAATGTATAAGGGGTAATTTTGGACATTTGATATACTATTTTTAGATTTTCGTTTGGAAAACTAAATATTATAAAAAGATAATATTAAATCTTTTACATTTATCATTTTAAATGTTTATTGTTTTGTTTTGTTTTGTTTTTTTTTTTAAAAAATGGGGGGTCAATAAATTAACTTATTAATAATTCAAGACAGATAGTTAACATAAGATATTCCATAATATATCGAAAACTAAAAGATATTGGTAACTAACGATATGGCATCCCAACTATCTATAATTAGTAATCACAAGATACCCATTTACTGACACTAGTTAGGTAGATTGGGAATAAAATGGCAACCGGAAAAAAAAATCTTATGTTTGCTTATGATTTGAAAAAATGAAAAAGTTTGTTGGAAAAAAATGTCGCGGTTCGAACCCCATTCCACAAGCACAGTAGGTAACTGTTAATCGTTACAGCGTAGTATTATTCAGACTAAAATAAAATAAATTTTTATTACAATATAATTAATTTATACTATCATTTTTTATTTTTTCTAAATGTTGTGATTATAAATTATAGGGGAAAGAAAGAAACGTCTTTAGAAACTGCACAGAATTTTGAGGAAATAGATGTTGCTTGGCAACAGTGAAGAGTTTAAAAAATAAATTATTATATAAATTGTAATATTTTAATTCTAAATCGTTTAGTGCAGAGGTGGAATTACAGAATATGGAATTCTGGGTCCTTGGATCGTGGACACCTGTCACTTCCGGTACTCGTGCTTTTTATGAACTCATTTCATTCCATTATTATTTATTCTATTTCTTCCAAATTTCATTAATTGGATAAGAAACTCGTCCAGAAAAAGTAGATGAAAATTGGATGTCAATTGCTGTCGTTTAATTTTAAAAAAATAGGGAGGGATAAAGGAAACAATTATTTGTGCCTTTTAAATAAATTTATTTTACAATAATCTAGGGAAAATATTTCATACAATAATAAAAATAAATAAATTGGAAACTATATTCAATTTTTTTTAAAAATGACACATTTTAAAAACACTTCCTCAAATGCTGCTGTTTATTAGAAATTTTTAATTATCGTTCTGCAGAACTGTCATCTCAAAATAAACCCCTGACTCAAAAAAATAGAGACCTCATTCTGACTAATGCATTCTTCCTAGACCTAGCAGCTTAAGTAACCACAGAATTGGAAAATGTTTTCAGAAAAATTATAATTACTTAAAAGTTAATATTTTTGCTTTCAGATAGAACAACAATAACTAAGAAATGATTTAGTTATCTATTACCGGTTAGTAAATGGGTAATCCTTTTGGAAAATTGTTAGAGGTGCTTTGCTATGCAGAAGGCAATTTAACCACTACTTTATCTATATGTATATGCAAAACTTTTACAATTTTTAGACAATCATTGGAAATTTGAACATATGGATGTAGACACTGAAAAAATTATAATACTTAAAATTTATATCAGTCATTCAGATTTCATCAGGGTACTTAGCATACACAATCACAAAATATAATAATACCCTACTTTTACAGATTTTTTTTATTTTATGAAAATTGGAATTTATAACTATATTGGACAAAATAAATGGACTACTTTGTGCTTGCTGGCAGATGGTATTACCGGACACTCTTTAGCATTTGGTCGTGTCGGTGTTAGTTTTGGTACTCCCTTTAGAATCCAAAATTGCAGAGAATGCACTCTAAATCAGTATTTATTTTTTTTATGGATATGCATGCTTCATGGCATGCCCATTAATCTGCTTTATTACAAGATATATAATTTTTTTATGAATCTGTATGCCTTAAGATGTACCTTTTCAATAAATAACTGAAAGTTTATAAATCATATTTATTTCATTAGAAATAATAATTTCACACAATTTTCATGTGCAAAATAAGGAAACTAGATCATAAAAGACAGTGTACAAAAAAAGAAAGCCCCAGAGTTATCATTGATATAATTACATATTATTAATTTTAAAACCTGATCTAAAATTATAGGAAAATGATCACTAACACTTATAAAGATTAATTTCCAAGTGATTGTTCTGAATAGATGCATGTCTAAATAACAAGGATATGTTAGTAGGCTTATATTTGGTTTGGGTAATACACTCTAGATTCAAACTTCAGATGATGGGTATAGTAAAGAAACATATGAAAATATCTTTACAGTCATTGTGATACGAAATCTCTAAATTTGCCATTTGTCTTTGATTTGATCTAGTAATGTGATGTTTTTAATAAATGATAAATCTTTACATCATTACAGATATATTAACCAACCTCCATACTTCCCCATTCTTTTTAAATTCATATAAATAAAGATACAATAAAAGACAAATGCCCCCCAAGATGCATTTCTTGCTGAACCAGCACTCATCAGTTAGCCCAAGTCACCATCTCTCATATATATATATATATATATATATATATATATATATATATATATATATATATATATATAAGAAAAGTATTTATCTATAGTAAATTGTTACATTTTTATTTACAACAATCAAACTCACTCCACTCACAACTTTGACACCATTCACCTCAAATAATTACAATATTAATTATTACTAATCATTTATTAAACTAGAGATTATATCTGTGCTAGAGATAATCTCTAGTTTAGTAAATGATTAGTAACAATCATTATTATATTTATCTGAGTGGATAGTGACAAAGTTGCAAGTGGAGTGAGTTTGACATTTGTAAATAAAAATGTAACAACCTTTACATCACATATTAATAGTAACCAAAGTTGTATATAACTAATATTGTAGTAAAACTTACATTTAAAAAAGTACAGAATTGGTACAACTGCAGTATAAACATAACTATTGGTAAATAAAAGCTGATTATTTTGTAAATGGGAATGTAATGCAATATAAGATGGAGTCATGCTCTTAGAAAACACAACAGATAGGTCATATTACTGAAATAAAAAAAAATAGTGAGAAAGAGCAAAAGGCTTCCAGGGTTAAGTTTCACAAACAGAAGATAAAATATTTTAAAAAGTTTTTGTTAAAAAAAAAATTTCGATAGATATTCCATTAGTCCTATTATTGCTCAAAATGGAGTTATCTAAATTCAATCTTATAATGACAGATTCAGCATTCATTTTCACAGACCAGAGGATATATGGAATAAATAATGGCAGAATCAAGCCAATAAGGTGATGATACTCAGGAATCTGCTCCCATTAATTAAGGAAGGGAATCAGCAAACCATTTGGAAGTAAGGTTACACATTGCAGATCTGAAATGGCAGTATATAATTTGCCCCAATATCAATAAGAGGCAAGTTGACAATGAACTGAAAGCTCCTTGAATATAAACCTAACAAAAGACAAGCTGGCATGGCATAGCTTGAGTGTTACCATAGCAACACATGAGACAAGATGTCATGTTGCAGCTGGAATGTTGGGCAAACCTTGGATACTTGAAATACTTTGCCACTATACTTAGCCATCATAAACAAGCTTATGATGTAGCAAATGTTTTATGCACAATATATACTGTTAATCGTACTTCCACAATTTCATGTTTACTTTGAGATTATATAAACACAATAAGCCTTTCATTCTAGTTAATTATCTATTAAAAACTTTCGAGGAAATGAAAACCCATATTTTTTTTATATTTTTAATACATGTGAATATGCGATTAATATTAGTTATATATTTTTAAATATTATAATTTTTCTGGGTGCTGAAAGATACAAATATTCAATGGGAGGTAACAAATGACTTCCAAATAAATGACAAACTCCGGTCATTTCCCAGAATGTAATCTGTTTGTATATTATTAACCAGAATTGACTTTTTTATTATCTTACTAGTCAAATGACAAATAAATTTCTGAATTAAAGTAAAAGAGGGAAAAAAATTAAAATGCAGGATTGAATTGAAATCAATATTCTGACATTTATAAATTTACATCTTATCACTTACGCTCTTAGCAAGTAATTATTGATTAATTGTCAACAAACTGTAAAAAGTGCGAAAGTTTTTAATCACTGATAAGAATGTAAAATATTTTGCATTGTGACAATTTTTATAAAAGGAATGATTTCACTAATGAAATAATAATTTTTAAGGTAAAACAAAATTAATCTTTACTTTTATTTTTTCTGTTATAATAGATATATTTAGGGGAATTTGAAAAAAAATTGGATTTTTCAATCTATATTCATTCGTCCTCCACCCCATCTCAAACAACCGACACACGTTCACACACATGCGCAAAAGACATATGATCCCCAATAAACGTAGTTCGTGCAGAACCAGGGTCATCAGTTGGGCCAGATCATAATCTCACACGCAAATAAACAACCAATGCTCGGCTTATATTAAGATAGCAATTCCTTAAACTTTAACGGACAGGCTTAAATTTTATAACTCTTCCAATTATTCAACCGACCGTTGTTTGAGATTAAGTGGAGAACGAATGTAAACTGAAAAATCGCTCTAATTATATACAAAAACATTCAGCACACCGAATGAATAGGCTAATTAAATGAATATCTAGTACTTTTATACATAGAGAGAGAGACATGGAAATTTATTATGCAACTTATTAACATACCTTTGGAAGCCCTATGAATCTTAGTACATGGTAACATGGAAGAATTGAGAACCAGAGATGCATATATCTCAACTCCAGTCTGATATTTCCAGTGCTCAAACATCAGCGACCATCAAGTCAACAATTAAATTGATTTTTTTTTTTTTTTTTGGGGGGGGGGATTAAAAACAAGACATTCAACACTTGCTTTGCTTGTTAGAATCACACTAACATGTCAATGATAGATATTTTATATGTATTTAATCAGTGTAGTACAAAGGCAGAGAGACTGATTTAAAAGCTTAAGGTTCTTCGATAAAAGCTCGACCTTCCGCTTTACATGCTTGAACGTCCCATGACCTCCTAAACAACTTAAAGTTGTTAAGTGTTTTTATCATTTAATCTTTTACTAGAGAAGCAGTCACCCACCAAAAATTTTTAAATCTGGAATTGTTTTACTAATTAATTGAGGCTCTAAAGATTAATCCCAGGTGAAAAATTCATGAGTAGTTTTTTTTTTTATGAGTTTAATATTTAATGAGTAGTTTAATATTTATGAGTAGTTGTGACAATTCTCAGGTATAATTATTTTGGCATTGGTCATACCATGATCAGGAAGGTATTTATGGACATACACTTAACAAATCAACTTGAAGTTCTAAAGATAGAGAAAAGGCAAAATTGTATAAGTTTTTAAGATCTTCACACCCTGGCTGAATTCCTGCAATTTAAAAAAGACATGTATTTTGATTATAATTATTCTCCTTTCCTTAAATAAAAAATTAGCTATGTACTTTATACACAATATGCAATCATAGGCTGTTAATGAACAGTTTACTCATCTAAAGGCAATTTAAACAAAAGTTTAGCAAAATGCAATCTTCAAAGAACATTAATTCAAAATGAGCATATATAGTCTCAGAAGCAAATAATTACCAGTAATTGGTCAAAGTCAAGTCCAAAAACGATTAATATCAAATTTAACAAGTAAAATTTAAACAAATTGACTCTTACAGAAATATAAAACTATAGATCCTACATATTGAAAGTTAAATCAAGCTTTAAAAAAATAATTACAAGAACAAAAAGGCAGATATTTTTATTGCTTTAATGAGAAACTCAGAACACATGACAATCTAGCCAGTTTGATAGGCCAATTTTTCTAAATCCTATCCACTTATTTATATCCTTAAATGAAACTGCTTAAAATTATTATATTTTCTGAACTAACACATCTACCCCAAATCCAGTGCCAACAAGGGCCACTAATGAATAAATTGCTTAACATTTATATATATATATAAAAATATATATATATATATATATATATATAGAGAGAGAGAGAGAGAGAGAGAGAGAAAATTTTATTTTGAAATTTGGACATAACTCATATGATCAAATTATTGGTGGGATACATTAAATGGTATTTAAGAAAAGGAAAAGTTCAATGATGAAACCTCCTGCACTGCGCAATCTAAAAGGACTAAAGGTTCATAGGAGTCAAGGAAAAGGCCAGAATTTGATATCTTGGAGATTGGTGACTGCGCTTGCATGACTCAAAATGTATAAAGTTAACACCAAAGTTCTATTCATGGGAACCACTCCCCACAGAATTACATATGTAAATCTGACTCTCCAGCATGAATTCCAAGATCGTAATGTCCAGGGTCCGAGAAATAAGTTTGAGGAGGGAGGCAAAAAATAATCAATCCCAAAGGGATGCACCCTAGCCAACTTAATATTCCAATCTTTAAAAATGAACCCTAAATAAAGCTAACAATGATATATCCATATATATATATAATGATTTTTATTTACAATAGTAAAATTTTACGGCTTATCAAATATATAATGTTAAGAATATAAACGTATTTGTAGAATAAACAAATCTAAATATGTTATTAAAATAAGTCACAAACAATATTCACAAAGAATCATTTAAATGATTTTGCAAATAACATTCTGAAGAGTGGTGAATGAGTTCTTCTATAGAGATGGCACTGAAGAATTGATAAATGGTTCTACTCTTATAATAAATAAAGCTGAGCTGCATTACCAATAATTTATGTGGTTAAGGCATTTTAGTTGTATTTATATGTTGGACTATTTCCATCATGAATAGCTTTAGAAAAAGTATAATCTTTATTTGTAAGAGTAATTATTAATATAACTATTCCCATCAGTAAGATAATACTTTGAATAATCAAACACCTTAATGATAATGATTGGTTTTAGCAAGGATCCATGTAAAGTGAGCAATATTTACAAGTTCATTTAAATGATTCTTTGGAAATTTAAATTGTGAATTATCTTAGTAATGTATTAAGACTTCAATGTTCCAGATTTACATCTTTGCTAATCATAAAATTTAAATATGCTAAAGAAATATTTGTAAAGGGAAATAAACATCATTCTAATTCATTAATAACACTGATTAATTAGCAACAATATTGAGAAAAAAATTTAAATTACAATTTATGAACACTAATTCTTTGCTAAGAGTCTTATATTCTAAACAAAGTCTTTGAAAATTAAATAGATAAGAATTTCTAACAAACTTTTTCTTTTTTTTCAAATAGCTAGCTATTTGGATATTTTTAAAGGGATAGTAGACAAAAATCAATAAAAACTTTCACAAGTGACTAATATCTAAAAAGATAAGTCCTTCCTGTAAGAGACATGTTGAAAAAATCTTGTCATTACAATGGACTATTTAAAACATGCTCCTGTTATGATGTATAGGCATAACTTATATGGATATATAAACTTAATGAAAGAAACTATACTCCAATGAAGTATGAAAAAGTGCTCAAACATTAATAAATGTAAAGAATAGAGTACTATTTCTTAAGCTTAGATGGTAATTAAGCATTGGTTTATTAATTTTGTTAAAAATACAGCATGATATTCATAGAATCGTTTGATTTTAAATACAGCATAAGTCTGTCTGAAATCACAATCTAACATTAAATACTTTTTTCCATTTAATTTACCCATACATTAAGCTATATCTATTTAAAATAAACACTTATAAACTCACTTTTTTATTAATATTATAAGATTGTTAAAATGAGTCTTTGACATCTAATATTAAATTATAATTTCAGAAAGACTTATGCCCTATTTAATATCAGGTTAAACTACAAGTGCTCAATAAATGAATGCTTAATTATTATCTAAGCTTAAGGACATATTGCTGGTCCATCTATTTTTTATATTTATGAATAGTTGAGTGCTGTTTATGCATAGCTTCCAGAAATGTTTCTTCCATTTAATATTGAATTAAATACTCACATGGATTGTTATTATAATAAAGAATAGAAATGATATTATATTAGTGTAAACAGACATAACTTTTAGATTTTGATATTGCTACAAAACTATCAATTATTGCTGATTGACAATCCCTGAAGCCAAACAAGTTCCAATACAAACATAACTAAACATTTTAATACGTTTGATTAAAAAAAAATCTTTTGAATGCGCAATGAACTATATTGTCTTCATTTTGCATTTAAGACAATATTACAACTGGAATAGAACAAAATTGAATATAAACACTAGACAATATATTCACAGTATGAAAATTTAATCCCTAAAATGCATTTAAATATTTCTGAATTGTAAAATAAAAAATAAGTAGTTTATATCAGTGTTGTGTGTAAGAACAAAGATGACTACGAGCACAAGATCAAAGAGGTGTGGTTAATTACATATTTTAAAAAAACATGTTTATTTCAAAAATAAACAGCACACATTCAGCAAGAGTTCTATTGTTATATTAGTACTACTTTGACTTTTGAATAATCATTGTTATCAGGTAATTACATTTTACTAGCCATTCTCAGACCAGTTAAATGGTTTTGATTATACCATTTGCTAAGCACTGAATAATCATGATTATAATTTATGGTGTTAAGATAATAAAAAAAGAACTGCAGTTTCTAATGAAATTTCATTGGCCTCCACACTGCAACTGTAAATTGTTTTCACAGTAATACTCCTTGTAATCTTTCAATTTTTGATTTTAGTATTAACCCATTATTGTATAATGGAATTCAATAATTTGGACTTGATTTGTTAGAAATATAGCTTACAAATGAAAAACATTCTAAAAAATCATATTTGCAAATATTTAAAAAAAAAAAAGAGGTTGTAATGAGAACAAAGAATGCTTTTGCCATTCAATGAAGTATCAAAGCAAGCAATTCCCCAGAGAATGAACTAAACTTTTTCAGAGAAATTTATTTTTAAAACATGAATAAATGTTAATTTCTGAAAATCTATCAAATTCTGCTTTAAAATATTAATATTAGTTTATAACTTTTCAAATATCTCATAAGATTCTAACAAAGTACCAGTGATTGGTCTCACAAAGCATTATAGTCACATGGTTATTACCGTTATTTGCATTACAGTAGAATTAATTAAATTCTATTTTAAAAAATAAAACATATATATATATAAAATAAAAATGTAACACATGTACTTTTGATTTTTAAAAATTATTGTGTAAAAATAATCATAAATGTTAATAAACTTTGCAAAAGAAAAACGTTTTAGGTAATCAGAAAATGTTCTCAAAGTAATATGGCAAGCAGTTTCAAAATAGATTATAAATGAGTAAATCTATCCAAGACATGAAAACAAGATTAAAATACTTTAATTTTGTAGCTACTTGATTATACTGACCTTTTAGATTTTTTTTTAATTAAAAGATCATTGTACAAAAGTACAAAATTTTGCAGCTTTATAAAACAAAATAGCGAAATATCTCAATAGGTGGCTCTACCAGCATAATTTAAAGGATTGATATATGATAATAGTTAATATATGATGATAGTAAGGAAAGTAGTTTATTGTTTAAGGCTCGAACTGGATCTTTAGCAACAAGAGAATATACTTGTAAGTGGAAAAATATGGGTGATTTAGTCTGAAAATTTTATAAGGAAGGAATAGAAAATATTAGGCATCTGTTAATTGAATGTAAATGCTTGAAACCAGAAAGGGTACAAATAATGATGTTATGGAAGAATAAATATGAAAAAAGTGATTATACAAAAAGTGGATCATTGGTTTTTATGCTGGGTTTGGGAAAAGATACGGGGGATTTAGATATAAAGGCCATAGAGTTGACAAAGATTATATTGTGGAAATGGGAAGGAGCAGAATAAGGAAAAACTTAGAGTGGGGAATGGAAAATAAAGTGGCTAATAGGTTTCTCTGAGTGTAATTACTGAGAGATTCTTGACTCTGTTTAAGGAGAAGCTACAGTACATCACATCACATTATTACAATTTGAAAATCTTTATGTTGCTTTGAGGAAGAGGTGAACATATAGATAAATGTGTAAGTCAAGATTACTAATACTAAAACAAAGATGAACAACCTACGGTGCATACACCAAGGGCATAGATCTCTGATTATAGAAATAAAAACCCAGATCTTTGTAAAATAATGCTGCAATCAAAAAATTGATTTTATTAGTGATCAAAGTAAAAATTTTAACAAAATTCCAGTCGAAACTAAATATATATATATTATTTTGCATTTATTTTGTGCCTAATGGTGAAGTAACTAATCCACAGTCCTTAGTAGTTTTTAATGTTCATTTTATAACCGTTCATCCTTTATATGTCTTACAGGTACGATTGTTCTTTTTGAAAATTATCTTCATTCATAATATTATTAAAAATGAAATAACCATTTACTCCAACATTAAAAGTCTGGTAAAAGCAAAAAAAAAAAAAAAAATGCAGATGTCTCATTAAAATAAACAATACTTAAATTTTAAGTTCTGTCTACAGCAATTATTACATAATTTAAAAAAAAAAAAACATTAAACATTACTTCTTTACAACGTATTATATTTTATGCAAAAATGGCGCATATAAGGATTGTTGTAAGAAAAAATGTTACATGAACTGTAAAATATCAGCCATTTATCAGTAATCACTAATCATTTTACCAAGAAAAAAAACATTTTGGTTGTTGGTGTTCTTTAATGAAGAACACCAACACTTAATGGAGATGTCAAGTTGGGTATAAAATTTAACAACCAAAGATATCTGCATAAAAGCACAACTAAGACTTAATTAATAGGAAAAGAATGAAATTTTTTGTAAATATATTTCACTTGTATAAATATATTTCAAAATAAACAGCTGTCTATTGCAAATTAAAATTCACCTTTAACATTTATTTCTCAAAGATGATGACTCGTGAAAAGTCAATTTTCGATATATTAATTTTCATATAAAATCACGTAATGGTAAATAATAATAATAATAAATAATAATAATAATAATAATAATAATAATAATAATAATAATAATAATAATAATAATAATAATAATAATAATAATAATAATAATAATAATAATAATAATAATAATAATAATAATAATAATAATAATAATAATAATAATAATAATAATAATAATAATAATAATAATAATAATAATAATAATAATAATAATAATAATAATAATAATAATAATAATAATAATAATAATAATAATAATAATAATAATAATAATAATAATAATAATAATAATAATAATAATAATAATAATAATAATAATAATAATAATAATAATAATAATAATAATAATAATAATAATAATAATAATAATAATAATAATAATAATAATAATAATAATAATAATAATAATAATAATAATAATAATAATAATAATAATAATAATAATAATAATAATAATAATAATAATAATAATAATAATAATAATAATAATAATAATAATAATAATAATAATAATAATAATAATAATAATAATAATAATAATAATAATAATAATAATAATAATAATAATAATAATAATAATAATAATAATAAAAAACCTACTAAAAATATTTTTGCATTTTATTAAAAATAAAAGAATGAAATTTTTCTTTCGAGAAAAAAAAAATTAATTCAATATGAATATTTTTTTACCTTGTTTTTTTTTTTAATATATATATATATTTAAAAAAATCATATATATATTTATAAAATAGTTCTTCATAAAAACATCTGTAATAGCTTAAAACTAATACTGACTTTCCATAAATCCCATTTTCAATACATGTATCTGCATATAAAAAGAACCTCATAAGATAAAAGTTAAACATCCACTTTCTATAACCATGAATTGGATTCAAACCCAGCTGAAATCATTTTTTTCCAGGTGAAAAGTTTTTGTCAAACAGCTTAGATATTGTTTAATTATTCTTAACCTAAAGTAAAACAAAACAAAAAAAAAGTAAAAATCTTCATTAACTAGCTATTAGTAAGCTGGTTAACAACATTGTTTTATTTCAATGTTTCTCTTTATACAGGTTATAATTGGAACAGATTTTGCTTTTACAATAGGCAGTTTAAGAATGTTTTATTTTAATATATATCTTAGTTAATTATTAAAAATTATCCATACAGATAGACAGATAAACGGATGGTTAGATAGATAAATAGAAAGGTAAGTACATAGGTAAAGCACATAGGTAGATAGATAGATTGATTGATAGAGAAAGAAAAAAAATAGTTACCTAACAAATACTAGGAACGGGTAATTTAGCACTTAAGTGTTATAATCAATGAGAAAATATGACTGTCATTAATTTTGCAAAGCTTATACTAATCATATATTAAAACAGTGGTTCTCAATCTTTGTAGAATTGTGGAACACAATTCACTTGATATTTTACATGTGAAACACTAACATACAAAAATTCAAAATTACAAAGTAATTACTTAATATTTTATGGAAGTGACTCATCGATAACATCAAATTATCAAAAGAAAATATAGAAATTTTATGGGAAATTTATAACTTTTAAAGGAGACTAATAAGGAAGGAGATAAAAAAAGTTGCTTGTTGTAATAACATGAACATATTAGTTTTATTATATTATTATCATTATATTAAAAAAAAAATAGTTATCCAACAAATACTAGTCACGGGTAATCATTGAAAATAAATTAAAAACTTTTAATAAACTAAAGAACAAATTTAATATGAAATGTATGATTGATGTTTTTCACAAATGTCTGGAATATTTGGACCAATGAATGATAAACCATTCGCATTTACTGCTCTAAGTTTTAATGTCGTTCGTGTTTTTTGTTGTTGTTGTTTTTATGTTGACTAACATCAAAAAACCTAATTCTTAAACGATATGATGAGCAATAAACATTTGGGACTTTTATTGATATAGCAGGACATTTTAAAATAAATGATTACCTGATATCTAAATAATATGCAAATTACACAACATGTGTATCTATTATTATTTCTACATATTTTTTTTGGTGGAACACATGAAGCACATTCACGAGTGTTTCACAGAACATGCTTTGAGTACCACTGTGTTAAAGCATTGAGCTAATATGTAATATATAGTTTCATAAGCAATTTTTAACATTGTATAAAAAATGCTATTTTGAAAATTATCATTTTTTTTTTCTGACACTACCATTGGAAATTGCACAAAAATAAAAACTTTCACAATTTACAAAGTTTTGTCAATTTCTATGAGCAACCTGGAGTGTACTAATATGATTAGCCTGTTTCATAATATTCAGAACATGAATCTATCAATAATAATAACAATTATCTAGATCATTATCACATACAAGTCATATTATATGTTAAATGTGAATCAAATGAAGTTATATTACATGTTAAATATTGCATCTTTTATATGTTTCATCAAAATTTCTGAATTGAGGCAGGTAACAAGGAGAGTTTAATGAAAAATGCTAATCTGTAATTCTCTTACACATTATCCAATGCTATGGGTGTCAATATGTTTAGTGGTGAAAGATAACAGAGTGTCATAATGTGAATGGTCAAACCAGTCTCATTGGCAATCAACTCAGGCTTCTCAGACTTCAATTATTCTGCCACTGTTTCATTATAATGGATTCAATGTGTTGAAAGAATATCTATAACTATTTTTACATGAGATTTTGAGAACGGATGGAGAGATTGATTATTTTCAATCTAAATAAGCGAATTTTCATATTTGCAATAAAAACTGTTACATATTAAACAAACCATTGCATCAAGTCATTGCAAAGACCAAAATTACAATTTGTATTCAAGTGCTCATGATATATTAGACCATTCTATCCAATATGTTGTCTAATAAAAAACTGTACATATGCCCATATATATATATATATATATATATATATATATATATATATATATATATATATATATATATATATATATATACTACAACCATTAAATGTCTGTATTTTTAAATTATATAATAATAATTCAAACAAATATATTTAACACAGTATTCAAAAAATTAAATAATCTATTCTTTACCAGAAGTACTTTCAATTGTTTCACTGACAATCTTTATCAACTGTTAATACAAACATACGTTTGTATTAACAGTTGATAATACGTTTGTATTAACAGTTGATAAAGATTGTCAGTGAAACAATTGAAAGTACTTCTGGTAAAGAATAGATTATTTAATTTTGAATACTGTGTTAAATATATTTGTTTGAATTATTAATATATATATATATATATATATATATATATATATATATATATATATATAAATTATTAATCAATGTCTGTATTCCAATTATAATAATATATATATAATTATTCAAAACAATACAATAATTAATACAGTAAAACAATATATTTGTTTTTAAAATATTGTTTTACTGTATTAATTTTGTATTGTTTTGAATAATTATACATATATATATTACATTAATCCACACACACAGACATACATATTAAATATACACTAATACTAAATATAAACATAAATACATAGCACCCAAGTCTACACATACCTTTTTTATAATAATTTCATTAAACAGGGTCAAATCCTTTTAATAAACTTGTAAATAATGACATCTTTGTGTGATTATTAAAATTATTAGACTTTACAATACTAAATATATAAAACAAAATGTATATTTGCTTGTTTCATGGGGTTTTTTAATAAAAGTTCATTTATAATTAAAACAATAATAATAATCGAACATTTACTGATCAAGGATTCCTAAAACCAACACTGATAATGCCGATGCAGTACAATCTATGAGCCTTGAGGTCTGTTTCCACAGGACCAAACAATACAGAGATTAAATGCCAATGGATACTGATAATTAACAATGGCATTGTAAAAACGAATCATAAATACAAAAATACCATAGGCTGCATATTTGCATAAAATTATATAAATTCCTTGTTACAAAAAAAGAAACAATAGGAAACAAAATAAAAGTGGCTAATAATATTGTTCTTTCACAAAAATAAGCTGATATTCTTTAATATAAAAAATGTCAAGTGTTATTCAGAAATAGCAATGTCAACCACATTTAATAATCAATACAGAAAACAGAGTGTAAAATATTATTTTAAAGATATAGCTTATACAACAGAATATAATAAAAAAAAACCTTACTTAATCTTGTTGCACCCATTTCTATTAATTTCAATGGCATGTTAATTCTGCCACTTTAGATCCTGTTTCTCTGTTATCTTAACTGATATAGTGCTATTTCCACAGCTGTGCTTTTATTGATTTATTACTTAAAAAAAAAATTTTCTGAAGAACAGTATTTTATGGATAGCTGGCATTTACCAAACATGCTTTATTCTTAATGAAAGAAACAATTTGGTGATTTTCCTTCTTTTGTAGTATTGTTTCCATGAAAATGTTTTGGAGTAAAAAATCATGTTTTACCTGTTTATTAAATATTTCTGATTGTTCTACACACTAATTGGTTGCTAATTATTTAGAGAAATAGAATGCACATATACACTCTGATTTTATTCATACATCTTTTATTTTTAAAAATAGAAATTAATAAATTTAACAAAGAGAATGACAGCATTGGCTTGAGCATGCTTTGCATAAAACTGATTACATGATGTCATCATCCATCAGAATTGGCACAGTGTTATAATCTTTTCAAATATTAAAAGAATTATAAAGCAAATATCAGATTTTAAAGCAGAGTTTGATCTATTTATCACAAATTCACATATGTTTGTTCACATTTAAAAGAAATAAATAAAATAAAAAAGAATTAATTTATTGATTACTTTCCATATAGTTAATATCAAATCATCTCAAATGTAGCTAAAAATTTCTGAAGATAGCAGTATGCACTGGAATTATTTTCATATAATTCTAAGACATATTAGGTCAGGGGTCCCCAACCTTTTTGCACTTAAGAGCACATTCCATAATACTGGCCAGGTGGTGGGCACGATTTATTTTTTCAACCAGATGGCAGGTTCCATTTATTTTTTAAATGTAAATTTATAGTTGGATATTGTTAATAATACACATAATGTACAAAAAAAATATTTATTTCAAAAATAAAATTTTAACATATAATTAACGTTTATATTTTTATGCAGTAAAAGTATAGTATGCCCTACAATTTGATTATAATATAATACAATAATTTATAAGAAATTGTAAAAATTAAATTTATTTGTATCAGATAAATAATTTTTTAACATGTTCGGATAGCGGCGGGCACACATAAAATGGTCTGCGGGAGCCATGGTGCCCACAGGCATAGGGTTGGGGACCCCTGTATTAGGTCCTTTGATTTTATTTGCAATTGTGATCTTAAAATATTAAACAGAACAACAGATTTGAATATTGATACTTCAACTACTCAGAAGTCAACAAAGACGTTTTAATCTCTGGTAAATCTAGCATTTTTTAATCTCAATAATTTATTAAAAATGTACAATGTTACAAAGTGTAAATACGAATAATAAAATACAAGACTTAGTTATAAGTAGTAAAATGAGTATACAGTCCCAATATCATTAACAATCAACAATCTCAATCTGTTGTCAAGGCAACCTCCTTTTATCTCAATAATTTATTAAGAATGTACAATGTTACATAGTGTAAATAGGAATAATAAAATACAAGACTTAGTTATAAGTAGTAAAATGAGTATACAGTCCCAATATCATTAACAATTAACAATCTCAATCTGTTGTCATGGCAACCTCCTTTTATCTCAATAATTTATTAAGAATGTACAATGTTACAAAGTGTAAATGGGAATAATAAACTACAAGACTAAGTTATAAGTAGTAAAATGAGTATACAATCTATACCATGTAATCAATAAGTTAAAATATGTTAATAATCGGGATAAGAAATAACCTGTTGTCATTATCTACTGCCACCATGCATGTAGACTGATCTATCACCCACACTCTCCTGTTAGATGTTGCACTCATGGCGATTAGTGAACTTAGGCTTCACCAAAGGAAAGGTACCGACATCTCGACGACACTGAAATTGCATGCAGAGTATCACAAAAATAGTAAAAAGTCTGATCTATGGGATATTGAAATCCCATTTTCAGAGTAGGTTTAGTTTGGGATCGAATCAAATGTTACAAAGGAATCAACCTATTTGCAGGCTTAAAATTGAAATCAACTTCTGATCAGACATCATTAAAAAAATTTAAATGGATAAAGCAAGACAGTATAAGAAATATATAATTTATATGAATGATGTTCCTGTTAATTTTTGTCATGTATGAGCACTTACATTTATAAATTCATACGAGGGGTTATAAATATTTAAGTACACACACATACAATTTCAAATGTAGTTATGCTTATCTAAAGGATAAATCTCATTTTTATCTTAATTTATAGCTTCGTTCAATTCAAAGTTTGAAACAATGCCTTAATATATATTTAAACATTAATGTGTGTTTTATTACTGCTGGTTAATTATTAAATGACAACAATTTCTAATAAAAACTAGATGCAAAAAAAAAAATTTACACTATCATTACATGCACAAAAGAAACAAAATCTTAGATGGGTCAGTCTATCAGTCAAATATCTGCTTTTCATTTTTAGAAATGACAGGCCAATTATTGTTCGCAGTATTTTCTAATAGTTGTGGACTCTCTTGAGTAAGAAATAATGTTTCAAAAGACAAACATTAACTTTTCTAATGGCATCAATTTGATGCATTAACGTTAAAATTTCCATCGCCACAATTTGCCCTGGTGGTAATGTTTGTTTATGGACTCAATTCATAATAACTTCTTTCTTAATTTATATCTGTAAAACAGTTATTACTTAATATGAACCTTCTCTCAGTGATTAATGTGCAATAACTTCATATAAAAACATTTAATTGTCAATAATAAAAACTACTTGTATTATTTAACATTGAACAAAAAGAAATCTATATATATAACATTTTTTCGCAAATATCGAATTTCATTCACATTTGGAAATGTCATTGATCAAATAGAAAGAAAAAACAATTGTTATAAAACAAATGTTTAAAAACAAGTCAACAAAACTATAATAAGTAATGAAATAATTTCTATAGCAGTGTGCAAATATTTAGATACAATCACAACTGTGTAACGAATATGAATGTTTCCAATAACTATACGCTGTAATATGGAATATCAAATTCTTATTGTTATTCTATATATATATTGTGCAAAATTGATTAATGATATTAAATGTAATTAACCAATAAGTAATTAAGAAATATTACAAAAACTAAATAACAATAAAAGATAAAGTAATAAATTCACTTCAAAGACATTTAGTTGATATATATCTATTTTAAAATACAGTATTCTAATAAATAAATAAAACGTCAACAAATAAAAGCTAAAGATATAAAAAAAAAAAAGTATCTAAACATTGGTTTTTCAGACATAGGAAGATAAAAAAAAAAAACAATGGGAATAACACATCCAGAAAGACAAATATGTAAAAATTATGACCTATATATATAAAACTTATATGAATGTATGAATGTTTGTCCATAAAACAAGTGTCAAATTGAGAATGTTTGTCCGTAAACATGTCAAGTTCACAACGAATTAAAAAATAATAATTTGTTCATACTGCTGTCAAATTCACAACAGACAACTAAAAAAAGAAAACTTAACATTTGTTTTTACAAATAAATAAATATCTCTACCTAACAAATCATAATTTATATTATGAGAATTTTATGCATAGGAAGTAATTTCACCCTTTGTACTTAATAATCCATAATTTTTATTATGAAGCATGTTTTATGTGAAAGAAATAATTCTGCCATTAACAAACCATAATTTGTATAGTTGTCCATAACATTGTCAAATTCACATATCAAATATAAAATATATTTAAAAAATTTTAATTTAGCTTTATTAATTTAGTTGTACAAAAAAAAAGGCCTTTCAGGCCAGGTACACTTCTCATATTTATTTATATAATATTAATTTTTTTTGTTTATTTACATTAAATCTTTAAAAAAAATTGTTAAAGAAACCAATTAAAAAAAATATAAAAGTCTTCTCATAAGTCAGTTACATCTGGTATAATAATATTTATGAAGAATAATCGGTAGTTGTGGAGAATGTGCTTGGTGGCCACAAGAGGCGCTGTTTTTATATCATCACAGAACTATACAGGGTAGGGGGCCCGAAAGCAGTGATGCTCGTTCCAGCTGCTAGGTGGTAGTGTTCACAATGTGTATGCACAGGAACCTTCCACTAGCTAGCTGGAAGCACTGGTTGCCATGCATAAAAGTCACTATGCATATCGTAAGAGTCACTATATGACTTACTATATGCACAACAACATATTTTTTAGAAAAATGTTTTTTTTTTTTTAATGTTTCATTTGACTTAAAAATTCTCTTTATTTGGATCAAATTTTGTAACTGATATTTAAAATGCTTCTATTGATTGGATTTTCTTCAAATTTTGGTCATATGTTAGGTATTCATAACAATGGAATATGACAAATACAAAGAAATATTTCAGGGTTATTTTAATGGTTGTCTAACATAACAGTATTGGTGAATCAAAGTTCAAACTGCATTGGTATTGAGTCAGTAAGTTCTCACTGATGTGCAATAAAGGTTGGTCTGTTTTTTAAAAATATGCTTTCATTGAATTTCATGAATAATTCATTACAAGGCATTTTCAGTTAATTAAAAGAAAAAGTAATGAAGGATAAAATCTTAATTCCTCTTTATTGTTGAAGTAAAACCTGACATTTAAAAAACATTGGCTTTGTAAACAGAAAAAATTTTCAAATGATATTTATCATGCTCAAATTTCCTTTCAAATCCTGGAAATATAATGACATTGTTTCCAATCTCATTTTTTAAATAGGAACGTGAATAATTACAAAAAGTCTGTTGCAAAATATTAATGATAAAAATATTTGATAAAACATGCTTTTATTTAATTTGACGCTCTAAAATCTGAATTTTTTTTCTTCAATCACAATTTTGGTTATTATATTTAACTAAAACTAAAAATATGGGGTGTCCATGTTTTACTTCAAAATTAAATATAATAATCATTTAGTGACTGAATTAATTAATTTATGAACACCCCATGTTTTTATTTCAAATTACATGTACCGATCAAAATTGTGGTTGATAAAGAGAATATTTTTTTTGTTTTATGATGCATTATTCATCAAATTAAATAAAAGCATTTTTTATTGTAAAATATTGGAAAAATAGGCACTAACACAGAAGAGGGCATTATTTTCCAGTTTATTAAAATGCATCCAGAAAGATGGACTTATAAGTTATTCTTTAAGATATGTGCAGTGAAAGATTATTTCTACATACATATAAAAAAAATCTCATGACTATATACTTAATACACATTATTTATGAGATTATTAAAATTATTTTTAAATAATTTATATGTGGGGGAAAAAATCCTCATATTTAATGGAAATCACATTAAAATAGAAAACATCTTGATCTAGGATGCTGGTGGAGAAAAGTTAACTAAAATGAAGAAAACTTTGACTGGAAAACAAACAGTAATGTTTTGAGAAAAAAATACCTGGCAAACCAAAGTTATGAAAGAATATAGTGATAGCATGTTAAGGATCTCACCATCTTTCATATTTTATGTTTTTTTTAATTAAATGTCTTTTTTTTCTCACTGCCAATTAAGCAGCTAACATAAGTTTGCTCAAACAATAGGATAACAAAAAGATGGACGTATTTGAGTTGTGATACTGCCAGAAAATGCTTATATGATTCACAAAAATCATGAATTTGTTTTACAATAATTTAAGACTATTATGAAGTCATTGTAGCTAATGATAATATAAATAATGAAATATTCTAAGCACAAGAGGAGATCCAATACTACATTAAAAAAAGCATGTCATTAATAAAAACAAATGGAAAGTCATTATCCATGGTATCTATTTTCCAGCACAATACACATATCAAGTTAATCTGATTGGTCATGATTTCCAAGAGATATTAGATATGGCCAAAATTTTAAAATGTGGAGAAATACAACAGAGTATTTTACATGATACCAAATACAAGTCTGGAGTAATAAATAATAACGATATAAATAAAATGCACAAGTACCAAAATAAGCACCAAAATTGTGATTATAAAAAATAATAACTATATTAAAATAATAAATACAATAACCATCTCAAACATATATATATATATAATTAAATTAATTGAATATATAAATTACAATACATAGAATATTTGAAAATAGTTTTAAAAAACTAATTATGTTTAGGAGAAATACGAATTAATAAATATTAGCTTAAAACAACCTACATTAAACAAAAAAAAAAATCAAAGATTTATAAATAAAAAATGCAACAGCTAAAACAAAATTTAAAAAAAAAAAGATAATATAAAATTAAATATTTATACAAACAAAGCAACAAAAAAAGGAAATAATTAATTATTAAAAAATTAAAAATAAAGGAAGATAAAGTATTAGAATTTGGTTCAATTAAAATATAATTTAACACGTTAAATATGAACAATATAAAAAATAATTTTTTTAAAAAAAAATAGGACGGATCTAATATTAGACAAATCAATCAAACCATTTTGCAAAATTTCAATTACAAAGAGCTAAAAGTAATGAGACAAATAGCCATAATCAAACAGAATAAAAATAACTTTGAAATTCCCAAATTAAATTGTAAATCATCATCATCAACCATCATCAGTCCACTGCAGGATAACAGTCTCTCCAAGTTCAATCCATCTCCAATCTTTAGCTTCTCTTCTCTGTATCACCCCTGCATACTTTCTTAATTCATTCATCCATCTCACATATGGTCTATTTCTGGTTCTTTTACAATCTCCTGGAATTCAGTTTAAGATTTCAATTGTCCATCTACTATCATCTCTTCTAGCAATATGTTCAGCCCAATTGTATAATATTGTATATACAATATTGTATAATATTATAAATATTATATATCACTTTATTATAAAATTAATCATTATTATGGACTTAATATGATATAAACAATGGAAATTATGGGATCCCATCCATAGTAAACAATCAGAGATAATTTTTCCAGGAAACAATTACTAATTGACAGTACTAAGGCTAAACAAGTTTTCTCTCATCACCTATAATAGCTCTTTTATCCTGAGTTTAAATAAAAAAATCATCTTCTATTTCTATACCAGGTTAAGAATTTAAACCCAGACAGCTATTTTTATAGGTATGAGGATGCAGAAAATGGACATCATCCTTCATATCCTGCAAATAATAATTCAACTTTCCCAGAAAGTTATATATAAAATATATAACCAGTTTAAATAAAAAACATATGGACATTTAAGTAAATAGATTTTTTATTTGATTTGATACATTTTATATAAATTAAAAAATAAAATTAAGCCCTTAAATAGTGAATTCCAGCTTCACAGACTAAAAAAATGCCACTTTGAGGGTTTTTTTTCTTATCCTACCGTGTAACTAAAACTACTTTTAAATCCTTGTTATCAATGAATAATTAAAAATACAGGTAAGGAAAAAATCCCAATTTCACCCAGACTCAAACCTCAATAGGCAACTCAGACAGATCTACTAACAATTGGAAATATGGAAAGATGTATTTTAAGATTAACAAGACGGGATTGATTGAAATATATGGGTGAATGAAAATATGGGTACTACTAATATCACTGAAAGAATTGGAGCTTGGCTGGTTATATTGCTAGCAGAGACATTAGATAAGCAGTTTAGAGCTTGGGGCCCCATGTGAGATGTGTGGATGCAATAAGAAAGTTTGCTAATATGATGTAAAGAAGAAAAGCTAGAGATTGCAGAAAATGAATTTAAACATGGAAAAGTATTCATGCTGCAGTGGATCGATAATGACTGAAAATGCTGAAGATTATATCATAATCATCATCAACCATTATCAATGCACTGGAGGAGGAAGGTTTCTCCAAGTTAAATCCAACTTCACCAATCTCTAGCCTCTCTGCCCTACATCAGCCCTGCACACCTTTTTATTTTGTCCACCCATCTTGTATTTACAATCTCTTGAAATCCAGCTTAAAATTTCAATTGTCCATGTATTATCATTTCTTCTAGCAATATGTCCAGGCCACCTTCACTTTAGTCTTTTAATTATTTCAATGATGTCAGTAACACCTGTTTGTTCTTCAACCCATGTATTGCACTTTCAATCTCTTCTTTTTATTCCTAACATTCATCTCTCTATACTTCTGTAAGTGATCTGAAATCTCTGTATTGCTCTTCTATTAAAAGTCCAAGTCTCAGATCCATAAGTAAGAACTGGTAAAACATATTTAATAAAAACCTAAACATATAGGCATATTTCCTTTTAGTATTAAGTTACTTCTACCAAAAGCATTCTGACCAAGTTAAACTCTATGATTAATTTCATCCATTGTATCCATCTGTAGTAATAATCTCACTAAGGTATTTGTAGTTATTAATTTCTAACTTGTCATAATCAATCTTTATTTTCATCTTTTGAGAAAATCAATTACATATTGCATTAGACTTTTTAAGATTTACCTTTAGACCTAATAGCTTACTTTCATCTAATAACACTAGCAATATTTATATTATTACATATATGATTATATATGGGCATATATTTAAAATGTATAAACAGATAATATCCACGATACATGTTTCTATAAAATATATTAAAATATATCTCAATACATATTCTGCAAAATGTAAATTATAGAATAACTCCACCCAAGTAATATATATTAAAAGAATATTTCTTATAATAACTTCTTTCATATACACTTCAATGCAAACAAACTTTCTTAAAAAATTTCTTTATTTTCCTTACAGTTTCGACTGTCCAGCAGTTTTCATCAGAGTGTTATCAGTTTTTTAAAGCAGAGGAGGTTCGATAAAACTCTGATGAAGACTGCTGGACAGTCAAAACTGGTTCAATAAAACTCTGATGAAGACTGCTGGACAGTCGAAACTGTAAGGAAAATAAAGAAGTTTTTTAAGAAAATTTGTTTGCATTGAAGTGTATATGAAAGAACTTATTATAAGAAATCTATATATATATGAATATATGAAAATATGCAAAGAAAGTAAAAGAGAAGAATAAGAGTATATATTAAAGGAAACAAGCATCTTGTGCAAATCTAGGTTTTAGGATACAATATAAATTTTATATGAAAATATAATTCTATGAAAACAGTTATAAATAGTTAAACGATCATATGACTAGATATTTAGGGAATCTGGTGACTTGTAAACTTCAAAGTAACACATGAAATTCAACAGTTCCATTCTATGGAACAAACTTAAACTTTACTTTATATTTTCCTCAGTTACAAATTAATCAAAAAGGTAAAAAAAAATTATGACATTTATATCAAAAACATAAGTGAATTAACCTGAAAAGACATAAGCTACAAATTCTACAAAGATAGAAATGTCTTTTTGTGATCATTATCTTCATTGTTATTATTAATACTATTGCTGCTGTTAGTAGTATTTGATCTTTCATTTTTATGTTCACTGTATAATACCTGTAGCTAACATGATTTTTTTTCCAATTTTTTTATGATGGTGCACATCTTTTGAATTCCTAAGCAATGAAGTCATTGGCCGTTTTTTTTAGTTATTTATAGTATTTGAAGCTTGTATGGTATGGGATTATTTGTCAACCCTATCATAAAATAAAAGCCAGAATCTTTGTTTATACAATTTATAAAGTATATTATTTACAAACAACAACTCAAATTTGCAATATATATATATCTTTCTGCAAAATATAAGCCTGAGAATAATACACTCAAATAATGTGTTATATGAAATAAATATATAGGTAAGTAGTATAAACGTAGTTGTTGTGAATATTCTTCAAATCTAGGTTTCAGAAAAGTGGTTTTAGCGAAGTGATCATGTCTTAATACTGAGAGAATCATACAGAAAATAGCAATGAGTATGTGTTGTTGCTATGCTTCCAATTGGATAAGCATTTCAATAGCAATTATGATTAAAACTTTGGAACATCAAGCTATAGACGTAAGATATTATATTCTGAAGAATTAAATAATTAACAAGATGCAAAAACAAATGATTAGATGAAGATTAACATTGAGATGGTTATATGACAGAATCACTCCACAACACCAAAACATTTTACAGCAGTTCTGTAACAAGTATTTTGGGGATTAAAATTGGAAACTCAGTGACTATGTAAAAGGAGATAATTTAAGCCATCTAGATTTTTCAGTTGTTATGTGGCTGTTTTTGCAAATAATGCTTCAGAGTTTTGGAAATGATCACGAATTACTAGATGAAAGTAAAAAAGTAGGACTAAAGATGAATATCAATGTCTAATAGATTTTATCATATAAACAAAATAAAGATTGATAATAAATTAACAAAAATTAACAATTACTATCATCTTGATCAGATTATTAATAGATTGAAATATAAAGGATGAAATTAAGGGAATATTCATGATGATGATAATAATAATTAATTATTATTAAAAGGAAATACACATAAAAATTACAATCATCTTGATCAGATTATTAATACAGATTGAAACATAATGGATGAAATTAAAAGAGTATTGATGATGATGATGATGATGATGATAATTAACTATTATTAAAAAGAAATACACCTATGTATTTTAAAGATTTTTAATAAATAAGTTGAGACTTGGATAAATAATGAAAGAACAATGCTTCAGATCATTCAAAGAGATTTGTAAAGATCCAAATTGAGAGTAACAACAAGGGATCAAAAGCAAAATACATGATGAAAGAACAAAGAGATATCAATAATATAATTGTAAAAATTAAGAGACTGAAATGAAGATGAGCTAGACATATTGTGGAAAGAAATGATAACAAATGGACAACTGAAGTCTTATAAATAAAATCCCAAGAGACTGTAATAAAAGATATAGAATGAGATCATATGAGATCGATGGGAGTTTATTGGTATGATGTGAATAATAGTGGATATCAACAGAGCAGCTAGATTAAGTTTGATAAGCACCTTCTGCACTAAATCAATAATAATTGAAAATAATAATAATGGTGGTAGTGGAAAAATAAAGTTAGAAAAGAGAAAAAAACTTATATAGCCTTTAAAAATAGTAATAATAAAAAGTCAGATGTCACATGACTTATATATAGCTTGCATTTACCAATATGTAAACTTAAGAGCATGCTGAAGCTCTAAACAAGCTTTTTTTATTATTATGATAAATGCTAAACAAAAACTAATAAATTAATTTAAATAAATAAATTTTAAAATGAATTAATCATTTAATATTTTTGTGTCGTGAATTATCTTTGTGTGTATATATATATATAGTGAATTTGATATTATCATTCATAGAATTTTATATTGATAAAGATTTGAGATAAAGAGACTATATCCTTGTAAACAGAGATAACTTTTTATCATTTAATGCTAACAGGAAATCATTAATTACTTATTGATAATCCTTAGACTAAACGAGTTTTTCTCTGTTATCCTTTGTCACTAAACGAGTTTTTCTCTGTTATCCTATACAATAACTATTTGTTGTGGGTTTTAATGAAGTAAAAAAGGTCCTCTTTTACTTCAACCCCAAGTTTTTATAAGGATTTAAAACCAGAAAGCTATCTTTTACAGATATGAGAAGGGGGACTAGCATCT
Organism: Epiperipatus broadwayi; assembly: GCA_028023455.1. Classification (NCBI taxonomy): domain Eukaryota; kingdom Metazoa; phylum Onychophora; class Udeonychophora; order Euonychophora; family Peripatidae; genus Epiperipatus; species Epiperipatus broadwayi. Next base: position 1,317,668 of record JAQFVV010000039.1, on the reverse strand, counting down.
TCCTTGACATCCTGCAAATAATAATTAATCTTTCTCCAGAGAGTTGTGTGTATATATATATCAAGTTTGTATTAATGTGATTTCAGTTATTTTCACAACAATAAAGTTTGTGTTAAAGTAAATTCAAGTAAATGCAAATAATAATTTACAAGACTCATTTTAAAATTTTCAGAAAAGGTTTTTTCCAAATCCTGAAAGTAACTAAAATGACAGGTTGTGGCATGTTAGAAACAAACAGTGTTTCCCATATATGGTAATATTCTTGGCAGATTTATGTATATGGATGGAATTTTATGGATATTACTGTAATAAATATTGATCTAAAAAAGATGAATACATAATTTTCTTCATTACTCCACTATCCATTATATTCATATGAGATCATTTGATAGCAAAAGGGTAAACATCTTTTAAGTAAAGATAAACTATTTATCAACCACATTAAATAATATATAAAAATTGTAATCTCTAATATTTGATTTTTGTCTTGGAAGAGCTGTGGTAAGTAAGAGGTTAACTGAGTTGAGACAGGAGCAAGAGAAATTAAAACGCACTTCCTATCATGCCAGCATGTAATAAAAACACATTTGCATATAATTGAGCCATCATAAGATCTTAACCCACACCAATGTACTAACTCCAGATTACCCAAATAAAAATAAATAATAAATGTAAGCATATAATTTCTAAGAAATTTGAAATTTTACCATTTTACTTTCAAAATATAAACTTTATTATACTGACAATTACTGGTTTATTATTAAATAATTTCAGGCCTATATGATTTGATTTTATGTAATCATAAATTACATACCCAGTATTTATATTTATAAACATTTATTAGGATTAATCAGATTATCTGAGTCATTTCTTTAATGATCATTTACTATTGTAAAATTAAATATATGTATCAGATATTTTATTTAGATTTGATATTTTTAATTTCCTAGATTTAATTAGCAAATATAATAAAATATTTAAATGTAACATTAGATGAATCAGTAGTGTGATAGCATGACCTGAACTTAAATTGTATTAAGATGATGATTATAACAGTATTTATTTCATGTAAATATTAATAAATAAATATATAACAATAATATAATGTTGATTATCACTGTATAATAGCAAATATTACAACTGAATGTAGACTCCTTTTGGAAGGGTATATAGTGAATCAAATATAGCTACTTTTGATGTAGAAAATCATGATATATGTGTGTGATGCAACATACATGTTGGAGGAGATTGATTGCAGTGTCTTGTCACACTTTTACTTTGAATCTATATAATTGGACAAAGGTTTCAAAAGTATCAATTTAATGCTAAAACTTTAGTCAATTTAAAAGCACTTAACAAAATATAGATTAAAATTTATATTTTAAAAATTTTAAGTAATGATTAACAATGCAATCTCTCTCCAATACCAAATATATACTATGTATTCATTCTCACTTATTTGTCATAGACATCACATGATCAATCACATGGCAATCGTATGGTGAGTTTTGCCTGTTTTATCTGTCAAAGCTTATGTTTAAATACCGAATAAAAGCTGTATGGTCATATATGTCACATTTATTACTTTAATAAATTTATGTAATATATTAAATTAAAATACAAAACAAGTAACATGCTATTCATATAAAATTTATATGGCATTTAAATATCGAATATTCCCAAATTTATAAAATAATGGTACCATTGTGCAAAAGCAAATTTAAACATCTGTGGCACTATTGTTCGAATTGATCAAGATCACCCCAATCAAATTATTCCATTGTGTAAAATATTTATCTCCAATGTAAAATATATATTTTGGAATGTATGTAATCTATTTTAATCCTTTTGTCAGTTGCACATAAAAACAAAATAAAATCTTCAAATGACTATATTATTTATTTTCCGATATTAGGCATTTCTGTAATAATCATTCAACAAATGCTTCATTTACTGGATAAAATCTTGGGATAATAATTAGAAATTTCAATGAAATAAATGTTAAAAGCAATGGAAGAGTCTTGCATTGGTGGTTGAGAGGTCAGCGCGATTACCTTGCACTTGCAGGCAGTTGCCCAGGTGGCGGGTTCGCGTCCCGGCCGATGCTATGACACAAAAAAAAAAGCAATGGAAGAGACACAATCCTTTAGGCTAATTTAGTCAGATATTCCAAAATATCAATATTACAAACAATGTGTTGTTCTTTCTTTTTTCCTTTTATATTTTAATTTAGCGCATATCTATTGGTGTGGAGACATGACCCTGTCTTGGATAGAGCCCTAGTAATGTTTTCTACTCAGCCATCCTCATATAGGTCAGTACAATATGGCAATATTAAAAAAAAAAAACACTGAGTACTACTGTCTGCACTGAAAATTTTAAAAATTCCCCCCCATTTTAAATTCACCAACATTTATAAGTTTAGGAGATAAATCCATTTACTTTTGTTTAAAACCCTCTAATCATCATTCCATCATTTTTTTCTTTTCAAAATATACATTACATATAACAATATAATTCAAACAATTAAAAATCTCATATTCCTTTTTTCTTTATAAAAACTTTATAACCCCCCCCTCCCCCATGCAAGATAGATTTCCAGAGCGTTTCCATAGTACTGTAAATAATCAGGTGAGATTTTAGGGTTTTCTCTCAATTGGCATGAATATGTAATCATTTTTAAAAATACAAAATAATAAAATATTTTACATCAACTGTGGTATGATATAGCATGGATGGTTGAGGGTCGTGTGAAAGTCTGAGTTCAAACCCCCTATATATTAAATATAAAAGTGCAGGTATAAAAAAGCTTGTACGGTAGAAAAAAAATTCATATAATCAAATAAATACAATGCATTCATTTACCTATTAATAAACTTTATTAAAGCAAGAAAGTGGGTCAATTAACTTTATTAACTTAATAAAGTTTAAACAAATATTTTTGCATCAATAAATTTCAATAAGTTTTGTGATCTGTTATTTTAAAAATATTTACTGAATCTAGACATTTAATTATATAACGTTTTAATGAATTGTTTTTTTTTATTATTAAATTATACTTTATTAGATTTAATCATTGTTTATATAGTAGGATATGTGATTTTAGGGAATGGGAAACCTATAGAGAGAGATATGATATTTACGATGAGGGATGATCATTAAAATATATTGGATTTGACAAATGTTAGCAGAAATACTATAATGAATTAGGGTAGAAATAAGGCTGTAACAAACATAATCGATTAATATAGGTGAAGACGAAGAGATAGTAGGAGCAGAGTTCTATAATACCAGATAAGACAGTTCTTACAAAGGATGTACATCCTCATAGATCTCCCTCCCCCCCCCTTATTTTGGAATAATAGAGAAATTAATGAGAAAAAGGAAGAACCTGGGGAACAAACAGCATGGAGCGGAGGCCCCAATCAAAAGTGTGTGAGGTAATTATGGAATGAAGATTAAGATGGAAGTGATTGGTGTCCGTGGCTAGGTAAGAAGAGAAGTTCCCATGTGGTGTCATAGATCTGTGGAGAGGCAGTCTTTTTATCCCTTTCCTAGATTTTTCCTATCTTAATCAGAAAGTTTTCCCCGAGGATTGTTGCTCCAGTAGGCAGGCGTTTTGTTGATCTTTTTAACATTTGTCTAATTTTGTGATTATTATTTATACACGCTCATGGACATTTATAACTACATGTACTTTTGCTGATTTAATAGATAATTTATTTGTTCTGAACTTGCTTCAAATATACCTATGGCACCAGCAAACACTATTCTGGACATACCTGAGCTTATAGTCATCGGTAAAATAATTCACTAATCGTTTTTAAATTGTTATTAAGAAAATGCGCATTTGTTTACTGGCGCTGTCCGATTTCAATCTCATTATCTTTCATCTTTTTAATAATATTTAAAGTTTTAATTAATATTAAACAAATAATTATCCCATTGCATATTGAATTTATGGTAGTTTACCTTTGGTTTTAAATCTATCACTTGATCTACCTATCTATTATAAAATATGCAATCAAAAAAAATTTTAACAGGTTATACTTTACCTAACATAATAGCATTTGTACCAGAAATATAATATTACAATATTCTATACTAAAAAAATAATGGTGTAAAAATTCACGTTCAGATAAATAAAAATGTATTAATTGACAAGTTTTAGAGTGTAGCTTATTCTGACGATGGTATGCAAACAAAAAGTGATGCTTCCAATTAAATTGTTAAAAGGGGAGATTACGATTACAAATAAAGGTAAATGACAAAATCGTTTTAACTATTTAATCAAAACACGATTATTAAGAATTAAGTGCTTACTAAAGAATACGTATTCTCAGAGTGAATTTATATATAGTATACCAAAAAAATATAGAGCAAATGTTTGGGTGTTGTTTAATTAAATAGCTAATTGAAGTTTGATCTCAATAAGGAAAACGACTGGTCAAAATAAATATTAGAATCATCTGGCATGGGATCCAACTCCCACTTCCAACGTATACAATATATTTATTTACATTAGAAATATTTAAAACAGCATTACGCTGTTGCACATGCGCTTTGAAGATTTTAACTATAAATGAATGAATACTAACACTCAACCACATGCGCTATATAAAAATGATTTATTTACTTACATTTGAAATGAAAAACACAAGGTTAATAGAAAATATATGCAAACATATTTAAAGGGAAGGGTGTGCGTGTATCTATGTAAATATAAATAGATAAACAAAAAAAGATTCAAGGCTATGAATTAGTGGGCAATGGTAGTTTAACTAACTGCCATATCAATGAAGTAGTCTTAAATCCAGGTAAACCCGACGAGCTTGAAACTTTTATTTCAAGTCGTTGGCTAATAACCAACTAGTTAACTATCTCATTACTGGTCAGCAAATGAGTATCTGGTGCTTTTTTTTTTTTTACTGGTTCTCTATGAGGAGTTATTACCAAGTATTTTGCCCGCCTGCAGACTTTATAGACTGTTTTACCTTTATCTAAATAGAAAAAGAAAAAATAGTTCAAAAGAGAAAATAAAGACAATATTTAAAATTGTTTAATGTCTTGGATTTGTTTAAATAATAGGATTCTACTTTATCTGAAATTCAAATTTATTTTCTTTCTATTTACGCGGTTGTTCGGTCGAAAGTTATTAGCCATATAAAAGTACAGCCCGCAGCTTGTTTTTTAAATCAATTAATCTACAATTGATGAATAATACAAACATTACTTTTTTATTTGTTTTTGTTAAACAAAAAATACCATTAAAATTGGCACTTTTTTTCCTTTTCGGAAAGATTAATTCTTCAAATAAAAGCAATAAAAACAGCTACTCCAAACAGCGAAAAAATGTAACATTTACACTAATATCTAATTATAATTAAAGACAACATTTTTTTTAATAAAAAAAAGGTATGTCTATCATTTGATCAGTGTACATATATGTGTAAAATCAGCCTACAATTACTCCCCAGCAGGGCAAAGATCTCTTTGACAGTCGTCTAAAGACCAATACAACAGTATGGTGGGAGTGATGACGGGATCAACAGATAGATAATTGAATGGCTTTATTACCCAGAGTTCATAGAAAGTGTCAGCCTCAAAATCAATTTCAGGACCTCACACTCCAGAATCTGTCACACCCTCAGGAATTCGTAAAAAGTTTGGGTGCCAGAAGTCCCAGAACTGAAATTGATCCAGGAACTTTGCATTCCAGAATCTGACACCCATGGCTTCTCTAAGAAATATATATTGAGCTTCATGTCTTTAATATCATTTTCACTCTAGCATTAAATTTGAGATTCCAGGATGAATGATACTAAGTTGAGATAAAGATTATAAATCCACGATGATCATTACACTATCTATCTACATGTCACATGATCACCATTCTTTATGCTTACATAAGCTGCCTAGACAAAGGCAAAATTCTCCATACAATAGCGCCACTCAATGCAAGCCAGACTAATCAACGGATGCAGGAAGATTTGTGCATAAAATCCCTATCTAGTGCCTAATCATCCAATATCCCCAGACTAGTTCTAGCTTGGCTTTCATCAGTGAGAAGCCTTGGATTGAGAGCACTACACCTAAATCTTAGGATCTAATGCAACCCTCCAGCAGCCACCTTTTATTTTTTTAGCTAACTATAAAACTTTGAGCCCAAAATGAAAACACAATAATGATTTCAAGCTAAGCTCATTAGCTTGTATAGTATCTGAACTCAGTTCAGCATCCATACTTATTTGGTGTCTTTGGATCTTTAATAACCACAGTCACCATAATTCTATTGTGATGTTTGATAGTTTAATACCAATCTTGCCCAATAAAAATACCAAAAAGTATGAAAGTTTAACTGAGTTCAGATCTATACAACTATACAAGCTAATGAGCTTAGCTTGAAAACATTTTGTGTTTTCAGTTTGGACTCCAAGCTTTATAGTTAGCTAAAAAAAGTAAAAGATGTCTGCTGCAGAGTTGTGTTAGATCCTAAAATCTGAGTGCAGCGTTCTCAGATACAAGGCTCCTCACTGATGAAAGCCACAAGCTAGAAACTAGTCTGAGAATAGTGGATGAGTAGGCACTAAATAGGGATTTTATGCACAAATATTTCTGCATCCACTGATTACTCTGGCTTGCACTGCATGGCGCTACTATATGGAGAGTTTTGCATTTGTGTAATCTATCTACATGCAGAAAACACATTATATAATAAGATGTTGTTGTTTTTTTTAATTTAAAATGTAAAAGTATACAAATTGTGTATAATTTAACAATTTATAATAGTCTGACAAACAACTAAAAAAAAAAAAGGCAAAACAATGCATTGTGATAGAAATGCAATCCTTACTTCCAATTTTCTTTACTAGAAATAATAATTGAATCGCAATCATAATATATACAAAATATAACTAATAACTAACAAAATATAAACATATAATTAATTAAATTAATAATGTAGGATAAAAATTTACATTTTATAAATAAATATAAAATATTTACTTACATCCTGCAATGTTTTTGTTTTTTTTTATTCACTTTTAAATAAAATATTACAACAAAAAAAAATGAAAAAATTAAATCTGTCGGATATATTTAATTAAAGTATTGGAACAAGTGTATTTTACAGAGAAAATTAGAAAATATATATATACTGAAATGATTGATATTATTTTATAAAAGCAGCTCAAAATATGAGATCCTAGAATAAATTATATTAGAGGGTGACAAGCAATCGTAACGTGCAATTAAAGATGATTAAAATGATAACAAATGGACAGTTGAAATCTTAAACCGGATTCCAAAAAATTGGGAAAGATTTAGAAAGAGACCGCGTGTGAGATGGATGGACGAAATAAGGAAATGTGTTGGGATGGTGTGAAGAAGAGAAGCTAGAGATTGGAGAAGATGGATTGAATTTGAAAAAACTTTCAACCTGCAGCGGATCGATAATGGTTGAAAATATATATTATTCTATAATCTACTTATTCCCAACATTTCTTTGAGCAACGAACTATTAAAAACTATTCGCGTATGTTCCACTACCATGCTTTAAATCTATTTGTAAAAACTACTTCAATTCTCCTCAAATATATTTATTATATATTAATCAAAAAAGCAAGTCATATATAACGTGACATTACTTTTATAAGCTTGTATTTACAAAATGTAATACAAAGAGCGTATCAATAACTCAAACAAGCTCTTAATTGATAAGTGCGGTATGAGAAAATATTTAAAATCCCTATCCAAAACCTTCCCATCTCCAGACCAACTCCACTGACGTAAGCCATAACCTCGAAACCAGTTGGTCTGGAGATGGGAAGGTGCTGGATAGGGAGTTTAAATATTTTCTCATACCGTACTTATCAATTAAGAGCTTGTTTGAGTTATTGGTACGCTCTCTGTATTACATTATTATATATTATATGTCGTATATACTTATTAAATCTTAAACCACCCCAATACTCTAGTGATAAAGTTGCTAAATAGCAAATAGAAAATCCACTGTACCTTAAAAAAATCATAAAAAACAGTGATTCGAATTAATATTTATTATCTCCGGTTATATATATATGGCTGCTAAATATGATCGAAAAAAGATAGAATGAATTCCTAAATGTAATGGTTTTTAATCTAAAAATATTGTAAAAGATTTCGAATATACATTAAGTACGCTAAATGAACAATATTAAAAATATAAAATCAAAAAAATCCTTTTATAATGTAAAGCCGTCCTTTTAAATGTAAAAATAACGATACAAGTATTTCGGATTAGACTTCTATGCTCGAATAAACATTTAATCACACATCTAGATTAGCAATTACACCTTTAAGGATTCATATAAAATGCTGCGAAAAGAAAAGAGTAATATAAAACCTATATAAATTTCTAGCTATCATTTCTTATTATTTACACTCTAGCTTTCAGATGCTAGTTTCAGTTGAATTTATCACGTTTTTATTAAATAAGTAAAAAAAAAAAACCATGCAATAAAAGAAAATCATTTTTTGATTTAAAATAAATAGGTTAAAATTTCAATTTTCTCAACTTTTGATAAAAGTACAACTTAAAAAATTTACAAGATATTTTTATGATTTAGTTTTTTTTTAAAAAAAATACTATCTACAAATATAATATATAGGGTATATGAGCAAAGACTTTCACACGACCCATCACTGACAACACTGATACACTTGATCACATATATGTTGAAAAGATAAACCACTAATACACGTATTTCAGGCTAAACCAGCAATCATCAGTTGGTTCAGATTATCATCTCTACACATATATGCAATAAGTGCTCAGCTATATATTAAGATAGCCAATCTTCATACTTTAATGGACAGGCTTCAATCCACTCAACACTGCAACTCTTCAACCGCCCATCCAATTGAAAATCTGATGATGGAACGCTCAAAGGCCACCCTGAATGCGAGATTCTCGTCACACCCATGTTTACCTAATGTCAATCTGACCCCTCGTGTACAGGAGATCATATCTACAAATATAGTACTTTATTGCACATGTGCAAACAACATTCTTAAAGCATTAAATTAAGTATTAATTAATAAATACTACAAAACTCTCACTCTCTGATAGCTGGCAAGCAAATTGAATATATTTAGCTTCATTAATCTTTCTTCTGAGGGTCTGTGTAAAGGCCTCTTGTGAGGGGTCTGTGCAAAGCCCCTATTATCTCTCTGCATATAAAATCTTAGTAATGTTTATGGACTCTCTCAAAAAATAATAATAATAATAATAAAGATTTCTAAAGATGAATTAGAAGTTAGCAACTACAAATATCTTGATCAGTTTATTAATACAAATACAAACATAATGAGTAAAATTAATCATAGAATTATAAACTTGGATGACTGTTTTTGATTAATAAAACTTAATATTTAAAAAGAAATATGTTTTTGTGTTTTAAAACGTTTTTTAATAAATATGTTTTTCCAAATCTTATTTATGGGTTTGAGATTTGGGAACTTAACAGAAGAGCAACACAAAGACTTCAGGCCACTCAGTGAAGTATGGAGAGATGTATGTTAGGCGTAACAAAAAAAAAAATCAAAAATAAAATAAAATACATAAAATACTGAAATGTAGCTGGGCTTGACATATTGATAAAAGAGATGACAATATAAAGCAATTTAATAATTAAACTGGAATTCAAGAGATTGTAAAAGATCTAGAAAGATTATATACGAGATAAATGAGTGGAGAAAAAAGTTTTTGATCTGATGTAAAGAAAAGAGGTTAGAGATTGGAGATACTGGATTAAACGTGAAGAGACCCTAAATCATGCAATGGATAGATAATAGCTGAAAATAAAAACCTTAAAAATGTTTGAAGTTGTGAAGCAGTTAAAAGATTTTGTTTCTAGATGGCTATCTCATATGAAATCCACCTTACATCTGTCCAGATATCTGGCCTTCATATTCACTGTTAGGTTATAATTTGCATTGCAGTATGTTATTTAAGAATTAATATAAAATACCTCCACTGCTTTATAAGAAAGAAAACTTATTGAAGCAAAATGAGAATTTTATAGCTTCCATAAATAGAATAATTAATCCTTCTACTATGTCTGGCATGTTGTCAAAACTCCAAAATTGTTTTACCCTAGTGTATCTATAATGAAAGCATTCATTTGGATTGGCAAGACATGTACCTTCATACTAAAAACTATGTGTAAGTTTCTCGATTGAAATCATCTATTATACCTTCACAAAGTTAGGTAATATCCCATTTATTTAATAGTTCCTCCCATTTGGACAATTTAATTTTCATTTAAACATGAATTGTAACTGCATTTGGGTATTTTTCCATCAAAAACATTAATAAGATTTAATTGGGGTTGCAAAGTAATCAAACGAAGGTACCTACTGTACTTATTTTTATATAGAGTGAAATCTTTAGTCATTGCTTTCCCATATATTATTTCCGTACACTTATTTTTTACTTCTTTTGGTACCAAAACCAGAAAACAACAGAAAAATGTAAATTTCTTTCGTTTTTTTATATCCGCCATTTATTTTGCCTGGAAATTTTCAAAAAAATGGATAGAGGTTTTACTGTGCATATGTTTGTTTTTTTTTATTTTTGTAAAATTGAAAAATATTAATATTTTATTTTTGTTTAGTTATACAATCATATAACATAAATTAGCCATCTAGCAGTGACATTGACATCTATACAACACTTTTTTTTTTAATTTTATTTAATATTTGTTTCAAAGTAAAACAAAAAAGTATACTCAGATTTTTATGAACTGAATTGTTTAACACAAAATCTGAATGAAAATAATTTTAAAAGTTTTCATCAAATATAAATGGGAATAGGGTCTGAATTTCAAGAGATTGTAAAAGACCCAGAAAGAGACCTCATGTGAGATGGATAGATGAAATAAAAAATTGTGCAGGGGTGATGTGGAGAAGAGAAGCTAAAGATTGGAGAAGATAAATTGAACTTGGAGAGACCTTAATCCTGCAGTGGATTGATAATGGTTGATGATGATGATGATGGTTTGCATAGTTGGGTGCAGCAGTGAATTGTGTAAATCTGTATCATAAGATTCAGGATCAATTCCAGTACTCGGACATGGTTTAGTGCAGTCATAGAAAGTCAGATTCTGGAATGTGAAATCAATGCCCAATGTGGCACTTCTGGAGTCTAAACTTCTTATGAATTCCTGAACAATAAAGCCATTAGATTATTTTTGCCTTGTGTGGTTTAGTGCAGTGGTAGAAGGTAAGCACTGGAGCATAAGATCTCTGATTAATTCCAATGGTGAGATTTCGACCATATATGAATTCCTGAACAATAAAACCATGGGATTATCTATTTCCTTATGTACTAAGAACATGAATATCAACAAGAATATGTAATTTTATACTCTTAATAGTGACCCTTTTCTGACAAATTAAAAAAGAAAAGGATTAAAAAACAAATAAAAAATTTCATTTTTAAAATTAATATGCAATTAAATATATATATATTAAAATGAAGGTTTTCATGTACTACAATTATCCAGGTGCATCTGTGTATAATTAATTGTAGTAAATATATATATATATATATCAGTGTTTCAGCCAGGTCACACTGGTCATCAACTGTGCAATAAATATTATGAAAATAGTTATTTATACAAATATAATTGGCACACCATTAAAAAAAATCATTAATATTAGTAAGTATAAAAAATTGTGCTTTAGTGCTTCAAAGCTAAAGAAAATCAATTTCAAAATACATGTAATATGTCTTCAGACATAATTATATATTTTTGTTTTAATATAAACATTACAAGCATATAGCTAAACTACTCAATAAATAATCAAAATTATCCCAAATTCATAGCTCAACCAGACTAGCCTAGAAAATAAACTCTAAAAAACTACCAATGATTTTGAAGCAATTAACTTATTTAAAAGTTCTTTTAATATTAAGGGTGTATGAGAAGTGGAATTGTGGGTAATGTTTAGTTTAAATATGTTATTTTGTAGTTCTTTACACTTGAGAAGTCTGCTTGTAGCAGTGAAACTATTGGTAGTGTTTTAGAGTTTATTTAGGGGCAATTTATATTTTCCTAATATTTTAAAAAAAATCAAAAGACAAAAAATAAATTCAACATTTTGGGAATTGGTAGTTCAAGTTGTTTTCATTGTTTAATCTCAAGAAAAGCCTCATTTGATGGATAGTCGAAAGGTTATCCCTAAATGATATATTGTAGCATGCTATTGCAATGTATGTACTTGGTGGCATGCCTTCACAATTTCAGCTTTCATTCTCTGCTGCTTTATAAACATATGACTGATGACTTGCTGTTATCAGGGCATATGTAAATGAACATCATCAATTGTGATTCTAATGCTCTTTAATTGCACTACCAGGTTATTTATTTACAGTTATAACATATAAAACTGAAATAACATTTATATTAACTGCCAACCCTTTGCAAAAACGAAGAATAGAATTCATGACAATGAGATGCCAAAGAATATGCAAATGAAAAAAAAAGCCAAAAACTAATCATTGTAGATCATCTAATTCATTCAATACATATTGCAATCCTGTTCCATTCTTTCTACCATGTAATATTATTAATTTCTATTTATAATTAATTTAAATGTATACCCTTCACTGGAGACAAGTATCATGGGGTCAAGCTTATAATTATTTAATTACATACTTTGATATGTTTGTTTTCTTTTTTAGAAAACAAATATACCCAATACATATTATATTTAGTCTATTTTTCAGCTTTTATCTCTATATAAATGCCATCATCATCATCATCAACCATTATCAATCCACTGCAGGATGAAGGTCTCTCCAAGTTCAATCCTTCTCTGCATCACCCCTGCATACTTTCTTATTTCATCCATCCATCTCACATGTGGTCTCTTTCTGGGTCTTTTACAATCTCTTGGAATCCAGTTTAAGATTTCAATTGTCCAACTATTATCATCTCTTCTAGCAATATGTCTAGTCCAACTCCACTTCAGTCTTTTAATTTTTTTCAATGTAACAATTAATAATTAACTCCTCTTTGTTTTTAATACTGGGCTTTTCTATTTATAGAAACATAACAGTTCATCTAAGTTTAAGATTCAGACAAAAACTTTTAAACAGCATTTGTAATAATAATCCCAATTTGAAGTTATTTTAAAACTATATAAATTTTAATCAGCCATTTAAGCTATTGTGCGCTTTTTCACGAGTGTTAAATAATAATAAATGAGTACTTCCGCTTACAATACAAGATATAGTATTTAGGAAAGAATAAAATGAATCCACTTATTCAATCCAACCCAAATGCTTATATATGGGCAAATCTTAAGTACTGTAAGTGAAAGTGTGAGGATAGACTACTCACTTTAAACCACTGTTTACGATATCTGAATGAACGACGCCAATGAAATTATCTAGAATTTACTAGACGTCACTCACAAATGAAACTCTTAAACATATGTAAATAAACATTTATTTTTAGCGCTGTTTCTAATTGTAATAAATTTTAATCAGCCATTTAAGCTATTGTGCGCTTTTTCACGAGTGTTAAATAATAATAAATGAGTACTTCCGCTTACAACACAAGATATAGTATTTAGGAAAGAATATATAAGCATTTGGGTTGGATTGAATAAGTGGATTCATTTTATTCTTTCCTAAATATTATATCTTGTGTTGTAAGCGGAAGTATTCATTTATTATTATTTAACACTCGTGAAAAAGCGCACAATAGCTTAAATGGCTGATTAAAATTTATTACAATTAGAAACAGCGCTAAAAAAAAATGTTTATTTAAAACTATATAATATATTTTGATTAAAAGTTGTTCTTCAGGTTTGAGTGTATATATCACTGGATATAGATACATAGCTAGAATTTTTGAGTCCCAACTTCAAAATTTTTAAAAAAGAACCTTTTTAATATTTAAAAACATGTGCCTTATTTTCAAGCTTCTATTTAATGAATGACAGTCAAAAGACTCTGGAAAATTCAAGGGCCCATACAAATCACCTTGGCTTGCTTTAAGACATCTACACTACTATATAAATAAGTGTAAGATATGGAGTCAAATCTAGGCTGAATAAAATGTATTATTTTTGGTAGCCGATTCATAATCAACCCACACAATTATCCGATGGACAAATAAGTGTCTAAATTGTCTTAGCTATGGGATAAAATTATGAAAAAATATTCCGATCTTCGCCTTTGGGTAATGGCCAACCTGGAGAACAATACTTTCTCAATCTTTCTTCGTCTACCAAAGATCATTGGATAGGCTTTTGCATGCAATGACCTAATGAAAAGCGGATTTATATTCTATATTTATATAAAAAAAACATACAAAACTATTTATTAAGTTCATCAGAAATCATCTCATCAATCCTAGAAAATGTAATCAGGTGGAGAAAAAGGCATTAATTTCGCCTTTTTAAAAATCAAATATGTTCGCAGTCATCACTATTAATTTTATTTTAAAAATAAAGTAAATAATTTAATGTTTTACTTGGGTAATATACATGTTTAAATAATGCACAACAACAAAAAGAATAATTAAAATTGACAGCAACAATCTGCTCTCAAGTCGGTCTGAGCAATAAAGACAAAGTATTACATTACAGATATATTGAAAAAAATCTAATTTTACTTCTTTTAAACAAATTTTCTGCCATGGTTTTATTTATTTTAACATCTCAGTAAATTACAAATGAAAAAGAGGAAGAAAATGAATTAACTTTTTTAAAAGTGAAAAAAGGAATTTATAAAGTAAAATCAAAATGTAATTATTCCTTCTGGTTTCCTTCTCATGTTACAAATGGAAGTTTAAATTAATGCATTTGCAGCCAAGTGAACGACATCTCAGCCATTTCTGGTCTAGGAAATAGAAACAGCATTATTTACTGTTTTAAGACATTATAAAATTAACATTTTAAAACATAATCAATGTTCAGACCATAAAAAGACATAAGTAAATGCTTCTTTTAAAAAAAATGTTTTTTTTTTAATAAAAATAAAAAAATAGAAACTGATTTTTTTTTTTTTTCATGTGCCATAGCATCGACCGGGATGCGAATCCGCTAACCCGGGACACCTGCTTGTAAGGCAGTTGTGCTGACCTCACGACCACCAACGCTTGACAATTGATTTATATATACTAATAACTATTGAGAATGCACAAGTTTGACTAAACAAAACAGTTGTCCGATCATACCAGTGTACTATAAAATTAATTATTCCTACTCTGCCATATTTCTATAATCTGCCATATTTCTATAACCTGCCATACAGATATCTTAACCAACATATTAAACAAAGTAAGTATTTCATTTGGAGATGGCATTAATACGTTTTCAGCTTTCCCAAGCTCTCCTGTCGCTACCGGTAATGTTATTCAGTCAGTTTTCATTTTGACTGCAGAAAGTGGAACTAAAATATGTTAATTCATTGAATATTTTTTGTGTAATTTTCATTGCACCACTCTCACGCAAGGTGGAGAATGATTTCTCTCCACTTTGGAGAGGGGTAATCATAAACATATATGACCAAAGACATGTGAAAAGATGTATTATCCCCCAAACTACATATTTTATGCTGTAACAGCATTCAGTTAGCCCATACCACAATCTCTTGCACATATCTTCATCATTGTTCAGTAAACATAGATAGCAAATCACTACAGTTTGAATAATAAGTGTCAAATTTCTTGCCCTCACAACTTTGGCACAAATCATTTAACGGAAATACATTCATAATTTTTATTAGTCAACCATTAGACTAGAGATTATTCATTTAATGAATAATGTTTTGGCAATGTAATTTTCACCACACCACTGCCATGCAAAGTTGGAACTGGTTTCTATCTGCTTTTAATACCTTTATGAAGGGGATAATCATAAACATATGACCAAAGACATATGAAAAAGATGTACACACTGCACATTTCCTGCTGTACCACCACTCATAAGCTGTCCTAGATAAAGATAGATGTAAGAGATTGTGATCTGAGCCAACTGATGAGTGCTGGTTCAGCACTAAATATGCATCTTCATGATCATATATCTTTTCATGTCTTTGGTCATAAGTTAAGTTCAAAAAAAAATCTAAAGACATGTACAGCCAAAAAAAAAAACATACACAGGATCCACATTCAGCCTATCATATCACTGATTGATAATTTCTTTGTTCTTAGTCTTTGAGAGCAGTCGCGAGACTAACCGTAAACTCCTCTTCTACTGCTGTTAGCAATAAGCAAAAAAAATTATATATGTTCATAGTTTATTTAAATATTTATGATTATTTTCATAAAAGGTTTTTAATATATAAGGTATATGAGCACAGACTTTCACATGACCCATCCATCACTCTCCACACTATCTAAAAACACTGATACACTTGA
This sequence comes from Epiperipatus broadwayi, assembly GCA_028023455.1. Classification (NCBI taxonomy): domain Eukaryota; kingdom Metazoa; phylum Onychophora; class Udeonychophora; order Euonychophora; family Peripatidae; genus Epiperipatus; species Epiperipatus broadwayi. Next base: position 1,301,250 of record JAQFVV010000039.1, on the reverse strand, counting down.
ACACATGTATGTTGAAAAGATAAATAATCATCAATATACGTATTTCATGCTAAAACAGCAATCATCAGTTGGTCCAGATTACCATCTCTACACATATATGCTATAAGTGCTCAGATATATATTAAGATAGCCAAACCTCATACTTTAATGGACAGGCTTCAATCCACTCCACACTCCAACTCTTCAACCATCCATTCAATTGAAAATCTGATGATGGAATGCTTGAAGGCCACCCTGAAGCCGAGATTCTTATCACACCCATGTTGACCTAAGGTCAATCTGACCCTTCATGTACAGGACATAATCTATTTAATACATATACAAGGGGTGGGCAGACATCTCTACTATGTAATAACTGTTTTATAATAACTGTTTAATAACAAAACTATACATAGTTGCACTTTAAATTTCATTGAATATGCTTTTTTTAAAAAAAAAAAAAAATGACCACAATGGTAACAAAAAAACAACATTTGGTAATGGTTTGTTAAATGCAGTAGTATGGAACTTTTCTGGTATTTTAATAATTATAAATACAATTTTAAATTTTAGAACAAAATTGCATAGATTTGTAATAACAATAATCCATTAACATTATACCAATGAAATTTCAATTAATGAAATTTTTAATTACTTTATTTTTTCCCATCAATGTTGCTGTAATCATACAACAAGAAAAAAGGTCTTGTTCTTGTGAAGTATTTCACTTTATGGTTTATTTTTATATATGGAAATATTTAAATATGATTTTTAACTCAATTTACTGAATTCTAACATAGAATAACAATTTAAATCAATTAATACTATTCTGTACGATGGACAGAGAGTAGTCTCATCATCATCCATTTTTCCATTCCATTCTCTTCATTTCCCAGTTCTTCAATTCCATGTAACTCAGTTGTAGTCAACCTGGTCCCTACCATCCACTAGTGGGTGTTCCAACCTTCATGGTGGGCGATAGGGGGTTTGTCCAACATGGAAGCAATTTCTTTCTTTTTTAAATTTAATTGACTTTTTAAAAAAATTTCATAGAGATTTATATGCTTTAGCTTGCTGTAACTCTGCTTTACAAATTTTATAAAGTTACTTCCCTACTTTATAAATCACCATTACTGTGGAACCTGTGGGCGGTTAGAAAAATTGACTACTAACAGAGATACAAAAGTACGTGGTAGGTAAAAATAGATTGACTACCCCTGATGTAACTCTTCCCATCTCTTATATCATCCAATAATGTCAATCCTTTCTGACATTTCTTTTTGCTTACACTCATTATTTCTTCCAAAACATAGTTCATTAAACTATAATATCTTCCTAATATATGTCCAATCCAGTTTCTCTCTGATTTCCTCAATCAATCTTCTTTTCTCATTTAGTCTTTTCAAAATTTCTTCATTTGTTATTTTCTTCATCCAACTGATTTTTTCCATTTTTTTCCATGCTCATATCTCAAACGCTTCCAATCTGTTCCTAATTTTATTATACATTGTCCATGTTTCAGAATAATGCAATAGTACACTTCACACACGGCATTTAATTAATCATTTTCATAATTCTCTCTTAAAAGGACCACAAAATATTTTCTTTCTTTTAATAAATGCATCCTTTGCCAATGCTATTCTTCATTTATCTTCAGCTTCACTTATTCCTTCCTCACTCAACCAACTACCCAACTATCTAATTTTCCCTTATCTGTTGAATTAAATTACGATGAATTTTAATTTGCAATCCTTTTGCATTCTTCCCTATCCATAAACATATGTGGAAGAACATATATTGGTGAGACCAGTTGTCCAATTAAAAAGCACTTGCAAGAACACAAACAGATGATTAGAAGAGAAAAAATAGATGTGTCTAAGGTAGCAGAACATGTATGTGCCAATGAACATATGTTTAATTGGCAAAATACAAAAATATTGGATAGAGAAGAAAAGGTACAAAGATGAAAATTTAAAGAAGCTGCTTACATGACAATGGTAAAAAATCCCATAAGCTAACTTAGTGTGATTATACATAATATAAACCACTAATCAACTTTGCTCTTAGGAAAAAGTGGAGAAATCAGAAGAAACCTCATAGATAAGTATATGAAATTACTACAGACTGTTGCCTTTGGCAGGATGGCTTAGTTGGTTAGAGTGTTACCTTAAAATTCAAAACTCAAAAATCTAAGGGCCCAGGTTCAAATTCCATGCTAATACTGTCACTGGTCAGGCCAGCAACACCTGAAGAGAGGAGACTAAAACCTCTTAAAACATTATGCATATACTACAATGTTTGATGTGCTATTATTAACAGTTGAATGTATTTGGAATATTTAAATAAAGTTAAAATTTCTAAAGACATTCAATACATATATTAGATGATGGAAATAGTCCAATATAAAAATACAATTAGAACACCATCATCACAAACCTTCAGGAAAACACTAAGTATTCAGTATGGATCCGATGCTATATCAAACTTTAGACATTAGGAAAAATTATGACTAAAGCTGGCCAAAGTAACAAATCATTTAACTTTCTTATGGCCAAAGTAACAAATCATTTAACTTTCTTATGTAAATGTAAATCTTATGTGATAATTCTTAAAGGTTTGCAACTAAGACCTCCAATTCACTCTCAGAGAGCTGAGAAAATTACTCAGAGAGCAAGTGAAGCTCTGTTAAGAGAAAAAATTGAGAAGATTTTTTAAGTATCAAACATTGCTTTCCATTAATAATGTAGAATGTTTTCTAAAAAAATAAACTTACTAATGAAGACTACATGAGTGTTTCTCAAGCAGTAAGAAAATCATATTCTACATTACACGAAAAAATAAAAGAATGTCAAAAGAAGAAACTTGCTAACTTACCTGGGCATAACAAAAATCATAATGTGCCAAGCAATGTACTTCATCTGTTAAAAATCTCAGTTCTAAACATCTAACAGATACTGAAATTTCTATTCTTGAAAGAGAATTAAACTTTTCCATAACAATGTCTAATATCCCTTTATTAGATATAATGGCAGCACTGAGGAAGTTATTCAAAAATTGCCTTTAGAAGAAACAGCAGAATTAGGCTGGAGAATAAAGAGAACACTTGACAAACAGCTAAAATTGAAGTCAAACATATTCTATGTGAAAAGAAAAACAATTAAATCTCTCAAACTAGATAAATCTACAATTATTCGCCCTGCTGACAAAGGAAATGCAAGAGTTGTAATGGATACAACAGATTATGACAACAAAATACAAGAACTCCTCACAGCAAGTCAATATAGAAAAGTGGCAAAAAATCCAATACCAAGTACAGAAACAAAGTTACAAGCATTACTCAGAAAGCATCACAAGTACTTCTGATTCAGAAAAAAGTAAAATAATATTATATTTCAGCAAAATTCCTCATCTTTATGGTCTATCTAAAATTCATAAAGATCATGTTCCATTAAGACCTATTGTAGAGATTCACCTTGCCAAACTTGGCAAGATTTTTTATAAAAGTTCCAAGTCTTTTGGCATAGAAGACACAGTCCTTTGTCAGGGATTCTAGACACTTTCTAAAATTAATCAAGAACATGAAAATTGAAAGAATTGACTTACTGGTAAGCTTTGATATAGAAAGTTTATTTACGAATGTACCAGGTGAAAAGCATTGTCTATTGTAACGAACTGTGGTTTCAATCTCATGATTACCATAGATGTATCCATATACACTTAGTAAATTCATTGATTAAACTTTGTAAAACACAAGATGTAAGAATGTAAATTCAAATTTTAAATGAAGTCAATAAAGCTCTTTTGATTAAAAAAAAGAGATTAAATGGTGATAATAGTTTACAACTGGAACAGCTCTTCCTGTTGATAGTATAATGGAAATATTAACATTCTGCATAAAAACAGCCTACTTCCAATATAACACAGAATTCTTCCAACAAAATCAAGGAATGGCTATAGGCACACCATTGTCTATATTTACATGGAAAGAACTTTCCATAAAAACTACTCCATATCCACCTAAAGTTTGGCTTCACTATGTAGATGATACATTTATTGTATAGCCACATGGTAAAGCACTGCTACAAACTTTCTGGAAACACATCAACAATATATCCCCTTCAATTATAGAATCAGAACAAGAACAAATCATTCTTAGATGTTCTTGTGACAAGATTCCCTCATGGCAAAATCAAAACTACAGTTTACCAAAAACCTATACATACAGGGAAATATTAGCCTATAGATCCAACAACACCAGAAACACAAAACATGGAGTTATACTATCACTATGGAACTGAGCAAAACAGTTTGTTCAGAAACCAGTGATTTGGAAAAAGAAAAGATCTATATAAAACAAACTCTTATGAAAAATGGTTATCCGTCGGCTGTTATTAAGAAAAGGTTATATAGACAACAAAAAGAACATCAAGAGAAAAGACTATTATTAGTACTGTAGTGTAACCATATATTCCAAAAATAGCAGACAAATTTTGGAAAATATGCAATCAATATAACATCAGAATAGCTTTCCAGAGCCATACCACCCCATACCACCCTATGAGGAATTCTAACATCTACAAAGCCTAAACTCGAAGTGATGAAAAGAAAAAACTGCATTTATGAAATACCATATGAATGTGGAAGAACATATATTGGTGAGACCAGTCATCCCATTGAAAAGTGCTTGCAAGATCACAAAATGATAATTAGAAGAGAGAAAACAGATGTGTCGAATGTAGCAGAACATGTTTGTCAAAATACAAAAATATTGGATAGAGAAGAAAAGGTACAAAGAAAAAAATTTAAAGAAGCTGCTCATATGACAATGGCAAAAAATCCCATAAGCCAACCTAGTGTGACTATACCTAATGTATGGAAACCGCTAATCAACTTTGCTCTTAGGAAAAACTAGAGAAATCATGAAGAATCTCATACATAAGTATATGAAATTACTACAGACTGTTGCCTTTGGCGGGATGGCTCAGTTGGTTAGAGTGTTACCTTAAAATTCAAAATTCAAGAATCTAAAGACCCAGGTTCGAATCACATACTAATAATGTCACTGGTCAGGACAGCAACACCTAAAGCAGAGGGAAGACTAATACCTCTCAAAACATTGTGCACATATTAATCTTTTTGATGTGCTATTACTAGCAGTTGAATGTATTTGGAATATTTAAATAAAGTTAAATTTTTCTAAAGACATTCAATACATATATTAATTAGATGGTGGAAATAGTCCAATATAAGAAATGTTTATTTTTACACACATACCCTCAATATAAAATATATATATATTCATTTTTAAAACTTCTCAAGTTAAAATCTCTTTAATCCTTTTGCAAAAATATCAACTCGTTTTATTTTTCTCTTCCTTGTCATTCTTTTATAATTTCTTCTTCCCAACTTGTATTCTCTTCCTCAACCCTCTTTTATTTCATTGCTACTTTTTCTATCTTAGTTCTTTTTGCATTATTGACATACTTTATTTTTTAATCTGATAACCGATTGCTTTTTGTACTTTTGTTTTTATTTCATTGTTCTATGGCTTTTCCACACTCTCAACTTTTTCCTAATTAGATAAATAACTAGAAACAATTCTTACAGCCATTCTATATTTAGCCAAATGATTATAATATTTTATAGATGCATAGATAAACATCATAAAGCTGATTTTGATCAATGCTAAATTGGTTTTATAAATGAAAATCACATGATCACACCCCACGTTTATCGATAAATAAAATCTCAATCCGTTGTCAAGGCAACTTTTTATTTATAAGAAAAAAAAGGTGCTGAAAAGTGTGGGTTGCCGTCATGTGATTTATATATATAGATAGATATACATATATATATGCAGTGGATTGATAATGATTGATGATGATGATGATGTATAGATATGTGTGGTCGTGTAAATAAATCTTAACACTAAAATAGAGCATTTTACTATAGAAATTCTCCAGATAACCTTTGAAGAACAACTTATAATTGCTTGCTTAATGCACTTTAATAAAGATGTAATTTAACATGAAGTAAATATCTTGATATGAAAATCTCACAGCAAAACACTCAAAGCATTAGACTTATTTACATATGTATTTCCAAAATTTTAAAATTTAATACATTGCCTAAACATTTATTCAAATCAAGACAGTTTGTCAGGTACAAACTCGTGAATATTATAGAATCATATACTTAAATAACTCTGAAAAATTAAAACACTTATAGAAAACTAAATATATTCAAAAGAAAATCCTGAGAACGAGAGAGAGAGAAGAAAAAAAAGGGGGGCTCAGCATCAATACATATTCAATATCCCTCCCCATTCGCAGTGAAGGCTACATTATATTGTAATCTTTTTTTTTTTTATTAATGCATTCAATCTTTCTGATAAATTTATACTATCCTGGAAGATTTAAATTCTCACTAAAAATAGCTAAACATCCATCTACTGACCAGTACTGGATATCTAATTTGAAGTGAGTATGGGCAACCTAGCTATAAAAGAGGGGGAGAATCATGTGTTAATGATGTAGAAAAAATCTGACTCCAGGTTGCGAGAAAATCAACCATACATGCTAACCACTTTGCAACAAGATCTTTTCAAATCATGTATGTATTCATAGATACATATGACTGCACTATCGCTGTCTTTACATAATCATAAAATAATTTAATTAAAAAAAGAATGCAAAAAAAAAAAAAAAATTAAACTTATTTAATACAAAGCATATGTCCATATTTGTATTTATAACTTATTATCATTTCCTCTGGTTCATCCTATAATTGTCAATGAAAGCTACTTGAAGCAAATGAAGATGTTTCAAAATGCATCCATTTATGTAGATTGGTCGTTTTATATGCTAATGGATGATTGTGGTAGGAAAAATGCAGTAATAAAAACAACAGCTTTAAAATATATATTACCATGAAAATTAAAAGTGAATAGAAGGTCACATCTTGTATGAAAATGAGGAAGTGAAACTTATTTAATCTCTCAACATGGGCAAGGAAATTCAGCTGTTGATATTTCTATATCTATAGACACATTATTCATTAAGTGAGATTTTAAGATATATATATAGGCTAGAGATAATCTCTAGTTTAATAAACAATTAAGAATAGTCATCTATATTTTCACATAAAATGGTTGGTGTCAAAGTTGTAAATGTGGAAATTTTGATACTATTAAATCAAACTATAATAATATGTTATCTATATAATACTAAACAAATGATGAAAATACGTGTAAGAGCATGCCCACCTTGGGGATCAGTTATCTTTTTCACGTGTCTTTGGTCATATGTTTCGGGAATGTGTGATGAAATAAAAATTTGAAATATATAAAATGCAAGTCTACCTAAACATTTATCTATGATGCCATATTACAAGATGATATGTGCATGTCTTACTCACTTGAAAAAAGTAAACTAGGTGTTGCAAATGTAATCATGGAGAGAGAGGATAAAAGAATTGATAAAAACTTAAAAATTTATATATTTAGAAACAAATTATTTTAGAAAGGAAATATTTTAATTTTTAAAAAAAGATAAGTCTGAATATGCAATCTTCATAATGTATGTGCGCGTGCATGGTTGGGTTCTCCACTTTTAAAGATAGTGAGATTATAGGTAACAGAATACTATGATCAAATGATAACATTTAATTATTATACGTTTAGTGCTATCCCCACCATCAGTATAGCAAAGCAATTATCAATTAAAGTTCATTCAAGCTAACTATTTCATATAAAAAGATTTATAATGGACAGAGGAAATCCAGATTTGTTTATATTTAATTATAATTTCAATATAACCATAGAATCATCGTCAATCGATTTTGATCTAGGAAATTTTATTACACCAAATTAAAATTGTGTTTTAACATTTATAGAGCATGTCAATATTTGCTCAGATAAATAATTATTTCTGGTTTTCCAATCACTGTAGAAAATTTCGTACAAAACAAAAAAATTTCATCAGGAATCCAATGGCGGAAAAAAATAGGTCGAACTGTGATTTTTATGGTGTACATTGGGATAATAAAATAATATATTACAACACCAGCCTTTACTTCTCATCCTTTTAAACTTAAATGAAATTACAAACTTTTTCCTAGTGGTTGTAGAGAAAAAGTAAACACAACAGAATAATTCTAATTAAAAATGAGAAGATATTAAAGTAATTATCCTTATCAAGACAAAATAATAGTCAAAACAATTTAATAAAAATAAAATTTATGGATAGTATAGGAAGGCATAGTTTTTATGTGTGTAATTTATGGATAGTATAGGAAGGCATAGTTTTTATGTGTGTAATTTATGCTTGATTACTGAAAAAATAATTGATCACCTAAAAATTAATGTGGCAAACATTAAATTATATATAAAATTTTCTATATCTAAGCATGGTATTTCTTGAAACTTCAGATTACTCAAGAAAGTATGGAGAAAATGTTTGTTAGGAATAATAGTCAGAGATTGAAAACGAAATATATGGATGAGAGAAGAAACAATTACTATTATTTCATCAATGAAAGAATTAAGAAACTGAGATGAAGTTGGGCTGGACATATTATTGAAAGAAATGATAATAGATGGACAGTCAAAGCAGAATCTGAAGAGATGTGCAAGGTCTAAAAAAGAGACTACATGTGAAATGAATGGACAATGAAGTTGCTAGTATGTTATGGAGAATGGTTAGAAGTTGGAGAAAAATGGATACTGCAGTGAATAGACAACGATTGAAAATGATGATGATGATATCATAGCATTTCAATTAGTAAAATAACTAACAGTAAATAACAATTTAAATCATAATCTCTGCTTAAATTCAGTAATTTATAATACAATTTGATTCTTAAATTAAATAAAAAATTAATTAATTACTGGTCCTATTTCCAGATGTTTTTTTTTTAATCAAGGTTAATTGTAATGAGTTGAAAAATTTTACAGATAACAGTTGCATCACATAAAAACAGTATCAAATGTAATTCCTTCTGCTATATGAGGTCTCCCCCATGAATAACAGCATTTATAATGGTTACATATACTTTTTCCATTTGGAATAAAAATGTATTTTCGAAATAAATAAATTAATAAACAAAGTTATATACCAGCATATACACACAGATAAACACAGTCAATCAAATCAGACAAACAGGCAGACAGTTTTTAATCAGACAGACAGGCACGCAGACATACAGACAGACATGTCGAGATAGATAGATAGACAGACATATGGATGTATGGACAGGCAGATAGACAGGATGAATGGATAAATGGACAGATAGATAGGTAGGTAAGTAGGTAGGTACAATTAAATTAGAATTAGGGTTAGGTTTAGGGTAGGGTAAGTAAGTACATAGATGGGATTGGGTAAGTAGGTAAGTGGATAGGTAGATAGGTAGAAATATAAATTTTTGCAATAATAATGTGAATAAATTATTTATATAATAGGAAAATAAAATTAATGTTTTATAAATAAAAAGTAAAGTAAAAAACAAACACATCTTTTTTTTAATAAAATATATCTCATTAAAATTAATATGATAAATAATAAAAATGAATTAAAACTTATAGCAAAAGGGTAACTGAGCCCAAACAAACCAAATGGAATTGGTGAAAGCAATTTAAAACAATGATAAATAAGAAAAAACTGGATTGGTTCAAAAGATGAAAAAGTTTAGTTTAAATTTCTAGTTTGAGAAATTGCCTATACATGTAATAAAAGCACAGAAAATTAATGATTCCACAAGTAATTTAAGGCATTTGAATTTATATATACTGACAAACCAAGTTACAGTGTCTAGGGATAGTATATATCTCTGAGCTGACTTTGCTCTAATTAATGTTTAAACTTTTTCAGTTCGTGATAAAAGAGAACAAGAAAAGTTCGAAGTCACTCACAAAAGAGAGAAATTAAAAACAAAAAGAGTATTGCTAAATTATGTAATTATATTCGGCTGGTAAAAAATCAAATGATAATTTTATTTTTGATTTTTTACTCCAAAATAAAAATCTACTTTAAAATATTACAATATAATGAATATTTGTAATGATAATAAATTAAAAAAGAATAACATATCTCATTTATTGAAAATTAATCATTTGGCGCTTAATGTCAAAATAATACAGTAACGTTGTGTATAACAGAAAGAAAAAAAACATTATTATATAAGCATATATATAATAATTTTAATACTCACATAAATGTTCTAAACATATATACAGAAAATGTAGTCTATATATTTTAAATTTAGCTTTTATTCACACTTAGCATGCTTTCGATGTGTAACATATCATAATCATGTACTCTTCCGATATATAACATATAATCATGAAATGGCTATGATTATGATATGTTATATATCAAAAGCATACAGAACATGAATAAAAGCTCAATTTAAAATATATAGGCTACTTTTTTCTATATAAATGTCCAAAACATTTATGTGGATATTACAACTACCCAGAAAAGAGGAAAAAATCTTTGGTTTTGTGTTATATAATAACTTTGCACATTAAAACAGGCAAAACGCTGCATAAGAAATGGCGATCATGTGATGCTCCATGGATTAACTTTGCATATTATGTTAATATGCCTGGGAAAGTGTGCTATTCATCTTTCATTAATTCAGAGCTTGACTTAGTGCATTTTTTAGGGCCAAGTACCATAATCATAAAAGCTGCCATAATTATGGGTCAAACTCATAATTAATGAGAGAAGAATAGCACAGGCAACCAAGTCTAACATACATATGCAAAGTTATTATAACTAAACAATGAAATGAAAAAAAAAAATGCCATATATATGTGCGTGTGTGCGTGCGCGCGCGCGCGTGTGTGTGTGTGTGTGTGTGTACAAATAGATAATCAGCTATGGAAATGTCTAAGAATAATCAACCACTAAAATACATAGGGATTAAATTCTCAGCATCCAGTGATATGAAAATGAATCTAAGTGAAAATTTAACATCCTATGAGAATATTTATCCACTATTACATATATGAATGGTAACTTTACCATCAGTTCTTACTATCTGCTTTAATAGCTCTTAATTACTAGATTCACATACAATCCTCTGCTTTATGATAGATCATATAACTTGTCCATGATAAGCATTAAACAATAAGTTAAAACATTGAGAAATTATCAATGATGATGACTTCTCTCTTGACCAGGGATGATTTGAAAGCAACACAAAATTCCACCAATTTTATCTTAATCTGCAATTTTTGTATAACGTTTTGTCACTTTTAGAATTTATGTTAATATAGTTTGATTTTTAAGGTAGTATTTATTCTCATAAGTTGAATTCCATCTGCATAATATTTTATCACTTTCAGAACCAACTTATTCTGAAACACAGCACTTGTTCCCAAAAGTTGTCTTGATTGGTTTAGTGCAGTGGTAGAATGTCGGATAGGGGAATGTAATGTCCCCAGAATGATTCCAGTTTGAACGCACTTCCGGCACCGGAACTCGAAGTCAAACGTTAAAATCCATGATTGATTTCCAAATGTACTTCTTTTTTTTTTTTGTTTAAAAAAAAAAAAGAGTATCTATTACTAGTTATTAAATATATATATATATTACTAGTTATTTATCTAATATTTTATAATCCTAGTTAACGACTTTTAATTTTTACTAAAATAATTGGTCTGCGAAAAACAGGTTTATTCACACCATACCTCCCTTCCATACAAGTGATGGTATGAACAAGTAATAAAGCTAATTTAGCGATGCAGCATAAGAAAAAATTAGGATAGGGTTGATATATGTAAATGCACGCACACACAAATAAAATCTTATTTAATAACAGATTATAATATTTACCAATATTGATGTGGGGTGTTTATGAAAAGCTATTTAAAAGTTATTGCACGCTCACAGGTATCAATCAATGAAGTCTTTTAAGTAATTATAAGAATGGCATTCCGCCTAGAAATATAACATTTTCAGGGTAGTACACAGACATTAAGAACTATTTCCTTCTTACTGTTAGCATCATTGAGATTGACCTTACGCTATTTCTTTTTTCATGTGTTTATAATAGGGTATTAAGGAGAAAAGATAAAAAGAAAACAATAGAAGACAATAAAAATATGACAAAAGATATAGAATCTCCTTAGGTAAGTATGGTTTAAAAGTGAAGATATAGTTCAGCATAAATTTCAGTTTAAGTAGAAAAAAATTGCACCCAGCTTAGGTCACGTCTCAGAAAGTTGGAGAAAAAAAAATACGAAACGAAAAATCATAAGTGAATAATATTTAAGAGATAAGCATAAGATGAAATAGATATATCTAAGCCAAGTAATTTTAGTAAGTCCTTAAAAATAGTATATACATATATGTTTTAACTGTAGTAGTATTTTCTATTTTGAAGCAAACAAAGATAATATTGTATACGCTACTGGGTCTTAAAAAACTTTTTTTTTAAATATATATTCAAAAAAAAGCTATTAAGGTATATGTTGTCAATACTAAATATATATATCTATCTTGAAAATTTGAATAAGGACTCAAAAATGCTAGTTCCACAATGTCACTAATATAACTAAAAACAATATATACATACACACACACGCGCGCACATAGTTAACGATATCTATTCTACAGAGAATGAAAACGTGTTAACCAAATGAGAATTGAATGCTTTTATAAAAATAAAGTAAACTTCTTTTATTTGTTTTTTTTTTTTTTTTTTAAATGGAAAAATAAACGCCATTTCAATCCAATCGACAGATGCTTAACAGATTACTCTCAAAATACTACTAATAAAGCTGTAGAAAAAACTATAATTGAAAACATGAAAATAAAAAAAGTTTTTTGTTATTTGTTCTACGGTAAACATAAATAAACGAATGATATACTTTCCCGCTAGATTGCCTCTACAGAAGATTTGTAACACACTTATCTCTAACTTAATTTTTAACCTATTATTAATTAAATAATCATATATAAGATTTGAAATGTCTATAACAATTTAATACACTGAGAAACAATTAAGCTAGTAAAAAGATATTACGTAAACAAAGCTCATCTGACCTTTGATCCATCCTCCCCCTCTCTTCACTGCTTTAAAATACGATCAATCTCAAGAAACTTGTCAATCTAAAATTTGCATCAAATTAAATAAACACATTCTCACAAATTGAAGTTCTGGGATGAGGATGAGGAAAAACAATCATCATTGGGAATACCTATTACCGGAGCGCAACACAAGTTAAAAACTTCAAATAAGTAATTACATTTTATAGTATTATCAATTTCAAAAAAAAGTTTTTAAAAAAAAAACGTACCGAACTTGATAAATTCAGATGAAAATAGTGCAAAATGTTACGTACAATAGAGCAGATTAACTGCTAAAAGTCTCTGGACCATTCCCATTTTAAATAATAGGTAAAAAGGGATCATGATAAATCAATATTTGGATTCTAATGAAATGTAATTTTAAATATCAACAGAGATTTTATAGTAAGCATCATTACATAATTTCCCTTCCACTCTGTGTGTCTGTATTTTTTGATTCGTTTTAAAAATAGTTAAGATTTTGTTTCCCATATTAAAGTAATTTTATCAGTTATATTATTCTTTTTTTTAAAAATAGGTATTAAAAAATTATTACCGACGGTTTTTATCCAAATTAATATAAAATATATGGAGGAAGGAGGGCATCTATTTTAATTAAGAAGAATCTATGAAAGAGTTGTCTCGATTGGAAAAGAAAGGGATGCGAAGGAGAGAAAGAAAAAAGGCTAAAGATATCAAAATTCATTATAAAACTCTTAGATAAGGATCTGCTCTTAGCAGTCAAAAATCGAAAAAGATTTCCCTACTAGCTAAAATTTATACATTTTTTATCTTCTTTTAATTCCTCAAAAGTCTTTAAAACTGGAATTATTTGTTGATAATTTCCAAACGTGTGAAAAATACAATTTACAAATTAAGTTTCTTAATGCAGGAAATTAAATGAGCAATCACTTTAGACGAATTTTAATGAATTTTTATTTAACATACTATTTGCATTAGATCACTTCATAATTCATTCCATCCTCTTATTGATATTGAAAGAGAGAAAGCATTAATCAAAATAAGAATACAGTGGTCTCATTCTGTGAAAAGAATTTCTTTAAAATTAAAAAGTCTGTATTTAAACAGATATAAATATATGGTCACTTTATACAGGCAAGGTTTTAAACAACTAAAAACCAATCCAAAAAAAAAAGAATTCGTGAAATCTCTTAAAACACGTTCATTCCCCAATGTTTTCATCTTAATCCATACACACATATAACTTTGAAAAATATTAGTTACATGCTAGCCAGTATATTGGCAAAATTTGGGTTCAAAATGTATACAAGGTATAATCTGTAGAGGTCAATCCAAAGGAATGTCCTGCATGACTTGAACTAATAGTTAAAAAGTTGACAGTTAAAGGTTTCTGATCTCCAATGTTATATAATACCATGGTCAATTCGCTATTCAATTATTTTTTTAGTCAAAGTAATTATGAATAAGGTCTTAGGAAGAAATTACAATTCTAATAGCAATTTTCTTACAATCTTACTACAATTATACTATTTAACATAAGCTTTAGTTACCAATAAATGTAGTGCTTAATAAACCCCTAACTAGAACTGCCTTATTGAAACATTCTCAGACTTATTGTTAACTTATGGCTATCATCAATGAGAGGCTTTAGATGTTTGAATAGTGCACTTGAACTTTTTGTATCTAATACCCCTTCTTTCTAGCAGGCTTTTTACTTCTTTTTATTAATTACCAAGCTACCAGCCAAATTTAAAACCTGTATATTTTTTCCCAATTAAACAAATTTACTTGCAGAAATATATAGATCTGGATGGTACAGTATTGGATAAGGATTTATTAAGCATTACCATCTGACACCATCTGGCATCTATTGACTACTAAAACTTACTCTAGATGTTAATTGTAGGAAGATTGAAATAAAATTGTTAATAGTTTGATAGTAGTTAGCTAAATGTGGAAGCAATGATCATACAATGTTCATAGGTCATGTGATACCTTAGTATAAGAAACTAGAATGTGATTCCAAATAGTGGCACAAATTTAACACTACTTCAAATGAATAATAATATAAAATCATAGCCATTTAAATTATCTCTTTGTTGACATAAATTTTCAAAATGGGATTTACTCTGTCACTACATCTTAACATTGGTGGCTTAAATAATTTCCACTCTTTTTTAAGTAAATATAAGATTAATATAAAAGCCATTAACAGATGTTTGCAGAATGAAGATCTATTCAGACTTAGCCTAAAAAATAGTGGCATCATATTCCACACTATAGTTAGTATTCTTGAAAGTGATAGTATTACAGACTTCTCTGTTGTAGCCTCTAATCAATTGTAACTGGAAGAATCTAATTATTAGTTAAATATCTCACTAAGTGAAATGAAGTTCTTCAATCAGACAAAAGATTGCTTAATATTTTGCATAACACCATGCATGTATGGTCATCTGTTGAGATTATCATTATTTTTTAAACTGCAATCATAAACTAACTGCTGTTGATATATTAATTCAAAAAAAAATCTGAAGAAGTCAGTATTTTCAAATATGCTGTAAAGTCAAAGTATAAATAAAAGAGAATAAGCCTATTCACAGATAAAACAAGTCCAAATAACTCATTATGATAATTCACAAGTTGGATTATCAATGTATCACTTAAATGAAATTAAATAACACCTACTTTTTTGTTGGATCAAAAAAAAATCAACTTTTATCTAACAAAGTAGATTGGCATTGATATAATAAAGTAGGCAATATTTAAAAGCTCATTTAAATAATTCTTTGAGAATCTAACTTGTGAATAATCTTAGTACAATTTTCACAACTAACCATCAATTCTCACATGGTGGAGAGAAAATTTCTACTTTTCCCCCAATCAAGTGTGAAAAATAGTTTAAAGTCAAATATAAAACAGGCAAGTCAGTACCATGTAGAAAGTTAAATCTAAATATTGAAGTGACCAAATTTTCAGCCATTGCTAATCAAGCAGCAATGGCCCCTTTAAACTAATGATACAAGTAAAATGACCATTTACATACACTGACTCCAGATCTCCTCATTCAACTTGCTATACTGACTAATTTACTTGTATTGGATTTTGAATTTCTTTTTTTATAAATGGTTATAAAATGAGTAGAGGCTATCTCTGCTATGCAAGGTTTGAAACTTAGTTACAACTTAGCATTTGGAAGTTTAATCTTGATAATATCTCTAATCTAACTTGCTAATATTATAAGATTGGGAATTAGTATGTGCAAATAATTATTTTACATGTATTGTTAGTTTGATACAGTAATTGGTACTCGATGATTGGCTGTGGATGGAGATTTAGTCACTCCAATAATTATATAAGACAATTATCCTGGCTAGGTTATAATCTACATCTACATAGAAATATTGCTTATGTTGTTGATTCGTTTTTTAATTTCTGGTACAACAGCAAGTTCTTTATTTCCACTGTTAAATTTAAACCAGTAACATATCTTCCTCTAAACCCAATAGAGCTGTAACGACAATTCAAAAATAATTATAGATTACATTATAATTTTCTTTATGATAACTTAGAGAGAGTAAAAGTTGTTGCATATTTTCTAACTAAGACAAAAGATCTTTAAATATCTGAGATATAAATCCAGTACTTTATACTTATGATACTTAAAATCACATGACCTTTAAATATATAAACAATTTATCATGCAAATAGTATTATTTATTACACATAACAAAAAAAAAAACATTTTCTTGTAAAGTAATTTGTATTGAAAAAGTAATTGTACAACAAATCCAACAATTAAAAGTGCTCAGATGTGTTCATATCAAAATACACAGTACCGGATCAGATATCAAATGAAGGATGTGTAAAAAAATTATTAGTAATTCTTTTCCTTCTAACATATAACAAACTGATATTATTTAGCAATAAAAAAATACAAACAGATTTAGTGTATTTACAAAATAACATTCACAGTTACAATAAAAATATATTATGTATATAAATACATTTGCATTAAGTTTAGTATAGACAATATACATGTATTTAAATATTACATATTCAGCCTATATTCTGCCCATTCATATTCTGTGTATTTTAATGGACATATTAAGGTCCTAAGTGTAAGGGGTCAGATTGATTTAAAATCAACATGGGTGCAACAATAATATCGGCATTAACAAGGGCTTTGCGCATTTCATCTTCTGATTTTCAATGATATGGATGGATGAAGAGTTGGATAGTGGAAACGACTAAATTTCATCTATTAAAGTTTGAAGATTTGCTATCTTAATATAAACTGAACATTGTATATATGTATATGTGGGAGATAGTGATCTGGACCAACTGATGAGTGCTGGTTCAGCACAATATATATATATATATATTGGAGATCATTGATGTTTTTCACATGTATATGGTTATGTTTATCAATTGTATAAGATAAATTGAATAGCTGTGGGGAATTTGAAAGTCTGAGTTCAAGACCCTTATAATTAAATGCATTCATATATATTTATACACAATTGCAAATAAAGTAAAATTTGATTGTAAAATATTTTAATTTTCTTTATGACAAACATTCAAAAAATAAAAAATATTAATACTGAAGTAAAAACCTAATTTAAAAATCCACAATTGTGTCTAATTACATTATCTGATTACATTCTATTTGCTAAACCAAATAAGATTTACTAAGGCATTAAACCTCAAAAATATGCGCTTGAAAATGCGAAGGTGGTTCACTCTTTTCTTCCAAAGAGTAAGCTTGTGGTTAAGACCTGTAGAGGTCCCTATCTTCGCATTTTCAAGTGCATATTCTTGAGGTTTATTGCCTTAGTAAATATTACTTACTTAGTCAATATGTGTTAAATAAATTTATAATTAAACCAAATAAATAAGATTATTTTAGTTTTTTTTTTGTATTAAAATTTTTCATAAACATTTATTTTCAGGAAAAAGAATACTAATTCAACAATATGCACCTAGCAGTAAATCTTTATATAGTTGCCTATATAGTTAACTATGCAAAGTATATGCTGTTAATAAAATACACACACATACACAAAGAATAATGAGATTAGGAAAAGAAAAATGAAATTAGGAAAACAAATACCAATTGAATTAAAGATATAGACATGGAACAAAACAATGGAAGAGCAGTGACATTTAATACTCATTATACTGCACACAAACATGGAAACAAAAATAGACATTTTTTTTTCCCTATTGCAAATAAAACCCTAAAGAATGCATAAAGATTATGTGACATCAGTTTCACAAGAATGTAAAAAGAAATATCAGAACTGTCTTAAGTCAAAAGAAGATTGTCCAAATAAGTGGAGCATTTTATACCCATAATCAGCACTAGAAATCAATAAGGAATGAATGAATGCTACTGAGAGACTAACACACATTATAAAATATGGTAGGCAAAATAAAACACACATACATACATAAATTCAGGCCAAAAGAGCACTACAAATATTGGTGTCAAACATCTTCCCTGGCCTCTCTAGTACTTAACAAGTGACTCACTCCACTGCATTGATTAATTTACTTCATATTCAATTCTTAAAGTGAATAGACGTTGCCTCTGCCGTGTGAAGATTAATGCTTAATCTCAGTAAAATTTGAATTTTAATCATGATAATAATTTTAATCAAACTTTACAATATCTATAGGATCTGGATTTACTAAATGTAAATATTTGTTTTACATGTATTGTCAATTTGATAAAGAGGCAAACACTTTGTGATTAGTAGGAGGTTGGAGATTTAGTCATTTCAATATTTACATTCAACTTACTATGGTTCATTAACTAGCTTACTATATATACAGATCATATCATGTCTTTTTAGAGAGCTTATTTGTGTTATACAACTTGGTGAAAGGTTCAGTGACTACCTATTCAGTTACATTTAATCTGAGTTTATTATTTATAGATATTAAAACTGATTTTTCCTTTCAAATCTAGAGGTTGTTTAAACTAAATATTGGCTTTGATCATCTGAATATTTATATGGTGATTCTTAATCAATGGATCAAATTCACTCCTTTCTTTCAAATTATGTAAATAAACTAATCAGATATAAAAACAAATGCTAAAAGATAGATAGTATCGTCTGTTTTTGGTAGAGTTTATTTATGTATTTTTTTTCTTTCTGATGAAAACCAGTCCTCTGGTTGAAATATAATATTATTTATTGGATTTATAAGTCTTTTTTTGTTTATATATATATATATTGAAAGTGGGTATTGCTTTTTAACTTTTGTATGACAGCAAGTTTTCTATTGTCACTAAATTTAAACCAATAACATTTATTCATCTGAACTCAATAGAACTATGCTGATATCTGGTAAATATTTTCTAATTCCATTACAATTTTATTTTATAAATAATTGAATTGGTGTTAAGAATATTTAAAGAAAGAAAAAGTGATTGTTCATTTCCTGGCTAAGATAAAAGGTTCTTAAACTTACTATCTGAGATGTAAATTCAGTGTTTTCCTGTTGTGATAGTCAATATCATGTAATCTTTAAACATATAAACAACTTTTTATATAAGGACTATTACTTAATGACAGATAACACAAATAATTTGCTTGTGAAGTGATTTGAATTAATACTTTTAAAAGTAACTGTAGAACAAATCGTTAACAAACCATATTATAAAATGTAGCAAGTGTTCAGATGTGTTTAAATGTAAATTCATAAACCACAGACCAGTATCAAACAAATGACATATAAAAATAATTATTAGTTAACAATTTCATCTGCATTAAGCAATCAAATGATATTATTCTGCAATAAAAAATAATAAAAAAAAAACATAGATGTAACTAGAAAGATATAATTCTAAATCATCCATGCACTTTACTACTGTTACATGATACTTTATTTACCACCCTCTTTTACAATTTACAGTTTCAATTGCCCCACCAATTTTCTTCAGAACTTTTATATCTCTTAACTTCAACTGCTCTTTAACTGTTTTTGCAGTTGAAGTTAGGAGATATAAAAGTTCTGAAGAAGATTTATGGGGCAATCGAAACTGTAAACTGTAAAAGAGGGTGGTAAACTGTAAAAGAGGGTGGCAAATAAAGCATTGTGTAACAGTAGTAAAGTGCATGGATGATTTAGTATTATATGATATACATTTGGCAATGCAATAAGAAAAATTAGTTATTACTTGTCACTACAAAATAATGATAATATTTACAGTTTTAAATTTATTATATACAGCAATGCATCCATATCTATTTACACAGCTTCGCAAATAAAATAAAATTTGAGTTTAAAAATATTTTTAATTTCTTTATCACAAACATTTAAAAAATAAAAAATATTAATATTAAAGTAAAAACTTAATTTAAAAATCCACAATTGTGTCTAATTAAATTATCTGATTAGATAGCATTTGCTAAACCATATAAATAAGATTATTTCTTTTCCTTTTTTTATTAAAATTTTTCATTAAAATTAAATATTGTATAATCATTTTTTATAAAAAATAAAAAAAAAATCAATTACGAGAATATGCGCCTAGCAATAAATATTTATGTAGTTGCCAACATAGTTAACTATACAAAATATATGCTGTTAAAATAAGTTATTGAAAGCAAAAACTTATTAAACAAAAGATAGAGATATGGAACAAAACAATGGAAACAGCAGCAGCATTAATATTATATTTTTGGTATTATTCTACGCGGAAAGGAAAATAACCCCAAAAAAAAGTAATATATTTTTTATTACAAATAACGCCTTAAAAGAGTGAATAACAAACATCTGATATCAATTTTGTAAACATATAACAAGACATTATTCAGGATTGTCTGAATCAAGACAAAGTTGTGCAACTATATGGATCACTTTTGCCCAAAACAACAGTCAAAACTGTTTGATATATTTAACAATAGAAACAACTGTAATCAGAAATCAATATTACCATGAAACTAATACATTGTATAAAACTAAAAATTAAATATACCCATACACATACACAAAAACAGGTAAAACAACTACTGCAATGATGTTAAACATATTTCATGGCCTTTCTAGCACTTAGTAAATGAATCTATCAAGAGGATATTTATGGATCAACTACCATTAAAAACTACTTTCTAATGCCAATATTACAACTTAAATCAATAATGATGAAAAGCAAAAGAGTTTAACAAAAGGTGATTGGTAGTAAAACACATGACCAAAGAAATCATTGATTACATTTTTATCTAATCAATTCTCTTGGAAATCATCAAATATGATGAAAATACTTCTTCATCCAAACTGCAAACCAGTTTATGTTTGATTCATTCATTACTGCATATAAACACTGCATCATAATTTCAAACTAAGTGAATATTTTGGCCTTTTCCCAAAGTACAAATATTAGGTTTCAGAGAATACAGCCACTTTGTAATATGATACTGTTTCTAATCATGAAGCACATGCAAACAAATATTCATCTGAAGATATAGCAAAGTTATCGCACATCTTCTATGGCCTCTTCATCTAAAATATTGTTGAGCCTTGCCTTTGTGTACATTTGAAACAATGAATGAGATGCTGACATTAACTATCAACATCTTTCAAAACATTTAGGCTTCTCCACAAGAGAAATGACTTGATGTTATCTAGATATTGTTCAAATATGATTGAATATTTTAAAATTAGTGCAGAAGATGTTACAATTGAAAAATGAATTGACGATCAAGTGCTGTGGATAAATTTGTATAAGATAAAAATAAAAGGAAAAAAAGGCTTGTTATATTGTCATGAAAAGAAAATAATCTGTACATCATGAATTCTTTTTGCTTTTATTTTATTTTTGAAAAAAGTTCAAAATAGAAATACGTATGAGAACAGGAATATGCCATTTAAAACTGTAATTAATAGGTTCAAACCAAAAAATGATGATTGATTAGTAAGATGGAAAATATGTATTAATTCAATGCTAAAGAGACAAGAAGTAATAGTTTATAACTCAAACCTTCAGAAATACTGCAATTAATATAAAACAAAACTTGTAAATCATTAAGTATTATTAGACATGTGAGCTCAATACTTTACATAAAACTGCTTCATGGATAAGCCATCAGAGAAAAAGATAGCAGTTTTGGTCCCTTTAGATGAATATCTGGAATTTCGTAAAATTGTATAAAAATTAATTAATGACGAATAAAAAAATATATAACTCTGAATTAGTAAGAAAAGCTATGAAGAAAGCAAATATCACAAAGTATAACACAACACCTTTATATTGGGAAAAACATTATTTTATCGACAAGAAAAATACACATTATTAATAATAGCACAAAGAGCAACAAATAGGAAATTTCTAAAAAATAATTATAATAATTTAGTAATAAAGGTAAAAAAACAAATTCCTTACAATGATAACAGGATTATTTGTACCACCTATTTTGAAGATACAGGTGAGATGTGTAATTAAATATAGATAAAGTACATATACGGCAAATTACTGACACACCTATATGCTAAATATCTTAAAAACTGCTTTGATAAACATAAGAAATAAAAATTAGTAAAGAAAAAAAAAGTAGTAATAATTTTCTAAATAGTATTTTTTTTTAAATTTACACTGTTTGGTAATGAAATATCTGAAATGTTTGCAAATATTATAATACAATGATTGCAGATAATTTTACATTACAGTCGTGTACTTAAAGATGGGCAATGTAAAATCATTTAGGAATCATGCTCCATTTCTTTACTATCAATTTTTATCACAAAATGAATGATGAAAAAGAATAGTAAGTTTCATTTTTCTTGATACTTTAATGAAGATATATAATTTCTTTAATATTTCAATCATAATTATGGAAAATACTGTTAAAACATCTGTAAATATGTGTTTAAAACCATATTTAACTTGACTTTGTGTTAATCTAAATGGTTCACAGATGTAAATACAAAATAATAGCTCCACCAGGAACCTTCATTTCACCTTGTATTCATGGAGGTTCCCTTGACAATAGATTGAAGTTCCATTGCTGGTTAAAGTATGAAGATTCTGTCATATTTAAAAAAATTTCTGGTAAATAGCTAAAATATTTTACTTGTAGCACTTAACTGAAATTATTATCATGTATTTGAATAACAAATTGCAAGAAATTCTAATTTTTTATTTTTAGTTTTATTGATATGTAAATGGATATATTTAATTTCTAAAATAAATTATACATAATAATATCTATATTAAAATATATACTTCAAAGTTTTCTATTTTTTGTTTATTATTTTTATTAATGTCTTAATGTATATATATAATTATTAAACAAAATTGCATTATTGCTATGTAAGTATTATATATGTGTATATATATATATAACATAATACTTACATAGCAATATATATATATATATTTACTAACCTTCATTACATCATTATGTAACAAAGTTATGCATATATATGTGAATAGACTTTAATGAATTATATGATGTTTTATAGTAAACATTTCCAACTTTTAGTTGTGCTTAATGCATTTTTTGGTGCTTAGCACCATAATCATACATATTTGTACTTGTGAGTTTTCAAGTAAACCAAGATGGCAACCCTTATTTTTGATAAATGTACAGTTTTGAGGGCCTGTAATCCACCGAAGATGTGTTAGTTGTTAAAGTAAAACAAAATTAATAAATCAATTGTTAAATTTAAAAAATTGGAATAAATTCTGATAAATTTCATTAAAAAGTTTTATTTCAATTTTCTTATTTTACTTATATCATAACATGGCAAATGGTGAGATGCTCTTAACATTGTCGTATTTTAGTTCAATCAGCGTGTTTCTTTTTGTCAACAGTTTTTTTTTTTTGGTAAATTGTAATGATAAAAATTGGGGTCTTTCAACCACAGAGTATGATACATAGAACTATTTCCAAAGGTACAGGATCCTGCCCTCCCGAAAAGTGTGCTTTAATGGTTATAATTTACCGCCAACATGAATAAAGTGTAAATATTGAATTTATTTATTTTTCTCATTTTTCTATTAATAATCAAAAAAAAAAAATTGTAAATGTTCTGATTAATTTTTTCTACTATGACTTCTTTTTTTTTAAAATAACAAATAATAAAAAATAAAATGTAAATATTAAATACATTTTCTAGCAGTATTTTTTTTGCAAACATTTTTTGAGAGCCCCAAAACTGTATATTTATCAAATATATGGTCTGCCATCTTAGTTTACTCAAAAACTTTTGACTGCATGTGGAGACAACTATATAACCATTGTTATTATTATGCAAATATCCTGATTTACATATTCTAATAGATTGAAAGTTGGATGTTATTTGATCTTTTATTAATGATGTCATTGTTTGTGATAAGCGTACCTATTTGATTTTTCTTTTCCTGTCATCTCATTCCATGCAGATCAGATTACAAATTCACCATGATATATTAAATTACATTCTGGATAGTTAAATAGATTAATAAATAATTCTAAAAACAAAATCAAGAAAGAAGAATCTCTAAAAAAACACCTCAACAAAAATAAAGCACAACAAATATTTATACAAAATAGCAAAAAAATCCAGCACACGTTTGTATTCTTAGACAACGAAATACTGCTTTGACCCACAAACACAAAGGATTAATTGATATGCATTACATATATGTATGTGAATGTGTATAAGTGTTTAAAATGTCTTTACCTATTATATATTTTTTAATATATATATCACTAAGTATTAACCAAGTATTTGAATGTCCACAGAAAAATATGGAGCAAAATATTATCGATGTAGGGACTCAAATATAATATTCACTTTAAGAATCTCTAGCAAAGTACCTAATTCTCTGTATTTATTTTGTTGTTGTTGTTGTTGTTGTTGTTTATTTTTACAAAGTAAATAAAACAAATATTAATCTGCTTTTCAATTTTTATGTACTTCTCAACATTTGCTGCGTCTTGGGGGGTTTTTTTTTCTAAACCAAAAAAATTATTCGAAATCCTCTAAAGTTCTCTCATTTCAAAGAATTACAGCCCTCTTTTTAATGGAATAATGAATTGCTGCAAAAAAAAATCAACAGACCACCCACTTCTCACAAGACTTTATCTCCTCCTTGCCTTTAATAATTGAATTAAAATCTCTCACCAATTGTCTGACCTGATTCAGTGGTCATATTAGTCAAAAGCTTTTCCAACTTTTTCTCTTATTATTGTACAACTTATTTCATTTTCTTAACATGTTAATAAATGGTGGTTTGTTATTAGAGGAATAATCGAAAGGATAACAGCTCCAAGATATGTTCAACTTCCAAGTGAATCACTCCACCATAGTACTAATACCATACTAAGCAATGTGATTATTGGCTTTCCATATTTCAATTCACCATCATCCCTTACTAATAATGTATCAATGCCAGCTTCAATTACTGCTTTATATCTGTGATCCTACTATCCAAACTATTCCACTATAAATTATCTTTTCTTTTTAGCTCTACTTTCCTAGACTTTCTTCTAGTTTCTGGCATCTTCTATATTATATTCCAGTTTACATCTACCGTGTGCAAAACTGATATTTTTTAAATACTTTTCGTTTTGTTTTTGTTTTTTTGCTTCTTTCTCAAATTACTGGGGGGGGGGGGGGTAGCTACCTTTAATAAATTTGGCTTTGTTTTATTTAAATTAACTCAAAACAAAATCATAAATTTATTACCACACACAGGAATCCCTTATGCAGAACATTTAAAATATGGCAACATTCTCGTTTTTTAAAAAAAAATGAATAAAACTGACAACTATTGAACATCAATATAAATATTTTTTTTAACAAGTTGAAAAAACTGAGGAAAAAAAAATCAATACCTGCAATTGTTAACGAACTCAGTGCACATTTGTGATTAAAAATAAAACTAAAAGTTGAAAAGTTAAATATATATATATATATATGTCTTTCCAAACTCAGATTTGTAGATAATTCATTGTATATATGATATTACCTCAGTTAGTAAAAATTTGAAACTCACCCTGAAAATAATTACATATATAATATCTGAGGTAAATCGCAAGTAAATGATAGTTAAGAAACATTTGTGACGTCTTGAGTGAAAAAATAGACCCCTGCACAGTCATAGATTATGTAAACACACATATTTTATGCAAATACATATTTTAATGTGATGCAAACTGAGACACATATTATAAAACAATATATATTAATTTACACCTTAACGGAGACATATATATAAAGGCATTAACACATACTATAAATTCTCATACACAATAAATAGAAAGGTCCTTTTGCATAGTATTTAGCATATCCGTTTTCAATAATTATGAGTTTGAATTTGAGACTGGCTGATTTGCATTGGTGGTCGAGAGGTCAGCGCGACTGCCTTGCACTTGCAGGCAGTTGCCCGGGTTGCGGGTTCGCGTCCCGGCCGATGCTATGACACTTAAAAAAAAAAAAAACTTAAATAATTTTTATAGGTAGTTGAAAATTTTCGAGTAAATTTAGGATTTTTCAATACGATAGTAGACCTGTAACTCATCCTAGCAGTTGTCCTATTATTGATTGGAAGAAGAATACCTAGCTACTATTAACTAAAAGGTAAAACAGAAAAACAGAATTTCTAAAATCCTCATGACCCAGACATTGATGTGATGTGATGTTATATGGCTACTCCTTTATTGAAGTCAGGAATCTCTCAGCCACTATGCTCAGAGAAACCTGTTAGCCACCTTACTTTCCATTCTCCACCCTAAGTTTTTACTGTATTCAACTCTATCTTGCTCCATTCCATTTCCACAACATCAGCTTTGTCCACTTTATGGACTCTTATCTTTTTCCAAACCTAACATAAAAACCAAAAACTCACTTTCTGTAGAATCACTTTGTTTATTATTGTCTCCCTCTGGAGAAGTTCTAAAATGTTTCCCTTTTAACTACATTTACATAAATATATGATGAATCTTGTTAGATTTTAGAATATATAAAAAGTTTTTAAATGTTATTAATATCAACGAGACATTTCTTCATTAGATTGCTCGGCAAACATCACCTGTCTTATTTCTTATAAGAATGGTCATCTGAAAAAAATGATAAGAATGGTCCTCTGAAAAATGATATTAGTCAGAGCAAACTCCAATTCAACTCAGACATTAACACAGACTCCTTCAATACCATTAAATATTAAACTTCAAAACTCCAATGTTAATTTAATATTGGATTTTTAGAAATTTTCTGTGAATTAATAATCCAATATTGAATACTTAATAACTAATAAATATAATGCTTCAAATTATATGTAATGGTGTTAATATCAAATGCCATCCCTTCATTAGAATGCTCAGTAATTTTAAAATTGTCATTTAAGTGCACTACCTTGGTTCTTATAAAGATGACAAATCTGACCAATAATATAGGGGAAATTTTTGACTTAACCCTACATGAAAACAGAATCTCCTTCAATATGATTAAATATTAAACTTGTCAGAAAAGAGTAAATGCCTATTCATTTTTAAAAACTTTTGTGAATTAATAACCCAATATTGAATACTTAATACCTAATAAACACAATGCTTCAAACAATGTGCAAATGGTGGAACAATCAACATTCCAAACTCTGTGGAAACTAATGCACCACACACTTTATGACTTGCCCAGCAAATAGAAAATGGCCTCTTGCTTTAGGTATCTACTGAGCAGAAGGGCAAATTTGATAAAATATTAAGGGTGAATTTCAAATCAAATGCAAAAATAAATAAAAGATGATCTCCTTTTACATCAATAAAAAAAACTCTAACAAAAGAGCTATTGAAAGTTAATGAGAAAACTAGTTTAACCTCAGGCAATGTCAATTATTGGTAATTAATAGTTTCTTGGCAATATCAAAAACTAAACGTTATCTCTGTTTATATGGCTGTAATCTCCCCATTTCTATTCTTTATTATAATAACAATCCATGGAAATATTCAATTCAATATATATATATAATTACATGATATCAATCCAAGCTTATCTAAACTATGAATCTTTACTGTTGTCATGGCAACTTCTTCAAATAAATAATGAATTTCATCTTTCTCTCTGGTCTAAAATCTTAATACAGACAAAAAGAACTGGAACATGACTTTAAAAGATTTAAAAGGTTTAAAAAATGCCATTAAACAGGCAGATGTAACATGTTTTGAAAGTCGACTAATAAATAATCATTTTGAAAAATTTCAACCCACAATGTTATTAATTATTACTTAGACAATAAACCTGATTTTGCCCAATGCTGGAACACTTTAACACACTGAAGATTCACAATTTTATAATCTTGACTGTCATCGTGTATAAAATCACATAGTTTACGCAAAATCAAGTTTATTAGTTTTAAAGCATACTTTATTGCAAGTAAAATATTCTATTATATTACATGATACATATTTAAATGTGTTACAACATTAGGACATTACATTATGTTTTCATGTCCTAAAGAGAAACCAATAAATATAAAATCAAATCAAAGTGTTGAATATCTACATGAATTTACATAAATAACATTTTACATGAGTTAATATAGTATAAAGAGGTTATTTTAGGTCTAACATTTAGAGTGGCATTGGTAGCTTGATTAAATTCCACG
Source organism: Epiperipatus broadwayi (assembly GCA_028023455.1). Classification (NCBI taxonomy): domain Eukaryota; kingdom Metazoa; phylum Onychophora; class Udeonychophora; order Euonychophora; family Peripatidae; genus Epiperipatus; species Epiperipatus broadwayi. Next base: position 1,272,618 of record JAQFVV010000039.1, on the reverse strand, counting down.
TAGCTGAAAAGATATCGGGTGGGTAAATGCTTGGTCTCAATTCTTTATTTTAGCTAGTTTATTATGGAAAAGTGATTGGAATTTCCAAATGTCAGATTTAAACAAAAATGAAACCTTGGAAACTATAGGGTAAAAAGAACAAATGTAGTTTTTCATATATTCAGGAAAAGCCCTCTACTTGTACTACTTATTAAATGAGTGAGAGAAAAGATCCTCAAGTTCGACTTCAATTTAAAAATCCAAATACCCAAAATTTAAATATTTGAATTATCTTTTTATTAATAAATTTAAGTCTAGATTGTGGTGGATTAATGAGTTCTCCTTTATGTACTATTACATATGTGTACCACTATTTAACTTATGTTGCAAATAATTTTTGGTCTGGTGTAATGTATTTAGTATGGATGTGATTAATCCTTTAATGAAAGGGATTTTTGATTGGTAGTGGTGAATTTGTTTGTTCCATAAATAAGTAAATATATGTATAAAAACACTGTGTATTTACCACTCAATTAATAGTATGTACTATTATGTGTTATTTTTGTTTAACTAGAATTCATGTTGTAGCAAACTTTAAATTAACTTTACATATCACATTATATATTAAGATTATAGAGAAAATAAAATTAGGAGCGTGAGAAGCACTGGAGAGAGAAGCTATAAAGAGTACAACTATAAGACTATAAAATAATCAGCAGCTTACCGCTTTCGAGGCGAGTTGCCTCATATTCATAGCAATAATAACAAGTATTGCATGTAAATATGCTTTGCTTGTATTTATCATACTAGGGCTCATCATCACAGATGCAAAGCCAGTGAAAATGTTTAGATAAACATTTGATTTCTATATGGCACTTTTAAAAAGTTGAATTGATCTTTCAAAAAGATTTATTGACAACATTTAACCGTTTGCTATTCTACCTATTGCTTTGTAACACTTTCATCATTCCATAATCTTAAGTTTAAGTTGAATTTTAAGTTAGTCATATTTTTACTATTCATCCCGTAGTCATAATAGGTCACACTAATAATGTAATTAAATTTGGATAAAGTGCTTGTAACAGAAATAACTTAGTATTAAAAGGAAACATGTCTATAGGTTTGAAAAGCAAGGTATTTAATAGATGCGTATTACCAATTCTTACTTTTTTGATCTAGAGATTAATCATACAATTAAATGTGAATGGAGTGCTTTTGATAGAAAAAAATTGACATTAAAAAAAAATATGTCTATGTGTTTGACATCAATTCTTACTTATAGATCTAAGAGTTGGACATATAACAAAAGAGCAATATAGAAACTTTAGACCATTCAGTAAGAAGAAATGTATGTTATGAGTAATGAGATGAGATCAGAAATGAAATCCATGGGTAAGAGTACAAACAAGTATTACTGGCATTGAAAGACTTAAGAGACTGAAATGGAACTGGGGTGCCCCCCCCCATCCATTCCAGCACTACGCGCTGACTTTTCTAATTTTCAGTCAAAAAATGAGACACATTGTAAACATAAAATTCAGCACGTACATGTTGACCATCATAGCAAAGTAAATACGTGATTACCAAAAAGATGATAACAGATGGACAGTTGGATTCTTTAACTGTATCTCATGATATTGTAAAAGGCCTAGAAAAAGGTGACATGGTATTGATTGGAGAAACTGGATTAAACATGGAAAGACATTAATCCTGCAGTGAAATAATAATGGTTGAAAGTGTGATATTTCCATGTCCATGCATAATTTTAACATTTCCCATAATGTAAACTTTGAGTTGTATAACAAATGAAAAATGAACTTCACAATAATACATCACAGATGTAAAAATGAAGGCTGTATTGACCAAATACATGTTTTCAATTCTTTCTTTTTTTCCTCAGTGATGAAAGTTTATTCATCAAAAAAAAAAAAAAACAGATACAAATATAGTTAGAAAAAGGTTTACAAGGGAGTGATTATATGATAAATTGAAATTTCAGAAGCAACATGGTAAGAGGGGAAGGATACATGTGAAAAGGGAATGGGAAGTGGAAAGGGGAAACGGTGTGTAGTCCAGGCCAGTCCGAGATGCATGTCTTCATTGGGCAAGCACCGTATGGATCACAAACATTTAAATGATTGAGTCCTATGACAGAGGCTGAGAGGATGGGAGTTGGAGGATTGCCCAAGTGTCTTTTTCCCAATTTATATATAGTAGGATTTTTTTACGTCATGCTGAATTTTGTCGGTCTAGATTATTTATATATAGTATTCAACACATATTACAAAGTATATTTTATTTAAATAAAAATGCTTTTTCAAAAAGATATTTTATGCAAAATAGGATTTTCCAAGATATCTCATTAAAAGAATATTTTTAATCATCAGATTTCAATTTTTTCCTATACGTGTAACTGTATTAACAAAACATGATTAATATAAACAAATTGTTAAAATACGCTTGAACACCAAAATCTTTACAAATGATTTTTTTTCTCTTAAATTCCAAAGGCACATTTTCATTAAAAAAGCTGTTTACAAAGAGCGAGTCAATTATAGTGAAATAGGAATAATGAAATCCAAAATTCACAAAAAAAATAGTACGGTTTAAAAATTTTTAAATCATTTTAAATTTTAAAAGATTTTATAAAAAATATAATTTAAACCGTTTTTTATTTTCTTTTTAAACTTAATATATCCCGAAGGTTATTTTGAAAATGTTTCTGAAAACATAATAATTATTATGAGGTGTTTTTTAAATTCATTGAGGCCGTTTGAGAGGGCATTGTAATATTACAAAATTTATGAAACTAAAGGTGAATAGCTATTAGAAAGATTGCCATGGGGACTAAAAGTAATACATATAAATGATAACGCTGAGTAGCAGTTTTAAACGGATTAAAATTATAGCGATTGTAGGGATGTTTTCAAATGTCATTTTATTGCTAACAAACACTATAGAAGAGATTCCATTATATATATATTCTCAGGAGAAATACTTTGAATAACCATACGTTGTATAATAGTCGACGAAAACTATAACACTTTTGAAATAGGTAAAACATCAAAAAATTAATAGATATAAGCAAATTACTTATATATGCATACACACTCATATACGTAAAATATGTTTAAATAAACCAACATCTATCTATATTAAAAAAAAAAAAAAATTTAAAAATCAAAAGCAAAGCGATGGCTGTTTGATAAAGATTTTTGCAGACTGACATTCTTTTCATTAAACTTAAGTCAAAAAAACTACTATAGGTTACTAGAAAAAAACTTGTTTATTTCCCAAGATTGTCAATTGTTGGTTACTTAACACTATCATATCTAAAATTATCTCTGATTGTTTAAATAGACTTGATCCTTCAATTTCCTTTGCTTACATCACAATAAATCTATGAAAGTATTGAATTTAATATAGTGAAAGTTTGTAACTTTTCACTGAGCCAATGACTTGTTAGATAATACAATGCAATTCAGAAGAATACTGCAAAATCATTTTGATTGGTAACAAGTTCATTTAAATATCTTCTAATAATTTTAGCAAGCTCACAAATTAGCAATGACAATTAAATACATAGCTCTGAAAATATATCATGAAATTAATAGAGAAAAGTAAAATTGAGATGAGCAGACCATAATAACAATTCATAAATCAGATTTGAAACTAAAAGCTGATTTTCCTAAAGGTTTGTGATGATGGTGTTCTAGTTGTATTTGTATATTGGACTATTTCCGTCATCTAACACGTGTATTGAATGTCTTTAGAAAAAGTTAACTTTATTTAAATAGCCCAAATACATTCAACTGTTAGTAATAGCACATCAAACAGGTTAGTATATATATATGCACAACTTTTCGAGAGGTATTATTCTTCCCTCTTCTTCTGGTGTTGCTGGCCTGACCAGTGACAGTACTAGTGTGGGATTTGAACCTGAACCAACACTTGGTGAAGAGGGGGGGAATAATACCTCTTGAAATGTTATGCATATATATATATACTAACCTGTTTGATGTGCTATTACTAACAGTTGAAAGTATTTGGCATGTTTAAATAAAATTAATTTTTTCTAAAGACATTCAATACTCATATTAGATGATGGAAATAGTCCAATATAAAAATACAATTAAAAGCTGATTTGCCTAATACTTTATGAAGACTACTAATACAAAATTCCACCACTCCGATCATCAATTATTGATTTTTATCCATATAACTGCAAGGAAATCAAATAAAAGTGAACCACTTTTGTGGACTAGCTAAAAAATTAGCATTAATATGAGAAAAAAAAAGAATTCTTAGCAAGTTTATTAAAATAATTCTAATAAGTCTGTTTTGTTAAGTATTACAATAGATAGTGCATTCAGAGTTTGCTTCACTAATAATATTATAAAATATTTAAAAACCTTAGATAAAGTGATATATATATATATGTCATGAGGAGTTTGTGGAGCTTCTTATGTGGGTATGAGCAATCATCACATCAGTACTGAAAGAGATGAACTTGCTAACGCAGTTGGGCAATACTGATGATCATCATTGGCACTCTACTTATGCAATAAATATGAATCATAACATAGATTTCACAACCACTACCTAAATGTGAGATTAAAATCCACCAGTGCAAGGTCAGAGCGGGTATTGAGATCTTTCCACATTGTATCTACCAATGAGATGACACATGTAGACTTCCATTTGGACAAAAATGTTTACAACCCATTAATCTGAATAGCTTCTCTCTTCTTTTTTTTTTAATTTATTGTACCCCCCCCCCCAGCTTTATCTTCTTAAAATTTTGTTTTTCTTTTCCGTTGGTCAAAGCTTTAATCTTTTTATACATCAATGCTCACAAATGTTTTTTATAATAATAATATTCTTCATCCGGATCAATAGATGGTGTGCCCCGGGGCGAAGCCCTTTGTATGTTAGTGCAATGAATCATGTGCAGATAAAACCGGATATCTCATTTATATATGACACATATGAAAATCTTTGTTTTAACATAAACATAGATTGTTTTACGACAGTCGTTTTCCATATACCGTAAATACAGAGCCCCCTCCCCCAGATTACTCCTAAAAATCAATTAAAACGAAAAATTATTAATCTTTTTGAAATGCAAAAACTTTATTAAAAGTTAAGCAAAAAATTGTTTAATTTCTTTATAATAATTCTGCTACCTACAACATATGTTCTTTGAATCTAATAATGAAATAATAAACATTTTGTAGCTTGTGAAAAATTAATAACTTGTAGAATTAATAAAATTAAGAATAAAGGACTCACGCTATTTAAACACTAACAAAATTGAATGATCTTTTTTTTTTTTTTACATGTCAAAGCGTTGACCTTGAAGCAAACCCGGGACGGCTGCTTGGAAGGCAGCTATGCTAACCGCTAGGCTACCAACGCTTGACTTTTAATTTAAAATTAATGTCTATGAAAAATACGATCCCCCCAATTACTTTAGTAAATTTCTTTATTCTCAATACACTTACGCCATCCAGTGCAAGCTTTAGTAACTAATAGATGTCAGATAGTAATGCATAATAATCCCTTTTTCACAGAGTTGTCCGACCTAAATAATCCTAGATTAATTTCTAACCTATAGTTTTCATCACTGAATATCTTTGTGAATTTTTTTAAGCAATGCTCTTGGATATTTTGATATAATGCATCTTTACTCTAACAGTCATGTTAACTATTTATTATACTATCCAAGCTTACTTAGTAGAATAGTTACATAAAACTAAAACTTATTAGTTACCTTAGCTTTTTTATAACTGTAGCCATCTTTACTATTTTCCAAAAATGCAGTAAAAACAATAATGTATCACATGATCAACAATACATCATATGAATTCAATTTACACCTTGCCATTTAGTAGCTAATTCTATTTTTTTTTCCTCATGTGTCATAGCATTAGCTGGGAAGCAAACCTGCTAACACGGGACAACTGCTTGTAAAGCAGCTGTCACTGATCCCTCGACCACCAATGCCTATTCTTATGCTATAAATACTCAAGCTGCATTCTAAATCATCTAATTACAAAATTCACTTTTATTAGATATATATTCAGCTGAAATTTGACCACCAAAGTTGTCTTTTCATGTAGAAATTGTCAACCAATATGTAAAATTAGATAAAATAGGCTGTAAAATATTTAAAGTGAAGTGTCCAAGTGATAAAAATAATGTGTGAGTAGTTATATATTTATTAATACAAAGATTTATTTTGAAATTCAAGTGATTTGATTTGTACATAAATTAGCCATCCTTTTGATTACTGTGAGTTAGATTTTATTTAAGTGGCTAGATCACTATATTCCATATCTATATGATGAATTTAGTCACAATTTTGTTTTATAAATTTGGGGCTGAATTCAGAGGAACCACCTCATATGATTAGTTTGAGTTATTAAATTAGAGATCGGATTCAAAAGAACCATCTATGTAAATAAGTTAAGAGTTATTATTAAATCAGGATTCAGACTTGAAGTAGCCCTGCCTAAAATTATCCCCGTAAGGAACATATATTACTTAGCATAACATAATATTAGTCATATATGTGTGACTATGCTATGAAGCTAATAATATAAGTGTATTGTGTTTATGAGGGTCAATAATGCATAGAATTATACCCAGGGAATATTGAAGGCTAGGGATTTACAGTATAGCAAGTATGCCTGATCATAGAACCATGCTAGTAAATTAATCAACACAAACTTTGGGCACTTTACAAATAAATATGGTTGTTTCAAGAGTCATAAATCCGGTAATGCATAAAAGAATGCTATATCTTCTCCGATTCAATTATGATATTCTGTAAATAAACTAGGTTTTTGTTATTTAAGGTTATAGCCTTAATATATATTACTTATGTAATGAGTATGCACTTAACAAATTTATTAATTACAACTTTAAATTGTCTTAAAGATTTCTAATTATAAGAGTTTCACACTGGCTCACTGTAAATCGAAAGATTTTGTGAATGTTAGCTTGTATAAAAATGGTGGACTTAATCAGCGAAATATTTAATAGCTTCATGCTCTCAAATCAAAATGCTTTAGATTTGCCTATATAATTAAAAAGTAGGTTGAAGATACAAGTGGCGGATCTTGTCTTTTAAAATTGTTAATCTTGTGTTAAGATTTGTAGAGGTCCTTACTATCTCATCTAGGCACATAATCTTAAGGTTATAGTCTTAGTATATATTATTTAAATACTACGTTAACATTATACATAATATCTATTTATTAAGTCCATGTCCATGACATCAGGGATAACTCATATTCTGCATGATTTGGCCACATATTGCAAATAGTATTTGTGTAGTGATTATAATCAACAAATATTAATGAAAATAGTTTAATTCTACTAAGGTTTATAAATAAGGAGTATGTGTCCATATATTTCTTGATGTTCATTGCATATCAATTAAAATAAATTACAATTTAAACAAATATAAGCTGACCATTACAATATTCACTAGAATAAAAACTACAAAATTTTAAAAAAATGCCTGTATAAAATTAAAGATTAAAATTCTTTGCTATAACTAGCTTCGGCGTATTCCTCCATCTTAAGTAGCAATACGTTATAAGAGTTTGATAATATTTAAATATTAACGTATTGCTACTTAAGATGGCAGAATACGCCAAAGCAAGCTATAGCAAAGAATTTTAATCTTTAATTTTATACAGGCATTTTTTAAAATTTTGTAGTTTTTATTCTAGTGAATATTGATATATATATATATAGATTTCAGTTTTACATTATTGTATTTCAAATAAATAAATAAAATGTAATAAAAAGACAAATGACTGTAAAATGCAATTCTGTAAAATAAAAATTGAAAGTTGATTCTGAATATCATATCTTAAACCACTAAACATCATGTGATCACCATTTCTTATGCTTGCTCATAACTATTATTAAACCAGACAAAACTCCCCATACAGTAGTGCCACCCTGTGCTGAGCAGAGTAATCAAGGGATGCCAGAAGGCTTGTGCATAAAATCCCCATCTAGTGCCTACTTATCCAATATTGCCAGATTAGTTTCTAGCTTGTGGCCTTTGTCAGTGAGGAACCTTGGATCTGAGAGCACTGCACCACCCTGCAGTGCTTTCAGATCCAAGGATCCTCACTGACAAAGGCCAAAAGCCAGAAACTAGTCTGGGGATATTGGATGAGTAGAAACTAAAAAAGGATTTTATGCACAAGCCTTCTGGCATTTATTGATTACTCTGGCTTGCACCGAATGGCATTACTGTATGGAGAGTTTTGCCTGTTTTAATATCATATCTTCCCATATGACTTCCTCACCGTTTATTATTTATCCATTATATTTTGTCATGACTTAATTCACAAGAGTATATAGGACTCCTATACAAACTTATTGATGATTACTATTTTTTGGACATATATTTATTACACTAAAGATTGTTTTATTGCCATTAGTTCATATGAATACTTTAAATACTTGCTTAAAGCTTGATATATTTTTATTATAAACTACTAATTATTTAATACTCATAATAGGAAAAATAAATTTTAATTTAATTCAAAATTATAGCAATTTAACAAAGTGAAATTAATAAAAAATGTAGATACATAAAAAAACAATTCTTAAATAACATTGACATCAAATCATATTCTTGCTTTCTAAGGAACACTATACAGTATTTTGAATTGTTGAAGTCTTACAAATAGCTTTGAAAAACTTAATTGTCTAATATTATGAGAAAAAAATATTTTAAATTTAAAATTATAAAATTTTAATAGTGTGGAATTAATATAAAGAAAGCAATAAACCTCCAATCATGCACTTTTTACAAATTTGCATACACTCAAGCATCAGTTAAAAAAGCATAAGCTTAGAGCTTATTACCAATCTTTACTCATCATCCTGAAATCAGGGCTTCTGCCTGATATATAGCTTGACAGATGAATTGATTTTTCCAATAAATAATGTTAGCATTAAACTGTATTCTAGTTCTCTAACATTTAATCATATTCTAGTTTTTTTATTAATTAAGTAAAATTTTGAATTAACATGCGATATAATCCATTTTCAGTTGTCGTCATTATTTATATCTTGCACAATCTGTTTCCGCATCTTACAAATTGGAAAGCGTAACTTTCTTTGCTTTTAAGAATCTTCATATTTATTTCAGAGTATATGCCTAAACAAGATATGTCAAATGCATATTTGGAGGTTGAGATTGACAAGACATTAAAGAAAATCAATATAGAAATTAAGATTTTAGAACAATAACATTTGCCTTTAACAAATAATAAAGATATTATTATGTAGTGATTGTAAAAACCTAGAAAGTAGTAACAACCAGAAGAAACCATCATTACTCTATTTAAGATAAATTTTATTTTGCTAAAACATCATTAGTAATATATTTTACTATTTTATATAATTGTTCTTGAAAATTCTACAAATTATAATATATTGATTGCTTAAGCCTTCACTAATATATATATATATATATAGAGAGAGAGAGAGAGAGAGCTTGCAAATAAGCTCTTAACAAGCTTTTCAGATAAAGTGCTGGGCTTGTCCTGGTATTTTTAATCTAATGCTTGAATATCCTAGGCACCTCACTGAAAAAGCCAGTAGCAGAAATCAGTCTGGGGTTGGGGATATTCTGCAAAGCTTGTTAAGAGCTTGTTTGCAAGCTCTATATATAACATTTGTAATACAAGCTTGTTAACTTAGGTCATGTGACATATGGCTTGATTTCTTGTAATATATATATATACATACCTGGGTCCCATTTTACACGATAAATAGATTCTTCAGAAAACACGTGCAAAAGAAATCGCACAAAAATAGACGTAACTTACCTTGAAAAAGGGGGGATACGGACTGTGATTTTTCAAAAATCGCATAAAAGCAAAGCACCAACATAAAATTACTTTAAAATTCACGCAGAAAAAAATAAGGAAATAAAATATGACTAATAAAAAATTTCAAATTTGAAAAAAATTGATACAAGACAAACTTTTTTTAACTATAATATTTAATTTTATTCAAAACAATATATTTTTATGCATAATTTACAGTAATTTACATTTTTATACACGTTTTAATTATTATCACTATTTGCCGATAAACAGGTTTGTTTGCAAACTGGTAAAAAATCAGATTCTTCACAAGAGAAAATACAACTAGCGCCAACTTCACTCTCATGTTGTGTTAATGGTTTTCTGGTGACAACGTAATTAGTAATTAATCTAACAACTAAAAATTAAATTCTTATTTTTGTCTTTATTTTTTTAATTTTCAATTCCGTTTAAAAATCAAATTTCATTTCACATCACATTAATTTCAGGTTACTTTAAGTAATTTTTAAATTGTTAATTACAATTAAAAATCAGATTTTAATTTTTAATTGTCAAATTTAATTGTGCCCACTGCTATTACTCACCTTTTAAAAATAAACTTGCGGACACTAAATGATTAAGCAAAATTAACACGCACAATGTTTAAACAAATTTACATTATAATCTTGTAAAATTTAATGTGAGTATACATAAAATGTGGAAATCATGATTTTAATTTCATTATTGCATAAAATCTTACTATTATAAAGCACTGAAAATATTGAAATTACTAAGATGAAAGTCGAATTCCAATAATGTGCTATTACTTTCAATATGATGTAAGTGCGCAAAATTTATAATTTAAAGTAATAGTGCATTATTGGATTTTGACTTCTGAAGAAACATGAATCGCGTAACTTCAAAATCGCGTTAAATAAATCCGCATAAAACGAGACCCAGGTGTATATGTAAATACATGAAAGCATTCAACACCTAAACAATACCAAACAATACAAAGAGTCATAATGTATTAGTTGTCAAGGCAACCATTTTTTTATGATAAAGGTACTATCTTTATCTATGGTCTAAGATGATTATAATGACCCTAAAGATTAACACTTGACTGAAAGAGATGGAAATTTTTAAATTCAAAAAATTAAATTGCCTGTTTAGTGGCATTTATTTATACTTATTTGAATTAAAAAATTTCCATCTCTTTCTGTCAAATGTTAATCTTTAGTATTTATATAATCATCTTAGACAATAGATAAAGGTGGGATCCACCTTTATCGTAAAAATGGTTGCCTTGACACCAAACAGCTTGAGATTTTTTATATTATTTGGTATTGTTTAGGGACAGATTGCTTGCAAGTATTTACAATTATAAACCAATCTAGCCTTGAACTATATTAACTTTATATAAAATTAATAAATACAGTACTTCAAAGTATATTTAAATACTGTAACAATCATCTGTCCAAAAACTAAAGTATAATAAATTGTTCTTGCAAAAAAAAACTTCAATACAAAATATATATTGTTAAAATCAGTCTCAACACTTAGACAATCCTAATATCAATAACAAATCAACAATCTCAACCTATTATCAAGGCAACCCTCCTTTTAACAATAAATAATTAATACAACACTCCGAGCTATATATAAACATTGAAACAACCATCTGTGCAAGGACTGCATTTATATGTGTTCAATTTGAAATTCATCCTAAACAATATCAATTGTCAAATGTATCATTTCTATAGAACTGAAAGACATTTTATAATTGGTATGCTAGCTGATAAACATGATGCTACATTCAGTTTATCAGTATTTGAAAAGTTGATTGTTTCTATGATTACATATCCCCTGAAACGGTTACACAATTATGGATAAGCTCTTAATTGATAAGGGCCATAAGAGAAAATATTTAAAATCTCTATCCGAAAAGCCCTTATCCCCAGACCAATTGATTTCGAGCTTATGGCTCACCTAAGTGAGGAGCTACAATTTTCAGACACTAGATCTAAAATATCAACTCAATACCCAGCACTTATTTCATACATAATATTTAAATCATACATAATGTTTAAGTAGAAACACTGAAGTTTTTAGACATGAACATGTCTTTTTATATATGACTTCCTTTATTGATAATTAATATGTTAACTTTATGGTTTTTGGCTATGCTGAGGCTATTAATATATGGTAGATCTGAATTTGGTTCAGTCCCATATAGCTATTTAACTTAGATAACTGGAGTAAAAGACATTTATGTCCAAAAACTTCAGAGTTTCTACTTACATATTATGTATGAAACAAGTTCTGGGTTTTGAGTTGATATTTTAGATCTAGTGTCTCAAAATTCTATCTCCTCACTGAGGTGAGCCATAAGCTCGAAACCAATTGGTCTGGGGATAAGAGTTTTTCGGGCAGAGATTTTAAATATTTTCTCTTACCACACTTATCAATTAAGAGCTTGTTTAAGTTGTTGTATGCTCTCTGTATTGCATTATTGTAAATACAAGCTTATAAAAGCAATGTTATGACTTGCTTTATTGATAATTAACAATTATGGATAGGAATTTAGGCAAACCATCAGATACTCTGTGATTTATAAGTTTTATTTTATAAAATGAAAACATCAATACGGATAATCATCGTTTAAAATTCTATGCGAATCATTATAGTTTAATGAAGATTAAAGCATTAACAGGGAGATTGTTCATTTTAAACCCACGTTTAAATTTTTGACTTTATACATCATTGTTGGAAAGTGTTTTAATTAAGTAAAAAAGAAGTTAGAAAGTAAATGATAATAAATATTAAGTCAGCAGGTAGACTACATTAATTTTAGTAAAACCAAAAATATACAGCTTTTTATAAACACAATGTAAAAATTAAGAAAATTAAAGTCGTTTTAAAAAATTTTCAATGGCAACAAGTAAACAATTCATCAAAAGATTCATGTAAAGTGTGAGCATATATGTAATTAAAATAAAGACCTTCAAAAATATAGAAGAAATAAAACTGTAGTTTTGTTTTATCTTTGTTTTATTACATAAAGGGGGGGGGGGGCATACTGGCACAAAGCAAAAAAAAAAGTGAAGTAAAATCAAGATCTTAGGGGGGGGGCTATATATGATGATCAATGAATTTTACATTGATTATCGCATAGTTTAACATCTATAATTAGCATGAAATAAATGTTAATATTTCATTATTTGGAGGGGGGGTGTTATAAATATATATAATGATCAATGAATTTTACATTGATTATTACATAGTTTAACACCTTCTATAATTAGCATGAAATAAATTTTAATATTTCATAAGTGTTAATAAGACAGTTAAAAGAAATGGATGTAAAGTGAATGATTTAATAGATATTCATACTTGCATTCCAAAACATTTAAGATAGGCCTATGTAAATATATTTAGGTTTGAAAATAAGATGGTGATTGTTATTTTCTCAAAATCTTTATATTGTAACTGGAACAAGAGTATCCTAGTATTTAACATCCATGATTTATAGTAAGGCACAAGTAAGGAAGGATTATTTTTTAAATAAAACATATACATATATATGATGTCAACAATCATCCAGAATATTGGTAATATGTTTTTGAAATAAAATGGATAGAAAAAGTGGAAAAAATAAAGTTACTTTTGGATGTTTTTCAAGTGGAAAGAATTATAAAATGCCACCAATTGGGACTGGAAATGATGTGATGGGAAATAAATTCCTTCTATTCATTAAGTCTACTAATAAAGAGAAGGAACTATCAAAGCAAAAGCTATAATTTAAACACGTATACTGTGTACTGAAAAACGTTTATTGTGTTAATATTTAATGACAAAACATTATACCACTCCCAATAGTAGCTCTGGAATAAAGTAATAATGATTTTTGAAAAAATATGTTAAATGTAAACAGTTAAAGATACATAATTGTATTTACATATTAGACTATTTCCATTATCTAAAATGAATATCGAATTTCTTTAGAAAAATTTAACTTTATTTAAATATTCCAAATACATTCATCGGTTAGTAATAGCACATCAAACAGGTTAGTATATGCATAATGTTTCGAGAGATATTATTCTCCCCTCTTCTGCAGATATTGCTGGCCCGACCAGTGATAGTACTAACATGGGATTCGAATCTGGACCCTTAGTTTCTTGAGTATTGAATTTTAAGGTAACATTTTAACCAGGATAGCTCAGTTGGTTAGAGTGTTACCTTAAAATTCAGTACTCAAGAATCTAAGGATCCAGGTTCAAATCCCATGCTATTACTATCACTGGTCAGGCCAACAACACCTGAAGAAGAGAGAAAAATAATATCCTTTCAAAACATTGTGCATATATTAACCTGTTTGATGTGCTATTACTAACTTTTGAATGTATTTGGAATATTTAAATAAAGTTAAATTTTTCTAAAGACATTCCAATACTCATATTAGATGATGGAAATAGCTCAATATATAAACAACTAAAACATCATCATCATAATCCTTCAGGAAAACACAAAGATACACAATGTTTAATTCTACAAGTTTGTGGTGATGGTATTTGGTTGTCAGTGCACATTGATTTTCCCCATATTAATTGTTAAATATTGCTTGAAAAACTTTATTTAAATGTTTCAAGCACATTCATACTAGTGGTATACAAGTTAGTAAATAAATGATTGTTTCAAGTGGTATTACTCTCCTCTCTTCTTCAGATGTCAATGACCTCACCCATGACAATATTAGCATGAGAATCAACAAGCGTCACCTTACATTCAATATCTATGATTCGAAATGCATCTGGTTTGATTTCTATGATAATATTTTAAAGGGTCAGGCCAGCAAAACCTGGACAAGAGAGAATATGGCCACTCAGAACATTGTGTTATGTACTACCCTTTGTCTATTACTAACAGTTGAATGTATTTGAAAACTTTTAAAATAAAGTTTGAATTTTTCTACAAACATTTAATGATTAACATTAAATGATAAGAGTAGTCAAATAACATAATATTACTATTACAATGATAATACTCTTTTGTTGTCTAATACAATTTTAGCCCCAAGGGTCTATCACAAAACTGGGGTCACTAAAATATGAAATTACTGTGAAAATAGCAGATATCCATAATAATACAAACAAGTGGTCTTGGGATCAAAATCATAAGGGTGTACTAAATTCAGGGTTTTAACAAACAAGTTTTAATTTTAAAGATGGCTGCTAGATACCAAAATGTATTAGTTCAAGCTTTAAATTCAAACTCTTGTCCAAAAAAGCCACAAACCGAACAACTCTGCTATTGTGGATAGAATAGCACTATGATCTTTTTATCATTGACTACTCAAACTCCTGGAAGCGCCAATTTTCAGTCCATCACTATTGACTCTTACAGAAAAGGTTAATTCTAAAAATGAAATGTTTTTCTATTAATTCTATGTAATGTATTCAACATACACTACATTTTAATTAATATTTCTGATATTCTCATTAAAGTCTATCCTCATCTGTCACTGTAAAACACATTCATATTTAAGGAGGGGGAGGGGTATTTTTTTATTAAAAAATCATTACGTTCTTTATTTTTATAAAATAAATAAAATTTCAATGAATATAAAAACAAAATAACAAAAAAATAATAATCTCAGAAATAAAAAATATAACATTTATAAACAAATGAAACAGCTGTTGGAATCCCCTGATCATAAAAAAATAATATCGAGAAATAATAAATTGTATTATTATCTGCTAGGAAAGAAATTTTCTAGCCTTCGAATATTATGATTCATAAATAATAAATTTCATTACCGTAAACAAGATTTTTTTCTCTTTTTCCCCTCTTAATTTGTTTCTGTTTGATTATCACAATGAGAAATAAGTTTTATTGCTTCAGAAAATATTATATTTTATAGTTCTCATGCAATAATCTTAAAAAAAAAAATTTACTTAATTTTTTTTTCTTTGTTTAAACATTGGAAAATAGATACATTTATTTTTAAAAAAAACAATAGAATGTTTTTTTTAACTTCAAGGCGTAATGGATTAATTAGATGGCGTCATATCCACCAATGGCAAATGGCGATTGATAATGATCGAATATTATTATTCAGACATATTATACTATTGGCTAGTTGTTCTACCTGCATCCAGACAAAAAACTTAAAAAAACACATCTATTACGAACTAAATAAAGAGTGTGCTATAGCTCTAACAATCTTTAACCAAGCAAATATCTAGTGTCTGAAATATCCTAGTGCCTCACTGAGGAGAGCCATAATTTGAAACCGGTCTGAGGATAGGAATTTTACATAGAGATTTTTAAAAACTTTCTCTTGTGACATTTATTGTCAAAGCTTGTTAGAGCGATTGCACCCTCTTTATTTAGTTTATAATTACAAGCTTATTAAATTAAGTCATGTGATGTGTGACTTGATTTTATTTATTAACATTTATTAAGAATTCATGTCTAAAACAGAAGAGCAATAGAGAAAATTGAGGCCACTCAACAAAACAATGGAAAAGACATATGTTGGAAGTAAGAAGAAGGGTTCAAGTAAAATACGTGGATGAGAGAGCAAAGATGTATTACTGATGTCATCAAAAAAATTAAGAGACTGAATTGAAGCTGGATGGACATGTTGCTAGAAGATATTAATGGACAGTAAATGGGACACCAAGAAATTTATAAAAAGTCTTAGAAAGAGACCACAGGTAAGATGAATGGCTAAAATGTGAATAAGAACAGCTAGAGAGTGGGGAAATTGGATGAAATATCCTGAAGCAGATCAATAAGTGAAAATGAAAATGATCTAAAATGGAATCTTTTTTCCCCATAATTGACAGCATATTAGACTTTTTACATAATTGACCATAGTCAATCACATTTGCTATACAGTCTATAATTATATAATCACTTGTTCTTTACTGGAAAGTCTACTATCTACTTCAGTAATCTTCAATTCTTTCAAGCCCTACAATCTTAAGAATGATATTAAACATTATCATTACTATGTACAGCTTAATACAATGGCAGATTAAAAAATTAAAGGATTGTGAATGAATTCTCAGCTAAGTACAATAATTGATGTCAACTGAATTAAACCAGGGAACCAAACTTCAACTTTGATACTTGATCATTGCAAGATCTCCACCTTATCATTATTTTTAAAAATCATTAAGCCTTAACAATTGTCTACACATAATCAAAATTTAACGACAATCAATACATATACTTTTGGAAAATTTTACTTATTTAATGCACCATGAAAAATCAATCTACATGGCATATGTAAAGGTTGAAAATATAGCCAGTATCATTAGCACTCACAAACACACTTGAAACATTCAATGATGTCATTGATGCATTTGGAGCAACAATAACTTCTAGGGGAAGCATGAATGATAAAAATCTAAAATAGAAATATATTAGATAGTATCAGTAACACTCGCACCCAAACATAGACATACATGAAACGTTGTAATCAAGGCTATTCAAACTATTCCAGAACAAATATGAGTCATAAATTCTAGAATATGTATATTAGTAAGTATCATTAGCACTCACACACATGCACATATGTGAAACATTCAATTATTTTATTATCTGCATTTGGAGCAGTAATCAAGTCTATCCCCTCTATTTCAGCACAAGCTGGAATATTAAAGTTTAGAATATATATAATAGACATCACCATTAGTACACACACACACATAAAACACATTTAATAATCTGCATTTGAAGCAATAATTCAAAGCTATTTACTCTGCTCCAGGGCAAGCTTAAATAATCATTGGACACTAGACAGCTGTATTATGTGCAGTGAGTGTCAATACGTATAGTGAGTTTTGCCTGTTTAATAACAGTTATAAGCAAGCATAAGAAATGGTGATCATGTGATGTTTATTGGCCTAATATTCAAATATCCAGACTACTTCATGATTATTAACCTTCTTCACTAATTTTTAAAATGTTGGGAAACTATTTCAGATATTAGTTTTTGGACATTACTACCTTAAGTAAATTTAAAAGACGGTGTGCTGATTCTGGCAGTGTTCTGTCGAAAGTAAGCTTCTTTTACCTTTTGCTATACCTTTGCTATATCTAAAAGATGGTCTTAGTGACTCATTTGCATAGAATTTGCATATGGTATTTATTTATGAAATGATTTCAAAGAAAGAATCATAACTGGCTATGAATATGAGAAGTACATCTTCTTGAAAGCACTCAGCCATTTAATTTAGTTTTGTATTTGTTGTTACAGCTTTACATTGGAAGTGTGATAGCACGATTTAATATTATTATATTAAAGACAAACGTAGAGTATAAATCTACACATTATTACTTAAGTTTACAAATATAAAAGTTGCATTATTAGATAAAAGATTCACTGATTTGTTTAACAATGTTATACACTTGACCTAAAAGGGCTAATAAAGTATACAAATAAAAACAGAACACCTAATAGGATAAGTTTTTCAAAGGTACTGCAATAGTCAAAGTAGATCACAGTCTAGCTAGATAAATGATGTATATGTTTAGCAATTGATTCTAGTACTTGAATTAGCAGTAATATTTGCAGAATACAATATTGAACAGCACAAAGCTGTCATGCAGTTCTTGTGGGTTAAAGAATTTGTTGCAAAAAATATTGATATCTACTGTGTATACTAAGAAAGGTTCATCATCTCAAATTAATCAAACTAATACCTCCATATTACAGTACTACCCAGAGCATGCCTTAGAAGAACATGGATGCAAGGAGGTTTTTGCATAAAATCTCTATCTATTATCTATTCATCCAATATCCCCAGACTAGTTTCTAGCATTTGGCTTTCTACAATGAGAAGCCTTGCATCTGAAATTACTGCACCTGTACTCTGAGAGCTTGCTAATGTTTAACAGCTTGTGTAGACATAGGAAATGGTGATCATGCGATGTTTTAATGGCTCTAATATAAAAGAATTTAAAAAATCAGGTGCCCAAGTGGCTGAGACAACAAAAAAAATCCTTGCATAATACTGATTTCAAAATACGAGCAAATACATCAATAACAGTAGAATTTACAGGGGCAAAAATAAAAGATGTGTTCTAAAATTCCATATATTACCTGTTAGTGATTCTCCCTTATAAGTACAATTAAACACTTGCTACAACAGGTTAATAAAAAATAAGGTGTTAATTGCTAAATGTATATTTCCACTGAAAAGAAAGCAGCCAATAAGCTAAGTAAAATATACTTTAACATTTTGAAAAAAGTATACATATATCTGTATATTTTAAGAATAATTTAAAATTTTTTAATAAAATTTTAATAAATTTTTCATCCCTAAGACAAAAAAAAGAATAGATCATGCTTTTTAGAAATGGATTGCACAAAGATCATATAAGAACGAAGTATTTCCTGGGCAGATGTAAAAAAGGTGACATTTAAATTAACAATAAGGATGGATGGCTTATTATGCATTGATAAATAAACATTTTTCTTCTCACTTAAAGCAAAGTTTTTAATCTCACCAAGCCAGCTTTAGGAAGTTCATATTGAAATTTAGAAAATTCACTATCTCAATCAAGTTGAAAATACTACAGTATAATTGTTTTTTGTGCAAATGAATCAATATTTCTATATGTTTTTGATATATTCTGTTACTAATCATACAGGAATTGTAATCAAGTGTACAAATGTTTTGACCTAAACCATTCCAACATACATAGATATAATAATTAAATAATATATGTAGAATAAGCAATATACGTATATTTAGATATTACATATTCACTCTGTATTTTGCCCATCTCTTTTCTGTATAATTAAATTGGCATTGTAAGATCCTACATGTGAGGATTCAGATTGACTTAAGGTCAACATGAGTATGACAATAATATTGGTATCATCAAGAGCTTTCAGCTTTCCATCCTTGGATTTTCAATGAAATGGGTGGCTGAAGAGTTGGAGAGTAGAGAAAATTAAAGCTTGTCCATTAATGTTTAAAGATTTGCTATCTTAAAATAAACTGAGTGCTGATTTATATATATATGGGTGAAGGTGATATGGATCAACTGATGAGTGCTGCTTCAGCACAAAATATGTATATTGGAGATCATTTATCTTTTACACATGTTGGATAGATGTAGGGTGCTTGAAAGTTAGAATTCAAGTCCCTTATAATATATATATTGAAGAGAATAAACTAAACTTTATTAATTTCAAACTTTTGATGATGGTGACGTCACATTAAATTATGTTTCATTATTGTCATTGAAATCAAATTCTAAATGGTTCAATATTAATATAACTATTAATATTTAAATTTTTATTTAGAAAATTAATGCAGACTATTTCTATCAATCAAGTTGATTTTTTTTTCCATATGTCAAAGCATCGGCGGGGAAGCGAACTTGCGACAACTGTCTGCAAGCAACTGCTTGCTTGTAAGACAGCTGTGCTGACCTCTCAGCTACAAAAATTGATACTTTATTTATATTTTCTAAAAATACATTTATCTCCTACAATAATAAGACACAGATTAATAAGCAATACATTTCCAGCAATATTTCCTCCTTTTTCTTTGTTTTCCAGAGATTTCTGGCGTGCATTGTGTCAATTGAAGGTAGGATATGGCCTGGCGATTTTTAAAGTGGTTAATACAAAATTTAAGATAATGTTTTAAAGAGATATTGTTCTGCCAAAAGCAATACTGAGTAGGAATTTAAATATACTTATCTATGATCATCCTTCTGATAAATTCATTTCTTGAAGGCCGAATGTAGTAAGTGTTTTCCAAACATTACAGATTATCATACTAGGATGATTTAGTTTACCATTGTCGTGATAGAAGATTTTTAATTTCTTACTTTTTCTTCTCTGCCAATATTTTTGTCTTTTCTCAATTGATTATATGTTCATCAACGTGTGCAAGACCTACTACTTTTAGAAACATGAGGGCTTTTCTCCCTCTCAAATCATTAATTTTGTGTTCAAATTGGGGTAAATAAATTCACCAATATATTGGCTTCAATATTCACCTAGTATTTATTTTGCTCCATGTCAAGTTTGGTTTTTATAATGACTAAGAAGCCTTTGCAGAATGCTATAGCTTTGGAAAAGCATAGAATATGTACCAATCAAGACAAAAATACAAAAATGAAATTACACTATCACTGTAAAATAGAACAAACAAGTTTGTTTAGAAGCCAATTAATTGCAATATTATCCAGACACTACCATTAATAAATTTTATGTAGGCCAGAGTAAATTTAGCCTTAATGAAAGGGTTAAGGTTCATAAAAGTAGAGTTAAACATAGGTATCTTAACTCAGCTTTATATATTCATGAATTGAATACAGGTTATAGAATATTGTTTGACAATGCTTCGGTTATTTTTTATGAAAAGAATGAGTTAAAAAGAAGAATAAAGGAGACTTTGATGATAAAACTCCTTGATTCTGAGGCTATCAATCTTATGAAGACTTCTTTTGATATTAAGGGAAGGTGGAGTTTGAAATGAATTATGGGAAGGTTTGTTTGTTTGTATATATACATATGTTTTCCTTTAGGTTGATTTTCACTTGAGAAGATCTATTTGTAGTAGATGAAACCATGGTTGTGTAAGGATTTTGGTAAAATTTTGAATTTAATCTAGTATTGTATTGTTTTATGGTTTTGCATTTTTATTTTTGCTAGTATAGTGTTAGACAGTTTTGGTTTTATATATATTGTGTAATAATGCTCAAGGCTAAATGGATTTGTAAATAATTATTAAAAGCAATCAACATTTAGACAATCTCAATATCAAAAACAATCAACAATTTCAAACTGTTGGCAAGACAAACTCCTTTTAATAATAAAGATGGATATCTCTCTATATTGTTAAATGGAGGTTGTCTTGACAACAGTTTGAAATTGTTGATTGTTATTGATACTGGGATTGTCTAAGTGTTGATTGACCCACTTTTATTGTTAAAAGGATCCTTGTCTTGACAACAGTTTGAAATTATGGACTGTTATTGATATTGGGATTGTCTAAGTGTTGATTGGTCCATCTTTGTTGTTAAAAGGAGGTTGTCTTGACAACAGTTTGAAATTGTTCATTGTTATTGATATTAGTATTGTCTAAGTGTTAATCAGCTTTTAATAATATATATATATACAATAATAAATACAGTAGTGCACCCATACACCGGAATGATAACTAAACTAAAGGTAATTTGCAACCGTGTGAGAAATTCAGATCTCAATAAAACCTAAAGGTGAAATGCTAAACAAGAACTGCATTTATGCAATCCAAAGTGAATGTGAACAAAAATACATTGGTGAAACTAGTTTCCCCACTGAAGCATGAATAAAAAACCACAAAACATTGATTAAAAAAAGTAAAAGACAGAATAATATAAACTAATTGACCATATAAGTATCAAAGTATTTATATATGGTTAGTAAACCATAATTATATTGGGCAGAGAGTAAATAAAAAATTCAAAAACCTGCACACAAGACAATGATAAATAACCTCAATAAGTCAACCTGGTAATCGAAGTATGTGGAAACACTTTACGCTGGTCATTAAAATGGAAAAAATTGAAAAATCAGCTTCCTAAATAGATAGATTAAAATTCTACTAACTACTGATTTGGCAACAGTTGGTTAGAGCATCATGAAAAAATTCAATATGGAAGAATTTAAAGATGACCCAATTCAATCCCCATGCTATGTGAACACTAAACAAACCAGTAGCATTTGAAGAAGAAAAAATACCATCCAAAATATATTTTGTACTAACCTGGGTGATATTAATAACAGTTAAATGTATTTGGAAAAGCAAAAATAAAGTTTGATTTTTTTTTTCTAAAAGCGGTAATCAATTCAATAATTCAGTATATAACTTTAAGCAGAATGACATTGTAAGATACCTTCAGATAAATAATATCATATTGCTAATGAAAATAATATTACATGTTCTCTACTTAAAATCCATTTTTAAAATTGCAAACTCCATTTTACTTGATTTGAAGATAAATGCCCCTCAAAACATATTTAAAAAGTATTCATTTCAATTACTCCTTGCTAATTTCCTTAATCTGAATATAATATAATGGACTATGTTCATAATCTAATATTAATTATTAAATATATTTAGAAGACTTCCATCTTTATTTAAACATTGCAAATATATTGAACTATTAGTAAGAGTACACAGCTTACTATACAATACAAAGTTTGGAGTTGTATTATCCTCTCTTCTTTGGATATTGTTGTTTTGACCAGTGGTAATACTGTGACAATTAAACCAGGAGCCTATAGATTCGTGAATATTGAATTTAAGGTTATGATCAAACTAGACTTTTTCAGAGGCAGCTGACCTGATCGCCGATAGTATTAGCATAGGGAATGAATGAGAAATAGGGAGTTTAGATTCATAAATACTGAATGCTGGATATTACTCTAACCAATTTGCCTATTCAGTCAAAGACAATCAGAAAATTTCCATAAACTTATCTATGCCTATGCTTATGATTTGTCCACTTTTTTCTTATTCACAACTCTAAAGGATTTAGTTTTAACTACCATGTTAATACTGTTACTAGTCACGTCAACAACAACTGAAGGAGAGATGAGAATAATATCACATTAAATCTTAATACTGTAAATATTAACTATGTGTTTTTCCAGTTCTTACTTATGGATCTGAGACCTGGACTCTTAATAGAAGAGCAGTACAGAGACTTCAGGCCACTCAAAGAAGTATGGAGAGATGCATGTTGGGAGTAACAAGAAGGGATCGAAAACGCAATGTATGGGTAAGAGAACAAACAGTTGTTACTGACCTCATTGAAAAAATTAAAAGACTGATGTGGAATTAGGCTGGACATATTGTTAGAAGAGATGATAATAGATGGACAATTGAAACTTTAAACTGAATTCCAAGAGATTGCAAAAAACCCAGAAAGAGACCACATGTGAGATGGATGGATGAAATAAGAAAGTGTGCAGGGATGATGTGGAGAAGAGAAGCTAAAGATAGAAAAAGATGGATTGAACTTGGAGAGACCTTCATCCTGCAGTGGAAAGATAATGGTTGATGATGATTATGATGCTATTACTAATAGTTGACTATTTTCAAATGTGCAAATAAAGTTTGAATTTTTCTAAGACCATTTATCAATTAATACTAGATGACGGAATCACTTCAGACATATGTATTACTACTAAAATTCCATCATCACAGACATTTAGATAGACGTAAATGGATTTTCAATACTGAATACAATTGTCAAAAGCAACCACATTTCACTGTTTTCTCTAAATATAGAGTATTAGTATTGCCTTTAATTTATTACATTTGCTTGATGGAGTTATCCGAATTATTTATTTACTGTAATATGATTATTAGTATATAAGTAATCATGTTTAAATATATTTAAAAAAGCACACAATTTAAATAAATTCTAATTAATGCTGAAATAAGAAAGACCTGCCCTTGTAAATATATATATATATATACATACATACATGAAGTGTCCCTCATAATTTTATCTGGATACAGAACTTCTCTAACTATAAAAAGCAAAGTTAAACATCTTAGACCAGAAGAAAAGGTGGGATCCATAGGTGGCTTTTATTTATAAAGATTACCTTGACAACAGAGTAATGATTCTCAGTGCAGATAAGCGAGCACTGCTTTCATGTGATTTAAATATCCCACTTGGTTATAAAAGTCGAAAACATGAATATTATAGTTTCAACTACAATTATTTATCTTTCATTATTTTATAACTTAACAAAACTTAAAGTCAAATATAATCTACTCTTCTAAAAAATTTGCTCCATAACATAGGCTTTAACATTATAAATGTAAGCTATTTTAAGCCCTTCAATTTCTCTTGAAATTCCTAATTAAGAAATAAATACTTTCCTTTTGCAAGTATGTTACGTTTTATATCTGAAAAGAGATTGAATAACAAAGTAATAGAATAGTATTCTATAGCCAAAAGATAATGCTTGATCCTCAAACATAATAGTTGGCAATCGCTTGTCCCTTTAAATATAGTTGGCTATCATTTGTCCCCTTAAATAGAATTAAGTTCAGCATTTGCATTAACACAAGAAACAATAAACACACATGATAACAAATTCATTACCATTACTAGCAGATATTTATACTCATTCTACAGAAGGGAAAAAAGAGATCCAAAGAACAAAAAATAAAAAAAATAATTATTTGATATTTTGTGATGCTTGTTGTGCAATGAACTTTTCTTCTTTTAACACTTTAGTGTTTTGTATTATTGCAGCTTTTGATTGTATTCTATACTTAGTCATATTGAATCTCTTTAGAGTGTTCTTCATATAATTTGAATATAAAGATCTACTCCTTTAGCAAAAAATATACCCAAGTTTACCACAAACCTAACAATAGAATAGATTTTTTTTTCTCATATGTCATAGCATCAGCCGGGAGGCGAACCCACAACCGTCTGCAACCAACTACTTGCTTGCAATGCTGCTGTGATGACCTCTCGACTAACAACATAGATATTTGGTTATAGAAATATGTGATCAAATCAAAAACTTGTCCTCGTGCCTCAAAAAAGTGATTTGATATAAATATAGGTAAAAATACTGAGTTTTCATACAATATATAGTCTTATTTAAAACTATTGATAAAGCCTATGTAACACAAATAGGATTTAAATTTGTTACA
This sequence comes from Epiperipatus broadwayi, assembly GCA_028023455.1. NCBI lineage: Eukaryota > Metazoa > Onychophora > Udeonychophora > Euonychophora > Peripatidae > Epiperipatus > Epiperipatus broadwayi. The sequence goes on along the minus strand of JAQFVV010000039.1, from coordinate 1,247,084 downwards.
GTTTACATTTGTAATCATATGAATTAACATCGTAGCATTAAAAATATCAAATTTATTTAAGTTACAAAGTGCAATATAATTTTAATGCTTTAAAATATATGATTGACTAATATTGATCAATTTATGTGACTTTTGTTGAAATTGTGTTAAAATTTTCTAAAAGAATACAATGGGAAAAAAATAATATGTTTAAGAAAAATAAGAATATAACTAGAAATCAACTTCAGTCTCAGTTATTGTTCCATATTTACATAACATGAATTTTCTGGTTACATGTTTTCTCTCAATGAGATAAACCCACTCCATCCATGACAAGTAAAATCCACAAAGCACTAATATATATATATATATTCTAACCTCCCCCACCGCTCTCGTCCTCCAAAATTTATATACTGTTTAAAATTTATGCATATATATTCCGGGTTCTAGCTCAGTTACCAACTAAATAAATGAAATATCCAGCATTAATTAAAATGATTACTAGCTCTAATCTTTAAAATACAAATACGGTTATATTTTTTAAAATAAATTAACAAATATTTACTATTTTCATGAGACATGGAGTGACGATACGGGGAACGAGATAGACTACATTGAGATATTATCCACACGATACTACCTCAATGGCATAAGAACACTATACTCCCTTTTTACTATACCAAATAACTAACTTATAGTATTCTTACGACTTTCTAAGCTCTATTCACTACGATTAAAATAATAATCATGTCTTAATATTCTTTGTAATAAGAATCTAGCTCAATTAAATAAAATGAAGTAAAAGAAATAAAATAAAATAAAATCAAATAATATAAAATCTCAGGTTCATAAATTGTATTCTAACTGATTTAAAATTACGGTAGTAAACTATGAAAAGGGAATTTTATTGTCATAATCTACTACACAGCAACTAACAATAATAAAAATAATAATAACAATAATAGTATAATATAATCTTATTACTTCCTAAATGAAATAAATAAATACGTACGTGGTAGTATTTTAATAATCTGACAACAAAATACGTGTGGCAACATTAGCATATATTTTAATGTAATATTGTGGCAACCGACTTATGACCAATAAATAATATAAAATTATGATCTTTTAATTTTTTAATATACCAATAAATTCTAAAAATTATTATAACACTTTTATGTTTACCTTTTTTTTGCAAAAAACTATATGTCTGTTTCAATTATAAATGTATCGTGATATCATGCATCCATGTGGAGAAATAACAACGAGGACACAAAACTTTAAAATAAATTTACAACAAAGTTTATTAATAACATAAACAAATAACAATATTTTACATTATGTACACTGGATATCCTTTGCTCTCCTATCACAACTTAGTTTTCCTAGTAAAAAAAATGAAAATCAAACTTCTATTGATTTTTCCTAGTTAACTCTTATTTTTTTTAATGCTTAAGAAAATACAGTATTATTATTATTGGATTTCTTATTATGGTTAGCTTGTTACAAAATGTATTTATTATATAATTATCATTAACACTTTGTATCCCTACTATTATTAAAATTATATTTTTAATTTACAAAATTACATTCGTAGTAACAATTCTACAAAAACAATAAAATTCTAGTTTTATATTGGTTGTATGGAATCCTACAGATTCAAAAAACATTCTTCTACATTTGGTATTAAGTTTTATTATTCATTATCCGATGTTTATCAATCCTAATATACTCATTCCAGCCTTACTTCGGATGATATACTTACAATTATTAACATACCATGCACAAATATATGTTTATTACACATTATTGAATTATTTTCTTAATAAATATGCAATATTTATTTTCTAAATACTATTTAAAACATTCAAATTTTATTATCACTTAAAAAAAAAACTTTGTTTAGATTTCTCTTTTAAAAATCTTATATTCATTTCCGAATTAATTTTAAAACTGTATTATATGATTCTTTCTCTCTTTATGATATTTTGTACTTTCACTTTTAAAATTACACAATTCTATACATTCCAGCAAATAAACTATTCTTACTTAAATGATCACATATCTTCAGTTCTATTTTATTCATTATTTCTTTGAAAATATCTTTCTGACGATGCAGATTCACGAAACAAGGATAGCGAAGATAGATGCATAGGATCAAAATATAATTAGAATATTATTCATCATAAACCTTGACAATAATGGCACAGTGAATTAAAAGACACTATAGAGGAGTGACCTTTACCTGTCTACCAACCTCTATTATAGGAGTGATGCTAAAGCTATTTTTTCAGCTTTATATAACATCAAAAAGTTTAAAAGATACGCAAAAACACTGTCCAAAATATATGTGTTCAGTGATAGGGCTTAGTTAGCTATACTGAAATCACACAAACTAACTATGATCCAAATACTTTATTTTTCTTATTTCTTAACAAAACATCGTCTTGGTTTCCTCTGCACTAGTACTACCAAGTCACTATCTGATCTTATTTCTCAAGATTTTTCTATACAGTACATCGACAAATTCCTATCTGCATTTCTAACAATAATAAAATTCATTTATTTCAAAACTATACCGCTGTTCTTTAAGAAAATCTTTTTACTACTTTTCTCGTATATTTTATCATATACAAACTATTTTAAAATATCTGAATACTTTATTACATGAAAGTTCAAAAGAATCACACAATTGTTCTGTAGAATTATATTATTAATATACCTTAAATAACTTATTGCATGCATATTCAGAATTACTCCTATCTCATAATATGTTTTAATGTTGTATAAAATGTGTACATATAAATTAAACTTTCACACATCATTCTTAATCAATCGATGATCTAAAAAAATACATTATGCATTATAAATAAATATCAAAATTACCAAACGATCTTTATCTTCTCGATCGCGTTCTGTAGGCTTCACCATCCCATTAATTCTTGTAGATATAAGACTTCCATACATACATTTTATTTTTAAAACAATATTTCTATCATTCTATTAAGCTATTATATTTAATTTTTTAATATTACTAAATTTATGTTTATATGTTTTCCCTAATCTCACATAACATTTTATATTTTAAAATAAATTAGTAAAAAATATTTAAATTATATTTACGGTACTTCTTCATAAAACTTTCTTGAACCGTTCATATTAAAGCTAAAAAAAAATATATTATTTCTTCTTCAGTCACTTAATGTTCTATTTTAAGGTAAAGCAATTAGTACTCTGTTTAATGAATATTCATAGACGACAATCCTTGGTTTTATAATATTTAATACTATTATTAATTCTTGATATCAATTAATCCTGTAAAGAAAAACGTCTACATACTCTCTTTTAATATTGTCTGCTAAGATTTTCCCGCGCGACTTTTCCGATGCATCTTCTAGGTACTTTTATTTAAATATTTAATAAATTTTTCTGTTTTCCATGGATCCATTTTCACTAAGTAATTTAATTTTATATTTTACTAATCAAGCATTTCTTCCATTGAATACGTGATAATACTTTTTAATTCTTCTTAGAGAAAGTTTTCCATCCTTTTTCCATAAAACACATGATAGCACTTTCATATTGTTCTATTTTTTTTTTTCTTTATTTTAAAATTCTGGTACTATATTTTTATAATGTTTCTTTTTAAAAAAAGATAAACACTCTTTCTTCATTATACATTTACATAATTTTTCTTTATAATAAAAATGCATATTAAATTTTTCCATAGAGAAGAATAAAATAACTTTAAAGTAGCCTTATTAATTTTTTCCTGACGGCAAGTATCTTCTCTTTTGAAGTTTCATATAGCGTCCCAATTATTTTTCTCTGAGTTATAATAATAAGTTTTTGGTTGAGCATAAATAAAGCTGTATTAAGACACTTTCCAAATATTTTTCCTTTAGCAATATTTTTAGGTATTTTTCCCTGTACTTCCATTTTACTGTACGGTTTTGATTAAACTTGAATAAAATATCCTGGTAAGATAACTTTTAAAATTAGCAATCCATATAGAGGCAGTCAAAATATATTATATGTTACAAAAGAACTTTTAAAATAAATATAAAATTCTAAATTTATATCACTTTTCCAGCTACGGTGTTATCAGCTAAAAAATATGTTACTTTCTCTTTCACTTTCACATTACTTCTCCCTCCCGCTCTGTCTAATTCTTATCTTTTTGTCTGCTAATTTACCTCCGTTGATTGGTTAATGACTTTTTAGCGTGAACAAATTTACACATTTTAGTTTTATAACAGATTAGACTTTTAAAATAAAGAATTGATGACGTAATGTCTGAAAATATTACTTAGACTAGTATTTTTTAAATTCAATTATAATTTTATCAAAATCATTTAAACTTTAAAAACAATTATTAAAATAACATTTAACATTTAAACTTTTACTTTAAGGATCGATGGCAATCATATTTAGTTTCCTAATTCACAAACTTTATTATTATTTTAACAAGCGTGTGTGAAGGTATATAATATACAGTCACGTGATTACTAACTTTATCAAATGATTTTTAATTTACGTCTCGGTCTAAATTACCAAAACTGATATATTTTTTAAAAATTTGGAAAATAATTTAAAAATGTTGAACTAAATATAATTCTCACCATCTTAAAGTTTATTTTAAACTATACTCTATTAATTTTGACTATTAAATATAATTATACACTACATATAGTATTTATTTAATTTATTAGTTTTAAAATATTATACTCAAATTATTAATATACTTTTAAAATATTTATAGCTGTATTGTTTTGTATGGCCAGCTTTTACAACCATAAGCAAGGATATAATTAAGCTTTATTTAACTGTTTTCTTTTAAAATAATCTATTACACTTTTATATACCAGGTATTTTCAGCTTTAAATTGTACTATAAAATTTAATTATCCTACTATTATTTATATATCATACAAATATAACTTAAAATTTAAAATTTTTTAGTAATTGACCATTCTACCTTATTATGGCCTACAGACAAGGGCACAATATATATATGAATGTGAATCATATTACATAACATCACATCTAAATTAGAGTTTTTATGAATCCTTATTATGAGAATGAATGAGAACACATAACATTTCACAAAAATCACTATGCATTGCATAAAAGATTATGTACATAAATGAACAGAATCTATATTCTTATACTTAAAAATGATGTAGTATACAAATATTTTTGAAAATTTTCCAGTGCATACCACTATCTGAAATAAATAGCAAACATCAAATCTCAAATGTTAAGAAATTTTCAGCTATGCTCTCTGTGGCATAAATGTTTAGAACCCATATCTCAAAACAGCTGATTCAAAGAGATACCTTTTTGAATTACACTGGGGTCTTGTTTTATGCAGTAGATAGGTTCCTCAGAAAATGTGCACAAAAGAAACCACACAAAAATAAATATAGCTTACCTTGAAAAATGGGGGATAGGTTCCCATAGTTTTCAGAAATTGGCATAAAAGCAAAGCAACAAGGAAAAATTACTTTAAAATTTGCATTAAAAAAATAAGGAAATAAAGTATGACTAATAAAAAATTTCAAATATTTGAAAAAAATTAATACAAGACAAACTTTTTTTACTTTTTTTATTAACTACAGTATTTAATTTTACATTTTTTCATACATATTTTAATCATTACCAGTGTTTGACAATATGCATTCATTTGTGAACTAGTAAGAAATCAGATTCGTAATGTGATGTACAACTAGCGCCACTTCCAGTCTTGTGCTGTGTTAATGGTTTTCTGTTTCTATATTAAAAAATGAGATCGCATTCAAAACAAAAAGATTATAAATTATCATTAGAAAGATTTTCAGTTTATAAAATCGATAAAATCTTCATTATTATTTATTTTAAAAATCTAAAAAAATATTTATTTCTGTTAATATCTAACAAAATATGTTTTAAAAGTTTAAAATTTTTGAATATTTATTGCGATATTTTTATATGTATGTATAAATCTATTATTATTATTATTTACTCATTAGTATAAGTAGGTTATTTACATAGAAGTTAAAACTCTAAATACAGCTTCAGGCCATATTCATGTAAGCTGCTAATATAATGCTATATTTTTGAAGAAAAAAAAGTATTTCAAGTCAAAATAAGTTATTAATAATTTAAATTTATTGATATCTAATAAATATAGTGAAATATGAAAGATATTAAGAAGAAACATGAATTGCATAACTTCAAAATCGCATTAAAATAATCCACATAAAACAAGACCCAGGTGTACTTGTTTTGAGATGTGGGCTATAAAGGTTTATTTCACAGAGGGCATAGCTGAAAATTACTTAACATTTGAGATGATATGATATTATATATAACATACTTTGTAGGCAATAATACCATAATAATGACAAAAAGGGGGGAAACATAAACACGTGTACATTCTCGATATATTACAATAAGACAGAACCCAATTATGAATATTCTTCACTTATTTTTTACATTCTTTCTCATATGTAATTCAAATGATTTTAAGCCGCTAAACATCACATGAAACTAATCTGGGTATATTGGCTTGCACTGAGTGGCACTATTGGATGGAGAGTGTTGCCTGTTTCAAATGATTTTAATGAGAATGTAAATAATTTTATGGATGATCAAATATAAAATGCTAAGAAACCTATTTCATGGAGCAAACAAGATGAAATATCTCTCTTTATGAAGTATTATAACTTTATCTTTCTTATTGCATTGCCAAATTCATATAATATTAATCATCTATGTTCTTTATTACTGTTTCACAATGCTTTTTTATAACCCACTATGACAGTTTTGAGTGCCCCAGCAATCTTCTTATAGTTATAGTTCTGAAGAAGATTGCTGGGACAATCGATACTGTCATAGTGGGTTGTGAAGAAAACCATTGTAAAACAGTAATAAAGAACATAGATGATTAATATTATTAAGATGGAATATATTACTAAGATAATTCACAAACTAGTTCCAAAGAATCATTTAAATGAATTTGTAAATAACCCCAATTTTTGTCATATCAATGTCAATCTATTATCTGATAAAATAGATTAACATTGCTATAACAAAAAGTGGGCATTGTTTACAAGTTTAAAGGATTCTTTGGGAATATAGCTTGTGAATTAGCTTAATAATGCATTCAAACTTGTTTGTTCCACAAATAGCTTTCGTATACATATATAAAATGGTCAATTCTAAAATTTTAATCACATATCGCCATTAATATTGTAGTACAATTCATATAAAAGTGTATTTATTTTTAAATAACTTTAAAACTATTTTAATTTTATTATATTATAAAAAAAATTCTATATTTTTATCTTTCAATATTTCCTTTTTCCTTCAAACCTGTCTCAAATCTCCATACATTTACTTCCTAAGGAACAAGTTTTTTTTTACAAAAAAAAAAAAATCTTTTACAATTTTTAAAGGTTATTAATTTTAATGTCAAGAATAAAACCAATTGCTTAAAAGTTCAAAAAAAAAATATTTTTTTGGCAAGTTTTATTCTATTTTTTGATTATGAATTTCTAAAAACTACATATCAAATACTTATGATCTGATAAAATAATATTTTTTTAAAAAAATGAAATAAGCTAACAGTAGTCAATTTTAAAACAAAATATAAGATTTTATAAAATGCAATGATGTTTATATGTGTATATAATAAAAACAAGACACACAAATTAAATGTATGTCACTGAGAAAAAACATAGCAATAAAAAAAAAAACTACAAAGATCAGATTTGATTATTTGCATATCAAATTAATCTCAATCTTAGGATATATTCAACCATCTTTAATTTTACTTATAAGAACAAACCTAGCTATAAATAGAATATCAGTAATCTAAATATCAATCACAATAAAATTTATATTATCCAAGCAAAATTTCCAAAAGCAATTTTGAATCCTTTACAATATATAAATTTAGATGATAAAGGTGGGTATCCGCCTTTATTATAAAATATTGCCTTGATAGGAGACTGAGATTCTTGCTATTGTATAGGTATGGGCTGTTTCACTAATTTATATGTACAAATTAATTTAGCCATGAGCAAAACCATCTTTATTATCTAAATAATACATAGATTCAGCACAGTTTGAAAATTAAAAGTGATTATTTGATAGTTTGCCTTCAAAACAAGTGATATTTGCCTGTTTAATGGAGTTTATTTAATCTTCAGTCAAGTGTTAATTTTTCCTGTCTATATAAACATCTTAGGTTGTAGATAATGGTAGTTATCCACTTTTATCATAAAAGATTGTCTTGACCACAGATTCACATTCTTGGTATTGTATATTTACAAATAAAAAAATTTCATTACATATTTATAAATTAATACATTTAAATCAGTGAGTTGTCTGATATTTTTCTATCATGACGTATTTGGATCGAACTGTGTGGATTAATGCAACAACAGAGTGATGAACTTTGGAATCAAGAATCATGGAATCTGGCCCAGTTGTTATTTCTTCAACATGAACTTATGAATTCCCAAACGATAAATCATTTGGAATTTGGATTTACAATAAAAAAAGCTAACAGTATAAAAACAGCGCTATATAAAATAATATCTCATTATATATTCTTAAAATATAAATTCCTAAATACAAAAATACCTTGGTATAAAAGATTTGAAGTGAATAATGTTTTATCATTCCTTTGGAAATACACACTCCTACAAATTAACTTAAGCAATGTACCAGAATAGTCTTTAATGTATACATCAGAAAAAAAATAATAATAATTCTATTTTTAATTGTTTCTCATAAATTAAATAAAGTATAATAATACTAACAAATAATACAAAAAAAAAAAAAATGTCCATGCAGTTTGTTATAATATACAGCTTTACCAATCAGAGAACTCGGTTCCTCAAAATACCTCATAAACTTTTGCATAAGAAGCAAGCAATTATAATGATTCCCTATAGCAAATATTTAATGTGTCCTACATTCAAAATGTAAGATAATGTAAAACTGACAAAAAGTGATAATCAATAAATAAATATTGTATTATGTATATAGTTAATATATAAAAAAATATTAACCCATGTGTACATAAACTTCATAATAAAAATATTGTAGATGCCGTGAAATTTTTAAAAAGAAAAAAAAAATCACGGCAACTGCAATTTATAATCACTATATGTACTGAATTTATTATATTGGATGAGGTTAATATTCAACAAAATCCTGATTCAAAATGAAGTCTGTAGAAAAAAATATTAAGTTAACCTAATATACATATGTCAAGTTATTTTTTGAGTGCATTTTATGTTGTTATCAATGGTTTTATGTATTTGTAATTATCTAACTAATATAATTTGGGGGGGGGGGTTCTTTTTTGAAGAGCTGTTATTTTTAAAAAATAAAAATGAAATAAAATTCACCAATTATTTATTTTTTACATAAATGCAGTCTGACTAAAAAAATGTAATACACTATTAATTGCTGTAATTTCAATAAGGCAAATAATTGAATCATTTTTTTAGCCATTATCGACTGCTTGTGCTTAAGATAACTGCCAATTTTGCCCATGGGAAATTATAATTTCTATAAATATTCATTAAATATTATTTAAATAAATTATTTTTGAATTAATATACATATTTTCCAATTTAATTTTAACACACTTTAATTCCATATATAGTGAATGTGTATTTTTAATTATGCACAGAATAAATTTTATACTTTTTTTGCACTTAATTGTATTCACTATGAAAACTGACTGATTACAGTGCAGGGTACTGAATTAAAATTATATAAGCTACATTTTTTATTTATTATAATTGCAATTTATTACTGCATAATGTAATAAATATATCTCCTATTGTATTTTTTGTAGGGTGAATTGCTTTAATGATGTCAATATTCCAAGATATCAACAGTTTTACAAAATGGCCAACATTTTCTGTTGACATTTTGCTAAAAAATAAATTGGAAATTTTTTTAAAGATATCTATGGTATAATTGATTGTTTAATCAAATTAATGGTAGAAATTGATGATAATCAACTTGATGAATTCTAATGTGAATGTTCCTTCTATATGTTTCAACCTTAAATCAAAGTTTCATAGTAATGCAGTCAAGCTAACGTTAAATGTATAAATGAATAAATTATGCTATTTGCTGTAACATTGTGAAAGATAAACTATACTTATATATTTATTTAACCTTTAAATCAAGGTTTCATAAAATGAAGGCATGTTGACATTGTATATATATATATAAATAAATTTTGATATTTCCTGTAAGGTTGTGAAAAATAAATTATACTGATACATTTATTAAGCTATATATATATATTCACATTTTATTCTCATCTCATGGCATCTTTCATCTTAGTTCCTTCATATCACAACAATCCATCATTCGAGAGGTCAGACCAACTCTGGATACATTTCTGAAACAAACACTTCATTTTATGAAGTAAATAAGATATACAGAGCTCACATTATAATTTTAACTTCATATACACCTTTTTTTTAAAGTATACCTTTCCTTCATATATATATTATGTTTGTGTATATTTCAAATATCTACTTCATTATGTCCAAAGACATGTGAAAAAGTTAAATGATCCCAGGATGTGCATTTTATGCTGAAACAACACAGTTGGCCCAGATCACAATCTCTTACACATATTTTCCTCATTTGTTTAGGATTTATAGATGACAATTTATTATAATTTTATTACAAGTGTCAAACTTCCTGCACTAACAACTTCACCACAAATCAACTTATAGAATTCTATTAATGATAACTGTTAATCATTCATTAAACTAAAAATTATCCCTAACCAAACATAATCTTTAATTCTCGATTAATATGAGTGTAGTGTTACAGAGGCATCACCATCTGAATTTCCTTGCCTATCTTACAGTTTGGATAATTTTCAGCATATTACTATGTATAAGTATACAATACACAATACATAAACATTTATTGGGATTTGCAACCATTATTAAAATAATAATGGATGCCTCTTTCAAAAAATATTTCCAGACATAATACAATCTTCTATCTTATATATAAAGGAGACTAGATTTATTTTATTTGTTGTAAAAAAATACCGGGAATATAAAATATTGTGAAACAATCAGTAATAGATGTCAAACATATTAAGAGAATAGAATAGTGATGTGATGAAGTATGACTTCTCTTATATGAAGTAAGGAATCTCTCAGCCACTATGCCCAGAGAAACCTGTTAGCCACTTTACCTTCCTTTTCCATTCCCCATCCTAAGTTTTCCCATATTCTTCTCCATCCTGCTCCATCCCATTTCCACAACATAATCTTTGTCTACTCCATAACCTTTATATCTAAATCTCTTTACCTTTTCCCAAACTCGGCATAAAAACCAAGAACCCACTTTCTATATAATCACTTTGTTTATATTTATTCTTCCACAACTTCATTATTTGTACCCTTTCTGCTTTCAGGCAATTACATTCATTTAACAGATGCCTAATAATTTCTATGCCTTCTTTACACAACTTGCAGACTAAATCACCCACATTTTTCCATTTACGTGTATATTCCTTTGTTGCTAAAGATTCTGTTCGAGCCTTAAACAGTAAACTCCTTTCTTTGCTATTGATATTATCATAGTAAACAAAGATCAATTACTACTGCTATTGGTCAAACATATTTTGTAAGACCGTGGGTGTACTGATCAAGCACAAATCTGACTCTCAGGGTCAATAGCAATTGAAGTTATGTCTACAATGACAAAAAATGAACGATTCTATAAAAGACATAATCAACTGATTAGAATATTCAGTTGTAAATAATTAAGAATAACTGAGCTAACTCAAACAAAAAATACCCATCATTTGATCAACACACGAAGTAAAGCTGATTTTTATTCTTTACACATTAAAAAAAAAATAAAATAAGCGACTATAATTAAAAGTGTGTGTTTACATAGTGGTGATGATGATGAGAGCATTAAATGACCATCAAATAAAAATCTTCTGCTTTGACTATCGCTGTGAACAAAAATTTTAATTTGTATGGACGTGGATTATAAATTCAAAAATAAAATGAAACCAAAAAAACTATCCAGCCATGCTCGAACCTTTTATTAATATAAGCCTTGCTTGCTTAGTCATAAAACTTGGGATTGATATGAAAATCACTTTTAAGTTGTGAGGTCAAATAATGTTTGAACATCCAAGAGGCACCGCATTTTTCCATTTTGATCAAAATGAGATTTCATGTTTCTACCCGCTCTTTTTCCCCCTTCTATCAGAAATTGAACTGGAAAATATTGGCTCCCTGTAAATATCATTCTATTCATCCGACTCTCTACTAGATAATAAATCGCAATAAAATTTTCACATTTAGTATATGCAAGTGTCTGTTAACTGTGCACAACTACACACATTTTCTTATATATACACTAAGATAAAAAGAATTTCACAATAAACAGTTTCAGATATAAAAATTAATTAAAATAGTTTGTAAATTTTAATTAATAAAGATTTAGAAACAATTAAAAAAGTTGTTGTTTTTTTTCTAACAATCTATTATTCTTAGCAATAATCAATAAACACGTGCGCAGTAGAGCTTCAGTTCCAAGCCTCCCCCGTGTACATTTATCTCATATTGTGTTAATACACTTTGATTACAATAGAATAAGTATTATCCACTGAATTGCATACTTATAGCAATTTTGAACACACACACGCCATATATATATATATGAAAATCAAACAATTTTAAAAATAATATATTATTAATAGATCACATTTACATACATATGTATTGTGTCTGTGTTTACTCATTCGCATTTGTTCAAAAAAATAAAAACAAAATAAAATTAATAACAAGATTACTCTACTTTATCTTAATACGTTTTCATAAAATGAAGAGCAAAATGTCAGACTTTCACCCTAAATAAATTCTCTGGACGGCATTCTTTTTATCCAATAACTACCACCAATATAAATGCAATAGCAATCTCATTATCACCAGACTATATCCTCTCGAACTGGTTTGATGTATGCAATGTAAACCAAAGAAACGTTATTAATAAACATGATCCCATGAGAACTCAGAGATGAAAAAAAGACTGCTGCCTTATTGTTATCATCATCATTGTCACCATTATCAATCTACTGCAGAATGAAGGTCTCTCCAAGTTCAATCCATCTTTTCTGATCTCTAGCCTCTCTTCTTCACATCACCCCTATATACTTTCTTATTTCATCCATCCATCTCACAAGTGGTCTCTATATGGGTCTTTTACGATCCTCTTGGAATCCAGTTTAAAATTTTGATTGGCCATCTATTATCATCTCTTCTAGCAATATATCGAGTCCAAGTCCACATCAATCTTATAATTCTTTCAACTATGTCAGTAACAGCTACATGTTCTTTTACCCATACATTGCAATTTATTGTTACTCCTCTCATGCATCTCTCCATTCTTCTTTGGGTGGTCTTCAGAAAGAAGTATGCTGTTAACTGAAAGGAAACCATTTGACTCCTCTTGGAGACTACCCATACATTGAAATTTCTTGTTACTCCTCTCATGCATCTCTCCATTCTTCTTTGAGTGGTCTTCAGAAAGAAGTACGCTGTTAACTGAAAGGAAACCATTTGACTCCTCTCGGAGACCTTAAAGAAACTAAGCAAGGCAATTTCCTAATGTCCACTCCATTTCTTCTTGTAGTTGTGGCTGTTATTACTATGCAATTACTCATAATAGTATAAGAACATGGATGAGCTACTCATCAACATGCATTAGCCAGTATGGTGAGCTTGTTGGCTTTTTATCTCATTGCCTGATAATGCAGAATGAATGTGTGTGCTATACCTTATTGTAAAATGTATTAAATTTATGAATTTCATTGTTTAACTATTTCTTTATTTATATTGTGCTTTTGTTAATTTACATTGGGGGGGGGGGATCAGTTCTATATAAAAGTTTTACAAAAACAGTTACATCATATCTACAGTGAACTTTGTACTTTTACCGAACAAAAAATCAAGCCAGATTTAAAACAGATTTAGTACAGTTGATAACATCCAAGTAATGAGAGAAGTTATAGAAAGGACCAAGGAATATGAGATGTCATTATCCTTTGAATGTGCATATTATAAGCTATTACAGTGATGAAAGTGTTGGATTATCAAAATAGAAATCCAGGATATTATCATATACTGAAGAATTGCATAGAGACACTAAAGAGATTAGCATTGAGAAGGGTGTATGACAGGGTGATTCCATATCTCCAAACCCTTTGACAACTGTTTTACAAGAAGTATCTTATGGATTAAAAAAAAAAGATAAAAGAATATAAATAAATGGAGATTATTTAAGTCATCTAGAATTCGAGGATGACACGGTTGTTTTGCAAATAATGCTCAAAGCTTCAGAAAATGTTGCAAGAGTTATCAGATGAAAGTAAAAAAAAAAAAAGGATTAGACATTATCACTAAACAGATTAAAGTAATATTCAATGAATTATCTCAGAAGAAGAAAGTAAAGATTGATAATCATAAATTAGAAGAAGAAAATTATTACAAATATATTGGTCAAGTATTAATGTAAATGTAAAAGTAACAACGAAATTAATTACAGAATTAAACATAGATGGAATGCTTTTGATAGAAATAACTTGATATTATAAGAAAATTTGCCTCTGTGTTTGAAAAGATTTTTAATAAATGTGTTTTATCAGTTCTTACTTACGAAGTGAGATTTAGATATTTAACAGAAAAGCAATGCAGAGACATCAGACTATTCAATGAAGTATAGGGAGAGGCATGTTAAGAGCATCAAGAAGTGATGATTTAAAGTGAAATATGTGGGTTAGGGAATAAACAGGTGTTACTGACAATACTGAAAGAATTAAAAGGTTGTAATAAAGCTAAGCTTGACATATTGCTAAAAAAAAAAATAGATAGTTTAAATATTAAATTGGACCCAAAAAAATGAAAAGACTCAGAAATAAATCACATGAGATGGATGGGTGAAATAAGAGGGTTTTCTGATAAGTTATTAAAAAAAGAGGTCAATGGTCACAGAAATTGGATTAAACTTGGAAAGACATTCATCCTGCAGTGAATGAATGGATGGCTGGAAATGATAAAATAAACATAGTAAAAAAGGATTAATTAAAATTTTAAAGACAATATTTGAACAGTTATAATTTGAAATAATCCTGTTTGATAAAATAAACAAATCATTAAAACACTGTTTAAAAAAACAATAAAGTTAAAACAAAGATTAAATAAAATGAAGGGGGAAAGGTTTTTATTAAAAGAAAGCTTATATAAAAAAAGCATAAAAAGTATTTTATACGAGATTAAAATTAATTCTTGCAGTTACAATAACTTTAATAAACAAAAGATATATAAATACTTCTTTTATAAGTAGATATTAATATATGATTAAAGCAAATACAACTTCATTAAAAGTAAGAACAAACTATAAAATAAAGATTCAGTGAAGTGGGAGAACATCAGACTCTGGAATATAAGATCCTAAGATTGATTCCAGTTCTGTCTTTTTGGCCATTCAAACTTATTCTGAACTCCCATAAAGGTTCTAGAATTAATTTCAGTTCTGGCTCTTTGACCATTCAAACTTATCTTGAACTCCCAAAAAGGTCCTAGGATTGATCCCAGTTCTGGCTCTTTGGCAATTCAAATTTATTCTGAATTCCCAAAAAGGTTCTGGGATTGATTCCAGTTCTGTCTTTTTGGCCATTCAAACTTATTCTGAACTCCCAAAACGGTTCTAGGATTAATTTCGGTTCTGGCTCTTTGACCATTCAAACTTATCCTGAACTCCCAAAAAGATCCTAGGATTGACCCTAGTTGTGGCTCTTTAGCAATTCAAATTTATTCTAAATTCCCAAAAAGGTTCTAGGATTGATTCCATTTCTGGCTATTTGGCCAATCAAACTTAGGTATTTGTAAACTATTCAATGTACAGCCTGTGTTGGTGCTGTTTCTGTGTAAAAACACAGAATTATACCGCTTTTGTGACCAAACCTACAGCTAATATACGAGTGATCATTAATATACGAGTTGATCGTATGTAGTGGTTATAATACGCGGCCAATTCTACCGCGTTCAATAACACTACATCTACTAACAATACTATGATCGTATAGTTTGCCGTTGATTTCATTGCAGGTTTAATTCCTATGCATATTGACAGAATTTGTGTTGGCGCTAGAATTTATGATGAGAGTGTGAGCATTGTCATCTTTTTCAAGTGTTTATTTATTGATGTTTATGATTTTCTGTAGTTCCCAATTGAAAGATTTTTGAGGATTACTAATTATCAGCGTATTCTTTATATTTGTGTAAAGTGTTTTTTTTTTTTGCTAATTTTGTTTGTTTTGTTTTTTTTGGTAAATAAAGTTTAAAAAAAGTATGTCAATCTCTCTGGCAGACAATTGTAGTTGTTTGCGAAGAGATACCATTTTTGTCGTGACTCTGACGAGAGTTAAAAAAGAATAACAAAATGTCTTCCATGTTATTACATTTGTGGGATGTCCTAAACCGAGAAAGTGAAGGCAGTTGTGTTTCTGCAAGCCCAAAACATCCTGCCGCATGCCATTACATGTGAATGTGGCAAATCGATGAATCTCACACAGTGGTCTTGGCAGTTTGTATGCTACTCACATGCCTGCAGGTGAACCATGTCTATTCGCAAGGGTACAGGGTTTGAAGGCTCGAAAATGTGTTTTGTGAAAGCGTAACAAAACCGGTCAACATACATATTTTTTTTGTTAAACAAACAATACCGCGATTGACTTTTTGTTTTTTGTTTTTGATGTTTTATTTGTTATTATTAAAAAAAGAAAAAAGTCAAAACCCACCACCAAAAAAAAAAACCCTGTATTTATAAATCTAAGAGAAAAAAGAAGTCCCGTTTTATTTATTATTATTAAAAAAACAAAAAAATCAAAACCCCATTTTATTTGTTATTATTAAAAAAACAAAAAAATCAAAACCTGTTTTATTTGTTATTATTAAAAAAAAACAAAAAAATCAAAACCTGCCGCCCAAAAAAAAAACAGTATTTATAAATGTAAGATAAAATACCAAACAATTCTTTTCGTTTATAAGCAAATACGGACATCTGAGGCGGAGTTTGTTGGACAGGTTTGAATTTTTTTGCTAAATCAATCAACAGCAACCCTCCGCATTTTTAACAAATTCAAAAAGAAAGTGTCGATTCTAATTTTAAATAACAAAAAAAAAAAAAAAGAAAGTCGTATGTAAAGCAAATTGTGTATATTTGAGATATTCCAAAAAAAAGTTAAAACTGTTCCTTATAGTTTGAAATGTATTGAATCCAAACAAAAAAAAAAAAAAGACATCTATAAAAAAGAAACAGCAGATTTAGAATGGAATTCCCCCCCTGGGCCCCCCCCCCCCAAAAAAAGGCGTATGTCAAAAATTATGTACTTTTGAGATCCAAAAAAAAGGTCAAAGTGTCCATTATAGTTTTAAATTTATCAAAAGAAAACCAAAAAAAAAAATAATTATGTCCAAAACAAACAACAACAATATATTAAAAAGAAAAAAAATTACAGCTGTATGTCAAAATATGATCTATTAGATGAAAATATATATATATCTAGTGGCCTGGTAATGTTATATCACTCTGTTTTTAATTAGAAACAGCGCCACCAAAGGCTGCACAGTTAATACTTTACAAATACCCAAACGTATTCTTAACTCCCAAACAATAAACCCATTTCACTTTTTTTACGGTAATTATTCAATATAAAATTTGCAAAAAAAAGGTAAGCTTATATTAAATTAATATCTGTTCAAATGTCACAGTTTCTCCACTTACTCATAGGAGATTACAAATCCACAAAAAAACAGAAAGCATTAAAATTGCTTTATCAGTTAATAGTTTGATTACTCAAAGTATAATTAGTTTTCTAGGTAGAACAACCCACCAAACTATATCAGTTCTATTAATAATATTCATATACTACATATTGCCCCAACTGTCTCAAATGTAAAAAGGTATGAATACCTCTCAAAATGATCACATTTCATTACAATAACTGTTAAAACAGATGCAAAACAGTAATGCCACCTAGTGCAAGCTAGAGTAATCAATAAATACAAGAAGTTAAATCCCCATTTAGTGCCTATTCATCCAGTATCAGATTAGTTTCTAAATTGTGTCTGTCATCAGTGAGGGGATCTTGAATTTGAGAGCACTGCACCTATATCTTATGATCTAGTGCAATCCTCTAGCAGCCATCTTTTATTTTTTAGTTAACTATAAAGTTGAGTCCAAAATGGAAACACAATCCTGAATTAAAAACACTACTGTGTTTTCATTTTGGATTCATATCTTTATATCTAGTTAAAAAGGTGAAAAGTGTCAGGTAGAAGGTAGCATAATCCTTCTTGGATTCTTTGATTACTCTGGCTTGCATTGGGTGACACTATTGTATGAAGAGTTTTGCCTCTGTTTAACAACTTGTGTAAGCATAGGGAAGAGTGATCATGTGATTTTAAATGGTTTAAAACAGCAATTGTTCTCACTTTTTATTATTAGCAATTAAATTCTAGAACATCAAAAGTATAGATGTAATTTGACTTGAAAAACATTTTCCCTCATAATTTACATCTAACCAAGATAAGTTAGCCATCTGTGCTATCAAATAAATTCAATTAAAAAACATCACAAAGGTTAGATTTAACTTATAATATTGAGTCAATACAGCAACAAGAAAAATATATATTTACATATTTTAAAATCTCAATAATCCATATAGGGAAAGTTTTTAATTTCAAATTTTCAAATTTGAGATAATTTAAACTTCACATTGAAACAGCTTCAAAACAAATTAACTTTATATCGTGCACCTAATTGGACGGAAAAAAAAACTGTTCCGAGTCAACCAATGTTTTATGCTACACAGAATATAGCATTTCATTTCATTTAGACCAAAGGCCTTAAAGCGTTTTCCTGAAAGTTTGTGATGATGGTGTTTTAGTTGTATTTATATATTGGACTATTTCCATCATCTAATATGAGTATTGAATGACTTTATTGAAATATTCCAAATATATTCCATGCACTATTACTAACAGTTGAATGTGTTTGGAATAGTTAAATAAAATTATTTTTTTCTAAAGACATTCAATACTCATATTACATGATAATAGTGCAATATATAAATAAAATGTCCTTACACTATTAAAAAAATGCAGCGCAATGCATTTTGTTTATAAAAAGCACATGGAGGTACTTTATTCCTCTAATGATGACACTCCTTAGAAGAAGAAAAAATATCCAAACAAATCTCCCTCAACTGGCTCCTAAGATGGTTGGCATTTTTTTTACTACACTCATTTAATATTTAAATTTCTATAAAAACACAGGCTGACAATGATTTTAGTCTCTCCACAGCCTCTTTTACCCATTTTACAAATATCACCCACCCCATGACATGATGTGATGCACTGTGACTTCTCCCTATATAGACTCAGGAATCTCTCTGCAACTATGCCCAGAGAAACCTGTTAGCCACTTTGACTTTCCTTTCCATTCCCCACCCTAAATTTTCCCATATTCTTCTCTAACCTGCTCCATCCCATTTCCATTTCATAATCTTTATCAATTCCATGACCTTTATATCTAAGCCCCCCTTGTCTTTTCCCAAACCCATCATAAAAACCAACAAGCCACTTTCTGTATAATCACTTTGTTTATATTTATTCTTCCACAACTTCATTATTTGTATCCTTTCTGCTTTCGGGCATTTACATTCAATTAACAGATGCCTAATAATTTCTACCCCTTCCTTACACCCCCCCCCCCCAAACGTTGATATTTCAGCAACTCCCTCTGTGACTGAACCTCAAATAGCCAAACTCAAAAGGATAGGCACTGGAATATTGTCACTAACTAAGTATAGGTTATTACAAAATAGAAATCAGGTAACAATAATAAACGAGTAAGATAAATATATTATATTTGACTTCAGAACGACAATCAGTGTTTTAAAATTTCTATATCCCATGTGAAAAAATTAATTTAATTTCCATTTTTAACACTAAAAGATAAAAAATAAAAAAAGCTTGGCAAAGTTAGCCTGGTTTGGTTATAAGGCATCCTTTTTTTACAAATAATTGGTGATAATAAATAATAACGCAGAACAATTATGTAAAAATTAAAATCATGCAAAGATATATGTTTGTAAACGATTTGTAAAATTAATATAATTTTGAATAATTTTAATTATATGTAAAAAATTTATATTTCACTTTTTAAAATATTATTAATAATTTTAGTAGCCACATTAAAAAAAAAAGTATAATTATAATTATTCAAGAGTGAAATCTGAATAATTGCTTAATGCTTACATTTTTGCACATTTCTGAGATTAAAACGTAATTTACATTTTATAACTTGATTAAATGAAAATTATTTTATAATTACTTTAAACAAATTCATTAATCATTAAATTAAGTTTAGAGATACAATACATAAAAAATACCTTAATTAAAACCGTTAAAGTATTTATTAATGTTTAATTTTGAAATTGTAAAATAAAAGGCTGTCATAAATATTTATATTGCTTTCATATATTTATAATTGTTAACACATACATGTATATATAGCATCTTTAACTATAAATAATCATAGCTAATCAATATGAACATGAAACAGAAGTAACTGCGACCCCCAGTGAGCTATTTATTAACCAACAATCAAACCGTCAATTAATAATTTTATTAGATATTCATTAGACTAGAGATTATCCGATAATGAATAATACTCCTGTAGTGTAAATTTCCCTACACCACTCTCACACAAGGTAAGGACTCGTCTCTATAACTTTTAACACATTGTGGAGAGATGTAATCATAAACATATGATCAAAGACATGTGAAAAATATGTATGATCCCCAAGACGCACATTTCATGAACCAACACTCATCAGTTGGCCCAGACCACAATCTCTTACATAATATCTTTATCATTGTTAGGTTTATATAGATAACCAATAGCTACTTGTCTGAAGGTTTGTAATGATGGTGTATTATAAGATGTGATATGTTAGACTATTTCCATCATTTGTGAGTGAATGATGGAAATAGTCCAACATATCACATCTAACCAATTGCTACAGTTTACTTGAAAACTGTTAAATTTGCTGACCTTAAAACTTTGATACAAACCATTTAAAGGAAATACATTAATGTTTTTTATTAGTCATTCATTAAACTAGAGATTATCCAATAATGAATAATATCTCTATAGTGCAATTTTCCCTATTCCATTCTCATGCAAGGTAAGGATGGGTTTCTATCCACTTTTAAATACCTTGTGAGGTATGTAATCATAAACATCTGATCAAAGATGCGAAAAAAAAGCATGACCCCCAAGATACACATTTCATGCTGAACCAGCACTCATCAGTTGACCCAGGCCACAATCTCTTATACATATTGTTATCACTAATAAAGACATGTGTAAGAAATTGTGGTTTGGATCAACTGATGAGTGCTGATTCAGCATGAAATGTGCATGTTGGGGATCATGCATTATCTTTTTCATGCCTTTGATCATATGTTTATGATTGCATCCCTACATGAGGTGTTCAAACTGGATAGAAACCAGTCCCTACCTTGCTTGAGAGAGGTGTAATGAAAATTATACTACAGGAATATTAAATGTCCATTCTTTTAGCTTTATTGGTATTTAAGCATACTTTACTGACATTGTTATAAATCAGAAAATGAAATCTGTAGTATATTACTTTGATTTATTTACAGTGTAAATAAATTGAAATCACTAATTAACCATTCAAAGGATCAAGGCCTTAGTTTTAACACACACACACCAATACTAAATGAGCATCAGTTAAAACAAATATGGCTTCCATTCAAAAGTTTGTACTGTTACATTATGATTACTTAT
Source organism: Epiperipatus broadwayi (assembly GCA_028023455.1). Classification (NCBI taxonomy): domain Eukaryota; kingdom Metazoa; phylum Onychophora; class Udeonychophora; order Euonychophora; family Peripatidae; genus Epiperipatus; species Epiperipatus broadwayi. The sequence goes on along the minus strand of JAQFVV010000039.1, from coordinate 1,225,161 downwards.
AGTGAGATTTACTGGGTACAAATTTCTAGCACATTTATCACATATTGTATTGCTAATTGAATACTATAATTTTTCTCAAAGCAAAATTTTGATTACAATTATAAATATGCGACTTTTTTTTTTCTTTTTTTTTTTCACACTAAATAGTGAAGCTATAATTTTACACTAATTTATAATAGGTTTGCTTAGCGCTTTCAAGATTTCATGTTAGAATCTCATACTCATAGCTTTGTAAATAAAGATTGTTATGATTTATGCAAATGCGTTTGAATTTTTAATTAGTCCATTGTTTAGAGAGAGCAAAACATTGCATTGATGTCATTTGCTATACATAAAGCTTTCTTAACTTTTCTTTTGGCGTCATTTTTTTCTGTACAAATTATTTGGGCAGAACTAGGTTCAAATACATGGCTCGTAGCTGCTTGGTGGTCCCAGAATACTGAAGATCCTTCATTTTTATTTTTAATCCTATTATAGACATACCTATGTTGGTAAATTCTTGTGTTCAGGTTAGCCCGAGTTTCACCATAGTATGATGCATGGCAGCCTAATTGAGGGTATGCCATTTTATAGACCACATGAGGGGCTTGATCTTTTTCTGTTTTATCTTTAGAATTATTTATCAGTTGGTTAGTATTGGGAGGTGTTCTGAAGCTAAATTTAAAATTGTTGGACAATGTTTTTGCAATATTTGGTGTTACATTAGGTATGAACGGAATTGTTAGGTATTTCATATTGTCTTTAGGCAATTTATTTTTTACTTTTCTATAAAATTTTGATTACAACACTGTGAATTATAATCTTTTAAGAAAACTAATGCATCAAAAATTTTGAATGGGAAACCTATACAATAAAATGAAATACATGTTGAAATATTTTATGAAATAAAATCCAATTATTTCTACATTACATATAGGACTATTGAATTTCATTTAAAACGATTTCCAATTCAAAAATTTGAAATTAAATATATATTTGTAATTTTATTTTACTTTTTTGCAAGCATATAGTGTATATGCATAAACATATATTTTATGCACTGTTTGTTTATATATATATTTAAATTTAATATTTTTAATGGTTAATATAGATGTAAATTACTTCGCAATAGAATCACCATTATATATACGTGAAGTTAAATCCACTGCTTAAGGTCTATTGATGTGCAGCAACGAATCAAATGCAATTCTGCAGGATGAATAAAAACAGTAGTAAACCTGTCCATTTCATTAGTGATAGCTTGGAGAAGTTTATTGTTTTCATTCAGTCTGCAGAACTGCATCTGCTTTGGTTGTTATCCATCAATACGTCTTGGTTGTGGATTTAACTTCCTATATATATAATGGTCATTCCATTTACTAATTAATTCACATCTAAACCATTAAAAATTTTAAATTTTTATATCTATAATAAAGAGCAACTCTCAACTCCGCTGCTATATATAGTAATCCTCAGTAATTAGTAAATTATCATTCTCAGACGGATTTGGGATTCACGGCGGGGAGGGGGGGGACAATGCAGTTATGCAATTAGCAACCATTTTTTTTTTTTAGTTAATGATAAATTCCAAATTAACCATTTTTAATATTAAAATTTAGAGAAATTACAATAAATAAAATTATTTATTACAACCAATGTCACTAATCTCATAATTTACACTGAATGATAAAGCCATGTAAATAACTGGGTGCAAGCTTTGGGGGGGAAAGCATTTTAATCTTTTATTACAAATTATTTTAATATTCATTTAACAATGAATAATATCCTCTCAGAGTTATAAAACAACTTTTTTAAATTTTAAACTTAATACCCACGAATCCAAAATCCTACGTCCAAATTGCTGTCATTGCCACATTGGTCAAATTGGCAACATATGAAGAAGAGAGGGAAATAATGCCCTCACAATGTTTGGCTCTATATCTATCTGCATGTTAATACTACCAGATGAGTGTATTTATCTATTAATATTAGAAAAGGAAATAGTTCAACATTTAATTACAATTACAACTTCTTACAACTTGTTTCCCTCTTTTCACAATTAATAATTTAACTCATAAGCTATTTATTATTAAAGGCAAGTCTATCAATATATGAAAACAATAGTTAACCATGGATAGCTACATCAGATATTTCAGAATCAAAAATAAAAATATATGAAACAAATTTTAATGTGGGTTTTCAATCTCCAACAATAATAAACATATAGAAGAATAACTTCAAGAAAATAACTAATTTTCCAGAACTTTTTTCAAATCATGTTCTCCATCTCATGATAAACCCATGTTTTCTGCAAGCCTCTCAACAATATTAGTTATCAATGATAAGATTCGTGACGACCAGCATTGTTGTTGTCGCAAATACATCCCAATGCTTGTAGCTTCCACAAGCAAGAGTTCTTTGGTTCTTTTCTAAACCAATCTTTCACTATTAATTAATAATTTGAACTCCTATTCTAAATGGTCGGGTCACATAGATCCTGCTGACATTGTCTAGTGTTATTTATCTGTAGTTGCATCCAGTTATTAGTAATTTCTTTTTTTACTTTAATTGTCACTAATTAAATAGATTATTTTCTGGTGGAATTCTGTTATGGCTTTCACTCTTTTGGAATTTAATTAAGATTGTTTCCTGGATTTATAATTAATCTTTTAGTAATATTAATTCTTTTATCTATTGCTTCAATCATTTTTAACTTTATTTTTTACTTAAATTTAATACACTTATTTTTATTCATAACTGTTTTTTTCTTAGTTTTTATAATACATAACTGTATAATAAATCTAAAAATGATGCCATACAAATATCACTACTTTTTTTGCAAAATGAAAGGAAAAATGGCAAAAGATTAAATGATAATATGAGAATTGTAAAAGCTGTCATTCATCAACAATGCAAATAGTGCTATAAATAAAGGGCAATTAAGATTCAATTAAGCATGCATTGAAATATATGGGGGGGGGGGGAAGGCATCTATATGTAAAAATGGTTTTCTAATAACGAATAACAGATTCGATTCGCCTTAATTATGGCATTCGGCATTGAAAATTCATTAGGCTAACAATTGGAAACTGAAAATTTGTTTATTCCACAGTAGAAGCATAAATGTTAATGCTCAACATTCAATATATATATATATAATAGACATGTGGACGTGTATACTAGTAGCTATTGTTCCCTTTAAAGTAGTCCCCTTGTGCATCTATACACTGACAAAAATGGCATTTCCATTTCTGGAAGCCCACTCGGAGACTTGTTTTCATGATTACTGGTAAGCAGCTGTCTCAAAATCTTTTGGATATAAGTTATAGTAAAAAATCTTAATCCTTTCAATGCAATTTTTAATTTTGGAAATCACAGGGAGCTAAGTCAGGTGAATAGGCAGAATTTGAAAAGCTGAGTTTAAAATGTCTTCAAATCCAGCCTTACAAACCAGATAACTCAGTTTCACCATATATTAATAGCCTCAGCAATACAGATTTGGATCATAGCAACAAAATTGAAATTGTTTTTTTTTTAAAGTATAAGTCAGGTTGAGAAAAAAGAAAATGGACTATTAATAATTGAAAATGAATATTAAAGTGAAAAAAACAAAAAAACAAGATTTTTTGACCAAAATGTCTCTCACAATGAGTGCACTATGATTTTCAATCATCCATTTTTACGCAAAGCATAGGCAGGGATATTTATTATCTTCTCAATAGCTAACTAACAACTGATTCTATCAGCTTAAAATGTATACGTGTGTAATCTTACACATGTTCAAACACGAATGTTCAATTACAATTAGGTCACTGATAACACCTCAGGGGCATTCTTGAAATTGTATTGTCATACCTCATATATACAAAAGAATATCATCATCATCATCATTATCAACCATTATCAATCCACTGCAGGATGAAGGTCTCTCCAAGTTTAATCCATCTTCTCCGATCTTCAGCTTCTCTTCTCCACATCACCCCTGCACACTTTCTTATTTCATTCATCCATCTCACATGTGGTCTCTTTCTGGGTCTTTTACAATCTCTTGGAATCCAGTTTAAAATTTCCATTGTCCATCTATTATCATCTCTTTTAGCAATATGTCCAGCCCAACTCCACTTCAATCTTTTAATTTTTTCAATGAAGTCAGTAACACCCGTTTGTTCTCTTACCCATACATTGCGTTTTCGATCTCTTCTTGTTACTCCCAACATACATCTCTCCATACTTCTTTGAGTGGTCTGAAGTCTCTGTATTGCTCTTCTATTAAGTGTCCAAGTCTCAGATCCATAAGTAAGAACTGGTAAAACACATTTATTAAAAACCTTCCTTTTCAAACACATAGGCATATTTCATTTTAGTATCAAATTATTTCTACCAAAAGCACTCCAACCAAGTTTAATTCTATGATTAATTTCTTCCATTATGTTTCCATCTGTATTAATAATCTGACCAAAGTATTTGTAACTGTTAACTTCTTCTAATTCATCATAATCAATCTTTATTTTCATATTTTGAGCAAATCGATTAAACATTACTTTAGTCTTTTTAACATTTATCTTTAGTCCTACTTTCCTACTTTCATCTGATAATTCCTGCAACATATCCTGAAGCTCTGAAGCATTATTTGCAAAAACAACTACATAATCTGCGAAATCTAAATGACTTAAATAATCTCCATTTACTTTCACTCCTTTAGTTTCCCATTTTAATCCACAAAATACTTCTTGCAGCACTGCTGTAAAAAGTTTTGGAGATATGGAGTCACCTTGTCTTACACCTTTCTCAATGTTGACTTTCCCAGTATCATTATGTAATCTAATTGTTGCTGTTGCATTTTTATAAATATTCTTCAAAATATGACAATATCCTGGATCTATACCTTGATGATCCAATGCTTTAATCACTGAAGAAATGTTTATAGAATCAAATGCCTTTTCATAATCTACAAATCCAAAACATAATAACAACTCATATTCATTTGACTTTTCTATAACTTCTCTCAACACCTGGATATGATCTACTGTACTAAAACCACTTTTAAATCCAGCTTGTTCTCTTGGTTGGTGGAAATCCAATGTTCTCTGTAGACGAGTTGTAATTATCTTTGTAAAAATTTTATATAAAACTGATAAAAGGCTAATAGGTCTGTAATTTTTAATATCTTCTTTATCACCTTTTTTAAATATTAATATTATTACTGCATTCTTCCAATCATCCGGTACATCTTTATCATTTAGACATTTGGTATATAATTTTGCTAAAAAAATTTCTATTTCTTCTCCTATATCAATTATAATTCCATCATTACCTGGAACCTTTCCCTTCTTCATACATTTAATTGCATGTGTCACTTCTTCATTTAAAATTCTGGGCAATTCGGAAGATGGAATAGATATAGGAGGTACTTGTTCTTTATTACTATATAATTCTTGATAAAAATCTTCTACCAATTTCATGATGTCATCTCTGTTTTTAGTAACAATTCCATCTTTTTTTCTTATTGCAGATATAAATTTCCTACCAATACCAAAATGTTGTTTTTACATTCTTAAGACTTTTATTTTCTTCTACAGCTTTCCTTGCTAGTTCACAATTATACTTTCTTATATCATTTTCAACTCTTTTCCACACCATTTTACAAAATTCGAGATATTCAATTTTTTTTAATGCATCATTTTTGTATATCTTCATATTCCTTCTTTTCTTCATAAATTCTCTAGTCTCAGTAGAAATTTTATTGGTCAATTGCTGCTTTTTTCTACCAGCTATCTTTGTTGCAGTTTTTAAAAGTGTATCAGTTATTTTCATATTAATTTCATTCAAATCTGAATTATGCTCAAAATCTACTAATACTTGAAACCGATTTCTAAGTTCTAATTTAAATTCATTAGAATGTTTCTGAAGATTAGGAATATCAACTGTAAATATTGTTTTTCTTAATAATTTTTGTCTCTCTAGTTTCACATTAACATGTATCTTACACCTTACTAATCGATGATCACTTCCTGTGTTAAATTTATTAAGAACATTACAATCTTGAAATATGTATTTCCTATTAGTCAAAATATAATCCAATTCTGCTGTACCTTCATTTGGATGCTTCCATGTCCATTTCCTTTTAACATTTTTTTCAAAAAAAGAATTCATAATATAAAGTTTTTCTTTTTCTGCAAACTCCACAAGTCTATGTCCTCTCTCATTTCTATTACCATAACCAAAATTACTTACAGCACTTTCCTCTTTCATTTGTTTACCAATTCTAGCATTAAAGTCTCCCATAACGATTTTAAAATGTTGTTTACTCTGATCAAAAGCCTTTTGTACATCCATATAAAAATCTTCTACTACTTCATCACTATGAGAACTTGTTGGGGCATAAACCTGAATTATCTGCATTTGATATCTGCTATTAAGTTGTATAACTAATCTTGCTACTCTGTCTGATACACCATCAATCTCCACAATATTGTTCTTCCACTTTTTATTTATAATGAATCCTACTCCACTTGTATTTCCAATATTTGTGCCTTTATAATAGAGTATATGTCCACTTTTTAAATCAATTGTCTCTTCACCTTTTCTTCTAACTTCACAAAGTCCAATAATGTCCCATTTAATATAAGAGAGTTCTTCTTCTAATTCTTGCAATCTTCCTTCACTGGAAAGTGATCTGCAGTTTAAGTACCTAAATAAAAAGTCATCATCAAATGGCAGCCTGGGTCTGCAATCAGGGGATTCTTAGCACCCTCCGCCTTCGGCCACCAACCGCTGCCTTGGTTGGTGACTTTACAGCCTCCTGGGAATAAGGACCATGCTTTATTTTTGTCTGTCATAATTGTATATATGTATTGGAAAAATATTTATCATTTACACAAACATTCATACAATTATATTATATATGCAAGTATACATGCATTATATTTTTGTTTAGCATATCATACTTCTAAAATTTTATGATAAAGTTTTAATTATGACCTGTTAAATACCAAATTTTTAAATATCTACATATATATATACCTTCATGCACAAGTAAAATCATATTTTTTGTAAAAAAAAAAATATTTCTCTAACACCAACATGAAATTTTATTTTAAAGGAAAAAAAAAAATCTATTACATATTATCTTGGAAGTTCTTACTTCACTTCATTTTATAGAGATTTTATCACATTGTTTAGTTTGTCGTCACACTGCCATAAATTTCAGTAACATTTTATTAAAATTCTAAAAAGCAGTGAAATTTCACACAATATGATTTTGAGGAAATCTAAATAGAATTGGTACTTTTTTTAAAAACAACTTATGAAAGTATTTCCAAAAAGGGGGAGAGTAAAATAATAATAAACGATACAAACGCTTAGCTAAATAAATTAATGACATAAAAAAAATATTACATATAAGAAAATATAAAAATAAGTTATTACTTTAAAGAAAAAATCATTTACTCTTTTGAAAAACCAAGTGTGAGGGTGCAGTGATAGAATATCACTGTGATGTCCTCCTAACAATTTCAAATTTCTTATGAATCCCCTCCCCTCTTCCGTGTGAATGCTACTATAGTACTTTCTTTGTATTAAAAAAACTGATAAGAAGATAATAATTAATTGTCCAAAACAACACAAGATAATTTCACCATCTATGATTCAATCAAGTCAAGATCTTTATTTTGGATTCAACCAGAAATCTATAATCAAAGAATTATGACATAATATGAAATTTCAAAGACATTTATTTATCCAGATCCTACAATAAAGCCAAATGGAATTGATCTTTCTAGACGCAACTGGAGTCTCAACTACTGATTCTGGACAACTCATAGTTATTGTGCTCTTGTGCTTCATTTACCAGCCACTGATCTTTATAAAGGTGACCAAACTCAAACAATGAACCATATCATTAATGCCTGTCAGATTTATGGCCACAGTCATTGAAATGTCTATAAGTTTGTTTATGATGTAATGTTAATATAGCATTAACCAAATTTATATGCTAAAGAAATAATAAATCTTACTAGAGTTGAAAAGAAAATGGAATTCAGAAGCAAACTATATTTACAGTACTTCATTCTTATCCTTTATAAAGTTGAATAATCAGTAAATGGGAATGCTGATTACATTTGGATCAGATCAAAAACATCTCACTGACAAAGGTCAGAAGTCATCACTATACTGGGGATATAAATGGGCAGTAGTGAATAAGAATCTAATAAGCATTACCATCTAAATCCTACTGATTCCTCATTTGCTCCTGAAAAGCATTATGTAAGTTGGATCATGTGATTTTATGGTTGGAGGAGGGGGGGTTATACAATGTTATAAAATATAGCAGATAGCAGTTCAAAAATAAAAAAACACAAACTCTAATTTTTAAAATTATAACAGCTTCATATAAATATTTGAACTAAATTACTTTATAAATTAATGATAAAAAAAAAACAAATTAAAATTTTAAGCTTCCATTTACTCTACCTTGTTAATAGAAATCACCAACAGTTATAATGCTATATTAGTGATATTTATCACAAGTAATATCTTCATAATAATACTAAAAAAAAAAGTTATGTAAGTAAAATAATTATTTAAATATAAATCTAGTACATATACTTGCATTTAAATATTACAGATTTAGCCTGTATTCTGCCCATCTCTCTTTTGTGGACTTAAATGGTCTTAAGGTCCTAAATATGAAGGTCAGAATGTCTTATGGTAACATGGGTATGACTACAAAATTGGCAAACAAGGGCTTTAAATATGCCATTATCACATTTCCAATAATATGGATGACTGAAGAGTGGAAAAGATTGAAGCCTGCCCATTAAGTTTAAAGATTTTCTATCTTAATATAAACTGAGCACTGGTTATATATCTGTGTGGGAGATGATGAACTGAACCAACTGATAAGTGCTGGTTCAGCACAAAATATGTATATTGGTGAATATTTATCTTTTTCACATTATGTGATCACGTGTAATCAGTTGAATGAGATAGAGTGGATGACTGAAGATAGCTTGAAAGTCTGGGATCAAACCCCTTTAAATAAAATGTAAATTTTTAAAAAAAATACTTTTAGCCTTCTTCAGGATTTACAGAAAGAAAATCAAAGATAATGATCTACGGGAAACAATTTCACATGAAAACAAAAATTAAGCAGGAAAATAAACTACATTTTTTTATTTTGGGGGGAGAGCAATATTTATTGAGATTATATATTTTATTTTCAGAATATCTAACTACTTACAATCACTATAAAATTCCATACAAAAAACATTCATTCCACAGTTTAATGTAAGTTTTCACATTTGCCATAGTAAAAGAACAAATTGGACAATCATTAAACTAAATGATACTATTATTCAAATATAAAAAGTTTTCTTTGCATAAAAACAAACAAAAAAATCAAAGAACTATTGCTGCAGAACTGATTAATCTTCTCATACATTTTACTTTCTTTTGTACTATCTTGTTCATTATTTTTATTAATGGTTTCTGCATTCAAAATCCCTATTGGCAGATTGAATTAAAGTTACAAACCTTTGATTGGTCAATTACAGAATCAGCAGTAAAAATATATTTATCTTTTAAAACTATATTTGTTTTAGTTTAGTTTCTAAACTGCAAATCAATAATCCACTACATTATTAAAGTAAATGAACATTTTTAAAAAAATAAATTTCTTTTTATAATTGACAAAAATAAACTACAGCGGTAAACGTAAAATGTACGTTTGTCATCCAATTATAAATTTCAGCCATACTTTAAATTAGCCTTCATGTAAAAGTAAATATTTTCTACTAAAATCTGAATTATTATTCTAAAATAATATTTTAGAAATATTTTGTGAACAAAATAATAAATGTGTAAATAAAATGTTCTAAAATATACATTTTCACTTTGAAAATCAAAATGAAAAAATACAACTGTCAAAATTGTTGACAGATGCTCTCTTATGGAGAGAACAATAAATAACCATTCAATGCATTGGAAAGCAGGCTTTTAATTCATTGTTGTAGCATTAAATTTAAATGTTATTGATTTATTAATTGTGAAATATTTTTAAAGTGGCAGCATTATTCAGTAGTTTTTTCTTGGGAAAATTGGCAGTTAGAGAGTGAGTTACAGCTGTGAACACATGAATGATGCAAGAGCATGGTTCATACTCAGAAAACGTTAAATGTTATATTTCTTATATTATAGCAGTGAAGCTCCCTCTATTGAAATAATTCTGAAAGCATTTTATTTAAAATTTTAATTCACAATGATTATCAGTAGAAAACAATTAAATGCAAATACTTTTAATTTCATCTAAGTAGATTTTGTATTGCATCATATCTATTATAAGTTTCAATTCTTTAATATACAGATAGAATATCATTAGTAATACTATTTATTAGTCAAAAAGTACCATTATTTAAATAAAGTTCAAAACTAAGCTTGACTCTTTACAATAAATTAATTTAAATAAGATTTACAAACAAAATTAAAGTAATTATAAGTAAATAAGCATTTATTTTTATATGACGCTATGCATACAATTGTATACATTCAAAGATCAGCCTTTCAAGCTTGAAAGGCTGATCTTTGAATGTATAAAATTAAAGTAAGAAAAAAAATGGAGAGCAAATATTTACAAGATAAAATAACTTCAGTGAGCTATTTTTTAATCTTAATCTAATAACTCTGTTTAATTCATGATCAAGGCTATAATTAATGATTAAAAAGGATTACAAGCAATTGGTAAATGGTGAAGAGAGGAAAACATCACTGAAAAAGAAACAAAATTTTCCAAACCCCTTTAAGTTTTTTTAAATGTTTCCACTGAATTGTAAGTGAAAAACTGGCCATTTTAAACAAGAAATTAGTAAAAGTATTGTCAAGCATTGGTGGCCTAGTGGTTAGCATAGCTGCAGCTGGCCCGGGTTCACTTCCCGGTCAACGCATTTGACATATGAAAAAAAAATAGGAAAAGTATATCATTATTATGCCTATTTTAATTATTGATACAAAAAAAAATCAGCATACATTCTATTTTAAATTTTATATTGGCATTAAAATAAACTGATACTATTTACAATAAATATTTACATATGACAAATTTGTTTATTTATATTTTTAACAGAAACCTAGAATCAAAGATTAACGATATTTTTTACCTATAATAAATTTTAAATGATTCTATATATGCAATATTATGAACAATACATGTTAATATCTGCTAAAACAAAAACCTCTTGGATTATCTGTTTAAAAAAATCATTACCATTCACATTTAATAAAGGAACAGAAATGCTGAATTTTCAAAAAAAAAAAAAAAAGGTTTTCCATATTGCACACACACATATATGCAAGAACATACATACGTATATACACATATGCACAATTATTTTTATAATAAAATTCTTATTCAATAAAGGGTTAGAAATGCCAAATTTTCAAAACAATGATATCCATATTGCACACCCATAGACATGCAAGCACATTATATGTATATACACACACGCATAATCTTTGCTTAATTTATTATAAAATTATTATTCAATAAAGGATTAAAAATGCTAAACTTTCAAAGCAATGATTTTCCATGTTGTGCACATCTAGATATTCAAACACCTATGCATGTATATACACACACGCACAACCTTTTTTAAATTTTAATAATAAAATTTTCATTCAATAAAGGGTTACAAATGCTAAATTTTCGAAGCAATGATTTCCATATTGCATACCCGCAGATATGCAACCACCCACATATGTATGTATACACACACGCACAACCTTTGCTTATTTTTTTATAATAAAATTAGAAAAATAAGGGATATTGGAACAGTGATTAAAAACCTTTAAAAAAAAAGTAGTAAAGGAGTGCGCAAAAGTCAAATCCATAGAATTTAAGTTTTATCAATCAGTAAATAAAGAAATGAGAAATAAAAAATACTTTTAAAAAATAAAGTGGCCATAATGCTTTTTTATATAAATAAATCTTCCTCATCCTCAGAATTTAATGTGTAGAAATTGGAAAATTAATAGATATGCTCAGCTTTTTAAAATGTTTCTTTATCAACTTCTAAATGATTTAATGCGATCGATGAATATTATATATATATATATTTGTTTTAGGGATTAAAATATCTATCAAAATTGCTCCTACAATCACTTCAGCCCGATTGTAAAAAAAAAAAGTATTTTTCAGTCAGAGTATTGAGAAATCTCTTTTTTTTCCTGCTGTAATTATAAAATCAAACGGCAACTTTCTCAGTTTCACAATCGGTTTTGAATATTGTTCAATTCCACATAAAGTGGAGAATCTTTGAAAGTCTTAATCATACGGGAGGTCTTAAATCAATACGCTATTGATTTAAACAGCATAGCAAGGTGAACAGCGGATGATAAAACCAAAAATCAATGCGCCACGTCTCATTACTTTTCATCTTATTGCAAAAGTACATCCTTCTCTGCAAACAATACTAAATCTTGATTTATTAACAATACATTTATAAACTTAAAAATATCTTTATAAAATATTTATAACATGCTTATTTCAAGTAACGGATTAAAACTAAATTTTTCCATAAGAATTTTTTTTTTTTATCTGAGTGTCCATATTTATATATATGCTTGTGTGTGAATAATAGCTACAGCCAGCTTACGGCTGTGTATGCCATTCTTAATAGCGTTTAACAGACAAATGTTTATCTAGATGCCATACATGGCTGCAAGTTGGCTATAGCTATTATTGATTTTTTTTACATTGATATATTGAATATTCTAGAGTTTATTCCAGAGTATTTTAATTATTATACTTATTTTATCTTATTTTTCATATTTTCTTGAAAATCTACCCTGCTGTATTGTAACAGTAAAGTTCTGTTGTTAATGTATGAATAACAAAGGGATTTATAAAAGATTAGTTAAACTTTACCATAGGACTGAATTTTTAAAACTGCATCAAAGCAGTAATATTTATCCAAATTTTTTTTTGTTTAAAGGTGAAAATGATGGTCATAATGAAATAATTAAAAAGATCAAACATGTAATAATTACAGAAATAATAATAATAATATATAATGAAAAAAATGATTTAATGATGTAATGGAAAATGCATTCTCTTGCTTTTTCGTGTTTTGATGAAAAATAGGAGGGGTATACCCTGATAATTTTTTCAAATAGCTAGCATGTACTCAACTCACAATTACTGAGATGTTAACCTATTCTTAGCTAGATAATAAAATATTATGCTAAACTGACAGCTGTTGCTTTAACTTAAAATAAAAAATACAATTGCAATTGTACAAAGTTCTTTAATCCTTGAAGAGAAACTGTAAGTACTTAATAAATTAATAAACCAATTGTAAGCTGTGCAATATTCTAAAATTTTTAATGGCAAATTGTTAGCACTCTCTTGTGCCCCCCTATAATACTATTATGCTGGTTATGCATTCATATTGTAGAAACTGAAACTGAAGTAAATATTGATTTTTTAGTTCAAAAATAAAGCAGATGTCAGAAATAAGCTAACAATGCTACTAACTGTTGGATTATTTAAGATGCAATAGCTACAAGAAATAGGTGATGTTGTTAGTAGTTTCCAAATATTCTAATTTTATATTGTTTTTAAAAGTTAACAGGTAAGTTTCACAGTATTTTCCTAACTATGTCTCTATGTTGCAAAAAAAAAGATTAAAAGTATACTAGGGACATTTTCCTGATATTTTTTATTCTAATAATTTTTGCTTGAAAATAAAATTGAGTATAGAATTATAAACTTTTAGGTTTTATGCATTGTACATAGTTGTAAATTAATATGTATCTATGCTGCATACAAATAAACATATTTAGGGATCTAGTTATTTGGCTATTCAACTTTCATAATGCTATGTTAATTGACATAAATTTTCCCAATTTTTTTTTTCATTAGAATACCTTTTTTTAGCATAAAGGCTGAAAATTGTCTTTAATTCATTACTTATTTCTGTTTATTGTTATTTAAAAAAAACTGAAAATGTAAATATATAATAAAAGTTATTCATTACCATTCTCACATTTCACTAGCTCTGTGATAGTTTTAATCATTTTCATTAGCAATAAGTTTTAAACATTAAACTTAATATTAAACCATTATTATTTATCAGAACATAATAAATTTGATTTCATTTGATGGACATTTTTATTTAGAAATGAAGCAAATTCTAACAAATCACATTTGATTTCATTCACTATTGATAAAATTATATTGTGATCAAAACAAAATCATTATTTCATCATTTCACTGGAAGGAAGGACTAGACTTTTTTCAGAAACAAATGAAATCTTTTTTATTTGACATTTGTTTTTAAAATGTGAATAAATAACAATATCTGATAAATCTAACAATTTATATTTTAAAAGTTTAGACTTTTTTAATAAATTTTCCAATATATGCAATATATTCTAACAGACTATCATTGATTATGTATTGGCAATCATGTAACCTCCTTCCCAGCAATTTGATTTGTTCAAAAATAACTTACTATTTTACCAAAGTCAGAGATTACCAAGAGGCAGTAGAAAACAAACAAGGTGGGTTCAAACATGATTCAAGTTGCTTAATTTTCAGATATTCTGACATCTATAGAATTTTTTTGGAATTAAACAATATATAAAATTACCAATATTTTTTTTGTAAAAAAAAAAATGTTCACAATTAGTCTCAATAAGAGGGGAATTACCACTCATATGAATTAGGGGGGAGGGGATAGAATGGTCAAACGATAAAACAAAAAAAAATGGTTTACTGCAGCAACTAAAAATTATTATTTAAAACATTAAAGCATCTCAATCAGAATTGCAAATTTCGCACTATAGTTTTATTAATAGTAAAGTCAGGTTTAAACATGTTTTATACCTTACAGAAACAATCCTACTCTGCTATATTATCTATTGCAAGCCTGAGTAGTAAATTCACAATCAGTGCTATCCTCCTTCATATTACTAAATTAGTTTCTGGTTTATCATCTTCACCAGAGAAGAGTCTGCACCTGAATTTAATATATTTTTGATCAAGAATCTTTCCATCTGTTAATACTCAAATCTGAATTTTTTAAACCAAATTAATGTTTTCATTCATTTCATAAGCTTAGCTGTGACATCACTCAGATTTTTTTATGTTTTAGGTATTACAATGGTGCTGCAATTGTTATCTTTTCTACATTATTTTAAACATATCTATAACTTTATATTATGTTTTGCAATGGTTTGCAGTTCCCCTTTCATCTCCTGCTACAATTTAACATATTTTTTTAAAAAATCCTGAAGAGGTCACTATTAATTGTGTGACTGACAGTACCCTATTATTATGATAAAGCTGTAAAGGAGTGGCTAATCTCTGATTGGCTGATTGTTTAGCCTAAGGCTGAATTACTAAAAACTGATTTGTAAAAAAAAAAAATTTAATTAAATTACAAATTAATGATTATGATGCAAACTTTTTGTAAAAGACTTGTTTTTAAACCAAAAACTACATCTCTGATAGAAGATTAGCTTTGAAAACATTTTATTTTTAAAAAGACAACTCTTAGAAAGTTTGTTATGGCAACTAGAAGCAATTTCTACTGAGTAAAAAAAAAATTTGCTTTTGTAAAAACGGTAAATAAAATACTCTTTAAAATTTTAATAACAATAAATAATTTATTAACTTTTATAATTGTTTTCTTTCTTTAATGATAACTAATCCTAAACATAATATCCTTTTTTAATAACATATCAGTGTTATGAGATAGAGTGGAGAGTGGTGGGTCATGTGAAAGTCTGTGCTCATATATCCTATATATTAAATACATTGATACAGGTATATAATAAACCGTATTTCAGTTATTACAAAGTAGAGATGTCTACCCATCCCTCACATATGTATTAAATGGATTGGGTCCTGTACATGAGAGTCAGACTGACTTTAGGTTAACATGGGTGTGATGATAATTTCAGCCTCAGGGTGGCCTTTGGGCATTTCATCATCAGATTTTCAAATGGATGGCCAGTTGAAGAGTTGGAGTGTGGAGTGCATTGAAGCCTGTCCATTAAAGTATGAAGATTGGCTATCTTAATATATATCTGAGCACTTATTGCATATATGTGTAAGGATGATAATCTGGACCAACTGAAGATTGCTGGTTTAGCATGAAATACATATATTGGTGATTATTAATCTTTTCGATATATATGTGTTCAAGTATGTCAGTGTTATAAGATAGAGTGGAAAGTGGTGGATCATGTGAAAGTCTGTGCCCATATACCCTATATATTATAAAATTCAAGTGTGCAATATTTTGCTCTTTTAGCTTTTTGAATGAGTAAATTGCATCCAATGATGGTGGGCTGCATTGTTATCGATAAGAAATTTTAGATTTAAAAAAAAAAAAGAATGTTTAAAATTGGTATCACTTTAAACTTGCAATTTATTGGTAAAAATTAGTTATATAATATAGAGAGAAAAGGTTTAATTGTAAAAATAAAATGTTCAAACATGGAGGATTATTTAACAACGACTGCTTGTTTTTTTTTTTTTTTAATAGATCTCACATCAATTCAAGTTTTTTTTTTTCATGTCAAAGCGTCACCGGGGAAGCAAATCCAAAACAGCTGCTTGTAAGGAAGCTGCTAACCACTCGGCCTCCAATTCAAAATGCTAAATTATATTTGAATTTCTGAATGATAGATTGATGGTAAAAAAAGGAGTAAAAAGAGACGGCTGGATGAAAAGTATATTAATGCAGAAAATCTAAGAATACTAGATTCTGGTCCAGGCTGAAGGTATGTGGATAAAATACCACTGGATATAAATTTAATAAATGCTGCCATTTAGTATCTACTGATTTCTCAAATTTACTATAGATGGCAGTTGAGTGGAACAATAAAAGAGAGTTTGCTTCTGTAATGCATTGCATATGCTGAGGTCATCTGATGTTTCTTTGATTTGAAGTTTCATATATATATAAGTTGCAGTTGAATTTAAATCTAGAAACTTATAGCCAGGGCTTAATCAATGGTAGCTTGAAAACAATCTGTGATATAAAACAACTTATAATAATAAAAATATAAATTATCATTTTTACGTATTCAAATAGCTAGACAGATTAATTTTAATACATTAAAATATCAATCAGATTACTCTCTCTTTAAAATAATGACATCAAAAAAATTACGTCAAGACAAAACTACCATTTTCGATGACGTGTCATTACTATATTTGAATCTTTGATTACGAAACCGTATATATAATTCGAAATTAAATCGAATTAAGGATAAACAAAAGTACTGTAATTTAAATGATAAAAATATTACAATTGGGAATTGAATGTTTTAGGACCGTTAAAGTATATTTGTGTGAGTGAAAGTTTGGTGTAATTAAATTATTTAAACTTTGCAAGTTTCGTCATTCCTGCACATTATTTTAACGATAAGATTTTGGTCTTAAATTCAAGAAATATAAAACTGAATTGTTATTGAAACTACTGATCATTATTTTGATCAAGAAAAGATGAAAGTCATGAAAAAAATAAAATAAAAGTAATAAGATAGAAAAAATAATAGTTAACTAAGGTGATTGCTCTTAAAAATATCCACCTCTTTGATTTCTTTTGAATTTCGTAAAAGTTAATTAAAATGTTTTTCCATTTTTATCAGCTGATATATAATCACGAAATCACAATGTGAATGTTCAAAATCTTTGCAATTCAATATAATTTTTTTAGTATATTTTAAAATTAATTACGTTGTAATTTCTTCCCGATGTAAAAGTTTAAAAAAAATTATACACATGGTTGCGTACAAGTAAACACACACGCATATAACCAAAATTATTCACATTGTTCATACAAGTAAACACACATAAATGTCTCTTCCTATATGCAAAGACAGTACTAGGAATAATCTTACAGTCTCTAGGATTCGAATTCAAGTAAAAGTGAAGACATTTTTTGGGTTCCAAACCAGCTGAAGACTTTTCTTTAATGCAGCAATAAACAACAACATGCATTGAATAAAAAATTAAATATGTTCAGATACAAGCTGGTGTACTTGTTAGCTTTTGTGAGAACTCCTATTGCCAAAAACTGACCTTGCTTGAATATAGATATAGTCTTGATCATATTCAAAGATATTTTGGTAAATAACATAGGCACATTATTTTTCTTACTAACAACTATTTATATAAAGGTTCTCCCCATTCAGTTATGAAAAATGAATATCTCTGATACCTTCTATATCTACTGGGAATTCTTTTGTGAATAGTAACTATTATTTTCCATCATAAAATATGGCTGTATTCTAAATGCAAGCAAAAGATGCAGACATTATTTATCCCAGCTTACTTAGACATTTCATCATAGAAAACATGGGTTCCTTAAATCGATGATGTTTAAAAGTATTTCACTAAATACCATATTCAGCAATGAAATTAGGATTGGAAAACATTGAATCGTCTATAATTACAGGATTTGTCACACAACAACACCAATACATATCATTACATTTTTCTCAAGTGACACATAGTAGTGATTTCACAGTCAATTTGCATAATTCCTAGTAGGGTGTTACTAAAAAATACAAATATTAGGTTAGACATTATATCAGCAGGCACTTATCAACACAATTATAAAAATGGCATATAAAGTAAATCATTAATGAGATAAATGACAAAATCAACTTAAATAAAACCCAATTTTTGAATGCTTAATAGATTAAAAATAAAAGAAAAATACTAATAATTTATTTGCAAATAGTAAAAAAATAAAAATAAAACCACCAAAGCAATGATCTTTATTAAAAAAAATAGAGTAATCCTGATTAAAATCTGATAATAAAAAAATTGCATCTTACATGGCTTGGATTCAAACTCAAATCTCATAAATAGTAAAATTCATGGGATGCATACTAATGTTCCAAGAATTATTTACAATTTCTTTTAAAATATGTTCAACATAAATGTGTGCCTATATATCCGACTAAAAAACTATTATTCTTCATAGTTTAAAAGAGTGTCTGGAATTTTAAAATATGAGGAAATAGAGCAGATGTTCTCAATATTTTGTCAAATTCTCAGCATCAAAAACTTCAAGAAGAGTTAATATACAAACAGTTAATAATCTTACTAGTTATAAAATGATTATCAATATCCTGGAGATCTTATAAACATATATATGTAAAAATCACATGATTCCAGCCAATGTTTAAAATTATCTAATAGAATATCAGCAACTTTTTATCAAGGAAACCAACATATAATAGTGTCCATTTATTATCTGTTATGCTTGACAACAGAATTGTTGATATTCTGTTGGTCAAATTTAAACATTGACTGGTTGGTGTAATGGGATTTGCATATGGTTTATATATGTGTGTGGAAATTCATTGAAAGCACTCAACACTCGGACAATAACAATGTAATAAATGGTCAACGACTCTTGTAATAGTATTAATCATATGATGAGTCGAACAGGAAATTGAGAATAGATCCAGTCAAATAAAGTTAATTTTTATTTTAATTTACCTACTAGTAATAGCTTCAAAAATCTTGGGCTTTTGCGTCCTTGACCCTACCACATACTAATAAACTGCATAATAATTTCATTTATTAGCAAAACCCTATGTTTTAGCTCTAATAATATTTACTATTAGTCTAAAGCAGGTATTATTCTTTAATAATAGCTCAATTATTAGACTAGAAGTCTTATTTTTATTTTATAAAATTTCCTATATCCTTCTAACACATATAGGATTTATATTTCTGGTAAGATCTTTCTGAATGTGCATTGGGAAATTTGGAAAATGCTAATAGTTTTAGATCTCCAACTCCTACAATAAATTGAACAATCATTTCTTAACAAATATGTATTTGTGTGTGATGTGAGTATTTATATTTATTATGATTTGATGCTAAAAACTATGAACACTTACAACTAAATAATAGTGTATTGAATAACTCTTTAAAGTACTTCAACAGTATGCATTTTCTATAATGCAATAATATTTACTAAGGCAATAAACCTCAAGAATGTACATTTGAAAATGCGAAGGTAGGGACCTCTACAGATCTTAACCACAAGCTTACACTTTGGAAGAAAAGAGGGGAACCCTTCTTTACTTCAACCTACTTTCTATATAAATAGGTGAAGCTGAAGCGGTTAGATCTGAGAGTATGAAGCTAATCAATACTTCACTGATTAAGTCCACAATTCCTATTATACATTAGTACTCATGAAATCTTTTGATTTACAATGAGACAATGGAACGATCTTATAGTTAAAAATCTATTACGATAATGTAAAGTTGTAATTATAAATTTTATTTAATGCACATTGATTACATAAGTAATATTTACTAATGCAATAATCATCAAGAATGTATGCTTGAAAATGTGAAGGTAGGGATCTCTATAGGTCTTAACCACAAGCTTATGCTTTGGAAGAAAAGAGGAGAACCCTTCTTTACTTCAACCTACTTTCTATAGAAATAGGTAAAGCTGAAGCGGTTAGAGCATGCAGCTATTCAATACTTCACTGATTAAGTCCACAATTCCTATTATACATTAGTACTCACAAAATCTTTCAATTTACGAGACAATGGAATGATCTTATAGTTAGAAATCTATTGCTAAAACTGTAGCCCAATGTTAAGTATCATAGTTTCCTTTAAAAAGTGTAACAATGCTCATGCAATGCAGGAAAATATCTAAAGGGCTGTAAAACTTATTTAATTTAAAAATGGTAATAATAATAAAAAAATGTTAACGTTTTTAAATGAGAGCTGACAATTACTTATTAGTAAACAATATTTTTTATCCTGCATTGTTTATTTTTTTATTCAAGTATTTTCATATGCTGTCTTGTCATTACATTTAGTATATAATTTTATTTTGTGTTTTGAGTGTACATTCACCAATTATTGTAACTATTTTGATGTTCTTTGCTTTATTCTCTCTCATACTGTGATGCAGTGTGGGATGTTATGCATTTCTGCATCCAAATGGCAAGCTAATCATAATTATGTCACTCAACTGAACAAATTGACTTCCCTTTTTCTATTTTAAATCAGTGAAGAATTGATCAGTGAAATCTTTAGTTCTTGAGTCCACCAATTTACTATTGTATTACACCTCAAAGGGCAATTTATCAGATCAAAGATCGTCTAAAAATTTTAAATCATAAAAAACAAATAATAATAATAATAATAATAATAATAATAATAATAATAATAATAATAATAATAATAATAATAATAATAATAATAATAATAATAATAATAATAATAGTAATAATAATAATAATAATAATAAACGGCTTATTGCTCAGGAGTGCTGGAAGTGATAGAAATGGAATCGATCCGAGAACTTTACCCTCTGACGTCTGAGATTCTACCACTGCCTTAAACCACATATGGCATTATTTAAATAATTAAATGGTTTTATTACATGAAAGTTCATAAGAAGTTTGAGAGCCAGAAGTGCCAGAATTGGAATCAATCTGAGGTCATTGCACTCCAGGGTCTGACCCTATCACTGCATGAAACCATGTAAATTATTATTTAAATATTTGAATGACTTTATTGCATGAGAGTTTACGAGAAGTTGGAGCACTGGAAGTGCTGGAATTGGAACTGATTCAAGCTTTACACTCCAGGGTCTGATACCGAACCATTGCACTAAGACATGCAGGGGAATAAAAATTATGATTCATCCTATTGAACACTTATTCTCATAGCTGAGATTTTACCAAACAAAATTTATGTGATCGGAGTATTGATTGTCGAACAAAACAAAATCAAGCTGATAAAAGTTGAAAACAATTTTTCACACTTTACGTCCAATTAAAGATATTTCTTCAGTTACTATTATAATCAATCAATCATTACAAAGTAACAATACAATAACAGTTAACTTTTTCAACTTAACATGGTATTATGAACAAGAGTTTTCCTTTCTCTACACTAGAGCCATCTATTGTAAGATTGAATAATCACTGGTTGTTTCCCATATTTATCCTTTTTAACTTCTTAAATATGATTCTCTTTTTTTTTTGTATTGGTTCATATCTTTCTAATACAATGATTTATCATTGCATGAGAATTTATAGAAACTTTAATTACAACATTCAAGAAAGACCACTTCCATATAGAAAATTAAAAAATTTAGTAATAACATAGTTATTTTCTTAAATATTCTCCTTCACATTTTGAGTAGGTAAAATGAATAAATATATTTATTGAGATGATCTGAGAATTTTTGCCTTTGATAATAATAATGCATCTCATAATATCATTGTTTTATATTGAATTGAAACAGCAGATGCATTAATGAATTTTGTTAATAGGTAACAAAGAAAGCAATGTTATAATGCCACTGATAAACTAGCAAAAATAACAATTAAGGCAGAATGTATATTGAGATGGACTTATTTAGGTTTATATAATTGTTTACTATCTAAAGCTAGGTTGAGATTTCTAGGTGAAAAGTATGATGAGCAAATAACTATCACTGAGGATGGCTCGCTGTACCTTTTTTCCTTCTAACAATTTTACTATGAAAAATGCCATGAGCAAATAACTATCACTGTGGATGGTTCACTGTACCTTTTCTCCAATCTAACAATTTTACTATGAAATGTCCCATGAGCAAATAACTATCACTGGGGATGGTTCACTTTACTTTTTCTCCTATCTAACAATTTTACTATAATATTTCAAATTTAGAACTCCACCATAAAATAATAAGTCTATTCTATAAGTAATATTGAGATGATTAATTCTTCAAATAAACAAAAAAAAATATCAGGACATTAAGATTTGGTGAATAAAAAAAGGAAAAATATATATTCTAGTGTGTGTTCTTTTGGCATTCACCTGCCCCTGTCCTCAAATTAAGTAGCTTGTTGATAATTTTTCTTGTTTATGTTGTTAAACTTGTGATATGATAACCTTTAGTCAGAAAAATCATTCATTAAAATATTTTGCTATCCTTTTTTAATAGCAAATTTGCATACTTTCTAATTTTGATTTTCTAATTCAAAAAATCTAAATAGGTGAGCATAGTCATATAGTGGCAATGTCAAAATATTTTAGTCATGTGACCACATCTTTGATAGATTTAGTCCTTTGTAATTAATTTTGAGACCATTTTCAAGATTGCTTTGATTACATTCAAATATCAGCCTTTCAAGCTAATTGTGCATACGCTTTTGCGAGTGTTAATAATAATAAATGAATACTTTCTCTCCAATACAAGATATAGTATTTATGCAGGAATAAAATGAATCCATTTATTCCTACAACTCAAATGCTTATATATGAGCAAATCTGAAGTACTGGCAAGGAAAGCATGAGGAAAGACCACTCACTTTACTATTTAGATGTCTGAATGAATGACATCGGTGAGTGGTCTTTCCTCATGCTTTCCTTGTCAGTACTTCAGATTTGCTCATATATAAGCATTTGAGTTGTAGGAATAAGTGGATTCATTTTATTCCTGCATAAATACTATATCTTGTATTGGAGAGGAAAGTATTCATTTATTATTAACATTCGCATAAAGCGCGTGCACAATTAGCTTGAAAGGCTGATATTTAAATGTAATACAATTGTAAACATACGCTATATAAAATAAATGCTTATTTACATAAGATTGCTTTGAGAAAAATTTTAGAATAATTAAAACTTTATTTTTATACAAAGTTCATTAAAATTCATGATTAATTTTATACAATAATTGTGTAATAAATATATATGATTACATTTTCATTTCATATCAATATGTTTTATTTTTTTTAAATAGAAGGTAATAATTTCTAGCATAACACCAATGAAGAAAACAATGCCATTCTGATCACCCAGCCTTAGGAAGTTGATCATTTATATGTCATTACCAAAACTATGTTAAAATCTTTTGAGATATTCTAAAAATAATAAGCAATTTTAATATTTTAAAACAGAATTTGATACCTTTATCAAAAATTAACATTTATTCATACGCATTTTGAAAACGAATTTCAATTAAAAAAGATTTTGTTCATTTTCTGAAGAAATTCTGTTCCTGTTGATCTTTCAATGATGAAAGCATCCTTTACTCTCATTACAAACTTATTCTTTTCAATATTTGAAAATATTCAAATATGATTTTTTAGAATTGTTTTCATTTGTAAATATATATTTATACCAAATCAAATTCAATTTATTATATTCTGATATGGAATAATGGTTTAATACTAAAATCAAAAGTTTATAAAATGTCTCACCAAGAAAAACAATAATCCTGTCACAGCGCAGGAAGTTTAAATCCTTGAAAAAGTCATAAAAGTGGTTAAAACATTGGAAATAATAAATTTGATGTTTTAATATTATTATATTGTAATAACAAAAAACATAATTAAACAAGTAATATGTCTAAATGTGCTAAAATGCAGGTATTAAAAAAGCTAATTACAGGTTTTATCCTCTGTAATCATAGCCAGTGAGTCAAATGAGCACAAAGGAAAATGTGTATGATGAATATTTAAATTTATGCAAATGGGGGTAGACAGTCTGCCACTATCGCTTGTATAGAGTGCCATGATTCTAAATGTAAAGTCAAAGAGGCATCGTTTATGGTTAATAACACCCATGCTATAAACTGAAAGAAAGCATGCTTCTCTCTCTCCAAAAAGTGGAGTCTCTAACCCACTTTGCATAAATTTAAATATTCATCATATATTTTTCCATTGTGCTCATTCAAATCACTAGCTATGATTATGAGAGGATAAAACCTCTCAAAAGTTCTCAGCCCTTAATCTTATTACCTCTAATTAGCTTCACCAATACCTATATTTTAGAGATACTACTATTATAATGGTATCTCAGTTTAGTAGCAACTAAATAAATGAGATATTATTATTATATATTTATAGTCATAACAATATAAAAAATTATTAAAAAATATTTTGATCAATTTAATGCAGTGTCTGAGAGATGGAAAGTTTTTAGAATCAATCCCTATTGGTCACATTAGTAAAGCTGTTGTAATTGCAAATATCACATGACCTCTTACGTTAAAAAATACAAAAACCATAGGATTACTTTTTATTAAAGAAATAATCAAGGTTTGTATTATAAATGCTATTAATTCAATGCATAAAATCTTCATATTTAATAAAATCATTAAAGCCATCAAATATCTATCAAAGTTTAATTCCTTTGCTGGAAGCCTTTTTTAATGTATAAGTTTTTAACTGGGAAATGATAACGACTTCCTTAGCAAATTTAGTTTTAAAAAATAATGTGACAAAATAATTCAATCTCTTCACTGTAATATATTTTAAACAATTAACTTCAGTAATAATCGTTAAAAAGTGTTTTTTGTTTTTTTTTTAAATTTCACAAAATGTGCTTTAATGTTATATCATTGAAAAATCCAATTTAGCAAATTGAAAAACAATCTATGAAAATTTTAAAAATAAAAAAAAAGTTTTTAAGCAAACTTAAAAATCATCTTAACGAACCACAACAATAATAAAAAGAAACACTACATCATCATAATGATGATGATGATGATGATGAAATTAGAAAAAATTAAGGGGGGGAATAGGATAAGTTGTCAAGCGTTGTTAGCCGAGAGGTCATCGCAGCCGCCTTGTAAGCAGGTAGTTGGTTGCAGACGGTTGTGGGTTCGCCTCCCGGCCGATGCTATGACATATGGAAAAAAATAAGATAAGTATTTAGTCATTAAAATGATGTAGATTATAAAATGACTTACTTTTACTAACTGAATATATTGCTATATTTAAACCATAATGTAGATTTTAAAGACAATGAAGACATAATTCGAAATGAGAATTTAGAGTGTCGGAAATTACCGCTAGTGATCAAGTGTTATTTATCATGTGCCTCTGAGCAGATACCACAGTGTGGATGCAAAAGAATTATGAATAAACAGGTTTTCAATACTGCACCCACTGATTACTAATACTAAACTAAATAATCATATTTGGAATAAATAAACAGTCTATTTAATACTCAATAAAAAGTTAATATCTTTGAATCCTAAAAGAGTGTAAAAAGTATTAAAAAAATATTGTGTGAAATAGAGGGATGGAATCAGTTAATTTTGCTGGAGTAATCTGAAGAAGAGAGATTATGGATTATAGAAACTGGATTAAACATACAAGATATTCATCTTGCAATGGATCTATAATGATTAAAAATGATTGCGATGAAATAAGTTTATGGTGATGATTGGGATAAAGATAGTAAAAATAAAACACATTTCATAATGCAAAAAATCACTTTCAGTTAGAGACTGGCAGTAAATTTAAATCTAATAGCAATTTTTCTTCTCACTGTTAATATTTTTCAAGAAATTTCATTATAAATAATTATAATATGCTATAAAAAGTCTATTATTTAATGTTTTAGAAATAGGACCAAATATTAGATATGATATGGAATATTTCCATCATCCATGAGCAAATGTGTACAGAAAATTTTAACCTTCATTTAAACTTTTCAAGTACAAACTACTTGTTAGTAATAACACACAATTAGACAATACAGGTTAGTAATTACACAACGTTTCGGGTAGTATTATTCTCCATTCTTCTTCAGGTGTTGCTGGTCTGATATGCGCAGTGACAATATTCACATAGAAGTTGAACTCACACCTTTAGATTCTTGAATATCTGTCAAAGGCAGCAGATAGTAGAAATTTGATATATTTATAAGTGAGTGTTGGTTCAAATCCTCCTGATTCCTTCAATTTTTTTTTTCACTTTTTCATGAGATTTTATTTTCTTTTAATTGTTTCAGTTGAACCAGTAGCCTCCATCAGAGATCAGTTCAATCTTTTATTTAGATCTCTGATGAAGGCTGAGAATGCAGCTGAAACAGTTCAGTTTCAGAAGATAAATAAAATTGTAAAATATAACAAAGATGAAATAATTATTTAATAACAAGTAATGATAAATAAAACTAATATTTTTGTAGATAAGATTATTTTTGAAAGTTAAATATTTTACTATTTGCCTGAAAGTTTGTGATGATGGTATATTATTAGATGTGATATGTTGGACTATTTCTGTCATCTGTAAATGAATGTTGAATGTACAGTAAAACTATTTAAACTTTTCAAATACAAACAACTTGTTAATAATAACACACAATTACATCACTATGATGGTCAAATATCCAATATGATTTATTTGTCCATAATGTTGTCACAAACAGAAATAAATAAATAATCAATCAAACAAGATTGAAATAAACAACTATTAATAATTATATTTAAATATTTATCAACGGAGATGAAAGCCGGTTTGATAAATATTTAAATATAATTATTAATAGTTGTTTATTTCAATCTTGTTTGATTGATTATTTATTTATCACAATTAGATAACACAGATTAGTAATTATACAACTTTTCGAGTAGTAGCCATTCTTGTTCAGGTGTTGCTAGTCTGATATGCACAGTGACAGTATTTGCATAGAAGTTGAACTAGCACCTTTACATTCTTGAATATCAAATTCAAGGCAAACACTCTAACCAACTGTGCTATTCTGTCAAAGACAAAACACAAAAATATTCTATAAGTCAACCCAGTATGGCAATACACAATGTATGGAAGCATTAGAGATAGGCCAAGATACGTAGACTTAAACCTGCACTTGCAATTATCCCATGGCAACCAGGCATGTAGGACTTTTTCCTATTAATTTGTTGCTTTAAATTCTTAAATTATACCATTTTTCTCTTAATCTGTTTTGTAAGCTTAGCATTGCCACTGCTCTGACTTTTCGATGTTTTAGACATTTTGATAGTGCTGCGATCTTAATCTTTACTACATTATTTAAACCTATCAATAACCTTATATTATAGTGTATGATGGTTTGCAACTTCCTTTTTCACTCTACAATTTAACATATTAAATTGAAAAAAAACCTGAAGATGTCAGCATTATATGGTCATTTTTGTATGATAAAGCTATGACAGAGATGGCTAATTTCTGATTGGCTGAGTGCTTTAGATTGTTTCAATCTGAGGCCAAATTATTGAATCTTATACATTTGTAAAGATAAACAGTAATTAGTTTACAAATTAATGATTATAATGCAATCTTCTTATAAAAGATGTTTTTAAACCAAAAACCATGTATGTAATAGGAGATTGTCTTTGAAAACACTTTATTTTTAAAAAGACAATTCTTAGAAAGTTTATTATGGTAAACAGAAGCAGATTCTAATCAGTAAAAAGAAATAGCTTTTGTCAAAATGGTAAATAGAATATTCTTTAAAATTTTAATGATAATAAATGATTTATCAACTATTAGAATTTTTTTTTCCTTCTTTGATGATAACTAATCCTAAATGTGTCTTTCTTTAATAACATAAAATCCATATATTTAATTCAAAAGGCTTAGAATTTAATGGTAGACATAGAAACTATATTGTCAAAAAAAAAAAAAAAAAGAAAATTAAGTTTACTTATTGAAGAAATAAAAAAGATGGAAATCCCATTTGACATATTAACAATAAATAAATTATAAAAGACAAGAAATGGAGAAAGAAAGAAGATAAAATAAGAAAAAATGATTATGTAAATCCTAACGAAAGAAGAAAGTATGTTAATTCAGTGACATAATGAATCACAAATATTTGATATTCTTTCAAAGCTATTTATATTGTGCCTCTTCTTCAAGAAATCTAAGATTGAAAACCATTTAAACAATAAACCGATACTAATGTTCAGATTCTTTCATTTACCAAATTTCTTTGATTAACTGTTCAAAAATAGTTTGGTGTAATCATCAGTAAATTTCCAAAATAACATTTCAAATACTACTCTTATGAATCAATAATCATTATAAAGTAGGAATTTGTGTTAAAAAAACTGGACCCTCGTTGAAGAAAATAGTTATATAATGATGTTTGAAAATCTTATAGGAATACAGTGATAACAGTGAAAGAAAGTATAATCAAGAAAAAATAAAATGAATTACATATACTAAGATCAGGAATAAATTTAAAAATCATTGTTGTGGTTTGAAATAGATTGAAAAATATTATCAAGCACAGTGAACAGATATTTAGTAATACAAGAATTGAAATAATTAAATTTCGGAAAAAAATACAATACTGCAAAAAAAAAAAAAAAAAATCAGACTTATTAAATAAGAAAATAATTGAAATAGATGAAAATTAATGAGAAATTAGCACTTGTTACTGCCATCATTGACAGAATTAAGAGACAGAGGGCGCTGGTCATACTGTTAGAAGAAATGATAGTAGGTGGACAGTTGAAATTTTAAACTAGATTCCAAGAGATTGTAAAAGACCCAGAAATAGACCACATGTGAGATGCATGGATGAAATAAGGAATTGTGCTGAGGTGATGTGGAGAAGAAAGACTAGAGATCGGCGATGAATTGAACTTAGAAAAACCTTCATTCTGCAGTGGAAATGGTTGAAAATGATGGTGAAGAATTCAAATAAAAAATAGAAAATATTCAAGTAAAATTTGAAAACTACTGCACTAAAAATAGTAAGTTATGTAAAAAGTAAGAGAGCAAAACAATCTAAAGTTATTAATGAAAAAAAAAAATAGTAGAATTTATATAAATATGTATAAAAGGTTAAGAGCGAATTGAGACAAAAACCAGGAAGCTAAAAGAAAGTGACTAAAAGATTAATATAGAAATATAAAAAAATTGCAAAGAAATAGATTTAATTCAAAAATAGTATATAAAATTAGTTTGAAAACAAAACCAAGATCATGAGAATTTAATAATCTACAACTTATATTTAGCTAAGTAATTTGTGTGATACAAAAAAGATAAACATTTACATTAATTGAAAACCAACAGATAAATAAAGATAATATATGTTATTATATAAGAAAGGAAAATTTAAAAAGCTACGCCTCACATATAAAAAAAAAAGCATTTGCTCGGAGTTCATAGGAATTTTGAGACATGCCAATCCCAAGTCGGATGCCCTATCAATTGGACTAAACCGTGCACGGTATTCCTGGAATGAAAAGTGTCAAACATGACTAATTTCAGATTAATTCTTAAAGGTTGAGAAATAAACATGTTTGAATAATTAGTTAGTGTTTGTAATTCTAAATTTATAACACAGATGAGTAGCTAGAAGCATTTCATCGGTTAATTATGATTACATTAGGAAAAGAGACATATAATTTTAAAAATATTCATGGTTTTGAACGAAACAGACTTCTATTAGATTGTACTTATTCCTATATGAATAATAATTTGGATCTAGAAAAAGAAGTCAAGACCATTAGACCTGAATAAAATAGAAAAAACTATTATTGGGTAAAATTTTAATTCATAGGAAAATAGGTTAAAATTTGCTTTACTAATATGGACAAAAGATTTAACCTGCAGAGATCGCAATTAACAAAATTGCACCAAAGATCATATTTATCTGAGATATACATTCCTTAATGTACATTTTGAAATGCAAAATAAAATATTAAAAATTCTGCAAATTTGTCTTTATTACAGTATAACAAAATACATGATTTTTTTTAAAGTTACAATTTAGAAATTATTAATCAAAGATCTATAAAGGTCATGATAAATTGCAGAGCCAATCGCATATTTCCAGAAATTATTCATTGCACGTCATGAAATACGAAAAGAAAATTTAAAAATACTGCCAGTTTTACTTTGTGATATTCGCACAGTAAAATACATGATTTTTTAAATTTATTTCCAGTTACAATCTAGAAATTATTTTCAAAATTACAGCAACACTGGCTTCGTAGGTAGCCATATCTATGATACAATTTACTATTGAATATCACCAGGCCTAATGATTGGATGTGAGGTGCGTTTGTGCAAGATAAATTTCAGACCTCTTGTCTTATGAACAGAGTTGGCCTGAGTGCATTGCGATGATACATAACCTCACATTTATAACGGTCATGAATTCTGTGTGATCTATGACTTTTGCAAAAATATTTTATCACATGCTAAATGAAATTACATTTCCTTTTTTTTTTTGCCTCTTTAATTTGTTAAGTCCAACAATGAATATCGTATGCAAAGTAATACATTGTAAATGTCCTAATATGCGGTAATGCAGATGTTTCAGTTACATTGTTTACTTAAATGTTTCAGAATATTCTGGTCACATTAATGTGAAATCAGCTCTTCACTGGCATTTTTATGTATTGAATCAGAATACGTAAAAAAAAAAATAATAATAAAATTAAAACATTATTCATGCATTCGCTATAAAACATAGAAGAAAATGTATTTTTTTTTTTTTTTGCATTATATGTATTCTATTTTGTTTTCTCAAATATTGAATCAATAAAATTGCACAAAATCATATTTATAATAAATAATTGTAATTATAAACTCCAATGCCTTATTTTTAAAGAAATGAAATAAACAAATAAGCAGGACGTATAGAACAAAGCTTTAATAACCTTAAATATTTATACAGTAGAGCTCTAAATAATACTGAAAAAAATCCATATTCTTTGAGCACCAAAAAACAACAGGCCATGTGTTTGAACCCACTACGGCAAGGGCCCTGTGTACTGAACATAATGATATGAAACAAAAGATTAAGGAGGCATGTAATAAACCGAAAAGAATCATGCTTTGCAATCTCTAGAAAATGGTCTTTATAAAAGAAAAACTTTGCATAAATTTTGCATAAATTACAGCTAAATTTTGTTTTAAGTAGGCTATGAATATGGAGACTTAAGTTCTCTGAAAGCGCTCAGCCATATAATTCTTTTCTAATAATAATAAGCTTCACTTTTTTGCGTAAAGCGCAGATTAAAACTAACCTTAAATGCAAATATTACATAAATTAACCAGCACACAATATACATATATGCCCACACTACCATCACAGCTAATTGCTATATTTATGACTTTTCTAAGATGAAAGCATGCTAGGCACATCATGCTTAATTAACGTTATTAAAGTTTTGCTCTATATATCCTGTGTATAAGTAATTATTTATATATTACAAGTATTAATTTGTGCAATTTTTATATATCTATACTTACAAGTAAAATTATTTTTTTAAATATCTAAATATTCTCATCACGTAAAAAAGACCCCCCCCCCCAAAGAAATAAAATTAGTTAATTAAAACAATGAATTCTATATAATTTTGTTTAATTAATTACATTTTTACTTTTTCATTTACATATTAACTCTTCTGACTTTAGTGGTTTCAATGTGATAAATAGTAATCAATTTTAATTACATCGACTCTAACCATCTTGTTTTTTATTTTGTGTCATTCGGAATCTCAGTAATATATTTTTTTTGTATGCTTGGTTATTTCCGTTTAAAAAATTAGGCATGCCATATAAATATCTAGGGATTTTAAGGATTTAGAGTTACCTTTAACTATGGGAAGAAGTTTTAACATTTACCGACGGGAAGAAGTTTTAACATTTACATTGTTTATTTGGTAATTTTTTAGAAATATTATACCACATCTTACAATTCTTTTTGCTTAATGATATATTTATAATAAAAAAAATCAAACAATTTGTTTCTTCCACTAATATCAAGTATTTTGTAGTCACGTTCCCCAGTCGAGTGGTTATATGTTGTATAAGATGTTACAACAATGCTGTGTTAATGAAATACTTACAACATCTTTTTAAAAAATTGTTTTTAACTAATTGCATTAGTAACAACATGATTACAATACATTTTAAAAATCCAACCTCTCGCAAATAACTTGTTTACGTTTTCTATTAACAAAAATAGCCTCTTGTTTTCATTCAATAATAAAATATACTACTTTATTATGGTGTTTAATTTTTTTAATGACTATTAATAACTAAATCATATTATATAAATACTCTGAACAGGCACTAACCTGTATTCAATGTGCTTTAAAATTCGCAATAATCAAGCATATTTTGCCGATAGAGGGGTCTTCCAAACCATGATACAAGATAACGACTTTTATAAAGATATGAGCGGCAGCCTTATCCTTAACCTAAATGTCCATTTATATAGGCGAATCTGAAGCATCTTGATTTGGGAGCGTGAAATAGTTGTTTTCTTCATTGTTTAAATCCTCTATTTCCTTTACAAATTAACTTACATGAAATCTTGCAATTTACAGATAGTTAATAGTACAATCTTAATGTTGGAAATTCTATAAACTATTGAAAAGTAGTAATTAATTTACAGAGCACACTGAAAGCTTATAGTTCATTATACAGTTCGACAACTAAAGATTTAGTCTGCATTTATTTAAGGGATTAATTTTAAAGTTTCATATTTAGATTGTTTATTCAGGAAATTTTAAAAATCCATTAAAACCACTTGCATTTTATTTTGTTTATTCATAGGTTTTAAAAAAGTGTATCGCTTATTTTCCTAATAATGTCATTCAAATCTGAATCACGTTCAAAATCTAGGAATACTTGAAACAGATTTGTAAGCTCTAATTTAAATTCATTAGAATGTTTCTGAAGATTAGGAATATCAACTGTAAATATTGTTTTTCTTAATAATTTTTGTCTCTCTAGTTTTGCATTAACATGCATCTTACATATTACTAATCGATGACCATTTCCTGTGTTAAATTTATTAAGAACATTACAATCTTAAAATATGTATTTTCTGCTAGTCAAAATATAATCCATTCTACTGTACCTTCATTTGGATGCTTCCATGTCCATTTCCTTTTAACATTTTTCTCAAAAAAAGAATTCAAAATATAAAGTTTTTCTTTTTCTGCAAACTCCACAAGTCTATGTCCTCTCTCATTTCTATTACCATAACAAAAATTATCTACAGCATTTTCATCTTTCATCTGTTTACCAATTCTAGCATTAAAGTCTCCCATTAACAATTTTAAAATGTTGTTTACTCTGATCAAAAGCTTTTTGTACATCCATATAAAAATCTATAACTTCATCACTATGAGAACTTGTTGGGGCATAAACCTGAATTATCTGCATTTGATATCTGCTATTAAGTTGTTAAACTAATCTTGCCACTCTGTCTGATACACCATCAATTTCCACAATGTTATTCTTCCATTTTTTATTTATAATGAATCCTACTCCACTTGTATTTCCAATATTTGTGCCTTTATACTAGAGTATATGTCCACTTTTTAAATCAATTATTTCTTCACCTTTTCTTCTAACTTCACAAACCCAATAATGTCCCATTTAATATAAGACAGTTCTTCTTCTAACTCTTGAAATCTTCCTTCACTTGAAAGTGATCTGCAGTTGTAAGTACCTAAATAAAAAGTCATCATCAAATGGTAGAAAAAAACGCAAGTGACCAATAAAATTTCTACTGAGACTAGAGAATTTATAAATAAAAGAAGGAATATGAGGATATACAACAATGATGCATTAAAAAAGATTGAATATCTCGAATTTTGTAAAATGGTGCAGAAAAGAGTTGAAAATGATATAAGAAAGTATAATTGTGAACTAACAAGGAAAGCTGTCGAAGAGAATAAAAGTCTAAAGAGTGTAAAACAACATTTTAGTATTGGTAGGAAATTTATATCTGGAATAAGAAAAAAAGATGGCATTATTACTAAAAAGAGGGATGAGATCATGAAATGTATAGAAGACTTCTATCAAGAATTATATAGTAATAAAGAACAAGTGCCTCCTATACCTATTACATCTTCTGAATTGCCCAGAATTTTGTATGAGGAAGTGAGACACGCAATTAAATTTATGAAGAAAGGGAAGGCTCCAGGTAATGATGGAATTATAATTGATATATTAAAAGAAGCAGATGAAGAAATAGAAAAAAATTTAGAAAAGTTATATACCAAATGTCTAAATGATAAAGATGTACCAGATGATTGGAAGAATGCAGTATTAATATTAATATTTAAAAAAGGTGATAAAGAAGATATTAGAAATTACAGACCTATCAGTCTATTATCAGTTTTATACAAAATTTTTATTAAGATAATTACAACTCGTCTACAGAAAACATTGGATTTCCACCAACCAAGAGAACAAGCTGGATTGAAAAGTGGTTTTAGTACAGATCATATCCAGGTATTGAGAGAAATTATAGAAAGGACAAATGAATATGAGTTGCCATTATGCTTAGGATTTGTAGACTATGAAAAGGCATTTGATTCTATAAACATTTCTTCAGTGATTAAAGCATTGGATCATCAAGGTGTAGATCCAGGATATTGTCATATTTTAAAGAATATTTATAAAAACACAACAGCAACAATTAGATTACATAATGATAGTAGGAAAATCAACATTGAAAAGAGTGTAAGACAGGGTGACTCCATATCTCCAAAACTTTTTACAGCAGTGCTGCAAGTAGTATTTTGTGAATTTCAATGGGAAGCTAAAGGAGTGAAAGTAAATGGAGATTATTTAAGTCATTTAGATTTTGCAGATGATGTAGTTGTTTTTGCAAACAATGCTTTAGAGCTACAGGAAATGTTGCAGGAGTTATCAGATGAAAGTAGGAAAGTAGGACTAAAGATAAATGTTAAAAAGACTAAAGTAATGTTTAATAGATTTTCTCAAAATATGAAAATAAAGATTGATTATGATGAGTTAGAAGAAGTTAACAGTTACAAATACCTTGGTCAGATTATTAATACAGATGGAAATATAATGGATGAAATTAATCATAGAATTAAACTTGGTTGGAGTGCTTTTGGTAGAAATAACTTGATACTAAAAGGAAATATGCCTATGTGTTTGAAAAGGAAGGTTTTTAATAAATGTGTTTTGGCAGTTCTTACTTATGGATCTGAGACTTGGACACTTAATAAAAGAGCAATACAGAGACTTCAGACCACTCAAAGAAATATGGAGAGAATGTTGGGAGTAACAAGAAGGGATCGAAATGCAATGTATGGGTAAGAGAACAAACAGGTGTTACTGACCTCATTGAAAAAAATTAAAAGACTCAAGTGGAGTTGGGCTGGACATATTGTTAGAAGAGATAATAGATGGACAATTGAAATTTTAAACTGGATTCCAAGAGATTGTAAAAGACCCAGAAAGAGACCACATGTGAGATGGATGGATGAAATAAGAAAGTGTGCAGGAGTGATGTGGAGAAGCTAAAGATAGGAAAAGATGGATTGAACTTGGAGAGCCCTTCATCCTGCAGTGGACTGATAATGGTTGATGATGATGATGATGATTCATAGGTTTTATCATGAAATAAGTTAAGAATTAAATATGTTGTTTTGCTTAGATTTGCATGGTAGTGTGGATTATGGATCAATTATGAGTTTTTAGCTAGAGAACAAGTAAAAAGCTAAAACTGCATTTAAAAGAAAAAAGAAAAAGATAACCGGATTAAAAAATCTTAGCCCAACACAGCATCATGCCCAGATTTGACATTTCAGAAGTGGACACTCTACCATTATTCCCAAGTAAACAACACATTTAAAACTTATAAAACTTTATTCATAAAAATAATTTCATTATATGCAGAATTACTGTAATTAAAAGGCAATATTTTTAAAATCAGTTTTAATTTTAAGTAAATTATTAATAATAATATGTTACTTTTATATATATATATATATTGGGATATTTAAATAAAAATGATTGGAAAATATAAACATGTTTATTTACATATAAATTTTATTAATTATAATGACGAAAGGGCATTAGCCTGTTCGGTTTTGTGCAATAGTAGAGTGCATAAAAAATATAGTTCCGGGCTAGAGCAACTGCCACAATAAGTTTAAGTAAAGAAATATTCCTCTTATGTTTAAATAACAAACATTTATAATTACGATGTGTATTTAGGAATAAAGTGATTTGTAAATCTAATCATTTACATATAATGTTTTAATACATTGTACAGGCTTAAACCTGCATTTATATATGTAATATATGCGGGATTCGAACTCAGACTTTCACACGACCCACCACTCTCAGTGTCATCTCATATTGCTGACCCACCTGATCACACACATGTTGAAAAGATAAATAATCACCAATATAGGTAATTCATGCTAAACCAGCAATCATCAGTTGGTCTAGATTACTATCCTCACACATATATATAATCAGTTTTTTTTTTTTTTTTTCCCCCTCCTCAATAAAATTTTAATAAACCACCCAATACCCCTCTTTTTTAAAATTTTTTTTAAAAAAATTCCCCCAACCCCAAAAAATTTTTTTTTTATTTTTTTTTCCCACCTTTTTACATTATTTCTTATTCAGCTTTATATTAAGATAGCCAATCTATAAACTTTAATGGACAAGCTTCAAAACTATTCCAACTCACAACCTTTAGCCTTCCATTTCATTGAAAATCTGATGATGGAACGTTCAAAGCCCTTGTTTATTTATCTTTTCAACATGTGTGTGATCCGGTGGGTCAGCAATATGAGATGGCACTGAGAGTGGTGGGTCGTGTGAAAGTCTGAGTTCAAACCCCACATATATAATGTTTTAGTAATTATCACAACAAAATTATCTTAGTCTGTTCGGTTTAATGTAATGATAAGAGCATATATGTAGTATATTTGGAGCTTGTGCCTAGAAATTTGAAACCAGGGTAATTATCACAAACAAGTTTAAGTACTGAAGTATTTTTCTTACATTTAAATAAAAAAATATTTACACTCAGAATGTATTTCCAACAATGAAATGATTTGAAAAATGTGAACAATTTGGCGCCTGAGTAGTGAAAAGCCTTTGTTGCCCACACGTGGCATGCCTGAAAATCACACATCTTTATGAAACAAGTATGGTACAGATGGCTTAAATAGTACAGTGTAATATTAATCATATACAAATACATGCTAATCGTGACCTTTAATCTATGACCGAACATAAGTAACAATATTTAAGAAAAAAGTTTATTTATAATATCTCTCTGATCAACTACAACATCTAAAGGGTTAATTGACAGCATTTTTTTTCTTTTTCTTTTTTTTTTTTTGGGGGGGGGAGGGGGTTATTAAAAGTATTTATATGGGTAGGAAGAGGATTGTTTATTAAAACATTTACATATGAAGTGTAAAAACGCAATAGCTAAGTAGGTTTAATATGAACAGAAGTTTACTGTCTCTGGTCCTCTAAGAGAAAAACTTATTAAATATTTGAAATACATTTTTATTGAAATAAATAAAATCTTTATATAAAGTGAAAAACAGAAAAATGAGTAGAAAAAAATCGAGTTTTTTTTCCTATGTCAAATGCGTTGACCAGGAAGCGAACCCGGGCCAGCTGCTTGTAAGGCCGCTATACTAACCACTAGGCCACCAACGCTTGACAAAAAATCGAAAGTTTTAGTCTATGAATTTGAAAAAAAAGTTATCTAATTTAATAAATAACTTTGGTTATTTAAAACCGAAATCATTACACTGTATTAAAAAAGAATTTATTTCAAAATATATTCAATTATTTATTTATAGTTCGCACAAAAAAAAATCCAGACTTGAATTATTAATGTAAATGACGTAGGCGTATGTATATACATTAAAAAATATACAGTAACTGTAAATAAAAATAATAATATTGATTGTCATATGCTATTACCCCATTTGAATGTATTTGGATAAGTATAAATAAAGTTTGAATTTTTCTAAAAAATATTTAAAATATTTAATTAACCACATAATAGAAATAAACCAATATATAACTATTATATATAAACGTCGGTTTATATATATTCAAAAATTATACACAGATGTAACAGGATATTACATTTATGTTTGTAGCCCGTGAAAATCTTCGAAGTAATACATCGCACCCAGGCAAGAAAAGTGACTTTTTAAGTCAAAAAATGGCACTTTTGAGATTATGTCATTGAAAAATATGTATGAAGTGCCCCAACGTGCACGAAAAGCGTCACATCTCTATCTCACAATTTATCCACCAGAGGACAGTTGTGTCAGTTTTATTCTAGGATAGTTCATGATTCATCACTGCAAGAACAGTGTCTCTTCAGCGTTGCTACTGGAAGGTGTGCCTGAGTCAACCAAAAAGAGCGGCACATTTTGAGTTGTGACACTTTTCATGTATAAGGTAAGTTGAATGTAATTTTTAATAGCGTCATAATAAAAAAAGTGACACTTTTCTTGAACTAATTATCTCTGAATGTATTTTTTTACTGTGTTATTTCAACTTGTGCCAGTTTACCTAAGCATAATAAAAAATAGTTCAACATAATATTTCAACATAATAAGCTCAAATTATATTTCTAACAATGGTGTTTTCACAAATTTGATTTTTATAGGTTCATTATGTACTCACAGCAGGGATTCAGAAGTAGGAAATTGCTGGCATTGGCTGCTGCTGCAATTAAAAAAGGACAAACCACTGAACAAGAAAATGCAACAAAAGAAATAGGATTGAGTGACAAAGTACTAGAGGATCGAGAAGCAAACACAGAACAAGAAAATGCAACGAAAGAAATAGAATTGAGCAGCACAGTATCAAAAGATCAATGTACGCATTCTACATGGCAATGCACTGAAAACCCCCATACACAGTGTTTGAAGATACAATGGGTTAATTCAACAGCACAACAACAAGAATCATCAGATGAAAGCGTGGACGATTCAGATGCGGATCCAGATTTTCGCATGCAACCATCTTCTGATTCTAAAAACTCATCATCAGGATCGGAAGAGAATGAAAATATTATTAATACTAACAAGAGAGAGGGTGCAGAATCAGACAACTCCCAAGTAGATAACAATAGAAAATGTAAGAGAAGGAAAGCAAATCCGGTTGAGTGGAAAAAGACTGAAGCAAAACTTTTACGAAATACTGGAAAACCTTATATATCATCATCAATTTGTAAAACAGAAATGCCTGCAAGAAAGATACTTCCAGCATGTAATGAAAAATGCAAACTAAAATGCTCAAGCAAAATAGATGAAAATAAAAGGCTTGAAATATTTAACAAATATTGGTCACTTGACAGCCTGCAATCCCAGCGAGAATTTATCTGTAGAAATATGACCACTGTTAGACCTCAGTATCAATATAAAAAAGAAGGAAGCACATGCCAGTGTAACCATGCATTTTATTTTTTGATCAACAATGTAGACGTGCGTGTCTGCAAATTATTTTTCAAGGCAACGTTGGACATCAATGACCGACCTATTAGGACTGTGATAGCTAAATTAAACAAAGGATTTCTTCAAGAGGATCTCAGAGGAAAACATGGACACCACTCTAAAGTAGATCCCACTATAAAAGATGGTGTTATTGATCATATTAATACCATCCCAAGAATCGAAAGCCATTATCTGCGCACACAAAGTACTCGGGAATTTATAGAAGGCGGGAAAAGTTTGGCTGATTTACACTGTGACTACAAAAATGAGTGCATTAAAACAAAAGTTCCTTATGCAAATCTCATGATGTATTCACGAATTTTCAAAAACAATTTTAACATTTCATTTTTCACTCCAAAAAAGGATATGTGCAACTTCTGCAGCTCTTACAACAAGGCTACAAAAGAAGAAAAAGAAGGGATACAAAAAAAATATGATAAACATTTAAGGGAGAAAGTTTTATCAAGAGCAGAGAAAGAGGAGGATAAAAACAAAGCAAAAGAAAGTAAAGGAAAAATTATAATTGCCACTTACGACCTTCAAGTGGTTCTGCCTGCACCAAGAGGGGATACATATACATTTTATTATAAAAGCAAAATCAATAGTTACAACTTAACTGTCACTGAACTTCAGTCAGATTATGTACAGTGTTTTTTTGGCATGAAGGTGAAGGAGGTCGAGGTGTCATAAAGATAGGCTCCTGCATTCTGAAATACTTGAAAGAAAAAGCTACCACCAACAACAATGATAATCTTGAAATTATACTCTATTCGGATAATTGTTGTGGCCAGCAGAAGAACAAATTTATAATGGGACTGTACTACCTGTACGCTGTGCAAAAATTTAAGATCAAATCAATCACATAAATTTTTGATTACAGGTCACACCCAAAATGAAAGAGACAATGTTCATTCCATCATCGAGAAATCGATTAAGCGAGCTCTTAAATCAGCTCCCATCTATATTCCAACTGATTACGTGAGATTAATTAGATCTGCAAAAAAAAGAGGAAATCCATATAAAGTAACAGAATTGGGTTACCAGGATTTTGTGGATTTGAAAACACTCTCTCATCAAATTGGATCAAACTATTACAAAACAACAAACAATGAACTGATCAAAACAAGCAACATAAAAATACTCAAAATGCAGAAGAGTGACCCGGGTATTCTTTTTGTGAAAACTACATACGAACCAAAAGAATATGCACAGATCAATGTCAATACCAGGAGAAGACAAATGAGCATCTCTACAATGCAGTGTGCTGTGGCGTACACGAAAAAAATGGAAATTTCTGTTATAAAGAAAGCTCATATTGAATCCCTTATCTCGGTGAAAATTATTCCTACATTATATAAGCCCATTTATGAATCTATGTTTTCGTAAATAGTGTTCCTTAAATTGTACCTTGATAATTGTTCCTTATTAAATTGTATTAATTTTCATAAATTATATTTTTGCATTCTGTATTTTTCTAATAAAACAATCTCAACTTGTTTTTCATTTTTTATTCTCACTTAAGTAGTGATTTTGCCTGAGGGAGGTCTGAAAGTCGTTTTATGTAATAGTAAGTAAGAAAGATATATTATTTGGGGTTGAAAAGTGGCATAAGTATTACATGAGGGGTCATAACAAAAAAAAAACGTTTTCAGAAAAGCAAGAAAAGTGACATAACTCAAAGACCTCACCTATATTTACCTGATAACACCTCACAGTCGACAAGAGCAGAGCTACACATCCATATTACTATACTACAGAATATAATATAATTTACCACCATAAAATACTTACCTGAAATTTAAAAGAAGCTAATACTAGTCGAGTTTTCTCAAAAACTGCATTTTTGAGTTGTGTCACTTTTCTTGCCAGGATACGATATATAAATGAAATGCGTAAAACGCCATTGTTAATTCATAATTAACATAAAATTTCCAACTATTTATTTATCTACATTTAATTTTTATATTATTATAAATGGTTCTTCTGGAAGTCATGTGACATTTGAGCGCCCAAGTGATCGGTTACGCACAACAGTTACATTCTAATACTAAAACTGAGTTTTTTTTATATTGTGCCGGTTCTTTCGCTAATCACATAACCCATAATATCAAAAGCCATTTAAAAGACAAACTCATAAAACGCATAGAATGACAAATATATTTAAATAAAGAGGTTGGAAAAGTCTCAATAAAAATATAGCTTTATTTTAAAAAATTAGAATAACTTACTATGGATAAATTCACACTATTTTTAAAAGCACTTAATTTTTATTTTGGTCTCTTTTTTTTTTTTTTTTTGCTTGTATTAAAAAAAAAAACCTTCAGCACTCATTAGTAAACAGAATTAAAAGCACACGCACATATACAAACACAATTTTATGTTTTCTATAGCTGAACTCGAGCATTTCATTCTACAGATTTCAAAAATGAAACTCAATATCCTATGGAAAATGCAAACCAAAACATTCTTCCATGTGGATATGTACTTATTTATCTTTTTTTTTTAAAAAAAAAAAAAATTACAATAATGTAAACATTTCACATTCGGTTATCTTTTACTATTAGCATTAATTTTTTCTTAATTTCTTTAGAGAAACCGTATTATTTTAGCATAATATAGTGATAAATAAATAAAAGGCAATTCTGCAAAAACTACTTTATCTCCAGTTATGAATTCCAACGTTGTCATGCCTTTCTGACGAATTAACGAAGTTTAACATTCACATAATTTAATTTCTAGAAAAACAGGCAAAATAATCCAATAAAAAGTTCAGCCAGAAAAAAAGAACTTTTCTGAAGTAAATTTTATAAACATTACTGAATAAAATGTTAAATATTAATGATTCTATAAAACAGAAATAAATGAAATAAAATAATTTACAAACTCTTTGAAATAAACATTAAATGGTTATTAAGATTTACTGTTTTGCTTGCACTATATATATATCAGGAATTGCTGATCAAATCTACAATATGCTTTGAGCACAGACTTTCACGTGACCTTCAACTCTCCACACTATCTCATACTACTGATACACTTGACCACATATATGCGTATTTCGTGCTAAACCAGCACTCATCAGTTGGTTCAGATTATCATCTCTCTGTATAAATATATACAGTGCTCAGATTTATATTAAGATGGCCTATCTTCAACTTTAATGGACAGGCTTCAATCCACTCCACCCTCCAACTCTTCCACTGTCCATCCAATTGAAAATCTGATGATGGAACGTTCAAAGCCCACACTTATGGTCAATCTTGGTATGACGAGAATGTTGGCATCAGTGTGGGTTTTGAGGGTTCCATCATCAGATTTTTAATTGTATGGACGGGAGAAGAGTTGGAGGGTGGAATGCATTGAAGCCTGTCCATTAAAGTATGAAGACTGGCTATCTTAATATAAATATGAGCACTTACTGTATATATGTGTAGAGATAATAATCTGAACCAACTG
The DNA here is from genome assembly GCA_028023455.1 of Epiperipatus broadwayi. Lineage (NCBI taxonomy): Eukaryota > Metazoa > Onychophora > Udeonychophora > Euonychophora > Peripatidae > Epiperipatus > Epiperipatus broadwayi. The sequence goes on along the minus strand of JAQFVV010000039.1, from coordinate 1,181,669 downwards.
AAAAGTGCTGGTTTCGCACGAAATACGAATTGGTGATTATTTATCTTTTAGACATAGATGTGGTCAAGTATATCAGTGGTATAAGATAGTGTGGAAAGTTGAGGGTTGTGTTAAAGTCTGTGCTCAAAATATCTTATATATTACATTGTTTGTGCAGGTATATATATATATAGCCTGTATGTTAGATATTAAATATGCTTTTAGGAAAAAAAATTCCATATATTCTATTTATAGTAGTCTCTTCAAATATCCATAATATTTGATTCCAAGTCCTGCTGCTTATATTAAAATGGACAGGTAATAGTGAATCGCATATAACACCCAATCGTAAATATGGGTTTAAATATATATAGAGAAATATGGAGAGAAAAAATAAGTGAAATAAACGAATGAGAAAATACATAGATATAACTAATATCATCTAATGAATTAACGTGCTGGAATGAAATTGGACTGAAGATATCACTAGAAAAGATGATAATAAGTGAACAACTGAAGGCAAATTGAATCCCAAGAGATTGTAAAACATCTAGAGAGATTTTCATGTGTAAAACGGATGGATAAGACAATAGCCTGGAATGATATGGAGAAGGGAGTCTATGCATTGGATGAACTGAGTTAAACTTGAACAAACCTTCATCCTGTGTAAATTGATGATGCTTGAAAATGATGATGATGATGATGATATATGATGTTTGCACTGTTGTTAAACCAATTACAATTAAAAAAGTCAAATTTCTTTTTTATTAATTTTATATATGGAAATTGGAGATAAGATATAATTGCTATATAATCAATCACGCATAAATATCACAATTTTATATTCATTCATTTTATCAGTATGAATTCACTGATGCTAGATTTTAATCTGTATTCTAAGTTTCTCATCAAAATATATGGTAATTTTGCCTTATCATTTAATTCACTTGAACTTGAATTCTAGAATAAAAGGTTGGATTCCAATAACTGTTAAAAATTAATTCATCTGCAATGAACTAAAAATGTGTTTTTTTTCATCTCCTTTACATATATAGACAACTAACTAACTATGCGCATAGGTACACTCAAAATTTGCATGAAGTAAATTCTGTGTGCAAAAGTTTATATAATATATGCGAATGTATATACAAAAATTATTTTATATTTATAAATATATGCTATATGCATAATTATATATAAACGTTAAATTAAACAACTCAATGTATATATAAACAAAGAGCGTAAATCACTCTTCCTCGGACTATGAACTAAAAGCACTCTAAATGTTGTACAAAAGATTAAGAATAGAATAAATCCACCTATTCTTGAAGCTGTGATGCTTGTAAGCATACCTTTCTCTGTCAACATTTTTGGTAATTCAGAATGAAATTAATATATCAGTCAATTGGAATATAGCACTTAATAATTATTAAACTAATTATTAAACACAATTATTAAACACAATCTCTTTAATATCTTGATTATTATAATTAAATAAGATTAAGTATGTAAATATGAAGATAAATATGGTTCAATGTAGATATAAATAAAGGGAGTAAATTATCCTCAGACTATGACATAAAAGCAATCTAAATGTTGAGCAATGGATCAAGAGTAGAATGGATTCATTACATATGTATATACATTACATATATTTTATACACACTCAAGTAACTAAACACGAATGCATATATATATATATATGTGTGTGTGTGTGTAAAATAAAACCAAGAAACATATATATATATATATATATAGTATATGAAATTCCATACAGACAATATATATATATTAAATTCAACCTAATTAAATGACAGATGAAGCAACTATTTCTGATGGTTCTCTTGGATACATATTCCTATTGGAAACAGGCAAACAAATCAAATAAATTATCAAATATTAGTTTAATTATGATTTTTGAGTATAGACTCATAGAACACATGAAAATGTATGCATGTATATATTAAGTTCATATTTTTTTCACAAAAATACTAATCAACTTTTGACATGTTATCTAGACATTTTAGATGGTCAATTTTCAAGCTTTGACTTGTCCATAACATTGTTTTCATTATAAAATATTAAACATTGATGAATTTTAAATAAAACTGATAAAAAAACAAAAGATTAAATAGAATTTAACTTATAGCATCAAACTAGTTTTGGGAAACTTATCAAGATGTCTTCTAATTATCATGTGACAAATTATTCTGTAACAACTCTCTCTAGTGGTCATCATTAAAATATAACATATTAAATAATAATTTACTAAGGCTGTAACCTTAGAAATAAGCGTCTGAAAAATACGAAGGTAGGGACCTCTATAAAATATAAAAAGAAATTATTTAATAAATAGAAAGTTATTATTTTTTTTATAATACACAAACCAAATCTATATAATACAATTTTAAAGTATACTCTATATAGCAGTATTAGTTATCTCTGCACTTTCTTCATAATCATCATTAATTATCTAACCAATGTAAATCAATCTTTCCAAGCCTTTCTTACTTTTGCTTTCTTCTTAAAAAATATTTTTTATGATTCCCAATGATTTTTTTTCTCAGATATTTCCAGAATACATTTTATACTTCTGTCTGCCTTAAAATATATACCCTATTATTACTATTTTTCGCAATTCATTCTAAAACTTTTTTTTTTTAACATAACTTATTATTTAACAAAAAGCAAATATAAGTAATTAAAAAACACTAAATGATTACGCGAATGATGAATCAATTTTTTTTTTATTTATTTAAAGTAAATTTTCGTGTAAATATTTAAAGCCATCTTTTCAGTATCCTTATAAAGACAATCAAAGAAAAAGATAGTCCACACTGTCCAAGTCAAATATCTGATGATGAGGATTTGAAACCACCAGTCTTCATTTTACACTTCATTTACAAATGTATTGATTGCTGGGTTAGCTAAAGGCATGCCATCAAGAAACTTATAACTAAATTCAATTCAACCATTAAAAACTGAAATAGAAAATTCTAGGTATATGAATAAGAACTACTTTTTGCTGCTAGTATAGTATTTAAAAGATGACCAAAACTTTCCTATCTGAATAGTCAAGCGTTAGTAGCCGAGAGGTTATCGCACCTGCCTTGCAAGCAAGTAGTTGGTTGCAGACGGGTGTGGGTTTGCGTCCCGGCGATGCTATGACATATGAAAAAAAAAAACTTTTCTATCTGAATACATGATTGCAATTTTATAAACTTAGAATAATAAATAGGCCACATCTTTTCAAATTATAAGAATGTATATATTGTTTTAACTCTCTTTTTTCTTTTTTTTTATTCTCAAAATGAATCGGACATGAAAAAACTTTTCACCTCAAATAACTGTTTTTCAGGAAAGAAAAAACAAATCTTAATCAGCAGACAGAAAAAATAAAACTACTAAAGACTTACTACATCATACACATTTCTATAATTTATGAAAGTCCAAAACCAGCAAAACATTACATGACCTTGGCTTAACCATTGCTATAAATTGGCAATCCCTTCTATAGCTACTACAATTATGCCATCTAGTGTAAGTTTTAGTAACCAGTAGATAACAGATAGTACTAATGTGTAAGCTAAGGTTATGTAATGTAAATGGTCTTATGACGTCTTGTTGAGTTTATACCAATTACAGCCAAAAAATAAACATATCTAAAGTTATTAAAAAATTAGGATCATCATAATATGTAAAAATTGAAGTGGATTTAGATCTACATGACTATGCAAGGAAATACATTTAGAATGAAAAAATTAACAGGATTTCCAATTTGGGGCTGATGGCCGATAGTTTGATTGTATAAGACAAAAGAAGGCTTCTAGAGATAAGGTGCATTAGATTCAAAAGATCCAAAGGGACTTTTCAAAAATCTAAAAACTCCTCACAAGCTAGAAACTACTCTCAGAATATTGAATATGATAGCATTGGATAAGAATTTATTAAACACTCTCATCTGACATCTATTAATTATTAAAGCTTACAATAGATGGTATAACTGTAGTAAGAATAGAACAATTTGCTAACTTATGAAGTTGTATGTACTAAGGAAAGTTGTCATGACAACACTAAAATGCCAGTTACCTATTTATTACTCTAATTTGATAGGATCAATTAATACTTAAATATACTTAAATAGACGATTTTAAGGTCAGCTTAAAAATATAGATCAATGGAAAGACTTTCAATGTGCAGAGAATCAACAATTAATCAAAGTAGTTTTTAGCCATATCAAGAGTTCCTCATTCAAAAGTTGTTGGCAAACATTTTTTTTATCCATGATATATATATATGTAGTGTGATTATGTTTTACATCAATAAGTCAAACTATGAGTTTATTATCCCAAAGCCATCATTATTAAAGAGAACAAACTGCATGGTGTGAAGTCTTTATCTACATTATTATCTCAAGGGAATTTCTGTTCCAATTACTGATGCGACTTGAGCAAATTATTTTTGAGAAATTTTAAGAAAAGGCAACAGACTTTATATCTCGGCTTGTTTTGTGTTATCTAGGAAATTGATAGATCAACTTTATTTCCTATCAGTGCCCATAATAAGAATTAAAGCAATTTCAAATGAAATGAAAGCACAGTTGTCACAACCTAGATGATATGAAACCGTTGATTTTATCAGTAACTAAAATGGTTATGGCAAAAGTCACACACACGTAAAAACAGAGGGGAGGGAAGTTGTAAAAAAAGAGAATACGATTGTAGACGATTGTAATTTTTAAAAAAGGGGATTACATAATACAAAAATAAATATTACTTAATATATTATAATCAAGCACAAGTGCGTGTGCGGCGCAACTGCTCCCAAAAGCTGTTAATACAAATACAAATAGCTACCATCGTATGTAGAGAGAGACATGACCTCAAAAGAAAGATCAAAGAGGCTTTATTTATCTCTCGCGACAGCGATGCCATAAACAGGAAGGACACGTGTTTTTCTCTATCAAAAAGATGGAATTAGCATATTTGCATAAATTTAAACGTAAGCAAGCTATGATTATGAAGGCAAGATCCTTTGAAAGCGCTCAGCTGTTTTAATATTTTTAGTTAGCTATTTGTATTTGTATTAACAGCTTTTGGGAGCAGTTGCGCCGCACACGCACTTGTGCTTGATTACATACATTTCCCAAAAGTAAAATTATTTAACTTAATCGGATTAATATATTATAAAAATTGAAAAAATTAAATTTTATAATAATTTGCTTATAATAATTAATCATTTGGAAGACTTATGGATCAGATGATCATCATTTTAAATTGCCCAGACAGTAGTGTCACGCAGATAATGGTGACTGATTTTTAAAAAACTAATAACACCAAAATGTATGGATGCTGAACTGGGTTCAGATCTACATGATTATAAAAGCCAAAAAACTTGGAGTGAAAACATTATCGTGTTTTCATCTTGGGCTCCTAGCTTTATAATTAATTAACTAGTTAAAAGGTGGCAGCATTGTATAGTTGCAGTGCTCTCAGATCCAAGGCTCCTCACTTATGAAAGTCACAAGCTAGTAACTAATCTGGGGATATTAGATGAGTAGGCACTAGATAGGGATTTTATGCATAAATCTTTTTGCATCCTTTGATCACTAAAGCTTGGACTGGGTGGTATTAGTTTGCATTTGTGCATAAATTATCTTAGTAATGTATTTGGCATTGGTTGGTCCACGAATAGGTTTAAAAATCATTAGAATTTCATCTAAATTAATATTTAAAATTAAAAATTAGCTTGATTAATATAAAAACAAAAATTGCCACTAATAAAAAACTTTCAGCCTTTACAGCAATGCTTGATTTACTATTACATACCAAACCAGTCAGATAAAAGGGATCTTTTTATCTGACAAAACAGATTGACAATTATATAACAAAAGATGGACATTATTTCAAAGTTCGGTTAAATTATTCTTTAAGAGCTTGTGAATTGTCACAGTGATGTATTCTGCCTTGGCTGATCCATAAAAACATTTATAAAGTATAAAATATTTTTAAAAAATTATGTATACATTTGTAAAAAAAATGTATTGAGAATGAAAATTTGATTTTACAAAAGGGCAATGTCCTTTCTATAAATCATTTCCAAAAAAAATAGTGAAGAAAGTATTACACAAAGTATTACACAAGCAAGATTGGTGTTGGTTATGGTATTTAATGAATATCTATGCTTGTTTATCATTAACTAAGTAAAAATAGTTAACACTTCAAAATTGGTCAGCCATTGAGTATCTACTCAATGGCTGACCAATTTACTCAATGGCTGACCAATTTGACCAATTTTGAAGTGTTATCTGAATTTTCTATGAGTTCACTGTAATAAAAAAAAACTTAAATCTGTTTGAAACTTCCATGTTTTACCCAGACTAATTCAAACTCTAGAACATGGAAAAGATAGTTGTACATACTTCAGTTACAAACCTGAGGCATGTCCTAAAGAATATACACATCCATATACTTCTATCTTACAGATTTATTTATTCAAATGTTTGTAGCAGCAGATGTCAGTTTAGTATTGGCAATTATAGCATCATATATATCTTAATGATATATTATTAATGTAGTTCAATGCACTAAATCTACTAAGAATAAAGTTTAATATTAACATTACATAAAAATAAAGACTGCTGTAACTTAGATTAATTCCATCTCCCAAATGGAATATTGATTTACTTTTATCTACTTTGGCATTGAATTAAATTTTAGCAAAGACTTAAAATTCAATTATTGGAAAATTCAATAATTCAAATGACAGAAAACAATATCAATTTATAATCAAACAATGCCATTCACTTTTACATATAAATTTAATATTAAATCAAAGTATAGTTTGAAAAATATAATATATAATGGAAGATGAAAAGGTTAAAGGATTTTCTTTTCTCCCTTAGGCAAAAAAAAATCAATAATAAAAAAAATATTATAAATAAAAACATTACCTATTCTATATATTTAAAAAAATAAATGTATTAATAATTAATCGATCTACAGCAGTCGCATAGTAAATTATTCAGGGGAAAAAAATGAAAATATTTAAATATTGAATCTAGTAGACACTTACAATGGCATTATTCTATATTTTCTTTTTTTCGATTGTCACAACCAATCTCTGAATACCATTAACAATTTTCATATTAATTATATCTTTAATTTTTTTTAAGTACATAATGCTTAAACCAATAAAATATCATTTGACTCCATCACATGACCTAACGTTACATATTGCCGTTATAGCAGCATTATTATAAGTTTTAGTAAATAATAATAGATGCCAGATGATAGACCTTATTAAATCCCTATGCTGGTGTATCGTATCCAATAACTCCAGACTAGTTTCAGGCTTATGGATTTCATCAATGTGCAGCTTTAGATTTTGAACCAATGCATCTGGACCTTTAGGATCTTATACATCTTTTTCCGGCATCTTGAAACTAGTCTGGGCATATTGAGTAAGACAGCACAAAATAGAGAATTAATGGCATTATCATCTGGCATCTATTATTATTTACTAAAACTTGCAGTAAGCCAAATGGAGTATGCTAAAAATTATATGGCAATACGTAATGCTTCTTCCCAGTAGTACAAATCTCAATTTAAGATATTCAAAATAAATAAACGTAAAACTATTACTAAACAAATTATTTGATATCTGACTATCATCACAATATCATTAAAAAAAAAAATTACAGAATATTAAAGATTGCCAATTCCTGACACAAATTCTTGGTACGTTCCAACTTCCAGAATTATAATTTCTGATTCATAAATCATTTCCTATTTCAGGTGACCATTCCAACTATCACATGTATTGCTTCACCTTTACGTTCACTATATTAATGTTCCAGTATATTTTTTATTTAATAAATGTGATACTGTCAATATATTAAAAATTATTGTGCTTATTCCATCAGATCAAAATCTATAGTGATTCTTTATGCATTCCTTGCAATATATTAAATAGAGGATTGTTTATCAGCAAAACACATTTTTTCCATGATTATTTTTTAATTAGAACTGCACTATTTGTTGTTTTGTTTTGCCCTCTTCATTACCCATGGCTTTTATACATATGTGTTGTCAATGTCCTTACAATTCTCAAGGCTGTATCTTGGGTAATTTTCAAAACTGAATTTATTATATTTTAATATTTTTGTATTAATTTACACCCAATGCTTGTACAAAAAAAAATAAAAACCGGATTGGTCAGTAGAATACATAAATCACACTATTCCAGCCAATACTTAAATCTAACCAATAGAATATCAGTAATTCATTTATTTCCATTTATTATCTGAGTGTTGCCATGACGACAGATGAGAGATATTCTATGGGTTAAATTTAAGCATTAACTGGAATGATGTGATTCAGATATAATCAATTAGAGATATGCATTTATGATTTATAACAATGGTGCACAATCTGTGGTGCATGACACCTGAGGAGTTATGAATTTTTTAAGAAATTCTCTTAAATTTTGGATAATAAATTGTTTTTTTTTTTTGTTTGTTTTTTTAAAAATCTACATTTTAAGAATACATAAAAATCCCATAAAAATAAATTATTTTTGTATATATCTTCTTTTTTCCCCCTCGAAATATAGTATATGATTTGTTTCAAAAAGTTCACTTCAAATCATATGTGCTTAATACTAAAATATTAGGAAACATAAATTTGCATATTAATTAAATCTACTATTATTTTAATTCAAACATCTTACAATGAATAGAGAAATATGGAAGTTGTCTAATCTTACATATTCATATTTATGATTTAGTCATGGTACAAGAGACTATAAGCAGCATGAAGTTAGATATTGTGGTTAAAAGACAAATGCAAGTAAAACAGAAAATGGAGTGCGTAGAAAAAAAAATTACATACTGACTTAGAGGAAATACTTCAAAAATCTATTAAATCTATGAAAGAGTTTATGATTATATTTTGCTTTAATTAAAATAATTGGTAAGTTGTGTGGTAGTATGTAGCTAAGAGAAGTCTGAATTTTAGAATTGATGCATTAAAATACACTAAGTGCTTTCAAAACCTTATGTTGTCATATTCATAGGTGGGATAAAACATCATATCCCAGTTATGAATATAAAGCACAAGCTTTCAAAAGAACTTAGCATATCTTAATACATCAACTATAAAATTCAAACTTCTCTTTAGCTGAGTACTAGCGCACAACTCACTAAATCTATGAAAATAACTTAAAGGAAAATGTTTAAAGTATAGTAGAAAGAATGGAAAAATTGGAAGTGCAAGAATAAAGTAAAAAAAGATGAAGAACAAATTCAAAATTCATTATTTAAAGAAATACTCCAAGAGATTCAAGAGAAGATGCAGAAAACTAGAATGAAATAATTGGCATCATAAACAACATATATATGGATTATACAAAGATGAAGAAAGATACACAAAATTGATTTATAGAAGTGATAAAAAAATCTAAGGAAGAGACTAAAAGCAATACCAGAAAAAATATGAAACAAAAAGAAAATTCTAGAAAAGCACTGAAATAATGAGATCTTTAATTCTATAAATTAATTTTTCAAAATTCAAGTGTTGAGAGGTGAAGCAGGACAGACTCTCATGGAACATCTTAACGAATTATTTCCAATTGATCCAGATAACATAAAAAGAGCAATCGGCTATTGCTTATAATCATTTACAAGTGCCTGTTAAGGAATGGTGGAACTCATTAATAAAGCAACAAACCTCCTATTTTGGAAACAAAGAACAAATTTTGAATAATTTTTGGTCAGAAAAGTGCTAAGATGCAATCAAATATCAAATTATGCAGAAAGGATTTCACATAAAAGGTGATGAAAATAATACCCAATTCTTTTGAAAGCCATGTCAAAATTACGAGCATCGTTTGCATGTGGCAAGTCAGAAACATAAATCATCAGAATTAATTGACATATTTACCCTTTTGTGTCAAACATATGATGACCAGCACTTGCCAAAAAACCACAAAACAAGTGGATGAGTTGTTAAATGTCTTCAACATCAGCCTCTAGAATCAGGAAGGTATAAGATCAAGAAAGACACTTTCACCAAACTAAACAGGTTATCAAACAAAAGAAGTCAGGCATTTATTGGATATATTAGAGTAAAAGATGACCAAAAATTCTGACCATATAGATGATGGTGAAAAAAAGCAGTTCTGATAACAGAGATAGAACATGCATAATACATTATTCCAAAAGTTTTTCAAGTCCAAGAATACCCAATACTCCAGAAAAATCCCTGGAGAAATCACAATGTCCCAGAACTAGTACTGGAATAGAAAAAGATGGGAATAGGCTTAGAAAACAAAGAGAACAGGATCTAAATCAGGAAAAAGGGAATCAGCAATGACCCAGAAAATGGAAGAACATATATTAAGTCAACTAAGAAGAGAACTCCATCATCATTGCAAAAGAATCATTGCAAAGAATCAAGATAAATGCAAAACTTGATGATAGAAGAATAAAGGCTAGTTTATTCTCTGTCAACCCTGGATCTGTTTAAAAGAATAAATGAATCAAAGAGAAAATTACTTGGTAATATTTTAAATGTTAAAATATATGACTATACCAAAAGTGACCTTAAAATTAACAAAAAGAGAAAATACCAGCTTGCTAGGAAGCAAGAGTGACTTTTGTGGATAACATTGATGATGGTGATTAAGTGAGAAATAGATGGTATCAACAGCTATGAAACATATAACAAGAATGGGTAAGTTTATTTTGGCAGAGAATGATGAAAAAAAATTATTAACATTTATTTAGTAGTTGAAATACACAGGCTTATATATACCTGTGTCTATATATGTAATAGACAGGGTATGAGCACAGACTTTCACATGACCCACCACTCTCCACACTATCTCATAACACTGATACACCTGAACACATATATGTCGAAAAGATAAATAATCATACCGTCTATTACATACATAGACACAGGTATATATAAGCCTGTGTATTTCAACTATTACATATTAGAGATGTCTGCCTATCCCTTGTATATGTACTTAATGAATTACGTCCTGTACATGAGGGGTCGGATTGACCTTAGGTCAACATGGGTGTGACAATAATCTCAGCCTAAGGATGGCCTTTGAGCGTTTCATCATCAGATTTTCAATTGGATGGACAGTTGAAGAGTTGGAGTGTGGAGTACATTGAAACCTGTCCAATAAAGTAGGAGGCTTTGCTATCTTAATATATATCTGAGCACTTGTAGCATATATGTGTAGAGATGGTAATCTGGACCAACTGATGATTGCTGGTTTAGCATGAAATACGTATATTGGTGATTATTTATCTTTTCGGCATGTGTGTGTTCAGGTGTATCAGTGTTATGAGATAGTGTGGAGAGTGGTGGCTCATGTGAAAGTCTGTGCTCATACCCTGTCTATAACATTTATTTAAATATATTCTATTTCGACTGATGTATTGGTATTTGGTCATGTACCTGAGTCACTACCTTATCACCTGGCAACTGAAGTATATATTTTATAAGCAGCCGCCACAATATTTTCTTTTCAAGTAGTTTACTCACACACCTATAAGTGGCAGTGCAGTTTAAATGCTTGTTGAATTTATCGGTCTCTGAGACTCAAAAGGGAGCAAGAACTTATTTTCAAATGTTATATCCATCAGCTGCTAAAACACAAAAGGAGCAAGGCTTATATTATTTTTTGTTGTGTTGTGAGTAGCTTAACAGAAGTCAAAGTGAGGTAATCCTTCTAGTATTCATGCTCCATAATATATCTTAAAATTCTGTTTAAATGTTTTACAAATCCTAGTGCTGAAGTCCTATTCATTCTTTAGAAAGTTTAACATCAATCAAATTTCTGAAACAGTGAAATCATGGACATATGTCATTTGTTAAACACTATGAAAATGACTGAAATACAAAGATAATTAGAAAAACAGAATATAGCAAAAAATTTTGCAGTATGCATAGAAATGAGAAATAAAAAGTCATACTAGCCCATTGTCTCCCTTTAGGGGGGGGGGATTTATAAGAGAACAAGTCTGATAGCGGCTGAAATTAGTTCCTTTAGAAAGTTGCATTAGAAAAAAAGTGTTTAATAAAAAGACTATTATATATTTATTGTTAAATGTGTAAATCATTTTATGTATACATATACAATACATGTGACTTGAGTACACTGGTGTAAACAATAAAAGAAAAATTAGTTTATGTATTTAATCATATTATTAAATATTTTATACTTTGTAATATGTGAAAAACAATAAAATTAAAATCTAAAGGAAGCATGAAATAAGATGTAAAACATGATCACAATGCTTCCCTTTCGACAGGAGTCAGAAAAGATAACATACTGGATGCATACCTGCTCCTCAACAAAATTTTTTCGACAGAGCCAACCCAGCTTGACACCACAAATTTTGGTCTAGTTAAAAAAGTTCAAAAAGTGGAACCTAGAACCAAAGTGCTTTGATTTTCTACTCAAGATAAATATGGATGCAATTACCACCAACAGCTTTGTAGTAACTTGCAGAGGCTTTACCAAGATAGTCTCAGTCTGCCCAAGGTGTAAAAGACAGGAAGATATGATAACTCATATCTTCGAACAATGCCTAATTATGCAAGAATGTAAGAACATGATACTAACCATCTACCAATATAAACAACCGCTCATTGCCTTATTAAAACATACAATAGGGAATGGAGAATATGCTATAGTTAGAAGTGCTATCTTTTTGGCCTTCAATATTTGGATAACTAGATATAAATGGTTATTCAATGGGAATGATAGAACGATATCACAGATATTTCTAAAAAATCTCAAGAAAACGAAAACCAGAGGTCAACTCATAGCACCTCAAATTATCTATAATGTAACATGGATGCTATTCAATCAAAATATCTGAACAATGAGAGATAAAACTGAATAGATTACTTTCCTATTACCGGATAACCACACACAATTCCAGGATCAAAACAACCAGTGACATCATCCCAGTGAATTGCAAAGATTCAAATTCAATAAAGCAAAGACTTTTGGACTATAAAAGACAGTTTGAAAAGATGTGATACAATCATTATAAAAATTTTCTTATAGGTTTAGATGAGTTTAATCGAACATTATTAAGCTGTAATGTTTAAATAATACAACAAAGTTAAGATCTGTACAATCTAGTTTTAATAAATTCTTGATAATAAAAAAAAGTTGTTGTTGTTGTTGTTTTGACAATGCTTTGGGTAAATAGCTAACTAAAAAATACAAAATAATGTATTTCCCTCTTGATTAATTTACAATTCTTAGAAATTAACAGAGATCTTAAGATCTAGTAGACATATTATAAAACAACTGGAAATTGCGGGAATATTGTTGTTTCATAAAAGCATTTGAGGTCTTTTTGATTTTTATGATTTATTTGAGTCTCAAATACTTTTACGAAATGACAATATTACTGCAATTTCCAATTGTTTTATAACAATTCTAAATTTTTAAGATCTCTGATATTTTCCAAGAATGACAAATGAACAGAGTGACTACTTAGTTATTTTGCATTTACATAAAAGCATTACTTTTTTAAAAAATCTTATTTTTACATCTTATTTTTTTGTTTTTTTAGTTATATTTACATATTATTTTAAAAAATAGTTAAAATTACAAAAAAAATATGATATTATAAGTTAATAGTAAGACATGAAAATGAAAAATACACCCTCTAACAAATGAATTCTAAATTTAAATATCATGTTATCAACTACTATATAAAAATGTTTATGTATTGGCTTTTTAATTGGATATGAGTTGAATCAATATTAATATTCTACAAATTTAATGTTTGCATCAGATATATTTTTATATATTTTAATTAATTTAATAATAAAATCAGTATTAACAAATTTTTTTTTCATATATCATAGCATCGGCCAGGACACGAACCCACAACCATCTGCAACCAACTATTTGTTTGCAAGGTGGCTGCGATGACCTCTCAGCTAACAACACTTGACAAATTTTTATTCACACATCTATTTCTTCTGTTAGTTTAATTATTAAAAAGTTTTATTGGGAAGTATAAGGTTGTCAATTTGAGTTCTAAATGAAAACATTTTTTTTTCATTGTTAATTCAAAAATATGGGCATATTGACATGAACACAAATAGAGCAAGTTAATATAAAAGCATTAAAATAGTTTTGATACGCACAAGAAATTTGAATTGCATGATTATAAAAATATAAAGTATTTTGTACCATTTTAATCTGCCTTCTAAATGGAAGTTTAAATATAAAAAAAACTTGTCAATTCTTAAAATAAATTTGATGGCAAATCTAAATATGTTATTTAAAATTATGAGTTAATAAGAATAAGTAAACTTTCAATCAATTTTTAAAAATCAGTAATGATTTTTTTTTCTTTGTTTCTATTGCAAACATAAATAAAGTAAAAAAAAAAAACTATTTTTTTCTTTTGTTCACATAATTATAAAATAACAATGCGCGTATTTTCTGAGGAACCTATCTATCACGTAAAATGAGACCCAGGTGTATTTACAATTTTGAAGGTGAATAACTAAAATATGTTATTATATAATTCATTTACTGATTCAGAGATGGCACTTCAGGCAGTTTTGACAAATTAAGTCATTTTGTTATCTGGACACACATATTGCAATTACTATCATTGTCGATAATATTTGTTAATGAAATTTATTAATCAAACCATACACAAATATGAAAATGAGTAAACAATTAGGCACTTATACAAATAAATAAAAAAAAATCAACTCTCATAAATTTGCAGTATTTTACGCGGAAACAAGGATATTAACACGTGCCTCTGGAGTTGAAATCAGTCTTATGTCTCACATATTTTGCAACATGATGATATTTATTTAAATTAAAATGCATGATTCTATTCAAGAGATATATATATATATTGAAAAACACATAAATAGAATGCCAGGACCTGTAGCTCCTGAAACTTAATTACCATATATAAATGAATATTATATTCAATTATTCAAATTAGAAATTCATGATTCTGATCAATAGAATCAACGGAATAAAATTTAATAATAAAATTCTTGAATAAAATAATGCATACGTAAATATGTAATAATTTCTAAATAGCATGCCAGGAAAAAATTCCATAAAACTAATTATTATTTACAGATGATTATTATTTCCAATTAATCAACTTTGTTACATGTTTTTGTGTTTTGACATACCTTGGATATATTATACATACCAAAGTCCAGCTTAATAAATAATAAACTATTTAGTTTACCATGTGAAAAATATATTTAAAATGAAATACTAGAAGTTGATTAATCAGTAGTATAACCGATCATAAAAAAATTAATTTTTTTGCAAGATTGCTATTGATAATTCATGTATTACTATTTAATTTAAATAGCATGTAAATATAGACCTACAAAAACAGCAACATATTGTGTTATATTATTTTATTTTATTAACACAAGCAAAGCCCTAAGTATAGCTACTATATTCAATAAATCAACTTTATCTAAAATAATTCTAAAAATTGACATACTTTGGATATTAAAAACAGGCAAAACGCACTATACGTATTGCCACACACAGCAAGCTAGAGTAATCAATGGATGCCAGAAGGCTAGTGCATAAAATCCCCATCTAGTGCCTACTCATCCAATATCCCCAATGTAGTTTCTGGCTTGTGGCCTTCGTCAGTGAGGAGCCTTGGATAAGAAGTGGTGGTCATGTGATGTTTATTGGCTTAATACCTTGAATATATTATGTATACCAAAATGCGTGCTTAATAATTTATTTTATCACATAATGAATGTTTCAAATAAATATTAAAAGTTGATTATTCGGTAGTATAACTGATTATAAAAGTTAAGTATTTTGCCATATTGCTATTAATAACTCATGTATTATTATTTCTTTTAAATAGTATGTAAATAAATATAGAAGCTGCAGAAACAGCTATATATTCTATTATTTTATTCTATTAAAGTGAGAAAAGCCATGGGTGCAGCTAAGTATATTCAGTAAATCAAATGTATCTTATGTAGAATAATTCTAGAAACATGTATGTCAGAACATATTGCCTTTGTCACCTCTAATATAGCTTCTGTCTCTCTCATTATGCACAAGTGAATGCACCAGATTTGCATAAATTATATAATCAAAGATAGTTAATGTTATCTTATATATTACTCATTCAGTGTAGTGTCATCTGATTTGGGATTTCCCCCAACCATGTTACCCATCTCTAGTTCCTAAAGATGCTGGCGATATATTATTATTACTTTAAGTTTTGATGTTATCAATATTATTATCACTTTTTTAACTATGTAAATTCATGCAAATATTTTTCTATGGACTTTGTTGCTTTCTGTACATAATTCTTATTGTCAGGACAGATATAATATAATGAATATATTTTTTTTATAAATATATTAAATAATCTCCACCCCAACCCCACAATGTTTCGAAATGATACGAATAAAGATACTATAAAAGACAAAGACCCCCAAGAAATGTGAATAACTCCGTGTGTGTGTTTATTTAAAAAATCAGATATATTAATCTTTAATTGTGATTTAAAGTTTATATCTGAGGTACAGACAATTTCTAGTTTAATAAATAATTAGTGATAATCATTGCTATACTTACCTAGGGTGGATCGTGTCAAAGTTGTGGGTGGAGTAATTTTGACACTTATAAATCAAAATATAATAAATATTTCCGTAATTCAGTTAACTAAATAAAATAAATATTGCTGTCCAAAAGTGAAACTACATTCCCATTATATATAAATGTTTAAATAATATAGTCGAAAACATAGTTTAATTTTATTGTCCATTAGAAATTAGATCAATAATTCAAATACAATACATTACTAGCAATAAATAATCTTAAAGCGCAATTAAGAAAAAAAAATTCCATATCAGTATAAGTTAGAAATACAAAGGAACCTATATTTTACAATAGATTTCTAAAAAAAAAAATTGTTTTTGAAAAGACCATCTAAAATTTGTTGAAGATGGTAAATAAGCTAATGGCCAACGTTACTTTTTTGTTTGGACAAGCAGGACCTAAGCAGAGTTCTTTCTTTGTGATTCTTTGCTAAATGAATTAAATTTGGACAGATAAAATATTACGAGTGCCAATAAAAGAAAATGGATAAAAGTTAAAAAAAAAAAAAAAAAGAGAGGGACAGAATTCAATGGAAAAAAAAAAGAAAAAGATAAAAATGCATTACTAAGCAAATACTTTTACTTTTAAACCACTTTCCCAACATTTCAACAAAATTGTAATACATTTTTGACTAGAAAACTTAGTTAAAATCTACAGAAAAGTGAAAAATACTTCCTAAATAGTAAGCATTACCAAGTTTAAAATAAAGTATAATTCATATCATAAATGGCAACATAATAATAATAATAACATAATAAAGCTAAAGATTGGAGAAGATCGATTGAACGTGGAGATGGATCGATACTGGCTGATGATGATGAAGAATACTGTTAATTTTAATATTTCACTAAGATTATCTGGGAAAATATATTTAATATTTAAATTTTAAAAACAACAACAATAATTTCTAAATTCTAATATGAATTTTAAAAACAAGTTTCCGTGTATAAAATACACATACCAATATAAACACAGAGGGACTTATCATATGATTCTATCACATGATGTCAGCTTACTTGTTGTTGATTTAGCATATATTTTTCTCCACACCTCAATGCCACTTACTGTAAGCTTTAGTAATGAATAAATACCATGTAACAGCAATATATATATATATATATATATATATATATATATATATATATATATATATATATATATATCACTGCTTTACTATCCAATATCACCAAACCAGTTTCAAGCTTATGGCTTTCATCAGTGAGGAGGTTTGGATCTTGGCATGGTGCATTTGGACCTTCAGTACCTAATGCACCTTCCTTCTAACAGAAAATCATTTACCTTTCTTATTAAGTATAAGCTGAAGAACATATGTTTTCAATTTAAATGAACAACCCTCTATAGTCATAAAGATCTGAAACCAGTTCAGTATCTATATATTATGGTTTCCTTAGTTGTTTAACAACCATAGGTATCTGTACCCTTAGTTCAAAATAACTCTATCATATGAGTTCAGCTTACTCGTGGCTATTTCAATTTTGGCTGATAGCTTGATAATTAAAAAGATAGGAAGATGCATTAAATAGTAACGGTCCAAGTGCACTGTTCGTAGATCCAAAGCTCCTCGTTGATGAAAGCCATAGGCTTGAAACTAGTCTGGAGATATTAGATGGAACACCACTGGATAGGGATTAATTAAGCATTATCATCTTGCATATATTAGTTACTAAAACTTACAGTAGATGGCATAGAGATGTGAAGATGAAAACAGATCATGAATAAAGGAAGCATACTTACTTCCTCCAGCATAAGTTTTAATAATTAATACAGTTTCTGTGACACTGAAAGCTACTATATGTTCAGAATTCTAACATTATTGAAAAAGCAGATTTTGGTTGAAGTATATAAAAAGAGATCATGATCTCTTTACGTTATTCAAAATGGATTAAAGATTAAATTCTGTAACAGAGATACTTTCCTTTAATTAAATCAATATCAGTGCATTTATTCATTATATAATTTCATTAATGACTTACAAAGGCATAAGAACAGACTGATAGGTGGGTGATAATAAAATGTGTAACACTCACAGTCATAAGTCTTTAGTTGAACTGAATTGGATATATAAAGAAGCACAAAAATCTTAGAAAAGATAAATGATATTGTCAAGAAAAGTGAGCAGGATAAAGAAGAAACAAGAAATCAAATTGAAAAAAAAAAGATAATAAAAATAAAAAAACAAGATACAGGAAAATATAGGAATAAAAAATGAAGTATCACCAGAATTCCAAAAGAAGATATCAAATAATAGAAGAAATCCCCCCCCCCCCCAAATGAGAAAATGCTTTTAAAAATCAATAAAATTTCTGAAAAAAATAATTAAGACAATGGTGGAGACGATACAAGAAATGGAATTACAAAGGTGAAAACAAGGAAGAGAAAAGATAAATAATAAATGACATTAGTATCACTTTTGATGATTGTCCCATCATCAGATCTGATTATCGAAAATGACTTTTAATAGTGTTTCATTAAAGCAATGTGATGCGGCTAATGTGAGGATGCATATCAGTAAGATTGTTACTGACAATGAGAGAGCTACCACAAAAATGTTATCAGAAAAACTAAACTATTACAATAACATATGTAGGATGATATTTCACATGCACAATGAAAATTTGCAAATTAAGTAAATAGCTAAATTCTAAAGACTACTTTCTGTGCAGTTTAAAAAGCATCTCAAAAATCACATTTATAGTAACTATATAGCTACTTCTATGCAAGAAGTATTATTCTTATATCTTCTCCTTTACCTTTTTTGCATTCTTCATATATTCATATATATTATTTATAATAAATCTCTACAAATACACTTTAATGCAATTTTTTATATATTTTTTTTTAATTTCCTAACAGTTTCAACTGTCATGCAATCTTCATCAGAGCCCTTGCATAATCTTCCTCTTTTTTTTAAATTTAAAGGAAGAGGAAGGTTATGCAAGGGCTCTGATGAAGACTGCAATTTAAAAAGAAGAGGAAAGTTATGCAAATGCTCTAATGAAGACTACAGAACAGGAAGAGGAAGGTTATGCAGTGATCTGAAGAAGACTACAGGACAGTCGAAACTGTTAGGAAATCAAAGGAATTATATAAAAAAAAATCTGCATTAAAATGTATATGTGGAGATTTATTATAAGTAATATATACTCTTAAGCAACTACTATAACAAGAAATACATCAAAAATACAAAAAGTGAAGTTATGATAGACATATGTAAATGTGGAATTTAACATTACAATATATTTCACAATATTTCAAATATATGATATATCATACAATTACACAACTTAACAAAAATGTATACATGAATGCATAAATGTCCATTGTTTTTTTTTTTTTAAATAAACATTGTAGGATAAAATTTGTTTTGGAATTTTTTTCAAAATCTTTATTTTTTAAAATTTTTTTATGTAAAATATTGGTATAGAAAATATTAACGTTAATTAAAAACACATTAATAGAGAATGATTTCATAATGTTTCAATAAGATCGGGTGTAAAATATAAATGTTAATAAAAAACACATGCAACTAAAATCAACATAATGCCTGACATTTCTAATTAATATAATATAATCAAAAAATTTGTTAGGAATTCATAAGGAGCTCGAGTACTGGAGTAACAGAGCTGGAGTGTGATGCAGGGATTTTGAACCCTGGTCTATTACTCTACCAGTTCACCATGTCAGACTTTGCATAACAGTTCTTAATTTTGATGCAAGATTTACCATTTCAAAATACCTAAGTGAATTTTACTTTCCATTGCTGAATTTTATTTTAACTCTCATAAGGTTCCTTACTTTTAACCCCATATGAAAGTCATTCCTTATTATGTATGTACTTTTCACGATATAAAAAAAAGTTTCAACTGAGTGAATGCTTAGAAAGAAATAAAATTACTTATATACTAAAATATTAAAATCATATAAAATATATGACCTTAAATTTCCAATATTTTTTATCATTTGCAACTTCACTTCAATAGGATTTCCAAGCATTTTTCTTCAGAATACTGGCACTAACATTTTGTTAAGACAAATATACACATAAGTGCTAAATAGTGGAAAAAAGAACACTATTTTATGCCATAACATTATCATAAGATATCATCAAAATTTTTGATGTGTTACTATTTACTCACACTAAACTATAAAAATTTGTTTAAAAAAAAAACAACTTGTTTAGTTAATTTTTTTTTTCCCAAAAAAAAAAAAATCTTCATAAACTATCTACGGAGGACAAGAAAAATTTGAATACAATCTTCTCAAATCCAAACTGAATTAAACATTTTATTACATCTTAAACTCTATTTGTAAAAAATATTGAAAGTCTAAATTTGTAATAACAGACTTTAAAAAAAAAAAAATGTTTTAACAACGTTTTTTGCAATTTGACGTGAATTTTTTTTTTTTTAATTTATTAAAGGCCAATAATTCTTAATTATAAAATATCACATGAAAAATGTACAGATGCTGAACTGAGTTCAGATCTATATAACTATATAAGCAAATGATCTTGAGTTGGAAACATTATAGCGTTTTCATCATGGGCTGCTAGCTTTATAGTTAGACACTAGGTAAAAGGTGGCTGCTAAAGGGTTGCATTAGATCCAGTGCAGTGCTCTCAAATCCAAGACTCGTCACTGATGAAAGCCACAAGGTAGAAACTAGTCTGGAAATGTTGGATGAACAAGCACTATATGGATTTTATGCACAAACCTTCCTGCATCCACTGATTATAAAAGCTTGCATTTGGTGACACCGCTGTATGGAGAGTTTAGTACTCTTATTAATTATAAAATAATTACAATTTGCATAATAGATTAGTTACATTCAGTAAAAACTTCAGATTATCTCTTTGATATACCTATAAATATTTTTCATTACAAAACAAGGTTTAAAAATTAAAAAAAAAAAGATCCTACCCAAAAGCTGTCCAAAAAGAACTAGTTTGCGTATGTTCATCCCAAATAATTACTTATTTATTTATAAATCAATGATTAAAGAAATAAATTTCATTTAAAAATAATAATAATAAATATTGACAAATGGAAAAATTAATTTAAATGTAATTTCCAAGTTAAAATTTTAAATACCAATAAAGCTATTTAAATACAAACGAATAAATGATTTTGCATGATTTTGCAAATGCTTAATAAAAAAAATAAGCAGTTCTATTTAGTAAATCCCAATTCCATCGGCTCATTAATAAAGAAAGCAGAGATCCATAATATTCGTTTTTCAAAAGGAACTTTCCATGCACAAATAACATCTAAAAATGTAAATAAATAATTACTAGCCTGTTTTTTAAATTTGAAATAAATTGAACTGATGCCCAGTCTTCATAATATTTCTATGGCAAATTTCATTTCATTCTTTATAATAACACCATGATAAAAAATATAAAAAATTTAAATCATTTTTTCATTCATATGCTTTGGGCAAATACCCTTTTTTCAACTACTTATGAAGATGATCAATTATCCCTTCAATATAAACCTGTCTTTCTTATTTAAACAGGGCCAACTGAGGATTGGATTTTAATCCATAACAAATTAAAACAGATAAAACTCTCTATATGTATTGCCACTCAGTGCAAACCAGAGTAATCAATGGATTCTTAGAAGGCTTGTTCATAAAATCCCCATCTAGTGCCTATTCATCCAATATCTTCTGATTAGTTTCTGGCTTGTGATCTTCATCAGTGAGGAACATTGAATCTGAGAGCACTGCACCTAGATCTTAGGATCTAATGCAACCCTGAGTGGCAATATGTATAGAGAGTTTTGCCTGTTTTAATAAGTTATAAGCAAGCATAGAAGATGGTGATCATGTAATGTTTATTGGCTAAATCCATAACAAAGTGGTATTATTGATCAAAGACCATTTTAAGAATGGCACATTAATGTACAAGCATATGAGTTACATAATATTATTTTTTACCCAAAAGACTTATGCATGCAAATAAATGTTCATGAGATTTGAATTTGAAATTAGTTGAGGTGATATCAAATGCCATCTACTGCAATTTTCATTTTAGTCTCTGCCTTACTACATGAAGGGAAAAAAATTAAAATAAACCTCGTATAATGTGTTCATGCAAATCACTTTTCCAACTGCCTTTGAAGATAACCAACTCTCCCATCAAAGTAAGCAATTTTTTATTAAACATTACTAATATGATCTACCCAAAAACAATGCCAGTAATTATTTATTTGCATATTCAAATGTTTATTTATGGGTAATGTCCCCTTAGTCATGGTGAGATGATGTAAACAGGTTTTGAAACAGTAGCAAAACTCTCCATATAGTAGAGCCACTCAGTGCAAGCCATAGTAATCAATAGATGATAGAAAGTTTATGCATAAAATTATTATCTAATGCCTACTCATCCAATATCTCCAGATAAAACCACTCATCCAATAACACTAGACTAGTTTAATCTGGGAATATTGGATGAGCAGGCACTACATAAGGATTATAATGCAAACCTTCTAGCATCGATTGATTACTATTGATTGCACTAGTGGCACTATTGAAATTAGTCTGGAGACATTGGATAAGTATGAACTAGATAAAAATATTAATCTGGCATTGGTAACCGAGAGGTCAGCACAGCTGCTTTGCCTTGCAAGCAAGCAGTTGCTTGCAGACAGTTGTCACAGGTTCACTTCCTGGCTGATGCTTTGACATATGGAAAAAAAAAACTAGATAAAATTATTATGCATCAAGCTTCTAGATCCACTGATTACTATGGTTTGCACTGGGTGTCACTACAGTAAGAAGAGCTTACTATTGTTTTAACAGCTTATGTAAGCATAGGAAATAGTGATCATGTGATGTTTTAATGATGAACATCCATTATAGATTCAAACTTCAATATTAAATGGATTGGACTGTTGAATTTAAATAAGAATGACATTTACATTAATAAAATTATCAGCCATATGCAAAGATATTTGAAAAGAGTGTTCGTATAGAAAATGTGTCTTATGGGGATTGCTTCATCATTTTCATGATGTGGAAACATGAAGAATAAAATGTAAATTGTGTAAGATGGTGTTATCAAGACTGAAAATCTTTAAACTTTACTTCACATTTGAAAGCAATACTAATAGATGTTCATTTATAAAAGCATAAATAATATTTATAAATAAATTAATTATTGTAAATGGAAAATTTTCAAATGGTGAAAAAAGAAGTGAGTAGGAAAAATGTTTTTAATATGAAAAATTACTAAATTGACTATTTTATGTATCATTATAAATGATTAAATAAATATTTAATTTATTATACTCTTGTTTAGGAATAAGGTGTCAAATGCTAAATTTATTACTAAAGATTTCCAGAACAGTTTCAAAATAATCAAGAAATGCAAATGAAATGTTTTATTTATAAATGAATGAATAAATTATTTATTTATAAATGATAAAAAGGCAGACATATTTTTAGCAAAAAATGCTGATATATTAATGGTGAAAACAATAAATATCTAAAATATTCAGTTTTTCTTATCTAAAATAGGCAAAACTATCCATACAGTGCAAGCCTGAGTAATCAATGGATGGCTTGTGCATAAAAACAGTTATAAGCAAGTATAAGAAATGGTGATCATATGATGTTTTGCTTATCTACTGATAAAAAAAAAAAAAAAAAAAAAAAAAAAAAAATAACAAAAAATATTATAAAATAAAAAACATAAAAAAAATAAAAAAAAACAAAAAAATACACCCTAAAAACCCCCAAAAAAAAAAAAATATTACAGTTTAAAAATTTTTTTTTATTTTTAATAAACCAACTTTTTTTTCCTCCCTTTTTTCCTTTTTTATAAAAAAGAAAAAAAAGAGAGTTGGTTTAATAAAAAAAATAAAAAAATTATTAATCATCCCAAAAACTAGTGTTTCAATGAGAATCCACTGAATATTAACCGTTCAGTTCCAGTATGTCCCCATGATTTTGGTAAAAAAAACAAAAGCGCTGGGCTAATTGTTGTTTATAATAAATTTTTTTGTGCTTGTTTTTCACTCTTTATTCATGTAGAATAATTTTCATTATCTGACAGAGTTTTTATATTATTTATTATCTACTGATTATGTTTTATTTCTGCTAATAAATAGTTTTCGGTGACAAAATATTAATGTGTAGTTATTTATATTTTTCATTCTTATATCTATAAGATGCATAGTTGACATTCAAATGCAAATTACAATCCCAATGTGATGATTTCATCATTTCTTTTTGTAAATATATATGTCATTTTCTGTTGCAATACTTTATATATATATATACTGATAAATAGAACTAATTATTAATCTATAAAAAACCATAATTACCAACTACTTTCCTTGTCAGATTAATTACAGTTAATAGAGAAAAATAATTTATAGGCAAAATAAAGCATGACATTTATTTTTCGTTTTTTAATTTTGTTTATAATTAATATATTGTAAAAATCTAAAACAAAATTATTTTAAAATTAAAAAAAAATATTTATATGTGTTTCTATCAACGCAGCATTAAAACAATTCATTGTAAAGTAAAATACCATCTTATGTAACAGTCAACTTCCAATTACAATCGTTAATAATAAGGGTCATGGTCTTACTATTAGAAAATCGTTTTTAACAACTTCTTTAAATTAATATCACTAAGAGCAATGATTTTTATAGACAGTAAATGGATGTTTTAACATATGTTATAAGATTTAGCTCTTTATATAATAATTTATAATTGATTTTGCAGAAATTAAAAAAAAAAAAAAAAGTAAAATTACATTCCTTATTTACTGGTATATATTTGTGTAAGCACAAAACTACAAATTAATTATATTACTATTTTCAAATAAAATTTATACATGCATACATATACATATGCAGATGAAACAAATATAATTATTTCATTACAACGTGCAGAACACACAACTTTTCTGCCAAAAAAAAAAAATAAACTAAATGATAATTTTGCCAATCTTTACTAGGATAGTTTGATTTAGCAATGAAAAATTTAACAATGTACAAAAGTTAAGATTAGATATTATGAGCAATGGATAAAACTTTTGTTATATATCATATATGTAATAATAATAATAATAACAACAACAACAACAACAATAATAATAATAATAATAATAATAATAATAATAATAATAATAATAATAATAATCAGCCACTTGTAAATGCATATGGCCATTCAAACCCCCCCCCACACACACACACAAAAGGAAAAGAAAAAAAGGAGAAAAAAACGTACTAGAAATTAGTTTTGCAATGACTATACAAATCAATTTGTGAACCACAATACGTCCACATATGGAATAGAACATATGGATCCATTTATTAGTTTACGATGTTTTAGCAAAAAACCTTTTCTTACTGAAAGACTTCAATACCACATCTAATTGTAGCTCTCCAATGTATTCTATTCTCTACCATATCTTCCCAATGAAAACAATTGATATTCCACTTTTTTAGGATGTTTTTGAGATAATCCTTACATTGTAGATGGGGTCCATATCTCTCATAAAAACCATGCTCAAGTTGACCATAAAACAATCTTTTAAAGAAGTATCCCACTATTCATCCATTTTACATGTCTAATACAATGCAGGTGTGATTTTAGAATAGTTGACTCAATAGGACCATGTCCAGCAAGCTGAAGAACATATTAATAGGTTTTATTTTCTTGCCACTGTATTTTTAAAATTTTACAGAGCAACCTTAAATGTAACTTTTCTAATGCCTTTATATTGTGACAATAAGATCCCCCCCCCCCCAAAAAGAGGGAATTTTTTATAGTTCATACCCAGAAAAATATATCTGTGTATATTCTTAACTATAAAAATCAATACCTTTAATAGCAGTGTATATTATATAAAATGGAATTCTGGCTAATTAAGTATTTGTGATTAATGATGTTAAAGGGAAAGAAATAGCTGATGAAGAACATTTCCTTGAAACTATCATGGGAAAAATTGTTTCATAGTGATAAAATGGTTGTTTTCTTTATGCATTGAATAATTATTCATGTACATACTTCTCTGAGGATTGATTAATGAACTTTCCTACACATTTATCCATGTTTTGACATATGTCTTAGATATACTATTTACATCCAAAGATACATTTTATAATAACAGCTAGTATCATTTTTCAAAATAAGAATTCAATAAGTCATTTTATTACTCTAACTCACATATATAAATTATCACATTTCCAGTGTTTTTTAATTGAAAATAAAAATTCTGATTAAAAATGATAATATTGACAATTTAAAATATAAAAAAGAATAAGAAAGATATATACGAAAATTGTATAAGTGTAATGATTTTATTTTAATCAGATACATTATGTTTCTACAAAAGACAAATTAGTGATATTATTAATATAATAAGTTACATTTGATATCAAATCTTTAAAATGAAATCTATAAATAACATATTTATCCATTGCAACATTAATGAAAAATTGACTGATATCTGTAGAGCACATGCTTCAACCTCATATTTCTACATCAATCATAGAAACTTATTAATATTTAAGGAACATAAATATAATGCATTTGATGTTCAAGTTTGAATTTTTAGTATAACAGTTTTATTTTAATAACCCTCATATCACTAAGACTCATGCACTGACTCAGAGCTATAGAAGCGATTTTTCTTTTCAAAAAAAACTTTGTGATCATATTTGCATCTATATAATTATACAAATATATATATATATATAGAAAAAAATATTTTGTGATCATATTTGCATCTATATAATTAACAAATTAATGGCATTGAAAATATTACATAACACTGAAGTGATATTAGTCTAACAAGAACAATTGATTCTGAAACACGTCCTGCAGAAATTAGTTGTTGTTTTTTTATTAATCAAGCTAATGATAAAAATTATTTATGGTTATGTATTTTGAATATTTGAATCCTTCATTTCATTGAATAATGATGATACTTTATTTTCTTCATATGTAATAAATTGTGTCCATGTATACATTTGTGTTGACCGTGCATACATACTTGAGCACATTTTATTACATATATGTATTAGATAATTTAAAAAGCAACAATATGATATACTTCACAATGTGTTATTCTTTGAGCATTATTGAAAATAGTGTTTCCTAAACTAGGAATCCAAAACCTCATGTCACGAAAAAAAATTAACAGATATATTGAAAAAAATTACAATTTTGGTCAGATTATGGGTTACTATTACTCTTTTATAAAGATGCACTAATTATAGATAACTGTGTCTCCACTAACAGTTCAAAGAAAAGACCAATATGAGAATCAGGATCTCAAATCAAGATTTTAAGAAAAGGTTTGACTTGGACTATATGTAATACCTGGTATCATAGACTGTAGGCAAGTAGCATTAAAGAATGCTATGGATCTAGCATGCAATCAACCATCTTGCGGCAAATGAACTCAACCATCTTTGTTCTGCAGCCATATGGCAAAAACCAATCCACATACCAATCATATCAACTTCATTTCTATTCCAATACTCCTAACATAATTCATTTAATAATAATGTCTGAATTTAAAAGGTAGTTTGTTTTGCTTTAATAAAATCCACACTCAAAGCAGAACTATATAAAATCATTTTTTTCCCAAAGAACTTGACATGATCAACGCAATATATAAATATGCCATAAACAAATCAGTAGTTATATATGCATTAAAAAATGACAGATAGCTTTATTGTTTGGGAGTTCATAAGAAATTCGAGCACCTGTATTGATCCCGGGATCTTCCGATCCCAAATTGGATGCTCTATAAATGAAAAACAACTGTTGATTTCGAAACGCGTGCACATTGAATAATGAGCTAATGATTTTTCATAATGATGATGATGATGATGATGATGAACACACAGAAGTCCTTTAAAAATACTACGTTTGAAATTATTGGCTAAGAAATGCTATCCTCATAAATTATTAATGTAAAAAAGGTAAATAATAATGCATCTGAGTTTCATATATAACCCAATTAGTAGGTGATTTCTTTAAATCCTTCACTAATACTTTTCTTTGATTTTTAGAGAATTTGTATTTTTTCCCTATAACTCTTAACAATAGTGAAATATATATATATGAACAGTATATATATATATTAAATCTAGATCATGGTTTTAAAAATAAAAATATGTAATAAAATTTAAAAGAAAACAACTACTTTTATTTTGAATAAATTAATGTTTTTATTTTAATAAACAAGACATTTTATATAAAATCACTTGATATATTTTTCTCCCCTCATCAAAGTGTCAATAATTTAAAATATAGCTCCATAAATCACACTTGGAAAATGAAATCTTTTTTAAATAAATCTCACACATTTCTCATAAATTGCTAAATCATACTAATATCTACATATCACTTTAATTTCCCTCTCATAATCCAAATGTAGAAAAATAGCAGGAAACAAAATTGTATCAATCATAAAAGGAAAAAAAAATTATTATTTTACAATTTTATTCATTACTTGATAAAAACAGAAAACTATTTGTTAAATCAAATGTTTTTAAAAAAGGCCAGAAACCCAAAAAAAAAAATTGGGTGAATGTGTATTTATAGTTATTTAATATATTATTAATGGGTATGCTGACTGGCAAAAATATTCCATTATTCTTTCCCAGAATTCTCACATTTGAGTTAATCATTTTATGTAAAATCCTACGCATAATATATTATCAAAATTTTAGCATTTAATTGTATTCATATAATTAAAACTACATTTTGTATTTAAAAAGGAGAATATCTTTTAGTAAGGTAAATAATTGAAAAAAAATCGATATAGATCAAGCTGCATAGTTAAAATTGACAGCCAAGTCAGTGATTAGTGACTAGACATGAAGCCTGTTAAGAATTCTTTGATTTTAAATCCAAACTGCTACTCAATGATGAGCTTTTATAAGGATACCTACAATTGCAGATTACTATTAAGTGAAGGAATACTGCACCAATTGGAATAAACACTGTCTAATATTACATGGGACATTGCAGGAAATTGTTAAGTTTAAAAATAAAAAAATCCCAATGAAAAGACAATTTTAAAAGTGGACAAGTATATTTCTACAAAAGCACCAATATTGGCAGCACAAGTGATGTTAAATCCAATATAAATAAAAATTGAAGAACAACACTGTGGGGGAGAGTGTTGGCATTCAAATCAATAGATGATATCAAATATAGGTAATTCGGGTTTATGTCCAACAAGTTCTAACTGTAATGAAGAAGTAGAAGATTTTTATACGGATGTAAAAAATGCTTTGGATTAGACCAAATAACATAATATAATTATCATAATAGAATTTAACAGTACAACTGGTAAGCAACTAAAAGATAAAGATTCTGTGGAAACATTTAATTATGGCAATAAAAATGAGAAAAAACATAGACTTGTAGAATTTGCAGAAATAGAAAAACTGTCCATTATAAATTTATTTCTTTAAGAAAAATCCTAAGGAAGAAATAGAATAGAATTGGATTATATTTTCACTAACAGAATGGTAGTTTTATGTAAATTCATCATAGAAAGTATTTGTTGATTAGTGAGAGGTTACATACATGTTAATGCAAACCTATAAGGATGAAAATTATTAAGAACGGTATTGACAGTTGATATTTCTAACCATCAGAAAGATTCCAATAAATTAAAACTAAAACTTGCAAAGTATTTATTTGCCTAAAGGTTTGTGATGATGGTATATTAGATGTGATAATTTGTTGAACTATTTCCATCATCTATCAGTAAATGTTGAATGTATAGAAAATTTTAAACTTTATTTAAACTTTTCAAATACAAACAACTTATTAGTAATAACACAAATAGATAACACAGGTTAGTAATTAATTACACATTTTGAGTAGTATTATTCTCCATTCTTCTTCAGGTGTTGCTGGTCTGGCCAGTGATAGGAGTTGAACTCGCATCTTTAGATTCTTGAATATCAAATTTAAGACAAATACTCTAGCGACCTGAGATATTCTGTCACAGGTAACAAATAGTAGAAATTTCATATATATATATGTATGAGGATTGGCTCAAATCCTCCATTTTTTTTCCTAAGAGCAAGGTTAATTAGAGGCTTCCATATATTGTGTATTGCCAAACAGGATTGACATATAATTATTTGCCATCGTCATATGAGCAGCTTCCTTCAATTTTCTTCTTTGCACCTTTTCTGCTCTATCCAATATTTTTGTATTTTCTCGATTAAACATATGGTCATTAGTACATATATGGTCTGCTACTGTATATACATCTGCTTTTTCTCTTTTAACCATTAGTTTGTGTTCTTTCAATGACTGTTCAACATAGCAACAGTCTCATCAATATACTTCCACTTTCACATGGTATTTCACAGATGCAAATTTTTCTTCTTCAGCATTTCTGGTTTAGGCTTAGTAGAAGAATTCCTTGAAGTGAGGTATGGCTTTGGAAAGCTGTTCTAATATTGCATTGATTGCAGATTTTCTTTAATTTATGTCATTCCTAGTATGTATGGATACACTATAGTACCAATAATTGTTTTTTTCATTTGATATCTTTTTTATTGTCTATTAAAGATTTTCTTCATGGCCACTGATGGATAACTATTCTCCATGAGAGTTTAGTCTATGTAAATCTTTTCATTTATCAAATCACTGATTTCTGAACAAACTTCTTTGCTCTGTTCCAAAATAATAGTATAATTCCATGTTATGATTGGATGTATATGCCAATTACTTGCCAAGGTGAGTTGGTTTCCTTACACACTGTTGTTTTTACTTTACCCTGTTCTGATTTCCATTGAGAATTTAATTGAAGGAAATATATTATTGATATGCATCCAGAATGACTGTAACTGTGCCTCATGATGTGTCCATGACACAAATGTATCATTAACATAGTGAAGACACACTCTAGGCAAACATGTTTATAGTATTTATAGCTGTGGTTTCAAGTGTTTTCATGTAAATATAGCTCAGCAAGGGTGACAGTGGTCATTCCTCGATTTTGTTGGAAGAATTCAGTTATATTGAATGTACATTGTTGTTATGCAGAATGTTAATAATTCCACTATACTATCAATAGGTAGAGTTGTTCTAGTCTGTAGATTATTATCATCATATAATCTTTTCCTCACAATGGACAATGACTCAACACATGGTCCATTTGTAAACAGATTATCTAAATCAAAGCCTATCAATATGTCAGTTTTTTTCTATTTTCATGTTCCTAACTAATACAAAGGATAGTGTCCTGTATGCCAATGGATTAAGAACTTTGAGAAGAAATCTCAACAAATTTTGTCAATGGTGAATTTCTAGAACTACCAATAAGCCTTAATGGAACATTGTCTTTATGGATTTTAGATAGTCCATAAAGGTGAGGAATCTTGCTGAAATATGAAGTTAATTTCTTTTTTTCTAAATCACTGAAATATTTGTGATGCTTCCAGAATAATGCTTATAACTTTACCTCTGTATTTGAAATTGGATTTTTTTGCTCCTTTTTTTGTATTGACCTGCTGTGAAAAGTCCTTCTATTTTATTATCATAATCAATTTTATTCATTATAAATGTATCCCCTTTGAGAGATTTAACAGCTTTCCTCTCAACATATAAAATGTTTGATTTCTGTTTTTAATACCTCTCAAGTATCCTTTTAACTCTCCAGCATTACACTGCTGCCGCTTCCAGAGATAATTTTTGGGTAACTTCCTCAGTGGCTGCCATTGTATCCAATATTGTGACAGTATTTAGTGTAATAGTGAAGTTCTAACCCTTTCCAAGAACATATAATTCAGCATCTGTAAGATATTTAAAACTAAGATTTTTCATTGATGAATCTGATAGACTGCTAGCTGCAATATGATTTTTGAGTTGTCCATATAGATTTACAAGCTTTTTCTTATGACATTCTTTTATACTTTTATGCAATTTACAATATGATCTTTTCACGCCATGACAAATTCTTGAGAACTCTTCATTTAGAAAATAATCACATTAGATACTTGGAAAACCATTGAACATTTATTCTTTCTCTCAATAAGGCCTCATTTGCTCTGTGTAATTATCTTCTCAGCTCTCTTGAAAGAAATAGGAGATTTTAGTTCCAAACCCTTAGAAATAATCCCTTTTGATTTACATAAGGAAGTTAGACAAGTTTTCATAATGTCTAATTTTCAACATAGCATCGAGTCCATACTGAGTACTTAGTATTTGCCTGAAAGTTTGTGATGATAGTATATTAGATATCATAATTTGTTGGACTATTTCCATTATAGTTATTTAAACTTTTCAAATACAAACAACTTGTTAATAATAATACACAAATAGATCAAACTGGATAGTATTTACATGTTTTGAATAGTATTATTCTCTATTCTTCTTCAGTATTGCTAGTCTGCCCAGTGACAGTATTAGTATAGGAGAAGAACTCACACCATTAGCTTCTCGAATATCGAATTTAAGTCAAACACTCTAACAAACTGAGCTGTTCTTTCAAAGGCAACAGACAGTAGAAATTTCATATATTTATATATGAGGGTTGGTTCAAATTCTCCTAAACAATTTTTTTTTCAATAATTACTAACCTGTGTAGTTCTATTTGTGTGGTATTACTAACAAGTTGTTTGTATTTGAAAAATTTAAATCAAGCTTAAAATTTTCTATACAGTCAATATATTCTAAAAAATTATCATATCGAACTTGCATGGTATTTTAAAATATTAACAATTTTTTTTTCTCATGTGTCATAGCATCAGCTTGTAAAGCAGCTGTCGCTGACCTCTCGACCACTAATGCTTGACAAATATTAACAGATTTTGAAAGGATTCAGATTTGAATGAAATCAAATAATAATAATAATAACTGACACTCTTAAGAACTCCAACAAAGACAGCTGGCAGAAAAAAAAAACAATAATTTAAGATTAAATTTTCTACCAAGACAAGACAATGCATAAAGAAAAGAAAAAATTGAAAATATGTTAAAATAATCTATTAAGATGAATTGATCATCTAGAGTTTTATAAAATGATCTAAATAACAGTATAAAAAAATGTTTATGTGAATTATAAAGATAGGAAAGAGAATAAGTAACACAATATTTTGGTTTTGGAAGGAAAGTTATTTCTGCTATAAGAAGAAAAGATGAAACTATTACTACTACTACTGGAAAAAATAAAAATATCATGAAATGTGTGGAAGAAAGCTATTCAAAATAAAATAGTAATAAATAAAGAATAAGAAAACAAAGTATCCACAACATTTTAAATGAAGAAATGAAATGTGCAATTAAATCTATGAAGAAAACCAAAACTTCAGGAAATGATGGAATTGTAATTGATGTCTCAAAAGAAGCAAGTAAAGAAATAAAAAAATTATTAGCAATATATATTGAAGAATGCAATAGAAATATTTAAGGAAGATGATGATAAAATATTAGAAGACTTTTTTTATCAGTTCTAAACTAAATCTTTACCAATATAATTACAAACTTGCCTGCAATAAACTCTGGATTTTAATCAACCAATAGAACAAGCTGGATTTAAAAGTGGTTTTAGCACAATCGATCACTTCTAAGTATTAAAGAAGTCATGGAAAGAACCCAATGAATACAAGTTGCCATTATGCTTTGCATTTAGGCACACAATCGATCAGTTCCAAGTATTAAAGAAGTCATGGAAAGGACCAATGAATACAAGTTGCCATTATGCTTTGCATTTATGGATTATGAAAAGGCATTTGATTCTAAGATCGTTTCTTCGGTGATTAAAGTATTGAATAATCTAAATAAAGACCAATGATATTACCGTATCCTGAAAAATATCAAAATGCAACATCAATGATTAGATTACATTGTGATATTAAGATTAACATTGAGAAGAATGTACGACAGAAGGATTCTATACCTCCAAAACTTTTTAATGCAGTTTTACTAGAAGAATTTGTGGATTAAAACGGAAAACTACGGGAATAAAAATAAATGCCGATTATTTTAATTATCTCGATTTTGCAGATGATATGTTTCCAAATAGTTGCTTCAGACGTTTGGGAAAGGTTACAAGAGATATCAGATGAAAATAAAAAAGTAGAACTAAAGATAAATGTTAAATACATGTCTGCCAAAAGTTCAGCAATATATAAAGTAAATATAATATTTTTAAAATGTTTTCTTTATATTTTTTTTTACTTATTTTTTTTTATATGTGAAACAGAAATATATATATATATATTACCCACATACTTCATTTAATCAAATCACTTTACTAAGTCCAGATAAAAAGTACATCAACAATTGGGGGAAAAAACTTCTTTTTTAACTAACTATAAGCAGTTTTATGGGTCATTTAACTCCAAAAGCAAATTATTATCTCTTTGCATGAATAATAACGTTAGTTTCCATAAAGCATTGACTTAAAAAAAAGGAAAGGAAAAATACAATATTGTTAGCTTCTAAATAAATTTTTTCAAATAATATTTCATATCCCCCTCCCATCGACTCCAATTACCTTACAGCTTGTATTTTGATGGATTTTATTATTATTATTATTATTATTATTATTATTATTATTATTATTATTATTATTATTATTATTATTATTATTATTATTATTATTATTATTATTATTATTATTATTATTATTATTATTATTATTATTATTATTATTATTATTATTATTATTATTATTATTATTATTATTATTATTATTATTATTATTATTATTATTATTATTATTATTATTATTATTATTATTATTATTATTATTATTATTATTATTATTATTATTATTATTATTATTATTATTATTATTATTATTATTATTATTATTATTATTATTATTATTATTATTATTATTATTATTATTATTATTATTATTATTATTATTATTATTATTATTATTATTATTATTATTATTATTATTATTATTATTATTATTATTATTATTATTATTATTATTATTATTATTATTATTATTATTATTATTATTATTATTATTATTATTATTATTATTATTATTATTATTATTATTATTATTATTATTATTATATATATATATGCAAAACCTAATACAGGTACAGTATGAAAATATGTATATGAACTTTCCGTAATAAGAAAGCATACATAATTACTTTACAGACATAATAAAGAAGAATTGTTATGTTCATGCTTCCATAATTTAAAACAAAAAAAAACATTATTTTTTTCGTGAATTAATCATATTTGGTACAACACTCTTGTAAATACAATTACTGAAATACTCATTCACGGCAGAATGCATTCTCATTGCGCATGAATAATTTATTAGTTATTCTATATTGGACTATTTCCATCATTTAATACTAATTGTTAAACGTCTTTAGCAAAATTGAACCTTTATTTAAATTTTTCAGACACATAGTAATAGCACATACAATATTTTGACTGGGGTTATTCTCCTTTCTTCTTCAGATGTTGCTATCCTGAACAGTGATAGTATAGGCATGGAAATCGAACCTGGTTCTTTAGATTCATGAATACAGATTTTTAAAAAATCATGAGCACCTCCATAGATAAGTATATGAAATTTCTACTGACTATTGCTTTTGACAGAAAAATCTAATTGGTTAGAACATCAACACATGAATCTAAATGTCCAAAGTTCATTCCCATGCTAATATTGTCAGTGGTTGGGCCAGCAACCCCTGAAGAAGAAAGGGGAATAATATTACTAAAACATAGTATTATATACTAACCTATGTGTTGAATGTATTTGAAATTTTAAATATAGTTTGAATATTTTAACAGTTAACATTTAAACAATAGACACTGTCCAACATAGAATTGCTACTAATATACCATAATTATAAACCTTCAGACAAATAAAGAATGATTTATATCTACAGGAGAATTAGAAAATGGTATTCTACTAATATACATCTATAGTCAAGCTTAGAGTCCATTTCTATTCCAGTACTCAGACTATCAATGAGGGAATGAATGGGAAATGTTAACACAACGCAAACTAATTTGGCATACATGTTTTAAGTATTACTATGATGTTATTTTCTGAGTTTCAGTATCACAAATATAAATCATTGTTACTTAGAATATATTACCAAGAGGTTATACAAAATGTCAACAAATCAGAATTAATCAAAACTATCATAAAGAAAGATTTTATCACTTTCCGACATCTAATTCTTCCTTTTTGAAACAAAAAGTTAGATTCAATGGGATTATCTTTATGGAAATTACTCTTTGTCAGAAGGTTTGAAATGCACTACTAGTTGATATAATATCAATTTTGTCTTCACTATGAAGTTTTCTATAAAATTATATCCATATTTTCAAAACAATTACAGGCTCTAATATGACTAATAATAAAATTAATCCTTTAACCTGGACAATAATACCCTGATATCAAATCTGATAACAAAATTGTTAAACTAACTTAAATAAATACTGCAAATAAAAAATGCAGTAATGCTTTACTGGATATTAAAATATGTCAAAATACAAAAAGGAAAGAATTTCAAATTGAATTTTTAAAAAAATAGATTCAAGAATAGTTATGTTCATCCAGAAAAAAATAATTCATAACAATGTAGTCAATGTTATGTAACAGCTGAAGATTCTATCTGGATTTGCAATCTTCATAAAACTGAACAATTATTAAAGAAAATATCAGATGTCCATATTTACTATCAATGTTATATTACACTTTTTAAAGAATTTTTTATTTTCAGCAATCTCACTATGATGATTATATGTATGCTTTGAAGCAAGTTAAATGATTACACTATGTGCCATATTTCCATCCAACAGCTAGCTACATGGCCATAACATATCAATACATGGATGATAGGATAGTGGCAGAATTCAAGATTATGATGAGAAAAATTGTGCGGTCTCAGAATCTCAATTGAGCAATATCTGATCACTCTAACCATACACACAGCATGCTATTACAAACACCGGTTTGAAGTATTAAGAAGCTGATATTAATTGTTGAGTGAAACTGATCTACCATAAAACTTGGATACAAGCTTATGAAACCTAATAATTTATTTTTCCCAACTAAATCACCTCTACTTCAAAGCAAGTGAAATCAAATTTATGATTTAGGAAGTTTATCTAAGAGATAAACCTAGTCAGTGTTTCTCAATGTTCCAGAGTCAGTTAATTAATAAAGGTTTGTTCCAAGATATCACAAAATTTGATAGACTTGATCATTAATCAGAAAATTAACTTGTGGAATCAGTGTGCTCTGGTTTTAATCAGAGGGTATGGGAGTCTGTTTGTATTGTCATCTTCTATTCATTGATTCCTGTACAACTAATTACTCATGGCAATAGATATTGGTTTTAGAGTGGAAATACTAAACATTAGAATATCTAACAAAGAATAAAATATAAACTGAATCACATTTTTGTTTAATAAACATGAGGCTATTCAAAATAAAATTAGGCAACTTTTAATGTAGAAAATGTTTGGAAGGTTATAGTGTTGTATTGGAATACATGGATAAGCTGACAAATATAATGGACTAGAAAGATTTTTTTACAATATACAAAGTTAAGAGATTGAAAATTTAATTTTCAGTATTCATAAAAGAAATGGAATAATGTGCATACAAATACAATAAACTATGAAAAAATAAAGAAGATGATATAAAAAAAATTAAGTTATGAAAAATGAACATGAATATAATCAATTTATAGTTATATAAAAATAATAATTATATAAAGCATAAAAAATATATAAATAAAACTAGGAAATTATTGTGACCTGATGCAAAATCAAGACCTTTACATAGCTGGAAAAGTGCTAAAAGTGAACTATGGTTGATATGGAAAGAAGAAAAAAATTTCTTTTTGAAATGTATAAAAGTAAGACACATGGTAAATGGTGTGGAGAACAGGAGAAATGTAAAAGTTAATGGAGAAATATATATATATATTATGAGAATAATCATAAACATGAGGATAAAATATTTCAAATAAAAAAAGGAAATTAATTAAAAAGGAATAGAAGAAAAAGAAATATGACAGTGTTAGAAGAATGATTTAATGATTATAGACTAGATCGAATATTAAAAGAAGACAAGTAAATGATTTTACAGGAATGAGAATATTGGATAGAAACTTAAAATCTTATCTTAAAAAATGTATTACACACATATATAAAATGGCTGCTGAAAGAAGATGAGAGATAAGTTAAATGTTCTTATGACTACTCTTTGTGGCTTTAAAGGGAACAAGCAGGGCAAATTCCTAATGTCTAATCCATATAATCCTGTCCCTGGAGCTATTATTACTATATGATTATTTATAAGATAAATGAACATGTATAAGCCAACATGATAAGTTTAATGGGATTTTACCTCATGAGTTTACAATCATGAAACATAATGATCTCTCTTTGCTGTTGCTTGATAGTTCATAATAAAAATATTTCCCTTTTCTTTTTGAAGACAGAATGAATTATGTATATGTATGTTCTTTTTAAAAATGTATAATCATGACAGACAATTCAAAATTATGACTCTCCTTATAAAAAACTGTGAAGTTGTATCCAAGTCAGCAAATGGTATGTGAAGACAGAGGGTGCTAAAAATCCCTGATTGCAAACCCAAGCTGCCATTTGATGATGACTTTTACGTAGCCATCTAAAACTGCATATTAGTTTCCAAGTGAAGAGAGATGGCATGAATTGAAAGAGGAACTGTCTAATACTAATAAAACATTGTTGGACTTCTGAAGTTAGAAGAAAATATGAAGAGACAATTGATGTAGAAAGTGGACATGCACTATACCACAAAGATACTCATATTGGAAGCACAATTTGGAGTGTGCTTCATTGTAATAAAAAGTAACAAAAAAATATTGTGGTATTGATAGTGTATCTGACAGATGGGCAAGGTAAGTCATCACACTTAACGGAAGATAATAAAAACTGATAATTCAGATTTATAGCCTAATAAATTCTTATTGTGAAAATATAGTGGATATTTATATACACATACAGAATGCTTTTGATCAGAATAAATATCATTTTAAATTGTCATGGAAGACTTTAACACTAGAATTGAAAAACAATTGAAAGATGAAAGTACAGTGGATATATTTGGCTATAATGACAGAAATGAAAAAAGGACATTGAGATATAAAGTTTGGAGGAAAATATTTCAATTCTTTCTTTGGAAAAAATGCTAAATGGAAATGGATATGGAAACATCCAAATGGATGAACGATAGAAATGGATTATACTTTAACAAATAAATAATATGAATGTAAAAACTATAATAGATTCAAAGAGAAAGTGATTATCAAATAATAAAATATAAGATATGGATTAATATAAAACTAGAAAGGTTATATTAACAGTTTATATTCTAAACTTCAGAACTATACCAATCAATTTAAACCACAACTTCCAAACGATTTTAAAGTATTGAGACATCGAAAATGATTCAAGCTTAATTGGTATCAATAAGAAGATAAAATGGTACTCTACTGAAAACAGTAACAAAGATAACTGATACCAAAAATAAGTAAACCGTCAATAAATTTTCAACTTAAACAAGATAATATATAAAAAAGGGAATAAATATTAAAATAACTAAATATGTTCTGTTAAAAAAATGTACATATCAGGAGTTTTGTAAAATGGTACAAAAAAGAGTTGATGATATAAGAAAATATAATTAAATTAGCAAGTAAAGTTATAAATAAGAATAAAAGCTTCAAAAGAACAATTAATATTTTGATGTTAGAAAGAAAGTTATTTCATCAATCAAAAGGAAAGTTTAATGAAGAATTATACAATAATAACGAACAAGACACAAAATAACTACTACAGTTATTACATCTTTGGAATAATGGAGAGATGAGAAATGCAATTAAATCTTCAAATAAGAATAAAGCTCTAGTAAATGATAGAATTATTATTAATATCTTAAAAAAGCAGGTGAAAAGCTATAAATTTGTTGGAAATATTATATACCAAATATGTAAATGATAAAGATGTATCAGATAATTGGAACAATCTGATAATAATACTGATATGTAGAAAGGTGCTGAAGAAGATATTGGAAATTACAGACCTACTAATCTTTTATAAGTTTTATACAAAATTTTACTAAAATAATTACAACTCATAAATAGTGAACTTTCAATTCTGACTAAAAGAATAAATTTAACTGAAATGTGATTTAGCACAGTGTAGCAAATCCAAATGTTGTCAGAAGTTTTAGAAAAAACCTAAGAATATGAATTGCCATTATGATGTTCAATTTAGAAATTATGAAAAGACATTTGACCATTTCCACAATATTTAAAACATTGGATCGTCAAGACATGGGCTCAGGATATTATTACATTCTGAAGAATATTTATCAAAATGCAAAAATGTGATAATACTAAGAGAACTAACACTGATATGGATGTAGGACAGGATGATTTTTCATACCTCTTTTACAAAAAATATTTTGTAGAATAAAATGGGAAGCTAAGGAATAAAAATACATGGAGGTTATTTAAATTTAACAAATGGTGTGGTTGTTTTTGCAAATGATGCTTTAAAGATTCAGGAAATTTTTGCAAAAATTATCAAACGAAATTAAGAAAGTAAGACTAATGATAAATACTAAAAAGACTAAACTAATGATCAATAAATTTTCTCAGAAAAGGAAAATAAAGATTGGTAATTCTGAATTTAAAAAAGTTAACAACTACAGACATGTTGGTCATATTATTAATACAAAT
Source organism: Epiperipatus broadwayi (assembly GCA_028023455.1). Lineage (NCBI taxonomy): Eukaryota > Metazoa > Onychophora > Udeonychophora > Euonychophora > Peripatidae > Epiperipatus > Epiperipatus broadwayi. Next base: position 1,140,252 of record JAQFVV010000039.1, on the reverse strand, counting down.
GAATAATGGATGAAATTAATTATAGAATTAAACTTGAGTGCTTTTGGTCTAAAATAATTTAATATTAAAAAGAAATTTGCTTATGGTAGGTTTTAATAATGTATTTTACCAGTTCTTAATTATACATCTAAGACTTGGACACTTAATGCAGAGACTTCAGACCACTTAATTGGGTGTGGAGAAATGTAAGGTCAGGAGTAACAAAAAAGGATTGAAATAAAAATTAGCAATGAGAGAACAAACCGGTATCAATGATATCACTGAAATAAAATTAGGAAAATAAAATGGATTTGGGTTGAATATTTTTGCTACACGTGGTGATAATAAATGGACAGTTGAAATCTTAAAATGGATCCTAAAAAATTGTAAAAGATATAGAGAAAGACAACATATAAAATGGATAGATGAAATAAAGAAATGTGGTGTTATGTAAGGAAATGAAGCGACAGAGAGGAGAAATGGATCAGACTTAGAGAAACCTTCATCTTATCGCATACTAATAATACTTGAAAATGAACATGATAATAATATTAAAAATAAGGCATAATACACACAAAGATATATATATGCATGTTTAATGACTGACTATAGTATCAGAGAATATCCATAACTAATTAGGTAAGAGTATAAGAGCACATTCCTCAATATTGAAAGATAATGTAACTATCCATTACAGTAATAAAGATTTGAGATCATTTTCTCCACACATGTATTTCAAAAAATATATTTTTATCAGGATGTTTAAAGTTTCTAGCTCAACTCATGAAAGTTTTTCTTAAAATGCAGACATAGTTAAAAGAGTAAAATCTGAATTTTTATACTGGTAAATAATTATGATATATTTCATTCCTGCGGAGTGCCTTGATATATCTGGTTAGAAAATAATCCTTCAAACTGACTTTAAGTTAAACTATCCAATTTTTAAATAATATTTACACTGTCCGTGTATGAGTATGTGAAAATATAAGGAATACATCTAAAGCAGCTAAAGAAAAAAAAAGTGAAATAAATAAATAAAAAAAGTCATCTATAACCAGCTAACTATTATTCAAATTTCAATAAAATATCACAAAGATAAAACCAAAAAAGAAATTGAAAAGATGAAAACGTTTTTCTTATAAAATGATGTAAAAACAAGGAAATGCTTTGTCCATTAAAAGATTAAAAAATCTAAACTTTAACTTCGTATATACTTTCACGTCACTTTTTTAAACTAAGGGATTTAATATAAGCATTTTTCTTTAACTTACTACTACTATTGAATATAAACTTGGTGGTCCTTTAAAAGCAAATTTTTTTCGTGCGTTAAAAGTAACAGTTTAAACAAAAAAAGGGGAAAATATCACAAATTGTAAATTAAAACAGGCAAAACTTTCCATACAGTAGGGCCACTCAATGCAAGCCAGAGTAATCAATGGATGCCAGAAGGTTTATGCATAAAATCTCTATCTAGTGCCAATATCCGCAGACAGTCTGGGGATATTGGATGAGTAGGCAGTAGATAGGGATTTTATGCACCAGCCTTCTAGCATCCATTGATTACTCTGGCTTGCACTGAGTGACACTACTGTATGAAGAGTTTTACCTGTTTTAATAACAGTTATGAGCAAGCATAAGAATTGGTGATCATGTGATGTTTAGTGGTTTAAATTGTAAATTACAAAACCAAATTTGTGTGATGTTATATTGTTTTCGTTTGGATATGAAGTATAGTTAACCACTGACAAACAATTATATACTAGATACAATAATTATTTTTTAAACTAATATACATTACATAATATTTTATAATAAACTCTTTTCTTTATCATGGACTAAAAAGCAAAAAAAAAATGTTTGCTTTCTTCAACCACAATTGGGGTTTTTATATTTAAACTTGAAATAAAAGCACTGGGTGTCCAGAAATTAATTCAGGGATTTAAATTGCTAGTAGGGGGTGAGAGAACATCATTAAAATGTAAAAGGATTAATAACAACATTCTAATTATGGTCCATTTAAAATTAAGTAGATGAGAAGTTCCATATATGGATAGCATGAGAAAAAATGGTTGAATATAATTCTGGAAGTGTAGTGTACATTGAAACGATCACTATAAGGATTAAGAAATGGAAAAGATTATTTAAAAAGGTATGCAGGAAAGAAAGTATTAAAAACAAGCTCCAGCTCTCTCTCTTTGATCTATATATATTTTCCAACAAAATAAAAAAGAAACTAATTGCCTTTATATGTATAATCATCATAATTTGGCCAAAATATATACTTTGTGTGTGGGGATCTCCCTGTTCACTCTTTGATATAATAATATTAAATCGTGCTTTCACACTTCCAACGTAAAGCTATAACAACAAATTGAAAACTAAATTAAATGGCTGAGCGCTTTCAAGAAGATGTACTTCTCATATTCATAGCCAGTTATGATCTTTTGTTTGGAATCATTATATAAATAAATCTGATACGCAAATTATATGCAAATGAGTCACTAAGAGCATCTTTTAGATATCGCAAAACATGCATCCTTACGATTAATGGCGAAAAAGTCATCTGCTATAAAGTATGCTTCTTTTACCTTTCGCTTAATATCATGCCTCTCAATACAAACTAATTTTGCAGATGTGGGAAAGCACGATATAATATTATTATATTGAAGACAAACGTAAAGTATAAATATACAGGTTATTACTTAACTCTTTGATAAAGACCTCAAGAACTGAAAATTTCTTAACGAAACTCAATCTGTTATATCTAATATTGAATACTACATAAACTCCTGAACAAACCATTTGATCTTTCACTTTTTATAAAGTTACCCCCCCCCTCTTACCCCATTTTACTTATTCTCTCTTAAGAAGTGGTCGTAACTATAAGTTCAGTAAGAATAAATAAATAAATAAATGTAACAAATCATGTCTACCTTTCCTTTAAGAGATTTCCCACAAGATAAAATATAAGTAAGCAATAGGAAAACAAAGCATTAGAAAAATATGGGAAATTTAAATATCAAGTCTATTATTGATGTGACATGTATAGCAATAATATATATATATGTAATAAATGAAAAATTAATATTATTAGAAAAACTTTTACTTTTCCAATAAAATGAAAACCATTTATCAATAAACTCATGACGTCTGCATTAAAACATTTTAAATGAAATTGTGATTTCAGATAAACTTCTCCCAACAAACCAATTCTCGATGTCTCTAAACAGTCTATTATTAATTTAATATTTAACAAAAAGCGTCTGAAATTCTTATTCTCTACCCCCCCCCCCATGATTACTAATAATACTTGACGTCGCATTTATCATAAAAAGTTTCAATGTCTATTATAAGATTGCTGGGAAATATTTTTTAAAACTGTGAACTATATATTTTGTGTCTTCTGTTCTAAAGATAGAATAACCTGCCTAAATTATGTTGTGATTAACAAACGCCTACTACTACATCATCATCATCACCATCATCAACCAGTTGATGTTTGCCGCACACTTAATCAACAAAGTAATTGCCCAAGGCTTTGTGATTAACAACAAACGGGTGTTACTGACCTCATTGAAAAAATTAAAAGACTTAAGTGGAGTTGGGCTGGACATATTATTAGAGATGATAGTAGATGGACAATTGAAATTTTAAACTGGATTCCAAGAGATTGTAAAAGAGCCAGAAAGAGACCACGTGTGAGATGAATGGATGAAATAAGAAAGTGTGCAGGTGTGATGTGGAGAAGAGAAGCTAAAGATAGGAAAAGGTGGATTGAATTTGGAGAGACCTTTATCCTGCAGTGGATTGATAATGGTTGATGATGATTGACTAACTACATCATCGTGAACAACCAGTTAATGTTTGCTATCTTAACAAAGTAATTGCCCAAAGCCTAATTGAATGGATATGCGGAAGTGTATAACAATAAAAAGAAAATCAATATAACGGTAATAATAACAAAGCAATTATAAATAAATAAATAAAACAAAACAATAATAACGTCAATAAAGAATTTACTGCAGATCTATCCAACATTTTTTTGTTCACATAGTGTCTGCTTTAATAATCAATAGATGTCAGATTCTTTGGCCAATATCCCAGGCTAGTTTCTACCTGTTGTCTTTCATCATCAAAAAGCTTTTGGACCCAGGAAATAGTGCATCTGAATCTTTTGAATCTAATGCTCCTCACTGATGAAAGTCATAAGTAAGACATTAGTATGAAGTTATTGGATAAGACAAAAACTGGATAAGGATTTAATAAGTACTACTTATCTAGCGCTATTGATTATTAAAGCTTAAATTAGGTGGTATAACTGGGCTGAGAAGAAAAATAAGTGCTATTATTGACTATGTTCGGGTGATGTGATGTCTTATGGGTTTTATACCAATCCCAGCCAAAGGATAGAATTCTATAGTGATTTTAAAAACTAATGACATCATAATATATATAAATATTAAACCATTTTCAGATTTATGCAATAATAGAGGCTTAATGATAGATTGGAAATATTAATGTTTTATAACCTGACCTAGTAGCTTGATAATAAAACAAAAAAGTAAAAGGTGGCAATTAGAAAAAAGATGTACTAGATCCAAAAAATACACATGGGTTGCTCTCAGATCCAAATGCTCCTTACTGATGAAAATCACAAGCAAGAAAATAGGTTGAATATTGAATAGGACAGCAATAGATAGGTATTTAATAAACACCACCATTCTGCATATATAGATTACTAAAGCTTACTTTAGTTGGCATAAATGTGAGGGGAAAAAAGAATTTGCTACCAAACAGAACAATGTAAGCAGGTATCACATGATGTCTCATGGGCTGCAATTATAAAAAAAGGCATACGTCTTAGTGAGAGCCCAGTAAATGTGAGAAATTGATCCTGGGACCTGATCCCCAATTCGGAAGCTCCTCCTATTGTACCAAACCAGGCAGGGTGTTGCCGCTATCAAAATATGAAAGCAATGATTAAAAAAAAGAAAGTTCTAGAACTTAGTGAATTTGCCATTTCATCAGTAATATGGGTCATCTTCGTGGGGGAGGGGAGGTATACAGTTTTCAAGCATCAAAATGATGGATTGAGCATAACTGTGTCATCATAACATAATTGACAGGTTTTGTGAGTTCTTGTGACATAAGAAAACAAAAAAGGACAGGGTGAGTTTTTGAATATGGCTTAAATAATCATCCCAATAAACTAAACAACAGTTTTATTCAATTAACCAAATGGATTTATTTTTTCCATTTCAGTTGGAATCAGTCTGGAAATTCTAACATTTGAGTCCGTAAATAAATGACTCACACTGCTCAAATCATTTTGTATTTGCTTTAATATTAATATAAAATATTTTACCACTAACAGACAGTCATCATCAATTTATGATTAAAAAATAAAAAAATAAGAAATATTTATAAACCATACATAATTTAAACAAAAGGGATTTACACCCTAAGTATATGTGCTGTAATATTGCTACAATAGCTCAATGATGAATTGTTCAATACTGAAGATACTTTCAGACTAAAACGCAGGATAGAGAATTTTGAAAAGATAAGAATGGCCATCTTATCATATGTACCTAAATTTAAATATATAGGCCAATCTAAAGTATCTTAGTTTGAGAGCAGAAATAAAATTATTTATAAAAACAGTATGTTTTGATACAAAGAAGAAAAAAGAGATTGTGACAGTCAATATGAAATATTATTACACATCAAATTTATTCAACCTCATAGATACATTGTTTTTTTTTCCTGTAAATATAAAACATACTTTGTCAAGAATATATTGAATTATTTTACATTAATGTTTACATTAGCAGTCAGTACTTAACGTATTCTACTGCGACTTTATTTAAATCCTCAATTTGGTCCATTATAAAATTATATCTTAATTTCTAAAACACAAGCAAATATTTATCAATTATAAATATATATACACTTTTATGTAGATTTACATCTTCTAATTCTGTATTTAAATATTATAATTGTGAAATAGTATTGATAATATAATAATAGGCACAGTTGCAAAAGCAAAACATATGGGGGGGAAAGGAAAATGGCATTTAAAATAGCTCAGTCCTATACATGTGTCCCAAACTCCTTACAATGCCATCTTTAACCCAACATGTTATTTACTGACATAGTTTAACTACTTTCCCAAAATATTTTAAGAAGCTAGCCTGTCTGGATCACAACTTTACAGACATTAAATGTGATTAATATGTTTGGGATCTTCATATATCACCTTCATCACCCTACCTACCATCACAAAATCTTGCTAACCATTTGAAAACATTTTTGAATATTCGTGACTTTACTGTCATATGGACAGATTGTAATTACAGATGAAAACATGTTGTTTAATTGTTTATCTTATAAATATACAATCATTAATAATCAAGCCACAGATTAATGAATTCATTTCATATATTATATTAGTAATTGTGCATGGCTCCATTTGATATTACACATTCTTGCATAACAGAAAATGCCTTCCTTTATATTATATTTATAGCATTTTGTAATGCATATGTATTATCAATAAATTGATTTCCAAGAGTTTTAATTTTATAGATACCTCTATTATATGCAAAGTATTTATCTAGAGTAAATTGTTACATTTTCATTTACCATTGTCAAACTCCCGCCACTCACAACTTTAACTTCATCCATTTCAGTGGAGGGAGTTTGACAATGGTAAATGAAAATGTAACAGTTTAATTTTACTGCATTAATCACTCAACCATAATTCTTATTATTTACAAACTCTTACAAATGTTTATTACTCCATTCCCCAAACATTCCATTAAAAATTACAAAAATTTTGAACAGATTGTTTCTAAAATAAAACATTCTATCAAAAGTAAATTTTTCTACATCATATGAAATTCTTGTTATTTGCAATTAGATATGATATAATAATACTATATTTTTAAAAAACGCTAGTTTAAAAAATTGATATATATATATTCATATATAATAATAAATTTATTACTTAAAAATAAAAACTCTGATTAAAAAAGTCTAACATCTGAAATAAAAATAAAGTCTTAGTTTTTAATTTTTATAAGACTAAAATGTTTTCAAAATTTAAATAAAAAAATAATATATTTAAATTTCTATAAGAGTAAAATGTTTTAAAATTCTAAATAAAAAGAATAATATATATAATATTACCAAAATATTATAAAATAAAAAAAAGAATAATATATTGCTTTTTTTTTTCAAATTCAATCTTTTATGGAATGCTGTAATAACTCGTAATAAAATTTGTTGGAGATATATACACTGTATGGGAAAAAACTGAGAAAAAAAACAAGTTCACAAATATATTAATCGAAGTTTTACATATGGGTTCTTAGAAATAATAATCTCTAGAATAATAAATAATTAGCAATAAATATTAATGTATTTGTCTGATGGAATTGATGTCAAAGACGTAAGTGTAGAACGTTTGGCATTTAGAAATCAAATTGTAATAATTGTATACATTGTAATTCTTAAATGTATTATCAAATACGTTACTTAAAACAGTTTTGTTTTTTGTTTTTTTAAGTGTCATAGCATCTGCCTGGACGCGAACCCGCAACCCAGGCAACTGCCTGCAAGTGCAAGGCAGTCGCGCTGACCTCTCGACTACCAATGCAAGACTACTAGTTGTTAACAGTTTATTCCAAAAATGTTGTATTTTTCTGCAAAATCAATTTTTTTAATGTCTTAATATAAAGTTATTTAATAGTTTTTCAATCAAATTATGATTTCATAACAGAATTGATCTAATAGGCAATAAAAAAAGATATAATTAATTCTCCAAAAATATTGATTAATTTTATTACATACAGACTAAGAAAAACAAACTTTTTTTTGAATATATATATGGGTACTTGCAGAGCCGGCGCTGGGTACTAGGCGCCCGCATGCAAATTTGATTTTGGTGCCCCTGTCAGGGATGACGCCTTCTTTTTCAGATGCTAATCTCTCAGTGATGGCGCCTCCTTCTGCCAGCGCCCGCATGCCTAGCATGCGTTGCATGCCCGCTTCCGCCGGCCCTGGGTACTTGGGTATTATTCCTGAAACCTAGGAAAGATATGAGGACTTTTCACATACGCGATAAAGGCGTAATCTTGCAAACGCGTGAAATAACCCCGCGTTTTTTTTCTCGTCTGACAAGCAACGTATTGACTTTGGAAAGTGTCTTAGCAACAATCATCATCCGAAATAAGTTTACATTGCACACATCTTATCTTTGAATATCTTCATTGATAATGCATATCTATTACAGAACATTCTTCAAAGTAAAAAAAAAGTAATAAACTGTTTATATATATAAGGTAATAAGATTTTAATAGCCTTTTTTATACAGTAAATAAAAAAAAATCAATACTTTTCTGGAATTAGTAATACTTTTTTTTTTTAATTACATTTTAATGGAGGACAGATCAACATTTTATGAGGTCATTAACAAACAGAAAATCAATGTTATCACTTATTATGCAGAGGGTCTATAAAAAGGGAAAGGGGATAGAATTAATATTCATTCTTTACGTCTAAAAAAAAATAACCCTTGTCTTGTCGTAAATTCAAATATATTGCAGACATTATATTTATATAAGCATTTATAAATATACACTTATATCCATCTAAAGCATGAAAAAATATTAACATTTATTATAAGAAAAAAAAAAAGACTAAATTTAAACGAGAAGTGAATTTAAAAATAATAAACTTACTTTACATGCTATTTGCAAACATTAATAAAATGATACAATATATATGTATACTCACAAAGTATAAAAATATTGAGAGTAAAAAACTTACAACATATCATGTTTTATACAAATATAATACATATACTTAAGTTAGATGTAATTAGAAAGAATTTAAATTCAGATTTTTAAGCCTCCTTCAGTCATTCACTTTATAAACAAAGGCAAAACTCTCCATACAGTAGTGCCACCCTGTGCCAAAGAGAGTAATCAATGGATGCCAGAAAGCTTGTGCATAAAATCCCTATCTAGTGCCTACTCATCCAATATCCCCATACTAGTTTCTGGCTTGTGGCCATCATCAGTGAGGAGCCTTGGATCTGAGAGCACTGCACCTAGATCTTAGGATCTAATGCAACCCTCCAGCAGCCACCTTTTAACTCTACTTTACTACAAAACTATGAGAATGAAATTGAAAACATTGTTAATATCTTCAATCTAAGCTCAATAGCTTATATAGTCATATGGGTCTAAACTCAATTCAGCTCCCATATATTTTGGTGTCTTTGGCTCTTAAACAACCATAGCCACCACTATCATTCACTTTATCTTATACAACCAATACACATGACCACGTACATAATGAAAAAGTTAAATGATCACCAATAAACGTATTTCGTGCTGAACCAGCAATCATCAGTTGGTCTAAATGATCATCTCCCATACATATATATATAATCAGTACCCGGTTTATAGGCTGTTGAAATCCGCTCTAATTACTATTACATATCAATAAATGAACACAAACACTTAAGCAGGGTGTCTTTTTACACAAAACATTTATTCTAAGGTTTTTTTCTTTTTATTGTTGTTGTTGTTATCTTATTTATAATTTCAATATTTTTCCACTTTTCTCGGAAAAATATAATTCAATATAAATAATACATACACGTGTATATTAAGGAAAGCTTGTTTAATACTTTAAAATAAAAATGTTAAATACATCAATATAATGTGCTGAACATGCTTTCAATTAACTGGTAATCAAACTCAGTATTAAACAAGCTTTTCTTATTATCCATGTTGTATGTATTATTTATATTAAATTACATCTTATTTATAATGCATCACTTTACAATTATTTAAGCCAAACTTTGTTTGAAGTAGTATTGGTAACCGATACTTGGGATTCTTTCTCCCGTTTAATCACTTCCAGAAACTCAAACTTTTTATGAACTCCCACATAATAAACCTTCAATTATTTGTTTTATAATTATGATTTATACATTATGGATAAATAATTTTACTAAGGTTATAAATACTCAAAATATTTAATACTGAATTAAATAAAATGATATAAATGTTGGTAATTTAAAACTCAAGCGAAACATTTAAGATATTATTTTTTTAATATATACATATATATGAAAACATTCCAGTGCATATTCTTAGCTTAAAATTAAATAGAAAATATTCAAATCTTATATATATATATTTGTATTTTCTTTTACCCATGTGTCATAGCATCAGCTGGGAAGCGAACCCGCTAACCCGGAACAACTGTTCGTAAAGCAGCTATCACTGACCTCTCGACCCCCAATGCTTGACTATATATTTGTATTTGTGTTGGAAGATAGCAAAGTTTAAAATGACTAACGTTCTGGTCTTTCTTTGTCTATGTAAGTTAAACATGTTTGTTTACCAGCAATTTAAGATCGTTGCTAATTTAATTTCATGCTCTTTGTTTGAATACATCTGAATGTCAATACATGACATCATTGCAGCATAAGACTCAAGAGATATCCTTTTGAGTTGACTGTTTGAAGTTGAGGCTTTATATTTATTCACCGAGTGTTGCTGCAATGTAATGTATGAGAGGGGGATTTGAATATATATATTGTTCATCATGGTTAAAAATTGATACTGTGCCTATAAATTATTTAAATAAAATATATATTATTTGTAAAATGGTAAACACATTACTGCTATAAGATATATAAAATCAATAAAATAGTAAAAGAATAGCATTCAAATGAAGGACAACAGTTTTAAACCACTGACTGAACTTAGTTAAGAAGTGATTTGGTAACGTTAGCTCTTCAGATTGGAATTCATGAGCTGTGCCAACTGAAGTTAATGAAATTAGTTAAAATCATACATAATAGTAGTAATATTGATTCTAATAACAAAATACTAAGAGCAGAATTAACGATATTATAAAATAAGTGATATTTAAATCAGATATTTATTTTATATAGCACGATGTATATGAATTGTAATAAACTAAAGATCAGCATTTCAAGCTAAAGTACATGCGCTTTATGAATCTTAATAATAAATGAATACTTTCATTTGTGCATTAGCTTGAAATGCTGATCTTTAGTTTATTATAATTCCTATACATCGTGCTATATAAAATAAATATCTCATTTACATATGTTTAGTTTCATTTAAGAATGACTTATCGTAAATTCTAGAAAATTTTGCAGGCGTCAGTCATTAAAACATAGTAAAAAGTAATTTAAAGTGATTGGTTTATCTTCACACTTTCATTTCCAGTGCTTAAGATTTGCCCATACTTAAGCGTTTGGGTTGAAAGAATAGGTGGATTTGTTCTATTCTTTTGCAAAGACTTTATCTTGTGTTGGAAATGAAAGTATTCATTTATTATTAAGATTCATAAAGCACATGTGCATTAGCTTGAAAAAAGTGATATTGTAAAATAATTCTTACCATAAAAAAAAAAAGCTAGAGAATATAATTTAAAAAAATAATTTTGAATGGCTTTATTTCTCAAGAATTTATAAAAAGTTTGAGTGATGAAGTGTCAGAATTTGGAGTCAATCCTAGAATCGTAAATACCTACAGAGGCTGATGCTTTATCAAATGTGCTAAACCAGGGGTGGCCAACTTTTGTGTTCATAAGTTCTACTTTTTATTTTTAAAATGTGTTGCGATCGACTTATTGTCACAGGCATGGTCTAAGTGGAGGGAGGTGTGAAATACATACTATTTTTATATATCTACCTAGTAAAAAATAACAATTATTTAACAGGACAAAAAACTCATGTCGGGGGAATTAAAGCAACATGAGTAATTATTAACAATATTTATTAATTCAAATTAGCTACATTAAATCAAGATTAAAAATATTATTTTCAATAATGATACGGCTTAGTGGACTTCACCTATCTAGAATTGAAAAAAAATTTAGAACAAAAATAACAAAAAAACTTGAAAATCTTGACTTAATTTGTATCACTCGTTACCCAACAGCTCTTGCCAGATTGGCTCCACGATCAACCAAAAATGGCTTTGCGATCGACCGGTGGATCACGATCGACTTGTTGGACACCCTTGCGCTAAACTATGCATTGCAGTGAATAAATACATATTTATTGTTTTTGTTACAGAGATTTAAGATTTGATTTTATCTCTAATATTTAAAATTCTTTGCTATTTCTAATGTGTAATTTGTTTTTATAAATGAGATTAATGTGTTTCTATACTGAATATTAATGAAGAATGATACATCTTGACAGAAGCAGATCAAGCTAAGTGGGAGCCCTAAGCGGTAAAAATTTCGGGGCCCTCAAACTCAAGTTAGAAAAAAAAAATTTCAAAAAAACTCTCATTAAGTTATTAACAAAAAAAGAAAAGTAATTAACTATTTCATACTATAACACATTAAATGAATTTATTAAAAACATATTTTTATACGAATTTCCGTCTTGCTTTATTTCTTGCAAATTCATCAATTCAACTTAAAACTTCCTTCTCTATATACAGAATGGTCATATTATTTAACCTTTTTTCTCCCATACTACTCCTTAAATAATTTTTTGCACACTTTAAAACAGAAAATGATTTTTCTCCTGACACATTAGATAAGGAAATTGTTAAAAAAAATTTCGATAATATTTCAGCATTCAGAAATGTGCATTTTTTGATGGTTCGATAGATGTCTGGTGTGTTTTTTATGGTGTCCTCGGTTTCTTTTTTATCACGTTTTTTTTCTTCAGTTGATAAATTCTAACCAAAAAATATTTGAAAAAGCCCTACAACAACTTCATATGTCTGAGGTTTTTGAGATAGTTCTGCCTTGGTGTTATCACAAATAACAAAATAAATTGACTATGAAATTTTCTCTTATTGTAAATTCATGTCTGACTTTTTTGTTTTCATCAAAAAATATTTTACTCTTTTGTTGTCTGTGAGTTTTTCCATCTTCCACATTAAATGATAGCCCTGATAAATCAGTTGCCTCTTTTGCAACTTGTTCAAATTCTTCTCTAAAATTATTGATAAAATTTTCTAATGACTTTAGTAGGATAGATCCTTTCAATACTTGGCACTCCACTAATTGCAGTGATTTATTAGTAACATTTATTTTTTGTAAAAAGGTGATTTCATATTTGTCCATTTTCATCTGAAGTGAAGTCGCCTCTACTATGGTAACCTTTTTTTTCTTTTTCTGAATTACAAATTTCAGTTAAAGCCCCTTTTACATGGGTGAAATCCAGTTTACTGACCATCTTGTATTAAAAACTCTTTTGACTATAATGGAATGTTTACACATTTATAGATTTATGGTTAAAATTTTCCAATGATGGATTGATGTAGAATAAAATGTGAATAAATTCTGCACAAACATAAAGTACTCAATTGCAGCACTACAACTTTCTGCAGCAAAATTTCCAATTAAATTTAAGGAATGATTAGCACCCAGAATAAAAACAGCACTTGGGCTAAGTTCTTTAATACGTGCTGGCAAACCTGAGTACTTTCCTGACATATTAGAAGCATTATCAAATTATTGTCCTCGACAGTTTTTAATATTTACTACTAATTTTCTTAAAATTTGCAAAACTTCTTATTCCAAATATGAAGACGTGTGTTTATCTATGGGAATGAATTCCACAAATCTCTCCATAATATTACAACAGAGTGAAACATATCTTATCATAAAAGTTGATCGATACGCTAAACATTGGGAATGGAATCAACAATTATACTATAATAAGTCACAGATTTGATTTCCTCAATTATTTCCAATAAGACCTACAAATTCATCACAAATAATATGAGATAAATCATTTACATTTCCTCATCCTTGGTTGGCATATTCTTGTAGATGTAACTTTAAAAACTCATTATATTTGCTTAGATATTCCAAGCAGCTTAAATAATTTCCTTTCCTATTGGAATCTTTGCTTTCATTGTGATCCCTAAATCCTAATCCTAAGTGACTCAACAATTTTGTTGCTGATACAATTCTTTTCAACATTTCTCCAATAACATTCTTCTTTTTTCTTTTCTGGTAATAATTGAGTATCAGTTATATTGAATTTTGTTAATCTTCTCTACATAGTACACATGGCTGATATGTGTTCTTTTGAAACTTCATGGTTCAATAAAATAAGTTATCGATCTCCGCTTTTGTAAATCAGCTTTTAATTTAGACTTTACTATTAAAAAGAGTTTGCAAGAATAGCAGTAAACAGTCAAAATAAGAGTCATAGATCACATGATCCTATTCTCTTAAGCTTGTAAGTTATAAACAATGAGGATTGTCAATTCCTCAACTAGCTTTGTGATAAATGCTTAGGTAGAGAAAGCATTTATCACAAAGCTTGTTGAGGAACTGGCAATCCTCATTGTTGATAGCAGTAAACACTTTTGCTTGTTTCTGAAAATATCAGCCAATTTCTCTTTTCCATAATTCCATTTGATTTCTTTTTGTAGAATTGATCATAAGAATATCCTCTATAATACACTTCATCTCTATCTTTATACACTGATTTTAAATTCTCTATATTACTGATATTTTTTGGTTTGTTATTAAGAATATGATCAATAATACATCTGTTAATATTGTTGGCCATAAAGCTATGTGATTTATTACTACGATGTCTATAGCAAAGCATCTTTCTGGACTATCTCTACTTTCTGCATTTTTGCAATCCCTTTTTTTCAGTAGCAATTTCAACCTCTTGATTCTCAACTTGTTCTTTCTTTTCTTTAGAAGTTTCACCATAGGCAATTCTGAATTATCTGAAGTGAATGTTGATGGCAACTCTGTATTAACTTTTAAAAATGTATTCAAATGAAATTTTTTGGCTTTCAGCAATTCCAGGTTTTTTAAAAACTTTTTTAGCTTTTCTGCCCCACTTTGATGTCTCTTCATTTTTTTGCTGTGAAGAAAAAAGTTGTTTTGTTTTTTTTTTTTGTAAAATAGTTTAAAAGCTTTTAACCTTGCAAACAATGCCTACCAAACATTTTTTTTTTTAATGATAATGTTGTTATGATGTTTTAAGTTACAAAATTGATTTAAACTTTTGTTTAAATTTTAAACCTGTTATTTTTAATTTAACTTGGGCCATCTCAATTCCCTAAAGACTTGGTACTTGTTTCGCCTCAGTGGATTTTGTTTACTATAAAATACATTTTAGAAAAATATTATTGCCAAAATAAGATTTAAAACTCTATATCAGGTGTGTGGTGGCGTCATTTTTGTTTTGACTATTTAATTTAAAATTAAGAATTATTAGAAACTTTTAAGTAATATTTCTTTATACATGTATCTTGGTAATATGTGAACTTTACATATACATCCGGGTCTCATTTTATGCGGATTTATTTAATGCGATTTTGGAAGTTATGCGATTCGTGTTTCTTCTTAATATCTTTGTATGCAGTTTTCTTTTATGCGATAAAAATTATTAGATCAGAAGTCGAGCCCCAATAATGTGCTATTACTTTAAATATTATAAATTCCGTGCACTCGCGTCATATTTAAAGTAATAGCATATTATCGAAGTGCGACTTCCATCTAATAATTTCAATATTTTCAGCACTTTATAATAGTAGTGTTATAGATTTTATGCAATAAAGAAGTTCATAATTCACTTAAAATCAGGATTTCCCCATTTTATATACACACATTAAATTTTACAAGATTATAATGTAAATCTGTTCTAAGATTATAGATGCCTATACTATGCAAGTTGTTGTTTTTGCATTTTAAATCACATTCTATTTTTGCTTTTAAAAAAAAAAGTATGTAATCAATTAATCATTTAGTGTCCACAAGTAATAAATTTTACAAGATTATAATGTAAATCTGTTCAAATGTTATGTATGTTGTTTTTGCATTTTAAATCATGTTCTATTTTTGTTTTTTAAAAAAAGAGTACGTAATCAATCATTTAGTGTCTGCAAGTTCATTTTTAAAAGATGAGTAACAGCGGTGGGCACAATTAAATTTGACAATTAAAGTCTGATTTTTAATTGTAATTAACAATTTAAAAATTATGTAACGTGATCTGAAATTAATATCATGTGAAACGATAAAATTTGATTTTTAAATGGAATTGAAAATTAAAAAATTAAAGACAAAATAAAAATTTAATTTTTAATTGTTAGTTTTAATTCAATTTTGCCAACAGTGGTGAGTCAGTGTATTTTTATTATCATAAGTCTAAGTTCTTATTTTTATTTTAAACTTTTAGTTTACCCTAATGGAGAGGAAAAAACACCCAAGAAAATGAATTTCTTTGGAAACAAAAATTTCAATTTTAGATCGCTTAGCGAAATGGAAAGGATCAACATCAATTGGAATACGTTTTAGTTTGGGTGAATCCACTGTAAGACCAATTTTAAACAATGAAGTCGGCTCTAGTTGTATTTCCTCTTGTGATGAATCTGATGTCTCAAATAGTGATAATGATTAAAATACCATATATGTATCAAAAAAATGTAAATTATGCATAAAAATATATTGTTTTGAATAAAATTAAATATTGTAGTTAATAAAAAAAGTTTGTCTTGAATCAATTTTTTTGAAATTTGAAATTTTTTATTAGTCATATTTTAATTTTCCTATTATTTTTTTTTTTATGCAAATTTTAAAGTAATTTTACGTTGTTGCTTTGCTTTTATGCAATTTTTGGAAAATTACAGTATTATCCCCCATTTTTCAAGGTAAGTTAAGTCTATTTTTGTGTGATTTCTTTTGTGCGCATTTTCTGAGGAACCTATCTACCGCATAAAATGAGACCAAGGTGTATACATGTGATTTCTAATATAAAATAAATTGTCTCATTTAACAAAATAAAATGTATAATTTAAAAGATTTGATTTTAAATAAAATATACATGCTGTAATATATGTAAAGCTATGATAGTACAGCTGTTTATTCACATATATCTGTGGGATGATACATATATAACTGTGTTGATGCTTGTATATTTTTAATCATAGAGAGTTTAAATCCGGTACAGATGGAACTATGGGGAAAAATAGGTGAAACGTATATGAGGTCAGGAATATACCATTTCACTGAAATAAATCAATCAGCTTCAGGAAAACATCAAAATTTATTTACAATAATTTGTTTCAAAAGCAGACCATTTAAATTGAAATCAAATTATTATTTTGGGAAGGATCAAATCTTTTGTGTAATTAAAATATATGTATATTTTTACTTAATTTGGACCTATTTATACTATACTAGTTTCATCCCTGATGTCCAGTTGAAAGTTAGAATCCTGCCAAAATGCAAATAAATTTCCTTCAAAATCTTAAATAATACAGGGTTGATTGTATACAAAAAAAATATAATTCCCCTCGAATTCTAATGAAATAACATTTTAAGACCTCGGGGCCCTTAGTATTTTGGGGCCCTATGCGGTCGCTTAGTCCATTTACCACTTAATATGTCTCTGCATCTTGAACAATAATGAAAACATTGATTTAGCAATAATAATAGAATTCAAAACCAGATTATATAAAATAGGCATGTTTTTTTTTTTAAAAAAAATAAAATAAAAAGTTAAACGACCAAAAACAAAAAATATATTTAAAAATTTTAAATAAATAATTGTGATCTTACCTTATATTTCTGTACTTCACTGTCACTGACTTGTTCTGCTGGTGGCAATTTATCAGAGGCAGAGAGAGTTGCCTCCGCTGTCTTAAGCCAAGATTTGACGTCATTCAAAGTGAGCCAAAAGTCTTTCAACATTAATTCACATTTTCGATGAAGATCCTAAAATGAAGTATGAGCATAAAGAACACTATAATATAAATGATTTGTATATATGACTGATGCAAATATATATATATATATATACACACACATTTGTACAAAAAGTATATGGTGCATGCATGCGCACATATGTGAATGGGTTGAAAAACACAGAATGTGCATAAACAATTAATGACAGTTTGATAAAAAAAAAAATGATTTATCTATGGCAGGAATGATCAGCAACTGATACCCCATGTACCAATTTCATCATGCATAAATTGAGATGTGCCATACGACTTTCGTGCTACTGTTCAATTTCTGTGTACTATTTTAATATTGACAAATAATATTTAGTAGTTTTTGAATAATATATTGTAATAAAATTTTAAAAAATTTAGTTTTGTTTTTACCAGATTTTTAATGTTTGGTGTTAAGAATGTTAGTAAAACCAGAACAGCGTGTTTCAGATTGGAATCACTCTATCGCAATGTTATTTTGTTTTTCTGTCAATTTCATGGATGAAAGTAATTTTAATTATAAAAAAACAAAATTGCAAGATATACAAAGGACAAAGATACAACCCATGAAAATCAATTATGAAATGAAAGCTAAAAAAATATAATATTCCAATCTCATAACAGTTTTTTTAATGAAAACAGCAGAGAGTTTTTAAATTTGAAAAAGTCGGTGGCGCCCTCATTGTTTTCTATGAATTTCATGGATGAAAATAATTTTCATAAAATACAAAACTATAAGGCCTACAAAGAATGGACAAGCCCAAGCTACAAATATAACATCCTTACAAAATGAAAATTAAAAACTTATGTGTTAAGGACTCATTTTTGTTAAGGCACAAGTGCAGTTGAGTGCCTGGGCAGAGTGTCAGTCTTCAGAAAGTACATTCCTAGGATATATTCCAGTGCTGGTATCATTGGAATGTGCATACCTAGAATCAATTTTGATGCTACCACTTGAACTTCTAATGATGTTTTGAGCAGTAAAGCGATTTGATTTTTTTTTTTTTTACGATTCAATTCACTTTAATCTCATTTCATTTCCTATCAATTTTGTCAATGAAAATAAATTTCATAAAGAATAAATTTTCAAGGTGTACAAAATATGAGCAGAACACAACTCACAAATATCAATAACAAAATGAAAGATAAAAAATTATTACAGACTCAATCTGGATTAGGCACCTTAAGATTAAACAAGTATCAACCGTAATATTTCTAAAATAAATGTCTATCAAAAGTCCTTTTTTAGTGTGACTCATGAAATTTGAACTTTCAATTGGTTTTCCTCATAACAAATTGCTGATTACAATATAATATTACAAAATCTAGGCTTATTTTTATAATTCAGAGGAACATGATAAAAGGTCTCACAATGCATGCAGCATAAAGTGACCATCCCCGATTAATAATAAATTGTGTAGAAGTGCATAAAAATGCGCATAAATAGGAAAACGGAATCAGAAAATGTATAAATATAAGAGTTAAAAAATTGGTAATCTAAAAAAACATAATCTCAGCTTCCATATTGTTTTCTTGAACTTTTCACTTCATTTATATCAAATCATATAGTATGACAGAATTAGGATAAATCATATTTAATGATTTACATATTTAACTTAGTATTTCAAGAGGTTAACCGCTTCAGTTTATTCTATATATTAAACTATCTTAATAATCTCTAAACAATTACTCAGACAGTTTGCATTTCTTGTATCTTGTACTTTTCTAACTTTATAGTAAGCTAAAATAAAAAATATCTGGTAAAATTCTTTTATATAGAGATATTAGATATGATTTTGCACAAATCTAGATGGTTTTATAATAACATAATAGTCTGAATTTATCTAAGTCAAAAATCTTTAATCTGTTGTCAAGAAACCTCCATAAGTGAAAGAGAGATTCCACCTTTTTATTCTGGTCTAGGATCTTTATAGAGACAAAGAGAGCTGATACAACAATTGATATTTAATATTACTAAAAGATTTAAACTCCAATCAATAAAGCAAATATAACCTGTTTTGAAAATAGACTAATAAATAGTCATTTTTTATTTTCAAACCCTACTAAAATAAATATTACTTAGATCTTATAAAATTTGTTTCTTTGTTTGGTTTAGAGCTGTGATAGGATGCAGACTGTGAAGCTTAAGTTTCCCAGAGTCTCAACCCAGCTATCATGCTGCTCATATTTCTTTTAAACTCATAAAAAATACGCCATTAAATTTTATTTTATTTATTAATACAAACTAATATAGAATTTTTATTACATAACCCACTGGAGATTGAAGACTTCTCTAATAATGAAGGAGAAGGAAGTACTAGCTAAATATGCCATTTCCAGTTGGTGAGGTTTCAAGCATCTTTCAAATCTAGTCTTGAGTTTTAACCACATATCATTAGATACCAATTTAAAAAGGATGTATGATGATAAGTTAAGTTGGCTAATCATGTTAAAATTCATAAATTGAATAAATACTATGCGGCAGCAGATATTTTCTTGTTTCATAGTGCCATACATAATCACATTTATTAATAAAGTTTTTCCAGATATTAAAAATATGTACGCTTCAGTTTTTGCTATGATGTGATAAAGTATTCCATGCAATAAAATGTTCACTCAGCATAAAGCTAAAAATTTTATAAAGTTTAAAAAAAAAATTGACAAGTATCTTTCTCAGGTAATAAAATGAAAGTTATCAATTCAGTAATGACGAAAAAATAAGATTGGCAAAACATCCTTGTATGGGAGTCAGAAAGTTTGAAAATTTCAATTTACCCAAGAATATGAAATAGATAATAGCAGTTAGGGAAGATACAGATTTAAAAATATCAAAACAACTAAAAAGGCCATTGTTTGTTAACAAGACTATTATTTTGTTTCCGTAAAGAAAAAAAAGTTGTTGAAGAAAAAGAATACCATCCACAGCATTTTAAATTGCAAAGAAAGACAGAAACTTCATGATTCATTTTATTTACAAAAGTAAAGATATGCTATAGTAAGGTTTTATTATTTTTATTTTTTAAATGAACTTAAAGGAGTGAATACAAAAATTGTAAATATATATGCAAATGTGCTCCCTTAATTTATTATTACCTTTTTCTTTTAAATTTTGGTTAAGCTAAAATATTAATTTATATATGTATACTTTTAATATCATATAATTTCTTTATTACTTTTACAATACTTCATATAATTATAACCCACTATTGACGGTTTCGATCACACCAGCAATCTTCTTCAGAACTTCTGCTTATTTTTCAAATCTTAACTGCTAATTATTCAAAATTTTAAATTTTCCAGTTCTTATTTTAAAAGTTTGAATAGTTAGCAGTTAAGATTTGAAAATATAAGTAGAAGTTCTGAAGAAGATTTGGGGTAATCAAAACCATCAATAGTGAGTTGTATTTATATGAAGCATAGTAAAATAACCAAAGTAAATGATACTAATACTAATACTATACGGATTTGGCAATACAATAAGAAAGATAAAATACGTATACTTATTATATAATATAAATAAAATGTCCGTTAATTAAAACAAAATAGTAATTATAATAAAAATAATAAATTTAACAGTAACAAACTATTAAAAACAGTCTTTAAATCTGCAGAAGTACTTTTGGTTAATATCTTAAACCTGCCTCAACAGCCATTAAATTAAAAAAAAAAAAACTTGTTTTATATATATACAAATACAAATAGATGGTTCATAATACAAATCACATGATAATAATCCAAGCTTATCTATATCAGGAATCTTCAATCTGTGGTCTTTTAACTATACGGTTGTTTGACATAAGATTGAAGATTCCTAGTTTGGCTAAGCTTATGTTGTCATCATGTGATATATAAGTGTGTATGTTAAAAATACTGTACCCTTGCAGTTCAAAAAACAATACATAATCTCAGTTTATCAGCAAAATATGAGTTATTGTATGAATGTATGCAAGAACAACTTGGACCAAAATAAAGCACATATTGTGGATCCACAGTACAATATTTCCCTTTGTATATGTTGTTATCTTCATTGCATATTTAAATGTTAAATTCACTAATTAATGGCAAGTGGAAATAATAAGACAATAGGGTGAAGCAAATTTTATTTTTATCAGGAATGTGAAAATAGTAAAGGCTTTACTAACAAGCCCCATAAGGTTATCTTGCTTCCTATTCTATTATCCTTTGCGAAGCCTAACTAGATATCTATTTACTGAAAATTTCCTTTGTTAGCTAAGGTTTTATTACCTACAAAAAAATCCTAACCTTAATCAGAGCTTGAAATAACTGTCAAATATTATCGGTCCTAAATCCAAACTTACATCATGGGCATGGAACTGCATATGCTTTTGCTACAACCAGAAGCCCTTTTATTAATTATTTATTTTAAATTGCTCTCAATTTCTTTTCACTGAATAAAAAAAATAGTTAAAAACTTTTCTTTTGAAATACCAAAAGTGGAAAGTTTTATCCATCCTGAATTCAAAGCTAGGTCATGGGCCTGAGGCCAATGGTGCTACTACTACAGTTTGAAGCGCTCTTAACAGTACTCATATAAATATTATTTATTTTAAATAATTCTCAAATTTCCTTTTAAGAAATAAATTTTAAAAAGCAAAAAAATATTTCCAAATATCAACAAGTGGAAAGTTTTATCTGTCCTGAATTCAAAGCCAGATCATGGACTGAAAGCCAGATATGCTAACCACTACAGTCTGAAGTCCTATCATCAGTACTTC
Source organism: Epiperipatus broadwayi (assembly GCA_028023455.1). Taxonomy (NCBI): domain Eukaryota; kingdom Metazoa; phylum Onychophora; class Udeonychophora; order Euonychophora; family Peripatidae; genus Epiperipatus; species Epiperipatus broadwayi. The sequence continues at coordinate 1,117,769 of JAQFVV010000039.1, read as the reverse complement.
TATAAATACGTTATTTATTGTGAACGATTCTCAATTTCTTATAAATAATAGTCAAACAATATTATTCCCAAATACCAAAAGTGGAAAGCAACTGTGGAATAAATCTCTACAGAGATCATTACATGTATGTGAATATTCCAATAAAATCCATTGTGAGCTTCATGAAACAATTTAAAGCCACTGGTTTCTAGGAAAATGTTATGACACAAAGAAAAGCTGATGATAATATAAAAACTAGAATTTGCATACAAAAAAAAATTTATCTCTGGTTATTGCCAACAAAATTGCCTGAACCTAATTGTAAAACATAATGATGGAATTGCATGATTTGAGCAGCAATATCATGGTATTTTTTGATCGAATCATAACATTGTGTGGGTGTATTACTGATACAGATTAGTTGATCATTCTGGATGATTAATCTATCCCACAATACAAACATTGTTATCAGTAATAATATATTATCCTAAAGTGATGCTTCATTTTAGTTAAATATTGACTTGAAAATTGCATGAATGAAGATGTATATTTCCAAGACTCTCATCCCCCAATAAAAAGCATTATTGTACATCTGTGAAGTACTCTTAAACAAATTACAAGGCTATTCTCTACTTATATATATTGTTAAAAGATGGTTGCCTTGACAACAGTTTGAAATTGTTGATTGTTATTGATATTGTCTAAGTGTTGACTTATTTTTAATGATATATATATTAACAAAGTGGGAGTCTTTTGAGATATGAACATGGAGAAAAAAAAATCAGTTGGATGAATAAAATGACCAATGAAATTTTGAAAAGAATAAATGCAAAGAAAAGAAAAGATGAAAAGAGATATGTGGAATTCAAAAGATGGGCAATGAACAGAACAAAGTGAAGAAATAGATGAAGTAGCTGTAACTGCTCTTTGGACTTCTCCAGAAGGTGGAGACCTATTGGTTTATTGAGATTATGGTAAATTTGAAACTTTTCTCAAAGAAAAATTCTAAGCTCTGTTCAATTAATATATAATTTCATTCTGCATATCAAATATAATCACTTCTGAATACAAATTATTGTTCTACTTCAGATATACTGTTTTGGTTTTTTTTCACTTTCCTTTTCAGCTGCCACACACATGACCTGGATAATAGAGTAATACACTATCATCAACCAAAATGGAATATCAGTTAGTATTCCTTTAACATTTCATTCTAGTATCTCAATATTTAGAAATACATTATTAATTTTAAGGAGTTAGATTTATATCAGTTAAGATGCTTTAATTCAACCTATAATAATAACATATAACATATATCAAAAAAGTCATACAATGAGGATTTAATCAAATGTTTAATCCTTTCTATTAATGCCATAGATTTTTTTTTTTACTTTTGTTGGCTCAGGATGAGCCATTGAATCTCAACTTGTAGAATAAAATTCAGATAAATTGCTAAACCTTATACTGTACTATAATACTATTAATAAAAAAGAAATCAGTCTAAATAATGTCACTATTAATACTAATTTTAAAAAAAATAATTATCATCATTTTCTATAATTATGGATTCATTGCAGGATGAAGGTTTTTTCAAGTTTAATCCAGATTCTCTGACCAGTATCCTCTTTTCCACATTATACCAACAAGCTTTCTTATTTCATTTATCTATTTCACATGTGGTCTCCTTCTATATGTATTATAATTTTTTGAGACTTCAACACACACTAGCATACATTAGCTGGCATTGAAAATATACTGAGATTTTATGCTGAGTTCAAAACCAAGGGTCATCATGATCTTCTATTGCAGGATGGTTTCTCCAAATTTAGTCCAGATTCTCGAACCATAGTTTTTCTTTTCCACTCATACCAACAATCTTCCTTATTTCATTTATCCATCTCACTTGTGGTCTACTTCTATATCTTTTTATAATTTTGGGAACTTCAACACATTAACACGCATTAACCGGTATTGAAAGTATATTGACCTTTATGCTGAGTTTAAAACCAAGGGTCATCATGATCTCGGTGAAACAGTTGTATTTTATTGAAGGCAGAAAGAACGCGTAAGATAAGTAATTCTTTGCCAAACTAATAAATGTCACAATAATAAAAAGCGAATAAAAAATATATATTTTCCCTTAAAATGCAAAGTATCAGCTTTATCACCATATAATTCTTAAAATAAAAAAAAAGATAACCCTTTATCAAAAATAATATCAGTTCTTAAGATATTTTGTTTTCTTTCGATTTTATTGTTAAATATTTCAGCCGGTTATAGAAAATTCAGTTTGAGACAGTCCCTGTGGCAAAGGTTTATTTTATTTAGCAAGTCGTTAATGATAAATGCTCGAGATAGATAGATTGCTTTGGGTTAATGTCTATGAGTTTCATTGATTTTGGTCTGATTTCATTGATCTAGGGGAGCGAAGTTGTAACAAAATTTCATCAGTACTTTTTAGTTACATAATAAACAGTTTGTTTTCTTATGTTGACACTTGTGATATATTATGATATAGACAGTTGCTCAACAGAAACTAAAAAAATCAATGGTAGAATACAAATATAGACTTTAACAATTTCCTCAACTTTTTTTATACAACAAAGTTAAAAATAAAAGAGGAAAGGGAAAAAAAAGTAATAATAAAAATAATATTTCAAAGTTGAAAATGTGAAAAATAAGAAAAAAAAAGTTTATCAAATTCTAAAATATTTATTATTTGGCTTTTTAACTGCTTTAACACAAACGAATGATTCTATCACATTAGTAGAAAAGGCCGTATGCTATAGTGCATTTTCCTGACTTGTACTCCATTCTGGGATTCGAATTCAGACTGGATATTTACAATTTTATTTTCAGATAACTGGTGCATAGAAAATCTAGCTAGTCAACTGAAATTAGATAGCAAATAGATATTAAGCTATTTTTACTTGGGAATAATAGAAAGATGAATGCCCGTTAAAATTCTCGCATGGAGAAGTTTTCAAGTCTGGTAATAAATATCTTTTGTCTTCATTATTCTCTTTCTTAGAATTATTTACATAAATATTTTTCATGCAGTAAAGTATTTGAGGCTGATTTTATTTCAACACTATATGTATATAAAATGAGAGCGTTTCCTACAGGATTATCCTCTAACATCAATCCAATAACATAAAGCTTTTTATGAGAAAATGATGTAGGAACTGTGATATTAATTACTTCAGACATACAATTTTAAGCAGTTTCTGATGCAAATACTTTGCCCTACATCATATTGTTATCTCCATATTTAGAGTAATTTTTCAACTGCTTAAAAATGGATGGCCATCCATGAATGTTATATGATGATCTCTGCAATAATTCTTAGGAATTTTTTTGTTTTTTTGGTTCCACAGTTTAGTTAGATTCTGTAATAACTGACAATCACTTGTGACAATCATGATTTAGCAGTTTCTGGAATTTTTTTCTCATGTGTCATAGCATCAGCCAGGAAGCGAACCCGCCAACCCGGGACAACTGATTGGAAAGCAGCTGCTGCTGACCTCTCGACCTCTAAAATTTCAATAATTGCAAAGAGCAGTTTTGAAAGCAATCACATCTCAAAACATTATCAGCTCAGCACACTCAAATACTGAAGTTCCTGTTAATCTGACAATAATTTGTTCACATGCTTGTAAATTAGTAATGAATTCACATCAGATGTATGCATTTAGATCCTACATGTTGAAAATATATATATTACAATGGTATCATTTTCATTCCTTTTGCAAAATGTTATCAAAACGGACCATTTATAGATCAACTGTTTCCATTATCATGTCGAATAATTAAAACAAGAAATAGTTGAAATAATGGATAATATAGAATAATGCATATTTTAAAAATAAAATAGAAAATACTGGCCAAGACAACAAAATTTTACTAAAATTCTTCAACAACCATGGTTTCTATCTATTAACAAATAGATCTTCTTAGTCAAGCATTGTTAGCCGAGAGGTCATTGCAGTCACCTTGCAAGCAAGTACTTCGTTGCAGACGGTTGTGGGTTTGCCTCCCGGCCGATGCTATAACATATGGAAAATAGATATTTTCAAGTGAAATTCAATAAGATTCTTACAACATACATATACAAAACAAGATGACCTTTCAATCATTCACTTCAAAAACAAACTTCCTTTAACATCAAAGGATGTCGTCTGATTGATGGCTTCAGATTCAATGTTAAAGGAAGTTATTTGTTTTTGAAGTGAATGAAGGAAGGCTGTTTTGTTTTGTGTATATATATATGTTAGATGTATCACTTGAAAAGGTCTATTCGTTAATATATTAAACTATGGTCATAGACTAATTTTAGTAAAATTTTGTTGTTTTGCCTAGTATTATAATGTTGTATGATTTCCTATTTTATTTATAATTATTAGTATAGTGGTGGAACGTATTTATATTTTTAAAATGTGTGTCTGTTGAATCCTTAGGCAGATCAAGGTTAGTAGACAAAAGGATACTATGATCAAATAAATGATAACATTTTATTGCTGGAACATTTTATTTAAAAATATATATATAACTTTAAAAAAGTCAAGCGTTAGAAGCCTAGTGGTTAGCATAGCTGCCTCCCAAAAAGCTGGCCTGAGTTCGCTTTCCAGTCAACGAATTTGACAAATGAAAAAAAAACTTTAAAAAAAGAGATAGCACATTTAGTATTTTATTTAATATAATAACTAATTCTTTGATGAAATAATTACACCTGGGTCTCGTTTTATGCAGATTACTTTAATGCGATTTTGAAGTTATGCGATTCATGTTTCTTCTTAATAACTTTCATATTTCACTATATTTATTAGATATCAAGAAATTTAAATTATTAATAACTTATTTTGACTTGAAATCCTTTTTTTTTTTAAAAAAAAAAATATAACGTTATATTAGCAGCTAACGTGAATATAGCCAGAAGCTGTATTTAAAACTTAGCTTCTATGTAAATAACCTATTTATACTAATGAGTAAATAATAATAATAGATTTATACTTACATATAAAAATATCACAATAAATATTCAAAAAATTTAAACTTTTAAAATGTATTTTGTTATATATAACAGAAATAAATAATCTTTTAAATTTTTAAAATAAAAAACGAAGATTTTATAAACTGAAAATAATCTTTCTAATGATAATGTATAATCTTTTTGCTTTGATTGCAATCTCATTTTTTTTAATATAGAAACAGAAAACCATTAACACAGCACAAGACTGAAAATGGCACTAGTTGTACATCACATCACAAATAAAAATAAAGTGGCTAACAGGTTTTTCTGGTCATAATTGCTGAGAGATTCTTGACTTCATTTAAGGAGAAGCCACAGTACATCACATCGAATCTGATTTCTTACCAGTTTACAAACAAGAACTAGTGGTAATGATTAAAATATGTATGAAAAATGTAAAATTAAATACTATAGTAATAAAAAAAGTAAAAAAAGTTTGTCTTGTATTAATTTTTTTCAAATATTTGAAATTTTTTATTAGTCATACTTTATTTTCTTATTTTTTTTAATGCAAATTTTAAAGTAATTTTTTCTTGTTGCTTTGCTTTTATGCAAATTCTGAAAATTACAGCACCTATCCCCCATTTTTCAAGGTAAAGTAAGTCTATTTTTGTGAGATTTTTTTTTTAATGTGGGTTTTCCGTGGAACTTATCTACCGCATAAAACCAGACCCAGGTGTACTAACATTTTGGCAGTTACATACAAAATTTAAACTAAAAATATAAAGACTGAAATGCAACAAGGGGAAATATCCACTTTCAAAAGAAGGGAATACAAAAAAATGTATTAGATTTGATTAATTTGGAAGGGGGGGTGTTAGAATATATATATATATATTTTATGCTTGTACAATTTTCTTCAGTTTTATTTAATACATATGTATATTGAAAATATATGCAACATTCAAAGTAGCCAAGCATTGGTGGCCGAGTGGTTAGAACAGTTGCCTTACAAGCAGTTGTCCCGGGTTCACTTCCCAGCCGATGCTGTGACACATGAAAAAAAAAACATACAAAGTACGCAAATAAAACAGAACAAATTAAAACAAGAATATTAAAATTAAATTATAATTTCTTTTCATATGTCAAATACGTTGACCGGGAAGCAAATCTGGGCCAGCAGCTTAAAAGGCAGCTACGCTAACCACTAGACCATCAACTCTGGCCTTAAATTATCATTTCTGCTATAAATACAACAGATATCTACATTTCTTATACAATATAAATAGGCAATTTTTCACCATTATTAATTAATATTATAAATTTTATCATATGTTTTTCACAGTTGTATTTTAATAAAATACTATTTTAAATAAGCTTTTAATTGCATTATATTTTTAAAGATAACATCTCAACAAGTGTGCTGAATAGTTCTCTTTTTGTTAAATTTTTAGGAGTATTCTTATAAATCACTGCACACTTGTGATCATTTATAATACTGTGAATTCTTATTATTTTGTAAATCGAATTAAACAAATATTAATGTTTTCTGCAGTGAACATTAAGATAATATTTATCTACACATTCTTTTGCTAATGAGACTTTTCTTTTTAATTGTTAAACTATATGTTCAAAACTCTATTTTATATTGTAAATTAGCAGTTTTTTTGTCACTTAATAAATGTAATAAATTAGAAACTAGATTAAAATTACATTTATTAATTATCTTAATAAATGTAATTGTAATCTAACCAACTGAGCGTTACCTTAAAATTCAATAATCAAGAATCTAAGGACCCAGGTTCGAATTCCATGCTAGTACTAACACTGGTCAGACCAGCAACACCTGAAGAAGACTGGGAGAAAAATACCTCTCGAAATGTTGTGCATATACTAACCTGTTTGCTGTGATATTACTAACAGTTAGTGCATATACTAACCTATTTGTTGTGATATTACTAACATTTATTTGCTGTGATATTACTAACAGTTGGTGCATATACTAACCTGTTTGCTGTGATATTACTAACAGTTAGTGCATATACTAACCTGTTTGCTGTGATATTACTAACAGTTAGTGCATATACTAACCTGTTTGCTGTGATATTACTAACATTTATTTGCTGTGATATTACTAACAGTTGGTGCATATACTAACCTGTTTGCTGTGATGTTACTAACATTTGTTTGCTGTGATATTACTAACAGTTGGTGCATATACTAACCTGTTTGCTGTGATATTACTAACATTTGTTTGCTGTGATATTACTAATATTTGTTTGCTGTGATATTACTAACAGTTGGTGCATATACTAACCTGTTTGCTGTGATATTACTAATAGTTGAATGCATTTGGAATATTTAACTAAAACTAAACTTTTCTAAAGACATTCAACACACATATTAGATGATGGAAATAGTCCAATATAAAAATACAGCTAGAACACCATCATCACAAACCTTCAGAAAAACACTAATTGTAATCTAGTTTCTAATTTATTTATTGTACTTCTCACATAGTTATTATTCCTTTCTTTCCACCGCAGATTTCTCATTTTATTTTACATATATATATATATAAAGCTTCTCTATTTTTAACAATTTTATCTTTAGTTAAATTAAATAAATTATTTAGGTACTTGGGTATTTTGAACAAATATACTTTAGGTAGTTAATATATTTCATGATTTTCAATGGAAATAAAAATAATTATAAATTATTCTATAAGTGAACAAAGTAAAAAGAAGAAAACATAAACTTCAAAAATGGAATTTGAGAAAACAACAATAACAAACAATTCTGATAACTATGTGGATATAAATATTTATAAAAATATAATAAGCAACAAATATAAAAGATATACATTCTATGGAAACTTAATAATGAGTATCATGCACTGATAATATCCATAAAGATGGTGTAACAAAAAATAAAATAAACTGACCTATATTTTTATGTTTCAACAATCACTTATTAGAAAAGAAATAAATATTTAAAAAGCTTATTAGAAATGATGTAAATATTACTCATAAAACTTATTATAAAAAATACATAGATAAATATAATAATAAAATATGAAATAAAAGTAATAATAGTAACAGTAAAAAAAAAAAAGTTAACAGCTTATACATTACTTTAAAAGTAAACTTTAACAAAAACACTGATCACAAACAGTATTAATGAAAAATATAAACAGGATATAAAAATTGACCTTATATATAAAAGAAAATCTAATGTAAATAATAGTACATAGGTATTAGTCCTGCAATGTAGGGGCGATTGTATGCCCTTTCACATCTGCAATAAATGTGTAATCTTGCAATCATATCAAATTCAAGAGAAATAAATCCTGCAATGTTATCTGATCTCATGTGAATACGTGTTTCTCTTTATCAAAATGTGGTTTTTCTTTTTTGATATTTTGACATTTTAAGTTATTGTCCACATTTTCCGATATTGTCCAGATTTTTATGAGAAAGTGATATTTTTAGACCTGCAACACAGAGCACATATTAGACATGCTATGCCTTTTCACATACATATTCAACCTGCCAATAGCTTTGTAAATCTTGTGAAAATATTGTGTATAAGATCCATGTACACATTATTTTGGTCAGATCACAAGATTACAAAATTATCAGCAGATTGATACAAATGTGAAAGGGCACAGCAGGTCTAATACATACTCCATGTTGCAGGACAAATACCCAAGTACCCAAAAATTTCCTTGCAGATATCTGTCGGAGTCCCTCTTAAAATGTTTCCCACACTTATATTATTAATTTATTTACAATGTTTAATACTTTTCTTTACATTAAAAAGAAAAATAAATGAAACATAATTTAAGTAACTAATGAATATTTTTTAAAGCAAATTTTATATTTTTATTTATTGGAATTTATAATTAAAAAAAAAAAATCAATCAAACAATTTTCACTATCAATTATAATTTTTTGAAACAAACAATTTGTTTGCAATATTAACCAATTTCAATATGAATTCAAGTTGAAAATTTATATTCAAAACAAACATTTTGTTAATATTTAGATAAGGGAACATCTTAGTTCACAAAATTTCATAATCGGAACAGAATTTCACTTGTTAGGAAAAAGATCTCATAATGTTGAATATAATTGTAAAATTTAATTCATATTTTTATAAAATAATATAAAAACTAATGTAATTTATTAAAAATCAATTGGTGAATGATACAATTTAATGGAATTTAGGAAAATATAATATAAAATAATAAAATTATAATTTTCTAATACTAAAGTATTAGCAAATTATGATTTTATTATTGGGTAAGAATATTTGACTTTAAAAAAAAAGGTTTTATTAGTTTGCATTACTTTTTATTAAATTAAGTAAATTTGTATTGTTCATTAAAAAAATATTAACCAATTAAAACTTTATTATTTTTGTAATGCTTTTTATTAAATTGTGCACATTTATATTATTTAGCAATATAAGTTTTTATAGTTTGTACTATAATATTATAAAATTATGAATTAACCCTCTGACATTACACATTCTATTTTTCTATCTGGTGTGAGTTTTTGGAAAAACTAATCTTTCTGTTTCTATAAAATACATATTTTACACTAAAACATATTCAATGAATTGGACTTGATTTCCTTTTAATTTAATTTTATAAGCAAATAATATTCTAAAAAAAATCACATTTCATTTTAAATATTTAAAAACTGACCTGTAAATATAACAATGTACTACAAATGTCATTGCGGATATTTATATAAACCCTAAAACTGAAAATGAACAAATCTTTTTAAGTTTGTTTGTTTTTTCTTTTGTTTGTTTGTTTTTTTAACAAATTAAGGTAGATTTAGGATAACTCCATCAAATACTGCTTTAAAAATCTGACATTTTCTAACAAAAATTACAATATTTTAAAATATTTTAACACCAAATCAATTTTGACAGATAATATAATAGAAACTGTCATGTTTTTTTTTTTTTTGTATTACAGTCAATTTTATTAACATATATTTTTAAGCCAATAAATATCACATGACCACCACTCTTATGCTTGTGTATAACTGTTGTTATCTGGCATTCATTGATTACTCTAGCTTGCTGTGTGTGGCAATATGTATAGTGAGTTTTGTTTGTTTTAACATATATTTTTAAAAATAAAACAAATTAATAAATTAAAAGGTTACTTGTGTATTTTTTATAATAATCAACCAATAAGTACATACAAATATAAAAATACTTTATAAATAAGCAAAAAATCATTTTAAATTATGCTTCAAAATGTTTGCTTGAATGTCCTCTATGTGTTTTCTTCTGTCAAAAGAACAAAGGAAACATCTTTTGATATAAGCTACAGGTAAAATGCTGAATACTTCAGATTTTTTTTTCAACTTTAATCTTATCTTTTATCCACCCTGTCAAGCTTTGTTTGAGATTTCTAGCAATTAAATTTGTTTTTCTTTTCCTTGGTGAAACTTTTTTTACGGCTTTAAAATTCACATATATTTATTTTCTAATATTTTAAATACAAAAAAAATTAAAAGATAGTGGGGAAAATCAAATAATTGGTATTACAAAGAAACTGAAACCATGTTTTGGAGAGTAGATACTGTTTATTCAGCGATCACAAACTTTGCAGAGTGTATTTTGTGAAAATATTATGATCATCAAGAAAATATTATGATAGTCTAAAAAGTTGATTTTTTGGAAAGTTTATGATTATATTTGTTTTGTAATTGTGTAATAATTATTAAAATTAAAAAATAAATATTACGTATTTAATATTTAGAGAAATGTTTTATTTTTAAATATAAAATATTTTGTTCTGCATATTGCTATTATAAAGATTAAGGTGGAAAAATCTAACTGTCTAGAAATGATGTCACTCAACAGTCAGTTATAATATTTTGTGATATTGTAAAAACTACCAAAAAATTCTAAACTTTTAAAGCAAAAATTGATAGATTTAGTAATTATTAAAAAAAAATTAGTTGAGATTTTTAAATCAAACATGAAACAAAGAAGATTGTGTTCACTTTGCAAATTGAATCAGCTCTACCTGAAATTTCATATGACATTTTGTTTCAGCAGAGATGACAGTTTAAAAGTTAAATGTTATAATTACAATGACATTAATTTTCTTTGTTTTCAAAATATTAACATTATCGATTAATATTTTCAGAATGATTTTGATTACTAATCTGGTGTATAAATCTCAAATCTGTTAGGTAGAATGTCAGTGTGGTTGAATTTAATACACCATTTTTGTTCATATTTATGTAGATGCTATCAATATCAAACTTTGGAAAATGTATACTTTTATAGCAGTCATTATTAATCATCCATTTATCATTGCAAGAGATTCCAGAGAAAGAAACTGAGAAAATAAACTGGACTTGATTTGCTTGTACAGCCATCTATTGAAATATTTTGCCATTTTTGTAAATCTCTTAATTCATGAATATTTTATTCTGATAATTTTATTCCAAAAAAAATCTAAAGACATCAGGATAATTGAAAATGCGACTTCTAAGTATTTAGCCACTTCTTAATGTTTCATTGTTATTGGATTTCCAGATGCTATGTGAGATTACTTCAAGACGTTTTTAAAATGGTTAAAATTTTGATTTGTGTGTGTGTGTGTGTGTGTGTGAAGTTTAACAAGATTCATGATGTGTAATAATTATTAAAAATCAAATATATATATGATTACATATGTATTTCGTACATATGCTTTATTTTTAAAAATAAATAATAAATTCTAGCATAACTTTAACAAAGCATATTACAGCATTCTAATAATTATATCTTTTCAATCTGATCTCTGAAACATCACCACCATCAAAATTTATTTAAAAAAATAATATTTTAAGGCATAACTTGATAGATTCATCAGATATTGATATTTTTCATTCACGTTATAAGATCAAATTCTACAAAATAAAGATTTCAACGATTGCCATCTGCTACTCTCCATGGATTGATTGCAATCTAATTTTTTCAAAATTTATAAAATTCAAAAATTAATTTTTAAAAATTTATTTCATTTGTAAAGGTAAAAATCTACCTAATTATATCCAATTTATTACATTCTGATATAAAATATGGTTAAAATATTAAAATTAAAAGTTTAAAGCTTTCAAAAACCTCACCATGGGGCACAATTAAATCTGTCATAATGCAAGAGAATTAATGAATATTTATATTCTTTTAAATGGTTTATTTTGAAATTATTACTTTCTAAGTAAAAAAATGTTAAATGCGATTGTGCAAGCATTTTGATTTATGGATGGTCTAAAAAATATAACTGCTTTATGAATTTTAGTATTCTCTCATAGACTTTATATCCATTCTTTTTTGTAATGATCATTGTTTATCAACAAGTGTTTTTATATTTACATTTGATATGATTTATTTCTTTATTACTAATATAGCTATTATCTTTTTCTATTGCTGTAAACTATTTTCTCTTTAACAATTGAAACACATTTAGATTAGATATGATTTTATATATTTAGAACCTATTTAGGTTTTTGTTTTATTAATAAATATTTCTTCTTTATATTTATTAATATTTTGAAAGATCAACCTTTCTAATTTTTTATCAACTTTATTTGTTTTTATTTTTATTATTATAACCATGTACTATACTATTTTCATTAAATATTTTGATCATTTCATTTTTTAATTCATTAAAACTATTCAAAACGTTGTGTAATTACTAACCTGTGTTGTTTATTTGTGTGTTACTACTAACAAGTTGTTTGCATTTGGAAAGTTTAAATAAAGTTTAAAATTTTCTATACATTCAACATTCACTCATAGATGATGGAAATGGTCCAATATAACTCATCTAATTAAGACTCAAACTTTAAATTTTGTCAACTTGGATATCATACATCTTTTTCACATCTTTGCTAATATATTTATGATTAAATCCCTCCAGAAGGTGTTAAAAATGGATAGAAATCAATCCCTATCTTGCATAGGAATAGTGTAGTGAAAATTACTCCACAGAAATATTATTCATAATATGGATAATTTACTTCCACCAAGTGGTTTGTGTCAAAGGTGTGAGGACAGAGTTTGACACTTCTAAGTTAAACTATAGTAATTACTTATCTATATATACTGAACAATGATAAAGGTATGTGTGAAAGATTGTGATCTGGGACAACTGATGAGTGCTGGTTCAACGTGAAATGTGCATCTTCAGGGTCATCATCTTTTTCATGTCTTTGGTCATATGTTCATGATTACACCCCTCTCCATGGTGTTAAAAGCAGATAGAAACCAATGCCTACCTTGCATGAGGGATGTGGTAGGAATTACACTACAGAAATATTACTCATTAAATTGAGTAAGTTTTATTTTTGTAATCTTTTTCTTCAAATCTTTTTGTAGTACACAAACTGATAAAATGTAAATAATAAGGAATATTAAATTACAAAATTCAAGCCAGTTTACTGAAAAAGATTATTATAAACGAAGAAAATTAATTTTTTTTTTTAAAAAATTATTTTCAATCAATTTCTAATTTTTAAATATATATATATATGAATTTTATTTTTATTTTGAAAGGATGGTTAAGTAAAAATGCAGATAACAGGTGGTCCCCAATGTATTAATTGCCAAAAGGTATGCAACTAGAAAATAGGATAAAATTTTGAAAGGTCATTAATTGACGTAAAACCCATTTTACTAAAATATATATCTGAAAAATCGTGTAATCAAAATGTAATTTGCCCAAAACGATATTACCAACGAGTAATTTCACTCAATTTACTAATAACATTGGAAATAAAGTTATCTCAATTAAACGGATAAATAATAATTTTGTCATATTAAAAAAAAAAGTTCTTTTTAGAAAAAAAAATTCCATAAATATCAATCTTAAAATTTTTTTTCAGTAATTTATACTTTTCCAAATTTTTTATTTTTCTTAGAAATATAAATTACATGGTAAAGATCAATGCTCAAATACTAGTTCTATTTTACAGCAATGTGAAATATATTTATAAATTGTGAGCAAATTTAAATTATATCTACTAAATGAATTTATTTAAATCAAAGAAAGCTTAAAAGAAAAAATATAAACATTTATGTAATATTAAGTTACAGCTTTATGACTACTTTTTTAAATCTTGAACATCTTATGTGGTGATTTTATTAATTCTCGAAAATCATGTTTAAAGATTTAATCTTTTTGTATTTTGTGGGGAGGGGGGGAGATCTAAATGATTGCATTTAGTATATGTACTCATTTTGTACTATTTTGGAATACAATGTATTTTCATAAATAATACCATAATTAAACCACTAAACATCACATGATCACCATTATTTATGCTTACCCACGCTGTTTCCACAGAAGCAAAACTCTCCATACAATAGCGTCACTTAGTACAAGCAAGAGTAATTAATGGATGCAGAAAGGTTTGTGCATAAATTCTTTATCTAATGCCTATCCACCTAATATCTCCAAGACTAGTTTTGAGCGTGTGGCCTTCATCAGTAAGGAGCTTTTGATTCAAGGACATTGTACCTACATCTCAAGATTCAATTCAACCCTCCAACAGCCACGTTTTACCTTATTAGCTAACTATAAAGCTTTAAATTCAAAATAAAAACACAGTAATGTTTTCAATTCAAGCTCATTAGTATATATCTGTAATTCAGTTATTAGATAAGAGTGGAGAGATGTGGGTGGTGTGAAAGTCTGTGCTCATATACCCTATATTACATATATATATAGCCACAGGTATATAACAAGACGGTGTTTCAGTTATTATATTATAGAGATGTCTGCCCATCCTTGCATATGTATTAAATGGATTATGTCCTGTACATGTGGGGTTCAGATTGACCTTAGGTCAACATGGGTGTGACAATAATCTCAACCTCAGGGTGGCCTTTGAGCATTCCATCATCAGATTTTCAATTGGATGGACGGTTGAAGAGTTGGGAGTGTGGAGTAGATTGAAGCCTGTCCATTAAACTATGAGAATAGTCTATCTTAATATATATCTGAGCACTTATACTATATATGTGTGTAAAGATGATAGTCTGGACCAACTGATGATTGCTGGTTTAGCATGAAATATGTATATTGGTGATTATTTATCTTTTCAGCATATATGTGTTTAGGTGTATCAGTGTTATTAGATAAGAGTGGAGAGAGGTGGGTGGTGTGAAAGTCTGTGCTCATATACACTATATTACATATATATATAGCCACAGATATATAACAAGCCTGTGTTTCAGTTATTACATTATAGAGATGTCTGCCCATCCTTGCATATGTATTAAATGGATTATGTCCTGTACATGTGGGGTTCAGATTGACCTTAGGTCAACATGGGTGTGACAATAATCTCAGCCTCAGGGTGGCCTTTGAGCATTCCATCATCAGATTTTCAATTGGATGGACGGTTGAAGAGTTGGGAGTGTGGAGTAGATTGAAGCCTGGTAATTAAACTATGAGAATAGTCTATCTTAATATATATCTGAGCACTTATACTATATATGTGTGTAAAGATGATAGTCTGGACCAATTGATGATTGCTAGTTTAGCATGAAATACGTATATTGGTTATTATTTACTTTTTCAGCATATATGTTGTAACGGTCAGAAAACATGTGACTCGTAAACATAGTGCAGAATTCGACCACCATACAGAACAGCAGCACCATCGAGTAGCGAAGCCACCCGTGGTACTGAGTTCGAACATAGTTTATCGGTTCCACAATACAATCCACGAAACAACGCATCTGATGCGACATTAGTAAATATTTCTTTAGGCACGGTGGTCAGGGATATGCAAGAGACTCATGATTTTATTCTCGAGTTAGCCAATAACCAAACTGATATTAATTAAACATTCAAATTTACATAATCGAGGAAATATTATATAGAATAGGTATCGAATAAATGAAACATAAATGCAGACATATAGTTTAAAATTATTTATTAATACATTTTAATAAAACAATCTAATAATATTTTATGGCCTAACAACTTCAGTAGCGGGATTTGCGACATGATTATATTTTAAAGAACACATTTATTTATTTAGACATTATTTTATATTGAGGATTTCAGTAGTGGTATTTCCGATACTGTAATGTTTACAAAAGGAATACATTTATTTGAAGGCGTAATCTAGCTACCTAAAATTCTCGAGTGAGTATTTCTAATGCATGCATGGAGGGATTTATACCTTTGCAATGCAAGAGTCTAAAGTATGGGTTATAAGATTAATGGCAGACATATATTTAATTAATTAAAATATTTATTTATAACTAAGGGCAAACATTTATTTGAGAGTGAATTATGAAGATAATGCAGAGGCAGAGTGATATATATAGAATAATAAAACGAAGTAAAGGAACACATGGTACACTTTAGAAAGGCGATATGGAATGGCAGTATATTGAAACTGCAATACCGCAAATGAATTTATAAAACTGTCAGGCTGGTCTCTGCCGCGACCCGATGAAGTAAGGTGTCACATAAGCATAACCAGGGACAAGCGGTCCGTGTCCAGTTTTGCCGGCTGGCTGCATGACGTTGTCAAGTCCTACGGGAGCATTTATTATGTCCACTTGTGTAGGACGACGGGGTTAATTTCAACCCTGAAGAATCCGGAAATTTTATGGCGGAATGAGTCATCGCATCTCTAAAACGTAACACATGTATACGATTATGATAAGATTTAAATGGATTTCTAATTCGGCCCGACATTATCAACATTTACTAAAGAACGTTGGTGACTCTCAAAGAAATGTAATTCTATGGAATTATTCTTGATGATTTAATAAATACCAAACATATATAAATTGGGAATTATTATAACTAATATGTCAGCCATTTGCGAAGTAGTAGACCCTGCATTACAATAAACGAAGCATTGAATGCGTGTCGATTTATATGAAAGTTAAGTTATTAAAGAAAGTAAATATTAATGAAAATTTGACACGCATTCATTGTTTTAAGCGATCATAGATTTAAACTTTGAAAATTGAAATAATTATGAGCATGCAATAATTAAATAATAACTATAGATAGAAATGTAGATTATAGAAATACGCACCCAAGAAAGATAGAGTGAGGTAAGCTAGATTATTAGATACATTTACACATTACATTAATT
Organism: Epiperipatus broadwayi; assembly: GCA_028023455.1. NCBI lineage: Eukaryota > Metazoa > Onychophora > Udeonychophora > Euonychophora > Peripatidae > Epiperipatus > Epiperipatus broadwayi. Next base: position 1,100,672 of record JAQFVV010000039.1, on the reverse strand, counting down.
ATTCAATTTAATTATACAAATGGTAGTTTTTACATTTTATAATTTAGATAAGTAGTATGAAGAAGAGCTATAGCATATTATTAGAGTACTCTAGAGTTTGAACACAGACAGGTACCTGTTTTATAAGAAGTTTTCTGATTCCATTAGTTTAGCAGCAAAAAGTTCACGGGTGGCAATTCTTTCGTGTATTTAGATATTCATTAAATTTCATGGCAGCAACAGCTTTCTCATTCATTTCATGCAGCAGATCTTCATGGTGAATTTATGACGGGCAATGGAAAGTTCGCATCCGATAGGCCATCTCCCAATGGAGAATAATCTAGGTGCTTTACTCGGTCATACCTTGGCAGGAACAAATTATTTTTATATTTTTGGAGACTCTCAGTGATCGAGAGCAAAGCTAAAGTTTAAGTGAATGTCTCCAGCAAGTCTAAGATGGCCTCCTTTTTTTATCTTGATCTCTCACATTTTTGTTAAGATATTTTTAGGTTCTACTTAATCTGCCCTGAGGATAATCAATGCATTTAGTTGGTTTTGAATTAAAGAAAGCTGCCGTTCTATTGTTTACATTTTACATTTACTAATTAATTTCGGGGAATTTTTCTTTAATTAATCTATTATCTATCACTGACCAATGCTTTTAAATTTCAAAAACAAAAAGGGAACATAAGATCATTTTAACTTTTAATTAAATATTACATCAGATATTTTTAGAATTATTATTAAACGAAATTTAAACAAAGCAATAAATACGAACTTTATAATCCAAAATAAATGATTAAAATTATACAAAATTATATAACTAAAAGAAACCTAAATTATATTATTTTATCCCTATTTATTGCGTTTAATTTGAGATCGAAATGTGTGCATGTTTCTGCTGAATTCTACATATATTTATACATTTTTAATATTGTTACACACACAATTCGATATCAAAAAGTTTAAATTTGGGCGGGATAGACCGGTCAGTGAGAGACGACAGAAAAAGGTGAAACTTAAGATTCGAATACAAATCTTACTGTTTCAATGTGTTTAGGTGTATCAGTGTTATTAGATAAGAGTGGAGAGAGGTGGGTGGTGTGAAAGTATGTGCTCATATATCCTATATTAATTCAGTTCAGTATCCAAGCTAGAAACTATTCAATATTGGATGAGTAGGCACTAGATAGGGCTTTTATGCACAAATCTTCCTGCATCCATTGATTATCAGGCTTGCACTGAGTGGTGTTACTGTATAGAGAGTTTTACTTGTGTAAACAACTTGTGTAAGCATAAAGAATGGTGATCATGTAATACTTAGTGGTTTAATATCAATTCTGCTTAATAGGATTACAATGACTCTCATTATTAAAGAAGCAAAGACACCAAAAAGTATGGATGCTGAACTGAGTTTGGATGACTATATAAGCTAACGAGGTTGAAGTGAAAACATTATTGTTTTTCATTTTGGACCCAAAGCTTTACAGTTAGCTAATAAGGTGCAAGAGGGTTGCATTGGATCCTAAGGTCTAGATGCAGTGCTCTCACATCCAAGGCTCCTCACTGATGAAAGCCACAAGCTAGAAACTGGTCTGGGAATATTGGATGGGTATACATTAGATAGGGATTTTATGCACAAACCTTCCTGCATCCATTGATTACTCTGGCTTGCACTGAGTGGCACTACTGTATGAAGTTTTGTCTGTGTAAACAGCTTGTGTAAGCATAAATGATCATGTGATGTTCAGTGGTTTAATACCAATCCTGCCCAACAGGATTATGGTGACTGTGGTTATTAAAGAACCAAAGACACCAAAAAGTGTGGATGCTGATACAAGCTAACGAGCTTGAATTGAAAACATTACTGTTCTTATCTTAGCCTCAAAGCTTTATAGTTAGCTAATAAGGTAAAAGGTGTCTGTTGAAGCATTGCATTGGATCCTAAGATCTAGGTGCAGTGCTCTCAGAACTAAAGTTCCTCATAGATGAAAGCCACAAGCTAGAAACTAGTCTGGGGATATTGGATGATTAGACACTAGATAGAGATTTTATGCACAAACCTTCCTACATCCATTGTTTCCTCTGGTTTGCACTGATTGGCACTACTGCATGGAGAGTTTTGGCTCTGTATAATACCATAATTACTTGATTATAATCCTCTAAAATTTCATAAATACAACTTGGTAATTTATTATGTAATGTTATTTTAACTATTTATTATTAAATTATCTGTAATTGAATGCTTATATTTATTCCAAACTTTATAAACTGAAGCATTTTTTTTTCATTAAAAAAAAAAAAGAAAAATTGATCAATCACTAATAATCAACCATTAAGCTATCAACAATCTCAACCTGTAGTCAAGGCAACCTCTTTTAATAATAAAGGTGGTAATAGAGTTAATAGAGGTTTACCCTATCTACAGGTTGTTGTTAATAGCTTAAGGCCACGGTTCTTAATTTTTTGTATTTCATGCCCCCTCCCCTTACCCAGAATGATTCTGAACATCCTTCATAATATAAGATTAAAAGATAAATGAGAGTAACCCAATCTGTGGAAATTTAAATTCGATTTAGCAAACCTAAGGATTGTGACCAATGTAGTGCGGCTGTGCTGTACTATTAAGTGATTTAACCTGTTTTAATATTTTAAAGTAATAAAAAAATATATATCTGATGTTGTCATATTCATTTACTAAATGCACCTTCTTAGAAGGTACAGTGCCTGTCTAAGAGGGCAAGCCCCACAGTTTGAGAAGCACTGGTTTAAGGGTTGATAGTTATCATCCACATTTATAAATCTATCAAAACTTTGATTAAATGGCTATATTGTTTTATCATCAATTACTGTTACTAGTTATAATTTAATAATATTGATTAATATAAAATATTTTGAAATTTAATAATATTTATTAGAAATAATAGTACACTTTTCTTATACTGTAAAAAAAAATATGAAAAAAAATATGAAAAAAATCAAACTTTTCTTGATCTTGATTATTTTATATGCACTGAACAAAACTCAAAATAGTCTATCCACCAGATTAATTTTTTGCAATATTTTTTATTTATTAAAGGCAAACAATCTAAATTATATATCAACTAAGTTATAATAATTGTTTTTTTATAATTAAAAAAACTACTAATAGTTTTGTTTGTATATACAGTACCACATACTACAGTACACGGGCAAGTCTACTTTGGCCCTTTACTTAAATTTCTAATAAAAATATGCGATTTTGTTTACTCATTTCTATTCTAGTTTATATAGCAAATTTAAATCACAGTTTTAAAGGAAAATAGTAACTAACATTATGCGAGTACTGGTATTTTTTTTTCTTATAAGCATTCTTTTATTTAAATAAACATTGATATTTTTATTTTTTAAAACTTCACTCGTAAATATCATTTCTCATCACATTAAAATTATAAATAACACATACATTGTTTTTCCTTGTCATAACATTATCTGACCTTCACAAATTAATATATATTTCTAATAAAAATCTGTAAAATTTAAAATAATGCATTTTAAAAATGTTATTTAATACTTTTTGTCACTAAAACGTTTTTTTTTAATGATTATTAAGTGACATTTTTATTTTATTTATCATCATTTTTGATAACTTGATTTTCAATTTTGTCAATGATATTGGTAATATGACGTTCAGTTTTGCTCAGAAGTCTTCAATGAAATAACTTTATTGACCAACTAGTTTTTAATTAATCATTTCTTCAATGAAGTAACTTTATTGACACACTAGTTTTTAATTAATCAAATAAACACTGTTGACAATCAATATATTGGTGGAACTGATTATCAACACACCAACTAAAACGTAAAGAAAGAAAAATGGCTGCTGTTTGTTCAAAAAAAAAAAAAACGAACAGGCTCTACTGAACCTATTGATATCTCAAAAACACATATACTAAATAAACTTAGATCGTTCCCAGACAAGGTCCACCCTGGACCCCATGCCATCACGAGATTCCTTCTATTGCACCTCTGCAGATTCTCTGTACCCATTATATTTAACATGATCAAATTCCTATCTATCTACTCTTATCAAATTGATGGTTTGTAACCCATTTCACTGGTCTCTTTTCTTAAGAAGAACATTCTTCCCTCCCGATTGATAATGTCAGACCCATCTCTATGACATGATTAAAGTTATTGAATCAGTAATTAAGGACAAAATTCAGGGAAAAATTATTTAGTCAATCTCAGAATTCCAGTTTGTTAAAAAATGAGCTTCAACAGGTAATGCTATCAACCTTTTCCAGACCATCCACGATCACCTCAGAACTAATAGGAAAACTTGCCCTATAGTTGTTCAGTTTGACATTGCCAGTACTTTTGACAATGTAAAAACTAACGTTTTTCTTGAAATTCTGGGTAAATATGAAGTTCCGAAAGAATTAATCAATATCATTGCCAACTTATACTACAATAGAGATCTTTATTATGTTCAATGGGAAAATTGTGCCTGGTTTTAAGCCCCACAATTCCATTCCCCAGGATTCCCCGCTTAGTGCCCTTCTCTTCATAGCATATATCAATCCTCTCTGTAAAAGTATAGAAAAAAATCTTCCTAGCATTTACAACCCAATAATTACCAAACATATTCATCATATTACTTATAAGTAATATAACATATCAATCTTTAAATAATTTAATATATATATATTATACATCAATCTTTCTTCCCTTAAAAAATTCATTACCAAATTAGCTTCAATTTTGCAAATTATACCACTCAATTTGGACTCCACTTTAATTTGGATAAATTTTCTGCCTGGAGAATTAATACAGGCACTAATATAACCTTCCAGTTTACAGCCAAACTTCAAAATTTTCTTGGATTTCCAATATTCAAATCCCATTCAGCTATGAGAAAATCTGTTCAAGAGAATTTTCAATGTAACACAGAAAACTACTAATGCTCTCTCTCTCCAAAGTCTATATGTTGATTTATGCCAAAATCCCCTTAATTAACATTATAATATTTCCTAGAATTAACTATCATATGCCAGTCATCAATTTCACTAACAACTTTATTTAAAAAATTAACTCTTTATGTTTCAAGCTTATTTGAATAAAAAAATTGCAGCCATCAGCCTAAGAAATCTGGAAAAGCATTTTAAGTTCAACAGTCTATCTCTAAATTACATTAATACCTTCTTTATTCAAAAATCTTTCAATACTGTATATAAGATCAAAACAAATTACCCTAATGCCATGTATTACCCCCCAAATTGTCCCTACTGATCGGCCTCAACCAAAAAAGAATGATTGGCTTACATCTATAATCTCAATTAATAAAAATATAAACATAGTGGACCACACATTTACGAAGATCAACTTCTGGGAGGCATATAACTTCATCCATATTAATAGCACTCCAGATCCTGCTATGCTAAACATTAACAACAATATCATCATCAGAAAATTCAGGTACTGGCATTGGAGCCAAAATATCTGGATTTTATCTTAAAGATCAACTTAGATGCTCTACCTACAAACCATTTTCCCTTTTACAGAAGAGGAGTTGCAAAAATAAATTCTACTTGCCAGTCTGAATGCAAATGAAACTGTCAATCATCTGTTTTCACAGTGTCAAGCATTTCAAACTCACAGGAATACCCTTGCAATATCCAAAATGAAGAAGCATACACTATTACTTCTAATTGACGACATTAAAAGCAGATTCTTCCCAGCAATAAGGATGGCTATCTTATTATTATTTACAATCTGGTCCATCAGATGCAAATTAATATTCAATACATTGATTAGTAACAACCATGAACTTTTCTTATCCTTGATAAACAAAATTAAAGGTAGAAAAAGTGCCCCCCCTCCGACATATTTAAAGCCACCTGGAGCCTAATCTCTCTTCTCAGCAGGCCTTTGATCTGAAGAAACAAGTATATCATAAGTATTCAAGAAATTATTTATTTATTAATAATTTATATGTGTTTTAATAAGTGAACTTTTTATTGGGAAAAAATGTTATAAACAAAGCAAAACTCTCCATACAGTATTGCCACCCTGTGCCAACCAGAGTAATCAATGAAATGCCAGAAGGCTTGTGCATAAAATCCCTATCCAATGCCTACTCATCCAATATCCCCAGACTAGTTTCTGGCTTGTGGTCATGGTCAGTGAGGAGCTTTGGATCTGAGAACACTGCACCTACATCATAGGATCTAATACAACCCTCCAGCACCCACCTCTTATCTCTACTTTACTTAACTACAAAACTATGAGAATGAAATTGAAAGCACAAAAATATTTTCAATCTAAGCTCAATAGATTATATAGTCATATGTGTCTGAACTCAGTTCAGCACCCATACATTTTGGTGCCTTTGGCTCTTTAACAACCATAGCCACCACTATTTAAGCAGGCTTGGTGTTAAAGCATTAAGCATCACATGATCACTATCTTATACTATCACATAATTGTTTATAAACAAAGCAAAACTCTCCATACAATATTGCCACCCTGTGCCAACCAGAGTAATCAATGAATGCCAGAAGGCTTGTGCATAAAATCCCTATCTAATGCCTACTCATCCAATATCCCCAGACTAGTTTCTGGCTTGTGGCCATTGTCAGTGAGAAGCTTTGGATCTGAGAGCACTGCGCCTAGATCTTAGGATCTAATGCAACCCTCCAACACCCACCTCTTATCTCTACTTTACTTAACTACAAAACTATGGGAATGAAATTGCACAGGGTGGCAATACTGTATGGAGAGTTTTGCTTTGTTTATAAACAATTATGTGCTAGTATAAGATAGTGATCATGTGATGCTTAATGGTTTAACACTAATCCTGCCTAATAGGATAGTGGTGGCTATGGTTGTTAAAGAGCCATAGACACCAAAATGTATGGGTGCTGAACTGAGTTCAGACCTATATGACTATATAAGCTATTGAGCTTAGATTGAAAATATTTTTGTGTTTTCAATTTCATTCTCATAGTTTTGTAGTTAAGTAAAGTAGAGATAAGAGGTGGGTGCTGGAGGGTTGCATTAGATCCTAAGATCTAGGCGCAGTGCTCTCAGATCCAAAGCTCCTCACTGACGATGGCCACAAGCCAGAAACTAGTCTGGGGATATTGGATGAGTAGGCATTAGATAGGGATTTTATGCGCAAGCCTTCTGGCATTCATTGATTACTCTGGTTGGCACAGGGTGGCAATACTGTATGGAGAGTTTCGCTTTGTTTATAAACAATTATGTGCTAGTACAAGATAGTGATCAGATGATGCTTAATGGTTTAAAAAATGTTATGTTCTTGCTTTTATTCATTAAATTCTTGTAGACATATGAAAAAATAAATCTTGACATTTTATTTATTAGAAAAAAAGACGAATATTATTTATGTTCAAATCACCCTCCCAAACATTTTTTCAACAATGCCCTATGTGAATAAATATAAAACTGGCACCATACGGTTCAAGAGATTATCCTTTCAAGTCATGATGTTTGAAGTTCAAACTTAATATCTATTCACAGAGTGCGTTGCTGAAAAAACAAGGTTGGGGGGGGGGGGAGGTGAACATTTTGTATTTGAATTTTCAACTACCAATATGCACTGGGATATTTTATAGAAATTTATATATATTTCGACTTTCACTTTTTTTATTAAAAAAATTACTAGAGAAGTAAAAGAAGGCCAGAGAAAATATAATGTTTAGAAATTGATCGATGCAAATTATTATATAGAAAATTGGATCACTTGATTATATGATTATATAATGTATTTTGTGTTTCTTTCATCATTCCTAACCTCCTTTGCAATCAATAATATAATAATACTGTCACATTTTCACATGAAATTGTAATTTATATGCCCGGAAAACTGAAGAGAATCTAAAAATATTGTTGAGAAGATTTATTGATAGGCAAAACCTTGACAACGAAATATTTATCTGAAGGTTAGTGATGATGGTATATTATATGTGATAATATGTTGCATGGTCTATCGTTAAATGATGAATGTATAGAAAATTTTAAACTTTTCAAATACAAACAACTTGTTAGTACTAACAAACAAATATATAACACAGGTTAATAAATCAATACAATACTTCTGCTAATACAACTTATAAAATAGAATACAACAACAATTCGTCAATTGCTAAAACAGAGAATCATTAATATAAATAAAATAACTCTTGCTAAGCGCTTTCAACTCCAATAAGTTCTTACCAAGGCAGTAAAAAATACACATTTTTTTCCTAAGCCATAAATTCAACATTTCATTGCATTGGCCAGGAACAACTAATCGGAAAACTGGTTAATTTTGTGTTGTGAATTCAAAATTACTCAGTTTTCCAATTAGTTGTTCCTGGCCAATGCAATGAAATTGTTGAATTTATCGTTTAGGAGAAAAATAGATGTTTTTACTGCCTTGAGAAGAACTTGTAGGAGTTGAAAGCGCTTGGTAAGAGTTATTTTATTTATATTAATGATTCTCTGTTTTAGCAATTGACGAATTATTATATTGTATTTTATAACACAGGTTAGTAATTACACAACGTTTCAAATCGGATTTTTCTGGTATTGCTGAACTAACCAGTGATAATATTATCATGGTATTCGAAATTATACCTTTGGATTTTTCGAATATCGAATTTTAAGATAACACCCCAACTGAGATATTCTGCCAAAGGCAATATAGTAGAAATTTCATATATTTATATATGAGAATCCATTCAAATAGCCCTAAGTCCTTCAATTTTTTTTAATATTTTTTTCTAAGAGCAATAATAATCAGAGTCTTCCATACATTATGTAGTGCCACACTGTGTTAAAAGAGAAAAAAAAACGTTGTGTCTACAGCACTAATAACCGTATGTTGAACTGGAAAAATACAAAAATTTTGGATAGAGGTAAAGGTACAAAAAAAATAATTCAAGGAACCAACTCATACGATAATGGTAAATAATTCTATAAGTCAATCCAGTATGGCATTACACAATGTGTTAAAGTCTCTAACTAACCTTACTTTTAAAAAAAAAATTGACGGACTCATGAGGATTTAAACCAACACTCATAAATAAAAATTTGTGATTTCTACTATCTGTCATAAATAAATATTTGAAATTTCTACTATCTGTTGCAGAATAGCTCAGTTGGTTTGAGTGTTGCCCTTAAAATTTGATATTTGAGAATCTAAAAGGGTAAGTTCGACTACTATGCTAATATTGTCACTGGTCAGGCCAGAAATACCTGAAAAAGAATAGAGAATATTAGGAAACCAAAGGTGTAAGTTCAACACTTATGCTAATATTGTTAGGCGAGCAACACCTGAAGAAAAATGGAGAATAGAATCTAAAGATGTAAGTTTGCCTCCTATGCCAATATTGTCATTGGTCAAGCCAGCAACACCTGAAGAAGAATGGAGAATAGAATCCAAAGGTGCAAATCTGACTCTCAAGCTAATACTGTCACTGGTCAGACTAGCAACACTTGAAGAAGAGTAGAGAATATTACTACTCAAAATGTTGTATAATTACTTACCTGTGTTGTATTTGAAGTGTTTAAATAAAGTTTAAAATTTTCAATACATTCAACATTTAATGATAGATAATGGAAATTATCAACACATTATTACATATCATAAATATCTCTACTATTATAATTTGAACATTTCTAACATCAATAAAATTTTACACAGAGGTCATCATATATCTTTCCCTTTTGAAATATATATCCTAAGGTTATCTTTCATTGACTTAGAAAACTTCAATATAATACCATCCCTATTAATCCATGTCAAAATTATTTAAACAAGAAAATGTCTTCCTTGCAAATGTATTACTATTATATCTAGGTACAGACTTCAAAATGTTACTGGAATTTAACCAACACTTTCACATATGAAAGTAAAAATATAACAAGTAGTGTAGTAAAATTCAAGCATGTGTGAAACATAACAAACACACACACACATCAACAAGACCAGATGTATTCTACAATAGATTGGTGCTCTAAACATGTTTAAACTTTCTAATAATTCTTTGGAAGATGTATAACTTATAAGAACAAGTACCAACTTCCTTAATGAAGAAAGAAAGTAAAAAAACATTGACTCATATTCAAATTTAACAGCATTTAGCTGCCTTAAACAGGAATGCTGAAAATTGTTCTTTTTTTATATATCTTTTTTCATTATATAATGTATATATATGACTTGTGTAGATATATATTTTTAAATAGTGGATTTTTCAGTGCAGCTTTTACCTTTTATTTGTTTTTACATATATTTACGGGTCCTTCTCAATGATCATGCCTTCATTCAATAGTTTTGTAAATTCTTTTTGCCTCATTATAGTTATGCCACCTAGTGTAAGCTTTAGAAATCAATAGATGCCAGAAGGATGAGAAAAAAGATTTGATGCTGAAGAGCATATTTAAGCTGGGGTCCTTGCTGCTTCAATTGTTTTTATATAGTTTTGTAAAATCACATATCATAATAGTTTTCACAGCAACATAAAACAAAAGAGTGACAGATTGGAAGTTCACAAAATAAAACCATTTTTCATTATACAAGCATGCACACACAAAAACTAGACATGTATTTTCTGCAATCATACAACCAATAACTTACAAATATACATGAAAAATATATATAAACTATACACCTGGGTCTCGTTTTATATGATAGATAGGTTCCTCAGAAAACACGCGCAAACGAAATCGCGCAAAAGTAGACGTAACTTATCTTGAAAAAGGGAGGATACGGACTGAGATTTTTCAAAAATCACATAAAAGCAAAGCACCAACGTAAAATTACTTTAAAATTTGTGTAAAAAAAAAAAGGAAATAAAATATGACTAATAAAAAATTTCAAATTTGAAAAAAATTGATACAAGACAAACTTTTTTTAACTATAATATTTAATTTTATTCAAAACAATATATTTTTATGCAAAATTTACAGTAATTTACATTTTTTTTATACACGTTTTAATTATTATCACGATTTGCCGATAAACAGGTTCGTTTGCAAACTGGTAAAAAAATCAGATTCTTCACATGAGAAAATACAACTAGCGCCAACTTCACTCTCATGTTATTAATGGTTTTACTGGTGACAACGTAATTAGTAATTAATCTAACAACTAAAAATTAAATTCTTATTTTGTCTTTAATTTTTTAATTTTCAATTTTAACCCTTTTCCCGCCTCTTACGAAGCTCCTCGTCGACATCTGACGTCACTCTAACTCTGCCAGTTCTTATGCTAAAATATTTGCTAGACAGGTATTGAATAGGTTTTTAAAAGTTCTGTAAGATGGTGCCCTCTTCCGAATTATTTTACAAGTAAAAAATAAAAAAAAACGCATTTAAACCTAAACAAAGAAAGAACATTACTTGTGATTGGTTCTTAGCATGCTCTCAGCCGAAAAAGACATTCTGATTGGCTGGAAAGAACAAAGAAACCGCCTGATCAAAGAAAATAAAGAAAAACGCTGAGATTTTCATTTCGAATACGATTTAAATTATTATAAAAGAATATTTTGAGAAATTAAAATTATTTTCAGAGAGAATACTAAAAAAACAAAATTATTTTCGAAAAATATTGAAGATTTTAGTAAAAATATTTAAGATTTAGTAAAAAGAAATATTTACTTTTCTATAACGTAAAAGTCGACCTTTTTGTTTATATTATAGCTTTTATGTTGCCGAAATTGAATATTTTAGAATAAATAAATAGCAATTTATTTTTGAAAGAACTTTCGTTCTCTTCGTAACCTGAAAAATTAGTAATATACTTTTTATAAACGTATCTGAGTTGAATTTAATATTATAGGCGAATATGTTTTAACAATAGGCTTTGTCTTCAGTTTGTGAGTTGGCCAATTAAAAGATTTGATTTTTACCTCATACAACCAATAATATAATTAGCGGTTTAAGGGTTAATTGTGCTCACTGCTATTACTGATTAAAAATAAACTTGCGGACACTAAATGATTAATAATTGATTATGTTCTTTTTTAAAAAGTAAAAACAGAATGTGATTTAAAATGCAAAATTAACACGTGCAATGTTTGAACAAATTTACATTATAATCTTGTAAAATTTAATGTGTGTATACATAAAATGTGGAAATCATGATTTTAATTTCATTATTGCATAAAATCTTACTATTATAAAGCACTGAAAATATTGAAATTACTAAGATGAAAGTCGAATTCCAATAATGTGCTATTACTTTCAATATATGCAAAATTTATTATTTAAAGTAATAGCGCATTATCGGAGTTCGACTTCCAGTGAAACATGGAATCGCGTAACTTCTAAATCGTGTTAAATAAGTCCGCATAAAAAGAGACCCAGATGTATTTACAATTTCAATGAACAATTAAGTTATCAAGGACAATTAAAAAAATACATATCTGCCATCAAAAAATACAACACTATAATTAAAAGTGATAATTAAAACTCATGTAAAATTGTATAGGGATAAAATAAAAGCAAAAACTATTTTAAAATGCAAAGATGATACAAAAAATCCATACTTCAAATAAATTGGATTCATCCTGATAATATAAAAGATTATTAAACATTATGAAGTAATCCTAACTTTGAGATACTTGTCATAAGAATGTGACAAATAATTGCAAACTAGCCGATCATGTGTTACGGCTTGGTCATAGCAATTTATTGCCTAACTATTTTATCTGTCTGTTATCTCAAAGTTAGGGTTATATCATAATGTTTAATATTCTTTTACATTACCAGGATAAATCAAATTTACTTGAATTATGGTTTTTTTGTCTCATCTTGGCATTTTAAAATAGTTTTTGCTTTTATTTGATCCCTATACAATTTTACATAAGTTTTAAATATGTTTTTACGGATCAGTATTGTATTTATTGATGACAGATGTATAATTTTTATTTGTCCTTGATAACTTTTAATTTTTTATATAAGTTGTAAATATAGTTTATATTTTTTTTTCATTTATATTTATAAGTTATTGGTTGTATAACTGCAGAAAATACATTAGTCTAGCATTTGTGTGTTCATGACTGTAAAATGAAAAAGTGTTTTAATTTGTGAACTTGAAATCCATGATTCTTTTGTTTTATGTTGCTATGAAAACTATTATGATACCTTACAATTGATCACTCATGATTTTACAAAACTGTATAAAAGCAATTGAAACACCAATAATTCCAGCTTATATATATTATTCAGCATCAAATCCTTTTTCTCTAAGGCCAGCTGGCAACTATTGATTTCTAAAGCTTACACTAGATGGCATAACTGTGGCAAATAAAAAAGAATGTTACAAAACTATTGAATGAAGTCACAATCAATCAGAATAATCTATAAATAATATATTCTAATAACAATTTTAATTTCAGTGTAATAAAAGCTGACTTTCCATTAAATATCTAAAAAAAAAAAATTTTGTTTTAAAGTGTTTTTTAAAAAAATTGTGTGCCTATTTTCTAAGCATAAAGAAATAATAATAAAAATTTAAAAAAATAGATATTGCTTTTAATTTATAAAAGTAAAAATCCTAAAATATATTGCCAGAATTTGGAAATTAGTAAAAAAAAAGCCGTCTTTAGTTATGATATAGAAAATTCATTTTCTAAGCTAAATTATAATTTTAAAAGTAAAATTATTGACAAAATTATGGAGGTGAATGCGTTTTTTTCTATTAAACGCTTTTATTTAATTTTGAAATTCTGTTTATTCGGTTCAAATCTTGTAACCGATTTTTAATATGCTTTTATTAAACAGATTTCCTCAAAATTTGTACACAGGTTACGTAACAATGATTACACAGCAGGATGTCTAGCATAAGAGTATTGGCAAACTGAATTTCAAAATGATTTCAAGTCAGTAAATTTTCAGTGATGCACACTAGACAGCCACATATTTTTAAAAATTTTCTTTCATTCAATTTCATGACTAATTGACTAAAAAAAACATGGTTAATTTAAATTAAAGAAATGAAGAATTAAATTTTATTTTTTCATGATTGTTTAATTAAAACTTGCCATTTTAAAAAATGTTGTCTTCAATAAATTCATATCTTATAAACCATTTTAGCACATATGAAGTTCATTCTAAATACTAAAAATACAATGACTTTGTTTACATTTGAAGCATTTAAATTTGAAGACTAATAGTTATGAAAAGTCCATTGCAAAACATCTAAATATTAAAAAATGAAAAATAATATAAAAATATTTTATAAAAAAATGCTATTTATTTAATTTAATGAGTAATGCATTAAAAACTACAATTTTTTTTTTTTCCTTTTATCATAATTTGGATTGATCTATCATCATTGTCAACCATTATCAATCTACTGCAGGATGAAGGTTTATCCAAGTTTAATCCATCTTCTCTGATCTCTAGCCTCTCTTCTTCACATCACCCTTGCATACTTTCTTATTTCATCAATCCATCTCACATATGGTCTCTTTCTGGATCTTTTACAATCTCTTGGAATCCCATTTAAGATTTCAATTGTCCACCTATTATCATCTCTTCTAGAATTATATCCAGCCCAACTCCATTTCAGTCTTTGAATTCTTTCAATGATGTCAGTAACACTTGTTTGTTCTCTTACCTATAGATTGCATTTTTGATCTCTTCTTGTTACTCCTAACATGCATCTCTCCATATTTCTTTGAATGGTCTGAAGTCTTTGTGTTGCTCTTCTATTAAGCATCCAAATCCCAGATCCATAAGTATGAACTGATAAAACATATTTATTAAAAATCTTCCTTTTCAAACACATAGGCATAGCTTCACCTATTTATATAGAAAGTAGGTTGAAATAAAGATGGATTACCCTCTTTTCTTCCAAAGCATAAGCTTGTCGTTAAGACCTGTAGAGGTCCCTACCTTTGCATTTTCATGTGCACATTCTTGAGGTTTATAGCCTTAGTAAATATTACTTTTAGTACTAAGTTATTTCTACCAAAAATACTCCAACCAAGTTTAATTCTATGACTAATTTCATCCATTTTGTTTCCATCTGCAGTAATAATCTGACCAAGGTATTTGTAACTGTTAACTACTTCTAACTCATCATAATCAATCCTTATTTTCATCTTTTGATAAAATTCATATATAAAACTTGAAATAAAAAAGTGGGGTGACAATAAATTAATTAATTCAACCACAGTTGTGGTTGATATATTTAACTTGAAATAAAAGCATGGTGAAGCCATAGATTAATTAATTTGAACTTGTTGTTGAAATAATTAATTTATGGATACCCAAAGCTTTTATTTCATGTTATATATACCAATCCAAATTATGGTTGAGGAAAAAAAAGTATTTTTTTTTTTGCTTTTTAGTTGCATTATTCATCAAATAAAATAAAAGCATGTTATATATATATATTATTTTTAAAACAAAGTCAGGGTGTACAGAAATAATAAACACTAATCATGGGGTTTTGTAAATTTTTTTTTTATTATTATTTTCACATAAAAGTTTAATATTTTGTACTCACTTCCTAAATATTTTTATTTATACTGATCAATGCATGTCTATGTAGTAGACAGAAATAATCATACACATATACTGTATAAGTGTATTACATATATATATATATATGACAATAGATGGTGTTATACCAAAAACACCTTCAAGCGTTTGTTTACATAAACGTCAGAGCGAGTTAGAGATAGTGAAATACTCGCTCTGACGTTTATGTAAACAAACGCTTGAAGGTGTTTTTGGTATAACGCCATCTATTGTCATAAATACAAGCATATGCAAGTTTTTAACTTGTGTTTTTTGTTTTTCATATATATATATAAGTGGCACAATTTTATGATGTTATAATCCTAATAAAACCTTATTAATATTCTAATAATGTTTTTTATGAAAATCTGGCTTCCAATCATCAAATATTTTTATTCAACTTAACATTTTCCAAACCCAAACCATGATAAGGGGCTCAGTGTATGACGTATCTAAGCCAATTCAATGAAATAGCAACTTTATATATCAAGGTTCCAATGAAGAAAAAGAAAATAAAAATGTACTTTGGTCAGATATGAAAAACAACTGAAAATCATTCTGTATTGGATGGGCAAAAGAAAAATCACATTAAATTAATTCCATTCTCGTTTTAAATGCCTTTAAAAACATAATGCAGATAGAATGGATGTTTCTATTATATTGTCAAGTATCAATCCTAAAAAAAAAAAAACAATCTTAAAGCATTTTACATATTTAAATGGTTACCATATGGTGGCATGAGTGGTTAGTTTATTTAGAATGAAATATGTATTAGTAGTAATAACAGTGGTAAGAGTAAAATAATTAGAAAATAATAACTACAATTATATATAAAGAGGGAATCATAAATCATATTTATTCTAGACTAGGGATCAGGAAAATTTTTATCATGAAGAACTACTCTGTTTAAATCCCCTTACCATTACCATTAAAGAGCCACAAAGAGAGAGATGAAAAATATGTTTCTGAAAACTACGAATTTCTGAATGGCTAGGGACGTATTTGAGCATATATTTTGGTAATATAACATACTACAATCTGTATTCATCCTAAGGAAAAAATTTTAAATGTGTTTATGTTCATCGTGGTAAAAAGAGCATCAAAATTGGAATTTAAGAGACACATTTCACTTGCAAGCTGTAGTTTGCCAGCCCCCCTGATCTAGACTAAAAACCAGTATAGTTAAAACCAATCTGTATACAAACACAGCTATTTCATGCTATCCAAATGTTAATATTAACAATTTTATGATAGGTACTATTTCCACAAATATATTTAATAACACACACATATTTACATATATTATGATTTGTGTTTATTGAATCATCATCATCATCATCATCAACCATTATCAATCCACTGCAGGATGAAGGTCTCTCCAAGTTTAATCCATCTTCTCCGATCTTTACCTTCTCTTTTCCACAACACCCCTGCACATTTTCTTATTTCATCCATCCATCTCACATGTGGTCTCTTTCTGGGTCTTTTACAATCTCTTGGAATCCAGTATATGCATAAATGTCTAGATGGAATACTAATAATTTTAACTGCACATAAATGATTTTTACTGCTGATTAAATGTGTAACATAATATAAAAACTACATGAAAAAATCACATCCAAATGTTATCTAGAACAAATGGCGAGCAGATTTCAATGAACCACTTTTTAAATAAATTTGCAAATATGTAAATGGTAAACATATTGGAAGCTTATTTTAAAAATGATTCTTTTAGAATTTGCTTGCAATTTTTCATAATAATATATTTGGCTGGGGTTATTCTGTCGACTATGCGCATATGCATAGGTATATATAAAAAATAATCAATATTAAAGGGTTACATAAGAATATTATGTGTACAAATGTTTAAGTTAAGTAATTTGTTAGCTAATCTTTAGCAAACAAGTCAACAAGATTTGTACAAAAAAAAAACTGATCTTGGAGATAACTAAGTCTTTAAAAGTTTTCTTACTTGTAAATTTAATCGATAAACTGAAAATCTATCTGCCTATGATAAAAGTAACAAATTGGGTAGTTATCTTAATCTAAAAACAGCTGATATGAGTACAGCTTATCAAATAAATGTTTCAAAAATATGTAAGGTTTATGAGATATTATTTTATTTTATAAACTATAATAGTAATATTCATTGATTAAGCTAACGCACATGCACTTTGAAGATTTTAAATTATAAACGAATACTCTCACTTTCCAAACACAAGATAAAATCTTTTTGAAAAGATAGGATGAATCCATCTATCTTTTCAACCCAAACGTTTATGTATGGGCAAATCTTAAGCATTTGGAAAATGAGAGCATGAAGATGTTAAGCAATCACTTTAAATTACATTTAATTTCAACTAAGAATCGTAAATTGTAAAGATTTCTCAAGCGTCATTCATTTAGGCATAGTTAATGTAATTTAAAGTGATTGCTTAACATTTTCACATTCTCATTTCCAAATGCTTAAGATTTGCCCATACATAAACGTTTGGGTCGAAAAGATAGGTGGATTCATCCTATCTTTTCAAAAAGACTTTATCTTATGTTTGGAAAGTGAGATTATTCATTTATAATTTAAAATCTTCAAAGTGCATGTGCCTTAGCTTAATTGCTGAATATTACTATTACATATAAGGTGTATAAAAATTTATTAAGTCTGTGCCAATATGCATAAACTTAATGAGGGATGAAAAGTAGGCATTATCCAACCCTATAAACTAGTTCTAAATCTTAAAGAATATACATGTTCAAGTCTTATTCTGAACAGAAAAGATGAATCCACAATTATAAGAAAATAGGCAAATTTACTTTATTTATATTATTATTATGTTTTACAACATGTTTAATTTTTAAAATGATCCTTGTATTAAGATAAATTTCCAATTTGACTATAAATCTTTTATATTAATGTCAAATTTCCAACTTGCAAATTTGCTAACTTGTTAAAAAGAAAATTTTAAGAAACGGAAAATAATTTCTTAAACACCAATAAGGCATCAGAAAGGAGAGATCTTTATATGCTCCAGACCTAGTTTAAACAACCATATATTGCCATCACATTCTAAGACTAAATGTTCAGTTCATGAACTAGACAAGCAGAAGTCTGAATGTTTATACTAAGTAAAGGAACTTATAGTTAAAAATAAAAAAAACTTTCGCAATGTTAAGTAAATTGAAACACTTGAAATCTAGGAATTATTTATTAGCCTATCATGCCATCATCAGATTTTCAATGATATGGGCAGCTGAAGAGTTAGAGAATGGAGAAGATTGAAGCCTGTCCAGTAAAGTTTAAAGATTTGCTATCTTAATATAAACTGAGCACTGATTTTACATATATATATATATATGGGAGGTGATCCAGACCAACTGATGAGTTCTCATTCAGCACAAAATATGAATACTGGACATCATTTATCTTTTCCACATGTATGTGGTCATGTGTATTGGTTGTATAAATTGGAGCGAACAACTAAAAAGAGCTTGAAATCTGAGTTCAAACACCCTCTAATTAGATCTAACTTAAAAGTTTTATATACTTGTATTTAAATATAAATCATATATAAATACACCTTCAACAATATTGATATTAAAACAAGAATCATATATGCATATATGTTTATGTACATATACACACACACAATTGTATTTGATATTTTAATTATTGTATGAAGAATTGAAGATAATCATTTTATGAGTTCATCTGTTTGAATATTACATTATCTATTTCCATTTTTGTGTATTCTAGGTCACTTGTGCATAATTCCATAAGGGGTTAACTTGAACAGTACGAATACATACACTCATCAACTAATCAATGTAAGGTATAATTTTGATATCAGAATAAGAACATTTGTTACATACGTGTTTAAACATACACATACAGGTATATTTAAAATATTAGTCATTGCATCAAAAACTGAGCATACTAATTTGTCAATAGTAATCATTTTACATATTCATCCATTTGGATATTGTATTATTTATTTCATTTCTGTACACCCTGGTTCAGTTGGGCATAATACCATGCATCTTTAACTTGAGGGGTACATGACAAAGAACATTCAATAGCAGAAGCTATATTTCTTTCATATAATCCAATTTGTGTGTATACATGTGAGTCATATATCAATATGGGCGCAATTATATTCTTGAATATTCTAAAACGACAAAACTATTAAAATTCATAAATAAAGTGAAATTTGGAATAAAAATAAACATATACTAAATTCCAAATTAAAAACAAAAAACTAGACAAAATTTAAAAAACTAAAATATCGCAACCAATTGTTTCACTATTATGATAGACTTCACAAATGTAAAGGAATACATAAACAACACATACTCATACTAAATAAATTTCCCATAATTCTCAATTACATTGTAACTAGCTGCCATGGCAATGAAACCAATGGGTCGTGAAATTTTAATTGTTAAATATTGGCTATTTTTTTTTAATTCTGAATTTGGTGTAATTTGTTTACTTTTATAAGCATACAATTCATTACGAATCAATTCAGCGATAAGGCATTAAATTTTCGTATTTAATATTTTACTCAAAGAAAATATAATTAGTCCATTCGGTTAAGCTCGTATCACTTATAACTTGGCTTTGTGCTGTTTTATTCATGTATATTTTATAGTATTTGTAACCTTTGGTTTTTCTATAGTTAGATCAGTTTCTTTAGAATTGATATAAGAAGTTTGATTGTGTTAAACCATTAAGCATCACATGATCACCATCTCTTATACTAGCACATAATTGTTTATAAACAAAGCAAAACTCTCCACACAGTAGTGCCACCCTGTGCCAACCAGAGTAATCAATGGATGCAAGAAGGCTTGTGCATAAAATCCCTATCTAATGCCTACTCATCCAATATCCCCAGATTGGTTTCTGGCTTGTGGTCTTCATCAGTGAGGAGCTTTGGATCTGAGAGCACTGCACCTAGAACTTAGGATCTAATGCAACCCTCCAACAACCACCTTTTATCTTGACAATTAATTTTGCATATATTGTAAAAAAAAAAAGTTATTAGTTTTAATAAAAGCTGAAATATGCATTATAATGCTTTAAATTATTTTTTATTTCGAAATTATATAAGTAGATACTAAATAAACCTATGGCCATAACTGAACATTTATGGTATGAGAAAATCCAAAATGGAACTATATATGCAATATGGCATTCACTATTAGATGCTTCTAAGAAAAGTGGAGAAGATATGTCACCATTACCATCATTATGATTATTGCTTTTGTTACCAAATTAAAATTGTTAGTAGTCAAGTGATAAACATTTTAAATATAAAATCCTCAATGGATAATTGATGGTGGACATTGAAACATTCTGCAATATGTTGATGTCTACTAACTTCTGCAGTGTTTCATGGCTGGATCCATGTCCATTTACAATATATTATATGATCACAGTTTTAATATGTTTTACCATATCTTCTTTATGGAATGAGGTTAAGCAATCATTATCTTCAACATTATCAATCCTTTGATCATTAACAGTTTCAGAGATTGTGGAGATGATCTAATAAAAACAATTTGGTCCTTTTTCAATTCAGACAGGTCTAATATTTCTCCAGATAAGCTTATTGAAGTGGCATCAATGTTTTGATAGATTTGCCTTATTATTACTTTTTGTGAATATACAGTAAAAAAAAATTTCTATGTTGATAAATACTGCTTATGTTATTACAGTAAAAAGTATACTGTTAATGTAAAAGATATTTCCATTACTGTGTCCAAAGTGTGTGTTTGTGTATATTATAATTCACACGGACATACATACATAATTAACAATGTAACTTAAAATTAATATAGGTAAATAAACAGATAGATAAACATAGAAAGATTTATAGATAGGCAGGTTTGCTTTAGAAAACAATGCTAGTCATACCACCACATAAGTTATATTGCACAAAATAAAAAGAAAGTAAGCAAAACATGAATACAAATAGCTAGCGGATAAAAAGAGATAGTGGAAATTTTTTTTCTAACGTTTTACTTACTCGCTTTTTTACTTCCGCTAACTGTAAATATAAAAAAAATAATAATAATTACTATTAATTTATATATATATGTAAGGTACAGAGCATCAAAATCCCTGTTAGAGGTTGAACATGAAACTCCGACTCTCAGATTGTCATGCAACTGCCAATCGCACAGAAATTTTTAGCCTTACTCTCACATCACATCAAAACTTTAGCACTGTCTCCATGTACTTCATTTGTTATTTTTTCATAAATTGGCACTTGCATGACATCTTACTAGGCTTGTTTCCATATTTAACTAAATAAAGGGATAATGGTGCTCAGTGAGAAACTTATAAATAATTAGTCAATATACAATTGTTAATTCAAATTATATCACAATATTTCATTTACAAGTGTTAAACTTATTTCACTCACAACTATGACCCAAACCAATGTAGATAAATACAGCAATGATTATCACTAATCATTTATTAAACTAGAGATTATCTCCAGCTCAGTTAAAGATTAGTGTGTCTGATTTTTTAATTAAACGCGCACACCCACAAATAAAGTAATTCAACTTCATTTCTCTTTTCCCATGTTTAATAACTTTTACAGATATACCAAATAACCTTTACCCAACCACATTCCGGTGGTATAAAGATTATTTAGTACATCTAATATATATATATATATAGAATGAGATTATATATAGCACACATACATGCAAAGTTCAGTTGCAGAAAATTTGCAACAAGACTCATGTTATGAATCTTAGATGCTTAAACTCAATTTCTTGTCATGTGCATTTCTACTGTTTTCATACCATAAATCATGGTAAATAAATTAAATAATCAAATGACATTATTACTTGGGAATTCATGTGCCCAAAAAGAGCCATAACTGCTTTCAAACTAAGAACCCCATGCTCCAAAATCCAGTACCCTACCACGGCATCAAATCTAACCAGAACATGATAAATTAATAAATATTTGTGTTTTCACAAATTTAGATGTAATTAATATATCGCAATATTGTCTGGATGCTGGTTCATTGACTTTTTAAATGTGTAAAGCACATGTCACAACTCTCTTCATAGATTATCCTAAATATTTTGTGATTTACAGGCACCTCAGGTCACAGAAAAAATGTGTTTTTGCCTGTTTAAGCAAGTATAAATACTGGGTAATCCTATTTGCTCTGATCTCACCAAAACTGTCAAAAAAACATCTCTTTCAAGACATTCAAACTGAATATGTGACATCTGAGCAGTTTACTACTAGAGGGCCATTCTTACTATTATTAGCAATAATGTTCAGGCTTAATAAGATTTACTAAATGATTGTGAAAGTATATTATTTTAAACAGGCAAAACTCTCCATACGATAGTGCTCTCAGATGCAAGACTCCTCACTGATGAAGACCCCAAGCCAGAAACTAGTTTGGGGGTATTGGATGAGTAGGCACTAGATGGGGATTTTATGCACAAGTCTTCTGGCATCCATTGATTACTCTGGTTGGCACAGGGTGGCATTACTGGATGAAGTTTTGCCTGTTTAATAACAGTTATGCGCTAACATAAGAGATGGGGATCATGTGATGTTTAGTGGTTTATATTACTTTATTAAAATAAATAAATATTAGTGATTTATTTCTTTTTGTTGTTGAGTGTAAAAAATGCAAATTTTGTAACTTGCTATCTCAACAAAAAGACTTAAAATGTAAACGATAATGAGAATTACTAAGCAAAAAAATTCTAAGAATAGTAAATAAATAAACATATAATAATAAATCATTTATTTATAAATAAATACTGGTTCTTTGAATAAGTAGCCAAAAAGAAAATTATCTTATTTAATGCAAGTAATATTTACTGAGGCTATAACCTCGATAATATGCATATAAAATGCGATAGTAGGGACCTCTACAGGTGTTTTAACCACAAGCTTATGCTATGGAAGAAAAGAGGGGAACCCTTCTTTACTTCAACCTACTTTTTATTTAAATAGGTGAAGCTGAAGCGATTAGATCTGCGAGCGTGAAGCTATTCAATACTTCACTGATTAAGTCCACATTTCTTATTACACATTAATACTCGCGAAATCTTTCAGTTTACAACGAGTCAATGGAAAGATTTTATATTTAGAAATCTATTACAGTAATTTAAAGTTGTAATTATAAATTTATTAAACACACATTGATTACGTAAGTAATATTTACTGAGGCTATAAAATTATCTTATTTAATGCAGTAAATTAATGAAAATGTATTTGCAACATATCATAACTTTAATAATCAGTTCTCCAGCTAACAATTTTTTTTTTAAGATGAAAAAATCAAAAAATCATAGACTAATTATATAATAACACATTTAATGCTTGTGGTGGCATTAAATCATTTCTGAAAGACAATGGATTTACTTTTTTTTTGTTTAAGCCATATCTGTTTTAATTATTACTATCATGAATAAAAACTCAATTACCATAGAGAGAGAATTACAAAAAACAAAAAGCATCACCAAGACAATAAATATATTAATTGCGAATAGCAATTGAACTTGAAAAGTGGTAATTTATTTTAAGTCGAGAACTAATTAATAATAGAAATGAAATTGTTTATTGATAAATAAGTAATACCCATTCATGAACTAACATCCATACGTAGCTGAGTTTCATTTCCAGATTAGTCAGATTACATAGGATAGTTTAGCATGAAAAGGATATATCATGAGAATAAACTAGCTCAACGAATTATGATATATAAGTTTTAATGACAAATAAAAGCACGTGTATTCCAAACACATAAACAATCATGAATGTACACAAATATATACTTATTTTCAAATATTATAACTATAAAGAGAAATTTGAAAACTTATAACCCATAAAATAAAGATTTATATCATCTGTACATTGCTTTCCTGTAACCATTTGGAGACCTACAAAAGGTAGATAAACCTGAGATATGAACTGTTTGGTAATTCTTTAGCTCTAAATCTTTAGTATAATATTTATTGCTTCCAAGGGTCTAAAGTAATCAATTAAACCTATAGGATTTTAGCAATAGTGACAAATATAAACCTGCTTTTAGTAAACAAAAACATCAAGTAATCTTTCAATTACTAATCCTTTTGCAGGCTGACATTAATATAATTCTATAATTATTTACCAATATCTACTTTAAAGCTTATTATAGAAAAAGCGGAAATTACTTTTAATTAATAAAAAACATACGACTTATATACGTATAACCATTTTGAAATAACTCCAACTATGTCTAGAAAAATATTACTAACTCTGATTTCAATACATTGTCGAGAAAAAAAAAGTCATCTTATAATAGATATATTAATTCCAAATGGACATTAACGTTTGAAAACTGATAATTTGTCCTAATTGTGAATTAATAATTAAAAAACAACTGAGAAATAACTTATTTATAATAATAAATTATCATAATTTTTTTATCTATAATTGAATCAGAAGTACCTCCCACTGTTTTCTGTGATATCAAGTACTGTACAATTGTTGCTTTTGATATCAAATAACTCAGAGGGAGGTAGTTATTTTTGTTTCAGTTATTTATTTATAAATAAATAACGCATCTTTTCATTACTAGAATATACTTTTTATGTATTAATCATTGAGATAATGCGATTTGATAGTTTGGTATTATTCCTATCATGATGTATTTCTCCAGTGACGTTTGCAACCGGTGATATTTATTCAAAGTTTCCATTTATGATGTCATGGCAACCAAGAATCCTGGCGTGACTAATCCATGTCAAATAAAATGACCTTTTCCTTTCCATTTTAGAAGATATTACAAGGTTCAGTCCATCACAGTAACTTTTTTTAACCCTCCTAATATAATACATCCCTTGCATTATTTGTAAGAAATATGGTTTTATATTTAAAAATATACATTTACAGCTATAACTTTATATATTTGTGTTTTTGCTTTTGCTAAAACTTTGTATATGTTTTTTTTTTAAAAAAAAAAAAGATTTAAAATATAGCAATTAAACTCACAGCTAAAACTTTGTCATAGCTCACCATTTAAAAAACATTGCAGGGTTCTTTTTCATATTTCTCATTTTTCCATAATTAATATATCTCTCCATCTTTGGAAATAAGATGTGTTTTTTTTTTTTAGATTTGAAGTTTGGTAGCACACGTGCTGGATGGTTATGACAGCGTAAAGTGTCACATTATGGTGGGGGAAGGGGTGGCTTTGACGACGAAGTGATGTAATAAAATTTCACAAAAAATGGCATATTAAAATGGCACAAGTACCTGTTTTTATTTAGTATCGTAATGTGTTTTTTTTCTTATTTCATACTGAATATATCTCTCCATTTTTTTTTTTTTTAAGATTTGAACTTTCATATTATACAAGGTGTGACGTATTACTCCCAGTGACTTATTATTCTAAGTTTGCGATATTTTTAAAATAATGCCTAAATGGGATCTGAGGACAAATTTTATCGATTAAGTTTGTCCACACATTGTTAGTCGAGAGGTCATCGCAGCCGCCTTGCAAGCAAGTAGTTGGTTGTGGACGGTTGTGGGTTCGCCTCCCGGTCGATGCTATGTCGTATGGAAAAAATAAAAATTAAAATAATACGTCACCAGAGAAATGCATCATAGCAGGAAGAATACCAAAGTACTTGCAATTTTACTAATAAAAAAAAATTAGTAATCGAATGGCACTTTTGCTCAGGACTTAATATGAAATTTGAGCACTGTAAGTTGTTAGAACTGTAGCCGATCCAAAGCCCTTACACTCCCGAGTCTGACAATCTACCAGGGCAGTAATTGTCGATTTATACAGGCAGAGCAGAGCCCTGCCTGATATTGGGTTTTTTTTTTCAATTCTGCAACCCCAAAGTTCAATGCAATTTAATGTTGATTCAACTTATGTAAAATATATTAATGACTTTTTAAATTTGTGCATATTCTAAATATGTCAATTAATAAATCTAATCACGAAGAAATTAAATTAATAATAAAACTATATAGATGAAAGAAAAAATAAAAGATTCAAAATTTTATTTTGATTATACATAATTCCTAATTGAATTCTTTAATAATAAACTCTTTTATCTTTCTTTCTTCTTCTTTTTTAACATTCTACTTTTTTAACTACACAAAAAAAAAAATTTGAAAAAGAATTTAATTTTATAACTCAAGAGACAGTTTTCTTAAATTTCTAATTTAATAAAACTTAAACTTTCTTTTTAAATTAAATTTATAAACATAATTTTATCTTATTTGATAATTAAATGATTTTAAATATAAACAAGCAATTTCTACACATATATTCAAATGCATCAATTTATAATATATTCGGTGTGTAGATTTTTATATATGTAACAGCTTAACTATTAGCAAAGTTATTACAAAGAAATTGACAGGGGTGGTTTTATTTGGTCCTTCAATCCTGTCCACTGTAGTCACAGATTTGGCAGTCATTAACAGCATGATGACAGCAACCATGGAATACCTCAAGTGCCACGTATATCATCGATTTCTCTTCCCCTAAGAAATACGAGGGTGAGAGGGCTCTGACGATGATAAGAAGTCAGAAAATTTCTCTGATGATTGAAAGAAATCATTTATTTTTATATCAAATGACAGTTTCTTAATACCCTCATCCTCATTTACTTCTGTCGTATTTAATTCAGTTTGACCACAAAACATTACAATTTTACAACATGCATCCACAAACCAAATTTAAGAGAATAAGCTGACAATATATTTAATTTTAAATCACTCAAACATTTATTATCAACTATTCCTTCTTTTTTTTTTTTTGCCAAGTGATTAATAGTTAATAGCTATATGTTCAAGATATTACTAAAACAGATATTAATACAGTTTTAGTAAAGACAATATTATATATATATAAAGAAAATACGTCCAAAACAATTATCAAAAATGATAAATATTAATAAATAGCCTAACTGCAATATTGGATCTTATTTTGTAGTGTTCATTATTTCATCTACAACAAAATTTGGCAAACAAGGGCTTTGATCACGCCATCACCAGATTTTCAGTGATATAGGGTGGCTATAGAGTTTGAGAGTGGAGAGGATTGAAGCCTGTTCATTGAACTTTGAAAATTTGCTATCTTAATATAAACTGAGCACTGATTATATATATATATGTGTGTATGTGGGGAATGATGATCCAGACCAAAGTAATGAGGGCTGGTTCAGCATGAAATACATATATTGGAGATCATTTAACTTTTCGCATGTATGTGGATATGTGTATCCATTATATAAGACGGAATAGATGACTAAAGGGAGCTTGAATGTCTGAGTTCAAAACCCTCTAATTAAATTATAGTTTACTGGAATCATAGAAGTTACGAAACAAATCACTAAAGATTTTTTGTCGTTGTTCATTGACGGGATTTATTTCTGGATTTTTAAACAAGTTTCATAACGTTCGAAAAATGTATGTTAATGAAAAATTAATATACTCAAGAATCTTCATTTTGGATTTTAATTTTATCCAAAACAAATTTCTCTTAGAGAATGTCCAAAAATGTGTTCGCCAGACAAGGAAACCAAGTTTTCTTAATATATGCTGTGATTTAGCTTGAGAAAGATTCCTCAGGTTGACTATGCTTTTATAATAGAAACTGCAATAAAAATTTCAAATGGCGATTACAAGATTTGAAGTAAAAAACTAATTTCTTCAGCTTTTTTACTCAGTCATTTACAATAGCTGCTTAGCATTTTCTTTAAGGTCAAACCCTTTTTCTGTTGAATAATTTCAGGAGACTGAACTTCCCCAGGCTGAATTAATTACCTCTTTTGCCAGACTTACTGGGCTGTTTTTTTTTTAAGTGTCATAGCATCGGCCGGGATGCGAACCCGCAACCCGGGCAACTGCTTGCAAGTGCAAGGCAGTCACGCTGACCTCTTGACCACCAATGCAAGCTGTTAATGACGTCTGCATTTTCTTACTTCATCTTTCTGATCCAAACTAATTTAAATCACAAAATTATAACTGCTTTTTTTTTCTTCATGTGTCATAGCAATGGCTGGGAAGCGAACCCACTAACCTGGGACAAGTGCTTGTAAGACGGCTGTGCTGACCTCTCGATTGCCTTCTTGCCAGCTAACAATCTTGTTTATCAAAAAGCAAAACATAACTTTATTTTTATTTAATTCTATTTTTCTATTATATTAACAATTAACTTTCAGTTAATTAATTCCTTAACTAATTGGATAAGCATTAGAAAACAAAAAGTAACTTTCAGTCTCAAAAAAATAATTAAATATATACATAATTCGAGAATACAAACAATTATTTAAAAAAAATGAAAATACAGCATTATATCTGTATTTTTATATTGGACTATTTCCATCATCTAATATGTGTGTTGAATGTCTTTAGAAAAGTTTAATTTTTAGTTAAATATTCCAAATGCATTCAACTGTTAGTAATATCACAGCAAACAGGTTAGTATATGCACCAAATGTTAGTAATATCACAGCAAACAAATGTTAATAATATCACAGCAAACAGATTAGTATATGCACTAACTGTTAGTAATATCACAGCAAACAGGTTAGTATATGCACAACGTTTCGAGAGGTATTTTTCTCCCCTCTTCTTCAGGTGTTGCTGGCCTGACCAGTGACAGTACTAGCATGGGATTCGAACATGGGTTCTTAGATTCTTGATTATTGAAATTTAAGGTAACGCTCTAACCAACTGAGCCATCCTGCCAAAGGCAACAGTATGTAGTAATTTCATAGCTCTGTTAAGAGAAAGAATAAATGCTCAAAGGTTTTCTAAGTATCAAACAATGCATTCAATTAATACTGTAAAATGTCTTCTAAAAAATAAATTTACTGACGATGACTACATGAAAGTTTTTCAAGCAGTAAGAAAATCATATTCTATATTACATGGAAAAATAAAAGAATGTCAAAAGAAGAAACTTGCTAACCTACATGGGCACATCAAAAATCATAATGTATCTAGCAATGTAACAGCTTCATCTGTTAAAAATCTAAGTTCTAAACATCTAACAGATACTGAAATTTCTGTTCTTGAAAGAGGATTAAACTTTGCTGTAACACCATCTAATATCCCCTTATTAGATATAATGGCAGCCACTGAGGAAGTCACTCAAAAATTGCCTTTAGAAGAAGCAGCAGAATTGCGCTGGAGAATAAAAAGAACACTTGACAAGCAACAAAAATTGCAGTCAAACATATCCTATGGGGAGAGGAAAGCAATTAAATCTCTCAAAGCAGATAAATCTATAATTATTCTTCCTGCTGACAAAGGCAATGCAACAGTTGTAATGGATACAACTGATTATGACAACAAAATACAAGAACTCCTCACAGCTGGCCAATATAGAAAAGTGGCAAAAAATCCGATACCAAGTACGGAAACAAAGTTACAAGCATTACTCAGAAAGCATCGCAAGTACTTCACTGATTCAGAAAAGAGTAAAATAACATCATATTTCAGCAAAATTCCTCATCTTTATGGTCTACCTAAAATCCATAAGGATCATGTTCCATTACGACCTATTGTTAGTTCTAGAGATTCACCTTGCCAGAATTTGGCAAGATTTCTTCTCAAAGTTCTAAGTCCTTTGGCATGCAAGACCCAATCATTTGTCAGGGATTCTAGACACTTTGTAGAATTAATCAAGAACATGAAAATTGAAAGAACTGACTTACTGGTAAGCTTTGATGTGGAAAGTTTATTCACAAATGTACCATGTGAAGAAGCATTGTCTATTGTAAGAAAAAGGTTAAATGATGATAATAGTTTACAAACCAGAACAGCTCTTCCTATTGATAGCATAATGGAACTATATTAACTTTCTGTATAAAAATAACCTACTTTCAATATAACACAGAGTTCTTCCAACAAAATCAAGGAATGGCTATGGGCTCACCATTGTCTCCCCTGATTAGCAATATTTACATGGAAGAACTTGAAACCACAGCCATAAAAACTACTCCTTATCCACCTAAAGTTTGGCTTCGCTATGTGGATGATACATTTGTTGTATGGCCACATGGTGAAGCATTGCTACAAACTTTCTGGACACACATCAACAACATATCCCCTTCAATTAAATTTACAATAGAACCAGAACAAGAACAAAAATTGGCATTCTTAGATGTTCTTGTGACAAGACTCCCTCATGGCAAAATCAAAACTACAGTTTACCGAAAACCTACACATACAGGAAAATACCTAGCCTATACATCTAATCACACCAGAAACACAAAACATGGAGTTATACTATCACTGTGGAACAGAGCAAAAGAAGTTTGTTCAGAAACTGGTGATTTGGAAAAAGAAAAGATCTATATAGAACAAACTCTTAAGAAAAATGATTATCCATCAGCTGTTATTAAGAAAACATTAAACAGACAACAAAAAGAACCATCAAGAGAAAAGACAATTATTGGTACTGTAGTGTATCCATACATTCCAAAAATAGCAGACAAATTAAGGAATCTGCAATCAGTATAACATCAGAACAGCTTTTCAGAGCCATACCACACTACGAGGAATTCTAACATCTACAAAGCCTAAACTTGAAATGCTGCAAAAAAAAAACTGCATCTATGAAATACCATGTGAATGTGGAAGAACATATATTGGTGAGACCAGCCATCCCATTCAAAAGCGCTTGCAAGAACATAAACTGATGATTAGAAGAGAGAAAACAGATGTGTCTAAGGTAGCAGACCATGTATGGTCCAATGAACATACGTTCAATTGGGAAAATACAAAAATATTGGATAAAGAAAAAAAGGTACAAAGAAGAAAATTTAAAGAAGCTGCTCACATGACAATGGCAAAAAATCCCATAAGCCAACCTAGTGTGACTATACATAATGTATGGAAATCACTAATCAACTTTGCTCTGAGGAAAAAGTGGAGAAATCAGGAGGAACCTCATAGATAAGTATATGAAATTACTACATACTGTTGCCTTTGGCAGGATGGCTCAGTTGGTTAGAGCATTACCTTAAATTTCAATAATCAAGAATCTAAGGACCCAGGTTCGAATCCCATGCTAGTACTGTCACTGGTCAGGCCAGCAACACCTGAAGAAGAGGGGAGAAAAATACCTCTCGAAACGTTGTGCGTATACTAACCTGTTTGCTGTGATATTACTAACAGTTAGTGCATATACTAACCTGTTTGCTGTGATATTATTAACATTTGTTTGCTGTGATATTACTAACAGTTGGTGCATATACTAACCTGTTTGCTGTGATATTACTAACAGTTGAATGCATTTGGAATATTTAACTAAAAATTAAACTTTTCTAAAGACATTCAACATACATATTAGATGATGGAAATAGTCCAATATAAAAATACAGCTAGAACACCATCATCACAAACCTTCAGAAAAATACATCATTATATGTCACAATATGCATATACATCCCAACATCATTATGATCCTTTTCAACCATTTCCCATCTACTGCGGGATGAAGATCTAACCAAGTTTAATCCAGTTTCTCTTATCTCTAATAACATCCCTTCTCCACATACAAATATGTCAATATATTTATAACTATATAAACCCATTTGAGGCAAAGAATTATCTGACCTCAACATTAGTTACTATTGGTTCATTTGTTTACTTTATTAAACATGGTTGCTCCCAATTACATTCATACATATTTGTTAAATTCCTCTCTAAAGTTTAGCAATTTATATATAAAACATTCATCTCATATCCAAATCCTTGTGAACAAATATGTTTATATGTAAGACTATAATGACTAAAGATATAGTCTCCGAAAATGTTTGTAAAAATTAGCTTTCCAGAGTAAGATCAATAAAATTAGGCAATGGTGAGGTATAATAAGCAAACGATGCTCTATTTTGATAGTGAAGTCATAGTATACTAGACTCAAAGAGGTAGAAATCCATGTATTGCATACATCTGTCATTTCTGGTACTTAAAACATCATGAGTTTCTGAGCAATAATCCATTAGAATTACTATGACATACATATGATTTGGTGCAGTACTAGATTGGTTGTCTTGAAAGTAACAAATCCATGGACTGCAATTCAGTGCTATCACTTCTGGTCATTAAACATCATATGACTTTCCCAGAAACAAACCATTAGATTATAAGGTTGTCCATATGGTTTGGTGCAGTAGTACAGTGGTGGTCAAAAAGCAAAAATCCATGGAATGTAGTTCATTTCTGTCACTCCGAATGTTCAAATGTCACATGGCATTCTAACCATAAACATTGAATTATTATTTTTTTGCACTGCACTATTGAGTGTAGTGGTAGAATAGTGGACTTGAAAGGTAAAGGTGTGTAGATCGCAACCATCATTCCCAATGTCGTTTGCCCTCCTGAGTAACAAATACATGATTACTATTAATGCCCTGCATGGTGTAGTGTGTGGATCAAGTTTAGTTCTATCAGTTCTAATAGAAATCTTTCTGAATGAAAAATCATTCAATTCCTTTTTTAAAACAAGCAATAATATTTGATGATCAGACATTGTCTGCCTTTTCCTACAAGCCTAATCTCATGACTTACCCTAGCACTCATATTAAGAAATACTGCATAAGATTTAGCAATCTCTAGGATTAGGTTGGTAATCACTGTTATTAAAGTAGATTAATTTTATAAAGTACTACATGATATTAATATATCTGTATTACACTGAATGTTGATGCGTATTTCTTTCTCTTAAAGCCCCGAAAATTTAGCATAAAGAGAAAACGGGATTTGCTCATTCAAACGAAAGTATTATGCATGCCAACTTTATTCTCAGATATCAACTTAAGATAAATTTCCACAGATTATATATAAATAACAACTATCATCAAAAATGGAAATTAAAAAAAAAGTCCATGTTTTGTTTTTTTAACATTTAATAAGGGCATAAAATTGTGCCAAAAAAATGTTTTTAATATCTGTTATATATTGATATTTGTATTACTTTATACAACTATATATATATACATCAGCCACTGATGTCATATTATTGAAAATATCCATTATTTCTCCACAAATATCCAATACGAATTATTTTCACAATAAGTCTGTACATTTTATACATCATTATCATCAACTTCAAATTATTTTCTTTCTAGGAAGGTTTTGGTATTATGTCATTCAGTCTTCTTGTCATATGTCCATCTCTAGTCAGTTTTTAATTTTTCAAGCAGTATGACTCATGTCAATTTGGGCTTTTAACCTATTTCCTTCAATGTCCTTTAATGTTGTTCATATTTTTGAAATCCAAATTCCACATTTTGGCATAAATACCATAGGGCATGGACATGAGATTATGTAAGAAAAAGATTATAATTAGACAATTTTAACAAACAAAAATCACTACTTATATCTTTGGGTAAATCTTGAGAAGTCAAAAATCATAGAAAAGGCCAAAAGTGGTAATAGAGTACTGATTGAATGTGTAGCCTCTTAGATGTTTGAAATAATCACCAATTATTGCAGCATAACCTGCATCTGTCCTATTTATTTTTGGCCTATCCTGCATACATACATATATATATATATATGTATACACACCCCCAAAAAAGTCACCAGCAATAGAGATAATGATATCATTACACTTCATATTTCCAGCAAAATTTTAATATTTTTGAATTCAGGTGCTAAATACCAGCCCATCTCCACTTAGTCTTTATGTTAAATTGTAGAAATTTTGCAATGGTTAACTGCTTATACAATATTTTCCTTTAGTTACTCATATAGTTAAACTTTATATTGTATATGTTTGTTAAGTTTTGATATCTTTGAATTCAGGTGGTAAATACCAACCCATCTCCACTTAGTCTTTATATTAAATTGTAGAAATTTTGCAATGGTTAACTGCTTATACAATATTTTCCTTTACTTACTCATATAGTTGCATTTTTATATTGTATATGTTTGTTTGTTTTTATTGTCCCTGGTTGCTGATATGATTTTAACTGATGGATATTTTTATTAAAATCGGAACAACTAGACTATTTACATTTATTTCTCTTATTTACTATAAATTATTTGGAATATTTCCAACGGAGAGAATCGAAGATTTTGGTTATTAATAAAATGCTAACAATTGTAATATTTACTTTTTTTTTCTTTCTCTAATCATTTTCCTGGGAAGAATTTGGTAAAACATTTTGTAATATAATAAAATGGCATTAATGATTAAAAG
Source organism: Epiperipatus broadwayi (assembly GCA_028023455.1). NCBI lineage: Eukaryota > Metazoa > Onychophora > Udeonychophora > Euonychophora > Peripatidae > Epiperipatus > Epiperipatus broadwayi. The sequence continues at coordinate 1,065,963 of JAQFVV010000039.1, read as the reverse complement.
GTATTATTTTAAATAAATAATACTATAATTTTTCCAAATTCATAATCACAAAAATTTACACGAATAAATGAATTGAAAAATATCATCAAAACAATTTTAAATAATGAGAATATTGTCAAGCGTTGGTGGCCTAGTGGTTAGCGTAGCTGCCTTCCAAGCAGCTAGCCGGGGTATATAATAATAATTAGAATATTAAATAGTCTTAAGAGGAGACACTATTTTTATTAGTGTTGTATTTTAATTTATTCATTTGTATAGAGAAGATATAAAAAAATATTAAAAGAAAAGAAATGAACTAAATAAAATTCTCATCATTTTGGAGGATTAGTGCTATTTTATATATACTTTTCATTGAGTCAGTCTTTTGTTCTTTCGATGAACTCCATTATATATTGAAGAGATATAGACTTCGGTTAGGGTATATAAATCTCTTCTCATTCATTTAATAAACAAAGTCTTATGTTTTTTTTTTCTTTTTCTTTTGTCTTATGGCAAAAAAAAAATGAAAAGCTAAAAATTTGGAATTAAAAAAATATTAATATTGTAGATGCATTTTGAAAATAAACAAAAAAAATAAAGTCTTTAAACATTTCTTTTTAGAAAAAATAAAATTTCATTTTAAAAACTAATATCTGCTTCCATTAAAGACCTGAAATCTAAATAAATATTATTTATTTTTTCCTGAAGTATATAATAAATAATTGAAGTAAGAAATGTTAATAATCAGCTATCGAAAAGTATAAATGTATTTAAAAAATATGATAATCAAACTTCAAAATCCCACAATGAAGAATTATGACGAATACATTTTCATCTCTACAGTCACAGTTCATAATTTGGTTATTAAATGACATCTCATCATCATCGTTTTCAACCATTATAAATCCACTACAGGATGAAAATACCTCCAAGTTTAGACCAATTTCTCCAATCCATAACTTCTCCATATCACTATCAGCAAATTAACTTATTTCATCCATCCATCTTACATATGGTTTCTTTCTACGTCTTACAATTTCTTGGAGACCAATTTACAACTTCAACTTAATATCATCTCTCCTAGTCATATGTTTGGTTCAGTGTGTCTAATTCTTTCAGATGATGTTAGATGCTACTTGTTTGTTCTCTTATCTATGCAGTCATTTTTGATCTCTTTTTGTTACTCCTAATATGAATCTTTTCATACTACATTGAATTGAAGTTGCTATATTGTTTTTCTGTTACGTGTTCAAGTCTCGGGTCTACAAGTAAAAACAGATAAAACTTATCTTTTTAAATACATTCCTTTTCAAACCCATAGGCATATTTTCTTTTACAACAAAATTATTTCTTCCAAAATCATTAAATCCAAGTTTAATCTTATTATGCTTCATATGGTTTAATAATCTGATCTAAGTTTTTGTGTTAACTTCTAATTACATGATTATCAATCTTCATTTTCTTTGACTGAGAAAATCCACTGAATAGTACTTTAGAATTTTTTATCATTTATCCTTGGTCCTATTATCTTATTTTCATCTGATAACTCTTGCAACATCTCTTGAAATTCTGAAGCACTATTTGCAAAAACAACCACCATTTAGAAGACTTAAAGTTGTAATTATAAAGTTATTTAAACGCACATTGATTATGTAAGTAATATTTTACTAAGGTTATAAGCCTCAAGAATATGCACGTGACAATGCAAAGGTAGGGACCTCTACAGGTCTTAACTGCAAGCTTACGCTTTGGAAGAAAAGAGGGGAACCAAAGGTGAACCCCTCCCTACTTCAACCTACTTTCTATATGAATAGGTGAAGCTGAAGTGGTTAGATCTGAGAGCATGAAACTATTCAATACTTCACTGATCCACAATTCCTATTACACATTAATACTAGTGAAATCTTTCGATTTACAATGAGTCAATGGAAAGATCTTATAGTTAGAAATCTATTACGATAATTTAGGGTTGTAATTATAAATTTATTTAAATGCACATTGATTACGTAAGTAATATTTTATTAAAACTATAAGATGATTGACTCGTAAATCGAAAGATTTCGAGAGTACTAATGTGTAATAGGAATTGTGGACTTAATCAGTGAAGTATTGAATAGTTTGTCGCTTTCAGATCTAACCGCTTCAGCTTCACCTATTCACATGGAAAGTAGGTTGAAGTAGAGAGGGGTTCCCCTCTTTTCTTCCAAAGCGTAAGCTTGTGGTTAAGACTGTAGAGGTTCCTACCTTTGCATTTTCATGGCATATTCTTGAGTTTTACAGCCTTAGTAAAATATTAGATGACTTAAATAGTCTCCATTTAATTTTCCACCCTTTGTTTATTATTTTAATTGACAAAATACTTATTGTACAACATTGTATATCTAAGTTAAATAGTAAGCTAATAGAGGGTATTTAAAAGCTCTCATTCATAATATTATGAGATATTGTTATATTTTAATTATGTAAATGATTACAATATTCATATTCTATACCTAAATCCTTTGTATTGTTTTACTTCATGTAGACTGGGTCTACAAAATTAAAAAAATTTCACAAAAGTAACAAGATTTTTATGCATTACTATAACTATCCTAATATAGTAGCAAAATCTCCATACAATGGCCTTAGTAATCAATGGTTGCAAGAAGATTTGTGCATAAAATCCCTATCTGGTGCCTACTCATACAGTATCCCCAGACTAGTTTCTGGCTTGTGGCCTTTGTCAGTGAGGAGTCTTGAATCTGAGTGCACTGCACCTAAATCTGAGGATCTGAAATTTGCACTGGGTATGGAGAATTTAGCTATTTTAACAGATGGTGTTAAGCTTTGAAAATGATCACGATATCCTAATATAGACTATCACATGACCTACCACATAATCAAGGATCTAATGCAAACCTCCAGACTTTCTTGCATCCTCTGATAGCTGAGACTTGCACTGGGTGGCACCGTTGTATGGAGAATTTAGCTGTTTTAACAGACTGTGTAAGCATTGAAAATGATCACGGGATGTCCTAATATGGGCTACCACATGATCTATTATAATATAGTATATAATGCAGCAATTGATGATCTTCCAAGAAATGCCATCTGGGATCCACAATCTTTATATATATGTTAAAATGAAAATTTTTACATATTACAGATATAAAGGGTGTATTATCTATGTTCATCAATGTATAATTCATAAGAGGACCATAATGACATTTCTGCTGAATAGTCCAGTTAATGGCTGGTGCGATCCCATCAAAGCATTTGTATGTTAGCACTATGAATCTTATATAGATGAACCTAAATGATATGTCATTTATATGTATCTTGCTTTATTGTTTTTTTCGTTCACGTTCTATTTTGCCTTTTTTTAGGTAAAAATTAAGATGGTGAAAATATGAACTGCTATCATTAGGTCACAAAAAGATTCACAGATGGGTGAAGAAAAGCTTTTTATAAAGATTATAATATTAATCAAAGCACTTGCATATGGAATTTTTTCTTTATATTCATAGGAGATTACTAAAGTATTCCTTTTTAAAATAATACCTACTATTATTTATGTGGATATTTTTCTTATCTTTGAACACTAACATCTATTTCACACTCAGATGTCAATGTAATGTTTAATTCTATTCATTAATGTTAGTTTGGCCTGTAGTGAGACTGATTGAGTTAACGGTTTACTTATTACATGACTTATCATGTGACGTTCTTAAACTTATAATAAGTAGCATAAAGAAGATGGAAAAATATGGCACTAAAAAATTTAATTATAGCACAATCTTTTAGTGAAGTAACAGAATTTCTGGTTAAAAAAATTAAAGTGCAGTTTTTCCTTTTTATTTAATAAGTATCCTTCTTTTTAATCTCTATAAATTGTTAAGACCTGAATTAATTTTTCACCAACTTTTTTTTTTTCATGTGTCAAAGCATCGGCCGGGAAGCGAACCCGCAAACCCGGGACAACTGCTTCTAAGGCAGCTGTGCTGACCTCTTTCTCAGGGCAAACAGCATGGATTCAGAAAATATTCTCAAGAAACAATACCTTATATTTCAGTTCTGTCCATGTAATAGCTTTTTTTTTAATATTGCATTCTATTTAGTTAAGTCTCTACTTTATGTCCAACTTTGCAAATTTATTATGCGTTCTTCACCGTTATATGGTTTGATTTTTAGATTTAATTTTACGATTAAACTTCAAACACTTTATCAATACAGCAGTTATTCTACATATTGTGCATATGGAGAAAGATGGTATTCTTTTAGAAATTTTATATAGAGAGATTTAGAGATACTTTTAATAGTTGTAATAAAATAATTTTACACATGATATCAACACCTTAAAGTAAATCGACAAAATCAAGTAGTGTGAAAATAATGGATAAAACAAATAACTAAATAAAGGTGATTCATTTATTATACTCAAGAGGCTTCCTGTTCTTTTAAAATAGATAATAAAAAATCATCTTGTTTATAAACTGAATTATTACTTACTTCAGAAAAACTAAATCTAAAAATGATACAAATAAAATGGTTTGACAAAAAAAAACTATAGAGAACAATACAGCTAGAGAAGGAATTATGTGGAACTTCAAGACAAGCTACAAAAAGAATTACAATATGAAAGATAACTATTTAAAATCTTAGTCCAATCAATCAGTCAGACATGGTTTGATTTGTTATCGCAGAAAAATCTGCCTTCATTCGTCACAAAGCAGGATTGTGTACACTGAACAAATTTCAATTATTATTATAACTCTTTCTTAAAATAAAATGGTCTTCAGTCAGAGAAATTGTTGTGCTATTGTTACATTCACTTTTATCATGCTTGTACAACTATCTATTGATTATCTCAATTATTTTTCAAAGGATTGCATGCTAACGAATATTGATTTTTTAATTGGAAAAAAATCTGAAGAAGTCAGTATAACTGAATAAGCAGCAAGGTCAAAGTATTTTAGTCTTGCCATCATGTATTTGATAGATTTAGTTTCTTGTAATCTGTTTCAAGATTATTTCAAATAAAATTTTTGGAATAACTAAGACCTTGATTTTCTTTTGTGAAGTTTATTAAGATTCACGACTATTTTTACACATTAATTGTGTAACAATTATTTAAAATCTAAAGTATACATGTTTACGCTTTTGTATACATACATTTTATTTTTAAAATAGAAGGAATAAATTCTAGCATATAAGTGACAAAGATAACTACATCCATATCTGGTGCACTGATAAGTAAATGTCATTACCAATGCTGTGCTAAGATCTTTTGAGATATTCTAAAAATTATAAAGTAATTGTGATATTTAAATGCAGAATTTAATAGATTTATCTGAGATTAACATTTATTTGTATATGTTTTAAAAATAAATTTCAACCAAAGATGATTTTGTTGATTTTCCGGAATCATTTACTTATACTGTTTTACTGCCAACCGTTAAATAAGAAAAGCATCCATTGTTCTGATTACAAACTCATGTTTTTCAATGTTTGCAAAGTTCAAGTATATTTTTTCCATTTCTAAATGTATATTTCTACTATATTAAGTCCAATTTATTGAAATCTGATATAGAATGATTTAATACTAAAATCAAAAGTTGAAAGATTACAAAAAGTGTTACTAGGGAGAATGACGTATCTGTCATCCTGTAAAAGGGTTAATAAACATAAGGCCATTACAGTTTCTTGTTTTATAAATGAATTTGTAAAAAAATTATATCAAAATTTTATGTGTAAATAATAATTTGTTGGTGAAGTGAAGTTAAATTCGCTGGATTCTGGAAAATTATTGACTTAGTCCACTTGCAATATTCCAAGATCCAAAGCTCCTCATTGATGAAAGCTATAAGCTTGAAACTAATGTATGCATCTTGGATAGGAAAACAGAGGGTAGGAATTTATTAAGCACTTTATCTAGCAACTATCATTGCTTTCTAAAGCTCACATATCATGACAGTTTAATGAATCCAGGCTAATTCCAAGTAGTAGACAGAATCCTTTGATTGGCAGATGTAGTGAATTATTGATGCCGTCTGTGTAAAATCTGAATGGAAATAAAGTAATATAGAATCTGCTTAATAAACAATTAGTCATCATTAGAGAACAATATTAATTAAAAATATAAAATTTAATGATTGTCTTATACATGTAGGCAATTTATTCAGAGGAAAGTCTACTAGTAGTAACAATACTGGCAATCAATCTTCGATAGAAGAATCCGATATAAAAAATGCAAACGAATAGCCATTGTATAAAATTGAGATGGGAAATTTTTGCTTTATTAATAAAATTAACAATGACAAAATGAAAACTATCCCCCATTTATATGTTTTGCAGAAGAAATGTTATAAAGAATACAAATCACTTGCACTACTGATTATAATAGAAGAGCTTACAATAAGTTATAATATGCAAAACTTGAGCAAGCATAAGAAATGGTGATCGTGTGAAGTTATAATATAAAAGTAAATAAACATTTCAACTCGTCTCCATTTGCAACATAAAGCTAGACTCCATTTCTAAGAAAAATACCCTACCAGTAAGAATTTACAACTGATTATAATATAATGTTCAGAAACTTGGATAAAAAAAAATGCATATGTGGAGAATTTATAAAGAAAGCCCTGCTCAACAGCTGCCATGGGGTATGAGAGATGATAACTTTTAACCAATATCTGAAAGGAAAATGATTTGTCATATGAAATGGCAATTACGAAAGAGTTTGTTAGATCAAGCAAGAGAACTTCAAACAAAAAAATCATGAGAAAAATCTAAAAAAAGTGGGAAACAAAACAGGTGATAAGGAGTTAACATATTTTGCTGTGGAAAATGAAGTCATATATAGCCCACATGTATAAAATAGAACAATGAAATGTATAAGATTTGTAAAGGTAAAATCACATAGCAAATAAATTTTTAAAAAAGGGCAAAAAAAATAAACAAAAATTTTAAATTAGTATTAAAAAATAAGATTTTCGGGAAAAAAGATTAATCAATTTAACATGAAGAAGTGCTAAAAAGCACTGTGTGATTTATTATAGTGGGAGAATGGTCAGACTCTAGAGTGTACGATCTTTGGATTGATCGCAGTTCTGGCAGATCCAGTGTACAAACATCTTACAAACTCCGAAATAATAGTCATTCGATTATACATAATATTAAATAATCAAACTTTAATCAAATAACAGTCACTCGACTCGTAAAATTAAGATGTTAATGGAAGCAGATAATAGTTTTGGTGTCAAATTACAAAGAATTTGGGATCATGTAACTGCTAAATATACTAATAGGTTGTGTCCACAAAAAAATGGGATTAAAAGTAAAAGACTTAAATAAGAATGAAATTCCCTGAAACATTGAATGTTCAGAGAACTAATTAATATTTATAACTAATGCGTAAGACTGAGATAATATATGTTACAAAAGCAATTATATCTATGTTTGACAAGAGATTGCTTTAAGGCAACTAGGATTAAAGTTTAGCATAACTTTAAAAAATTAGTTTGGGAAGGGATTTACAAATTAAATTTTCCAGATGTATTTAAATTTGCAGTAGAAGAAACTGGTACTATCCAGGAGATTACAATTACAGCTAGTGCTTAACTAATCACGTTAACCTAGGACAGTTCCATTTAAGCAAAAGGTGAAAGTAAAAGTAACTCTATTAGAAATAATCAAAAAGGAAATAGTAATATAACCGAAAAATTTAAATTGACTACATTCAGTGTAATAAAACAGAAGAAGCTTATGCGATGGCAATAATTAAATAACAAACAATAGTTTAAATAAAAATTTGATCTAAATATGCTAAATGTTTTAACAATGTCATAAAAAAAAAAATTTCTATCTTCATAAACATTATTAAAAATGCAAGAGAAAATATACAATTTATTATTTATTGAAAATATGTATAAAACAAATGCAAAGTAGGACAATACAAAGATTTCTGTAACATTTAATATTATTATTTTAAAGCAAAAGCAAAATGACTGCTTGAAAATCAAATATAGTACAGCCATATCTACTATGTTTTATTCCAAGTCTCCCTCCTCCTCACATACTTCGTACATATCAAATAATAACTCGTGTTGTTGATGATCTTTGATTATAATAAAATAAATATCCTTATTGAAGTGCATGTGTGCAGCACTTTTCAACAGGAATATATTTATAACATGCATATATAAATTAAGATTATAGTATAAACAAAATTAAAATAATAATAAGGTAGTTCTTAATAGTAAATTGAGGAATTACAATTTCATATATTTATTGTGTGTGTGTCAACTCATTCACATTTATTCAAAAAATAAAAATACTAAAAACTTTATTGTACCGTTTCTTTATTTTTTAAATAAAATGAAAATTGAAATGTCAGACTTTCACTGCAATTAAAATGGCTCTGAACAATATCCTTTTTCTACAATATATCCCCCCCCCATGAAAACATAATAATAGTCTTGTTAGTGGTAGTCAGTGGCTTTTCTAGTTCATTTGATATCTTAATAGTCTTTCGAATTTGTACACTAATTTCAGCTTGCTATTACCCATTTCTGATCCTCAGTTAAATTCTTCAATGCTTTACAATTTTTTTTTATTTTTTGCCATTATTAAATTGATAACTTTCATTTTATTGGTTAAAAATGATATAAAAGTTTTATCTTTATGCTTAAAAAACATTTTATTACCACATCAAAGCAATGGATAAAATGAAAGTGGTGTCGATATAATCCAGGAAAGCATTATTAATAAACATGATCTCATACGGTATTCCGAGATGAAACAATAGTGGCTGCTGTATTGTAAACTTTATTATATTTAATGAATTTTAAATTTTTCATTTTTTATTTACATTTTATATATATATTTCTTTGGACAGCATATAATTAAACAGTATATATTGATACAGCATGCGTCGCAACTCTACAATATAAAATAGCAACCCATAAATTATATGGAAATAAAAAAACCATTTGATAAGACTGATTTTCTTTTTAAAATTAATGGTAAAGAAAGATCAAAAACATCTTCTGATCAACCAGGTTTTCTCAAGCTACTTTCCCATTACATAAATATCAATTCTTATATAGTGGCGGGTGGGAGTTTAACTCTTAGAACTGCAAGTTTTTTTTTATATCTTTTGAACAATTTTTTTACTTTCACTATACGCTTTTTAAAAAATCTGTTTCTTTATCTTCAGAATTATATTCATATATTGATGAAGTACACTATGCATCAATAATATCTAGCCTATATATAAAAAATCATAAGTGATAATTTTATGTAACAGTAGTAGAAGCGAATCATTAAAAATCCTGAATATAAACCTATTTTCAAGAGATTAAAATTTATCATATCTGGTCAGCGGTATAAAAAAGAATAAAATGTTGCAAAAAATCTTGCAGAAATAGAACACCCATAGTAAAAAAATATAATACTCTAAAAAAGTATTCATAATTATGTATTTACGCTATATAAATGACGGAAGTGATAATTTTACCTAACACATTAAATTGAGTTTATTTTATATTCCTACTTTGTAAGTAATTGTATAGTTGTTAAGAAATATATATAATTATTTGAGTTAATGTTATTGCATTAGATAAATGTTCGTCTACAGTCTTAGATTGAAAATTGGGAAAACCTTAAAAAATGAAAAGCCGATTTTATGGCACTTGTTAAATCAACGTTATTTTAAAACGTTAAAATATTGACTTATAGTGTTACGTAAATATTCTTCTACAGTCTTTAGGAAACTTTCAGTGTTATAAAAGTCTGCCTTCACTTATTTTACATTGTTAAAATATTGATACATTGTGTTATGTAAATTTTCTTCTGCAGTTTTATTACCAAGACTGAAAGTTGGAAAATGCTTAAGATATTTCTTTTATTTTTAATTAATGTTATTATGTTAGATAAATGTTCTTCTATACTCTTTATTACTGACATTGAAAATTGTTTGAATCTTTCAGTGTCTTTTTCTATTATTTTTATTCTTTTTTTGTCTTTTAAAAAAAAATAATGATGTGAGGGATGTTAAAATATATATATGTAACTTACACATTTATGTGTTTTTTATAATTTTCTATTAAAATTAATGTTATTGTAATTCTGTGTTTAAATTAATGTTATTGTGTTAGATAAATGTTCATCAAATACTGATTTATCTGACAGGTTATATTAGCTTGCCATAATGATAATGTATGTGCATTAAATAAAATAGTAGATTTAGTTGGTATTAAAGACACCAGGGGGTGGAGTCCCTAGTATATAAATAAAAAAGTGCTTCAATTTTATGAGGACAAATTTCCAATTATAGTTTATTAATTAATATTTTTCTCATTAAAAATCGGTGCACATTATATACAATCTTCCAGAACAATAATCTATAAAGATTTTATAACACATAGATAGAAGGACTATGGACAAATATATTAAATACTAATTATGTAATACTAAAGCAATGAATAGAAAGATTTTATAAAGAACACGAATAACATTCTTAAAAATAAAAATTTATTATTTGTACAAAGAATGATGATGGGATCTTGAGATATTTTATAGATATTCAGAATATATATATCCTATAATATATCATAATAAAAATATCCTATAATATATATGTATGTAGTTCCTGTCACATTTATTTCAATAAGCAATTATTTTCTATACTTTAAAATATTTATTTTTACCATAATATTGATAACAATTAAAATCTTAATCGAAATATGTTAATAATTTTTTCTTACTTGCATAAGGTCTCGCCTTTTGATTAAACGGTCACTTAATCTGGCCCAACGCTGATTCAATTGGGATATCTTTTCACTCAAACAAGGCACAGTTGCACGATCAGAAGCCTCATAAAATTGGTGTTCTAGATCGTTCAAACCATTGACAGATGGCTGACGCTTGGTCATTTCTTGTTGGATGTTCTACAATTAAAAGTTCATGAAATAATACTGTTTGTTTAAACAATAACATCCAAACTTCTTATATATACATATATAATTAACACAAATCATAAATTTCATAACTTGCTTTTAAGCTTGCATTTTATGATCACTAGATGGAGCTTACCAATAGCTCTAATTGGTCTGGAGATAGGGATTTACGATAGAGATTTTGAATTCTTTCTCTTTTGGCACTTATAAAATAAAGCTTGATTAGAGCTATTGCTAAGCTCCATCTAGCGATTATATAATATATACAGACACATTTGCATGACTCAAAGTAAATGGGTAAACAATACATATGTGAGGAATAAAACAGGTTCCAAATAACCTTCTCTAATTATCCCTCAATGGCAATGAAGGAGAAGAGAGTTCTCATTAGACTAGTCAAATGCTAATAGTAAAAGTTTACAATTTTTCTTTCTTGTCTTAATTTCTAGTTAAGATCAACTAAATATCATTTCTTGGCTATCCAATAATTTAATGAATAACTAGATTTTTTTACTGATCAGATACATAAAAAAAACTCGAAGCTTGTTTTGATTGGATATGTTATAAATAAGAGCATTTAAGCACTCTTTATTAGCCCATTATTTTATTAAGATGTTTAAATAAACAAACAAATTTCTGAAACCATGTGACAAGGCTCCCAGTACCAGTTTCAGAGGAACACTTTCATCAACCTCAACATCATTATCCAGAATAATCCTGAATCTTACTTATACTAAACTGAATTAATTCATTTGCATTACTTTGAAATACAAAAGATAAAACACAACCATTCTAGTTTTGCAGGTAGTGACATTTTGGCTTGCCATGGTTTATGAAAGGAGTTCCACATCTATGAACCCAGACCTAAAATCCTTGCATTACCACAGTTTATAAGTCAAAATTTGGTGTTTGTATAACATCTTATATTATAATTAAACAATAAGTTAAATAGAGCGCTTAAATGATCCGTTCAAAATATTCTAGCAAACTTTTTTATTCTTCCTAATCTTATGCTATCTAGTTTAAGTTTTAGTAATCAATAAATACCAAATGGTGGTGCTTAAAAAATTCTTGTCCAGAGCTTTCCTACCCAAATGTTCCCTGATTAGCATTTAACTAAGTTTTTTGAATGTTTTTTTAACATGCAGAAATTAAACTGGGTTTAGGGGTTTAAATCTACATAATTAAGCAAGCAATGATGCTTCGATAGCAAAACAAAAAGTAAAAAATGGTTGCTAGAGGTAAGGTACATTAGATCCAAAAGTGCATCATTCAACAAAATCCAAAAAGCTTCTCAATGATAAAATCCATAAGCTGGAAACAAGTCTGAGGATACTTGGGTAGGAGAACATCGAGTAATGATTTATTAAATACTACCATTTGGCATCTGTGACTCACTAAGTCCTATATTAGATGGCACAATAGTATGGATAATAAAAGAAATAGAAAAAATAGGAAACAAAAAGATGATAAATCAGCTATTAGGATTTGTGTTCCATATGTAAAAGGAACTACAGACAGTATCGGACGTATATTAAAATGCTATAATATAGATACAGCATTTTCTGCTCATCAAAAGATCAGCAATATAATAACCAAGCCTAAGAATTCAATCCCTCTTGAATCTCATGGTGTCTAACAAATCTCATGTGAAAATTGTAAAGCTTCTTACATAGGTATGAGTAATCGTCGCACCAGTGTTAGGAGAGATGAGCATGCTAATGTAGTTAAACAACACTCATCATCATCAGCACTCTCACTCCATACTATAGATTCAGGTCATAAAATTGATTTTTCTAGTACTAGGATCATATCCAGATGTGATAATCTCTACCAATGCAAAATTAGAGAAGCCATTGAGATACTTAAAAGGCCAGATTGTATCAATAAGCGAGATGATACATGTAAACTTCCTCCTATTTGGAAAGATTTTTTTAAAAACATTCCTAAATTTAACATTTTTGCTATTGGTGGAATTTTAACATTTTATTCAAATCAGTGATTGTAGCGCCTCTACAACCGTCTTTCTACCTTTTATAACTCTGTGGATGGCTTGTGTGACCAAGTCGAAACGTCAGTATATTAATATTAAAAGTTTTTAACACGGATGAACCCGCAAAATATGTATTTTATATATATACAGCTTCATAGAAGCTAGTATGACATTATTTTAATGGATATAGTTAGATATAGCTTTTAAATAAAATTATAAAAAGCACTGACTTTAAAAATTATATATATTTGACATTTAATTACCATTAATCAGATACATGAGATATGAAGTAATAACTTGTAATTATGTAATTTACTTAGCAATATCTTAGTAGCAATGTGCAATACAGTAAATAACAACTCAAGTTGACCAACTGAAATTATTTTTATCTTTTACATTGGAGATTTATCTAGTTACCTTTAGTTCACCAGCCACCAATTCTTAAATGCTAGAATTTCAGCTGAATATTTTTTTAAATATATATAAAAAAACATCCCATGATATCTAGTATATAACTGTTTCAATAAAATTTCATAAATATATTCGATCAAAAAATTAAATAAATCGATTTATTTTTAACTGCCAAATTATGCACCTAAAATAAAATTTCTTTTTGATATTCCCATAGTGTTTTAAATTTGTCAGTTTTTTAGAAACAAATTTTAAAAAAAAAATTGTAAAATAACATGAAGGTCCTGAATATTCGTATGCAATCATAATAAATTTCTAATAATTAAAAAAACTAATTGCTTAAATAACTGGTTACAAATGAGAATATGATCTGATAAAATGAGCAAAAAAAAAATTGAATGTACAATATCAAACTTACTGGAAATATCTGAAAACCATACAACTATCTACAAATGTTCGCTAGTTAGAATTCTAACAATTTTAACAAACTCATAAATAATTTCATTGCCTCAAGTATGTAAGTCTATACCTAATCACGGAATAATCAAGTCTAAAAACATTACTAGAATAAATTGCAAGCCAGATCGCTCAAACAAACATCCAAACGAATTTACCAATAATGATCACCTTTTTTTATATCAATGTCAATCTATTTGGCAGATCCATTTTTTTACTGCCAAATAGATTGACATTGATGTAAGAAAAGGCAGGCATTAGTTTCAAGTTCATTTAAATAATTATTTGGGGATCTGGTTTGTGATCTATCTTAGTAAGGTTTTCAGGGATTGATTGTATTTTGAATAGGATTGCACACGGATGTATATATATAATGGTTTTAATGATCCTTACACATCAATAGTAAATATAGATATCAATTTCTGATGCTATGTATGCATTTCTTCAAAATAATCTATTATCAGTTTGGGTATTTTCTTTAGGTTATCTTATAATCCATTCATTACAGATATGACTGAGCCACCCATTGCCTTACAGCTCACCCTCTCCTTTTACCAGCAATATTTCTGAGCATCATAAACCTAAGAAATTGGAACATCTTATAATATATCCACAATGGGATAATTCAATCACTTTTCTTACTGTCTTAACTTTTTTCTTCACATCTATAGTGGTACAAAAATGTCTCAGCTTTAACAATTCTTATCACTGTTTTTAAAATGACCTTCCTGCATTTAAGAATATTACGGAAGCTTTTGGTCAATGCAACTCTATTCAGTATTCCCCAGTGAAAAACCCTTTGACACATAAACACATTTTTTTTTGTTAATGAATAATCAAAAAAGAAAAAAAAACTGTCAATGACTTGTAAGTTAAATTATTAATTTTAAGATTAATTATTACAACTATCTTCATATTTGTACATAATGTAATATTTTCAATCTGTTCTTTAACTTCTTTAAGGAGTATATTTTAAGATTGTTTTTTTTTGCCTCTATTTTGAACTACAAACATGATGTAATCAAAATATTTAATGTCATTCACATTTCTTTCACCACTCTGAAGACACTTTCGATGTGGATGGTAATATACAGCCTCATTGAATCCGTTTTCCAATATAAAAAAAAACTAGAATGTTTTTTTTTTATATGTCAAAGCATTGATGGGGAAGGAACTCGGGCCAGCTGCTTAAACTGCTAGGCCACCAACACTTGACAAAAAAACTAAAATGTTTCACTGTAAAATGCTGCTAATTCCAAAAAAAAAAAAAAGATTTCTAAGAACAATAAAAAGAGGTGGTAGACTGACTCATTTCACTACAAACATTCTATAATTATGCAAAAGGTTTCATTGTAATCAATAAAGCACATTTTTGGAGCCATTTTCTAAGGTTTTTCAATTATCTGTCATATGTCGGCCATCTTGGGTTTTCAGAAACTATCTTCTGGCAGGTCTTTAAAATAAACTGTCCAATCCTGTGCCAGTTCATTGTGTATACAAACTTCAAAGTTGAAATCTGCTTGACATAATATTAAACATATAATAACTAATTTTTTTTTTTTTAAATTAAATGTTCTAAATAATTAATATAAAGATAAAAACTAGTCTTAATGAAAGGATATTTTAGAATTGTATTTGTAAGCATCAGAAAAAAAAAAATCTATGTAACAAATCAAAATAAGAATCAATAAAAAAATGGTTCTTCTATTCTAATCACAGCATATGATTATATTTATATTCAACTGTAATTTCAGAAATATGTGTGCTGTATTTGGATCAAGTGAATATACAAATTTCACTATCAAATTTTCGAATAATATCAAAGGATTCAGGAAATAGATTATTTACTCTGCTCTTCAATTTGTATTTTACATATATATATATATATATGGATGTATATATAGAAATACAAATGTACATTTCATTTATAGATAAGATTGACCTATGGTGAACATGGGTGTGACAAAAATCTTGGCCTCAGGGTGGCCTTTGAGCGTTCCATCATCAGATTTTCAATTGAATGGACAGTTGAAGAGTTGGAGTGTGGAGTAGATTGAAACCTGTCCATTAAAGTATGAAGATTGGCTATCTTAATATATATCTGAGCACTTATAGCATATATGTGTGGAGATGGTAATCTTGACCGACTGGTGATTGCTGGTGTTAGCATGAAATACGTATATTGGTGATTATTTATTTTTCCAACATATGTGTGTTCAAGTGTATCAGTGTTATGAGATAGAGTGGAGAGTGGTGGATGGTGTGAAAGTCTGTGCTCATATACCCTACATATTATATATACATATACTAAACTGTGTATATGTGTGCATATTATGAATTTTTTTTTTTCTATCAAGCAAGTAACAACATATTCAAACTTCAGGTGTCTATAATATATATGTAATAATAGCATTAAACCTATTAATATCAATATTTTAAAATTATTGTTTGATTTCCTCTAAAATAACTTCTGCAGCCTTACCAAAAAACATTTCAAATCATATAAAGGCAAACATGAAAGCCTGTTTTCCCCTCACTTTTATCATTTTTACCAAAGTATTTTAATAAATCTTTTTTACCAGAAGCATAATAAAAATATTGATTTCCAATTGTGAGACATTTAGCCATTAAAATAACTATAAAGAATAGAAATAAAATTTGGCACAATCTGCAAAAATTAATAAAACTCCTTTTACACTATAAAATCAAATTAGAATTCATAAATTTCAAATACAGATGTCTTTTTTTTTAAAAAAAAAAAAAAAGAAAAAGATTTATATAAAATAATTTAAATTATTAGATATGGCAAACTATTTTCAAATTATGTACAAAAACTTTATTTTTACCTTAACCCATGTAATTTCTTCTTCAATATGTTTTGGGGGGACAGTAGCTTCGTGTCGATCAAGTTCAACTTCTGTTGTGAGCAACCAATCGTGAATGCCTGTGTAATCTTTTTTAATTTTTTTAGATAAACGTAATGCCTTTTCTAAGTCACCTTTGCCACCAGTTACCTTTGATATTAAACATATCTTAATCAATATTTTAACTTGAAAAGTATGTAAAAAGTAGATTTTAAATAATGAATGCAAGAATAAACTAATAATTTAATAAAATGCAATCTTAAAATGGTACTAATTGTATTGGTTTAAAAAGAAAAACAATTTTAAACTAACCAAAACATCATCTAAAGCAATGATCTTTTATTTCTAGCAAAACAAAATAGATAGTTAAAAATACATATTAAATTTTAAATGCACTATTTTTTTAAAAAGTAAATTACAAATTTCATTTTTTTTATGAAATTAAAAAATTGCTTAACATTTCTGTTATTTAAAAACAACATTTCAAAATAAAAATGCTTCATCAATATTATAAAAAAAAAATAATAATAATTAAAACTTTTCTGTATAGTTTATTAATTAGAACAGCATTTTACAAATTATCAACAAATTTTATCTTTATATTTTTTACACTTACTGCGTAGCAACTTTCTCACAAATTCAAAAACTACTTCTTTGTAGTTATTCATTTACTTCTCCATGAGAAGAATTTCAAATGTATTGGCAACTTATTAGACCCAATATTAGTCCTATAGAACAGTGGTCTTCAACCTTTTCATGCCTATGGACCGGCAAAAATAAGGATAAGGTTTCGCGGACCGACAGAAGTCTATAGATAAATTTTCTTAAAGATGTAAACTGCTTAGCCTTAGATGAGCATAATTGTTATAACTGACCAAAACAACACACTAGTTATTGTGTATAGAATGGTTGCTTACTTCATTTCAACCAGCATACTGTTACCAGAAACAGTACAATACATCTCATTAACCCCAATCACTTTATTATTTCATTGTTAAAACATGCAAGAATAAAATGTTATTCACCTGAATGTTGGGAAATATCATAGCTAGTATAATTACATGACAATGATTATGATAAATGTAATATCTGTATTTAATGTTAAATATACAAGATGAAGTTATATATATATGGAGTTTGTATAATAAAACCTTTTTTTTTAAATAAATTTTTAAAAAAAAAAAAAAAAAAATATTTTTCTCCCCCCCCTCATAAACATCTGTGATAACTAGAAAACAAATTAATTTATGTATGGATTGATTAGATTTTTTTTTCATTCTGTTTCTTTTTTTTTAATTGGGTAAAAATGAGATGAAAAAATAAAAAAATTGTTTATATTTATTCAAAGTTAAACTTATTACTTTTTTATTACACACTCCCCCCCCCCCCCCCCGGAGGGGAGGAAAACTCTTGGGCCCCAGCACCAGTCCGCAGACCAAGGGTTGAAAACCATTGCTATAGAACACTCTCGTTCCAAATACGTTACTCAGAATTATTTTGCAGGCAGACCCATAAAAATTCATTTTAATAAACTTGAAATTACAATTTTACTTTTCATTTATCAATACTCATTCAGTCAGTCATTTTCTTTTTGTCAGACTGAATAAATTGGCATTGATAAATGAAAAGTAAAAATTGTATTTGCAACTTTATTTGACTGACTCGTTATGGGTCTGCAAAATAGTTCTGAGTAATGTATTTGGAATGAGTGTTTTGTAATATGATTGTAATCTTAAACATTATATATTCAAGCAGTACTAAGTTATTTACATCCTGTTGAAATTAGTGATATTTGACATATTATAACCTTGTATTGACAAACTTTATTCCCCCTTCTTAATCATGTGGGAATTGTTATTGATCTGAAACATATATACACATATTCTTTTTATAAATATTGTTACACATACCAGGTGCATCGGTTCAAGGTCATAACTAGATGATCACTTGTATGCAGCTAATGTTAAGCCAAACTGATTAAGCTGCCAGTTTATTATCCCATGTGCTTTGTAAAGATGGGTGAAACTGTTCCGCATCTAAAACAAGTTGCTTATCAACATATTTTTGCAAGTTTTGTAAAAGTATTTCTAACTTGAATGTAGCAATACTGTTTGCGATTATCATTACAAACATTTAGCAAAACCAACTATTGAAGATTCTGATTAATTAACATTAATATCCATGTTACCATAATTGAAAAATATATACTTATTTTTTTTATTCTTTGATTATACCAGAAAAAAAGTTTAAAAATCAAAAGACTTTATTATATAAATATAGTAAATGAAAATTTGCAAGTGCATAATTCCCCCACACCTGCATTCCAGAACATATTAGTAATGTCTCTATCTCTTAGATACACCTGACCAATGCTGAAATTAGATTAAAGTAAAAAAAAATGTTTTTATCTGACAGATAAAAATAAAATGTTTAAACTATATTTAGTAAATTAATATTAATTGGAAATGTTTTTGAATCCAATATATATCTATATGTTACGTATGGAAAATATTAATGTATGGTTGTGAGACATGGACATCGAGAAACGATTGGAAGCCTTTGAGATGTGGACACGGAGAAAAATGGAAAAAATCAGTTGGATGAGTAAAATAAATGAAGTTTTGAAAAGAGTAAATGAGGAAAGAAGATTGATTGACAATATCAGAAAGTGAAATTGGATTGGATATATATTGAGAAGAGATTATAGTTTAATGAAAGATGTTTTGGAGGGAATAGTGAGTGGAAATAAAAAGAAAGGATGGAAGAGATTGACATTACTAGATGATATAAGAGATGGGAAGACTTGTGTGGAATTGAAGAAATGGGCAAGGAAGAGAATGGAATGGAAGAATGGGTGAATTGATGTTATGACTATTCTCTGGACTTGTTTATGGGACAGAATACTATTGATTGATTGATTGACTGATTGATTGATTGATTGACTGATATATATATGAATAAAAAAAATCAAATGGCTTTATTGCTCGGGAGTTCGTAAGAAGTTCAAAGGCCAGAAATGCCAGCATCGGAATCGATCAAGGATCTTAAGCTCTAGAATCTGACATTTTAACACTGCACCACACCATACAGAGTATATAAAATGATGGCTTTTAAAACAAGAAATGGTTAAATTAGGCAAAATCTTGAAGATTAAATTCTAACAAATTTCTAGTATTGAATTTGATTGCTCATATTTGCATTAAGTTGTACTTTTTTCTTTATTTCACCTTTTATTTAATGCGAACTATGATTACCTGGGCTCCCAAATCGTTATAATGATGCTTGATGCTGTCGATTTTTGTAGTAAGCTCTTCTGGAGATTCAACTTGTTTTTTCTCAACAACCTGCCGCCCTGTTTTGATGACATACTCAACTTCAGGTTTTACATCGCTAAGCATTTTATAAAAGTGCTACAAAACAAAACACAAAAAAATTAATGTATTTTGAAAATAAAAAAAAACATAATAATGACTCATAATATTGCAAATAATAAAAGCATTTTTCATTTCATTACTTTAAACTAATAACTACTCTTTCGTATTGCATTGCCAAATGCATACCGTATAATATTAAATTGTCCATTCACTTTACTACTGTTACACAATGCTTTATTTACTACCCTTTTTTTACTGTTTACAGTTTCGATTGTCCCAGCAATCTTCTTCAGAAAGCATTTACCATGCTTTTTTTACCGTTTACAGTTTTGATTGCCCCAGCAATCTTCTTCAGAATTTTATATCTCCTACCCAGGAGATATAAAGTTCTGAAGAAGATTGCTGGGTCAATCAAAACTATAAATGGTAAAAAAACATTCTGAAGAAGATTGCTGGGGAAATCGAAACTGTAAACAGTATAAAAAAGTGGTAAATAAAGCATTGTGTAATAGTAGTAAAGTGAATGGACAATGTAGTATTATATGGTACTTTAAAACTACCTACTATAAACACACAAATCAATGGACACTGTAGTCCAATAATATCCCATTGCCAAACCAGATTCTAGCTTTTACCTTTGTTGCTGAGACCTAGCTTTTACCTTTGTTGCTGAGACCTTGACATTGATGAACCATCGGCAGGCACCTTTCATTCCTTTTTTATAACCAAGCTAATAGTTAAAATTTTAAAAAACATTAAGGTTTTGAATTCAAATTAATCTGTTTGTATAGTTATATAGAGCAGTTCTACTTAACTACATTCACTTTTTCCTAACCAAGAATCTACAATCTAAGATTTATGCCAAAAAAAAGGAATTCTTATGACATTCCAAATAATTTGGCTTTTTTTTTTTTTTCAGATCCAACCATAAAACTGGTTAGAATTGATCTTCCTAGATTCAAGTGGAGTCTCATTAAAAGATTCAGGACATTCCACAGTTGTTGCGCTAATCTGATTCATAAATGAAATTTGTCAGCCACTGAACTTTGTAAATGTCAGCCAATGCAAATTATGAACCACATCGTCAGTGACTGTCGGATTTATGGTTACAGTGGTAAAATTGAAGGACTTAATAAATGTACTAGAGAATCTATGTCCTAATTGAAATATCTAAGGGTTTCTTAATGATATCTTGTTAGTAGTTAAGCTGTCTGAATCCATAAACTAAATAAATACAACACAATAAAAAGTTATTCAAGCTCACAATAGATAATGCAAGAAAAGAAAGAGAACTGCTCTTCATTAATGTACTACCTTGAATAAAATCAAGTGATGCTGAGTTGATCATTGTGTTTCAAATAATAAATTTATGTTTACAAAAGGAACTGAACATGAATTAATTAAATATTGAGCCTTCTTACCAGCCACTTGAAAGTAACTACGGAAAAGAAAAATGGAATAACCATTAAAAAAAAAATTAAATAGTTTTTATGATGACCAAACTAACTGACGAACAAACTATAAAAAAAAAATCCTTATGTATCATGTACTGGTTCTTTACATTATTTGGCATCATCCAATATTGTTTTTTAACTTCTACAATCAACATCATGTTATACTCAGATATATGACGTGTTGTAAGCGATGAATATTTCACTTTTTTAAACACCTAAGAACATCTTTACAAAGTGAATTTCATAATCACCTTTTTTTTATACTTACATAAGTTGTTAAAACAACAGCCAAAATGTTTCCCCACAATAGTGCCCACTTGGTACAAACATTACTAATCAATAGACACTCATTGGTAGCGCCTTAAACCTTTATCCAGTGCTTTTCC
Organism: Epiperipatus broadwayi; assembly: GCA_028023455.1. NCBI lineage: Eukaryota > Metazoa > Onychophora > Udeonychophora > Euonychophora > Peripatidae > Epiperipatus > Epiperipatus broadwayi. The sequence continues at coordinate 1,044,109 of JAQFVV010000039.1, read as the reverse complement.
ATCCAATATTCACAGACCTTTTCTAGTTTATGGCTATCATCAGTGAGGAGACTTTTATCTAGAAGCAAAGTACCTGGATCTATGGATATAATGTATCCCTTCTTCTCCAGAAACCCCCTTGTAACATTTTGCTTAATTATAAAGATATCAACCCAAACTGAAAAAAAATCACTAATAATTTCAATCCAAGCTAATTTTCCTGTATAAGCATACAGATCTGAAACCAGTTCAATATGTAAATACTTTGGCATCCTTGGTTTTTCATAACAGTCACCTTTACTCTTTGGCTACAATAAAGAAAAAATATGACTATATGGTGTTTTTTTTATTTAATTCCAATCCTGGCCAAAGGATAAAGGTGACTATAGTTATTAAAAACTGAATGACAACAAAATATATAGACTGTGAACTGGTTTCAGATATATAAAATTATACATGCAAATTAGCTTGGGTTAGAACATCAATGTGTTTTTCAGTTTGGATTGTTGCTTTATAGTTAAGCAAAAGGGTAAAGGTTGGGTACTGAGAAAAGAGATACATTAAATCCAAAAATCGGCTCCTCATTGATGAAATCCACAAGCTAGAAACTAATCTGGAGATATTGAATAGAACACAGTGGATAGGAATTATAAGGCATTACCATCTAGCATCTATTGACTATTAATATTTACACTTGGTGGCACAGCAGTTGGGAGGGGGGACTTGCTACAATTTTAAACTTACAATAAAGCACTGTGCTTTAGTACTTATTTGTTTGCAATTTGATTGGCTCCAAATCTCCCTATTAACTATGCAACTTATAAAAAATTAATTAAAATTTAATGCTTCAAAACCTTTCTCAAATAAAATAGTAGTGGAATACCTTTAATCTAAGGATATTAACAGCTGATAATAATCTTCTATAAAGAAAAATCATTAATAGGTTCTATATACAATTTTTTTTAAAATAAACATTATACACTGATTTAATCTACTATTAGACATATTTTATTTAAGTTATAAATTATGTATAAATAGTAATAATTTCATTTTTATATACATCAGTTCTATTTATATCAGGGACTACTAGTGGTTACTTTCAGATTGGTATAGCAATCTGATAAGGAGAAGGATACCGAAAAGAGAATTAAAAGTATTCAGTTAATTAATCAAGAGGGGAAAGTATATGTCTGTGTGCAAAAAAAAAGCAGAGATGGATAAATATGGCATTTAATGATAAATTAAACAAAACCAAACAAAGAAACATATAAAGGTGCTTTGAATTGATGTGATGTGATGTACTGTGGCTTCTCCTTAAACGAAGTCAATAATCCCTCACCTGTTAGCCACTTTACCTTTCATTCCCTACTCTTAAGTTTTCCCATATTTTGCTCCATCCCATTTCCACAACATATTCCCCTTATCTTTTCCCAAACCCAGCATAAAAACCAATAATCCACTTTCTGTATAATCACTTTTTTCATATTTAGTCTTCCATAACTTCATTATACAGTAGCGCCACCAATGCAAACCAGAGTAATCAATGGATACACTGGTGGCGCTACTGTATGGAGAGTTTAGCCTCTGTGTAAACAGCTCGTGTAAGCATAAAAAATCGTGACCATGTGATGTTTAGTGGTTATTATAGTTGTTATATAAAAATAACACATATTTGAAAAAAAGAAAAACTACTATATCAGACAATCAAACATTCTATTTTAAAATATTGTTAGCAAAAATAAAAATCAATCATTAACTCATTATATAAAATGAATTACACGTAAAAAATAAATTAAAAATTATGGTAACAATCTCCTTACCATACAATGATCCAGTTGTTCTTGAATTGCATCAGGCTCACTGCTACGAAGTTCCATAAGATAAAGACCTTGGTCGACTTCATTCATAAGTTTGCATACTCTAGCCATCTTGGGCTCAAAATCAGATGGCTTTTGAAATTTGCAAAACTTCGTTTTAACTTCAGTCAAACGTTTCTAAACATAAATAAAGTAAAAATTTACATTCATTAATAAACGCAGATTGTGCAGTCTACAACAAAAATGAACAAAGAAATCACAAATATGGGTTGGGAGAGGGGTAGTGATTTAAAATTAATATTTTGACATATGTATATATACATGTACATATTTAGTGATGCACATATATCAGTGATATAAGAAGGTGACTGTACAATAATTATACACAGACGATTCCAGATTTATAATGCAAAGAAAGTGCCAAGATAGTGGTTAGTAAAATAGATGCTAAATGCTGAGAAAGATTTGATGACGGAATTTTTAGATGAACTGATTAAAATTAAAACGAGAACTTACCCTTGGGTTCTAGGCTAGCAGAATGTTATGATTGTTCTATTTACCAATTCAGTAAATGATTTTCAGAATGTTAATATTTTGAAACAAAGGAAAGATTTGTTTTAGTAATTAATATTCAACTTATCTTCAAGAAATTTTTAACTTGGAATGTTATCAGCCTAAGACTGTACATCACACTGAAATAGCTTGGTAGATTTTTAGGTCAAACGTGCATATTAGAAACACCCAATTAAATTTATGTATATAGGGCTGTTGTTTGGTCCAATGTATTGTCATGAAATCACGCATAATGCAAAGAAACTAAAAAATTTTCATTTAAAAATATTTTCTTAAATTGTATACTCGAGGTATCAAGATCAATCAGTGTCCACAAGTAGCTGGAAGTAGTGATATTGAATTTGGTATTGCAAAGAAGCATCTTCATTAAACGGCACAAGAGATAAATGTACAAAGCGAGCATACTTTATATGGAAGTGGCAGAACTAATTACAATGCAAAAGACAGAACCATTTATGGTATAAAGAGGTAGAACGATTTACAGTACAAAAAGGCAGAACTATTTATGATACACTGAAACAGAACCATTTTTGATATAAAAGAAGCAAAACAATTTACAATATAAAAGAGACAGAACTATTTACAGCATAAAGAGACAGAACCATTTAGGATATAGAAAGGCAGAATCATTTACAATATAAAGAAGCAAAAGCATTTAGAGTATAAAATGCAGAACTATTTGTGGTTCAAAGAAGCAGGACCATTTACATTAAAAGAACTCAAAAACACTGTAAAAAGTTGCAAGATTAGAAAGATGAAACTGAAGATAGCACATAATCAACTGCTACAATTTACCATGATGTTAAAGTCTTCAAGAGTAAAAAATAACCAGAGAGTAATTTCAAGTTAATCTGAGTATATAATACAGTCCTCCTTACTGATATGGAAGGTAACATACTCCTAGAGAAACTCAGGCCACAATTATTTTCACGTTGCAAAATGTAGAGACTAGCTGTATTTGTACTCTTCCTGATGATTTAAAGTCGATTAGTGACTTTTGATGCAGAGCTGGTCTAACATCATTTTTAAAGTGAACCATCATATATATATACACACACACATAATGAAGCAGCGATATCCACTTATTCCCAGCTGCCTTCTTGCATACATCAAACATTGTATTTAATAACTCACATTGTATTGATAAACTTTAATTAAAATACAATACATATTTATTAAACTGCACATTTACAATGCTTTTCAACTCTGGAATGAGAATAAGAAAAAAAACTTACTTTAGAGTATTTTTTATTTAAAAAAAAAAAGACTAGTAAATCGAACTAAAATGCTCTGGGCAATATTCTATTTTCATTCAATAACATTTTTGCAAAACTTTTAGCATTGTGCTCGAAAACATTTTATTATGTGCAATACAGCACGTCAAATTCGAACAAGAATAATAAAAGTAAAATGTGCTTTCAACCATAAGAAATTTTATCAAAAAACTTGATCACATACAGTTTTCCAATCAATAAAACAGCTGCTGGTGTATTGTAAAATTTATTAACAATTTTTTTTTTTTTTTGCTCAGCGAGAAATTTGTTCATTTATTTACATTTTTTATCGACAGCATACAAATGAAGTTGTATATATTGATACAGCATAAATTGCGGCTTCACCGTATATACAATTATCAATGAAAAAAATTATGTGTTAAGCGAAACACTATCAGTTCTTATGTTAATAACATGTGTTGCATTAATTATCTGTAGTGCCTTATATATTTTTATGTTCCTATTATTTCACTTTAAAACCAAATGATCTTAGTATTGACATGTTCAAATAAAGGATCAGTCACTTTTTCATATTCAAAGAATGTGAATATTCATGCGCAATTGTTTTAATCCAATTATATAGATAAATAACTATACAATTCTTCTCTTTAAATTAGTTTGTGCTCATCCATAATATATAGCTTGTAATTAATAATTTGTTACGTGCATATTCATTACGTAAGTAATATATATTAAGGCTATAACTTAAGACTGCGCGCTTAGATGTATCAGTAGGGACTGCTACAAATCTAAACTTTTAAAGTTTAATCTTGTCTTTAGATTTGTAGAGGTCCCTATTGTTGCAGCTAGGCACATAATCTTAAGGTTATAGCCTTAATTCAACAATCCAAAGCACTTAGCAATTGTTATTTATCACCATTTTTAAGTTTATTTTTTCGATCTTGCTATGTCCTTCGGGTGTTATTACCTCAATAGCAATTGAAAGAGCATCGGTATCTATAGAGAAACCCCCGAGTCCAATTTGAGGTAACAAACAAATTTATTCCATGTCAAATATTAATGAAAACCAAGTCATACATCATGTTAAATAACAAAATAGAAATAAGAATACGGAGTAAATAACAATGAGAAATTTAATTAAAAATCTCTAAAGTCTATAAATAAGATGTGGCTTATATTATAATCCATTGCATGTGTCTTAAATAAAAAATGTTCTTCATGTACCAATTCTGGTATGATTGCAATATAAACATTATGAATGACAAACCTAAACTTCGGCAATGATCATATCAATAGTATGCAGACAATCCACTGGTAATGTAGTATGCGAAACATGCAATTATTCACTTCCTCACACAGGCACCAATAAGACTTATTGGGAATTTTATATAAGAATGCATTTTTATAGAATTATATCTCATTAGCATAACTGATTTTAATATATATTTAAATGTAAGATTGGCGTATGGAGATTTTTGAGAGTAGCATAATAATAAGGGAATATTTTTTTCATAAACGGGCTGCACGTATTTACATGATTAAATAATAAACTTTATTTACATTGTGTAAATAAACAATACAAGCACAGACAGTCCTGATCTATTAATAATTCTATTCAATGGTAAGAAACATCAGAATCTGGCATTTGATTTTTTATGTGTGGCATTTGATTTTTTATGTGTGAATGAATAGTTTTCGGTGCAACTAAATTGGGTGCGTTAAGATAGTTCTTAAACAACCGAAGTATAATTAATTTGTCAACCTACAATTAATTATGTCAATTTCAGATCATTTGGACCAAAGTACACTTTCAACATCATATTATCCATCTTTTTTTTTTTTTCAAATTTATCTATTGATAAACTTCATTTAAATTCGTAGTTATAGTTTGCAACAGTGCTTATCAGCAAAAATTTGCAAAGAGAACATGACTTCATTGCTATAACATTTTATGTAAATGAGACATTTATTTTATATAGCACGATATTTATGAATTGTAATAAACTAAAGATTAGCTTTTCAAGCTAATTCACATGTGCTTTATGAATCTTAATAATAAATGAATACTTTCACTTCCAACACAAGATAAAGTCTTTGAGAAAGAATAGAATGAATCCACCTATTCTTTCCAGCCAAATGCTTAAGTATGGGCAATTTCCAGTGCTTAAGATTTGCCCATACTTAAGCATTTGGGTTGAAAAAATAGATGGATTCATTCTATTCTTTCGCAAAGACTTTATCTTGTGTTGGAAGTGAAAGTATTCATTTATTATTAAGATTCATAAATCGCATGTGAATTAGCTTGAAAAGCTGATCTTTAGTTTATAACATATTATAAAAAATTTTAAATTTGCGTATTATACTCACTTCGTACTAGAAATATCTATAATCGATAACAATAATGAAAATATGCTTCATATTAAAATAACTGAATGTTAAAAAATTGACCAAATTAGGAATAGTAGCATTATGTATGTCATTGGCAGCAGTCTAGTAAATCTTGCTTTTAATTTTCATCAACATGACAATTTGACCAGAGTGACAGACTTTTGAAATGTCCAATGAAATAGATCATATTCTTTAAAGACTTCCTGTCATTGTCAAAAAAATTCAATAAATAGAACAAATCGCTATGAGAATTAAAACATTATTGTCATTTAAATATGCAATAATTCAGAAAAAGGCAACAATATTTGACCATCTTTGGCACACAATTGCTTTTAGCATCTAACGATATTCATAACTACATCATTAAAAAAATTGAGGGATCTTCTAGAAACAACATATAAAAATAGAACTGAATTTGCTTTTGACTAGGTATGATATTCTTTTGATGGGTTCTGCTGTTGTATTTCTAGCAAGGGAAATTTCAAAATGAATGAGATGTGGCACTATCATTGCTAAAGGAGATATTTTTATTTATAAAAATATGATCTATATAATGTTTTTGCCTGATGGTTTATGATGATGACATTTTAGGTGTACTTATATGTTGGATTATTATTATCATCTAATATTAAATATTGAATGGCTTTAGAAAAAACAAACTGAACTTAAATTTTCCAATTACATTAACTGTTAGTAATACCACAATGTTTCAAGTGGTATTATTCTCCCCTCTTCTTCAGATGTTGCTGGCCCAAACAGAGGCAGTACTACCATGGAAATCAAACCTGGACTTTTACATTCTTGAATATTGAATGTTAAGGTAATGCTCTAATGAACCATTCTACTGAAGGCAATAATCAGTAGAAAGTTCACATTTATCTATGAATGTCCTTTCGATTTTTCCACTTTTTTAAAAAAGAAATGTTAATTAGTAGCTTCCAGACATTATGCATTGTCACAATAAATTGAATTCTGGGGTTATATGCCAGTGCCATATATCTAAAATAGTTGACTACATACATAACAATGAACATGTTCAATTGGGAATATACAAAAATATTGGATAGAGAAGAAAACATTAAGGGTGTTACTTAAAATTCAATATTCAAGATTTGTCATATGTCTAAAGTAGTAGGCCATATATGTACCAATGAACATATGTTCGATTGGGAAAACACAAAAATTTGGGATAGAGAAGACAAACAGCGTTATTTTGAAATTCAAAATTCAAGATTTGTCATGTGTCAAAATTGAGACCATGTATGTGCCAATGAACATATGTTCACAAATCCAAAAATTTTGGATAGAAAGGAAAAACTTAAAACATTACCTTAAAATTCAATATTCAAGAATCTAAAGGTACAGGTGCAAGTTCCATGTTAGTACTGTCACTGATGAGACCAACAACATCTGAGGAAGACATTAATACCGCTTGAAACATTGTGTTATATATTAACCTGGGTGCTATTCCTAACACTTGAATGTAATTGGAAAATTTAAATAAAGTTTAAAATTCAATATTTAATGTTAGTTAACAGAAATAGTCCAATATATAAGTATACCTATATATAATGCTTTCCAATTAACAACAACAACCACAAAAAAAGATTATTTATAAAAACATTCATATATAGAAAAATTGTCAATACCATATTTCATTATTTTATATTCACATTCTTTGAAATGCTTTCAACATAAATAGGCTGACATCTCAATGAATTTCACATCCAATTCGTAATAAATCCTAAAAAATGCTCAATGCCCTATACGTCTTAGTGCAGAGTGCCAGAGTTTGAGCATAGGATCCTCGGATCTATTCCAGTTCTAACACTTCTGGTGGTCTAACTTTTTATAAACTCCCAAGAAATAAAGATATTTGAATTTTACTTTTATTTAAAATGCTCTCTACCCATTCAGAAGTGGAAAAAAGTTCATGAGCTGGGCATCATTTATTGTCTTGGGGCCTTTCTATTCACATTGGAGAATGTTTTAATGAATTCATAATGTGACCATGTGACATGATAGAGGGACTTGACAAAAAACATTACCCATAAATATGGTGCTTAAATGCCCTATGTAAGATAAAACTCACTGCTATCTTTTTGTGAGTTTCATTCAACCTTACTAAATAGATTTTAGTTTTTATACAAAAAAGACGCGCGCGCGTGCACACACACACAGAAAAGGATTGTTTGCTGGTCAACTTAAATGAAAATAATCTGGACCAACTGATGATTGCTGGTATAGCATGAAATACGTATATTGGTGATTATTTATCTTTTCGACATACATGTGTTCAAATGTATCGGTATTATGAGATAGAGTGGAGAGTTGTGGGTCGTGTGAAAGTCTGTGCTCATATACCCTATATATTACATATATTAATACAGGTATATAATAAGGCTGTATTTCAGTTATTGAATGAAAATTATGAAATTCATTCATTTCCAGCATGGAAATTCTTTCTGTGGCTGTGCTTTGTGGAATTATGGTTGATAAAATTATGATTTGGACCTTTTTAAAAAGTTATGGAATGAAAGAAAGACTGTATTTAAAAAGTGACAACTACATTTAAGAGGGAATATAAAGTAAGAAGAAAAATTGTTTGCAATGAAAAAATTTATTATTTTCTCACTGCATTCACATGTCAACAAGTTTTCATGCGAATTATGAAAACATCTCCCTCAAAATTTAATAAACAATTATCTAAGATACCCCCCCCCCAAAAAAAAAATAACATAATAAAAATTACTTTTCAAAAAACAAGTTTGATTTTTTTTTACATATCTTAAGAGTAGATTAAATGTCTTGAATCTATACAGACTTATAAGTAATCTTTTCTTACAGATATCAAACAGTATCTCAAACTTTAGTCACTAATGAGTTACAGAGTAACTCTTGGGCAATTATATTAAAAAGAAATTCCTTAAATTTTCAATATTTTTACTTCAAAAACAAACTCAAATCAGTTGCACTTTATTACCGGAGGACACTCATTAAGTACCTTTATTTAACAGAGTTCTCAATCAGATATCTGTTTTAAAATGAAATTTCTGAAGATTATTACCATTTTACTATACATATATATATATGTAAAAAACAATTTTCAGATATATATTATCATAATTTAATAAATACGTTGCTATAACATATGTTCTAGTTATATATGTATGCATGTTTTCTAACTTAAAGGCAAGTTGATTAAATTATTTAAAAAAATATTATAAGACCAGCATATGTATGCAATCGAAGGAAAGGCCGTCGTTTTTGTAACAGTATTTTTTTTTCCATATGTCATAGCATCTGCCGGGACGCGAACCCACACCCGTCTGCAACCAACTACTTGCTTGCATGGCGGCTGCGATACCTCTCGGCTAACAACGCAAGACTGCTTTAACAAATTTCAATCATGCGCGGTATTAGTGTGGTGCTGCAAACTACGCAAAATCAAACTATAAAAGTTCAATTATATGCTAACCAGAACTAAATGTAAATATGATGATATGATGTGTAGTATCTATTTTTTCCCCTCACTAAATATATTTATTTCCGAGAATTTTTTTTGCCTTCAAAAAGTTTTATTTCATGTGCCTTTTGTAAAATACCATTTGCAGAAATAATTGCTTTAAATAAAATGCTCTTAATCAAATTAAGCCTCTTTAATATAAGGAAGGAATTATCTATTTTGCATAAAATGTTTCGAAAAATAATTAAGGGTGGAACAAATAATTGTTTTTCCCTTGAAAAATACGCCCTCTAACAAAAAAAATGTTTAACTTGAAAATCATGTGACACCATTAAGGACAAATGTTTAGAGATTTTATATACAGGTATAAGTAATAGAAGCGGGATTCGAACTCAGACTTTCACACGACCCACTACTCTCAGTGCCATGTCATATTGCTGACCCACCTGATCACGCACGTTGAAAAGATAAATAATCACCAATATACACGTATTTCATGCTAAACCAGCAATCATCAGTTGGTCTAGATTACTATCCTCACACATATATATATAATCAGTGCTCAGCTTTATATTAAGATAGCCAACCTTCATACTTTAATGGACAGGCTTCAAACTACTCCAACCCACAACTCTTCAGCCATCCGTTTCATTGAAAATCTGATGGAGGAACGTTCAAAGCCCTTTCTGGTGTCAAGGTTGTCATCCTACCCATGTTGACATATTAGTCATTCTGCCCCCTCATGTACAGAAAAATAATCCATTTATATGTACATATGCGAGGGATGGGCAGACCTTTTACACACTATTTATATAAATTAATACATTGTACAGGCTTAAACCTGCATTTATGTAATATATGCGGGATTCGAACTCAGACTTTCACACGACCCACTACTTGGGTAGGATGATAACATTGGCACTAACAAGGGCTTTGAACGTTCCACCATCAGATTTTCAATGAAATGGAAGGCTGAAGAGTTGTGAGTTGGAATAGTTTGAAGCCTGTCCATTAAAGCATGAAGATTGGCTATCTTAATATAAAGCTGAGCACTGATTGTATATATGTGTGAGGATAGTAATCTAGACCAATTGATTGCTGGTTTAGCATGAAATACGTATATTGGTGATTATTTATCTTTTCAACATGTGTGTAATCAGGTGGGTCAGCAAGATGAGATGGCACTGAGAGTAATGGGTCGTGTGAAAGTCTGAGTTCGAATCCCACATATTACATATATAAATGCAGGTTTAAGCATGTACAATGTATACAGGTATAAGATAAATAAGTGTGGCTTTACTGCCCAGAATTTATACATTTGAGTGCCAGTAGTGTCTGACTAAAATGGATCCAAGGGCCTTAAATTCTAAAGTTTGACATTTCACGACTGGATTAAACCAAGTTAAGACTTTTTTAAAAAAACAATTTTTAGAATTATGCATTAACAATTGATTGTTTGCCTTACTTAATTTTATGACATTTTTAAAGAGCTCTTTTACATATCCCATTATTGGTAATAGTAATAGTAGCAGCTTTTAATCCTAAATGTATATAATAATTTCAATTCTTTTTATAAAAAAAAAGTGAAGGGATGAGGGGACAAAAAGTTAAAAATAAGCTTTATGATGAATATATAAGTTGGTAAATTGTGGGTTGCAAGTTGCATGCAGTTCCCAAAGCTATTATGTAGGAATATTGGTTTTCAACACCATTTTTCTTAAACTTCTGTATAAATAATGTATAGTAATATAGTGTATCTCATTATTAGAATATTTTATTTCATAAATGCCTTAAAGATAAGTAAAAAATAAATAAATGTTTTGAAACTTTAAATTTTTAGCTTTTAAATGGTACCAGTTTAAAACATTGTTAATTAGACTTTATTATTACATTACGTTAGTAAAAAAAAAAAAGGGTTTTGACATTTGATGGCCTGTGCCGTTGCTAATAAAATTAATTCCAAAAGTATTATATGTGATTCTTATTATTGAAAAACTTGCCTAACCATGGCATGTAATCTGTGAATTATATATATGACCACATTTTCCTGTGATATCAACATGTTCTGCAGCAAATTTTTCTTTCTAAAATACTTTAATACCTCATCTAATTGCAATCTTCCAGACTATTCTATCCTATGTCTTATCCAATCAAATTAAAAAAAATCAATAATATACTTCTTTAGAGTGTCTAAGATAAAGAATCTAGCATGTCCATCCAAAAAATCCATGTTCAGATACATTGTGAAATACTTTTTAGGAAATATATTACCCATCATTCATTTCAAAATCTTAATCCAATGAATGTGTATTATTGCTAATGTAAATTTGATGTCATTGTGTCTAATAAGCTGAAAAATTAATTTTACAATAATATAAAGTGTTCTTAAAATAAAATTTATTTTTCCACTGATTTTATAATACGTTAACAAAGATCCATACCGTGTTTCCACACAAATTTGAAAAATAGGCAATCTATATATAATTAATTAATTATGTATATCGTTATGAAAAATATCCCAATTTTAAATTATTAGATATGGCAGCACTAGATTGGAATATCTTTTATATCTCAACCAATAAAACTTAGTAAGATATTTTAACTCATTAGATGCAATAGCAGCACATTGGGTTCTGTGTTACATCCAGCGGCACATAATCTGTGAATCAAACGAAGCACTGTATTTATACATGCACTATTTCCATCATCTAACATTAATTGTAAATTTATTTAACGCACATTGATTATGTAAGTAATATTCTCTAAGAGTAAGCTTGTGGTTTAAGACCTGTAGAGGTCTCTACTATCGCATTTTATACACATGTGCTTGAGGCTACAGCCTTAATGAATATTACTAACATTAATAGGGTAAATCTTTTTTAGACAAATTCAAATTTTATTTAAACTTTTCAAATACATTCAATTGTCTAATAATATCACACAGATTAGTATATAACACAATAGTAGAGTGATATCATTCTCTTCTCTTCCCCAGATGCTGCTGGTCTGAACATGATAATACTAGCAGGGGAATCAAATCAGAAACTTTTAGATTCGTGTAAGCAAATTTAAGACGACATTCTAATCTGCGTTATCTTAAGTTAATTGTTAAATGTCATTAGTAAATTCAAACATTTTGTGAATTCTCCAGTAATAGAGTAATTTGAATATTTTTTTATATATTTACCAAACAATTTTCATTCTTAATCAAAAGGTAATCAGCCTCATGTTACTGACTCATCGATGTTATGGTGAGTATAAAGGATACTCTCAAACACAAGATAGAGCCTTTTCAAAGAATGGCTATCTTACCTTTGTAGCTAAATGCAATTATATAGGCCAATCTAAAGCATTTTGGAACAAAAGCATGAAGATTTAATCTTCGTAAACATTTATGTCCATTATATTATTAATATAAAGTTAAACCCAACATTTTCAAATATATAGTTAAACCCAACAACCTTTTCGAATTTACAGCTGGTAAATATTAGATGATATTAGAATCAATTTAATAACAATATGATTTACAGGTACAGCTTTCCTTAGCAATTCTTAAACAGAAGATAATCAGCCTACATACTCACTAATATCAGTGAGTTAATAATGAGTAAACAGCGTGGGTGCATGTCAAAGGCTGATTACCTTCTGATTAAGAATTACTATCAAGCTTGTAAATTATATTCTTATTAAATAGACAATTTTCAACAAATTTATTGTAAAGTTACATCATCATCATCATCATAATAATAATAATAATAATGAGGCAGCATGGAATATGTTTTCTTTAATTAAAAAAAAGGTCATCGCAGCTGCCTTGCAAGCAAGTAGTTGGTTGCAGACGGTTGTGGGTTCGCATCCCGGCCGATGCTATGACATATGGAAAATATAAAAATATATCTGCAGGAAAAAAAACTGGTAAATATTACCCAAAAGCTAATTTTTAAAAAAAAGATATAAATATCGTTTGTATAGCTTGTATTATTAATTAAAAATTTAAATTAAAAAAAAAAAAAAATAGGTCTCTTAATAATTAAGACAGGCTTAAGTCGTAAAAAAAAAAAAGATATAGATCAAACTTATAAACACAGCAATTCATTAAAAAGCATCTTGTATATTTTATTTCACACATGTATGTTAATAACTGAAATACATGCTTATTCTAAACCTGTATCAATATATGTAATATATAGGGTATCGCCTCAGTGTGGTCTTTGAGCGTTCCATCTTCAGGTTTTCAATTGGACGGACGGTTGAAAAGTTGGAGTGTGGAATGGATTGAAGCCTGTCCATTAAAGTATGAAGATTGGCTATCTTAATATATATCTGAGCACTTATTGCATATATGTGTAGAGATGATAATCTGGACCAACTGATGATTGCTGGTTTAGCATGAAATACGGATATTGATGATTATTTATCTTTTCGACATATGTGTTCAAGTGTATCAGTTTTATGAGATAGAGTGGAGAGTGGTGAGTCGTGTGAAAGTCTGTGCACGAGTATGTTAAGTTTTTTCTATTTAATATTTAGATGCGTGCGCGCACACACACACATTTAATTACAATTACAGTTACTTTTGTAAACAACCTGAAACAATGCCATTTCATTTTTGTAAAATTAAAAATTTATGTTAATACTATAAATAATTAAAATGATTTTTTTTTTTAAAGAATAAAAAAACTGTTAAAGATAAAAGACAGATGTTGCATCACACCTTCAACAAAGCAATCTGATCATCAAGGCGTATCGCAGCATCTAGTTTCCCTTGCAGCTTATATGTTTGACTCTGTTTTTCCATGGTTCGCAGTTGAACTTCCTGCTCTTGGAATTTCAAAGACAGTTGCTGCGAATGAATAAAAAATACAATGAAAATACAGTTTATAAAAATAGAAATTAAACGTGACTACTGTAAGCTCTTTTTTTTTTTTAACAAACACTTTAAAAAACAATTTAATACTAAGACTTGCCCCAAAGCAAAACAAAAAGAAAATATTAAATATCATTTGCTTTAAAAAATAGATGTATTATCTACTTCTCAATACAAAAACATTTTGAGAATGTCTTGAGTGATTATAGGAAATAAATATAGAAATCATCTTTTATGTAACTTTTCTCAATAGGCTTATGATTTTTCTTTCACGTAATCGGCCTGTAACCAACATAAATAGCGCTTATGATTTTTCTTTCACGTAATCGGCCTGTAACCAACATAAATAGCGATTACTGAAACTTACACTAGATGACGCAACCGTGGTGAATAAAAAAGCATTTACAGCTGAACAGCAGTGTGTAAGCAAGGTCATGTGATATTCTATTGGTTTTATACCAATCCTGGCCGAAGAAAAGAGGTGGCCATAATTATTAAAAAATTAAGGGTGCCATAATATATAGATACTGAATTGGTTTCAGATCTATATATCTATACAAGCAAGTTAGTTTAGATTAAACAATTTTTAAAAGTTTACCATTTTGGGTTAGTAGCTTGATCATAAAACAAAGAAGTAAGTCATAGATACTAGGGGGGAAAAGGTTTATTAGATACAAAAAATATAGGTGCACTATTCACAGATCTAAAAATCTTAGCATATAAAAACCATAGGCTAGAAACTAATCTGGAAATCTTGTATAGACAGCAATGGAAAGGATTTTATGAAGTCCTGCTACTTGATATCTGTTGATTCTTAAAGCTTACATTAGGTGGCGTAATCATGGTGAGAAAAATGAGTCTGCTGATGAAGCAACATTGTGTAAGCAGGATTTGCAGAATTTCTTATTGGTTTTACAGTGATAGGATGACTGGATGGTAAACAGATATCTAGCTATTCTTAAATAAAAGATTAAAATGAGTGTAGAAAAACCTCTAAAATTCTTATGACCCAGCAGCAGTGGCAAATGTTTGTAAATAATGCTTTTGTCCTTATCTTTTCTTTCACAATAAATCATTACTCCGCAACAGCTATTTACAGACAGCATTATATATATCACCAACCATTAAAGGCACTGTTTATATATATATATTTTTAAGTGTCATAGCATCGGCCGGGACATGAACCCGCAACCTGGCCAACTGCCTGCAAGTGCAAGGCAGTCACGCTGACCTCTCGACCACCAATGCAAGACACTGTTTATATATTTGTAGATGAAAAAAAAGTAATATCTCTAATCTTAGTTTATAAAACAAAATATTTTTACAGCTTCTCCTTACTGTGAATATATTATATATAAAATCACATGATAGTAGTCTAGGTTTATCAACATCAGAAATCTCAATCTGTTGTCAAATTATCCTTTTATTCATAAAATTGCCTTGATAAGAGACTGAAGATTCCTGGCATTGACATTTGGACTATTATCATTTGATTTACACCTGTGAACCATCTAGCTTTATGCAAACTTAAGTTTATATATAAAATGTACATACAATTGATTTATAAAAAACTTGATTCTAATCTCTTAGCAATGTAGGTAAACCCAATTAACCTCTTATCTTAATGATTATAGCCTTATTAAAATGTATGATGTCATTTTAAAATGCAAACCCTAGAAAAAATGTTAAAAAGGTGGTGTATAATTCCAGCAATGAGGATCAAGTGTTATAGTTGATTACAATATTCTGTCATCTTATAATTCTGCTTTTAAACATAGAAATTAGCATATATATATATATATATTCACTTACAGAATCGATCCTTTTCTGAAAATAGTTTATTATATTATTATTTTCAATATAATGAATAAACCATGTTACTTTTGCATTTATTTTCATGCATTTTTTTTTTGTTTACAGTTTTGAATTTAGTGTTGCAAAATGTTTTCAATAAGGAAGTTCTGAAGACCATTTTTCTGTCAAAATAGTAAGCATAAAAATCAAAAAATTGCATGGAAGCATATAAGCATTTTAATATTTATACTGAATATAGTATAAACGATATGATAAAAGGTATAAGAGAGGTGGATAGATATTCACTTGCATGTTAAGTTATCTGCTGCCTAAAAGGAGAATTAACAAGACAGCAGTGGATTATGACCAAGTGATAAAAATTGACCATTGTAGACAAAGGTATGCTACTGGGTATCATAGAAACTATTTATATATTCTCCTCCTGAAAAATCTAACTTATCTTTATATGCCAATGTATCCAAATTAATGTTATATCCTAGAATATATCCTTTAGCAATACTCATTGTTTAAGAGATTCATTTATTATTCTCTAATATTATAGCTTTTGATTCAACAAGAAATGGATCTTGGGCGTCAGTTGTCTTTTAAGATATCTTCAGTCGCATGTTTTAAAAAGAATGTTTGGTGGTGTGAAAATTAAGTACACCTGGTCTCGTTTTATGCTGATTATTTTAATGCAATTTTGAAGTTATGCGATTCATGTTTCTTCTTAATGTTTTTTTAGATTTCACTATATTTATTAGATATCAAGAAATTTAAATTATTAATAACTTATTTTGACTTTAAATCCTTTTTTTTAAAAAATAAATAAATATAATGTTATATTAGCAGATAACATGAATATGGCCTGAAGCTGTATTTAGAACTTAGCTTCTATGTAAATAACCGATTTATACTAATGAGTAAATAATAATAATAGATTTATACTTATATATAAAAATATCACAATAAATATTCAAACAATTTTAAACTTTTAAAACGTATTTTGTTATATATAACAGAAATAAATAATCTTTTAGATTTTTAAAATAAAAAACGAAGATTTTATAAACTGAAAATAATCTTTCTAATGATAATGTATAATCTTTTTGTTTTGATTGCATCTCATTTTTTTAATATAGAAACAGAAAACCATTAGCACAGCACAAGACTGACAATGGCACTAGTTGTATATCACATCACAAATAAAAATAAAGTGGCTAACAGGTTTCTCTGGGCATAATTGCTGAGATATTCTTGACTTCGTTTAAGGAGAAGCCACAATACATCACATCACATTGAATCTGATTTTTTACCAGTTTACAAATGAACACTAGCAGTAATGATTAAAATATGTATGAAAAATGTAAAATTAAATACACTGTTAATAAAAAAAGTAAAAAAAATTGTCTTGTTTTAATTTTTTTCAAATATCTGAAATTTTTTATTAGTCATACTTTATTTGCTTATTTTTTTAATGTGAATTTTAAAGTAATTTTTCCTTGTTGCTTTGCTTTTATGACCCTATCCCCCATTTTTCAAAGTAAGTTAAGTCTATTTTTGTGCGATTTTTTTTAATGCGGGTTTTCTGTGGAACCTATCTACTGCATAAAACGAGACCCAGGTGTATATCTTTATAAGTATTAATCATGGGTAAAGAGAAATAAAATTGAATAATTATTTCTTAAAGAAAAATCAGATACATTAATATGTAACAGGTTTAAAGTTTATATCTGGACTAGAGATAATCTCTAGGTTAGTAAATGATTAATGATAATTATTAAGGTATTTGTCTGGAGTGGATCATTTCAAAGTTGTAGGTGGAGTAAATTTTAACACTTGTAAATCAAAATGTAACTTGGGTAAACATAATTCTGTGAGTGATAATGGAATTCCTTCTCAATCCATAACGACTTCAATTCAAAAATGTCTTTTTTTTTTCATTTTGTCATTTTGACTATATCTTGATTAATATTAAGAATTAGTTTCTAATTTTAAAATAAATAATGATGATGATGATGATGCTTATTATAACTTTTCTATTTTATATTTTATTCCCTTATGAGGAAAAAGAAACATCAATATTCTTATTAAAGAACTGTGCTTTGTAATAGTTTGAAATCATATTCAAATAAAACATAATAAAAATTGTTTTGATTCACATTTCTATAAAAATGGTTGTTTTGTAATAAAAATCCAAGTTGATAAATCTACATTGACATTATTATTAGGAAATTTAAATTAGTTTTCTTTCTCTCACATTACCACCAACAAAATATTTCTAGAATTATAAACATAAATCAGATATAATTTTATGGATCTGCAATATCATATGGCTATAATAAACAATAGGGTCGCTATCTTCACTAACACTAAATCATAAAATCATAAATAATATATAATAAGGCTATAATCTTACGACCATGCACTTGAAAAATGACAGTAGGGACCTCTACTATGCGCTTTACAAATTTAATTATTAGAAGCATAAATAATAGATAAAAATGGAGGGAAGTGCAAAATAGACATTAAAAATAGGCTAGAATTCATACTGACTTTCAATTCCTTATAGCATAAAAAAAAAATTTAAAACAATTAAAGTCAGAAAAATTGAATATTCAATAAACATATTATATATCATTTTCTTAAACGGTAATAATAAAAATATTACAAATTTCGTCAGAACATTATAAAAACCAGCAAGCATCACATAATCACATCTCCAATACTAGCACATAATTGTTTATAAACAAAGCATATGGAGTTTTTGCTTTGCTTTGTTTATAAACATTATAAAAAGTTATAAAGACAATACATGTGAAGATTATAAAAATATCAAATAATAATAGTAAACGGCAAAAATGCATTTAAAAATTAAAATCCTATGTGTTAAAAAAAGTTCTAATATCAAAAGCTATATAAGAAAACTGGTAAGGAAAAGTGCATCATGAATAAATATTATTTTACATAAAGATATATCTGTGTGTATGCGTGTTAAAAAGAAACAAAAAAAAATTGTGAAACCCCATGGTAAATTTTTAAAAATACAGCAGAAGTAGAATTTTTTATAATCTGAATCAGTTATCAATTTTAACAGTAATAATGTAAAAATCATTTAATATATTGATATCTATCAAAATCATATTGGCCAGCTATGACCATTGATATATTGGAATACAAATGATAACATTTCCTAGTAGTTACATGGTTTTCTAATAAAGAAAATAAGATATTAATTTGTCTGAAAGTTTGTAATGTTAGTATATTCGATATAATAATGTTAGACGATTCCATCATGTATCATTAAATGTTGAATGTAAAGAAAATTTTAAATTTTATTTAAAATTTTCAAATACAAACCACTTGTTATATTTAAATACATAAAATAAATATAATTGGAGTGGATTTTCAAGCTCTCTTTAGTTATTTCACCCTATTCCATACAACCAATACACATGACACATACATGCGAAAAAGATAAATGATCTCCAATATACATATTTCATGCTGAACCAATACTCATCAGTTAATCTGGATCATCATCTTGCGCACACATATATATATAATGAATGCTTGGTTTTTATTAAGATAGCAAATCTTCGAGCATTAATGGGCAGGTTTCAATCTTCTTCACTCTCCAACTCTTCAATCCCTCACATCATTGATTCAATGATGTGGATGGGTAATGATGTGGATGGCTGAAGAGTGTTGGAGAGGGGAAAAGATTGAAACCTGCCCATTAATGTTTGAAGATTTGCTATCTTAATAAAAACCAAGTATTGATTATATATGTGTGTGGGGGGGAGATGATCTGGACCAACTGATGAGTGGGGAGTCAGCACAAAATACATATGGTGGATTGGAGATCATTTATCTTTTTCATATGTATGTGGTCATGTGTATTGGTTGTATGGGATAGGGTGGATGACTAAAGGGAGCCTGAAAGTCTGGGTTCAAATCCTCTCTAATTAAAAGCACTTGTTAGTAATAACACACAAATTACTAACCAGTGTTGTCTATTTATGTGTTATTACTAGCAAGTTGTTTATATTTGGAAAAGTTTAAATAAAGTTTAAAATTTTTTTTACATTCGACATTTAATGATAGATAACGGAAAGAGTCCAATATATTACCACAGATATTTGATATAATCATTTATTACATGATTTTCTACATTGTATTAAATTTATTTATTATACTATGTTCTAATAATTGTAAAAACTTTTATATATGCTACAACAGGGTAGGTATAATCAAACCCTGTTGCGATAATTAGACAAATACGTATTCATATACTTAACGCATTATTAATATATATATCTTATTACTAACTTATTATTAAAAATATATATTACTTTACTAACAAAACTAATATTTACAAGTTGATGTACAATCAACGGTCATTTGCGTGGTCGTATTGAATTGATTTAGTTATTTTAATTAAAAAAGGAACTCATAAAAGAGGTATGGGGGTGGGTTTATACACTTGCTCTGATTTTTTTTCTTTCTTTTGCCAAACCCAGCTATACACATCGCTATGTATATGTGTGAGTGCGTTTTTGAACCATTAAAAATGAAAATTCACAAAATAAAAAAAAAACATTTTGTTTGATAAACTTTTTAAATATATACATATTAAGTCAACAAAAGAACTATAAATGTCAAGATAGAAGACAGTGATTTTGCAGAACAATGGAAGTAATTATTGTAAAAATCTTGGAATGTTTAATTCTAATTAAATATTAATTGGAAAGAAATGGGTGTAAAAAGCTTTTACGGTGCATTCCAACAAAGGCATATGGAATGTGAATGGAAATATAATTGAAACTGAATGAAAAGAAAGACAAATTTGATAATTAAAAAAAGAAAAGAATTAAGAATTAGTATAAGTTTGGGAGTAGAAGAAAGCGTACTGCAGACTGATATACAGAAATAAGAATCCAGAGATCAACGTGATATATTGATAAAATATGGTCAGGCTGGGGTAGAAGCTTAAATGTGCGGGGTGTCCGAATCCTTACCCCCGAATGTATAGCAGCTGCCGATATCGGAGAAGGGATGTCAAGCCCGGAGAATTGCCTCAATAAGTAACAATGTTGAATCATCATAAGATGAAGAAAATAAATAAATAAATAGACTTCAGCCATGGAATCCGAACTTCAAAAAAGTTCGTTCACCGACAAAGGACAGGAGATTTCTTTTTCACCAGGTGAATTCGATCAATTCCCCAGGGAAACACAGGTACTTTTTCTCTATTTGCATATATATGTCACTTTTAGTAAGCTTACTCCACGAAATTGAGAAAACTGTTATTTGACACAATTGTGAACTTAAAATTTCTTTTCTTTTTGCACGGAGAGGTCAAATTATTTCCTACGGAATTTATTAGTGTATAAATTAGTCCATAATTAAATCTTCGGTGCAAAATACATATTATAGTGTATTTATGTGTGTGGGGATTTTGGTAAAAAGAGAAAAGAGCAAACCAACAAAAGGGAAACTGATATGAATCTTTGATTAAAAAAAAAAAAGAAAAAGAGACACTAATTTAACTTATGTAAATAATATATATATATATATTTTTGATAGATAGGTAAATATAATTACTAATAAATATGTATAAAATGAATGGGGTTTTTTTTTGTGTGTTGTGAGTTCTTTTTTTTTTTAAATAAAAAGAGAAAAGAAGGGTTAGATCTACTGCCGGTAATTTTTACCACCCGCCCTGAGCAGAGCTAGTCCATGGCATTTCCATATTGGTATTCCAGCTCTCCCAGCATAATTCTTATACTAATATAGGATTGGCACTTGAGGTCATAAATTGATGCTCATAAATATGCTGGGCAATAAAATGGAATAATTTTCGAAATACTTTTAAGAATAAATATTTTTTTTTAACAATTACGCATATACGTGTATCGTTATATACATACATGCAATCTTACAAATGATTATATATATGTGTAAGATATCTATTGTGACAGTCAGTCTTAAATGACTGCCACAAAGATGGCTGCAAGCATAGTTGCAGCCCAAACAAATGTACATACTATAATAAAAGAAGTGGTCTGTGCAGGTATATTTTCTCTGTTGCTTACACACAATATATTGTAAATAAATAGGATGAATGGTGATAATACGCTTATAAATAAACAAATGCGGACACCACATGTAAATATGTATTTTACTGTTAATAAATGCTATATATTTTTTTTTGTTTATGATATGAATAAATATGGCAGGGGATTAAAGAAATGATTGTGAGAAACTGAAATGTATTCACAAGTAACCTATCAGTAAACATGTTTTATTTTGATTTTTTGATTTTATTTCAGATTCTCAAATGATGTATTTTTTTCCTGTTGCTTGTTGAATATTCTTTTTGGAAAACTTAAAAACAATTTTTATGTGACAACAAGTATACAGTTTTATAATTTTTTTAGAACTTAATGTTCATGACCGCAGGCAAGCCAATGACCTCTTTCTTTTATTGTATAATGTTTTTTGGAAGAAAAATGTAGAAATTGTATCAGTGGTCATTCAGCTTGACACCTACTCAAAATTATTTAATTAAATAAATGTGATTTTATTTTATTGTTTAAAGAAATCAAGGGATTGGAATTTAAATGGTCTGTGAAATTCTGAAATTAATTAAAAGATAAAGTTATTGTAAGACAAATTTTTTTCCAAAGAGATAGCTAAAATTAAATCCATTGTTTGGACTTAAGTAATTAAAAACAGGGATTAATAATTTAATTAAAAACAGAAATGTAAAAGCAATAACTTGTGGAGGGGATGAGAGAATACACCCTGTAATGGTGGGGATGTATAAAGGCTGGTCAGGTGAAATTTAATTAGTTAGCCGGGTTATATTCGTTCACTCACACAGGCACTCTTACCCGTTCTTGGGTATGTAGCAGTATAGTTTTTGGAGTGGACGGACGGAAAAGCAGAATTATGAATGTAAAAAAATATTTTTTCGGAATGCTGAACAAGTGGATGAGTTATTAATAGCTGAACATATTTTAAAAGGTGCAGACCAAGAAATATGAGACTTATGGACTAAGAAAGAAAAATACAATTGAAATTATTATTATCAGATACATTTCCTAATAAGTATTAAGCGAAGGGAGAAAGAATACTGCCCAATTAAACAAAAGAAAGTGAAATTTAAGCTAATGTTTATATCGCTAAGGGAATGGAATCAAGATTTATTCATGATACAGCAATGGACATGGAGTAGAAGACCAAGTTCGGTACATTCGCATCACTCGAAGACCTACATTGCCATCCAGTGATGTACTTTCTATTTATTAAAGTGTAGCTGCTATGGACAATTTTCCAGCCTCCATTGAAGCCCTGTTAAGTAATCACCTGCACAGCAGATATATATCGCCCTCAAAATCCTAGCCTGGAGAAGAATGAAGCCTTCGGGAAGTATTATTTATGTTTTTATATCTATTTTTTATGTCTTATTACAAGTAATTCGTTATTTTACTAATATTGCTATTATTAAATGAACCAATGAATTGCGTAATTCAGTTATAAATATTTCATTTGTAATTTTAACGTAAAGGTACACGTAATTCATTGGAGTATCTAAATAATTTATAAAAGAAAAGAGAAAGTAAATATGAAATATGTCAATATTTCAAAATAGTTAAATAGAAATAGTTGGGTAGTTTGTTCATTGGATATATATGTTTCGCTGTGAAATAATAATAAATTTATTCCATCCGCTAAGTGCAGGATTGTTTTCATAAGGAATAAAAGTGTGTAAGAAAGTGTTCCAAATAATTATTATTGTCCACTATGGGCAGGACTCATATTATGGAACTTTTAAGATTCAAATTGTAGTTGAGCACGAGTTTGTTTCCCTTGTAAATTTATTCCATCCGCTATGCGAAGGATTGTTTCCATAAGGAATAAAAGTATGTTAGAAAGTGTTCCAAATAATTATTATTGTCCGCCACGTGGACTCATATTATGGAACGTTTAAGATTCAATATCATTAACTCGTGGTTAAATCATTTTTTTTTATTTATTATGAAACACGTGCATACCATGGCCAATACACATTGTTTTTGTATAAGTAATTTATTCCAAGTTTTGAGTTTAAAGTGTAAGCAGGGGAGAATTTCAGACCATTCCTTTCCCATTTATGAAACTATTTAAAATTTATTTATACGCTTGAATTTTAATTAATATCGTTTGTGCGTGTTTATTCTCTTCTTTATTCTGTAAATATTTATATAATCATAGAGGGCTTAATAAATTTAACATCTAATTTTAAAGTATGGTGTTGTGCTGTGTATTTGATAATGATATTGTTTGACCTTTTCTGTTAACAAAGCAACAAACCACCATCCCGAGATCATGAGTTGATTGAGCTAGTCAGGGATTAAACTTACTGGGATCGGGAATCATTTGTTAGGCATTCACTTTTCTATTGATTTTATATATAAAAAAGAAAATATAAGAGATTATAACTCTTTGTTAATTACATGATCATATCCCTTAAGCAGGGGAGCAATCTCTTTCTTAAGGTGGTGCGCAAAAGTTGCAGTAAATGAACCTTTCAAAGGTATGATTATAGTAATGTATATTTTGGATGCCTTTGAATATTTATTAATTGCTGCTCAATGTTAGAAAATGCATGTCATGCTCAATGCGTATAGAGATGCAGGCAGCGACCGTTACAGTAAAAATGGCACACCACATTGGGTGCCATTTTCCTGTACCAGTGCCATTTTCCTGTACCAGTCCGTTTTCTCCTGTACTTATATCTACACACATTGAGCATGGAATGCATGTTATGTAACAGATCAACAATTGTAGGTATTCAGTTAGACACCATCATTTATTATTTTCTAGAAGTGCATCATAAGAGTAAATTACTACACTCATACCTTTGAAAGATCCAGTTCACCGAGACCTTTATGCACCACCTCTGAGAAAAGATTGCTCCCTCCCCAGAGGAATATGACTGCACAATTTATATAAGGGTTAGTCCCTTTTTGACTTAATAAAATCGATAATATAGATGCTTTACTTAATACATCACTAGAAAGATGGATATTCTAACGAATTACTTTATGTCCCAATAGAGATTAATCGCAGGCTAGCTCATCTACTCTTTATCTTGGAAATTGGTTTGTTGCTTAGCTAATAAAGGAGGATAAACGATAGAATCTTAACTAATTACACAGCACAACGTTGAAATTTTAATATTTTATCTCCGCATTTAATTAGCCCTTACTTTTACAATATTACAAATAAATAACAAAAATATATCAATACAAAAGACACTATGAAATTTTAATCAAAACCCCAAGTTAAAATCATTAAAGATTTACCCCATGGGATAGGATGGTCTAAGTTTCATCTTCGTTTGCACACTCTACAGCATTTGATAGGATATATTCTGTATGTGATTTCAATAATAAAACTATCCATGGTAGATACATGTTTCATTAAATAACCCTTTGTCTTTTTCTTACTCTAATAAAGATTTATTATTTGGTGTTATTATTCAACCGCAATTTATATTTGAATAAGAGAGTTCCTCAATCAATCCTGCCTGTAGCAGATCGTCCAAACAAGGAACTAATAGACTTATTTATTCCCTTATTTTTTTACTATTACTATCATTATTATCCTGTACATAGTGGATGGAATAAATTTATACTAATCGAAATTAATTTGCGGTAGATTATAACGTATTGAATCCTGCACGTGGCGGATTAAAAAGACAGAGTTATTTATAAATGAACACACTCACTCCATAGCCTTTCAACTATCTGGGAAGGTAGATTTAATGGCCCATTTCTTTGTACAATACTATCTTAAAGAAAGAACAGTTATTGACTGTACATTTATCCTGCAGGTAGCGGATATTTCTGTAATAAAATAAAACTAAAATGGGCAAATAGGCTAATGCCTCCCACTTGTGTGTATCTAACTTTACGAGAGATCTACCTTCCTTAAATCATTATTTTAAAACATTCATAATATACTAAAATTTATTTTGGTAATAAAATCTATTGAATCACGTATAGAAATAATAATAATAATACAATCATTGGTCAAATACATATAAAAAATTACGTAAATTTTCAATATCTGATTATATCTATAATAATAAAAATGAAAACAAATCATTCGGAAAAATATTTAAATCACACACGAAAAAAAATAATTATATTTAGAATTATAAAGGGTTTTACTTCCCATACATTTCGTTTTCTTCTGGGCTGAGGACTTCTGAAGGAGATATATACATCTTGAGCAGGCAACTGAAGGGGTCTCTTCTATGGATGGCAGGCAGAATAGTTCATAGGCAGCTACATTTTCAAATGGACAGAGAGTCACATAACTTGGTGGCTACATAGGTCTTGAGCAGTGCGAATGAACCGAAGCGGGTTCTCTACTCCATGTTCGCTGGGGCAATACTATTCAGTCTTGATTTCCTATTATCAAATGGATCCATATTAAGATGATTTCTGGTTGAAATTATTATATTTATTCTTTAAATAACTTGCAATATTTTTAATAATACTTTTCCACCAAATCTATTTCTTTCAGCAGACTTTTCTGGTCACTTTCCTGATTTCTTTATAGATTTCTATTTGCAGTTCTTTATTTCTTCGGATTAAGCATAATTACAGCTGGCACTGAGTTTGAAATTTTACTGTCAATTATAATTCTTTGTTTATCGATCATTGGCGAAAATAAGTCCATTGGATTTAACTTCATGCATTGAACTGCCTGTTATCAACTCAACTGAATTCAATATGTCTCACTGAATGAATGCATCAATTAAATAATCCCCTATATCACCTGATCAGCACGCACATAAATCCTCCTCATTACAGGGTCCCCTCTACAAACAATTGCTGTTTTCGATTTTTTTAGTTTAATTAAAACTCTTTTTATCTTTTTAAATCTGTTTAGGAATTTTCTTTTAGACCATTAGCAATTTACATTTCTATCCCATGTTTTAATTAATTTTTAATCTGCAGGTGTCAACCCGAATGACTGACTATTCATATGCTTTTATAATTTTCTCTAAAAATATTATGACAAAAGAGAAAAGTCACTGACTTGCCTGCGGTCATTAAAACCATAATTAACAAAGAAAACAACAAAATTATAAAGATTACATGTTGTGATAAGGTTAACATTATTTTAAAAATTTTGTATATAAATTTACTTTCAACACGTAATCCAAAAATAAAAATTTACGTCGAAATTTGATAATTTGAAAATACAACATATTTAGTTGCTGGGTTATTTACATTTAATATTCCCAGTATAATTTTATATCCCGTTCTCCATATCAAAAATAACAATTATTAAAACAGAAAAAAAAAATATGCATTTCACTTTAAATGTATATGATTGTACATTTAAAATGTATCATCACCATTTATCTTTTTTTTTAATTTAAAATATATTTCGTGTGCAAACGAAGAGAAAGTATATTCGCACAGACCAACCTTTTATTATTTCTTATATATATATATATGTTTATTCAGGCTGCAACTATGCTTGCAGCCATCTTTGTGGCAGTCATTTAAGACTGACTGTCACAATATGGAAAACGGTGCATCACATTATAATAGCATCCCAATGAAAGGGCATCGAAGAGAAGTAGGTCAATGATGGAAAGAAAAATATAAAAGAAATTAGCATGAATTTTTTTTTTGGGGGGGAAATAAATAAATATATACATATCGGTTTTGTCAGATCATTATTGTTTAGCTAAAGGAAAAAATTAGGAAAACGGAAGTTATCTTATATTGGCAGAGTTGGATGTAGTTAATATTAAGTTTATAAGAATAAAAAAAACTTTTTAGGCTATATGAAAAATATCAACTGAGTGCAGAATATAAAGGCTGAAACAGTAAGATTCGTATTCGAATCTTAAGTTTCACCTTTTTCTGTCGTCTCTCACTGACTGGTCTATCCCGCCCAAATTTAAACTTTTTGGTATCGAATTGTGTGTGTAACAATATTAAAAATGTATAAATATATGTAGAATTCAGCATAAACACGCACATATTTCGATCTCAAATTAAACGCAATAAATAGGGATAAAATAATATAATTTCGATTACTTTTAGCTATATGATTTTGTATAATTTTAATCATTTATTTTGGATTATAAAGTTCGTATTTATTGCTTTGTTTAAATTTCATTTAATAATAATTCTAAAATAATCTGATGTAATATTTAATTAAAAGTTAAAATAATCTTATGTTCCCTTTTTGTCTTTGAAATTGAAAAGCATCGGTCAGTGATAGATAATAGATTAATTAAAGAAAAATTCCCCAAAGTATAATTAGTAAATGTAAAATGTAAACAATAGAACGGCAGCTTTCTTTAATTAAAAACCAACAAAATGCATTGATTATCCTCAGGGCAAATTAAATAGAACCTAAAAATATCTTAACAAAAATGTGAAAGATCAAGATAAAAAAAGAGGCCATCTTAGACTTGCTGGAGACATTCACTTAAACTTTAGCTTTGCTCTCGATCACTGAGCGTCTCCAAAAATAATAAAATAATTTGTTCCTGCCAAGGTATGACCGAGTAAAGCACCTAGATTATTCTCCATCGGGAGATGGCCTGTCAGATGCTGAACTTTCCATTGCCCGTCATAAATTAACCATGAAGATCTGCTGCCTGAAATAAATGAGAAAGCTGCTGCTGCTGTGAAAGTAAAATGAAACGTCTAAATACAAGAAAGAATGGCCACTCATGAACTATTTGCTACTTAACCAATGGACTCGGAAAACTTCTTATAAAACAGGTACCTGTCTGTGTTCAAACTCTAGAGTACTCTAATAATATGCTATAGCTCTTCTTCATAATACTTATCTAAATTATAAAATGTAAAAACTACCATATGTATAGCTAAAACTGAATCATTAACTTAATGTGTAAATTTCTCTACTAATCTAGCTTACCTCATTCTATCTTGGGTGTGTATTTCTATAATCTACATTTCTATCTATAGTTATTATTTAATTATTGCATGCTCATAATTATTTCAATTTTCAAAGTTTAAATCTATGATCGCTTAAAACAATGAATGCGTGTCAAATTTTCATTAATATTTACTTTCTTAAATAACTTAACTTTCATATAAATCGACACGCATTCAATGCTTCATTTATTGTAATGCAAGGGTCTACAACTTCGCAAATGGCTGATGTATTAGTTATAATAATTCCCAATTTATATATATATATATGTTTTGTATTTACTAAATCATCATGAATAATTCAAGAAAATTACATTTCTTTGAGAGTCGCCAACGTTCTTTAATAAATGTTGATAATGTAGGACCAAGTTAGAAATCTGTTGAAATCTCATCATAATCGTTTATACAGTATACATGTGTTACCTTTTAGAGACACGATGATCTATTCCACCGTAAATATTGCGGATTCTTCAGGGTTGAAATTAACCCCCGTCGTCCTACACAAGCGGACATAATAAATGCTCCCATAGGATTTGACCTGTCATGCAGCCAGCTGGCAAATTGCGACACGTACCGCTTGTCCCTGGTTATGCTTATATGACACCTTACTTCGTCGGGCCGTGGCAGAGACCAGTCCGACAGTTTTATAAACTCATTCGCGGCATTGCAGTTTCAATATACTGCCATTCCATATCGCCTTTCTAAAGCGTACCACGTGTTCCTTCACTTAATCTTATTATTCTATATATCACTCCGCCTCTGCATTATCTTCATAATTCACTCTCAAATAAATGTTTGCCCTTAGTCATAAAATAAATAGTTTAATTAAATAAATATATGTCCGCCGCTACTCTTAAATCTTACTTTAGACTCTTGCATTGCAAAGGTATAAATTCCCCGAGGCATGCATTAGAAATACTCACTCGAGAATTTTAGGTAGCTAGATTACGCCTTCAAATAAATGTATTCCTTTTGTAAACATTTCAGTATCGGAAATACCGCTACTGAAATCCTCAATATAAAATAATGTCTAAATAAACCAATGTATTCTTTAAAATATAATCATGTCGCAAATCCCGCTACTGAAGCTTTAAATCCACAAATATTATTAGTAAATGATTGTTTTATTAAAATGTATTAATAAATAATTTTAAACTATACGTCTGCAGTTACGTTTCATTCATTCGATACCCATTCTATATACTATTTCCTCGATTATGTAAATATGAATGTTTAATTAATATTAGTTTGATTATTGGCTAACTCGAGAATAAAATCATGAGTCTCTTGCATATCCCTGACCACCGTGCCTAAGGAAATATTTACTAATGTCACATCAGATGCGTTGTTTTGTGGATTGTATTGTGGAACCAATAAACTATGTTCAAACTCAGTACCACGGGTGGCTTCGCTACTCGATGGTGCTGCTGTTCTGTATGGTGGTCGAATTCTGCACTATGTTTATGAGTCACACGTTTTCTGACTGTTACAAGGCGTTTTCATAAAGTAATCAGTTTAGGTTAGACTGGTTTTAAAGAACTTTCAGTTTGTTATGGATTTTTTTTTTTTGTAAATAACGAACGTAAATGTTTTTCTTGTTCGCGATTGTTTTTTTTTTTTGAAGGAAAAAAGTATTACGCATATACGTGTATCGTTATATAAATACACGCAATCTTACAAATGATTATATATGTGTGTAAGATATATATGGAAAATGGTACATCACGTTATAATGCATATGCACTTATCATAAAATGATACATTTAACTCTGCATTTTAACATGTTTTTCTAAGAAAACACGCATTTAGTCTCACAAAAAATATTTAAAAAATGACACAGACATGAAATATGTTTTCAAATCGTATCATTTTATTTATAACAATTAAGCCATTGTAAACATATTTAAATTATACATATATATTGCATTTCTCAGATTTCAAAATGCCCCTCTATATCAAAGGTACTTCAAATTTTAAAAGCTAAAGTGGGGGGGGGGGCATACAATTTATTAAAATATTTTAGGAGTTGCTTCATGAATTATAGCAGTAATCTTAGCAAAATGGTTTTGTTATTCACAATTTATTGTTTTTAAAAATAGAGTTATATTGTAGAAGTTTTAATATTGCATAAACATATACCTGAAGAAACAATCCAATCATTTTACACCGTAATAATAATTATTTATACAAGGTGACAAAATTTTTTTTTTTTCTTTCGATTCCTTTTCTTTTATTTAATATATTATTTTTTTACATTCAACACTCAATAAATCATTAGCATATATTCTAATAATGTTAGATAACTGGTTACTTTTGATATTTGCATAAAATTTTGTTATTAAATACATGATCTAAATCCAGTCAAATATACATAACTTTGAAACGTTTTATGAATACTTAATTTATTATTTTCTCTCCATAAACTTAAATCATGATACTTCAGAGTACTTAAACTGTCCTCAGAGATACACATCCATTTCAAACTTTCAAGCTCATAAATCTGTAAGAGATTTTATCAAAACTGATGACTCAACCATAAACACATTGTCTAACATATGGAAAACAATATTAAAACTAAAACAAAAAAAAAAAAACCTTCAAAATTTTCAATCCTCAACATAATCAACACATTATTAGCATATCCAAACTAATCTTTAATACCAAAATGAAAGAACAAAGATCGTTACTAATTGCTAACAAGCTTTCTGATAAATGCTTAGCAAGAGAAAGCATTTAAAATATCTCTTTCAGAAACCACACCCAATTCCTTGACCAATGGTTTCATGCTGTGGCACTCCTCAGAGGTGGTAGGATAGTTTCAGACACTAGATCTACCCTAGCATCTCTCTGAGGAGTGCCAAAGCATGAAACCATTGGTCAGGGCATTGGGTGTGGTTTCTTATAAAGATATTTTAAATGCTTTCCCTTGCTAAGCATTTATCACGAAGCTTGTTGAGCAATTAGCAAAGCCCTTTGTTTATATTTTACAAGCTTAAAAAAGAAGTGGAGTCATGTGATACATGACTATTTTTTTTTTTTCAAAATGAAAGAACATTTAAAATTTTGTCCTCACAATATGACAAAATATAGTTACAAAATAGACCAAATTGGAAAATCCATGGGCCAGCCAGCCATCTACACTCTACATTTGTGACTTCCAAAAAGTGCTTTACATTTTAATTAATAAATGTCATTAGAGGAGATTTGAACACAGATTTCCAAACTCTCTTCAGTCATCCACTCCATCCTCTAATTAGAAATAAAGCAAAATAATTTTTTTTATATATACTAAATCTCACAATTTTTTTTTTACTTTAATTGAAATTGATATTTTTATCTATTTGTATTAGATTGAATGTGACCTAAATATTTAATTATAATTGTAATCAAGTTTAAATAATCAACTTTATTTAAATAATCAACTTTAAATTCTTTACATACACATCCATATCTTTAATATTTTAACTATAAGTATATTTTATATACCAAAAGTGTAGATGTAATGTAGGGGATTTGAACAAACTTTCAACCTCAATTCAGCCATTCTATCTCATACAATCGATACACATGACACACACACATGTGAAAAAGATAAATGTTCTCCAATATACATATTTCATGCTGAACCAGCACTCATCAGTTGATCCAGATTATCATCACCCATATATATATATATATATATATATATATAATCAGTGCTTGGTTTTATATTACAAAAGCAAATCTTCATACTTTAATAGACAGGCTTCAATCCACTCCTCAACCATCCATACCATTCAAAATCTGATGATGGAATTCCCAAATCCTTTGTTAATACCAATATTATTGTCATGCCCATGTTGACCTTAAGTCATTCTGACCCCTCATGCATAAGACATTGTCCATTCAAATACATAGAAAAGGGATGGGCAGAATACAGGATGAATTTGTAATAATTTGTAATATTTTAAATATAAGTATATTTTATATATCTGAAGTCTAGATATAATATGGGGATTTGAACACAGACTATAATACATCTAGACTCCAGGTATATAAAATATATTTAAAATATTACAAATTCAGTCTGTATCCTGCCCATCCATCTTCTGTGTATTTGAATGAATAAAGACCTATACATGAGGGGTCAGAGTGATTTAATGTCAACATGGGCATGTCATTAATATTGGCATTAACAAGGGATTTGGGTGTTCCATCATCAGATTTTCAATGGTATGGATGGTTGAGGAGTTAGAGGGTGGAGTGGATTGAAGTCTGTCCATTAAAGTGTGAAGTTTTGCTATCTTAATATATAACCGAGAACTGATTATATATGTGTGTGGGAAATAATGATCTGGACCAAGTGATAAGTGTTGGTTCAGCACGAAATATGTATACTGGAGATCATTTATCTTTGTCACATGTGTGTGGTCATGTGTATTGGTTATACGGGATAGAGTAGATGGCTGAAGAGAGCTTGAAAGTCTGTGTTCCAATACCCTATATTACACCTATATCTTTATATTTTAAAAAAAATTTATTGTTTTAAAACTTTACTTTTAACTAATAATCAACTAATAAATAAATATAAATTATATACCTACATTATACTATTTAAATAATTGAATAATTAAAATTTTCTGACATTCTAGTACTTAAAAAAAAAAAAAAAGACAATTTTTAAAGTTTGTATTACTACTCCCTCTATACTTATTTTATGTAAACATATCTTTCCTTTTTATTTATATAATAGAAGAGAAAAATATATATATAACATCTAATATTTTATTTTCTGGCAGTTGTTTTTTCATATTTTAGATCAGCATTTAATGTAATGCAAATATTGGTAGATTAATTATTAATGGGGTCGAAACTGTTGAAAAAATCAATTAATGTAATATTATGCATAAAAAATATTTTATAAAAAATGTTTTTATTTAATTTGATGAGTAAAGCACTATGTATATATATTATTCAACCACAATTTAGGTTGTCACATTTAATTTAAAATGAGAAAGTGAGGAATCCATAAATTAATTAATTCAATAACTAGTTTTAAAAATTGTAATTGAATTAATTAATTAATGAAAAAATGAATAACGGAATTAACCCTCAAATGTTTCTAGAAATATAATACTGCTAATACTTTTCAAATGCTCTAATTTCTAATTATTTTTTAAACTAAGCAGGTGTCTATCTCGGTACCTTCCTAGTTATGTCTCTATGTTACAAAAATAAAATTAGTTTAAATTTAGCTTACTTCGTAAAAAAATGTATGCCACCATTTTCTTATTTAATGGTAATAGCTATAAATTTCTTTCACCTTTTTTAAAAGATCCCTTTATTTCTACTTTTGAAGACAAATATTATAAAACTTAATGATTACAATAATTAAAAGCAAATTTATTTTATTATAATAACTGATTGTAAGAAATCAATCAATTAAACAAAAATAATTTTAATTCTCCATTTTTGAAACTTTATGGCTATTTTTTTTATTTTTTTATACAAATATTTTAATACTGATTGTAAATAATGCTTATAGTGAAAAAAAATTAAATTTGGAACAATATTTATATAAAACAAATATTCTTGGTAGGAGCAGTAGATACTGCATGTAGTCTGTATATCTGTAAACCATATTATAGCTGTTGCAAGTTAATTAATTTATGAAACATAACCTTTTTATTTCAAGGTAAATCAATCAATCAATAATATTCTGTCCAATTGATGGGTCCAGAGAGTAGTCACAACATCAATTCATCCACTCTTCCATTCCATTCTTTTCCTTGCCCATTTCTTCAATTCCACATAAGTCTTCCCATCTCTTATATTATCCAGTAATGTCAATCTCTTCCATCCTTTATTTTTATTCCCACTACACCATTCCCTCCAAAACATCTTTCATTAAACTATAATCTCTTCTCAATATATGTCCAGTTTCTCTTTCTCTCTGATATTCTCAATGTTCTATCCTCATTTACTCTTTTCAAAACTTCGTCATTTGTTATTGTACTCATCCAACTGATTTTTTTCCATTTTTCTCCATGTCCACATCTCAAAGGCTTCCAATCATTGTTTAATTCTATAACTCAATGTCCATGTCTCACAACCATACATTTATACACTCCACACATAACAATTAATCTCTTCCTTAATTCTCTTTCCAAAGTTCCACAAAATATCTTCTTTCTCTTCACAAATGTCTCCTTTACCAATGCTATTCTTCTTTTAACTTCATCTTCACTTCTTCCATCCTCACTCAACCAACTACCCAAATACCTAAATCCCTTCACCTGTTGAATCATGTCATCATGGATTCCAATTTGCAGTCTTTTTGCATCTCCCCCTATCCATAAACACTTAGTCTTTTCAATATTAATCATCATTACATATGCCATACATCCTTCTAATTTATTCAACATATTCTGAAGACACTTTTCCTCTTCAGCAATAAAAGCCATATCATTTGCAATCTTATATACTTTATTACTTTCCCTCCAACATTTGATCCACCACAGTCCACATAAGTATTTAGCATGTCTTCTAAATAAATATTAAACAGAACAGGTGACATACTACACT
This sequence comes from Epiperipatus broadwayi, assembly GCA_028023455.1. Classification (NCBI taxonomy): domain Eukaryota; kingdom Metazoa; phylum Onychophora; class Udeonychophora; order Euonychophora; family Peripatidae; genus Epiperipatus; species Epiperipatus broadwayi. Next base: position 1,008,437 of record JAQFVV010000039.1, on the reverse strand, counting down.
CTTGCCTAACTTGACTTTCTATATTCACTTCATCAGTCACATTACTCTCAAATCTAACTCTTATCATTTGACTATTATACATAGTCCAAATCAATCATCTTTCTTTCCAAAATACTCCTTTATCTCTTAAGATGGACAAGTTCAATATAACAACCAAAACAATGATGGAACTCATTGTAAACAAAAAATCTAGATATTATTTTTTACTTTTTAGTATTTGGATATTTTGAAACAGACTTTTTGTAACTATTCATATTCAAATTTAGAAATTGAGTATAAACTCTGTTGCCATATTTATAGTATTTGAAGTGAAATTCATATGCATTAACAATTATTTTAAAAATTTTGTTTATAAAAGGCAAGTTTTAATTACATAACCAAGAGAAATTAAGATATAATTCTTCATTTCTTTTTCTTTCTAATTTAAATAACTATAAACACTTTTTTAGTGAATTAGTCATAAAATTCAATGAAAGTTTATTTTAAAAATAATAAGCCACTATTTATAGCACATCACTAAAAATTTGTTAAATAATAGATATAAAAACAATTTGAAATTCATCCCACCAACAATTAAGGAGGACAACTAGCTGGATAATCCTGAAATATTGCACTGTCATTGATACCTAACTTGTGTACAAAATTTGAAGAAAAGCCATTTGATAGAATTATATTAAAAATCAGTTACAAGATTTCACTCAAATAATCAAGCAAATGAACAGAATTTCTAAGTTAAATAAGAACATTTAAAAATAATATATTATATATAAGTGTAGATGATACTATGTGGGAGGATCTAAATGTACAACAAAAAGAGAATTCATGAGCTTGAAATATTGATAAAAAAAATTACATCATGCTATTATCATCAGATCCGGAACCATGTTTACATTTGCAGAACATACTGTATTTGCAATGGAAATTTTAACTTTGAGAATGATTTTTTTTCATATGTCAAATGTGTTGCCTGGGAAGCGAACCTGGGTCAGCTGCTTGGAAGGCAGCTATGCTAAGCACTAGGCCACCAATGCTTGACATAATGAGTTTATTTTATTTGTGAATGATTTAAGAGAAAAAAAGCAAGATGTATTTTATAAATATGTTGGATAATTGTAGAAAATTGGCCAATCATGCTAAATTATTGACAAATTTGGGTACTTATGTATTAGTCCTGCACTGATAAAAGTCACAGTCAACAAGCATGTATATAAAAAACAAATTAAAGACATTTAAGATCTTCTAAAAAAAGTAAATGAATTAATTTTGTAAGTGAATATTAGATAATATTCTGATGAGGAAAAAGTCCCTTGTTTCATTTCCATTCACAAAAAAACATAAATGCTTATTTGTTTCATTTCCACTTAATAAAGTTATGGATGGCTATTTTTCAAAATAAATCTTTATAAGTTTGTTTGGTGGAAGATAATTTCTCACAAAAAACATAAAAGCTGTGGTTGTTAATTTTATTTCCACTAAATAAAAGTTAATGGTTGCCATTTTTCCAAATAAATCTTTAATTTATCGATTAAGTTTGTCAGCAAATCCCGTGTATATTTTCCGAGATCAGTAGATCAGAAAACTATTGTCGGATTAATACATGTGTGATGCGTCAGTGCATGACTAATATGTGAGTACCACAATATTTTGTAATTTAAATGCTATTTGAATTTAAGTTTTAACAGTGAAAAACTCCTGGAGTATGGCAAGTGTAATATATATTGAATTTTGTAAAATTAATTCCGCCATTTTGTTTTTATTAAAACTTAGTACAATGCAAAATTGTATTCAACACGAGTGTGCAGATACATAACTATTAATAGTGTTATATTTAAAACTGCTAAGACAATCTTTATAAATATAGCATCTCTTTGTCAAAATTAAATTAAAATTGTTATCATGCATATATACTTATACTTTCGTACATATATATAAATAAAAAATACATCAGAAATATTTCAAACATAAAAATAAAATGGCCTATTTTTTTCATATCCATACGTCATAGTACGGCCGGGACGCGAACCCACAACCGTCTGCAACCAACTACTTGCTTGCAAGGCGGTTGCGATGACCTCTCGACTAACAACGCTTGACTAAAATCCTTATTGAATAGTATTTATATGGGCACATTAATCTGTATAAGTGCACAAATGTGCGTGCAGATTAATATAACTAAGGAAGTTAAAAACGCGCCGTAGTACAATGACTGTATTCATAAATTTGCCTCTTTTTTTTTATAAAGAAAACAAATTTATAAATCGATCGTATCTTTTCAAATTTCAAGTATAAAATGTAATTGTTATTCGTAGATCTAAAACTTGATGTATATATAAAAAAAAACTTTTAATGGCATCTTTATTATGAAACAAACTTTGGTATTAGCCAAATTCTTTAAAATATGCTTTAAAAATAGGAGACGAATAATGAGCGCGGATCAACACATTTTTAATACTCAAATTCACTATTTTTCCATTCATTTTTAACAATGCGGATGTGGAAAAAATAACATGTATTTTCATTCATTTACATTATAGGGGAAAAGAAAGAAAATGATGAAAAAATTTCATACTTTTTTATTATTATTTAATTCAGAATAAGTTTTGAAAACGGAGTGTTTATCAACTGAATTCATTTCTTCACAAACACAGAAAAAGAAATTTGCTTTTAGCAGATAATTCTTTAATAGTCTTCACCTGTATAATTGATTTTTTTTTTCTATTAAAAGCGTTACACGTAAGATCTTCGCAGTTGGTTAAAAAAAATGAAAATGAACAAAGAAACGACGATTTAATTTTTAATTTATTCCTTTTTATTTACAATAGCTAAAAATGTTTGCTTTCTTAATAAGTTTTTCCATAAAAAAAAAAAAAATAGTTTTTAGCGATTTAAAATTCTTACTTAACCATCATCAAAAGTCATTTACTATTTCCACATTAATCATCATCATTGACAACCATTATCGATCAATTGCAGGATGAAGGTCCCCTGAAGTGTAATCACGTTACTCCGATCCCTAGCTTCTCCACAACTCACCAGGAAACTTCCGTTTCATTCATCCATCTCACATGCGGTTTCTTTCTAGGTCTTTTAAATCTCTGATATCGCATTTAAAACTTAACTGTCCATTATCTTTTTCTAGTAATATGCCCAGCTTAGCTCCAATCTAGTCTCTTAATTCTTTCATTAACTGTAGTGATATCTGTTTGTTCTTTTCCAGTGTATTTCGGTTTCAATATCGTCTTGTTACTTCTAACATACAAATTTTCCATTACTTTATCGAGTGGTTTGAAATCTCTGTATTTCTCTTCTGTTAAATATATTAAACTTAGATCCATAAGTAAACATTTCTTTTAAAAACAATGATTTTCAAACACATAGGTATATTTTCTTTTAATATTAAATTATTTCTATCAAAAGCCTGTTAATGTAGATCACTTTCTCGGAAACTTCTATCATATGCTCTGATCTTCGAAAGCTTGTATCTACATCCCATCTAAAGATCAACCATCAGATTCTTCTTTTCGGCCTTTCTCTCACCCTTTGTGACCCCTTTTAACATATCATTTCAGTAACGTCTTTTTTTTTTCCCAATCTTTAAAGCCTTAAATAATTACTCCTCACTTTGTTCCATATAATAAAATAATTTCCTGGCCTTTTTGTTGGTTCTAAGAGTCTTAATAAAAGCCTGTCTTGCAATCGAAATTTTCAATTTCTGCCTGCCAGCTTCTTCCATGATCCATTAATCATCTCCCTAAATATGTAAAAGCATTAATTTGTTCTATAACTTCTTTTTTAATTATGCTTTCACTGCATCAGTCTTCTTATCCCAAACTTATTACAAATAACACCTGTACTAATTAACCTGTGGTTAAGTTGCTATTCATTATGAAAATACACTGCCACATAGCCGGTAAATATTTCCCCCAAGTTAAACCATTCTTTTCAAAACATCCTTGATATAGCATTAAATAAATATTAAGCAGACCAGAAGAACACCCTTCTCTTATATCTAGTCTTTTAACTTCAAATTCATGTAGTTTTCCCATCATTCATCTCACCTTTACTTCTTAAGAGTATCAAAAATAAGCAAATTCCTCAATCAGAAGCATTACTAAGATAAATAAAAATAATTACTGGCTTTGCTCTATCGAACTATCTTTCAATACTTGTATTCACTTCTCTAACTATATATCATGAGTTCTTCCTTTTCAAAATACAAATTTCTCTTCAGATAAAATGATGTTTAATGTATAATAAATATATACAAGACTGTCAATACCTTAGCAGCATGTGAAATTAAACCAAATGTTATAGAATCCTTAAATTTTACCAATTACTAGAAACTAATTGTAATAAATTACAAGCATTAAATTCTTACATACACCCCTCCCCTTTCACTATTAAAATTCAACATTGCTAACCTTCATACCTCTTCCTTCATTATCATATAATAGTACTTTACCATTATGATTACAGACTTTTTCCACTAACATGCAGTCACATAAATTCACCCCAACTTGTTAATACATTTTCCTTCTTTAACAACAACTGTCATATCTACATGTATATACAAATTACATCATTCCACCCAATGATTAAAATTAGCCAATAGAATATCAGTAAACTGTTATCAAGGCAACACTCAGATAAATGGATTTCCATGTTTTTATCTGAGTGTTGTCTTTGCAACAAATAGATGATATTCTACTGGTTAATTATAAGCATTGGCTGGTATTATATGATCTATATATGATGTAATAATTGTGAGAGGTTATAGTTTAACATACATATATAATCTATTCTACTTTTTATTTATGCATTTTCTTCTCTCAATCATTTTCTTAATAATCTTAGTGTTAATAAAAGTCTTTTTTTTTTCACTTTCTATTCTTTTTAGTAATTGTCTTTTTAAAAAAAAAATAGATTACTACACTATTTAGCTATTTATCTTTTTTTTTTCTTTTTTTTTTTTGCTGAATACATTTGAAAACTTTTCATTTTTACACTCTTCCCCTCTTTTCTTCCAAAGAGTAAGCTTGTGGTTTAAGACCTGTAGAGGTCCCTACTATCGCAATTTTATACGCATGTGCTTGAGGCTACAGCCTTAATAAATATTACTCTTTCAAATTTAAATTGCAATCTTGAATTATAAAATTCTGCAATGTACATATCTATTATTAAAAACTAATCCGAATCAATACACAATTAAATTTACATAATCTTTATACATCCATCTATACATTGAAACTAATTAATCCTTGGCAAATTTTAAACTAAACCAGCCCAAAACTTACTGGATAACAAACTCTTACCAACTCAGATACAAATGTTGGACTCTGCATACAACTATGGAACAGTGTTGCAAGCCATGAAACTGCTGCCCTGGAAAAGTTGGTGGACTGGTTATTTTAGTTTCATATCAAAGTGGGGAAGAGTTTATCACCAGCGAATTGACTGGCTTGTTTACTTTAAATTGTTTTAAAGTATAATTAATTTAGTGTTTGTTTGAAGCCTTATGATGATGGTGGTAATTAATAGCAATTATATGTTGCTCCATTGCCATTGTCTAATATCAATCGTTAAGCATCTTTAGAAAAATTTTAACTTCTATTAAAACTTTTCAAATACATTGAATAATAGCACATAGGTTGGTGTATAATACAACGTTTCAAGTGATATTATTCTCCTATCTTCTTTTGTTGTTTGTGGCCTGACCAGGAGAGTTCTGACATCAGAATCAAATCTGGAATGTTGAATTTAAGGTAATAAGTCATGATTTTGACAATCTTTTTACCTAAAATGCATGAATGTGTTCGTATATATGCACAAAAATAAAATTTTGAATATGATCGTTCACATTTACTCAGAATTTATATTAAGTGTAGAAAATTGCTTTTTTTTTTCTAATTTTTAAGAATCTCTGTGGTCTTTTAAAACTTTATGTTCAACTTTTTTAATTTTCAAATATTAATGATTGAAGGAGAATACGTTTAGGTTTACCTCATAGAGTTAACACTCACTCTCTCTAAAATATCATTTAAATTATTAAATTTACAATTTTAATACATATCATGTAACTTCTTTTTAAAATCCGCAAAGTCTCTTTCTAATAATTTTTGCATATACAGTTTCATTTACATTACAATGAAGGCTATAACGATTTTTAAAAGACTCAGGGGCATAAATGAAAGATGTGAATCCCTTAAATAAATAATGCCTGGAAAAGAATATTAGAATAAAAATGGTGTTTTGCAAACTGTACAATTTTTTCTTTTTTTAATCGAAAAGGAATTACACCCTATACACATGTGCTTTAATGTTGTTTTAATACCTCAGCAATATTTTGTTGAGTATGAAGAATATTCTCAAACCAAAGCACAAGATGGTAACAACATTACAGCACATGTGTATAGAGTATAATTACTTTCTGCTTAATAATATGAATTGCTTTTTTTTTTCTAATTTTTAAGAATCTCTGTGGTCTTTTAAAACTTTATGTTCAACTTTTTTAATTTTTAAATATCTATGATTGAAAGAGAATACGTTTTCTTTTACCTCATTGAGTTAACACTCACTCTCACTACAAATATCATTTAAATTATTAAATTTACAATTTTAATACATATTGCGATATACCCACCTACAGACAAGTATAAATACGTAAAAACTACATACCTGCTTATGGATTACTCTGTTAAATAAATATAAAGAGAGCGCTGCTATCGTTTATCCAGACCAGACATGACAGATCGATAAGCATGGATAAATAGGATGGTAGAACGATCTACTCTCTCTTGTGTCCAGGTTCACGTGTGTAAAAGTAGTCAACGCCTTGGAAGGATATCTAGTCTCCAAGAAGAAACCATCCTCGAATGGTAATAGTGATAATTTGCTATCTGTGAAAACCCTGGATTATTATTATGCTTGCTGACTGGTTCTCTCTCATAGAGTAACCCTCAGACATAGCAGAGTGGCGCAGTTGACAGGATAGAACCGTAAGTTAAGCGACGCACAAAAAAAAAAAAAAAATGGCGGCAGGTACGGCAATACGTGAGTTCGATGTAAATAACAGCGACTCCTGGAAAACTTACATAGCACAAGTGGAATATTATTTCTTCATAAACAAAATCGAAGAGGACCGCTATAAAATTGCTACTCTTTTATATTTCGCGGGTCAAGACATGATCCAATTGGCAAATAGGCTTACCGATCCAAAGCGTCCGGAAGACCTACCTTACCAGGAGTTCATAGAGAGACTAAATGCATATTTCGTACCGAAGACATCAAAGTGGATAGCGCGTCTGAGATTAAGAAGCAGAACGCAATTACCGCAGGAAAAATATGTGGATTATGACCTCGCATTGAGAAAATTAGCGAAGGATTGTGAATTCGGACAAGAAATAAATGACTCTCTGTTAGAACAATTCCTATACGGCATGTCAGATAATAAATTTAGGAAAGTGCTTTTGAGTGATTCCGATTTAAATTACAAAACGGCCATGGAAAAATGCGTTGCACAGGAGGCCATGTTAAATATGGCATCGGAGTACACTACGGCAAAAATCCCAGAAAAAATAGCCTTCAGTATAGAAAGGGAAAGAAATAATATCGCGACCTCCAGTGGCTACAGTAAGAAACAAACATGTAATTGCTGTGGAAAAATAGGACACTTGAAAAATATTTGCAGATATAAAGACAAAGTTTGCAGGATGTGTAACACTAGAGGGCACTTAGCAGCTGTGTGTCATTCCAGAGACGGTGAATATCCGAGAAAAAAATCAGATTACAAGCCCCGGAGTGAGGTGGAACGTGAAGTATCTATCAATGCCGTTAGAAATGACGACACCAAATTGGATAACATTCATGTAGAATTGCAAATTTGCAATAAACGGATGACAATGGAAGTGGACAGCGGTGCCGGCTTGTCAATTATATCACATAAAGACTGGATGGGAATAAAAAAAGACTGGGATAATAACTTAAAGCTACGGAAAGCAGATGTGTTTGTCACGGATATAAACGGAAATAGAATAAATATTCAAGGGAAAGCTACTGTGCCAGTGACGTTGAATAAAAGACATAAGTTCCTAGAATTATATATAGTAAAAAATAATATTAGCCCGTTACTCGGCAGAAATTGGTTCGCGGCTTTGGGAATACGTGTGGAAATATTAAAAAAGGTCCGTATAGAAACTACCATAAAAGAACGATACCCGGAATTGTTTAGGCCTGGAGTGTCGGAATTTAGAACTAGACCAGTGGATATTGAACTAGTGAAAGACGCAAAAGGAATTATATGTAAACCTCGAAAAGTGCCGTTTGCGATAAGAGAAAAAGTAGAGAAAGAATTAAATGATCTTGTAGCTAAAGGAGTTCTCACACCTACGGAAGAGTCATCGTGGGCGACCCCGATAGTGACGATTGTGAAACCAGAGGGTAGTTTACGGTTATGTGGAGATTATCGTCTCACAATAAATAAATATATAAATAAGGGAGCTTACCCCGTTCCAAATGTGCGAGAAGTATTGGCAGTATTACAGAAGGCAAAATATTTTGCAAAAATAGATCTGAAAACAGCATTTCATCAGATTCCTGTAACTAAGGAGACGGCAGAGCTACTCACGTTAACCACGCACAAAGGCTTATATAAGTGCAATAAATTACCGTATGGAATAACGATCGCACCAAACGTGTTTCAAGCAAAAATGGATATGCTTTTTAGAGCAATGGACGGGGTAATCCCATACTTGGACGATATTCTCGTCGTTGGCGAGACAGAAAATGAGCTTGAAAAGCGTGTGGATCAGGTTTGTTCGAAGTTAGACCAAGCTAAAGCGAAATTAAACGTAGGAAAGTGTATATGGTCTGCGAAGGAAATTAAATTTCTCGGACACATCGTAACTGAAAAAGGACGCCGCCCAGACCCAGAAAAGGTAAAAGCCATAAAAAATGCCAGAAAACCCCAAAACGTGAAGGAACTTCAAGCATTTTTAGGACTGCTAAATTTCTACGAAAGTTTTTTAGCTGGGAAATCACATGTGCTATCACCGCTATACATGTTGTTAAAGAAAAAACAACGTTGGATATGGAGCACAGAACAAAATAAAGCTTTTGAAACTGCAAAAGACTTGCTGACATCGGAAAGTTTGTTAGTGCATTATCGGAATGACTGGGAATTATGTATTACTGCAGACGCATCGGAATACGGCGTCGGAGCTGTCCTCTCTCATCCATGTTATGAAGGTGAACGTCCTATTGCGTTTGCTTCGAGAGTACTGACACCAGCTGAGAAAAATTACAGTCAAGTGGATAAGGAAGCTTTAGCAGTGATTTTCACGGTAAAGAAGTTCCACCAATATGCATACGGACGGAAATTCATGATCTATACTGATCATCGCCCTCTAACGGGAATTTTCGGCTGTGTAAAAAATGTTTATGAATCGTCAAGCCCACGTATGTTACGATGGATAGATATATTGTCGCATTATGATTTCACGTTAATTTACAAACCCGGAAAAAAGATCAGTCATGCTGATGCTTTGTCCAGATTGCCAGATGTAAAGGAAATTACTTATGAAATAAAGGAAATAAACTACATTGACGCTCTAAATCCAGAAGGGATAAATAGCAACGTCATAGCGCACTGGACTAGGAATGATAAAGGATACATGAAATTGATAAATTGGATAAGAAAAGGTTGGCCATCTAGATGCCCCAGTGAATTAAGTCATGGCATCTGGATTGCCAGAGAAGGACTGTCTGTGTGCAACGGATGCATATTAAATAATGATCGTGTTTTAGTGCCTACTAATGGCAGAAAAAAAATCTTAAGCTTATTGCATAAAGGACACCCTGGAATAGTGCGTATGAAAGCTCTGGCTAGATCATATGTATGGTGGCCAAACTTGACAAAGGATATTGAGAACACGCTGAAAGAATGTGTAAACTGCCAACAGATAACTAAACTGCCTCCGAAAAAATTTGAAACTTGGGAAGCACCTTCTGCCCCATGGTCGCGAATTCATCTGGACCATGTTGGACCATTGAACGGATATATTATATTGTTATTAGTTGACGCGTATTCACGTTGGACTGAGTACAGAGTGGTTAAAGATACCAGTGCTGAGTGCACCATCCGGGTGTTAAATGAAGTGTTTGCTACCCACGGTTATCCGGAAAATGTTGTGACAGATAACGGTGCAGGATTTACGTCAACAAAATTTAAAGATTTTCTGAGGGACAGAGGAATAGAACATACTCTCACACAGCCATACCACCCTCAGAGCAATGGTATAGCTGAGCAAGGAGTGCAACACCTAAAGTACACCATAAAAAAATTACAATTAAAGAACATGTCGGATGCGTTAGTGCAAGCAATGTATACACAGCATTTCACACCGAGTACTTCAACAGGAAAAACCCCAGCAGAGTTATTAATGGGTCGGAAGTGCCGGACACATCTATCACAACTTTTGCCTGGAAACCATAAGAGCAGAGTTTTCTCAACGGATAAGTTTCTACCCGGTGAAGACGTTTGGATTTATGATGTGTTGAAGAGTAAATGGATCCCGGGAACTGTAAAACAGCTACTGTCAAAACAAATTCGTCTGGTGGAGTTACAAAATAAAAAATCATTTAGAAAACACATAAACCACCTTCGCCACCGTCGAGATGACCCTGCATCAGAGGACGAGAGTGAAATGCCGTTGGATACAAATATAGAAATGCCGTTGGATACAAATATAGAAACGGAACGTGGAGATGAAACCGATCTGGAAATGGTATTGAATAAGGATACTTCAAAAGATGAAGAGTTGGAGGATGTACCGTGTGACCCAGTGCAAGAAGGGTTAAAAACACAAAGACTTTCCAGAGCACGTCGTTTACCTGTTAAGTTTAAAGACTACGTTTGTAGTTAAGCTCCATTTATTTCCAGAGTAGGGGGAGGAGTGCGATATACCCACCTACAGACTTAAGTATAAATACGTAAAAACTACATACCTGCTTATGGATTACTCTGTTAAATAAATATAAAGAGAGCGCTGCTATCGTTTATCCAGACCAGACATGACAGATCGATAAGCATGGATATAAATAGCATGGTAGAACGATCTACTCTCTCTCTTGTGTCCAGGTTCACGTGTGTAAAAGTAGTCAACGCCTTGGAAGGATATCTAGTCTCCAAGAAGAAACCATCCTCGAATGGTAATAGTGATAATTTGCTATCTGTGAAAACCCTGGATTATTATTATGCTTGCTGACTGGTTCTCTCTCATAGAGTAACCCTCAGACATAGCACATATCATGTAACTTCTTTTTAAAATCCGAAAAGTCTCTTTCTAATAATTTTTGCATATACAGTTTCATTTACATTACAATGAAGGCTATAACGATTTTTAAAAGACTCAGGGGCATAAATGAAAGATGTGAATCCCTTAAATAAATAATGCCTGGAAAAGAATATTAGAATAAAAATGGTGTTTTGCAAACTGTACAATTTTTTTTTTAATCGGAAAGGAATTACACCCTATACACATGTGCTTTAATGTTGTTTTAATACCTCAGCAATATTTTGTTGAGTATGAAGAATATTCTCAAACCAAAGCACAAGATAATAACAACATTACAGCACATGTGTATACAGTATAATTACTTTCTGCTTAATATTATGAATTGCTTTTTTTTTCTAATTTTTAAGAATCTCTGTGGTCTTTTAAAACTTTATGTTCAACTTTTTTAATTTTTAAATATCTATGATTGAAAGAGAATACGTTTTCTTTTACCTCATTGAGTTAACACTCACTCTCACTATAATATCATTTAAATTATTAAATTTACAATTTTAATACATATCATGTAACTTCTTTTTAAAATCCGCAAAGTCTCTTTCTAATAATTTTTGCATATACAGTTTCATTTACATTATGATGAAGGCTATAACGATTTTTAAAAGACTCAAAGGCATAAATGAAAGATGTGAATCCCTTAAATAAATAATGCCTGGAAAAGAATATTAGAATAAAAATGGTGTTTTGCAAACTGTACAATTTTTTTTTTAATCGGAAAGGAATTACACCCTATACACATGTGCTTTAATGTTGTTTTAATACCTCAGCAATATTTTGTTGAGTATGAAGAATATTCTCAAACCAAAGCACAAGATAGTAACAACATTACAGCACATGTGTATAGAGTATAATTACTTTCTGGTTAATATTATGAATACTGTGCTAGTAAATTGAATAGTGTTACATACATTCTAATATTTCATAATATTAACACAGTAAATTGAAAGTTTTGTGATTGTTAATAGATAGAATAAAATTAATGGATGTAAAGTGATTAAAGGAAGACCGCACTCTCATTCCAAGACATTTTATATTAGCCTACATAAGTGAACTTAGGTACAAAGATAAGATGGCCGCTCTTAAGTTTTTCTACCTTGCATTTAGACTTGAGAGTACCCTTCATACTCAACAAAACATTTTTAAGGTATTAAAACAAGATTACAGTGCACATGTATAGCATTTAATTCCCTTCTGATTAAAATTACATTCACATTATTATAACTTAAAAACAGTTATCTTGTTAAATCTACTTGAATCTATATTTTAAAAAGATATGAATAATCACATAAAAACACCACCTTCAATTCTTCTACTTTTACGAGTTTATTGGCATGCACAGTGCAGTCATGATATCACTATATTTTGTTTCAAGTCCCACTTGCATATATTGTACATCACATATAACAATTCATGTTTTGTTGATAAGCTTTGATCCAAACAAAATATGTATTATTTTATTGAACTCAAGTGTTTAATACTTTTCATTAAACACTTGGTTAGAGTTGCTATTTTTGAACCTGATGTCCTATCTCCTCACTGAAGAGAGCTATAGCTCAAAACTGGTCTGGGGATAGGGACAATCATAGATAAAGATTTGAATGCTTTCTCTTATAGCATTTATCATAAATTAAAAAAATAAACTTGTTTAGAAATATTTGCTCTTTATTACATATTGGTAATTACAAGCTATATAGGTCATGTGATTTATCACTTGGTTTTACTACTATTATAATTTTGGCTATTGAAGCTTTGGCTATATTAAATTGCTAAGGCTATTAATATATGGAATATCTGAATTCAGTTCAGGCCCATATAGCTATTTCAGTTGGAGAACTAACTTTGAAGACATTAGATGTCTGATAGTTTCAGATCTCCTTAATAGATAAGTATTAGATAAATGCTTGGTTAGAGTTAATATTTTTGAATCTGATGTCGTAGCTCCTCACTGAAGAAAGCCATAGCTCAAAACAGGTCTGGAGATAGGGACAATCATAAATAAAGATTTGAATGCTTTCTTTTACAGCATTTATTATAAATAAAAAAATAAACTTGTTTAAAAATATTTGCTCTTTATTATATATATGTAAAATGGATGATTTTTTATGATGTAGTAGACATATATAAATTAAGATTATAATATAAACAAAATTTAAAATAATAATAATGTAGTTATTAATAATAAATTAAGAGACCATAATTACATGTGTATTTACTATGTGTATCCATTTATTTGCATTCATTCAAAAAAAAAAATATTATATTGTTTCTTAATTTATTTATTTTTTAAATAAAAGCAATAGGGAAGTGATAAGTCTAGCACAATTAAAAATGCTCTAGATGTTATCATTTTCCATAACTAACTTTTTTCTCTCAAAAAAATCATGATATCAGTTTTATTATCAGGAACTTACACCCTTTCTAATTGTTTAATATTTTAAGTCCATATCAATTTCAGAATCTATACAGTTATACCCACATGCTATTACTCATTTTACATTCTCACTTAAATTTTTCAAACTTTCTAATGCAATATTTTTTTCCTGACACTATCATATCAGTAGTATTTATATATTGGACTATTTCCATCATCTAGTATTGAGTATTGAATGTCTTTAAAAAAATTTGGCTTTATTTAAATTTTCAAATTACATTCAAATGTTAGTAATAGCACACAGGTTAGTATATGCACAACATTTTGAAAGGTATTAGTCTCCCCTCTTCTTCAGGTATTGCTGGCCTAACCAATCAAAACTGGACCCTTAGATTCTTGAATATTGAATTTTAAGGTAATGCCCTAATCAAATGAGTCATCCTGCACTTTTTCCTAAGGGCAAAGTTGCTTAGTGGTTTCCATACATTATATATAGTCACATTAGGTTGACTTATGGGGTTATCCACCATTATCATGTAAGCGGCTTCTTTGAATTTTCTTTTGTGTATCTTTTTCCTCTCTATCCAATATTTTGTATTTTCCCAATTGAACATATATTGGTACATATGTAGTTGCTATCTTAGACACATCTGCTTTCTCTCTTCTAATCAACAGTTTGCTCTTGTAATTGCTTTTAAATGGAGCAACTGGTCTCACAATATATATTCTTCCACTTTCACATGGTATTTCATAAATGCAGTTTTAGTTTTTCAGCATTTAAAGTTTAGACTTTGTACATTAGAATTTGGGAAAATGCAAAAATATTGGATAGACAGGAAAAGGTACACAAAAGAAAATTCAAAAAAGCTGCTCACATGACATTGGTGAATAACCCCATAAGTCAACTTTTAGTATGACTATAACGTATGGAAACCACTAATCAACTTTGCCCCTAGGAAAGGGTGGAAAAGTTTAGAAAGAACCTCATAGATAAGTATATGAAATTTCTACTGACTATTGCCTTTGGCAAAATGGTTCAATTGGTTAGAGCATTATCTTAAAAATTCAATATTCAAGAATCTAAGAGTCCAGGTTCGATTTTCATACTAGTACTGTCACTGGTTAGGCTAGCAACACCTGAAGAAGAGAGGAGAATAATATTTCTCAAAATGTTGCGCATATATTAACTTGTTTACTATTACTACAGTTGAATGTACTTTGAAAATTTAAATAGTTAAATTTTTCTAAAAACATATATTCAATCCTAGATGATGAAAATAGTCCAATATTCAAATACATCTAAAATACCATGATCACAAACCTTCAGGAAAACACTATCATATCAGTAGTTTACATTTTATTGAGATTAATACTTTACGAACTTTCTTAAATTTTGCAAAACTAATATTAACTTTATACTTATAGAAGATTTTGTTACACAAATATTGCATCTCATTGAAATTTGGAAAGAATAAAAAAAGCAAATGATAAAATATGCTTTCATGTAACCCAATAAATATTATTAATAAATGTGGTCGTGTATGGTGCTTGAAGACAGAAAAATGGCCGCTGCCTCATCACAAAATATATTACATTTATGAATTTTAATGTTTATATTTTTTATTTATATTTTGTGTATGTGTGTGTTTACATTTATTTGGATGATATATAATTTAAGCAATTATGAAAAGCCTAAAGCTAAACTAATCAATAAAATAACTCGATTATCCCAAATTCAAAATCAAACAAGACTAGCCAAAATGTAAAAAACTAAAAAATTATTTAACACAACCAATGATTTCCCTCCCAAAGCAGACTTCTCAAAGGCAAAGAAATACAAAACACATAAACAAAAACATTCTAATTAAATTTCCCACAATTCATAATTACATCCCACACAGCTAAAATATTAAACGGACTCTTAAATAAGTTAATTGCTTCATTATCTTAAACGTTTAATAATAAATATTCTTTATTCTTCTTTTTTCATTTCATTCAAAGAAAACACAAATTAGCCTTCTCAAACATAATATCATGTATGAGAAGGCTTATCTTGTTTAATTTTAAATTTGGGGTAATTAATTGAGTTAATTTAATTAGTGCACATTTATGCAGTGAATATCATAGCTTCACAATATTTAGGAAAAAAAGTTTCCACTCAACCTTCTAAACATACTATGAAGGAATATATCTTATCTAATGATTTTTTCCAAGGTTTGAGTGCAGATAGTAAGAACTACTTATAATTCTTATTGTACTTTTGCAAAAAACAAAAAAGATTAGTCTCTATGAGCAACTATGTGATATTTTCCGTATAGTAAACCAAAATGCTGTAACCAATAATTAGACTCAACAATTAAACTTTAAAGCAACATTAAAACTGCATATGCAAACATACGAAAAGTGTTTACTCAAATGTGTGCATATAGAAGATTGCATGCATTGCTATCTCAAAGATGTCCACAATCGTAATGATATATAAAATAAAATCTGTAATATTAACAAGAGTGGAAGAAAGACTTCATTTACGAAAAAGTGATTTGTTAAGCTATAATTCTTGAAAAAGAAAATTAATTTTAAAAAAACTACATGAGATAATAGATCCAATGCTATTAATGAAGAATCTTGTATGTAGTGGCTAGCAACTGAAATGGGTATGAACTAAATCAGATGAATCGTGAAATTTTTAAAAGCCACAAATTACCTTAGTTTTTCTATTTAAGATAGCTGATCTGTAGCTAATACATAAACCGATCTAGCAACCCTCGGTAAATGGGTAGGCAATTATTTTTTGCAAGTCAGAAGTTTCAGGTTCACATGGGTTGATCAAATGATGATGACGATCTGATTACAAACATAAAAAATATGATTGTAATAAGATACTCATGGGATGGGATCATAACTTATGGGTGCTAAACCCATTGTTACTGTTATTTCTAATCTTATGACATTTTAAAAAAATTTAGAAAAAGACCACATATCACATAGATAAGTCAACTGGTAAAAATGAGTTCAGAGATATCATAAAGTCCCGATTCATTTTTTAAAAATAAAAAATAAGCAATATCTCAAAAAATTTCAATCAGGCTAAAGTTAACTAGGAATGGAAAGGAAAATTTCAAACGAGAAGGTTCAGCAAAAAACTTTTCAAATATCCATCTAAGTTAAACTGAAATTTTCCGCTCTATTTTTAAAAGCATTAATAATACTCGGAATTGGTAGATAAATCAAATTTAAAAAACTGACAGTAATAAAGAAAGAGCAGTGCAATTTCTGCTTCATATCTGAGGCAATGTTTTCATTAAGGGCTTTAAAATTATCTTTTGTGGAAAAAATGTTGCAGCTAAAGTTTAATGACCTCATAAAAACAAAGGTTTCATTTTTCCATTCTTTTTATTTACTCACATTTTTAACCCAAATAATGAATTTTACCCATTTAATTTTTGTAATGAATAAAATTTTATTGATTATCTAAGGTTTCGACTGGCTAGCAATCTTTTTCGAAAAATTAAATAGAAAAATTATATATAGAATTATTTTTAAAATATTATTTAACTGTACATTTTATATAAAGACTAATTAAGATCAAAAAACATTGTCGGACTCTAGCTTATACAATACATTTCAAATACAAATTCTGCCAACTCTTCTACAATGGTGACACCTATTGGGAACTTGGCTAATCACTGAAGACGGGCATAAACAATAACTAGTTGGGAATATTGACAGAAAGGCACTGAATATACATTTAATCAATACTGCCACTTGCTATCTATTCATTATTCAAATATTAGCATTAGAATAGAATAGGCTATAAAATTAATTCTCTCATATCTATATATATATATATATGCAATCACATTTAATATAGAATTTTTAAGTTAATATATTAATTTTAAATATATATAAATCATATTATATAATTTAATAAAATTGAATATATTGCAAAAGATAACCATAAAAAGCAAATTTTATACTTTACATTGAATAATAAAGTCAATTCCAAAGTTCTGTTAATAAATTACATCATCATCATCAACCATTATCAATCCACTTCAGGATGAAAGTCTCTCCAAGTTTAATCCATCTTCTCCGATCTTTAGCTTCTCTTCTCCACATCACCCCTGCACACTTTATTTCATCCATCCATCTCACATGTGGTCTCTTTCTGGGTCTTTTACAATCTCTTGGAATCCATATTATAATTTTATAGATTTAATTACTCCACATCACCCCTGCACACTTTATTTCATCCATCCATCTCACATGTGGTCTTTTTCTGGGTCTTTTACAATCTCTTGGAATCCATATTATAATTTTATAGATTTAATTACTTAATAAAAATTCAAATAAAACATTGTTTAAGTATATGTAATTATAAAAATCCATAAGTAAGAAAGATATTTATGTGGTTTAAAAAATCGATAAGCCATAGGCCTGAAGGAAGAAGGTATTTCTATCACTAGATGAGATGACTATCAGCATACTCTCAACTAACCCATTCTCATTATTCTGGAACTCTCCAAATAAGAAAAGATATATCCAAACTAAGTGGCCAACATTGGATGGCTAGCAGGGTTTTAAACACAGACAGCTATTATTTCGTCTGTTTAAATATATTTTCCATGAAACATCTGGATTTAAACCCAAGTCATGAAAACATGAAAGTATAGTAATCATTATATAATGATGTCTTTGTATGTGACCAATGTATATTTGTGTCTGCTGCAATACTGACCCATAACATTGTAATTCAACAATAGAAAAATCATCAATGCACCAAGTTAGAATTTAACACAAAACAATTTATTTACAAAGAATAATCTCTGAAAATGTAATTTTAATAACAAATCCAAACATGTTTAATATGTCACTAAATTTGCACAAATTATTGTTTTACCATAAAATTATGAACATAAATTATTATTTTGAATTGAAATGAAAAATATACGTTCCAAATACACATGTGCATTTAAAGAGGTCTTAATATGTTGTATTTGATTCAAAACTTAATACCACAAATATGTATACAATAAAATAAAAGTGCCTGAGCATATGCAGATAAATTTAGTCAAAAGATAACTTAGATTTAAATTGCATTCTAAAAAAATTTAATATTCATAAAATTACGCAAATACAGAATAAAACTAGTTAAATTAGATACAAAATAAAAACTAATCAAATTGGAAAAGTATAGTACTCACTACAGAACTGTGTGAGCAATACCATACCATGATGGACACTTGGAAATGCAAAACCAGCTAAATATGTAAGAAAGGTTAACATAGCAGACATAAATGCTATGAAACAAAATGCAAATACAGTTGACTACTATAATGAATAGCGGGCGTGGCCTAATTCTGAGAATTATATAATCAGTACAATTGATGGAAAATTCAAGAAAATTATCTACAAGTTTATTAATAGCTAAAGCAATAAAATCTTGTGTTATGTTTAAAATGCTACTCTTGTATTATTTTTAGAATATTTTAATAATTATACAGCTGGGTTACGTAAAACAGGCCACCATGCACTTCATAATTTATCACCTCAGAAACAAAATAAAAATATTGGATGTTGTTTCTGTTGTCAATCAGACAGCAAAGTCATCGTTATTATTATAACGATGTTATCCCTTATATTTATGCATCGCTGATAATTAAAGAAGATCATTATAAACATTAATCGCGATAGCTCAAATGTAGATGAAATTTATGTGGAAATTACTGAAAATCCCCAGTGAGCTATATATATATAAACTAATACAATTCGGTCCACAAACGAAAAAATACGGAATTGAGCCACCTATATTTTAGCTAGGATCGGAGTTTTCAATAACTTTCACATAAATTTAAAGATCGTTGTATATTTAATTTATCATCTCAAAAAAAAAAGTTTGTATTCTTTGCGGTTGTCTACCAGAGACGGCCGCGTTACTCTTATTATTATATAGATTTACATTTAAATAAAATCGTTGTATCCGTGCAGAAAAAAAAAATACTTTCAATTTTATACCTGTAACAAAAATAAAAAAGTAAATTGTGATATTTAAACTAAATATGCAGTCATTTATATTGATGTTCTATATACCGCGGTCTGATTTTAAAAACTCAATGACGAATTTATTAACGCGTATGTAACAACTTTAAAAATAAAAATTGAATAATGAGATTTACTTCCGCATTCACAAATTTATAATGTAAAATGTTAACAAGAAGATAAAAAACGGTTCCGAACTTAATTCAATAAAGTAAGTTTTTTTTCATAGGATAATTTAATATTAAAAACTTTCTCCAAAAAACATTTATATAAATAGTTAGATGATAAAATTTAAACAGCTACTTATATATATTTTATATATAGAAAACATAACATTTACGTACAGAAAACAATGTACATATATATTTTATAAAGTGTTTGTAGATACGCTTACATGTATGTGCATAATATTATAAATAAAAACCTGGAAATGTTTTCAGGCTCCAAGTAGGTTTATATATATATTTTTTGTTTAGGTAACCAACTCATAAGCCAACCCATTTACATATATACGATTACTATTTTATCGATACCTACCTATTCTTAACTAGATGTAAATTGAAGGACAAGTATTAAACCATCCATAATCGTATAGCAACCGATTGTTATGATTAGTAACAATCTTTCCTTCTCTGTTATACTTTGGATGGCGATTAATCCATTTGAACCGAAACCATAATCATTGTGCTGGTTAAATTATCCATTCAAACACTACTTAACGAAAACATCAACCAATCCTTCTCGCAGTACATATATAGATCAAGAACAGCGATGGGCAAACTTTTCTGACTATGCGCCACACAGATTTCTGTAATATCTGTAGCAGGCTGCATGTAAAAAAATGTTGTTTTTTTTTACTTTCCGATACATGACGTACTCATAATAGAAGTATTGTGAAAAATGATTTTCCATTTTCAACAATTTTTTATAAAATAAAGCTTTTGAAATGTTTCAGGGAGTACAGGTATAAATGAAAGAATGTCCTTAGATTAGTCAGCACGGCGATGTCGCGTAAATTAGTCAGCATGGCAATGTAACATAGATTAGTAAGCAAGGTGATATCCACAATTGCATTTGTCCAGCCTTATACTGACTAAGTAGATATAAAGATTTAAACATATTCTACCAAAGATGTATTGCTTCTTTATACAATTAAACATTTCTGTAGCAAAAGTTTTTAAAAAAGCAGAATTGTTTATGGGCTACAGGTTACAGAAATCATCATAACAGACCCTAATTTATCTACCTTTGTTCGAGAGTAATCTTTTCATCAACTACCAGTGCAGGAAACCAATCCTCTAAATCAGGGGTGGGCAAATAGAGCCTGAGGGCCACATGCGGCCCTCTAAGAGTTTTTATGTGGCCCTCCAAGACAATCAGGAAAATCCATCTTGAACTGAGATTTCCTTCCTGTGCACGACCAAAGATTCATCTATTATTTTCCACTAGGATGGCCACATCAATACACATGCACAGCGTAGATACTATGTGCAGGGCTTTTCCAGATGATCTAGTTAATTTCAATTTTGTCTTTGCATTAGCAAATATATACATTTCCAACTTTAGTGAAACCATGAACCCTCCAAAAAATCGGTGATGAATGTCACGTGTTTAATGAAGAATGGACAAACAAATATTTCTTTGGTAATACAGGGAATAAAGCAGTGTGTTTATTGCATCATGAAAAAAAGGAGTGGCCCTGCTCTAACCTTCGCTTTTACAAAGTGGCCCCTGAAGCCATCTCCACCAATCTCTGTGGCCCTCGAGCCAAAACAATTGCCCACCCCTGTTCTAAATCAATACAGTAATTTCATTCTTATTATTGATATATCACAACTTGGATCAACTTATTGTTAAAGCACGACTAGTAATTTCTTATATCAAAAACTCTTTGAATAAAGCCTAATATCACCCAAAGCAGAATTATATAAGTTAACTTTAATTAAACTTTAAACAATTCAATAAATATATAAAATAAATTACTTAACAGTACTATTAAATATATGTAATCAATTGAATAAATATAAACACTATTAAACATCACATGATCACCATCTCTAGGTGCAGTGCTCTCAGATCCAAGGCTCCTCATTGATGATGGCCACAAGCCAGAAACTAGTCTGGGGATATTGGATGAGTAGGCACTAGATACGGATTTTATGCACAAGCCTTCTGGCATCTATTGATTACTCTGGTTAGCACAGTGTGGCACTACTGTATGGAGAAAAGAGTTTTGCCTTTGTATAAACACTATTCATAGCACTAGATTAAATTATTCATTTAGTCACTTAATGTAATAATTAATCTAAATAAAATTGAAACAAACAACTATTTATATTAAAATAGGCAAAACTTTCTCCATACAGTAGTGCCTCTCAAAGCAAGACTGAGTAATCAATGGATGCCAGAAGGCTTGTGCATAAAATCCCTATCTAGTGCCTACTCATCCAATATCCCCAGACTAGTTTCTGGCTTGCGGCCTTCATCAGTGAGGAGCCTTGGATCTGAGAGCACTGCACCTAGATCTTAGGATCTAATGCAAGCCTCCAACAGCCACCTTTTATCTCTACATAACTATAAAACTATGAGAATAAAATTGAAAACACACAAATATTTTCAATCTGAGCTCAGTAGCTTATATAGTCATGTGGATCTAAACTCAGTTCAGCACCCATACATTTTGGTGCCTTTGGTTCTTTTATAACCATAGCCACCACCTTCCTATTAGGCAGGATTGGTATTAAACTTTTAAACATCACATGATCACTATCTCCCATGCACAAGGCTTCCGGCATCCATTGATTACTCTGTCTTGCTTTGAGAGGCACTGCTGTATAGAGAGTTTTGCCTATTTTAACAACAGTTATGAGCAAGCATGGGAGACAGTGATCATGTGATGTTTAAAACTATTTATATTTACAATTATTTAATTATCAACCTGACTTTCATCTCATTGAGACCTTTTCAAAATATAAAGTTTTTTATATCTTGAAAAGGTCTCAATAAGAGATGAAAGCCTGGTTAATAATTAAATAATTGTAAATATAATTAGTTTGTTTGTTTCAATTTTATTTAGATTGATTATTATATCAAGTATATATTGTAACGAGCACAGACGACGTTACATTATTTTTTTTTATTATTAAACATTAAAATAAAAAGTTCGCATTTAAAATTTTTTTTTTAAGACAGAAAAATTGAAAATAAATTCTACCTTAAATTCGTATATATATAAATCGCAAAGATGAGAAAAATTATTAAAATAAAACTTTATTAAACAAAAAAGTATTTTAAAACTAAATTTTAAAAAGATTTGGAGATAAAATTATATCTTTAAATTTATCTTTAAATATATCTTTGGATTTGGAAAACAGGTTAATTAATGTTATGGAAATGATTATTTTAATTAGTCCAAGTGAACAAGCCCTTGGGCATTTAAATGTATAAACAACGGTCAGATAGGAAAACAATAGAAAATTTTAGCAAATAAAAAGAAATCCCTATGGAATTGGACCTCAGCGAAAAGACCACCATCAACGATGACGTAATGTTGAGTCAATCCTTAAGATTAATATAAAAGAAAAAGTTGGAAATTATTATTATTATTAAGAGAGGACTGAAATGTGTTAAGTCGGAGAGTTGGAGGTGAAGGGATTGAAAGACGCACTTTCAATTCCTTCAGTTGTTATAAAAATGGAAAAATGAAACATCGCTTTTCTTATACTGAGGACAACAGGATCGTCGGGGGATTTAAATATGGATTCCAAATGGCATGCAATGAATAAAGAGGAACGTTGAAAAAAAAATCGTAAGAACTTTAAAAACATTTTGAAACACTAAGAATTTTAAAATATAAACTTTCTCAGTCTTTAATTTATTAAGAAATAGAATCCTATCTGACCAACGTTATTTATTAATTAGTTATAATTTTATTTAATGTATTTCTTTTGTAAAATCATTTCCATTTATTTATTTATTTATTTAAGTTTTATTATTATTTCTGTTTTTTGTTAAACTAGTTATATAAATATTAAACTTAAGTCGGGCGTGAATGGCTATATAGATTTGTAAAGTTATATTAGGGGAGGGTAATCTTAGGTTATTCGTTTCGTAGTTGAATTAGGTCAATGGATTGGATGTATTGGTGTAATTAGTAGATGTAGTATGAGATTCGCTATGGGCAGAATCGCTATTATACGCCGCACACTTTTGTTTTGCCTATGGAAGGGATTATAAGACGTAGAATGCTGTTCCTTTCGATGGAGTTTTTTTTTTATCGCTCTTCTTGTCTGATAGATGTAATATTCCTATCTGACGAGAAGCAGTTTCTAATCTTAACCTAATTGTGCTGCCGTATTCGTATTACATTGAACACATCGATATATCAGATGGATTGAAATTTGGTTTGACTGCGAACCTTTGGCCTAAGGTTAAACAAGGATTGAATATTTTCTTTTCAAATGCAAATCTATGTAGTCTATTCATACTCGACACTCTAAATAAAGATGCATTAAATTTAAGTTGGGTATAGACGCTTCCATGGGTTCGTGACTGTTTGATTATGTTTTTGGTTTTCATATTCGATCAAAATATATATAGACATTCGGTAAATACTGATACCTTATGGTGAGTATCTAAAATGTATTTATTCGGATGTCTTTTAAGTTATTGGTGTTAATGCAAGCATCTTATGGTGAATGCTATTGGGTTACTTATAAATTTCCCTCTGCAATTGACGGTATCAATGATTTTGTATTTTGATCGTTCATGTTTATTTTGAAATGTTTTTTGACCGTGGAATCTATGTAACCGATCTATACTCAACATTTTTAAACAAATCTGTGCGAACTAATAATAGTATAAAATTTAAAATGTAAATTAAAAATCTAAAATAAAAGTAAAAATAATGTTAAATGTTAAAATAAACATATTAAAATAATAATGTTAAATCTTATATATATATATGCATAAATAAATTTTTGTATGTTAATTACTGGCAGTGACTTATTTTATTCCTTTTTTATATATTCTTAGATAAGAATTTATATTATATTATTTAATCTCTGCTACTCCTTGAGCTAGTGACTTGGGCTAACGACCGGAATCAAAATTTAAAAAAAAAAAAAAATTTTTTTTTTTTACTTACATATCTGCCTACTTTATAAATTTTTCTAGGTTCAAATGCCTAGATGGCGCCCTGTAGTGCAGGTTACGTTAAGCTCTTTCTCCAGATTGTTATAATATCAATAACAACATTGTGGACAAATAATTATTTTTATATTGGATATTTGACCATTGTATATATATTTCATTTAGTCACTGTTTAATCCAAAAAAATTGACCAATTCTTCTGCTGATGAAAGGATAATGAATATCTTTCATCAACTATTTTGGAGTTGATTGGGGTAAACATCTACTTAATTGATTACATATATTTATTAATGTCATATTCGTCATTTAATCCAAGAAATATTAAATAAAAAAATATGAAAACTTAAGACATAAATCAGAATAAGAACAAATGTAAAAATATAAAAACCTAAAATCAATGTATATATAAATATTCAACACATATATAAATATTCCACAGAATAAAAAATTTTAAAATAAAAATAAGCACTAATTCTCCAAGCGTTTTTGGTACTGTATATCAGATTCATCGTGACTAATTAGTTGCCATGAATCTGGCAGACACCCATTGAGCATGCATTGGAATATTAACGGGTCAGTTTAAGTTAGTCATTATGAATCTGGCAGACACCCATTGAGCATGCATTGGAATATTAACCATTCAGTTTAAATTAGTCGCCATGATTCTGGTAGACACCCATTGAGCATGCACCGGAATATTTAACCGTTCAGTTTAAATTAGTCGCAATGATCTGGTAGATACCCACTGAGCATGCACTGGAATATTAACTGTTCAGTTTAAATTAGCCACTATGAAACTGGTAGACACCCATTGAGCATGCATTGGAATATTAACCGTTCAGTTTAAATTAGTTGCCATGATTCTGGTAGACACCCATTGAGTATGCACTGGAATATTAACCATTCAGTTTAAATTAGTCACCATGAATCTGGTAGACACCCATTGAGCATGCATTGGAATATTAACCGGTCAGTTTAAATTAGCCGCCATGAATCTGGTAGACACCCACTGAGCATGCACTGGAATATTAACCATTCAGTTTAAATTAGTCACCATGAATCTGGTTTATAGTATCGAAAGTGCTTGGTGAATTAGTATTTATTTTTATTTTAAAATTTTTTATTCTGTGTAATAATTATATGTTTTGCATATTTATATTTAGAACAGAGTTGGTGATTTATTTATTTATATATATATAGAAGTCTCATTGAAAAAATTGAGTAAAGAGCATAGATTGTCATAAAATAAAATCAATTCAAGATAAACGATTGAAGCTTCAACTGCGAGATTGACTACTAAGATATATATTTTTTACAGAAAATAGACATTATAATTACATACATAGATATTATGGGGTGTTTCTTCCTAATAATCGACTGCTTAAAGCCAATCTAGTCAACCATTGAATTATCAATTTCTATATAACTAAAAAGTAAAATAAGAAACAAAGTTTGAAAAACCTCAACACACAACCATCTGGTAGGAAGTTTTATTTTACTGAGTGCGAATGTATGGAGAATGCAGGTCAAACCTCTGTGTAACCAAAATATTATTTAACATATAAATATGTTGATATAAATTTAACTAATATTACATAAATATATATTTAAAAATCAAAATCAATTCTATCCATGCAACAAATAATCTCAAATATATTACTAAAGATAATTCACAAGCTAGATTCCCAGAGAATCAATTAAATGAGCTTAAAGATTGGCGTCAATATAACAAAACTTAGGTGTTATTCACAAGTTCGTGTAAATGATTCTTTGGAAATCTAACTTGTGAAATATCTTAAAAACATATTCGGACTCGTCTCTCCTGTGAATAAGTTTATATTCACGATATTACTACTTTGACAAACTGTAAAATTATTTACGTGCTGGTTAAAAATCGTTAAAAAATTAATACATTGTAAAATCTTTAAAAATCATTCCAGATAAAAAAAACTTACATCACATTCGACAGGAACATCCTGTGCAAGGACTTCCTTATCGAGTCTCGCCTGTAGAATAACATCAATATGATTGAGCCATTCTTGCATGTCAAGTATCTGCCGCTCCATCAACTGGGCATGCTGTACGTTGCCCTCCAACTGCTTTTGCTGGTTCTGGGCTTTATCTGTCAGATCATTGTAGCGCTTATTGAAAGTCTCCAGTTCTTGCTTCAAAGGTACAGCCAAGAGATTACTAGTTATAAGATTCTGAGCCAACTCATTAATTCGCTTTTTGTTATCCGGACTGTGGTTATGAAGGAAGTTCTCCAGCTCCTACATATAATTTTTTTAAAAAAATAAGTAAAGTAATATCAACTAAAATCAATAAATATATACAAAAAATTAAATGTGTGTTTTAGATCCAATATGTAAAACTTTAATAAGTGTTAGTATTAAATGCACACATTATATAATTCGAATATGATATATTGAACAATTATATTGAACAATTCTATAAATAATAACAATTTTATTAAATCTTCAAAGGTTTTCAAAGGCTTACCCTTCATTATCAAGAAGTACAAACTCTCTCATCATTTTTCAACGATATACTAATATGCAAATATCCGACCAAACTGGGTAAATATGCAAATTAGAATCAGAGCGCCTACACTTGCCATTTCTTCGACAAGGCGCAAAATGGCAAATGTAGGCGCTCTGATTCTAATTTGCATATTTACCCAGTTGGGTCGGATATTTGCATATTAGTATATCGTTGAAAAATAATGAGAGAGTTTGTACTTCTTGATAATGAAGGGTAAGCCTCTGAAAACCTTTGAAGATTTAATAAAATTGTTATTATTTATAGAATTGTTCAATATAATTGTTCAATATATCATATTCGAATTATATAATGTGTGCATTTAATATTAACACTTATTAAAGTTTTACATATAAAATCGATAAAATAATTTAAAATAGAAATTATATTTTATATTAAAACAAAAAATTTAACATACTCTAGCTTTTAAATAAAATCTTCATTAGCAATAGTTAAACCCACAACCGTTAACGTAGAATTAAGTATATTCTAGAAAAATCGTGGGATGCTTTATTTTGGTATATACCAATGGTCAGTAAACTCTATCTCGCAAGCCGCACACAACTCTTGAGACAATATTGATTTCCATTGCCATATACTCTAAACTTTTATAATAAGAATGTGAAGTGGTAGAATTTGCATCAATACTATAATATTAGATTTCGTAATTACTTTAAAGCTAAACTTTAAAAAAAACATGTTTTGAAATTTCAAATTTTTACTTTTTAATGATACCGGTCAAAATGGCCAATACTGTGAATTCTATTATCATACTTGGTTGGTAAAAAGTGTTTTAACATTTGATGGAACGTAGGACTACTATATAGTTGTATTTTCTTATAAATACAATTTTAACATTCAAAAACGTATAAAAAATATTACATATGATTCTTATTACTGAAGAATTTGCTCATTCCTTGTATATATCATACTTTTGCTAGAATATACAATTTTTCTTTCTTCATATTCTGCCATGCCATATACATTCCCAAATCTAACTCCATAGCCAAATTTATCGGAATAAATTACCTGCATTTAGTCATCGTCATCATCATTAACCATTATCAATCCACTGCAGGATGAAGGTTTCTCCAAGTTCAATACATCTCTGATCTTTAGCTTCTCTTCTCCACATCACCCCTGCACACTTTCTTATTTCATCCATCCATCTCACATGTGGTCTCTTTCTGGATCTTTTACAATCTCTTGGAATCCAGTTTAAGACTTCAATTGTCCATCTATTATTATCTCTACCTTCATGTAAGTCAGAAACTAATCATATTATTCTACCTAATGTACCATCAAACTTCATACTGCTAATGTTCCATATTTATTTATAATGAATACCATACAATGTATGTCATCATCATTTTTAACCATTATCGATCCATTGCAGGATGAAGGTCTCTCCAAGTTGAATCTCTGACCTCTAGCCTCTCTTCATGATTAAAGCAGTGAAAAAAATTACAATTGTTCAGCTATGGTGGTTTAGATGTATTCAATTCTAATCTCTTCGCAGCTTTGGTTAAGCTAATCTTCCTATCGATTGTCAGATTCCACTTAAACCCACTATCATGCCTGCATTTATTTTATTACTAGCACTGTCACATGTAATTAAACTTTTTTTGACAATGCTACTATCTCAATGACTTGTTGAATGAATTCAACTTACTAACATGATTAGTCAATGCTTTTTAATACAAATTGTGTGTGTATATATGACCATTAGTAACCAATCAACACTTAGACAATCCCAATATAGATAACAATGAACAATCTCAAACTGTTGTCAAGGCAACCACCTTTTAACAATAAAGGTTATTGTCCGTATATAAAATTTATATAGTAAAGGAATAACACTTTCAAACTGTAAGTTTTTCTATCACAATTTCACAAAGTCTATAAATATCATAAGATCTAAAATCATTTAACATTTTAAAAATAATAACTGATTTAATAACTGCTCTAAATCATGTGACATCAGAGTGCTGCAAAAGACAGAAACTTAACACATAAAATTTTATCTATTAAATCCCCTTACCATGCTACCGCTAAATTAAAGCCATATAGAACATTTTATATTTGGCAATTCTATTTAGGATTCATAAAATTTTCTTTTGTTTAAAAGTGATCTGCTGTTGACAGAGTCCAAATAAAATTTTTTTAGCATCAGTATCTTTAGTTTCCAAATGGTTTTTTGGTTGAATAATGGCAGCCATAATTAACTCTAGTCTATCATAATTTTAAATAAGAAATAAATATTCTCTAACATTTTATTTTCTTAAAAAAAAAATGCTTATTTCGCACCAAAAAGTTAACGGACTTGTATTTTCTGGATTTCAGATTCAGAAGTTATTATGGTGAGAGTGCATATTGATGAGTATCTTGTCCATATTCAGTACCATGTCATTTCAGCTTCGCTGAATTCCTTAAAGTGTTAATGAAGAATCCAAATAGCTTACGTTAGATTAAAAATTAGCAATTTTTTTCTATTTAATATACAATTAATAATACATTAACGCACATTGAACACATGCAAACAACCGTGCAGAACTGCTGACTCCAATCACAGTGCATGAAACGTGGGTCACAGGGTTGCCATACTATGTAAATAGATCAATCCCTCTGCAGAACATATACATTTAGAGACAGCCTGGTGCCAACGATCCTCTTAAATATGCTAACCAATCACCTTATCGATCGGCAAATGCGTAAAGCATAAATATTCATTGACTGAATTGTTTCTGCAAATCATCCTAATCCAATTTTATTTGCAGCATCAAAAACTCATTTTAATATACTTTGTTCAAAGAATCTTAGATCAAAAATTGTAATTGATTAATGCATTTTAATAAATATGGAGAGATGTTAACTCCAAGCATCACGTGTAAGAAATCTGTTATTTGTTTGCAGTAATATATGAAAAAATTAATAAATCACTTTGTAGTATGTATACATTTCAGAAACAACTATCATATGTATATATATATAAGAAATAGAACCAGTTGCATATCTTGACTTGAAATTCAAATACAAAATATCGCCAATAACAAATTTTACTTTTAATTTCAGTAGTGCTCTCTTGTGAAACAAACGTAACTCTGAATAAAGTGGCATGAGCAAAAAGCCACCTTATACCTGTGCCACTTTATTTGGACTCGGGACTGATGAAATTAAAAGTAATATTTGGTATTAGTGGTGTTTTATATATAGAGTTCAAAGAACATCTTATGTATAATTAATGTCAGCATAATTATGCTCTTAATTACATGTGGATGAACCTGGTTAATATATTTCTGCATGGTTCAGTGCAGCGGTAGCACAGTCCGGAGCTCAAGATTCATGGATTGTAGCACAGCACCGATGCCACTTTGGGCGCTAAAACTTTTTATGAATTTCCAAGACGATAACTCATTCGATTATTATTTTATTTAAATTTACATTAATTTAGCATAGTGCAATATATATGTGATTAATTGGAGTAAATCAATTTTTCCTTCAGGCAATGAACAAATAGCACTCTGTTTACAAAGGGTCATGAATAGAATGGATCCATCTAGTCCAGGGGTCCCCAATCCTATGCCCGCGGGCACCATGGTGCCCGCAGAGCATTTTACATGTGCCTGCGGCTATCCGGACATGATAAAAAAATTATTTATCTGATACAAATAAATTTAATTTTTAAAATTTCTTATAAATTATTGTATTATATTGTAATCAAATTGTAGGGCATACTATACTTTTACAGCATAAAAATATAAACGTTAATTATATGTTAAAATTTTATTTTTGAAATAAATATTTTTTTGTACATTATGTGTATTATTAACAACATCCAACTATAAATTTACATTGAAAAAAGAAATGGTGCCCACTACCTGGCCAGTATTATAGAATGTGCTCTTAAGTGCAAAAAGGTTGGGGACCCCTGATCTAGTCTTTAAGCTTTTCACCTTTACGTATTTCTTTCTGCCAGGTATTTATGAAAGCACAATAAATTTCAATAAATCAGCCACATCATGCCATTAACAATTATGAAATTAATTGTTAATTATGCAAGGGTGGAGACAGATTCTCAACTTTAATGATTTTCCTTTTTTTTTTTTTGTTAATTTATTCCAATTAATTATAAATATATATAATATTATCATTTACTTTCTTTATAACTTTTACAATGCTTCATATAATTGCAACCCACTATTGACAGTTTCGATTGCACCAGCAATCTTCTTCAGAACTTCTACGTATACTTTCAGAGTTAAAATCTGAAAATAGAAGTAGAAATTCTGAAGAAGATTGCTGGGGCAATTGAAACTGTCAACAGGGGATATACGAAGCATTGTAAAAGTTATAAAGAACGTAAATGATATTAATATGATATGGACTTGGCAATGCAATAAGAAAGACAAAGTTATATATATAAAGACACAAACACAAATGTGCATGCATGACACATACTAAATATTCATGAAAACTTAGAAGGTGTTTATGTAAATTATAACGGAAACTTTATTCTAAAGTTCTGGTTTAATTAAACCTAATGCCACCTATTCGTCTCCAACCGCTTCGGAACTTACATCGAGCTCTTCTGATATCTCCTCAGCATCGACAGCAGATTTCGGAGAGCTGTGAAGCTTCCTTTCAAGACGATCTAACCACTGGTTCTCAGCAATCATCAGAGCTAAAATATATAAAGATCAGATCCATAAAATATACAAATATGTAAATCTAAATAAAACAAGCATAATTCACTTCCAACACAGATACTGTATAAAATAACTTTAAAGACTGGTTTTCTCAATTTCAGCATTTACTTATTCCACAAATTGAAAGTCTAACTATAATGCACTGCCAAGAGTCAATAATTATAAACATTTTTATCTTCAATTTCTAATTTGCGGACAATAATGTATGCTATTTCTAATTCATCTAGTATGATGTTTAAATTCAAAGATTTCATTATGGTTGAGAAACAGGGATGATGGTATTTACAAATGATTTATAAAACTATGATTACGTTAGGGATATAACATATAATAACCACATTCCACTCTTTTGACACTTTGAAGCAAAATATATTTATTAATATTACAGTTTCGACTGTACCTAGCAGTCTTCATCAGATCTTATTATCTACTAAACTGTCTTTATTCCACCATTTTCTATCCCAAAATATATATTATATATTACAAAAGCAAAAATAAAGAAGGAAAGAGGAAGAGAAGTTATTGAAGATTATATTATGTTAGGGACTGAGAAAAATGAATTTGTTGAGCCAAATGAATTAGTTAGTGCCTGTGTATTAAACAATATGAAGAAAAATGCTTTCACAATGATATATATATAAATTTTTAAGGGAAAAATGCTTTTATTCATATAAATGCATTAAAATGTAAAAAATGTTCTAAAAAAATAAAAAATAAATTATCGTTAACTTTCGGAAATAAAAGCAAGTAGCGATCGTGTTTAAAAATTGCGTCAGTGCCAATCTATTCATCGCATCACTTGCGAATAACATCTTTCACATTGATAACAGGAAGTGGCAATTAGCTGCAAATGATCTAGAAACATTTTAGCATTGTTTATAATTTCGAAACGTGAGTGCCCTATGGTTTTATTTACGAAAGTTGAAGAAAATTTATTTTTAGGGCATTTTTTATTTTTTGGAGCTTTTTATGTAAATAAAAGCATTTATTTAAAAAAACATTTTTTTATATTTTTTATTTTCTAATTTTTAGTTTTATATAATTCCAGAAATTATAAACAAGGAGTGAAGATATAATTTAAGATCATTAGATGGTGATACCATAAAGAGTACTGAATCCCATCCAAAAGTAAAAATTTAAATTCTTTCCATTTTTTTTTTTATTTGCTAAAATTGTTTTCAAACTCTTAAAAAAATGTGTTGTCATCAAAAATACATATATGTGCAAGATTTCAATTAGATCGGAAATTGGGGAGTGAAAATTAATTTAGAAGATTTATCAGACAAGCAGATGGACAAAATAACATTAAGTTAAATAAAAGCATATAAACAATGTGTTTTGTTGCTATTGGAACATATGTATATTATTATACAGAGTTTATTCACACAAAAAGTGTCACTTAGAGCAGGTACCGATGAAATATAGAATAGTTTAACTCTAAATATTCTTTTCATATGTTACAAGGTGATTTTTTAATACTTAATTAGCATGTGTAAAGTGTATATAATCACTGAACATCACAGTCATCTTTTCCTATGCTTATATAAACCGTTATTAGCCGTAGCAAACTCCGTACAGTAGTGCCATCCAGTGCAAGCCTTAGGAATCGATGGATGCAAGAAGTCTTGTGCATAAAATCCCCATCTATTACCTACTCATTCAATATCCCCAGACTAGTTTCTATCACTTTCATCAATGAGGAGCAACAAGATCTAATGTAACCCTCCAGCAGCCACCTTTTACCTATTTAATTAACTATAAATCTAGGAATTCAAAATGTAAATACCTTAATGTTTTTAATCCAAGCTCATCAGCTTGTATAACCATATAGATCTTAACCCAGTTCAGCATCTATACATTTTGATGCTCTTGGTTTATCAAAAACCACAGTCACCATCATCCCATAGGCAGGAATGGTATAAAAACAACAAAACATCAAGTGATTACCATTTCCTATGCTTACACAACTGTTATTAGCAGTAGCAAACTCTCCATACAGTAGTGCCACCCAGTGCAAGTCTTAGTAATTAATGGATGCAGAAGGGTTTGTGCATAAAATCTCCATCTAGTGCTTACTCATCCAAAACCCCTAGACTAGTTTCTAGCTTGTGGCTTTCATCAGTGTGGAGATTTGGATCTGAGAGTACTGCATTTAGATCTAAGGATCTAACGCAAACTTCCAACAGCCACCTTTTACCTATTTAAACTTTTAGCTTTATAGTTAACTAAATAGGTGAAAAGTGGCTTCAGGAGGGTTGCATTAGATCGTTAGATCTAGATGCAGTGCTGTCAAATCCAAAGCTCATCAGTGATGAAAGCAACAAGCTAAAAATTAGTCTGGTGATATTGAATGAGTAGACACTAGATAGGGATTTTAGACACAAACCTTCTCTCATCCATTGATTATTAAGGCTTGTACTGGGTGGCAATACTGTATGGAGAGTTTGCTATTGCATGTGCAAAAGAAAAAACTGAAAACGTTAATTAGCCTATATTTAAAGGCCCTGCTGACATATTTCACTATAATAGACTTACAGATTGATAGCCAAATGAATATAGAATTGTGTGAGAGCACTAAATCATATTCAGTGACTTTAACAAATTATCTTTTTCGTAGAAGGTTGTGCAAAAAAAATTTAATCTAGAATATTCAAAGTGATTTAAAATGTTAAATCATAGCCATTTTCTATCAACGAAAGGCCAAAGATATGAGATAAAAAAAATTGTCAAGTTTTTAATTTTATTCAGTTATAGACTCTTGCAAAAAATACATTTATAAATAGAGAAAAAGCTATTATGCTTGTAAATTTATAAGGTTTGTTAGCATATAGCATTTCATTTCACAAAATTTATATACTTTAAATGTCATATTCAAATATTAGTCATAACTTACTTTTATATTCAGTGTAATAAGTGTCTCCATCAAAAAACAATTTATATTTCTTGTCAGCCTCCCCTATCAACTCTGTCCAACGTTTACTAAGTTGAGTGAAAAGATGAGCCAACTCATCTAATGTCCCAGGCGATGCTTTCAGCAACATTTCATGGCCCCTGTCATTAACTTCCCGAAATTCTGGAGTCATTTTATCAATATGTAGTTTAATTTCCTGAAAAATTACAATCCAAGATCAAGTTATAATTATTCATTAAGCGCACAGGAAGTATATGTAAATACATTTAAGACAGGCTGTAACCTGTATCAAATGTAGCTTGAAATTTTTATAATAGACAAGCAATATCTTTATTTTACCAACAGAGGGATCTCCCAAACCATAACACAAGATAGCAACTTTTATAAAGCTAAGAGCGACTCGTCTATTATAAAAATTTCAAGGCACATTTGATACAGGTTAATCCAAGATAAGTAAATTAGAAACATATAAACAAACATAAACATTAGTCCATAATAAAGACATAAATTTAATAATGAAATATACGTATCAGTATTTATTACCATAATGACAAATATAGAAATTTAATCTCTGTACGTAAAGTTGAATTATTTCTATTTAATAGTGAATGATTATGAGTTTGCTAAAACAAAAAATACGGTGTCATGTTTAATTTTTAGAAATAAAACATTATGTACATTACCTAACTTTACGCTGATGGCACATAATTTATGATGCACTTCAATAATACATTAGAACTCACCTGCATTTGCTTGCTTTTAGCTTCTAGATCATTTGGTGAGTCAACAGTATTTTCTTTTGGCAACTCATGATCTAGAAACCCCAACCAGTGATTAATTTCCTCAATCATTATATATACTCTTCGGCTTTTGGCCAATGCTTCTGTCAAACTGCAGTTTTGTTGCCTTATAAGACTGGTAACATTTTCCCATTTCTCATTTAATTCAGCCAATTGTTTTGTATGCTTTTGCGCAAAATCTGGTTCAGCATGTACCAATAAGATGCGGCTGTTTTCATTGATATTTGCTACATTAGCCTCCAGTATCACTAGATCGTGTCCAAGTGCCTAAATGTGCAAAATTAAAAATGTCATATAAATTTATTCAATAATATAATGAATAATTAATATTAATGTTTACAAAACCATATATACTAATATTTGCTAAATTATGATTCACGTATTAATCTAATCTCATTTCTAAATGCTCCTCTTCTACAATACTTTATTTTGCATTACTGAACATATTGTAATGGTCAGCTTAAGTATTTTTAAATTATTTAAAATTTATTTTAACTCTATGGAATTGTGGTTCTTTTCTTCGACTATGTAATTCTATAAATAACAGTATGGTTCCAAGAAAAGATTAAATGTTATTTGACAATTTAACAAATAATTTGCTGATAGTTGCTTTCGATCAGGGGCAGGGTGTCATAATCATAGTGCTCAAATTTATTGGCTAAACTGGTATTAGTATTTGGAGAAAACACAATGTTGCTTTCAACCTGGGGATCATAATCACAGCACTCAAACTTATTGATCACATGACATTTCTCCAAATGATAACACCAGTTTAGCCGATGTTTGATACTATATGAACCCCTGGGTCAAAACCAAAGCACCAGTTTAACCATTACGTTTGAGCGCTATGATTGTGATCCCCATCCCTCCAGGTGGAAAACAATACACAGCAAATTATTTGGTAAATTGTCAAATTAAATGTGATCTTTTCTTGGCAGCGAATTAACGTTATTTATAAACTTATTCCAATTGATTCAACATATATAAATCTCATAAACTTTAATTATAGAATTAAACTTGGGTGAGATTCTTTTGATAGAAATAACATAGTATTAAAAAAAAATATGCCTATATAGTTTTAATATATATAATTTTATCACTTCTTACTTATGGACCTTAGACTTTTGGATACTTAACAATAGGGCAATACAGTAGCTTCAGACCATTCAGTGAAACATAGAAAAATGTAGGTTAGGAGAAATAAAATGAAATTGAAAACAAAAATACATGGATGAGAGAGCAAACAAGTATCAGTGGTATTACTGAAAGAATTTTAAGAAAACATAGAAAAGTATATAAATGAAGTATATAAAATTGAGTGTTAATCATGTCAAACTAAGAATACTAGAAGTAATTACGTAGGTGGAAAAAAGAATTCAATTTATATAAGATGCATGTTGGGAGTAACAAGAAGGTATCGAAAACGCAATATATGGGTAAGAGAACAAACAGGTGTTACTGACCTCATTGAAAAAATTAAAAGACTGAAATGGAGTTGCGCTGGACATATTGTTAAAAGAGATGATAACAGATGGACAATTGAAATTTTAAACTGGATTCCAAGAGATTGTAAAAGACCCAGAAAGAGACCACATGTGAGATGGATGGATGAAATAAGAAAGTGTGCAGGGATGATGTGGAGAAGAGAAGCTAAAGATAGGAAAAGATGGATTGAACTTGGAGAGACCTTCATCCTGCAGTGGATTGATAATGGTTGTTGATGATGATGATGAACCCATCATAATAATAAAACAAAGAAAAATAAAAGAAGCTATATTAATTTAAAATATTACACCATCTTTAAGTAAGGATTTGGGTTTAAAAACATTAATTTTATAAAACTATTCTTTGTTAATTAAATAAATAAGTATGTATAGGTTAATAATAATATTAAAAAAAAAGTTGTAGTTTTAAAAAATGCTCATAGAGGGAGGTAGGATGAAAATGTAAGAAAATTTAAAATTATTTCAGTTAAAACTTGTTTAGAAATTGAATTTAAAAAAGGTAAAGTTATTTAAGAAAAATTATAAATTGAAAAAAAAAAATTGAATTATATATAAAATTATTAAAATGATACAAATCAATTATTAATCAGTTTTAAAAGTAATATAAATGTAGAAAAGTATACATTAAAATTAGAACAAATTATGAAAAAAGAAATCAAGTAACATTAAAAATAAAATAACAAGTAATATTAATTTAAAATGAATAAAGATTATATTATAGGAATCACTGAAAAATTACATTGTTATTTTGAAGTTCATCACATAGAATATTGTTGATAATGCTTGTATTGTTTATAAGTATGCATGCATAGAAAAGTATTAATTGTATAGTTATATATATTTGAATATTGTAGCTCTGATAATGACTGCTGGAGAGTTGAAACTGTAAGCAAGAAGAAATAAATTCTATTATATTAAATTGCATTTGAAAAGTGTTTATGTAAGATGTATGTGGTATTTCAGAAACTGAAATGATGTTCAATTGGACATATTGCTAGATAATCCCAGATGGATAACTAATGTTTTAAAAGGGATTGCAAAAGATTTAAGAGAACATATGATATGAAGTAAAAAAGTATGTTGAATGTAATGTGAAAGAGAAGCAATGGATCGGAGGAATTGGAATGGACTTGAAAAAGACCATTTTGCAGAACAGTAATGATTGTAAATAATGGAGATAACATAAATCTATCTATGACTTTCAGTACCTATGGATTTAAATTAGCCTTCCCTCTCTTATTAATATATATGGATATGTAATGTCCAATAATATGAAGGGTTAGAATGGCGTAATGTCTACATGGGTATGATTACAATATCAAATCCAATAAGGGCTTTCAGTACCCATCATCATTTTTAATAAAATGCATTATTGAATAGTTAGAAACTTCATGCAAAAATCTATTGTATTTAATAGTTTTTATCATATCTGGCATTGCCTTCAGAAGTAGACTAGTCTAGATTCCTTATCTAATTAGATTGAGCATGCATTCCCACTAATCAATGTGTAAACATGTGGATAACCAATGTGTAAACATGGCCAAAGGGTAAAACATAAATATGGCCAATGTTTAAACATGTGTAGAAAATCATACCATTGGTTAGCCTCTCTGAATCTGATTACTACCAGTAAGGGAAGGAATCTGGTGACAAATAGTCAGCTTTTTTGGAGGCAAGCCAGAGAACATCTGCCTACCTGAATGTGCTCTCCATTGAAACCATTTCCAACAATGAAAGTGTTTCTATTATATTTCAGTATTGATACAACTATGCAGAAAGCTAAGTCTCAATAGGATTGGAAACTGCTACGACTACGGAAAACTCAAGGCAAGCTGTTTAGTACAGTTGAAAGAGTCATTTAACAAACTTGAGCCAAGTTGTCCAGTACAGCTAGAAGATTTATGACTAGAACTCAGGACGTAAGCCAATATATAAAGCTGGAAGTGAGTTCAGTCATTCGGCAAGACCAGCTCATTATTGACTAAGTTATATGTCAAACTGTATTTATTGATTGTATAACATATATGTATATTTGTTCTAATAAATTATACATATTAAACAATGAGTGCTTATATATATTTTTGATATTACTGTTGGTTTGAGTGCAATTCAGCCAAACAAGTTTTATTTTCAATTTATGATAGCCTACAGAAATTATTATTATAGAAAAGTTTCACAGAAACACATCAGCGTGTTATTAATTATAATGCAATTGAAAATACCATCTCATAAATAAATCTAAAGATAAACTAAGTATACAAATAATTGTTCAAATGTAATAATAAATGCCATGAAATGTTACAATAGTTTTCATTACCCATGCAGAGAAACAAAAGCCAATCTTCAAGCATTCATTGGTCAACACACGTACTAGTATAAATGGGTAAAAATAAAATCACACGTTACAGCAGTAGTCCCTGAGTATGAGTATGTAACATTATATTTTGAATCCCCAAAAAATTAAATATTATGTGCAACAACTTTACAAATAGAAAAAAAAAGAACGATTAAAAAAGTGAGTTTCATTATAAATAAAAATAGCTTATTAAATCAAGAATCAAATGGTATTCAAATTAGCAGAGTCTATAATTTACATGAATGAATGCAGTAATATTTACTGAGGCTATAACCTCGATAATATGCGTATAAAATGTGATAGTAGGGACCTCTACAGGTGTTTTAACCACAAGCTTACACTATGGAAGAAAAGAGGAAAACCCTTCTTTACTTCAACCTACTTTCTATTTAAATAGGTGAAGCTGAAGCGGTTAGATCTGCGAGCGTGAAGCTATTCAATACTTCACTGATTAAGTCCACATTTCTTATTACACATTAATACTCGCGAAATCTTTCGATTTACAACGAGTCAATGGAAAGATTTTACACTTAGAAATCTATTACAGTAATTTAAAATTGTAATTATAAATTTATTAAACGCACATTGATTACATAGTAATATTTACTGAGGCTATAACCTCGATAATATGCATATGAATGAATGCACTAAATTTAAATCTTCACTAAATAATGAACATGACATTTTAAAAGCAATCTTGGATAAACTAAATACAATAAATTGGCAAATTCACTCTTTTATAATACTCATAATTGTTATATATATATATATACACAGTCTTCATTCCAGTGTAATGGTGACTGGTTCTCATCCAAATTACTTACAGCGCCATCTATGAATAAATTGGCCGATTATATAGATGTCGTAAAAATTTACCATAAAAAATTTAAGATACTAGTTTGTCTAGATTA
Source organism: Epiperipatus broadwayi (assembly GCA_028023455.1). Classification (NCBI taxonomy): domain Eukaryota; kingdom Metazoa; phylum Onychophora; class Udeonychophora; order Euonychophora; family Peripatidae; genus Epiperipatus; species Epiperipatus broadwayi. Next base: position 967,801 of record JAQFVV010000039.1, on the reverse strand, counting down.
GTGACAACATGGAAAATAACAAAATTGTAAAGTACACTTTATCAATAAATTTCAGCAGTGAAGCCATAAGTTACAAGAACGTTTATGAGTAATTTGCAAAATTTCATGATGAAAAGTAAAGCAGGGAAGATGATCTACAGAGAGACAAATCACAATTTTCACATTCCATGTCAAAAATCATAACCCAGGCATGCTAGTGGCTTAAAATTTTTGTAGTAAATAGCTTAATAATATTGCTATGTAACATGTAATGACTCGGAAAGCTTGGAGAAAAAAACAGTCATCGTTTCACTAGAACACATTTAAGTACAAATTTGTATGTTGGCCGAGCACAAGAATAATTTCAGATTTTAAGTTTTATTTTCCATAGGTGCTGGTACTATATATACACACACACTTTAATAAATTTATATTTATTATGCTGGTAAAGTTTATTCAGTTGTAAAAAAAAAATTCAAGAATGTATACTTTGTAGCTGGAATATGTGATCAATCTGTAAAAAAAATTTTTATATTACAGGAAACAACACATCCCTAAAATTTTTATCAACTAATTAGTTCATTTTATTAAAACTTATTAAAAAATCAACTTTTTTCCCTTTCGTTGAAGTATTGTTCCTGATTTTAACGTTTGTTATCTGGAAAACTAGATTAATCTAAATAAAAATGTAAATCCAGCAATCAAAAAAACTGCTGGATTATCTGGGTTTTAAAAAAAAAATGTAATCACTGGTTTGCTAATTGGAAAATTCTTAAAATTCTTGAGTGCGCTAATCAATTAACTTCAGGTCTATAAAAAGACCTGCTGAAATTTATATTATTCCTGATTTTCTACTCTCTACTCTGCATTTCTCTAGTCGGTTCTATATTCTAATTTTAACAGTGATTCTACTTGTATTTTACTTTGCCAATGATATGATAAAGTCAGAACTTTTTCCAATGGCCATGTTTAAAATTATGTGCTGCTAAAGCATCTGGAAAACAAACTCTGCTCTCCAGCATGAACCTGTAGCCATCATGTTTAGCTTTGCTTGCCAACTGATCAACAATATAAGCCAACCACTTCCACCAATGAGACTGTAGAAAAAATGCACATGTCCATGATAATGGAGCATTTAATGATAAACTCTAATACCCAATCAAGGAAACCAAAAAAAGATGCAGGATCAGTACATATCTACGTATGTATGTTTATATAAGTCAATCCAATTTCACTTGTCTAGAAAATAATAGCCCTTGACCAATTCTTCTCTGAATGTAAGTAAAACTTTTTTCATAAACTATTTTCATGAAACATTACCACTAAGCCTGTGATATATAAGAAAGGGTGTAATTTTATATGTCTAATTTTATCTATTGTATAATTTTATATATATCTTTCATGTATTATTATATTTTTATTATATTGGTAATATTTCTATTTTCAAATCCTATTGTAGTTGTTAAGTTTTGATAAAGTAAACTAGTAAGTTTTCCCCTCCACTTTTGCAATTGTTGCTAATGAAAGAAATAATAAGTTTAAAATGATATAGATTGTTTTTATAGATTCTAGTTTTATTGATAATTAGTAATGCCTTAAAGATTTTAAAATGTCATTACATATTTGTATTTGACCTGTATAATATGTGTACATCTATTTGTTTTATATAAATCATTACGCTGTTTAAATTGTCAACGGCTGCTTGTTATTGTATGTCATACGCATCTGAAAGTAAAAAAATAGATATATGTGTGTGCACTTGCATGTTTCAAATGATCCTTTATATACCATATAAAGTTTTATTTGTTATGTCCTGTGGTTTTATTATTCTGATTACCACTGTTGACAGATGCAGTCTTGATATTTTTGCAGAGGGTAAAGTAATCTTCCATCCCCTGCTTATTTATAGTTTTTATTCTGTGTTTCCCCATAATTTATTTACTGCTTGAAATTTGCAGCATGTTCTTTCTTCCTGTGCTTTTATATATATTTTCTTTTTTAATATGGGTTATTAATAGGCCTATTTATTGCTGTTACTTACTTTTCTTTTTATAGCTGGATCCAATGCACCACATACAAGCTTTGTTTTGTAATAGCCGGTGTGTGTGAACCTATATAGTAATTAAACCTACCAATTGCTGATTATGGTCTAATGTTATGGTGAATATATATGTGTGCAGATCTAAAAAATCAAGTCTTTATAAAATTCAAGGATTATTAATGTACTAAACGTAATATTGAGAGAAAGCTTAATAGAAACTATCAGCTGTTCAATACCTTACTACAACTTAAATCATATCAAGTTTGAAATAACTTTAGATTTAAACCCTACCATTCATGTATAACAATTGTTTATATTAATAAATATTGTTTTGTTAATTTTATATTTGTCTAGTGTTTTCTTTACTGTTATCTGCCCTGCCAATTGTGATTTTGCCGAGAATCTTTTCTCTCCGTGATCTGGAGGCAATTTTAGATATATGTGATGGGACAGTTGTAGCAGGCACATGTAGTTAATAACCTCATCAGTAAATTATAAATTTTCTAGGTTAGATGTCTAGTGGCGCCCTCTGTTGATGGTATTAAGTGCTGGCTCTCCATTACGATATATATATATAATTGAACAGAAAGTAATTTAATTGTCTTAACTACTACACATACACAAATATATACAAACGCATATTGAAATTCAGTTGTATATTGTTGAAATATAAATAAGCCAAATGATAGACATGCAAAAGAATATAGGTACTAAAATAGATGATATTTAAATAACATTTAATTGTGATACATTAAAGATCAGCCTTTTCAAGCTATTGTGCATGTGCTTTTTACGAGTGTTAATAATAAATGAATACTTTCACTCCCAATACAAGATATAGTATTTAAGAAAGAATAAAATGAATCGACTTTTTCTTTCCGACCCAAATGCTTATATATGGGCAAATCTTAAGTACTGCAAGTGAAAGCATGAGGATAGACCACTGTTTACGATGTCTGAATGAATGACGTCGACGAAATTATCTAGAATTTACTAAATGTCAGTCTCAAATAAAACTTAAAATACAGTAAATAAAAATGTCTAATTTTATTTCTATCGTAAATATATTTAAAAGTGTTTTGTGTGCAACAAAAAACTTATTTCAAGACTGTATTTTAGGTTATGGTTTTATTCCTAAACTAGTTTTTCAATGATATTTATAGCTAATATAAACAAAGTGTTTAAAATAATAAATTTACAATGCTCTGAGAAACTTGTGCCTCCAATGTGTCGATGTCCCCGAGAGCAGCCTCCTCCGCATGGAGAAAAATATCTACTTCTCTCATCCAACTATTCAGACCGTCTATTTCATCCTTTAAAACAAAAATAAAAAATTAGTATCATTTAATTTAAAATCATAAAGATGATTAAATTACAAATCTCACATTAATGATAATTAAACATTGTTAATAATGATGAGAACCAAAATAAGTGGTGATGATGATGATAATGGTAATAGTATCAACCACAATATTTCATGATTTCCAACATCTACTAACATTAGCAGTTCTTTTCACCCTTTTCTATAGCCATCTTATTAAAGAATGTCAGACAGTATATTGCTACCACATAATATGATCAGGTATTTAAATCTAGAACTGATGCATTTAGGAACTAACAGCTGCCACGTATTCCATTATACTACCATAACCTGGAATTCAAAAAATCCTTCAAGCCAAAATTATTTGCATCGTTATAATATAATGGAAACAAGCTAAAACACTAACGTGACCTTAATTAAAATGACATTTATATTTATGGCATAAATTTTAAACAATAAGTATTATATATATATTTATGGTCCCATTATCCAAACAGAGTAACCTTTACATATTAGCCGTACCAACAGTCAGACTGAGATGGTATAAAATATATGACCCGCGACCGCATTTCAAGACTGTTTCCATCCTCCCTAACTGCAAAAAGCACACATCTTCCGTGGATATTTTATTTGTATTGGGATAATTTGCAGGTGCCATCTAGTCCAACTGACTAGAATATCAACAAATGGGTTTTTAAATGCTTCCAGCACTTGATTTACCTGACTAGCACAAAGAGCAAGAAACGGACACAAATTATACTAGACCGAGTATATTTGAAACATACATATATAATTAATTATAAATTCAACTATATGGTAAGGTATGGAGAGAGAGAACTAAGTCAAATTAACAAATAGAAAAGAACATGTTTATTTACACATAAAGAAATAATAAAAATTAAATTAAATTATGTTAATTATAGAGTTCTTTGCTATGGATTAGTCCATTTCCGAATAGTAATAAAAACTCAATTACTTTTAATTTATAAAGTTTGTAACGTGGATAAAACTTGTCGAGAATTCAAATTTATCATATTGTAATATTCTCCCCGCGAGCTAAATAATTTCAACTACTGATAATTAATAATAATAAATATTTATTTACAACAAAACGATATTAACATATTTACAACAACTGACATTAGCGTATTTAGGTTATATATATATTCTTACTAATAATTTAATATACACCTTACGATTACAACAAATTTGATATATTAATAATATGCTTACATACTCTGGCCTTGCGGCTTACGACAAATAATAATAAAGCACAGATGGCCTCTATAAGTCCCTAGTTTCGCTTTGGCACCTTCAGTGGCGGAGTTCACTGGATCACGAGTTCTGATTTCAGCCGGCATGCTGTTTCTGGTTACACTGCTATCTCGTGACAATTTTCTTGGTTCTTACTGGGCCTTAAATACTGCTCTTCTCATTCATGCACAGGAGTCTGGGATGGCCTTGTCTTGCTTCGGGTCCGCGTTCAAACTGCTATTTCTCTGAGGTTCGTGCGTTTCCCGCGCAGAGGAGGGGGCGGGGTAAAACTGGAAATGCTTATCTCTTTTCTTATCTTTAGACATGTACATTAAAGTATTTAACTTTACTTGCAGATATTATTATAACGCAATACTAATACATAGCACATATATCTTTATATTTACCTAGGTTTTTGTTCTAGCTTTGTTTCTGGATAGCACTCCTGTTCTCTTCAATGTCGATGGAGTTCATTAGTGGGTATTCCTAGCTTCTTTTGGCAGCTGGTCACTCCTCTTTTCCAGAGTAGCATACATCTTGGGTCTTGTTCGGGACTAACTTTCCATAGTTACAAGTATGTTTCTCAGCAATGGCAGGCAAAGATATTTACTATATGTCAGATGGCCAAATGAACACTGAACAAATGCCCCTCTGTCATTTAGCAGTGAATGGTAAGATTAAGACATCTGCATCTATAGTTATACATTTCTCATGGATGTACTGGAGACTTTGTATAGCAAATCGGCAGTAGAGTGAGTACAACACATGAATGAACTGACTTAAAACTAGACGGCAGACTCTTTATGGAATAAGAGAATCATAGTCTTCTCAGGAAAATTCATCACAATAATAATACAAGAGAAAAATTGTAGCTTTTATACCCTTGCCACTCATTACCCGAGATTACTTACATTATTAATTACTTTTTTCAAATTATTTTTAATTAGTTAATCATCTTCTTTCTTTTTATTTACAAACGGATTAAATTTATTATCTAATCAGTTGGACATACTAATTTCTAATAAAACATAATTCCTCCTGATCAGATAGTTTTACAAAATATTTGATTTTTAATTAGATCTCTAATTAAATAATTTTGGTAATTTCTATGATCCTATTCTTTAACTAAATACTTTTACATATTTAAAGTTATAATTTATTTTCTTTGTTTTCATAATCCATTGGAATTTCCTTTTTTTTGGTTTAAAGATTAGATAATTGTTCTTTTTAAAATATTAAATCTAAAAAAGACCTACATTTCAATAGGCTTTAATCAGACTTTTGATTTATTTAAAGAAAAAAAATCTCTACTTTTATCTAGTAAACTAATGGTGTCTTTTTTCTGAACATTATTTTTAATCATTTTATGTAATATATATATATATATATGTGTGTGTGTGTGTGGGTGTGTCAAAATATAGATATGACGTCTGATCAGTTTTTGTATGTTTTAGATACCTAACTGTAGGTATCCTCTATCCTTTGGCTAGCAAAGTTAATACAACAATGATATCAGAGATTTTATAGCAATATACTGTCTGGTAAACATTGATTAATCAAACTTCCAGTAGATGGCTCTAGAGTAGTGTGAAGAGAAAAGCTCTTGGAATGCTAATAATAAAAGCTATAAATATCTGAAACAATTCTCAACTATTTCCTTATCATCAATGTAAGATTTTAATTTAACAATTTGCGCATTTTGACTTGAATAAAGTATAACTTGATCTCTGAATCAATGCACAATTCAAAAGTTTAATATGTAAAACTTGCAAAGATGATGAGTTTAATATGTAAAACTTGCAAAGATGATGAAACCAAGTATATAGTCATGTTTATTTTCATGTTATCTTTTTGAAACTGTTAGATGTTTGTCTCAATCTGAAAGTTGGCATTCCTATTTTTGTAGAAAAATATAATTAGTCAGCATATTCTTTTGGTTAGTCTAGAATCCTGTAAAGTGATAATCAAGTTATGATAGTGGGCTAACCTGAATACTAGAGCAGACATGATGAGATCCAAACAAGAGATCTGGTTGTAACTTTATTCCAAGAGCAGTTATCTTCACCCTATTTTAAAGCAAACTATTGTAGATCTCAGTAATCTGCAGATGTGGTATTAGTAAAGCATCTCCAGACTGTTTCCTAGATTTTGTTGTTATTAGTGAAGTCGGATTCAAAACTGGGATTAATACTCTCATGCATCTACCAGTCACATTTTCTTCCTTATACCAGGAGTCTACAAACTTTTGAGACAAAAGAGCCAAATGTGACATTCGCAACAATTTAAAAATTATTCGAGAGCCAGGAATATATTTTTACATACAAGGAAAATGTAAAGAAATACTATAACAAGTTATAATATTAATTATTTATTAAATGTAGATTAAATCATATGGAAAATTGCTAGCATTGGTTTAAATCAGTGTGAACAATGAGCTTGCATTTCCTTAGAAAGTTTCTGTATGTCCGGTTGGTTACTAGTCATTTTTAATTTGGCATCAGTAATTTGGTTCCTCAATTTACATTTAATAAAATTCATGTTAGAAAATGACTATTCACATAAGTATGTAGAACCAAAGATACTAAGAATACCAAATGCAAATTTTTTCAACTCATGATATGAATCTGGAATACTATTCCAAGTAGTAAAAATCAGTCTGCCTTCTGTAGGTTTCTTATAGCACTCTGCTGTTTCTATGAAAGCAGACTATATTCTTCTATTAAATGAACAAATTTGGAATTCCATAAATCTTTGCTTGTCAAGTCCAGCAATTGTACTTCAAAATTACCCACATCAATATTAAATGGTGAAACATTTAATTCTCTCACATTAGCATTAAGAAGATTCATAATAAAAGCTAGAGTTGCTTTATCCTTTCTAATTCCTGAACCCTTTGAAGAAAAGATTCTCACATGTTTAAAATCGTTGTCTTAGAATAATCTTTGTTAATGAGAGCATTTTTTTGTCAGACGATAATGAGACAAGATTGGGAAATGAACTATAAAGTTCCTCTCTCTAAATCTCCAGCATATAGAATTAATATCTTTTCAAACACAATAATTTCTTCCACTATTGAAAAAGCAGTATTTCCCTTACCTTGTAATTTATGATTGAGCTGATTCAATTGTGATGTAACATCCACTATGAAATACAATTTTGCAACCACTGATCTTCTGTTAATTCTAAATATTGAACGCCCTTGTTGTCGAGAAATAATTTGACTTCATTTATGCAAAACATTTTAACATGTTGCTACTGGAAAGCCATTGAACTCTCTTACATTGGAGACGACCTGAATACTCACTTTCCATTTCACATAGTAACTCTTTAAATTGTCAATGGTTAATTAAGTCCTCTTGCTGCAATAAAATTAATAATCTTAATTACCAAATCCATAACTTTACCAATTTCTTTTGGAAATGTTTGTGCCCAAAATGCTTCCTCGTAAAGTATACAAAGAAAAGCAATCCCTTCATGATTAATGTTTTCTTTTAAAATTGAAACAAATCCTTTGCAATTGACACAATTTTATCAAGTATGATATGTTTTTTTTTTCATGCATTCAATGACAACATTTGCTATGTCCTCTTTTTTCATTTGGCCCTTGAATGGAAATAATCCTAAAAGTTCTTCTCTTGGACTTTCAGGTGATATATATATATCCCACGTAAAGGGAAATCTGGCCTGTGACCCTGAAGTCACAAGATTCATCCACTCCAATTGATAAAAATGAAGATAATGTAATGTCCTCGACTCATTGGTTGGCCACATTTAAGACCATTTTGACTGTCCTATCGGCTACTGTTTTTGCATATAATGGTATGTTTTTAATTTTATTTAAAATATGATTTATTTTTGATATCATAAAAAAGTTCTTCAGATACTTCAACAAAACAACATTTTATATACTTACCATCTATGAGTGGTTTGCCTTTCTTAGCAATTTCCTGACTTACTACAAAGCTGAGAATAGTAATGTTATTGGCAGGTTATCTCCAATAATCAAATACAGACCTTGATTTTTCAATATTTTTTTTGGAGTTCTTCAATTCCTGCTTTTTCAAGTCACTGACAGGATATTTTACGGCAAATATGGCATATTTTGTCATGAAGTGTATCTTCAAATTAGATTTCTTGTTTTGTGCCAATGTTTCTTGGCAAATAAGACAGGTTGGAAGGCCCTCTGAGTCTGCGATAAATGTGAAAGATTCAGTCGATTCAGTTTTAAAATAACAATGTTTGTCTAATGGTTTTTTTTAGTCTTTTCTTCATAGTCAAGTTGCAAAACACTTTAAATATTGTATTTTATTTAACACATTATATCCACATTTGCACAACTACACAAAAGTAAGTATACGTTCCTCTTCTAGATTACACTCATTCACATTCTACCAATGCATCATTATCTTGTCCACTAGAGGACAACCATGTGCTCACTTATTAATCACGAAGTTTTGCTAGGATTATAAAACAAATAAAATCACTATTATGTTAATAAAATCTTTTAAAAATTGAAACTATGATGTTTATTTTCAATTTTACTACAAAGTAGGGGGTCTATATGTTCCGGGTTTGTCCCTGTTTTATCTTTTATGATTTTTTTATTTCATATTTGCAATGTTTTTTTTTGAACATGTGTTCGGATTACCCTGCAGAAAAATATAGACATTATTGAAGAACCACATATATATTATATTCAAAGAGACACATATGGCTCGCAAGCAACTTGAAATTTAAAAAAAATCACTAAGGTTTTGAAACCAAGCTAATTTACTTTTGTAGTTATAATTAAAATTTATAGTTTCTATATATTCAAAAGACTTCAGGTTTATTCTACCCATTTCACTTGGAAGAGACTGAGTAGACATAACGAAAATGTCAAGTGATATTATTATCGATACTTTATTGTTGTACAATCCAGTCATAATGTTCCTGAAGAAGTTTAGTATAATAATAGAAAAATGTCAGCAAACAGTCTAATAATGATGCTTGTTTATATATATGTAAAAAAAATTAATTATTTTTTATTCGTGAAAATATTCATGACACCATATGGCATACGAAGTTCATTGAGGTTGTTTACAATAAAGCTCTAAATTTTAAAATGATAAATAAATCATATTAAGAAGTCAAACTACTTTTAACTAAGATAAAATATTAAACTCTATTGACTCAGCAGCATTCAACCTGATATTGTGACAGAAAATTAAACACATCTTTAAAAAAATTAGCGTCTATATGGAATAATAAATATTATAATTAAATTTGCCATATTTAGGAAGACAGAAAGTCTCTTGAATAAGGACTGAGCTGAATCCACACAACAGTTATTCCACTTATTGAAATGAATCATGGCTGAACTAGACAAAATTCTACTGATAATCCTTTTACACATGAAATCATTAGATAAAGGAACAGTAGTATGATATATGTGAAATCAATGTAAGAAAATATTAAACCATTCAGAAACAAAAGTGCCCAAAGCTGTGTTCTTAAGATAAATTCTTAATTTAATGTAGATCATCTCACAATGCAATTTCGCCATATATCTGACCTGTATACTAGATTTACTTGCGGGATATTCTCAGATAAAAATATCGAATTTTGAACAGCTAAAAGCGGGCATCAAATAAAATAGACCGTAGAACAATAATAAAAATACATATTATTTAGATTTTCTATAAAAAAAATCTTTAAAATTTTAAGAATAAATAATTTTGTTTAACCCCCTAAGTATCTTCGTGCTAGAACAGCAGTGAGATCCAATGAAATTTATGAGATGCCAAGATAGTGATTTTCTATCGCAGTAAGACTCTCAAATGAATTACTGTACTTTTCTTCACGAGCCACATAGTGGTGTTCAAAAACGAGCTTTCATACAAGTAACAAGACGTTCACATTTTGGCAACTTACAGAAAAATATAGAAAATCACTATCACTTCTAGGTAATGATTTTAAAGGATATTAAAATGTCATGGATGCTTACGATGATAATTGATGCTGAAATTTTTCCAAAAATTATGAAAGCCCACTTATGATAAGCATATAACAGCTTTAAAAAAATCAACATGAAAGTGCTGTACTCTTAGTGTTATCACCTTTGTGACATAACAAACTATACTTTTGGTGCATTCATTCAGAGACCAAATGATACTTTACTTAACTTTTTCTCATGGAAAGTAACAATTAGAAATATTATGGTTATGATTGACTAGTAACTATATCTTTCAATGTTACTTTAAATGAACGCAATGTTATAATTATACACATATTCAAAAATCTCAGATCTGCAGTCAGGTTTTTTATTGATGAAAAACAAACAGAATAAAAAAGCTGTTGAAACTTTTAATCACCAAAAAACACTAAGCTACCAAAAGTTAACTTTAAAGACTGTTCCATTCAATCTTTATTCTTCTCATATAAGGATTTAAAGGAATCAGTACCTTCTATTTGCTCTAACTTCAAAACAATTATCAAAAAAGACAAATGTAACCAACACAGACAGACTTTCATGTGACAATAATCTTATCTCTTGTGAGTAAATTGATAGATGAAAGAAAAACATATGACACTGCAATACTAAACAAATACATTTTATAAGGATTTATACAGAACCAGATTGAGAAAAAAAACTGATTCAAGAATATCTTTATAAGACATCTCTTTTAATTACTGGGGGGAAGACATCCTAAATTCCACGGCTTGGTAACAAACATAACACTTTTTGAAAACGAGCGAAAGATGAAAATAAAAATTGAAAATGCAATATGATCGTAACTCTGAAAAGACACTTCGTTAATATGGCAAAAAACTATGCCGCTTAAATACCGACAGATTCAACTGTGAGAAAATATTTTCAGTAAAACCTTTAACCAGTTTCTCTTGACTTTTACTCAACTGTTCCTAAACAAATATAATTTAATGGGTTTTAAAAAAAGTGTTTTTTATTACTGATTAGTACCTTTTTGATTTTCATTAATATCTCTAAAGTTGTGCCAATTTTTTTGAAAATGCATTACCTGTAGTTGTCGTAATTGACTTATTGCTGTTTCTAAACTCTCCCGTCGATCATCTAAAAGAGAACAAACATTGCTCCAGCGACTATTTAGAGCTTGTAATTCCTCCGTCATTTTTTTTGCTCGCTCTTCATTCTCTGTCTTCAAAATCAATTCTTGATTGGTCCGATTAATGTAATCCAAGCTGCTCTGCTGTTCTTGCACTGTTTTCTGAAGTTCCTATCAAACAAAAATAAATATATTAATACATGGCTTTAAAAAAAAATGAATCAAAGTTTTAAAACTGAATTTTTATTCTACATGTAAATAATACACAATTAGATAATCACAACATAAAGTGAATTTCTAATCTACAAGAAAACACCCAATTAATGCATATTAGGAGTAACAAGAAGAGGTCAAATAGATTTTGCTGACATTATTGAAAAAAATAAAGATTAAAGTGAAGTTGGGCTGGACATATTGCTAAAAGAGATGATAATAAAGGGGCAGTTGAAATCTTAAACTGGATTCCAAGAGATTGTAAAAGACCAAGAAAAAACCATGTGAGATGAATGGATGAAATAAGGAAGTGTGCTGGTATAATGTGGAGAAGAGAGGCTAGAAATCGAAAAAGATGAATTAAACTTGAAAAGACCATCATCCTTCAATGGATCAATGATAGTTGAAAATAATGATATATAGTTTGGCGTTGGTGGCCTAACATTTGCATAGCTGCCTTCCAAGCAGCTGGCCCAAGTTCACTTCCCAGTCAACGCTTTGACATATAAAATAAAAATTGTTACCAAATTTTTTTAAAAATTAAAAATTTATTTATGAAGCATTTAATCTGTTATAATTCTTAAAACCAATCCCTAATTTTAAAAAAGGTTATAATACAAAATAAAATTCTACGTATGAATTATACACTAAATACGTGGGAAAATGTGAAATAATTGTAGTAGATAACTCATACCCGATATACATCTACCAATATAGTTTTCATAAATAAGTAATTCTTAAATATGATAATTATTACTTTGGTTTTCTCTAATGTTGCTGATAATAATTATACTGATACTAATTCAATTATCATGGTATATTTATGGTAAAATAGAATCATTTTTTAAACAATTAAAAGCAAAAGCACTGCCATAAAAATGTTCTCTTCTAACAGTTTTATATGCTTTCAGTGCCCTTATTATTTCAATTTGTAGATACTAATTATTGGTCTAATGACCATTGCACAATGACTGATGTCACAACAAATAATATCATAATCTACCAACGCTAGAACAAATACTTTTTTCCATGTGTCATAGCATTGGCTGAGAAGCGAAGCCGCTAACTAGGGACAACTGCTTGTAAGGCTGCTGTGCTGCCCTCTCAATCACCAATGCTTGAAATACTTTCAATCAATAAAATCTGGATTCTACAATATACATAAACGCTGCATTAAATGAGAATATGCGCATGATATAAAATGTCTTCTTATTTTGATTAGATTCTCAATCATTATGTTTGTTACATTTGTAAAGTTCAGTTAATAGTTTACTCCAGTTTAACTTCTTCTTCGTGACTTTAATGGTGAAAAAAGTCTACTAAATATGTTTTAGTCATGAAATGGCAAAGCAGAATGAAAATGCTAATTTATGCTCTTCGTACATGTTAAGATGTTTTAATGCTTTTATTATGGAAAGATTATATTTTTCACTAAAAACAAGATTGGTTATACTTTTCATGGATGCAAGATTTTTTATGTTTTGAATATAAAAATTTTGATTAAAGTTTTCACAAAAAAAGAAACAATTTATGCTTTTTAAATTGAATATAAATGAATAAATTAATTTCATATTATTTTTACACATTTTTTAGTTTGTCTTACAAATAATCTAGATGATAGGCCAAAATTGAATTCCTCCTGAATATATACATTTCAATATTAAAATGATGATATAATGAATAATATTCTAGAATATTTATTCTAGCATATACCATTATACTTATTGAAATAGTTAAGATTTTACTTCATTAACATTTAAAATAAATTAATATATATATATGTGCTCTGCGCACAGATAATGAAGCTATTAATTGTCTGTGAAATTATTAAAATTTTCCGCCAAGCACTTTCGGGACAGTTTATAATCCCATACTCATGGCGACTTGTATTCGATTAATAACTATAATATTAATATTTGCTCTGAAACAAACGACACCAAACATAAAGTTAGAGAAGCTTACTACATCGTAAATGACCCATCAGCAATCAACAGAAGAGAGACCTGCTTTTCCCTATCTTGAAAATGGTCCATGTAACATCTGCATATAAATATGCATAAAATTTGCATTAATATTATACTTATTAATCGAATATAAGTCGCCATGAATATGGGACTATAAACTGTCCCGAAAGCGCTTGGCGGTAAATTTTAATAATTTCACAGACAATTAACAGCTTCATTATCTGTCCGCAGAGCACATATATATATATATTAATTCATTGTAGTTATTCTGATTTTATTATTTAAAAAAAAATGTTTTAATTTGAATTATTATAATTCGAACACTTTATGCTTTTTATTTAAACTGGTCACAGTTCCTTCTTTTATTAAAGAAAAAAGCAATCTCCTTCTTAACTTTTCACTTAAATAATAAAAGGTAAAGATGAAGAAAGAATCGCAAACGTAAAATAAGCAAAAGAACAAAAAGGTTTCTTATAAAACTATAAATATCATTTCTGAAGTACCTTCAGGAAAACTACACAATTTTGTTACCATTCTAACGATCGAAATCCAAAGATGAGATTTCAAAGTATTTCTAATATTCTTTTGTTTTTCTGCATACTGTGAATTCTCATTCCATTGTTTTTCACAGCAGAGGACAAAATAAACAATAGATACATAAAAATTCTCCAGGGTTTCATATTTGTAATATGTAAATGGTAAACATGGAAATGTGCCTAGACATCAGTTCCACTTAATTGAGTCAAATTCTTTTCTCCAACTTCCATAAGTTTTTTTTCCCTAATACTAATGAGATTAGATAATTCAAGATAGGATCTACCATCTTTTATTTTGACTATTTTTTCTGTTGAAAGAAAAATAGGAAATTCACAGTTAATTCCTATAAATATATCCAGCACTGAGAGATTAAATCAGACATTCTATTAAAACAATGAAAATATAAAAAAGACCATAAACGCCAAAGCTCAAATATACATGTAAAGCTTCTTGATATTCCAAAAAGCCAAACCTGATGTAACTAACCCAATATTATCCAATTATTTATAGATGTATTAGATGTTGCACTTACCGACTGAAAAAGTGCTTTGGAGAGAATAAACTGAATTACACTAAGAACAAATAGATATAAAAAGATAAAGATAAATTTATTATAAAAAGAAACAATTGAACGATTTCTTTCCTACAAAAGTGAAATTCCAGGGGGAAAAGAGTGTACAATTCTATAGCTAAAATTCAGTAACTCAAGAGCATTTCTGAAAAAATCAGATTGTTGAGGAGTAATTTACTAAGTCAGATGATTTGGCCAATTATTCAAATTTATCATATATTGCTGCTGATGATTAAAAAAAGATAAAAGACTTTTGAAATTTATTAAATAATACTTTGAATACAATCCAAACATTCTGCTATATTGATTTTGAGTGATTCAAACACTAAATTGGCTTTTAATTGGATTTATAAGTAACTGAAATTGGTCCATAAGTTTTTGTAATTAGGATCAAGAGAGAAAAAAATGGATAGATTCTTATTGGAACATAACCTCTTCAGTAGTGAATCATTACTTTAAAAAAACAAAACAGAACCTTATTCAATATAATAGAGTAATAGAATTATTATCGGCTTTGCTGATTGGCCAAGATTTTTGATACTGTCTAATGCAGAGCTCTATTAAAAACTTAAAACAACAAGAATCAATTAAAATATACATTGAAATTTATAATTGTAATACTGCAAAATTAAATTTAAGGCAAAAATCTAAAATAAAAAGAGGCATTAAACAAGGAAATCCAATTCATGATTTTGGAATATGGCATTTAAAAAGATAAATGAAAGAGGACTAAATTTAAGATTTGCAAACGCAATGAAAATGCAGATGATCTGTAAAAGTACTAGAAGAGCTTGAGTAGATAAATGATAAAATTGACTTGCACATTAACCAAAAAAAAGACAAAAAACTATGAAAAACAATTAATGAGAAACTTTCTAGGAATATAATAGAATATGTGGTTCAACGTCTATTTTGGCAGGAGTTTTTTTTTGTTGATGTCTCTAATTTTCAGTCAGGATAAACGAGAAAACGCTTAGAAAAAGTACTGGTGCCTTGATTACTATTTGATGATTTTTCAAACTGCAGTACGAAATTACTTTTTGATATCTGCATCTGTTCTCTGTCTCATGTATAATGCACAGCTTAGTAAGACCTGAATGAGAGCCATAAGCAGGTCAATGTGCTACCGAGAAAAGCAAGTTGAATATAAGGAAGGGAGATTGATCAGTCACAAAGACTTTAGAAGGAGACTAAAATGAAAAATGTTGCTGGAGGTAAAAAATCTCAAAATAGAGATAAGCAGGTTGTATAATGAAGCACAGAATGATAGATGGTGACACCTGTCATAGAAGGGTTGCAACATGGTGGTAAGAGAATCAAAAGATCAAGAAGATATGATAAAGTGGTCTGTTTTTCAGAAATCACATAGTCAAAACTGGCAACAAAAAAAAAGGACTAAAAAAGTAACTGCACATGAAGTACGATATTTTAGGCTTGCAACAATACAAAAATGATAAAATGAAGACCTATTCAAAAATATAGATAAAAAAAACCTTTAATGCTTATTCACAAAAATATTGTAGTTAGTTTTAAGTGCAATTCAGATATGATACACTTGTTTATTTATGTACACAAATGTAGCACATATATGTAATTATTATTAATTATGAAGATTTAACATTAATAGTGATAAAATTATTTTAATAAAAAAAATCTTATCTAATCAATAATTTATTATAAAAGGTGCAGTACCAATATATATATATATATTTTTATGTTATAAAGAAAATAATTAAATAAATTGACATGTATTAGTTTTAAACAAATTATATCCTTCAAATGTTTTCTGATAATTGCAACTTTTTGTAATAAATGTTTGTGCTGAATAAGCATTCAGTATACTGTTAGTCATAGTTTACCACCAGATGTCACTCTATCAATTTTTTTTTCAAATTAAACATAATTAGTAAGAAAATACATTATACATTTATTCGTAAAATTATAAATATAAAAAATAATAAACTGAAAAATAAAAAATTAAAGTGTTGCATAGAAAAGTTAATAATTACAAAATAATTATAAAATAATTAACAAGAAATTAAATTATGATATAATGGTATTTATTTCTACAAAAGTACTTACAAAAGAATAATAAATTTTACACAATTTACATTTCTTTTCACCAAATTGCCAAGTTGTGAATTGCATTTATTTATTTATCTATCTTATTCTCTTACTGTATTTTCAAACTTATATTGCTCAGTTTATTATAAAATATTACAATTTTTCCATTTAAATCAATATAATGGAAAAAGCATTACCGCTTCTAACCAAATAATTCATTTAGCATAACTTATCATTTAGCCTAACTTTATGTTTCTTGTTTTCCCTTGCATGGAAGATCCATAAAAAAAGCCCCATATTAGTGGACACTTCCAACAAATTATAATGTTGTGGTATTGGACTGCAATAAAAATCATTAGTCAACATTTTCAAACAGTAATAAGTAATAAAATCAACAAAGTAAAAAAAAAAGTGATAATAGCTTTAAAAGGGGGGGGGGGGTGATAAGAAAACACTTCAAAAATAAACAAAATGAACAAAGTAAGTAAATAGACATAATTCACAATTTGGTAATTTAATTGATATATACCAAATGTAAATTATTATTAATTTTTTCATTATATTTGTACAACTGAATATCTTCACTACATACTGTAATTTAATTTCTTATTGATTATTTTATTACTCATTTGGAATAACTATTCATTTGTGTAATAAATAAATAATCAATAATTTCATATTGATTATAGTTTGATTTGAAAAATATGATAGTGCAACCTGTACAATTATAGTAAAGTGCATACTAAACTAGTACCTAAAAATCTTGCTTTTAAATTAAAATAAAAGAAAACTCTTGGGAAAATGAAACAATTTCTGCAAGTTTTGCTGTATTTTAAAAAAAGGGCGATGTTAGTATTTTTTAATTGAAAAATAAAATATAAAATCTCTCGATTCTAAGAAATAAAAAAAAAGATATGATCAGTATTTTTTTAAATAAAATAACTAAAGTAACTCTCATTTCAAATTTTTAAAATAACCACCAGAATTGTGATTTGTCATGATAGATGTGAAGAGAGGTTAGCACATCTGCCTTACAAGCAGTTGTCCCGGGTAGCGGGTTCGCTTCCCGGCCAATGCTATGACACATGAAAAAAAAACAATAGTTCAAAAAAAATGGATCTGTAATGTAATCAGTGCCTTTCTACGGCATTGATTTCAGAACAAAAGACGGATCAAGAGTTTCACAATTCCTTCACATTAATGTTAGTGTTGGTTCCGTTTAATTATAAATGATAAATGTAAAATAACATCTATTTGATTTTCAATTCTGAATTACTTTTGTAAATCAATTATAATTTCAAACTCATATCAATTACAATTTCCATTTTAATTGGCTTCCTCACATTTTATTTTATATTAAATTTAAAACTACATTTTTTAAATCAATACTTACACAGTAATAGTATTACTTAACTAAACTCTTTTATATGTAAAATAAATTATTTGCTTTTAATTCTTCTATTTATTTTTTTATTGTTATTGTTATCATTGTTTTCTACTTTCTTTAGTTTTCTACTTCGTTTTTTTTTCAAACAATGTTTTGAATATTTTATTTTAAATAATATTTTAGAATAATTTTCATGTTTTTTATTCAACATAAAATTCTTAAAATTTTACAAAAAAAAATTTGTGAAGATTTAAAAATAATTTTAAATGGATTTTTAAAAAACTTTTTTTTATTTTGTATGTTTCATTTATATTTAAACTAGAATGCATGTTTTTTTTTCGTCTCTTTCTTATTTTTAGAAATAAAATATTTAAAGTATATACACACATATATAAAATTCCATATGAGGTTATATATCATCTTTGAGAAATGTTGAAAAGAATTACAAATCCACTTGATTAAAAAAAAAAATTCAGTACTGAAAAAGAAAAGGATCATTTTGAATTTATATTTAAAGTATTTCTTATAACTGTAATAAAAAAAAAAGGAATTAAGATTTTATCTGGACGTCTGGCAACTGAGAATAAAAAACTTAAAAGCTATAGTGGAAATATTAAAAATGTTCCTGCATAATCAAATAGTAATCAGAATAAAGGCAAAATTTACTCTCCAAAAAAGTTATTGACAATTCTATATATCTTGATGAGACCAAACCTAGGAGTTATTATTAAAGAAAAATATAAGCACTTCTTTTTAATATGATCAAGTTCTGAAAGATGTGACTTCTTATGTAAAAGACAAATCATATGTAATTATAGAATGCTATAAGTTTCTTATATATAAATTTTATTCATTCTCTTATATTTCCATAAAGAAAAATGTTATTTTTTTAGTCAACCAATGCATATGTCAAATCTGACATATAAAAAAAAACATGAAAACACTAATTCATATATATTTCTTATAACAACTCTCTTCATATACACTTTAATGCAAAAGATTTTGCATTAAAGTGTATATGAATTTTTTTAAAGGTAGAAGAAATTGAGAACCTCTGATGAAGACTGTAGGACAGTTGAAACTGTCAGGAAAATAAAGAAGTTATAAAAAATCTTTTGCATTAAAGTGTATATGAAATTTTTTAAAGGTAGAAGAAATTGAAAACCTCTGATGAAGACTGCAGGATGGCCAAAACTGTCAGGAAAATAAGGAAGTTATAAAAAATCTTTTGCATTAAAGTGCATATGAAGGGAGTTGTTATAAGAAATATATATGAATATATGTAAGAAATGCAAAGAAAGTAAAGGAGAAGAATAAGAGTATACTTCTAATAAGAAAACACTAATTCATAATGGATTGTTGCATTTATAACCATTCTGGTATTAAAAATGATAAGCTCAACAAGGAATTCAATTTCACTTTTAAAACTAAATATAAATGTTAAAAATTGTATTCATAAAGACAAGTGCATTTTTGTTGTTACACACAAAACATTAGAAAATCAAAAACAAAAAAACCCAAAATTGAAATGTGCTATTCTTACAGAAGAGTGTGAAATGATAGTCTTAAAAGAACTTAATTAATATGTTGATGATCAGCTTATAGAACACCAGAATTTAATATATATATATATATGATGTTATATGCTATGAATTTTCAAGAGATGATGATATACTGATAACTATTAGAAATATTAGTAACAAAATAGCTGAAAATAAAACTGGATTTTACCGATTCTATTTGGACTGATATGGTATTTAAATATCAACTATATTTCAGTAATAATATGTAAGATCCTTCTCATATTAGAAAACATGAACTAAATAATGACTTTGACCTCAGAAAAATATTCACATAATAATAACAATATTTTGATTTATAGCAATTTTAATGCAGACTACGTAAAGTCAGCCGTTGAAAATATAAATTGTAAAACAATCAAATTAATAAAAAAATAAGACTGATGGAATTCACGATTTCAGTATGCAAAAAAAAAAAAAAAATCATTTTGAGAATTTTTGATTTTAATAGCAAAATCTCTTGTCTCACTCATTACTATAGAAGGGTTCTACTGATTCAACAATTGGAATTTTCATTTATATTATAAGCTTGCGCAGATGACAAAAAAAAAAAAAATTTAAAGACAATTACATGATGATTGTTATAGCTGACATTACAATATCAAGTTTTCAACTTGGAAGTGCTAAATGTGAATATGGCAGTTGATTTAAAGGAAATGTAATACTTTGAATACAACAGATAACTTCTAAATATTTAATTTCTATTTATAAATGATTGTTGAGGCAACATAAGTTATCAATCTATATACAGCTATAATAATTTTATAAATTTGTGATGTATGTTTAAAATCAACAAATAGACCGATGTCAGAACATGTATTAAGCAACTGGAGATTAATAGGTCAAAATCAGATTAATTTTGATCACCAATTAAGACACTTTGATGCAAAAATTAAAAATGTCAGTTGAAAGCAAGAGCTTAATGAATAATTCTTACTCTTTCACTAATTTCTCTACAGGATTGCAAGAGAATTCAATTCTTTAGTGAACTATTTAAAGCATTTGTTTAAAGATTTGGGATAATAACATTTTAATAGCAGCTATATGTTGGACTATTTCCATCATCTAATATTAAATACTGAATGTCTTTGGAAAAAATTCAAAGTTTATTTAAAACTTTCCAAATAAATTCAACTCTTAGTAATAGCATGCAGATTTGTATATAACACAATGTTGCTAGTAATATTCGCCTCCTTTCTTTTTCAGATACTATATAATACTCAATTGTCCAAACACTTTACTACTTTTACAATGCTTTATTTTCCACCCTTTTCTAAAGTTTACAGTTTCGACTGCCCCAGCAATCTTGATATAAGGTTCTGAAGAAGATTGCTGGGGCAATCGAAACTATAAATGGTAGAAAAGGGTAGAAAATAAAGCATTGTATAACAGTAGTAAAGTGTTTGGACAATTGAGTATTATATGGTATACATTTGGCAATGCAATAGGAAAGAGTAGTTATTATACTTCTTGAAGAAGATAAAGGAATACTGGAAATAGAGCTTGGATAAGAAGAAAGAAAAAACATTGATATAGATATGAGTGGATACATGGAGCATATAAAGGGTATTAAGAATTTGATAGACTATGTTAATGAGAAGGAAGGTAAAGAAGCAGCGGACTATTTAAATAAAAGATAGACATTGGTGATTAAATTAAAGAATATTAATAATAATATAAAATTTTTAAAAGAATGTAAGTGATTCGGTATAATACCAAAATTTGTAAGGATTAATAGTTTTAAAAAAAGGTAACAACTGAGATTAGGAGATATAATGTTCTGAAGAAGATTGCTTGGGCAATCGAAACTGTAAATGCTAGAAAAGGGTGGAAAATAAAGCATAGTAAAAGTAGTAAAGTGTTTGGACAATTGACTATTATAATGGTATACATTTGGCAATGCAATAGGAAAGACTAGTTATTATTCTTCAGATACTGTTGACCTGACTAGGGAATTGAACCTGGATCTTTAGATTTTGAATATTGAATTTAAGGTAGCTCATATAATTACTAATAGTTAAATATTTCAATACAAATACAAAGCTTACATTACATGGTTACAGA
This sequence comes from Epiperipatus broadwayi, assembly GCA_028023455.1. Taxonomy (NCBI): domain Eukaryota; kingdom Metazoa; phylum Onychophora; class Udeonychophora; order Euonychophora; family Peripatidae; genus Epiperipatus; species Epiperipatus broadwayi. The sequence goes on along the minus strand of JAQFVV010000039.1, from coordinate 945,762 downwards.
TTTGAGATATATAAATATATACTTATTTTGAAATTAAATTTAATAAATATCTACTTATTCGATGGGGGTAAAATTAGATAAAAATGATCAATATTTTTAAAAAAAAGTCAATAAATCTCAGAAATTACAAATATATTAATTCATCTGTGTTTGTCTGAAAGTTTGTGGTGACAGTATTTTAGTAGTAATTATTTTAGGGACTATTTCCAGATCATCTAATATCAATTGTTTAAATACGTTTAAAAAAAAACTTTAATTATCCTTTTCAAATACATTCAACTGTTAGCAATAGCACACAGTCTATAACATAACATTTCAAGAGATATTATTCTCCTCTCTTCTTCAACTGTTGCTGGTCTGGCCAATGACTGTACCGGTAAGGGAATCAAACTTAGGCATTTAGAGAGTGTTGCTGTAAATCCACTTTTCAAAAATCTAAAAGTTCCGATTTAACACCTGAAGAAGAGATGAGAATAGTATCACTGAAAATGTCGTGTTATATATGAACCTGTCTACTACTATTTAAAGTTGAATGTATTTGAAAAGGTTAAGTTAAGTTTGAATTTTTCTAAAGACATTTTATAAGTAATATTAGATGATAGAAATAGTCTAATAGCAATATTAATTCACTTATATAAAAAAGGTATGTGTGCATACGTGTTAAGTTCTTGGACAAAAGGCAATTTTGGGGTATCTAGACAATAAATTATTATTACAAAGTTAGTTAATCGCTACTAATGATAGTTTGTCATTACTTGCTACTGGCCATGATTTATTCCAGCACCTCAAAAGCGGCATCATAAATGCTCCAGCATACAAAACGAACACAAATCACAAATGTGTGAGTGTGTATGTGTAAACAAACATGGATAACTGCAAACTACAATCATCATATTTAAAACATTCATTATTCATCAATATACCAAGTAAAAATCTGATTATTTACTATGTAGGATGCGATCAACAGCCCAGAGTACTGCTAATTGCTGCCTGAATATTACCATCTTACTATTAATTACATTAAACCAATCACATTAATGCTTCTATAATCAATTCAGCAGTTTACTATAAATCCGTAATTTCAATATGGTTAAACATTATGCAAAGATAAAGTTATATAAAAATCCTTTTATTAATTTGGTATCATTCTATTTTGCTAACTGTTTAGCCTTTTGAAATAGGCTGATCTATAGACGATTATTGCATTGCTTGTTGTTACCTTAATATTAAGTTGATTAATTTAATATTATTAGTATAAAAAGAACAACTGTTTTATTTAAATGAATGATTGGTCATGTCTTAAATAAAATAGCAATCACACACTGAATATTTTAAGCACTACGATTGGAGATTCGTGTTAGGTGACAAATGTTTTCTACATCTGGTGATTTACTTAATTTTATATACATTAAAGCAATATGTTAAGCAACTAATAACACATATACATAATAAATTAATAAATGTTTGAATATTTAAAAACAGAAAAGTTTTTCATTGATTTAAATATCTTTATTTTAGCTTTAAACTAATGAAAGCGTTTTCTGTTTTTAAATGTTCAAACATTTATTAATTTATTACAATTAATACAGAAAAAAATGGGTAAAAGTATTTATAGAATTACGTATATACATAATATGTATGTGAAAGTATATATAAATACTGTTTGTCTCAAAATTTGTGATGATTGTATTATAGTTGTAAATTCTATGTTGGACTATTTCTATCATCTAATATTAATTGTTGAATGTTTTCTTCAACTGTTAGTAACAGCATACAGATTAGTATATAACATAATGTTTCAAGTGATATTTGTGAATACTGAACTTAAAGCAATGCTTTAACCAACAAGGCTATTCTATCAAAGACAGAATAGCCTAAATACTATTGAACAATTAATTTCTTAAGTAATTTTTCACATTGATTTATCTTTAACCCTTAATGGATTTATTACCAAATTATTATTCTAGTAAAATGTTTTCCAAAAAACACTTTGATCATTTTTATTTCCAAATATATTGTAATTTATTTAAATAATTTCACCTTGTATTTCTGAACTTGATCTTCCATAGTATCAACATCCGATAAGACAAGTTCTTCAGATAACACGACAGTTTCAACATTGTTTATCCACTGCATCAAGGCCCCCATGGCCTCGGAAAATTTTTTTGGAGGAGTTTGATCAGCTAACTTGCTAAGAATGTTTTGTCGTTCACCTGTAAGAATAAATTGAAGTAGTTTATTTCAATGGCAGCCAAGCATTCCAATTGTGATAATTAAATATACGTATCTGTATTTCAATTAATTTTATCTAATTAAAATGCACTTACTTAGTTTCAAAAACACATCACTCCAGTGTTTATTAAAGCGATTTACATTTTCAACAGCATCTGGTTCATCAAACTGCCTAGCAAGAGAATGAAGCTTTTCTATGGAGTCTTCGTGGGATTTCATGGACTTTAATTTTACCTACAAAAAATTGTTGTTAATAAATATATATTAATAAAGCAAACCAATATTAGTTACAAAATTGCAGTTAATTATTACATAAGACGAATAACTCATTTTTAAAAAATAATGTATATATATATATACTGTACATATACACACATAAGGTCTTTAGTGCATGTTCCAGTTATGGCCATGACTGGGAAATTCAAATAAATCCTGAATAAAATGTAGAAAATATTTCAGATCTATATATAAGAGTATGAAATATGATTTCAAAAATAACCAAAGGATTCAAATTGACAAATTACCTCTCATCTACAGTATTTTTAAATTCATCAAAAAAGGAACTGAATATAATCCATTATGTTTTTTTTTCGTTAATTTATAATCTATATGTAACCAAAAAAACACTTAATTTTAATTGTTTAATAGAGAAGAACATATAAATTAATATTAAAGTTTATCTGCTTAACGTTTTCAAGGATCCATGCCTCATATTCATAGCCTTCATAAAATGTATAGTAAAATATATGCAAATATTCAAATAAGCTAGTATTACGTAGCCCATTTCTTCGAGATTTCGAAGCAAGTGTAAATAATACAAAATATGATGATATAACAGTTAATTAAGATATTTATAATACCAATACATAAATTTTTTTCGGTAAATTTAAAATAGCTTGACACATTCAAACTGCATTTAAACAGTCATATGTTAAAACCGAATGAAAAATATTATATAATACATTAAAATTAAATAAAAGATATTATATAATATAAAGTAATATTGTTAGTTGTTATTGATATTGTCTAAGTATTGACTACTTTCATGAGTTTATAAGGTATATATCTGTATACAGTAAGTAAACCAAGTCATACATCACATGACCTAATAAGCTTGTATTTACAAATGTAATATAATGGGCATGTTAATAGCTCTAAACAAGCTGCTTTCATTAGCTCAAAACTAGTTTGGGGATAGGGATAATTCTAGGTAGAAATTTTAAATACTTTTTCTTGTGGCATTTATCAAAAAGCTTGTTTAAGAGGGATTATCACATTCATTGTATTACATTTGTAAATACAAACTTATTAAGTCATGTGATGTATGATTTGGTTTCCTTACTATTATAGTTTGGCATTATAAATTTAATTAATAAATTTATGTTAATTGTGATCGATAAATTCAAAGAAATTTGCTGATTATAAATATTTCTTGATAAGAGACTAATTAATTTAAAGAGATGGAAATTGCCTTATATGGAGATAACTAATTAATTGTATAATTAGAGGCTAAGATGAATTCCATCATAGGATATAAATAGAGTAAGCAACAAAATGCATTGTTCTAATTTCCAGTAAAATTAACAAGTGAACAAGTGCAGAGAGAACTTAAGTGACAATAGCAGAAAGAAGCTTAAGTGCTGGTGCAGAGCTCTAGTGCGAAGTCAATGTGTCCGCAAGCAGCAGCAGGACCAGGCCAAAGAGTTTGGGAAGGCATGCAGAAAGTAGACTAAAGTGCGTTAGTGAAGTGAATCAAAAGTGAACTATACATATTGTGTATGTGCGTAGCAAGAACTTTTTGCTATTATTGCATATTTCTTTGCTGGTCACCCAGTCATAATTGGGGACACAGCAATTAGTATCAAATTTGTATCTGTATTCTTGCAGTTATTAAGCTTATAAAATGGTCACTGATTTTATTCATTCGATAGAGACTGAGCATTATGCAAACTTGCTAACCGATTTTCTTACTTTGCATAGATTACCATCCCTACTTTGACAAATCAATTCTATATTAAGAAAAAATGTGATATCCCCTTTTGTGTTTCCACAATACATGATAAAAAAAACATTTCTAAGTAGCAGCCATTTTGTTCCAATGTATGTGATAGATCAGATATTTCAAATCACATTTTCATAATGCTTCAGAATTACATGTATCAAAAATCATTTTGCATTAAGCTTTGTTTCATATACTGGAGATATTATACTCCTCCTAGTACTCTCAAATCTCTTCATGAAAAGCTGATACATATCATTTAAAAGATTGTATAAGCCTACTTCTCCCATTACCATTTGCATTTCTTTTTTTATCTCCATATTTGCTGGACCCGACTTTGATGCATTATTCTTAATATATTGTACCTGCCCAGATTACAGCTGTATATTACAGTATATATAAAAAAAGTTTATTGATCTTATTTAATTTCATTTGACTTGATTTATGGATAATGGAGGTGTTGAATTATAAATGTTAACTAGATAACTATGGCAACCTAATATTTGAAAATAATAACATTATTTATTATTAATAAATATCATCAAATTATACATTTGTTGTGATCAATTTTAGGGAAAAATATAAATAAGTGAATGAATAAATAAATAAATACTAAAAAATAATTAAGGGAATCATAAAATAAATCACTTGAATAAAATCATTATTATTAATTATCACGTGTCCATTTTGTTACTACATTCACCATAACAACTTTATTACAAGATTAGATATTTGATTTTTCTTATAAGTTTGTTTATTATTTTACAGAGATATAATTAAAAAAATATGTATTAAAAATACATATATATTTATGAGAAGGTATAGAAAATATCATGTGAATTCTTTGTTTTTGGTCAAAAATGAAAAATATTCAAATTGTAAAAGTAAAAAAATTTTTTTACTGTATCCAATATTTCTAAATCTTTATTTTATTTATTAAATGGAGGCAAATTTTATTAAGCTGAATTGAGTTTACCATTGATTTCAATTGAACAGTTAGTTGCTTTAGTAACATTAACGTCAGCAAAGAGAGGTTATAAATAGAACTGAAACGCTTTAACTCTAGTTCTTATAACTTTGTCATTGTCCAGAATGGACGTTTTTACATTCATTTTTAAAATTTATCAATTTTATTTTAAAAGTAATTAATTTCTAAAATAATGGAAGAATAAAGAATTAAACTGTCTGCCCATTCAGTTGAGGGCAGTTCATTGATAAAATTCCAGGGGAAACAATATATTATAAAAGAAGAAAGAAAGAAAAACATTAAAACTGGTCATATTACACATTTAGGATTTCATCTGTATATTTGTGATGAATACAAACGCCATGATGTATATGTGGATATTATAGTTTTGATCTAGAAAATTTACAAGATCAATTCATTTAATTTCTATGTTAAGTAATTAAAATTTCACCTTAAATTAATGATTTGGAAAAAAAATGTTAGCATTTATTACTCACTTGGATCATAACTGAATTGTGTCAATGGAAGAATATCTCCTCATATATCATTGCAAATAAAAGTGAAATACCAATTCTTTATAATGTTGCCTCATCTAACTACTCATTATAAAATAAATTGGACATGTATTTGAATAAAAGAGTAGAATATTTGAATAAAAGATCCTCAATTATTATTATTATTCATGCTTATCTCTTCTCTACTTCAAGAAGAATCATTTCTCTGCATTTAAATCAGAAACAAGGAAACATGGAATTAACATATTTGCATATCATTAAATGTAGTAGCAAGCTATGTCTCAGTTCTTTGTTTTAGTTATCTATTTTATATTAACACTTTATAGCTTTTGGGAACAATTGTGTCACACACACACACACATGCTAGAATAGATATATTTTCCAAAAGTAAAAAATTATTTGACTTAATGAACAGTCGGTAAAAGGAAAAATGAGACTTTTCATTTATGTGATATGATATCTGTGTGTATATTTTTTGTTAAAAAAACGTATGTTTGTTCATATTTATATTTTAAAATATAGGATCAAATAATATATATATTTCATTATATGCTAAGCTATACACACAATAAAAGATTGGAAAGGTTTTTTTTTTAAGTTTAAACTCTTATATGATGATATAAATTGATTCCTGACTCAATATTTTCAAATATTCATTTTCTTTTAATTTAAAATTTAACTTAGGAATACGTTTATAGAAGAGTTTAAATACAATCAATTTTATGTTAATTCGATTATTTATAACTCATATCAATAGATGAATAAAGTCAATTTTATTTAGTCATATTTTTGAATATATATTTTATTTAAAGACTAGAGAAGATATCTTGGAATTTCTCCAACAGTTTAAATCATCCATTGTTCTACAACATATTTTGTGATCCATATATATATATATTTATTATTTGTTATTAATTTAATAGAGTAATAGACATTCAAATTTATTAAATATTAAAGAGAAAAACTATTTGTACTTATTAACTGGCTATGATTACAATCAATTGCATACATCATTTATTTTTATTTTTTATTACTATCATTACTAATTCTTATCCATAAATCAATAAATTTAAAGTTAATTGAAATCTAATAGACTTGTCTGATTGTTTTATAAGTATGCAAATCAATTTATAACAATAAATTTATAAATGTTACCAAAATCACAATTTCCTTTATTTTTCTGTAATATCCTATAAATATAATTTATCCAAATCACTTCAAACAAAGTGAACTGGCTCTGAAGAAGACTGCGGGACAGTCGAAACATAAGGTGTATGTATATATGTACAAATAAAGAGCTTTGCTAAAAAGTGTTTGAAGGGGTTTGGATAAATTATATTTAATAAATTTATAGAAGATGAACTATCTATATAAGAAAAACTTCATTTGTCTTTTGATCATTGAATCATAATCTAAAATCAAGCCAATATCGATAAATGAAGTATGGTTAAATACATGTATATTTCATTATATGATTATTGTTGGGTTTAATTAGATATAAATTTTATATTGTCAATATACTAAAATATTTGTGTACTTTATTTGGGCTAATGTTGATCGTAATAAGAGCTTATCTTGTCCTCTCATGGAGATCTTGATAGATTTTATTCTGTCATTAGTCTGAATGATCTGCCTTAATTATCTTTATGGTTTTTTGAGATGGATCATAAATATATTAACTATTAAATCTTAATGATTATCGTTGACAAATGAGTGTCAATAATTGTTTTATATAGTTTGATTGTCATAAAATCCATTTTCATAATTGATTTACAGAAAATTTAAATAGATGGATAGGATTAGTCGATTATGATTTGGTAAATATCCAATAATGTAAGGTTATCTATTGGGTTGACGGATAAAATGTTCTTGTTAATCATTTTATTTTGATATATAACTTAAGCAATCATAGGATATTGATGTAAGTTTAGTATAGATAAATTATTATATTTAACATTTTATTGATCTTAATATAAAACTAAATACAGGCAAACTTTCCATACAGTAGTGCCACTCAGTGCAAGCCAAAGTAATCAATGGATACCAGAAGGCTTATGCATAAAATTCCTATCTAGTGCCTATTCATCTAATAATACTCTGCCTGTTTTAATAAGTTAAAAGCTAGCATAAGAAATGGTGATCATATGATGTTTAGTGGTTAAATAAAACTAACTAATGATTTCTTTTATTTAAACGTTATAGATATTGTAAGTTTATAAAATATTCTTTAAATGTAATCATAACCATTTATAGACTAGTTTACTTAGTTAAAGAATATCAATGAATTTTACCATAAGTTTACATTACTATATGTAATATTAAATTAGTAAAGTATATCAGAACATAGTTGTTTACTGATTTGATTTTGGTTTTATTCAATTATAAATTAAATGGATGGGGTAATGAATTAATTTATGATGTTTGAGGTGATGATCATTTGTTTGGGGGTTTTTTGTCTTAAATAATATCTGAATAAATTAAGTTTTAACAAAGATTGACATCAGTATTTTAATTTAGTGTAGTGGACAATCTAAATAATTATGTATTGGAAATATTATTATTGCATAGTGTGTGACCAATGACTGAGCTAGATAATTTTATACATGTTATAAAAGAGTAACTATTTATTGATATATGTTTTGCTCTCTTATAAATGATATTTAAACCAGAAGGGCATATCTTTTATTTAATTTTGTGTCAGTAATAAATAATTGTATAAAAACCTACTGGGCAATTTCTTTTGTTTCATGACAAATACTGACCAAACCAGTGAAGAGGTAATGGAGTAGATCAACTATTATCCTGTTATAAAATGGCTCCCAAATCTGTAGGACTATTAAATTAAGAGGTTAGCATCATTTTTATCCCGTTACAAAATGCTCCCAAATCCTTGGGGCATTATAAGAAGAGCATACCCTCACTATTATTCCATTATAAGATATATATATTTCTACTTACATTTTTCTTTTGGTATTGAAGATAAAATGGTCATATTTATCAGTGACTGCCACCAATGATAATAATTAACAAGCTAATTTTGTTCTTTATTTGAATCAAATAGATTATTTGAAAAAATTAAAATAGAAAGCAAAAAATGAAATTCAAACTGTGCCACTTACTCTGCTTTGTTCCAACTGTTGGTTGATTTTGATAGGATCGTCAGAAACTTTTTCAACACCTTGGATCCAATTGCTAAAGTTTGATAATGTTTTTTCTAATGCCAACAATTCTTTGCGAAATTTCTTACTGTCTGCAGCCATCTCAATATTTTTACGTCGAAGTGCAAGTAAGTTAGAAATTTCTTGCCATCTACTACTTATATTTTTTAATTTGTTGTCAATCACTTCTGTTGATTCTCCACCTATCAATAAAATTGGACATTATTATGATTATTATAATAACAACATAATGGCAATAACTACAGTAATAATAAAAAGTATTACAATAACCCGATATAAATTAGAATATTAGGAGACCTAAATTATCTAAGTAATGCTACATTTTATTCCAAGCCCCACTCCATTTCACATTTAACATATATATCACATAATATTTAGTTTTGTTGTTAAACATTGATTAGAATATATGTATTGTTTGTTGAACTGCAAGTCTACAATACTTTTCAACAACATACATGTATATAACACAAACACTTTTTTTGCATGCATGTATGTATGTATGTATAAACAAAATTTTAAATAACAATAATTATTAATAAAAAATTGAGAGCCACATTGACATATATTTAACTGTGTGTTCACTCATGCATTCACTAAAGCAATAAGAATAAAAAAAGGTACTTTTCTACTCTATCATGTCAGCTGCTTGATGGCATTGATGCTAAGCGAAAACACAGACATATAACGTTACCGGGACCACCCCGTTTTTTGTGAAAGAATAAGAATCATACCGGTTAAGATAATTCATTAATTTCCTTAATAACATTTACTGGAACAATTTTATGTAAACATACATTATTGATTCTTTTATTGTGGCAAAACCATCCTCCCCCTCCCTGCAAACTTTACAATTATATCATAGTGGCAAAAAAATGCTAATAATGCTTTAATTACTGAACTGCCTCTTACTTTTTCAGTTCATTTTTGAAAAAGGAAAAATAATTATTTATTAATTGATTTATTACAATAGCTATCTTTGAAAGATAATATGTGTATGGATATTAATGGCACACCTATTAAGAACGATTCATAATTTCCAATTTGATCGTTTTTGGTTTTTTTTTTTGTGTGTGGGTGACTTTGTTTGTTGTTTAAAGATTAATTAATAAATGTATTCTTTGGTCAATTGATTTTGGTCTCTGGATAGAACTATGAGAATTTTCACAGTAATGCATCCTTTTTTTTTTTCCCAAGGCTTAAAGTAATTCATTCCAATTTCCTTCATAAATTTCTGTAATTTAGTTGAGAACAATTTTATGCTAGCAAAAATTTCAAATCCGCTTTAATTCCAAGTGGCCCCGAAAAGTTTCATCTTAGTCCTACAATGTAGGCCAGAGGGGTATGCCTTACATCCACAAAACTTAAAACTTTATCAATTGTCCTACCTTATTGCAAACATTCGATTACAGTAGAATTAATTAATTCCCCATGCAGCTGGCTTCTGTGGATGGCAGTTGGCCTGATTTCAACCTGTCAGCCATTTTATTTGTCATGGACGTGTTTTCATGAAAATATGACTTTTTGCATGAGCTTGTCAAAATCTTGCTTGGACCTATCCATTTCAAATTTCTTTGAAGGTTCCATGTTGAGTAGGGAAGCATGGCGATGGGTGGACAATTGTTAGAGGGTCATAGTAGGTCAAATGATTTGTAAGCTAATTACTTTGACATGCATATTTGAAGAGTTGTGTTAGGCTGAAGTTCGGACATCCTCACATGATACTGTAGTGAACACTGAACTGTGAGCATTGGGATAAAGTGTGTAAAACTAAAGCAGCCCGGTGCTGCTGATAAACGGCATCTTTTCAGTGCTTGATAGCATAGAAATGTAACACCACTGGTACTCATGGCTGTTGCATTTAAATGGCCTCTTTCTGTCTTTTTGCATAGATATATAGGCCTAGATAGGCAGCAGCCACTTAAACAGCATATTTATGTGTTTTTGCATATAAATAGCACCATCAAGCAGCTGACATGATAGAATAGAAAACTACCAAAAATAATTAGTATTTTTATTTTTAAAATAAAGTAAATTAGGCAATTTTTTAATACCTTTTTTACCTTAATGGTAACATAATAGACTACATTGTTTAACAAGAAATTACAATCTCGTTTATTTGTTTTCTAAGTCAGTCTTTTTAAGTATGTTTGGAAATTTTATAAAATTTTGCATTTCATCTAACAAATAATTTATTATGCAAACTAATGCACATCAAATTCTAAATAAATAATAAAGAAAAAATCTAATAATTATTATTTCTTATTGCATTGCCAAATGTATACCATATAATGCTAAATCGTCCATGTACTTTAGAGAGAGATAAATAAAGCATTGTGTAACAGTAGTAAAGTGCATGGATGATTTAGTATTATATGGTAAACCATAAACTGAAGAAATTTTACTAGTATATATAATCATATATGCCAGAGAAAAAAAAATGGCTACTCAAATATAAAATTTGTGAATTTTAATGGGTTTTTTAATTTGCACTTTTATTTATTTATATTTTTCTTGGGATAGCGTATAACTGAAGTCACATATTTACAGTGTAGTTCATGGCTCCACAGTATTATTTACTCTATAAAAATTTACATTAATAAATATTTTCTAATAGTTTTTTTTCTTTTTTTCAATATTTTATAAAAATAAAATTGTTGCTTTAAAAGAATGTAAAGTTAGGTAAATAAATAAACAAAGCAACCACTTGTGACTAATGAGATTAAACTGATCTAAGCCAATGATTTTAAAATAATATTCGTAAACAAAGGAAAACATTATTTAGAACTATTCTGAAGTAGAAGTGGTCAGATAAAAAAGTAGACAACAATTAAAAAAATTAATAACAATAACATATATATTTGTCTTACAGATACCAGTAATGTCTTCATACGCTAAACATAAAGTAGGTCATTATTGAGTAATAAATAGGAAAGTCGATAATCGACTAGCTATGACTGTTTTCTAACTAAATGGTTTTCTTCTGGTGGAAGATTTGCCAAAAAGTTTTGAGATGTCAGCATTGTAATTTTATGTTGGACTAGTTTCATGACTCTTAGTAAAAAAGTTAGTATATAACACAACGTTTCAAGCTGTACTATTATCTTATCTTCTTGAGGTGCTGCTGGTTTGACCGGTGTCAGTACTAGAATAGGAATTGAACCTGGACTTCTTAGATTCTTGAATATTGAATTTAGATACTCTAACTGACTAGGCTATTCAGTTTCAACCATTGGTAGAAATTTGATTTAGATCCTAATTTCTCCATTTTTTCATTAAGGCATGATGAATGGTTTCCAAACATTATGGATTGACCACTAGGATAACTTATGGAGTTTTTTGCATTAACCCTGTGAGCAACCTCTTTAAATTTCCTTCTTGTCTCACATTTAATACACATAGGGTCACTGATCAGGACAGAAAAACCAGAAGAGAATAATATCACCTGAAACATTGTGTTACCTACTGACCTGCATATTATTCTTTTTAATAGTTGTATGTACGTGAATAAGTTTAAATAAAGTTTGAAAGTTTCTAAAGAACAATTAACACTTAATTATAGATGACAGAAATAAGCCATTGTAAAATTACAAGCTGTGATTTTTTTATATAATTACTTTTAAATGAAGAATCTGCCCTTGCAAAAAAAAAATGTTTAGCCATTTATTTTTTTTATTAAATTTCTTTCCTCTAAAAAATGATTTCACAAACAGCAATTAATTCAATCACATCTTTTTGGCTGCAAATGCTATTTTCTGTTCAAGTTTTGAAATGTTTGCATCAAGCAAAATTCACACATTCTATATACTGATATTTAAAAAAATAAAATACTAATCTCTATTATTACTATTAATGCTTCTTTACCCTGTATTACTTTTAATGATCTGACAATTATTTCTACTGATTTAAGCAACAAGTAATTCGAGACTTAGGCGGAGTGTGGCTGAGAAGCTATTTTGAAACTTGTTTATTAATCCTCTTCCATTTCAATATGGTAGGCAAGGAAAACTTCAAATGGAAATGTTTAAAGATAAAATCTTTGCCAAACTGAAACTCAGCCCTATAACCTTTTCCAGAGCCAACCTACTATCAATTGTCGATCCTACATAGAAGTCACAAGTAAGAACTCCCATTAATACTAAACTGGTCCCAGATCATTATGTTCTCCACATTAAAACCTTGCACAAAAAAGAAAAAAATGAGGAAACACTGGAGTTAGTATTGCTGTGCATGCAATTAATTAAGATGGCACAAACACATAATGTTGCCATTACTAATAATACAAAGATGGATAACATCAAATTAATAACAAATAGTTTATATGACTTTTTAATGATACTGAAGAAAAATAACAGAGGAGACAGAAATGCCTCTTTGAATCAGAAACAGTAACCAGGCTTCGATGAATCAACAAGTTATCCTACAAGGCAGTAGAAGGTACTCTCACTCCAACTAATTTCTCTCATATCTGAAGATCATTCCATGACTCAGTTTATAATCAGAATGCAATACCATCATTACTCTCTCTATATATATATGAAAAATAATAAAAAACACACAATTACTTCTCTATAAAAATTGCTTTAATATTTCAACCAGCAGACTGGTTTTCATCAGAGAGCACAGCAAAATGGCTTTCTGATGAAAACCAGTCTGCTGGTTGAAATATTAAAGCAGTTTTATAGATAAGTAATTGTCTATTGTTTTTTTTTTATTTTTTATTTTTCCTTTAGTTAGTTCATATATTTATTATTTTCAAATATATATATATATATGTGTGTGTGTGTGTGTAAATATTAAATAACATAGCATTTTTAGATGTATACATTACTTAATATATAAGAAAATTATCTTTCATACATAGGTTACAAATTGTGAGCATTCCCCATCAATAAACATAGATAATCAACTAGGTTTTTAAAATACTTATTGATGAGAGTGCTCACAATTCATAGCACATGTGAAAGATAGTTTGCTTTCATCGAAATTACATATATATATAAGCAAAAGCAAACTTCATATTTTGCAATGTCAGAGCCAAATATAAAAGTGAAATAATTTTGTTGAAAAATCTACAAAAAAAATGTCAAAAGACTTACATCTGCCACACACACATTGCAATTGTAATAGAGACAAAACTTTCCATACAGTAGTACCAATTAGAGTAATCAATGGATGATCCCTATCTATTGCCTAATAATCCAATATCCCCAGACTAGTTTCTAGCTTGTGGCTTCCATCAGGGAGGAGCCTTGGATCTGAGAGCACTACATCTAAATCTTAGGATCTAATGCAACCCTCGCTGATAAAATCCACAAGCTAGAAACTAGTCTAGGAATATTGGATGAAAGGACACTAGATAGGATCTATGCGCAGCACAAACTTCTTGTAACCATTGTTTACTCTCGTCTTGCACTGAGTGACACTGCTGTGTGGAGAGTTTTGCACTTCTGTTTTAAGAGCTTGGGAAAGTATATGAACTGGTGATCATGTGATATTATAATTATACAAAAGGAGTAAAGCATGGTCTGGTTCTACATAAAAATTTATTCAATCCAAATAAAAAGATAGACCAAATACTTTTAAGTAATAAAATAAAAGTACTACAAATAAACAAGATTCTTCATTATATTTTAAACTCAATAGGAAAATTAAAAAAGTGTGGTTGAGAGAGAGAGAGATAGAAAAAAGTTAATTTACTGTAAAATAAAACCGCAACTACAACAATTGTAAAAGTACACATAATCTGAACAGTTGCATGTTTACTTAACTTGATCCCATATTCTCTGATTTTTTTAAGTACTAGCTTATGAGGGGGTTCAAAACAAAAATGTATATCTCCTTGTACTGAAAAGAAACAAAAATATGGATATGAAAGTAATGACTAATCATAAATAAAATATCTGCAACTTTCCAAATATTGGAAATGAATTTTTGTATTTATAAAACGTTCTTTCTTTCTTTTTTTGTAAATACATTTTATGATTTACTTAAACTTTAATAGTCATTGGATATTGATTGAAAAGCAGCTAATTAGTGGTAATTATGGAATTAAAATCAAAATGAACAAAGAAAGAAAAACAATTATAAGAAACCGGATCTGAGGGTGATAAGAAGATATGGTCTGATTAAGTAGTAGCATGTTATATATATGAAAAAAGAAAGGAAGAAGATATTAAGAAGTCATTCTGAAGCACATAAACAGCATTAAGCAGTTAAAGAAAAAAAACCTAAAGGAACTCCATCAATATGTGGAAAACATTTACAGTTATAGCAATTGTCTCTCACCATCAATAATTCAGTGAGAGTTCTTTTTCTTAAACGAATGTGTTTTTTGTGTTGACTGGTGATTACAATATAAACACAAACTTATGAAATTATACATATTTATTAATACAAATATAAAAATGCATATCTTCATCAGAAAGAGCATTCATCATCTATTGGCTCATTATTGCCATAAGATGTATGTTGCCTATATATATAACTATTGGTCCATGTGATGAATGCTGAATCCGACCAAGGTAAGATGTAATTTGGAATAGTCCATTATTTAAACAAGGTGATATATAACAGTGGTGATTCTGTACAATGCAAAGTATTAAAGTCAAGTGCTAAGACCACCTAAAATGCATCCTATCTAATCATAAAACATTAACTGATAAAAGAGTACAACGGGTTATAGTATAAAATTTAGCTTTTTCCTACCCATAATTAAGATCATTTTTCACTGCCTGCAGATATCAAGCCTACAGATGAAGTAGAAGATCGCTGACATTGAGCAGAAGCCAGCACACTATAGGACCTATACAGAATTCCAGACTGTGATATATGGATGTATTTACGATTAATCGAAAACTTACTGAGTTATCAAAGATACTTACTGAGTTATCAAAGAAGTCGTGCTAAGACCTTTTTATTTTATATATGTAAATAAGAGGTCGCAATAATTTAAACAGACTGTCACTATGATAAAATATTTTACAAATTTTTTATTTTTTTATTGTATGCATTATCTTTAATTTTTTTTAATGTAAAATTACTAGTATTGTGAGAAAATGTGTATATTGATTATTACTCACATATTATTTTTTTATATATACTTCTTATTTTATATATAAAATAGTTGTATAAAGAAAGCATATGTACATGCCAAGAATGAAGTCCCTGTGAATAGACTTAAAAAACATAATGCCTGTCATAATAGAATTTTCGAAATAATTAGCCTACATTCCAATTTATATATATATATTCTTCCAAAGATTTAATGATGTAAATTAATATGTATAATGATAAGCAACAATCAATGTTATTTTATTATAAAAATTTAGTTATCCAGGCATTTCATCTTATTTCACTGGTCTCATTTCATATGTGTAGATGAACAAATCATTATTTCAAGTATTATGTTACCTATTTAAATTAATGTTTACCGAGGCTGAAACCTTGAGAATACTGTATGCGTGTAAAATGCGATAGTAGGGACCTCTACAGGTGTTTAACCACAAGATTTTTCTTCCATAGCGTAAGCCTGTAGAGGTCCCTACTATCGCATTTTACACGCATATTCTCGAGGTTACAGCCTCGGTAAACATTACTTACGTAATCAATGTGCGTTTAATAAATTTATAATTATTATTTAAATTAATTAATGTAAAAATGTTATAAAGATTCAAACATGGCATTAGCTGTCCATACCACGTGAACTTGTCTTAATCATACTCTCGATAACAGACTTATACAAACGGTAGAGCTCTCTAAATCGGATTCGGAATGCAATACAGCTGGCCAATAAAACATCAATAATGTAAACAAATACAAATAATCAATAGCACAAACATTCTAATCAAATCACTGAGACAATTAATATTGTTCACAGTAAAGTAGGTCAACTCCTTTTAAAACCAAGGTCAATTTAGTAGAGTCAATTATTAATGAATCATGTTTAAACAGTAATTCATTAGTCTGGAATTGATAAATATCACAGAATGGGTCCGGCACCCCCAGGTTCAGAACAGGTGGCTGTTGGTGCAAATAGTATCAGACCTTTCACAAGATCGCCCAATGCGTCCGGAAATGGCTTATCTGTGAGAGTTATGAGTCCACCCACGCGCCGGTTACTACCGGCAACAGACACACATTTGTAATCTAACCAACAGTAACAGGTAGCTTCTTTTAATTGCTGTAATTATATTGTTATTGTAAATTGCGATAAGTGTTTTGATTTTACGCAACACGTGGATTTACAACTTTTATCTAGTAAATAAAAAATGTTAGTAATTTTAAAAAGTATAGAGTTTGAACGATACAGCAATTCTTTTTTATTAATTCAAATTTCTATTTTTAAAATTCGAAAATGATGAACATCTATTTAACAAATAAATATAACCGATCTTAAAAATTATCCTCAGAATCTCAAAATTACATTCACACTGGCACGTGCAGAATTAAAATGAGTTGGGGGGAGATAATGAGTGTGTGTGGTGGGGGGGGGGGATGAATACACAATTTTATAAATCATTTAAAAACTATATAATAACCTTTTTTTAAAGAGCAATATAAATTCAAAAAAAAATATTTTTTTTTTCTAATTAAAATCACAATTAATTAACTATTATTATTTACTTACCGTCTTTCATTTCCTGTTGGACTTTTTCTCCGAGCTTCTGTACAGAGTCAAGTTCCTTCTCGTGGACCTTCATTTCGGACTCCATGTCCTTGAAATAATATTATTTAAATTAAAGCTTAGTCAAGATAAAAATAACAATCGTATATTATCAAATGTAGTTAAGATTTAACCCTTGCATTACCTTCGCAAGTGAAAAAATAATTCACTATTTCCTTTTTTTAAGTAGATAAGTTATTACCCGGCAAATAAACAAAAGATTGTGCAAACGATAAAATTAAGTTTTTTTACAGAACGAACATCTACTATCAGCAGAGACTTTTCATCGAAAACATTTAAGTGTACATTAATGCAGGTAAAACAATTAAAACTGTTTTAAATACAGCGTGGTTTGCATTTTCTTATCGCTTTCAACATCTGCTAATTCAGTTCCAAACCTACGTAGAGGTGAGTCGCCCTTGGATTAAACAGTATTTCTCAAACACCATACTTTTATAAAAGAATTTTTGAACTTCAATTTACGGTGTTTTTTAAAAACTTTTAATTCCTATTAGTGAAAAAACGCTGTTGATTCCCTAACCAATACTTAAAATACAATAACCGTACTGCGATCCCTGCATCATAGATTCGATCTCATTTAAGTATCGGTATGTATATAATAGAGAATAGAGAAAAATATGTTGGTAAAAATAAAAACATTGTTAGTTATGCAAGGGCACATGAAAAAAGTACTCTGAATACATATATGTGCCAGACTGATACACTAAATAAAATGTGCGCATGTGCGCAACTATATATATATTAAAAGATAAATTATTGTTGTTGTTTTTTCATGTCATAGCATCGGCCGGGAGGCGAACCCGCAACCGTCTGCTTGCTTGCAAGGCCGCTGCGCTGACCTCTCGGCTAACAACGCTTGACGAGATAAATTGTTTTTATTCACAGATATAAAGAAATATTAAACAATAATAAAATCCAAAATAAAGAAAGTATTTAACTTCTGGTGATAATTAATTCGCTAATCTCGGAAATCTGGTCATTTGTAAACAAGTTGAGTGACTAGGGAGAGTATTCGTGTAATTCCGAAATATCTGATTCTCCCCTCCAAATAACAAAAGGCGAGAGACTATGTAAACTCCAAATAATGCTGTCCAGTAGCTGACCAAACTAGTCTTGAGGAATGTTCAAGATACCAAAAAGATTTAACTTTTGAAGATACCAAAGCCATTTTAAAACTTTTATATAGGTCACTGCAATCTTTTATTATTTTGATCTTTACATTCGAATATTAACCTTTCAAGCTAATTGTGCAAACGCTTTGCGAGTGTTAATAATAAATGAATACTTTCTCACCAATACAAGATATAGTATTTATGCAGGAATAAAAGGAATTTATTATTAACACTCGCAAAGCGTTTGCACAAGTAGTTTGAAAGGCTGATATTCGAATGTAAATACAATTGTATACAGATGCTATATAAAATAAATGCTTATTTACATATTTTGATCTTTGTAATTTTTATAATTAACTAAAATAGTATTTTGGCTGTCACTTTACTAATGTAACTGCTGTAAAAGGTTGTAAACATTAGTATTTTTTTACTTGTCCGATTAAACTGTAATCATAAGTATATATTGCAATTTTAACATGATTATTAGATAAAGTCAATTAAACTCAGCTTATCAATTCTCACCTTTTGTTTAAATACTATTAATAATTCAGCTTTTAGACTGGCAAATACTTAACACTTAAACCAAGATCTATTATTTTTAAGTGAGTTTCCTGTGTTTCAGACATTGCAGCTTGCAATGAAGTATCAGAGAAATTAATCATAGATGGAAGATGGGAAACTATTTGATAGGTCATGTTACAGAATTGTTAATATGAGACAGAAAAAACAACTTGTAACCACCTAAATAGGAAATTGACATATTCTGTATGCTTGTAAGTGTGAGAGGGGAGGATGTACTTGTTCAGTTATAAATAAACCTGGGTGGGTTAATGCAGTAATAGACAGCACATTCTAGGGGCTCAAAGTTCATGGGTTATAGGTCATAGTTCATTTCTAACATGGAACATTTGGGCAATAAACCAAACGATTAAAAACATATTTTGCAGATTAGCAAAAAATTATTAGTCATAATAGTAGTAAGAACACAGTAAGATTAGAAAATATTGATTTTAGCAAATATTATAAGAGAATTTTGACATAATGTGTTAGAATGCCTGATTGTGGGGAAATTTACATCAATCAAAAACATACTAGAAAGTAGAGCTGAAGTAGTGATCCTACAGTACATAATGGAAAGAGGAACGACAGAGGTGACCAATTGCTTGTATAATCATACAATTCATTATGTAACCTATGATGAGATTGTGAAAACATTTAACTGCTATTTCAATATGTCACTTCACGTGCATATGTATATCTTTGTTTTAATAAAAGCAGAATGGCCAAAAAAATAGGACATTTGAATTACAATGCAATTTCTTGCACTTTAACCTAATATTGTGTCTATCGTGACAGCAAGGGAAAAAAAATCTCAAAAATAAAAAAAAATAATATAGAAGTAGGCAAAGGGTTACAAGACATTAGCGAACAAACTGGCCAAAAATGGCAATTGGACACATTACTGTTGTAGAGAAAATGAGACATGTGGTAAACAAATGTAATTATAAAAGACAAGCATTATCTGACATGTGAGTAAAATTCACCCTGAATTCTACCAATCTAGGGAATGAAAAGATAAGAAGTTTATGAAAAATACAAATGTCAAAAATTGTAAGCTATGTATCACTCCAAATATGGAAAGTGTATAGTGGATTAGTAATATGCAAAGGATCCATAATAATGTCCAAAATTAGTTCTAATTTCTGTAGCTAAGAGAATTCCTTCATTCAAGTCATCATAGCACAATGAAAGCTAAGACTTTTTTTAGTTAGTCCATATTTATGATGTTCAGATTTTAATAAAGATATAAAGCAAAAAATCCAAGTTCCAGGATTTCAATCAACACCAGACTACCTAAGAAATTAAAATCATAGCTAAATGGTGTGAAACTCTCACGATAAATTCATGTTGACTGTAATGTGCCATCTAAATGGGTCCCATATCTGCAGTAGTCATTGATATATGTTGAATATTGGTTTGATAACACAAATTCAGAAATGAAAGTTTTCTAAATAAAATGTTCACATGCAACAGATTTATGGAAACACTGTTCGCTGACAATGGCATAGGATTCACATCACAACAAATTAAAAGAAAATACCTGTCAAAATAGGGGAGAAGGCCCAATCTTACATCACCTTATCATTCCACATAAATGAACTAGCCAATAAAACTGTCTAACAGTTAAAACAATTTTAAAAAAGTGGGTCTTACAAATATTCCGGAAATGTTAATCTTGATTGTGCTTTTCAAACACATTACACTAAGAATTTTCACAGAAAAATCACCATCATAGTTGCTTATAAAGTAATAACTCTATATTCACTTTCTTTATTCTGGGTGCAGATACTCTATCCACTTATTAAAAAAATACAAAATGGGCTGAGGGAAATAATTCAAAGGCAGTTCTCTTAAAGCAAACCATAGTAGTAAGCTTGCAAATGAGCCGCACCAGATGGCACTATACAATGAGCATATCATTTAATCAGATCTAAATAAGAATGATAATATTAGAAACTCTACATCTAAGACATAAACTAGGAGGAATCAATGGAGTCAAAGGATTACCAAAATTTGATCTGCAAGGAAATGAAAACCAGCTTGAAAGGAAATGAAGACATAAAAAACCAGCTTGAAAGGAAATGAAGACATAACTCAAAAGACTACTTTGCAAAACAGCCTGAAATAATTTTTTCTAGAGTGAGACAAATATATGTATGCCACAGCTTAATTTTATTTAATCATTTATATATATATATAAAACAGAGAAAAATACATGTGGTAGAATGCTATTTATATAGAAATACAGGACTAATATGTGAAATAATGCTTAAAGCTATTTGGGAGAATTAGTAACCATTAGAAATCACCAGTAACCACAGCAGAGAGAAATATTGATTACTATCTTTATTAGGAATAATATGTATATTAGATATATGCATGTATGGGAGTAAAAATGTAACTATATCATCTCATAATGATAATTAGTTTTCTAGTAAAAAAAAAAAATATCAAATTCATATTTAGTCAAGTTATGGTTACTAGGAAATGATTCAAATATTCCAAATATATATATATTGCTGACCCTCCACTCTAAAGAGTATGAAAAAAAAGACTAAAACCCTTGTAATGCTTGACAGTAATATTAACCAAATTGGACCAAAGATGCAATCAAGATCTTTAAAGAGATTCCACCTACCAAGGCCAATACAGACCTCTCTACATATATTATACTAATCTTAACCTTTACAATTTTAGACATGGATAAATAAATTGTAAGAGTTAAATATAAATAATGTTTAAGTTCATTTACTTTGTAAAAGTTAATTCTGCAATTTTTTTGCAAATAATTACGATAGTTATCCTTTTTAGGCCAGACTAAACTGTAAACCTAACTATGTGCCATTTACTATCATGTTCACATCTCAGCTCAATATTATTTTTACTCACTTCCGGGTCTGTGACTTGCAATAATTTGTCAATAGTTAACAAGTAAGCCGTGACTATGCCCCCAAACACTGTATTTGGAAAGTTCCCAAATGCTGAACCTCCTTTCTCTGATATCATTAAAAATTCTAAGATCAATTCTCGAAATTTAAAACTGCATAAAATATTGTGCATTGAAAAATGTTCTAATTTAACTTGGACTGATCATAAAGAAGAAAAAAACAACAAACAGGACTTTAAAAAACATGAATATCAGAACAGCAGTGAACGTTTTTATATCAAGTCGAAAATTTGATATTTCCTTTTCATCTCTCTCCATCATCAAGTAGCATAGTTATTAGCATTTAATTCTGTATGCCTTCTAAAAATTTCAAACAAATTCAAATTGGTTTTAAATTTGCATCAATATAATGAAGCAGCATTACCTTCACCCCTCCCCCAACAATTAGTATCATAGATGTTTGTCTGTCTGCATAGCTTATCACTATTTCTCTGAGAATGTCTATTACACATAAGCAATCGTAATCGAAGTAATCCACATAAGCAATCGTAATCGAAGTAAAGGATTAAAACTATATACCAACAGTACAATTTTCCTCTCTTTTTTACAGGTAGTATATTTAATATTTACATACAAGTATATTTTCTATACTAAACTTAATGTAATTATAAGAGACTTGAACTTAGCTTTTTAAACTCCCTACAGCTATCCAATCCATCTTATATAACTGACACATGTGACCACATGCATGTAAAAAAGATAAATGACCTCATCTCCCATACACGCATTAACATGTGAAAAAGATCAATATCTCCAATAAACGTATTTTGTACTGAACCAGCACTCATCAATTGGTCCAGCATGAAATACATATTTTAAAATCATTTATTTTTTTTCGTGTATGTAGTAATGTGTATCAGTTCTATAAGATGGATTGGATAGCTATAAGAAGTTTGAAAGTCTGTGTTCAAATCCCTTATAATTACATTAAGTTTTGTATAGAAAATATATTTGTATTTAAATATTACAAATTCAGCCTGTATTTTGCCCATCCTTCTTCTGTATAATTAAATGGACATATTAAGGTCCTATGTGTGAGGGGTCAGATTGATTTAAGATCAATATGGGTCTGACAATATTGACATCATCAGGGGCTTTGAGCATTCCATCTTTCAGATTTTCAATGATATGGATGGCTGAAAAGTTGGGGAATGGGGAATATTGAAGCTTGTCGATTAAAGTTTAAAGATTTGCTATCTTAATATAAACTGAGCACTGATTATATATGTGTGTGGGAGATGGTAGTCTGGACCAACTGATGAGTGCTGGTTCAGCATGAAATACATATATTGGAGATCATTTATATTTTTCATATGTATATGGTTTCATGTATCAGTTGTATAAGATGGATTGGGTAACCGTAGGGAGTTTGGAAGCCTGAGTTCAAGTCTTTATAATTATAGATAGAATATTTATAAATCACAGGGGTAAAAATAGCAAAATAAGGCTAAGGAAATCACCCAATACATTCCAATATCGATCCAATAAAGCAGTTGTAACAAATGGAACATCTATTATTTCAATTCAGTTTTTGATGTGAATGTAACAATATGAAGTATAAAAAATTTTCAGTGGATGATTGGAAATATATCACAGTCAGATGGAACATAGTCTACAAATTACAATAACAATCAATTCTATTAACAAGATTGACTTTTCCAAATTTGAAATAAGATATCACCATTCAAGGAGATATAACAAGGCAAAACTCTCCATACAGTAGTGCCACCCTGTGCCAACCAGAGTAATCAATGGATGCCAGATGGCTTGTGCATAAAATCCCTATCTAGTGCCTACTCATCCAATATCCCCAGACTAGTTTCTGGCTTGTGGCCTTTGTCACTGAGGAGCTTTGGATCTGAGAGCACAGCTCCTAAATCTTAGGATCTAATGCAACCCTCCAGCAGCCACCATTTATCTCTACTTAACTACAAAACTATGAGAATGTAATTAAAAACACAATAATATTTTCAATTTAAGCTCAATAGAACACCCATACATTTTGGTGTCTTTGGCTCTTTAACAACCATAGCCACCACTATCTTATTAGGCAGGATTGGTGTTAACTAGTCTGGGGATATTGGATGAGTAGGCACTAGATAGGGATTTTATGCACAAGCCTTCTGGCATCCACTGATTACTCTGGTTGGCACAGGGTGGCACTACTGTATGGAGTTTAGCCTTGTTTAATAACAATTATGTGGTAGTATAAGAGATGGTGGTCATGTGAAGAAGTTATAACTCTGGCTTGACCTGTTATTCTTGAAAAGAATGATTTATTTCGTAACACAAAAATCTTATTTCCAGTCAATGCTATCATACTCCAGAAAAGACTTTAATTCATCCAGACTGAGCATTTAAACACTGATTGGATGAAGGACAAATGATGTCACTCGTGATACAATAGCTCAAGTTGCCTGTTTTTCAATTATGTAAGACATTATTGAATAAGTTAAAAGTTGTAACATATAAAAATGGCTTAGCATCAGTATTTATAGATTATAAAATTATATTGTCTGAAAGTTTGTGCTGATGACATTTTAATAGGAATTATATGTTGAACTATTTCTAGCATGTAATATTAACTGCAAATAATTTCAGAAAAGTTCACTAAACGTTCCCAATATATTCACCTGTTATTAGTAATGATACACAGATTAGTGTATAACACAAAGCCTATAAATCAACTAATGTGATAATTTGTAATGTTTGGAAGGCATTCATTAGCCTTGCATTTAGGATAAAGTGGAGATATCAGGATGACCATCATAGATAAGTATATAAATTTTCTACTGAGTATTGCCTTTGATGGTATAACCTTATTGGGTAGAATGTTGCCTTAAATTTGATACTCGTTAATATAAAAAACCACATTCGATTCCCATGCTAATACTGATATTGCTCATGTTAGAACATTTAAAGAAGAGAGAAGAAGAATGCCATTTGAAGCATAATGTTATATACTAACCTGACGCTATTACTAACAAGTGAATGTATTTGAAATGTTTGAATAAGGTTTGAATTTTTAAGACTTTTAATAATTAATATTAGGTAATGGAAATAGTCCAAAGTATAATTATTATTCCATGTAATATAAATTATAAAATATAAGCAGTAATCATGACAAAGTAATGCCTTCAATAATGTTTTGCTTTAGATTATTTGCAAGCGAAGAGACACGAGGATCAAGAACATAATTTATTGGATAATGTAGTTTCAATCAAAATATCATGCTGATATTGCACAAGATGAGTAAGATGATTTAATGGAATATATATAAATATATATATATGCAAAACCATAAAACAATACTAGATTAAATTCAAAACTTTACCAAAATCCTTACACAACCATGGTTTCATCTACTACAAATAGACCTTCTCAAGTGAAAATCAACCTAAAAGAAAACATATATATACAAACAAACAAACCTTCCCATAATTCATTTCAAACTCTACCTTCCCTTAATATCAAAAGAAGAAAACATATATATATATATATACAAACAAACAAACCTTCCCATAATTCATTTCAAACTCCACCTTCCCTTAGAAGTCTTCATAAGACTTCTTTTGATATTAAGGGAAGGTGGAGTTTGAAATGAATTATGGGAAGGTTTGTTTGTTTGTATATATATATATGTTTTCTTTTAGGTTGATTTTCACTTGAGAAGGTCTATGAAACCATGATTGTGTAAGTATTTTGGTAAAGTTTTGAATTTAATCTAGTATTGTATTGTTTTATGGTTTTGCATTTTTATTTTTGCTAGTATAGTGTTAGACAGTTTTGGTTTTATATATATATATATATATATTGAACAAAACACTGAAATATCACAATACCAATATATAAATAAATAAAATAATGTTATAGCCAGATTTCTACTATTCTGACTAGCATTTTACTATATCCATGCAGAAAAATATTACCTCGAGATGTGATTTCTCAGTAATAAATACAAAATCAAAAAAAAGGTGGTTTAAAAAATGGGATATGATTATTATTATATTAATAATTTTAATAAGTGCATAAATGATTTCATGAGTGATCAAATCTGTAACAATAGGTATACATCTATTTCATGGAACAAACATGTCCGAACATGTTACTAAGATACTTTATAAGCCAGATCCTTAAAAAGTCATTTTTTAATTAATCCTGTAAATAAGCCTGCCTTTTGTTATATGAATGCCAATCTGACAAAATAGATAGGCTACAACCATCTGCAACCAAGCGCTTGCTTGCAAAAGGCTGCGCTGACCTCTCGGCTAACAATGCTTGACAAGTCTATTTACAAGTTTGTTCAACAAATGATTCTTTAAGAAACTAGCTTGTAAAGTATCTTCAGTAACATATTCAGTCATGTATATTCCATGAAACAGATTTACTATATATATATATTTCCAAGCCTCTAAATTTTCAGAACAAAAAGAAAAATCATTACAGAAAAAAGATAAATGCATATTCGATGGATAGATACCGCATAAATGTATTTTATTTAATTTGTGATTTTTGATGCCATTTTTATAAGAGCAGTCTTCATAAATATCATTTTGTCTTATTATTTCTTCCAATTCAAGATGATTTTTTTTGCCCTATAAATCAATTAACATTTATCAGTGTTTACAATCATGGTGTTTAGGCTTATGGAAGATAAGCAAAAAGTGGATGTTATTTACTTTGACCTATATCTATTAAAACTTTGATATGGTAAAATCATAATATTCTTTTTTCAAAAACTTTATAAATTAAGTTTTCTATAGAACTTACTCAATAGTTTACTTCCATAGTCAGAAACACTTTTTTGATTCCAACTTACTTTTTCTATATCGAATATTTCATATGTCCTCTGTGAGACAAATAAATAAACCAATGACATAAAATAATAATTACTGGCAACATTTATGCATAACATGAAAAATACCATGTAATAATAAATTGTCCAAGCACTTTACTACTGTTACACAATGCTTTATTTACCACTCTTTCTTGCAGTTTACAGTTTTGATTGCCCCAGCAATCTTCTTCAGAACTTCATATCTCCTAACCTCAACTGTTAAAATCAAATTTAAAAAAAATTTGATATTATTCTTCATATAAAGCAAATTCAGTCATGAAAAATAATGAAAATATTTTACAGAAAAAAATTTTATGTTTTTAACAAAGTGATTTAAAAAATGAAAACAGATGACACTAAATTAAAAATTTGACTACAAAATATAATATTTAGGGTCTTCCCAAATATATTCACAGATCACTAAGTAATCTGCAAATCATACATTGCCAAATTCATTTATTAAGGATAAAAAAATCATTAGTCAAATTTAATTTAATAACATTTTTTTTTTTACTTTATATGATTGTCCTTTTAATATGCCTCAGGGTAGCATTATGGATCTTAACATTTTTATGGGTGATCTTAAGAGATTGTTTTAAATCTTTATTTATCAAAGATTTTCAAGTGAATAGTCTTCTTGAAAGACCAATTTTTTTTTTTCTCAAAGCAACTTTATTGAGTCACTAAAGTATGATTCACCTGTGCAGGTACCACATTCTGTCACCTGCAGCAGTGGGCCATAGAGGCTACAATGTTACATTGATATTCTGAAACTGGGTGGTGGCTCAAAGCAGCAGAACTGCCTTATACTGTAATATATAAAAAATGCATTCCAAGTACAAGCATCAAGAATAAACACGAAAATGGGAAAAAAGGATATGAATTATCACAGATCAAATGTTAGTCAATCAATGGGATGCTACGCCCATTTGAGGAGAGGGCGAGATCATTGCCAGATCTCTCTAGACCTAGGTGTGGTGATGATTCCTGACTGATCCCGCTGAAACAAATCCTCCATGGCTATCATCTCTACCCTTGAGACCGAGAATTCAGGAAAAACCAATGATTAGACTCATGGTCCCACTAGGTCCTCAGGTACGATTCTTCACAAATCAACATTAAAGATCCTTGGGATGGTATAATGTTTATGAAGTGAAGATGATAAATATGGACAAATGTTCAGCAGCATCCATTCTAATAATTATGAAAATCTTGGTATCTCTTATTATATTGATACTACCTAACATCAAAAGATTAATATATGTAAAGAATGAATCTTTTCTTGCTCGTATTGAATCCAGAATTAATGGGCTCTCAAAATTATGGGAATGATTTTTAAAATAAAAAAAATTATTCAATGATCTCATAAAATATAAATTATTTTTCAAGCTTTTATCTTCCCTATTGTTGAATATAAAACTGATATTTGAAATGCCCAGAGTTATTATTAAAATCCAATCATTAATTGATAAATTTTATTGACACATTAGCTTGAATAAAGATGGCATGGTATTTTTCTTTTTCTTTTAAGACAAAAGATTTTAATTTTTATATAAAATCATTACTAGTAGAATAATTAGCCCAAATATGATAACAAATATTTCATTCAATTATTTAAAGTTTAAAACTAGGACCAGCTTTTTTATATATTAAAATGTGTTTGTTGCTACTTTCTTCTTTGTTTCATTTTACTGAACTCTTATAATAAAGATTATTAATGTTAATCATTTCAATTGGGATGGTAAAAATAGATTGCAATCATTGTAATCTTTTAAATTAAACATAGTTCAAGGTATATGTAAACAAAGGGGGTAAATCACTTTTACTCAGGCTACGACTTAAAAGCATTCTAAATGTTGAACAAAGGAATCAAGAATAAAATAAATCTACCTACTCTTAGTTGCTGTGATGTTTATAAGCACACCTTTATATTTATTAATTATGAGTTTAATAACTCTTAAATGTCATATTCCATCTGAGCAACTAAGAATAGGTGGATTCATTCTATTCTTGATTCAGTACTTTAGTATTAAACTTGCAATATAGGGAAGATAGGAAGCCTTTTCAGATCCACAAGAAGTGTAGTCTTGTGCTGATATCAAATTGAAAAGAAATAATCACTGTGATGTTATTAGATCTCATGTGAAAATGTGTTATCTTTATCAACAGGTCTTTGTTTTTTTTTTTTTTTGTAATATTTCAACATACTCTGTGCAATCACGTGTCCGATAAAACTCCAATTTGGGGGGAAATTTTTCAGTTCAATCTCCATTTTATGGGTGTTAGAAGTAAAGATCAAATTTGTGGCTTCAATGTAACAATTCCTGTTATATATTACACAGTAAGTAACATATGTGTGTATTTTATGTGTTTTTTAAATAATATTTAAAAAATTATAATTTAGCGATTGTTTTGAACGTATTTAAAATGACATTTTTTTTGCGTAATGACATCATTTACTTAAGATCGCAAATCAATTTCTTTTTTTGGTTTAAAATGTTGTTTTTAATATCGATTTATATATTATACATTTTAAAGTTGTTAGTGTGAAAGTTGTATATATTTGTGTATGGCAAATCAATATTTTAAAAACAAAATACTCTTTTTTTAATCTCCATTTCCTCCTCAAAATTGTTTTAAAATCGTCTTTTTAATATCCATTTGTTTCTCAAAATTTGTTTTAAAATGCTGTTTTTAATATTATTTTTTATATTTGCAATTATTTTTATTAGTCCTGCAATACGGAGCATGTATTAGACTTGCTGTGCCATTTCACATTAATATCAACCTGCTGATAACTTTATAAATCTTGTGAAAATATCATGTACGAGATCCATGTACACATTATTTTGGTCATATTACAAGTTGACAAAGTTATCGGTGGATTGATAGGAATGTGAAAAGATGCAGCAAGTCTAATACATGCTGTGTTTTGTCGGTCTAATACCAAAGTACCCTAGATTCCTTTGCTCAACATTTAGAGTGCTTTGATTTAATCCTTTTGTTTACCTATACATTGAGCTATGTTTAATTTAAAAGTTTACATATTAAATCTTTGTTAATTATTACAATCAAGATGTTAAAAGTGAAATGCTGTCTCCAGTCTTGTATTGTAATTATGAGTTTAATAACTCTTAAATGCCATATTCCATATGACTGCTAAATTAATTTCACTCTGAATTACCAACAATGTTGACAAAAGTATGCTTATAAACATCAGAGCAACTAAGAATAGACGGATTCATTCTATTCTTGATTTCTTTGTTCAACATTTAGAGTGCTTTTAAGTCATAGCCTGAGGAAAAGTGATTTATTCCCTTTTTTGATATCATTATAAAAAATGGTTACTATGATATTATTTCCTTTTTTCATACTCCTTTCCTCGTTATTATTGTTTAATCTTACTTTATACTACTTTTGCAATTTTGGCACAAATTGTAATTTGTACATAGTCCCGTAGAACTGTGCAGTAAATAAACTGAATTAAATCCTTTTCTACTTTTATTGTTTTTCATTTTAATAACTGTATTTTTTATTATACATTATGATCATGTTTTTGCAACTGTATGAATTGATAAATGATCTTTAAATTTTCTGTTTACATTTTGAAATGTTGTTATTTCTAATGTTTATTTTTTACTTTTAAATTAGTTATTTCGTTCTTTTTTTATAATGTTTTCTTTATTATTATTATTCTGTCTCTAATGTATATGGGGCCAGACTATAATCTAGCAGCTGTACAATTATAAAATAACTCAAATTGACATGTAAACACAAGTTTTAATAAATCATTCATGAGATTATTCACTCTGAATAATATATATATATATTAGCAATTAGGATTAGTAATTCAATTGGCAATTGGATAGATGAAAATAATAAACAATATTCATCACTGAAAAATTCATACCGCTGCAGATACGTAAATAGATAGTTAGTTAGAGCTCATCTCTAACTGCATGAATTACTAAAGTCTTTATTTCAATAACGATACATTATTTAACGCCCATAATTTCAGATGGTCATTCATTAGTAATTCTAATAAAAGCCTTATTGCTCACTGCCATCTTGAGACAATCTAATTAGATCTGACTGGAGCTCTTTCTACTGCTACATCTTGTCTACTACTGCACTGTCAGCTTTCACTCCATTCTCCCTTCATTAGAAGTTCTGCAGGCATTTTATTAGCTCTACTAATTTACATATTGTTGGCCTTTATTATTATGCAAATTAGACTGTTGTTGCTTGCAGTTATTCTAACTATTTTTTTTTCCGCATATAATTATTTCTAGCGATCCAGTATTGCCTCTACTGACCAGCTTGTACACCCATGTATATGTATAACTTCATTAAAATATACATAACTAATCAGTACACGACAGTCTCCTAATATTTTTTGCCAATTATTCTGACTATTTCATTATAATATTAATATCATCTATGTTCTTCATTACTATTTACAATACTTTTTACAACCCACTATTGACAGTTTCAATTGCCCCAGCAATCTTCTTCAGAACTTCTATCTATATTTCCAAATCTAAGTAGAAGTTCTGAAGAAGATTGCTGGGGCAATCGAAACTGTCAATAGTGGGTTGTAAAAAAGCATTGTAGTAATAATGAACATAGATGATATTAATATTATATGGATTTAGCAATGCAATAAGATAAAGTCTATTTCATTAATTGGACTTCATTTCTAAATTCTATTTCGTTAATGTTATATTTTTTTCACGATATTTTTGCTTTTATCTTATTTATTATAAGAAGTATATTTTTAGCCTTTATTTAATATTTCAACATTTTTTTGAACATCTGTTTTAAATAAATAAATTAAAATTTCATCGTTGCATTATTATAATTTTTACTATTACCTACTTCTGAATTCTTTTTATATATAAATATATATTCTTGGTGCTTATAAATATATCACTGTTGTTGTTATTATTCACTTTGTTACATATTTTTGTTTATTGTTATAATTTTAACTATATTTATTTGTTTGACTTTTTATTTTTACTATATTAATAATATGATTACAAAAAATCAAAATGTAAATAAAAATATTAATAACTAAAATAATAGAAACAATATTTTTGAGCTAAAAATTCATAAATGTTGCTACTACTACAAGATGTGATGTTATTGGTTCATTATTCATTCTACGATATCACATGACATTCTGAGCTTATTCATATTTTTTCATACTACTCCAGAGCCATCTACTGTGAATATGACTAATCAGTGGATATTTGAAATCTACCGATCACTAATACATACAATAGACAGCTTTAAGTAAAGTGAAAAGAACTGTTCTTCAAAACAAAAGTAATAGTTAATGAAACATAATTACCAATATTTGCATTATGACAATTTATATTGATATCACCGATAATAAAAATAACAGTTTTAATTCCCAGTTGTCAAAACACAAATAAAAATATTTTAAAAAATAATTAATTATAATAACAGAAGCAATTTGCATAAATCAACAAAAAAAAAACATAATTATATCACCTTTTGAATGGTAAACTGTTCTTCAGCACCTAAATCTTCAAAGGACATAGGCCCAGCAACTTTTGGTGAAAGCAAAACTGATTCTGTTTTGCCTAACCATTCGATAAATTGTGTCGTAACTTCATCGAATTCCGTTTTCGTAGGACTTTCTAATCGTCGCTTTTTCACCCCTCCTTGTATAACAATTTCCTGAGTAGTAACCGTCGTTGTAATAGTTTCTTGTATAGTCGTGTTTCCTTCGAGACGTGTTTTTGTAGTCACAGTTGTCTTAGTCTGGCCAGGACTTTTGATTGCTTTATAGTCAATACCAGTCTGAGACAACTACAAAAATAAATAAATAAAAATATGAACAGCTTAAGATTTTTAAAAATGCATTGTCTTCAATTTTTTGTAATATATAAACATGTATACATTTCACTATAAATGTTAAACATGAATATAAATTTGACTACATATATATATAAAAAAATGAACCCAAAACTTATGCCATAAGACATCAGGATATTGTCTTAATCTATATTTGCTTAATGATTATTGAAAATTAATCCTCATATCTGAAATTACTTTTCAGTACATCACCTGTAAATTCCATTAATAGTCTGATTTCAGTATCTGATGGAAAAAAATAGCTCATTGGACAACAAAGAAATTTCATGCAAAAGTCAAATCCAAGCACAAAAAAGCTGAAAATGGTCCATGTAAATTTTTTTTCCCCCAAGTATTGCTTGGGTTAGTGACAGGATCTACGAGTGGCATATAATAGAATAACTTTCAAATAGATGGTAATTTTAAATAATCAATATACAATGGATTACCAAAGGCATCTTCCGTTGCCTTACAATAAACTGTCAGGTCATCAGAGACTGGGTATTGCTTCCAATAAAAACAATCTTTTCCACTTCTTCACTGCTGTTTTTTTTTTTTCTAATTTTCACTACATTTTTGTTTCATTTTCTTTTATGCTGATTTATATTAACATAAGTAACAGAAGTATGGACTGATGCATGTTGGGAGTAACAAGAAGAGATCGAAAACAAAATATATGGGTAAGAGAACAAACAGGTGTTACTGACTTCATTGAAAAAATTTTAAAGATTGAAGTGGACTTGGGCTGGAGACATTGCTAGAAGAGAATGCCAAAAGATTGTAAAAGACCCAGAAAGAGACCATGTGAGATGGATGGATAAAATAAAAAAGTGTGCAGGGGTGATGTGGAGAAGAGAAGCTAAAGATCACAGAAGATGGATTGAACTTGGACAGACAATCCTGCAGTGGATTGATAAGGGACAGGTTATCATATATCCAATCATCTTTCAGCAGTAACTGTGACAATAGGTTCATTGTTTGCATAACTATAGACTTTCAATGTCTTTTATATATTCAAAAATGTCTGGATATATGAGAGCACAAAGCCTTGATATTAAGAAAACAATAATGAGGACAAATATAATGAATCTTGATAAAACTAGATTTGGAGCAAGAACTCCACTTGGCAAATGAGTGCCCTCTATTAATGCAGAAAATTCCTAGAAAAGGTAATCTAGAAATGATCTATGCCAAGGAACTATATTATGTCTTTAAGAATTGAGTATTTCAGAACATTACAGAATTAGTAGAGCTAAAATGGCTGTGATAAAACAGAAAGATTTCAAATTGATAGAAGAATAAGACAAGGCTGCTTATTGTCATATTAAACATGTGAACAAAGGCAAATTAGATAAAGACAAATATTGTCTTAGGATCAGTGGAATAAACATAATAATCTTAAATATCTCTTGATACACAATATGCCAAAGACCTTAGAGACTAGAGAACTGAAAGATAAGATTACAGTTAAATATTAAAAAACTAAAGACAATGATGAAAAAGCTAATGTTGACTTCAAACTTAATAATGAAAGCATACAAGGGATTTGACAGTTTTTGCCTCCTTGGATCATTCATCAGTAAAAGATCCAGATAATCAAAAGATTTAACACAGACTAACTTGAGTAGAGCTGCAATAAAAAATATGGTAAAGATTTTCAGAGTAAAAACATAGCTTTAAAATGAAGATAGAATTATTCAAATTATAAGATTTCCAGATTCTCTGATATGAAAATTTGACATTAAATATATATATATATATTGACACTAGTAAATAGTGGTGCTGATGATGATTTCTGAGAATTTGATGAACAGTAAGGAAAATGAACAGATACTTGACCAGATTAGGTCTGCATGCACCGTTGAAGCATAAAAAGCCAGAATGAAATGGTCATACTTTGCTGATATCGTAAGGTAATCTAATTCCTTGAAATAGTGTAGTATGAGATTAAAAGAATGATAACCAATGAAATCATTACCACATTTCAAAAATGTGATTTGAACAGGCTAAAAACAAAAGAAGCGATGAATCATTGACAGAAATGAATGTCAATCTGAAAGTCATTAATATCAATAGATAATAATTAAAAACTTTTTAAACTAGTGGAAATAATTTGTAATGATAATGACCAGTATCCTTCAAGAATGAAATTCAAGGCAACGTTACATCTAAGTAGCGGGCAAAATTACAATTTATATCCTGTTCATAGAGAAAATCTTCTGATAAGGAAAGTGTATATAAACGAGTAGATGATATAAAAAAATTATAAAATATCACATGACTCCAGATTACACATTTCAGTTACAGCAGATCATGCTTGCTTTTTTACTGCAACTACATCACTTGATGTAAGCTTTAATAAGTAATAGATTTTATGATAGTGTTTAATAAATCCCTTATCCAATATCACCAGACTAGTTTCTGGGTTATGGCTTTCGTCAATGAGAAGTTTTTGGATATTGGAACAGTGCACCTAAACCTTTACTATCTAATACATATTCCTTCTAGAAGCCATTGTTTTCTTCTCCATTTTGCTAAGTTATCTCAAAGGAGGGTGCATTAAATTATAAACATCCATGTGCACTATTTCATGATCAACCCTCTCAATGATTAAAGCTATAAGCTAAAAACTAGCCTGAAGATATTAGATAGGGGTTTATTAAGGATTATTATATGGCATCTATCAGTTATTAAAACGTACATTAAGTGGTATAGTTGTGATGAAAGAAAAATAAGTACATAGTTACAAATTTTTAAGGAAAGCAAGATAGAAAATTCCTGAAATTTCCATACATGTCAATAAAAAAATGAATATATTAAACAATTGTTTCATGCCTATAAGTGCCGAGACTCAGAAAATTTTGAGAAACAAATCTTTATAATTCCTTGTTTTAAAAAAAGCTATTGCATCATTACCATTAAATGATGGAATCTTTTTTTCTGGAAGACTTTACTGCACACAGTAAAAAGAGGTACACTTCAATGCCAAAATTATTGGAAGTAATGGTACTGGTTCTATGAATATTAATGGTTATATATAGAGCTCGCAAATAAGCTCTTAACAAGCTTTGCAGAATATCCCCAACCACAGACTGGTTTCTGCTACTGGCATTCTCAGTGAGGTGCTAGGATATACCAGGACAAGCCCAGCACTTTATCTAATGTATAACTATTAAGAAGAAACTCTAAAATTTTAGACATCCATATGTCTTCCAATCCAGCTATCTAACTTAAATAGCCATATGTGACTGAACTAAGTTCAGATACACCATATATTAATGGCTTTAGCAATATAAAATCACCAAAGCCTTTAGCAAAAAAAAAAAAATTAAAAAAAAAAATCCAAGCCAAATGTCACATGACCTAATTGATGTCACATGACCTAATTTAATAAGCTTGTATTACAAATGTTATATATAGAGCTTGCAAATAAACTCTTAACAAGCTTTGCAGAATATTCCCAACCCCACACCGGTCCTCAGTGAGGAATATTAATGCTTGAATATTAATGGTCTATAATTATTAAATTTTTGTACAATATATGGATAGACTATCATAAATATTTTGTATAAGTGTTGATAAAAAAAACTGGATCCATCCATATTCAAAGTGACATCATCATATGGTTAAAAAAAGGCATTGTAATGTAAAAAAAATATCCACATTACATAACAACCTAACTATGTAAACTGTTGCTTAAATAACATAGTATTCTCCAAGAATAGAATAATATATGTATAGGCTATATTTTATAATGCATTAGAATTATGAAATAATAGGTTAGCGTAAATTTATTTTTATGTTTGTGTTACTTTGCACATATGAAGTCTGCCTTGATTATGGTGAATTTTTAATTTTATTTTTGGCAAGTTTATTAACTGGTTTAGTTTTTGCTTTTGATAGTAAATATACTGTATATTACACTTGAGTGGTTATTTAAAAAAGGGGCAACCCATCTAGTCCAAATTTAATGATCAGTAATGATCCATATAGTGATAGAACAGCCATACCTGAATAAATGTGAACAACAATGGTCACAGAGACTCTCTGGCAACCCTGACCATTTTCTGATGTTTCTCCAGTATTAAAAACTATGATCTTGAGTGCTACCTAAATACAGATTAATTTTTTAAAAAATAATAATCAAATGGTTTGTCGATAAAAAGGTCCTGAGATTTTCAAGCATCGAACTAACAGACTGAACTGTGATTCAAGGAGTTTTTGTTCTCAACTTCTATAATCTATCACTGTATTAAAGCAAGCACTGTAAAAAAAAAATAATCAAATCTTTTATTGTTAGAAATTCTTGTAAGTCTAAACAGCAGAATGACAGAGACACAACACATAAAGCTAGAGTTCTGGAATTCGCGATTCTATGGCCACACTACAGGGCAAGCATATAACTGTACATATAATAAATAATTATTATATATACAATTACTCAATAAATGATATAAAATAATGTTTAGCACATGCAATACCCCAGACTCTTTATCAGTAATTATTTTAGAGAGGTTCGTTTATACTGATATAGAACATTATGCTCCAGTACTCATACAACGAAGTAGAATTTATAGACCTACTTATATATTAAAGTTAATTTTCAGCATAAAATAAGATCATAATGTAACACGTAAATTCACATCAGTATTTTAATTGAACAATAATTTATTCTAATTATAAAATACACCTGGGTCTGTTTTTATGCGGACTTATTTAACACGATTTTAAAGTTACGCGATTTTGAAATTCACCGGAAGTCGAACTCCAATAATGCGCTATTACTTTAAATAATAAATTTTGTGCACTTACGTTATATTGAAAGTAATAGCACATTATTGGAATTCGACTTTCATCTTAGTAATTTCAATATTTTCAGTGCTTTATAATAGTAAGATTTTATGCAATAATGAAATTAAAATCATGATTTCCACGTTTTATGTATACACACATTAAATTTTACAGGATTATAATGTAAATTTGTTCAAACATTGTGCGTGTTAATTTTGCATTTTAAACCACATTCTGTTTTTGCTTTTTAAAAAAGATCGTAATCAATTATTAATCATTTAGTGTCCGTAAGTTTATTTTTAAAAGGTGAGTAATAGCAGTGAAACGAAATTTGATTTTTAAACGGAATTGAAAATTAAAGACAAAAATAAGAATTTAATTTTTAGTTGTTAGTTTTAATTAAATTTTTCCCAGCAGTGGTGAATAAATGTCTTTTTATTATCGTAAGTCTAAGTTCATAATCAATTAATAAAATCATCGTCTCAAAGATTAATTACTAATTACATTGTCACCAGAAATCCATTGACTCAACATGAGTGTGAAGTTAGCGCTAGTTGTATTTCCTCAGTTTGCAAACGAACGTGTGTTTTTAGCAAATATCGATAATAATTAAAACGTGTATTAAAAAAATGTAAATTATGCATAAAAATATATTATTTTGAATAAAATTAAATATTATAGTTAAAAAAAGTTTGTCTTGTATCAATTTTTTTCAAATTTGAAATTTTTTATTAGTCATATTTTATTTCCTTATTTTTTTTTTTTTGCGCGAATTTAAAGTAATTTTACGTTGGTGCTTTGCTTTTACGCGAATTTTGAAAAATCACAGACCGCATCCCCCCTTTTTCAATGTAAGTTACGTCTATTTTTGTGTGATTTCGTTTGCACGTGTTTTCTGAGGAACCTATCTATCGCGTAAAACGAGACTCAGGTGTATTAAAAAATTTAACAATTTAAACAAAAATAGTTACACTTTTATAATGCTATTACATTACAGAGAACATATTTTGCCTTCAATATCTCAAATACCCATTTGAAAGTTTCAAATTCTCACCTGATGACTGTGGTCTTCCATCTTTTCTACTAAATTATCCCACCGCTGGGTGAAGTCCTCAAGCTTCCCAGTTACTTCATCAATAGCAGGGGAAGTTTTAGGTAAACTATCAGCTAACTCGTGAGCAATATCCGTCAAGTGACTGAATCTAGAATGCTGCACTTCCATATCTTGCTCCATTAACTAACAAAAGAAGTAATAAAATTATATAAGTTTATAAAATATTTACAACTCAAAATGTAAAACACATAATCAATTATAAATTGTTATAAAAACCAAAAAATTATAATATATGAGTTAAGAGCTCTGAAATAATTAAGAAGATATTATATAATAGATATATTCTAAACTGTAATAGGACTTAGAATATAGACAACAACATCGTATGATTACTCATATGCTGACAAGAAGAGTTTTCTTCAGTCAACTTGAGAGCTATATACTGGGTCAGATCTATATAACTAAAAGATTGAATTCAACATTTTCAGATTTTTTTAATTTCCAACTATTAGTTTAAATAGTATAAAAAAAGTAGGCTGTTAGAGATGCAAGTGCATTATTTCCAGTTTTGAATCGATGATGAAGGCAAAAACCCAGAAACCAATCTGGAAATGAAAATATTATAAGACTATATATTTGGTATCCATTGAATAATAAAAGCTTATAGTAAATGACCCTTGAGCTGAGAGAAGCAAACTGCTCTTGGAACTTCCAAGTTGGCCATTATGTAATATCTAACACGATATTTAACATTATCTATTCAAAAGGGTGCTTAGTGTTCTAATTCAATTTATATAAGGGTGCACATCCATATAGTATAAATGCAGTGGTGCTTTGAAATAGATATGTTTAAAGTAAATTAAAATTGAACCTTCAATTACTATACTCAGTAATTTAAAAAGTGGTTAAGATCTCTGTTCTCAAACATAATGAACTATAATTAATTCTATGATTAATTGATCATCAGGCAAGAGGTCCTCTATTGTGCTGCACCCATTCCAAAATAACATTTTTTTTTATTATTACCCTATTCAAATTAATGATTTGGAAATTTCAAACACATTAAAATTGAATGCAAAACACAGATATGACCTTAGTTTACCAGTTATATATTTTAGAGCCATTATCATATGCTAAATGTAAAATGGTTTTGTCAAAATGATTTCATATATCAAAATCAGATATCACATGACTCCTGTCTATGTGCAAAAAACCATTTCTGAGTTTCCACTGCAATTCGGCCCAATAACTGAATGAATTCTTTAAGCATTGATAAATCATCCAAGAAGGCAAAAACTATCATTCTTTGCCATACTCATAGACTTTCATAATGGCTATGTATAAGACTCTTTTTGGTTTGTATTATTAATGTGTCATGTACATCGTAAATCATCAGTGTTTCTTTCGTAAAACTGAATCGGCATTTGTTTTTCACTCAATCAGAATAAGAAGGACGACAATCTTCATATCAAACTAATTAACTTTATCAAATGTAGAGTCAATCTGTTGTACCCCAGTATGTTTATAATTGCAGTTTCTTAATCTGTACAACGGCTACTCTAAGTAAAGAAATCCTCTGCTATAACCAAAAAAAATCCAGAATAACCAGCATATATCGTTAATGAGATGTATTGTTCCAGAGTCTGATACCATATCATTATACTAAATGATGAAGAACAAATAACCAAATGGGTTTATTGCCAAGTGTTCATAAGAAATTTGAATGCCAGAAGTAGTAGCAGCGTAATCAATCTGAGAACCTTGTGCTCCAAAATCTGACACTCTACCACTGCACTAAACCATGCAGGGCAAATAAATAATCAAAGGGCCTTATTGCTTGAGATTTCATATGAAGTTCAAGTGCTGATGGTGCTCGCCCAAGAATCGATCCGAAACCCTTACATTCTAGTATCCCACATTTTTACTGATGCATTAAACCACAAAGTACAGTAAATAATATTATGTTAAAAATATATTTTTTTTTTCTTTTTTATAAAAGTTTCTACTTAAAATAATTTCAAAATGAATTTTCACACATCAGGAAACAAATAAGCAAGATATTTTTTACCAATATATTTGCGGTAATACATCATCTAATCATCCATACCGCTCAATGGCGCTGTTGCAAGTGAAAAACAAATAGATATAACGTTACCAGAGTGTTTTTATTTTGTTGATTTATGTTTTTAATTTTTGGATTTGCTTGATTTACTTTTTTTTTTGTTTTTTTTTTTTAATCGGTTTTATGTATATTTCTTAAAAAAAAAAAAAAAAAATGTTGTTTTTTTTTTGGGGGGGGGGGGGGGTTTTTTAAAAAATTTGTTTTTTTTTTTTTAAAAAAAAATTTTTTTTTTTCCGGTCTTTTTTTTTTTTTTTTTTAAATAAACTTCCCCCCCCCCCCCAGTCTTTTTTATTGTTTTTGAAGAAACTTTTTTTTTTTTCGAGAAACAAGGCTTTCTCCACAGACCTCTCTAAGACCTGTCATCATATTCCTTATGGCGTTTTGACACATTTCCAACTCAGTTCCAATACGCTTTACTGCAAGCTGATCCTGGCTTCAATACTAAATTAGCCATGCTGCTTGTGTAAAAGCAATTCGGCAGCCCTCAAACCCTGTTCCATGAGTGAATGGAACACTTTTGGTGACATTGATGCGATTGACATTCCATTTCAGATGTTTGACAATGCCTTAATTTCATTAAACTACCACAAAGACAGTTTTTCTGGGGAGGGTAAAATATTTTTTTCTGGTTGAAGGAAGGCCACTGCATCTGCTTCTGTAGCAGGTAAATCTAAAAACTACAATGCCGAATGGTCGTCTGCCATTAAACTGTTTTGATCTCAAAAAAAGTATTGGAAAGTGCGCGACTTGATCGTGAATTTTGCCGAATCATGATTTACACTCCTCATTTAGTGAATTGTGACCCCTGACAATGAAAGTAGGGGCATTTGAGAATTTGTTACAATTTTTACTAACTCACATAAATTACAATACATTTAACCCCCCAAAAAATAAATCCATTCTAATAGATTTTTCGTCATTACAACTACAGAAACCTTCATATCATATGCTGTCCAATAGTCAAGAGGTAATGTCTATAGAGAGTGTCGCATACTCATCACTAATAATGCTCAACATGCTAGAGATGTTGGGGTAATGGGTTGGCACTTCAACATCTTAGTGTTTGAACAGTTTACAGGCCGTAAGATCTATGAGCAGCTTTGTAAACAGCATATTTCTGTGCTATAGCATAGAAACAGTGTCATCGCGCAGTGTGAATAATTAGATGATGTATTACCATATTTGCTTTAAACACTTTTTTTTAAATGTAACAAAAAAAGCGAGCGTTTATTCTCTATTCAATAACTCTAATAAAAATTCTTATAAAAAATGGATTAGTTTTCTCCATTAAATCCTAGCAATGCTACAACGTGAAATAGTTTAACATAATTTGAAAGTAACATAAAATGTAATCGGTAGCTCAATAAACTTTATTTCTTTTCTTATTATTTTGTAATTCAATATAGAGAATAGTTCACTATAAAGGAAAGATTACATTATTACAAATTAACTACAGCTTAACCCAGCTTTCGACCTGGCAAGTCCTATTCGTAGCACTAGATAAAGTCAGATTTCTAAGTTATAGAGAGGAAGCAAATAATATATAAAATTGTTAATCTTTCCTTTATAGGGAACTATGCTCGGTATTGAATTATAAAATGTAATCCTTTTTTCCCTTAAAAAAAAAAGTAAATAAATTAAACTTTGTATTATTTACCTGTAAAGTCTTAACTTGTTCTAGGACATCCTTGGGTTCACTTGGGTTGACTGTTTTCATGTCTAGTAGCATTTTTTCTTTATGTAATAACCACTGATTGAATTTGTCATGTTCATCAATAAA
Source organism: Epiperipatus broadwayi (assembly GCA_028023455.1). Classification (NCBI taxonomy): domain Eukaryota; kingdom Metazoa; phylum Onychophora; class Udeonychophora; order Euonychophora; family Peripatidae; genus Epiperipatus; species Epiperipatus broadwayi. The sequence continues at coordinate 903,100 of JAQFVV010000039.1, read as the reverse complement.
CTGTTGCCATTTAATTAGAAGATCCTGTAGTAAAACCCATGTTTCTTCTGTCCAGCGACAAACATTGGCCCATCGTTCTCCAAGTGATGTTAATTGTTGTTCCATCACCACGAATGCTAAAAATATGATCATTTATTTCATTATTTTGACACTGTCAATTAATAAATTTGACCAAAAATTACACAGAAATAGAAAAAGTCAATAGTTTTTTTTTTTTTTTTTATGTCAAAGCATTGACTGGGAGGCGAACCCGGGCCAGCTGCTTGGAAGGTAGTTACGCTAACCGCTAGGCTTCCAACGCTTGACAAATAGTTTAAAACAAAACTATGTAATAATCAAAAAATGTTATTAATGCAAGGTTAGGTTGTAATGGATCTAGTGAGGAGGGATTATTGCCTGCTATATAATTATAATTAAAACAAAACTATCTCACTAGTAAATTCAAAATCTGTAAAAAGACAAAAAAGCTATGATTGTAGAATAAATTAAATTAAAAAATTAAAACAAACACAGAAACTTAAACCATCTTTTATCCAGCAACCACAAAATAACAATAATGTCCAGAATAATATTTATTTAATAAGTTAAATCTATTCACATTAAAATAATATTCCATCAAATGAATATTTAAATATATAATCTAAGAAAATTTGCGCTTAAAGGAATTAAAACATAGAGCAAAAGATACTATGACTTATATAAGCAAATAAATAAAATTAGGACTGTACAAAACATTTTTCTGAAAAAATGATAATAATTACTGAAAAAGACATGATGAAACACTGAATTATAAACTATTAGAAAGCTGTGGATGTGATCAATTATATAAATTATTATATCTGAAAATTTTAGATATAACTACATTTGAAATATACATTGATATCTTACTAATTCTCCTTTTGTCAGACCGAATGGGCGTTGATAAATAAAAAGTAAAGTTGTATTTGCAAGTTTATTAAAATGACTCGTTATGAGTCTGCCTGAAAAATAGTTCTGAGTAACATATTTGGAACGAGAGTGTTGTGCGATTTGATTATATTGATACATGAATGTGAGACCTAATCTTTGGGAAAACATAAAAAAAAAAAAATATTCGAAGGAATGTAAATATAGCTTTGGACAAAATTAACTAGAATAAGTTGTATGAAAACGAGGATTAATAATCAAATATTAGTAGGACTTACGAGTGAAAAGAGATTTATTGAACATGATATAATGGAGAACGGTTAAATTCGTGGGGCACATTTCAAGACCAAAACATTTTAAAAAGGAAAGTTGTGAGATGAAAACTGAGAAGCAGACCAACAATATCCTATCTTAAAAATGTATTCAGTGAAATCAGACGTTTCTGATATGCAAATAGAAAAAAATTGCTGAGGTCAGAATAGTGTGAAGACAATGACAAAGCATTGCCGTTAGATGCTGATGATGATGAGACATAAGTACATAAATCAAAAATTGAAATACTCTCTTTTTAAATCATTGTTTAAAGTAAAAGATAATATTTATGTAATAACCAAGTTTGCTAATCAAAAATTTGTTCCCCCAAAATAAATTGAGTCAATCCTGTAAATGTCATAGTTTATAATTCAAAAGTTCACTGTCATAAATACATGATCAAATATCCAATAATATGCTTGCACTTCAATACTCTGATTGAACTCATGAATAAAAAAAGCTTCCGACAACTTTTAAGAAATCATATTATATCACACATTACATTATATATATATTCTACCGCACACCGGCTCCCTATTAAACCGTTCGTAAAAGGGATTGTGAACGCCAAAACAAACATGATACAGCGTAAAGATTTATTTATTTTTCTTATATCAATAGTTGTTCATTATCAACACAAGAGGGCGCCAGATACGATGATTTGATTCATAATTTAATTTCTTGCATCACCTTACGTCATATCAAAACGATTTTGATGTCTAATCCCTGCCCATAAGCTCGAACTCCCAGCATGGACCAATAGGAGTCACTCAGGGTCGCGATGTAATTGCCTTCAAGACTATTATTCTGGCAAATGACACCATATTAACCAATGGAGAAGGAGATCGGTTGATTAATAGAATGGTCCAAGCACTGGACGGGATCATTGGTTATTTACAACTAATACGAATGTTCGGTTTAGGCATCATTAAAATAAACAATTAGACGCTTATAATATCATTCCTCCCTTATCCTACAGTCCAATAGAATTATTTACACTAGCTCTATTGACATTTACTTATATTTATTAATAATAGGCCCTCCCAACTCTTAAACCTATCTTAACTACATAATAATTAAACATCGTGACTTACGGCACGATGCTTATAAATAAAAAAAAAATAAACAACAAAAAAAAATATAAGAAAGACAAATTTAAAGGTAAAATAATTAATTGCAAGAATAAATGCTAATTTTAATAATAATTTCCAAAAAAAAAATATATTTAATTATAGAAAATGATTTGAGGAATGCTCGACTTGTTTAATTAAAAAAATTTATTGAATAAAAAAAAATGAAACATTGATTGGTAGCTTTATTTACACGCACATACGTGCATTCTCGCACTCACACAGAAAAGAACATATTATGCATAATAAACATGGATGATAAAATATATATTTCCTTTTTACATTTTGAAATTGGGTGTGTGTTATAGTTTATCTGCGAAAGAAAATAATAATTAGGATCAAAGTTCATAACTGGAAAGGTCCTAAGATTTAAATCTGAGGAATTATGTAGCATCTGATATTTTTATTTACGAAAGTTGAGATTAAAATAATAAGATTTAAATATGAGGAATTACGGATCATTTTATAATTTTTTCCTCTTTTTTTTTTTTTGATTTACGAAAGTCGAATTTAATTAAATTATGAGATTGCCTTTTAAGTTTACATAAAGAATGAATGGAAGCATTATAAAATAAAGTGTTTACCTAGGATTTTGCTTAGTCTTCTGCTGCTTCTAACTTGGTGAGGGTTCGAACCTAGTAGATGATGTTTCCATAATACATGGTTATTCATTTCACATAAGTTCAGCGTAGTATGTTTGGACGATCCAAGTATATTAAACGGAACAACGTCCTTGGACAGATTGGAGCACTATGTTCGGACGATATTGTTGTTGATCATTCATAGCTGTGGAGATGTTCTGGCGGCGGAGCGTCGATCAATCACTGAAGGGTTTCCTAGCCCCTCATGACGATCGACGCTCTAAATGTTAATTTCACAGTGGTCATATTGGATAAACCGGATAGCAAAAAAAAGAGAAAAGTTCTAGTTGTAGCTTCCGGATAACACTAAAAAAAAACTATAAGCATAAGCATAAAAATATGCAAAAAAAAAGGAGTGTGAAAAGCCTCTCCCCTTTTTTTTTCTTTTTCTTCATATTTATATGGGTTGGTTATTATCTGAGGATCGAATCTCCACCCAGAGTTCAATATTCATTGAGTTGTCGTTGGGGTCCGTGTCCTACGTAATGTCCACTCAATCCATATGCTTGAGGCAATCTTAGGTTTATGCAATCTTACATTACAATCTCAGTTAAAAAAATTCATACTTATTCACACCTTTTATGCATACATGTGTGCGTGTTTTAAGAGAACAATTTAATTTACATTAGTTTAAAAGTCAAGCATTTAATCTTTCTCAAAATCACTTCTATAAGCTTTTAACTTTCATTACAGTTATAATTTAAAATAAACCCTTTTTTTAATTACCCCCGCGGCATATACAAGTAGAAATCACTTATTATTATTATAGTAGATTATATGAAAGCCTTAAACTATTTAATCAGAAATATTAACATTTTATTTTACAGTGTATTTTATAAAGCATTGAAAGAAAACTACATTTATTTTTATCATAAGTTGAAAGTGAAGGAAAAAAAAAATATAGAGTGTTTACATTGCTCGTGTGTGTGCGTATATACCTGTACCAACTTTGTCTCGGTACAATATATATATATATGATCACTAGATGGAGCTTACCAATGGCTCTAATCAAGCTTTATTTTATAAGTGCCGAAAGAGAAAGAATTCAAAATCTCTATCGGAAAGACCCTATCTATTTCTTTCTCTTTCGGCACTTATAAAATAAAGCTTGATTAGAGCTATTGGTACATTCCATCTTGTAGTTATCATTTAAATGCAAGCTTAAAAGCAAGTTACGAAATTTATGACTTGTTTTATTAATTATATATATAAAAGTATGCATCATAAAAATAAAACTGGGAAATATATATATAATTGATCATGAGTACAACTGAAATGCCTCAAATATAAATACAATTCCAAAGCAATAGAGTACTTCAGTCTAAATTAATATCATTATGACTATTATTATTCCAAGTGTAACTAGAGACTATTGTTATTCTACGTGTAACTAGATTGTACATTCATCGATAATTCCTTTTATCGGGATATGCACAGTTTGATATTGATTCAAAATTTATCATATTTTTTCATTAAATACATATTAAAGATGTTCTCAAAAAAAAGGTAAATATCAAGTTGTATGCTGCATCAAATAAAAATCATATACCTAAATAAGGTAGAACTGCTATGGGTGTTAAGACTATTTCATAAATATACATTTTCCACAAATGACAGTGAAGCCATTAAGTATTTTGTTCCAAGGCTTCCCTTACATTCAACATATATAGCATATAAAAGTTCACCTTTTTGTTGATAAATACAGATTAAAATAAAATACGTGTTGTTTATTAAACTGTAATTATATTTCAACATATATATATAACATAAACGTCTTTTTATGTGTATGTATAACCAAAATTTTTAAAAATAATATTAATATAATTAACATTAAAAAAATGAGGTAGACACATATATATTTTACTAATTAAAAATTGCAAATATTTGTTTATCTGCATAATGAAGAAGTTTCTTTCTTCTTTAAAACCTAATACTAAGTGCATTTTCAGTGAAGTTCGTCATAATCATAGCTCCGATTGTGGTTAACTTCACCGAAAGTGTACTTAGCATTTATAAAGAAGAAAAAAACCATGGTCAACTTCACTGAAAGTGCGCTTAGCATTAGATTACAGCAGGGGTCCCAACCTTTTTGCACTTAAGAGCACATTCTATAATACCCACCAGGTGGCAGGCACCATTTATTTTTTCAATGTAAATTTATAGTTTGTTATTGTTAATAATACACATAATGTACAAAAAGATATTTATCTACGCTGTAAAAATATAGTCTGCCCTACAATTTGATTACAATATAATACAATAATTTATAAGAAATTTTAAAAATTAAATTTATTTGTATCAGTTAAATAATTTTTTATCGTGTTAGGATAACGGCGGGCACACATAAAATGGTCTGCGGGCGCCACAGTGACCGTGGGCATAGGGTTGGGTACCCCTGGATTACAGAGAAGAAAAAACTACTTCATTATACAAATGAACAAATGTTAGCAAATTTGAATTACAAATACAAACAAAAAAAAAAGTCAATATTATATATGTTACTAAGTGTATATTCACTCGTTCATTCACTGAAGCAAGAAAAAGTAAGAAGAACAAAAAACTAACTACCATATTTTTATTTTTAAAATAAAGAACACTGGGCGATATTCATTTTCTTTTTTGAATAACTTTTTTCTGTTAATAAAAACATAATAGACTAATCTAACAAGAAATTTCTACCACTTTTTTTTAAAGTCAGTATTATCTTATGAATCTGAGACTTAGACACTTAATAGAAGAGCAATACAGAGACTTCAGACCACTCAAAGAAGCATGGAGAGATGCATGTTGGGAGTAACAAAAACAGACTGAAAACGCAATATATGGGTAAGAGAACAAACAGGTGTTACTGACATCATTAAAAAAATTAAAAGACTGAAGTGGAGTTGGGCTGGACATATTGCTAGAAGAGATGATAATAGATGGATAATTGAAATCTTAAACTGGATTCCAAGAGATTGTAAAAGACCCAGAAAGAGACCACATGCGAGATGGATGGATGAAATAAGAAAGTGTGCAGGAGTTATGTGGAGAAGAGAAGCTAAAGATTGGAGAAGATGGATTCAACTTGGAGAGACCTTCATCCTGCAGTGGATTGATAATGGTTAATGATGATGATGATTATCTTTAAGTATGTTTTAAAATTTTGGAAAACTTCTAACATTACTCCTAGAAAATAATTTATTTATGCAAAATACTGCTCATCAAGTTTGGGAAGTATGATAAATAAGTCATAAAATGTGTGTGTTTTCAACATAAACTGAAGAAATTTTATCAATATACACAATCATGTTTAGTGATCAGAGAAGAAAAAATGGCTGCCCGAATATAAAATTTACCAGTTTTATGGGTCATTTGGCTTTCTATTTACATTTTTGTTTTGTTTACATTTTTCTTTGAATAGCACGACTGAAGTTACATATTAAGATACAGCATATTTCACAGCTCCATTGAACATTGAAAGATGCAAAAACATTGGTTCTGATCTCTTTGTCACTTTTATTTTAATTATAGTGATGTGAAGATACTGAAGATTTCTTTTGCAATTAGAAAAAAATCTTAATTCAATTTTGTGAATGTTACTGTTGCACTCTCACTTTTGGCCTCAAAGATCACATGATCTCCCAAGCAAATGATCATTTATTATTATTGCAAATAATGTTATTGTTGCACTCAGCTTGTCACTTTGATGCTTGAATATCACCGGACTTCCTAAGCTAATGATCATATGGTTTGATACTATTACAAACAATGCTTTAAAAAAATTTTAAATTCTTAACGAAATTTGAATGAACTCAATATTTTCACTATCTTTTTACCACTATTTTTTCATTATAATATAATTCACTAGGTCTGGGGGGGGGGGAGTGCACATTATTAAAGAAATTTCATTTTATTTCCATTTTTAAAATATTAAAGATATCTCTGATGAAGGCTGCAGGTCACGCTGAAACAGAAAAAAACTAAAATAAAAATGCTTTTACAAAGTGAAACAAGAGTGTTAAATTAAATAAAAAAACATTATATAACAAACAGATATGATTTCTATAAAGTAGCTATACATTAATAGCAAAGTTTTTCAAATGCAGCAAAATCAGATTTGTGAAGTAAATTTAGCCAATTTAAAATTGCCTAAAATTACTATAATGAATGGAAATAAAAGCCAAGTTTTAAAAAATTATAGTGAAGCCATGATATGATATAAGCAGTATTAATGTAGACACAACCCCAAAAAAAGGGATTAAGTTAACCAGAAAATTGTAAAGAAACAAAAAAAATAAAATATTAAAATTTCATAAATTTTACGATATAGTAGCAGTCATTTTTCCATCTTAGAGGGTCATATGAAATCATACGTGTTAATAACATTTCCTGAGATCAAGTTGAAAGAATATATATATTATTCATCATTTTGATGCGACAGAGTATTCATGTAATAAAGTGTTTTTTAAGTGGAAAACTAAAAATTTTATAAAATTTAATATAATTTGTTGAATATCCTTCTTAAGCGATAAAATGAAAATCAAATAAAACAAGAACTATAAAACATTCTTTAAGATTGCATCAGAAAGCTTAAAAGTTTGAAAAATTTAATCTGAAATGAGTAACGGCAAAAAAAAATGACTGTATATATTTTTAAGCATATCAAAACATCCAGAAAGATTACTGTCTGCATTACAATGAGAATGCTATCACTATTTGCTTAGAGGAAAAAAAATTATTGGAAAGGATATTCTAATACTTTGTTATTTGTTTTATTTAAAAAAAATTAATAACACAATACTTTTTTTTTAATGAATATACATGGGGAGCAAACTACACCATATCTAACTATGCAACTTCAATTATGCACTATCCAAAAAAAAAGGTACATAAACAAACTAAAAAGTAAAGAAAGAAAAAAAACATTAAAATTTGCAAATTTTATATTTGAGCAGTATTTTTTTTCTCTGAATGCTGTACACAATTATAATATATATTATATAAGAGATTCAAACTCAGACTTTCACATGACCTCAACTCTCCATGCCATCTCATATTGCTGATCTACCTGATCACACACATGTTGAAAAGATAAAGAATCACCAATAGACGTATTTCATGCTAAACCAGCAATCATCAGTTGTTCAGATTACTATCTCCACACATATATACAATCAGTGCTCAGCTATATATTAAGATAGCCACTCTTCATACTTTAATGGACAGGCTTCAAACTACTCCAACTCACAACTCTTCAGCCATCCATTTCATTGAAAATCTGATGTTGGAACGTTCAAAGCCCACATTAGTGCCAAGATTGTCATCCTATCCATGTTGATGTTAGTCATTCTGACAACCTTAGCACTAATGTGGGCATTGAACTTCCATCATCAGATTTTCAATGAAATGAATGGGTGAAGAGTTGTGGGTTGGAGTAGTTTGAAGCCTGTCCATTAAAATATGAAGATTGGCTCTCTTAATATAAAGCTGAGCACTGATTGTATATATGTGTGGAGGTAATAATCTAGACCAACTGATGATTGCTGGTTTAGCATGAAATATGTATATTGGTGATTATTTATCTTTTCAACATGTGTGTGATCAGGTGAGTCAGCAATATGAGATGTCAGGGAGAGATGAGGGTTGTGTGAAAGTCTGAGTTCGAATCCCTTATATATTACATTATATATGTGCAGGTGTGTGTAAGCTTGCACAGTGTATTAAATATATATTAATAAAATTTCTTTATTTTATGTCGAAAGAACATACATTTTATTCTTTATTATCTTTTCCGAATTTCAAGTGCAGTATTTCACATAATAAATTATTTTCTAATAATAATGATAGAAGTTTTATACAAAACTTTTAAATAATACTGACTTAAAAATAAAAGCAATCATAGTTTCTTGATAGACTAGTCTAGTATGTTTCTAATAATAATATAAAAAAAAATCATTTGTTAAAAAAAAAAGAAAATTGCTTAGTTTTAATTTGTTTTAACAATACAGTACTTTTTCTTTCTTATTCTTCTTGCATCAGAGAATATGAGAGTGAAACACAGTGAAATATATATGCGGTCCCTGAATTTTTTATTAATAATTATATTTTTATTATTTTTTAGCATTTTGTTTATTTATAAATATAAACAAGCATTTGTGTTATATATATATATGTGTGTGTGCACACTGAAAAATACTGAGCCCTTGCAGTCAATAAACAATATGTCTATTCTATGCTTTTCAACAAAAGGTGAGCTATTATACGCTATTGACCTCATTGAAAAAATTAAAAGACCGAAGTGGAGTTGGGCTGGACATATTGCTAGAAGAGATGATAATAGATGGACAATTGAAATCTTAAACTGGATTCCAAGAGATTGTAAAAGACCCAGAAAGAGACTACATGTGAGATGAATGGATAACATAAGAAAGTGTGCAGAGATGATGTGGAGAAGAGAAGCTAAAGATCGGAGAAGATGGACTGAACTTGGAGAGACCTTCATCCTACAGTGGATTGATAATGGTTGATGATGATGATGTTGATGATGCTTCTACTGTAAATGAGTGAGTACACACACAGTAAATATATATAAAAATGTGCTTTCTCAATTTATTATTGATTTTTTTTTTTAATTTTATTTATACTATAACTTTTATGTATGCATACAATAGATATAAAAAATAGTGTTTCATATATATGTGCGTTGAAAAATAGTATACACTTATAGTTCAATTGTATTCGATAGTAATCAAAGTTTATCAAGTAGGGGGAGTGACAAAATATAATGGGTATAGAGGCTCCACACAATATTTATTTTACTTAAGTTGCATAAGCTAATGTAAAGAAATGAATAAAATCTAAAAAATATATAAACGTGCCATGAATATTTAATAATATAAAAAACTAACCACATTATGTTTTAAAGTAAATGCAATTACGATTAAAATATAAAGAAAAAATAAAACTGGAATTAAAAAAAAAAAACAGATAAAATCCTAAACTGAATTAATAAAATTATTCTAAAAATTAATGCACTTTTTTTAAAAAAGAGCTATGATAAATAAAGAATATCAGATGAGTATCGAATGATGAAAAAATAATATAGCATAAATAATTATTTATGCTTTTTAATAAATAATTATTTATGCTTTTTTCATACACAAATAATTTATAAAAAACATTCATGGAATTAATTCCAAATAGTATTTTTTTTTTTTAAATATTATGATTATCAATTTATAGAGGTAAAGAAGAGGACATATTATTTTATTTTTCTTCCTCGCATTTTCTTTTTTTAATTTAATTACTATTAAAATCACTAAACATCACATGATTAGAGATCCAAGTCTCCTCACTGGTGAAAGCCACAAGCTAGAAACTAGTCTGGGGATATTGGATGGGTAGGCATTAGGTAGGGATTTTATGCACAAGCCTTCTGGCATCCATTGATTACTCTGGCTTGCACTGAGTAGCACTACTGTATAGAGAGTTTTGCCTGTTTTAATTACTATTAATTACCTTTTAACATTTATTTAATTCAAATATATTATACTATTCTTTCAAATTTAAAAAATTATATTTTGTATTGCTAAATGTACATTTCTTATTTTTTAAGTTTGTATCTGAATGTAAAGAGTATAAAATTGCTAGTAACATGTACGCACATACATACACACGTATGTGTATCTATATATATGAGGATGCTTTCATTATTCTACACCCAATGATTTTTGATTGTAGGCAGCCAAAAAGCATCTATTTAATTAAATAAAAACACATCAAGTATATATTCCAATTTGATAATATTCAAAAAGATATTAATCTTAATCCTTTTTAATCATAATTAAAACTATATAAAAAATAATGATTTTCAGGCCTTCTACCCCCCCCCCAATTTTTTTTTTTTTTACATAGTTACAAAAAATAATTCAAATAGCTGTTGTCATATGATTTTCAAATTTATTTTTAAAAATTTCAATCTGTTATAAATGAAATGAAAAATGTAAAACACATCTAAGTTCATACTAAAAAAACCTTTTGTTGTGATATATATAGATAATAATTCAAATGCTTTTTTTTAAATTAATTTTCTGCATATATGACTGCCTAATACCGAATGTAAAACCACAATCTACATTTTTTAAAGAATAAAGATAATAAAACATAGCACCAAGTACCCATTAAAAATTACAATAATGAAAACAAATTAATACTTATTCACTAACATACGTGTAGAGTACAATTCATAATATTTCACAATTAAAATCACTGCAAAAAATCTATTATTTACAAAATCCTTGCTAAAGAATAGATGTATATGGTGAAACATTTTTAATAAATGGGAATCCTGTTTTTGAAATCTTATTAAAATTTCAAGTTGTCAAGCGTTGGTGGCCTAGCGGTTAGCCTAGCTGCTTTCCAAGCAGCTGGCCCGGGTTCGCTTCCCGGTCAACTCTTTGACATATAAAAAATGGAAAGTTATGTTTTGAAAGCAACTACCAATTAAAACTAATTGTACAAGCTGAGATAATAGTCCATTATCCAAGCTATTTTTTTAATCAAATAAAAATTGCATATGGTCCATTTCTGGTTAGTATTCAAGGTAAGCTCTTAAATGAATTTATATACATATAATATTTAAATATGACAGCATTGTAGATTAAAATGGGAAGCTAAAGGATTTAAAAGTAAATGGAGATTATTTAAGACATCTAGATTTTGCAGATGATGTAGTTGTTTTTGCAAATAATGCTTTAGAACTTCAGAGAATGGCGTAAGAAATAGGACTAAATGTATGTGGTAAAAATGGTAAAGTAATGATCAATGGATTTTTTCAAAAGTAAAAAATTAAGATTGATAATGATGACTTAGAAAAAAATTAACAATTACAAATGCCTTGGTCAAATTATTACTACAGATGGAAACATAATGGATGAAATTAATCATAGAATTAAATTTGGTTGGAATACTTTTAGCACAAATAACTTAATATTAAAATGAATTATGCCTATGTGTTTGAAAAGGAGGGTTTTTAATATAAGTTTTAACAGCTTGTACTTATGGATCTCTAACATGGACACTTAGCAGAAAAGGAATTTAGAGATTTCAGACCACTCAACAAAGTATGGAGTGATATATATTATGAATAACAAGGAGATTGAAAACAAAATATATGGGTGAGAGAACAAACGGGTTATATTGCCATCATTGAAAGAATTAAGAGATGGAAGTGGAGGTGGGCTGGACATATTACTAGAAGAGATAATAACAGATGGCAAGTTGAAATCTTAAACTGAATTTCAGGTGACTTTAAAAGACCTAGAAAGAGAGCATATGTGAGATGGATGGATGAAATAAGGTAAGTGTGCTGGGGTAATGTGGAGAACAGGCTAGAGATTGGAAAAACTAGGCTGAATTTGGAGAGACTTTCATCCTGTAGTTCATCGATAATGGTTGAAAATAATGATGAACAGCAATTGATAAATGGCAGCTTTGTTCATAGAACAGTGCACTCAAAAAACATTATTTCTACAGCATAGGAATGCAGGCCAAAAAAATAGACAACAGATATGGAAAAATACATATAATAAATGCAGCAAATTTTCACCATATTAATTTTCTGAGCAATAAAATATTAATGTAAAATGAAGGGTAAGCCCTTAGTTTTAATGATCTGAATAAAAAAAAGAAAGGAAATTTTTCAAAATTTATAATGAACTGAAAGTAGATCTCTTTTTTTAAAAAAAAAAATATGTCCTTAACAATGAAATACTAAACGTGGTTGCATATTTAATATGATTTAGATGTTTGGGAAGTTGTTTGAATGAGGATGGAAGAAATGAAGTTAAAAGAAGAATAGCATTGACAAATGAGGCATTCATTAAGAAAAATAAAATATATTGCGGACATTTTTGAATGAAGGGAGAATTAAGAGGAAAATTGATTAAATGCTATATGTGGACTGTACTATTGTATGAGTAAAAAAATTAGGAACAAATTGGAGGCCTTTGAGATGTGATTATAGAGAAGGATGGAAAAAAATAGTTGGATAAATAAAATGGAAAATGAAAAAGTTGTGGAAAAAGTAAATGAAAAAAAAAAGATTGATTGAGGAAATTAAAAAGAGAAATTGGATTAGGCATATATTAAGAAGGAAGAATAGTTTAATGAAAGATGTTTTAAAAGAAATAGTGAATGGAAACTAGAGATGGACAGAGCATATGTAGAATTGAAGATCTGGGTAATGAAAGTAACAGACTGGAGAAATGGATGAATTTTCTATGTGACTAATCTCTGGACCTATCCATATGGCAGAATACTATTGATGATGATTTATTATGATGTGTTTTTTTTTTTTTTAAGTGACGGTATGTCCTATGTCTTTAATAATTTTCCCCTGAAAAAATAAGATTATTTGACAAAATAAAAATAAAAAAACTTTTCTTTTTGTTTGATTAAATTGTTTTTTTTTTTTAATATTGTCTTCCTTTGTATTTAATTTCGTTTTAAGCATTTCAAAGTTTGTTAATTAACAAAATTGCCAACATATTAAGCAAATTAGTAAAAAAAAAAAAAAAAGTAATCCTATCATTTTAAGCAAAATTTAAAGGAATTCATGCTCCCAACTTTTAATAACTTTTAGGAATCGTGCTTCCTATCATGTAAGAATCAAAACAACACTTTGAATTAATTTTATTTTATATATCTATAACTATTTAAAAAAGTTAGACATAAGATCTTCTCTATCACAGAAAAAAATATTTTTTAAAAAATAAAAATTATTTTATTTTAGGTGAAGGTGGTTCATTTTAACAAATATTTTTGCTAATAGAAAAGAAAAAAGAAAATAATAGATTTGTTAATTAAATGTTTTTAGGGTATTTTTGGATGGGTATATAAATGTAAAAAATTTGATAAAGTTTTGAGATTGTTTGTAATAGAAAAGGTGTTGAGGTAAAGAGAATTATGATATTTTATATTTATTATTATATATTTGTATTTTTATTTTTTGGTGTTCCCTGAAAAAGACTTCATTATAAAATAGTCGAAATGGTGTGCTATTTTATTTTTATAATAATCATATAAAAAACAAGTTTTAAAAAGAAGTTTGGTGTTGTTGTTTTTTTCTCATGTGTCATAGCATCAGCCGGGAAGCGAACCCGCTAACCCGGGACAACTACTTGTAAAGCAGCCATCGCTGACCTCTCGACTACCAATGCTTTCATTTATATATTTAACAAATATTCTATTTTTTTTAAAAAAAATGTTTAACTGATAAAAGAAATACCTAAATATTAAAAGCCAATTGTCATAAGCAATTTTAAATTGCAGAAATAAAATGTAAGTTATCACAAAAATAATTAATTTTTTTTTTTTTTTAATTTTATATTTACCATTTTCGGAACTGTTTTCGTCAACTACGACTACCATATTTGAGAGTGAATTAACCACCTGCTGCTGCTTTTCTAAATCCTCTTGCAAGACCTGTGAATAATAGTTATAATTACCATAAAATATGTGTCCAAAATATATATCTACGATATATATTGAATCATATTTAAACAGTTACTATTTCAAATAAAATTATTTGTTGAATAAAAAATAACAAGCTAAAAAAAGTGTCAAAATGAAAGTTTAATCATAAAAAAACACGTAAACAATCACGAATCTAGTAAAATACAAACCTTGTGTTCTAACATTTGTTTTTTCAGTGTGTTCATATCTTCGCCAATTACTTTCATTTTGTCAATTCGCTGCTCAGTTTTGCTCAGCCATGAATCCAATTGGTTTAACTGTTTCTGCTGTAAGTCCATCAAAGTTTCATGTAATCTAAGGAAATTATTATAAAAATTATTTTTAAACAATAACTAAATGAATAAGCTTAATAAAGATGTTAAATAAGAGAGGCAAAAATGGAAAATGTTTGAAATTTTTTATTTTTAATTGAAGTTGATCAGAATTTCGTCATATTTATTGTTATGTAATCAAGAATTTAAAAAAAAATCATTCTAAGAAAAATATATACATCGGTATAAAATAATTTCTGTAATTATTCTCACACAAAAAAATAATTATTAAAATTTCATTCATTTGTTGATTTTTTTTTTTTTTTTTTCAAAAAAAATTTTTGTTATAAATAATAAACTATCATAAATAAGTAAATGAAAAAAAAATGCTTAAAATATTTTTTACAATCTTCCTAAAGACACATGATTCGAAATCATTGTTATGTTATAATTACATATTAAAATTCTCTCTTCCTTTATTTCTTTTTGTATTAATTCTCATTTCTTTATACATCTTTTGTAATTCAAAAATCTATTCGTAATTTGACAAAACCATTTTATAGTTGTGACTAATCAGCAATATTCTTCAGATCTATAACATATAAATACATATGGACACATAATGTATATCATCTAAAGTATATATATATAAATAAATATAACAAATTTTATAACTTGATGCCTGTCCATTAATATATATATATATAATGTGTGCATATATAGAGAGAGTATATATAAAATATAGATTAATGGATTATCAAATCCCAAATTTGTTAGTATTATTTATACATAGTTTAGATGGTACATGTTATGTAACCTTGTATATGTATATATGTTATAGCTGTGACAAAACCTGCTGGTTAGTTGAAACTGTAAGAAGATTTTGTCAAATTAAAAATTAATTTTTGCACTATAAAAAGTACATAAAAAGGGTGATATTTGTAACAAAACTTTACATGTAGAATGTTTATCACATAGAAATGATTAGTAAACTATTATTTATTTATTTTTATTTTACTCATACTATTATTTGTTTACGATTTCTTCGGCTCTGGTAATAATATCACCACCATATATCCCCCAAAATAAGCTCTAATCAAAAAATTGACCTTAGCTTGATTTTTGAGGATGCTTATAATGTAAGCCCTACTTCAAATATAAGCCCTAGTAAAGATCGACAACCCGATAGATGGCTTTTGTGTTTGCCCATTGAAACATACGATGGATGTATTGAATTATATAGTAATGAATATATAAATAAACAATGTTATTGACATTAATGCTTTAAATAAATGATCATATAAATTATATAGTTCTTTTATATTTTCCCATCGACTATTTTCAACAAACATAATTCTACCTGTAATAAGAAGTAATTTGTCTACTATAAGTCAGTATATTGGACAATTTATAATTTCATTTATATATATTTTAGGTACTTATTTTATTTATACAATATTTAGATTTAGAATGCTTGATTAACTTTTAGAGTTTCAACATAGTAGCTTTTAAATATTCGCATAAAAGACTTGATTATAATAAAAGAAGTGATTTTTTTTTTTATTTATTAAAGTTTAGCTTAAGTTAAATCAGATTATTTTTCTTTTAAAGAAAAGTTTTTAAAAAGAATATTCAAGGAAGGCTATTTATTACAAATAATTTTGAGAAGTGTTTACAATTTGCATACTTGATAATGGATGGACTTGATAATGGAAGAACATGGTTGTATCATATATAAATCACGTAATTGAATACGCCATTTGCAATAATGTGCTTGCATTTCCATTAGAGATTCTCCAGGGGATTAAACTTTAGATCCATCACACATTCTCAATTAGGATGTTTGAACTTCTTTCCAAGAAAGACAATGTATTCACATATTCTTAGATAATCAATTATTTTTCATTAATAAAGTTATTTTTGAAACTAAAATGCGATAGTAGGGACCTCTACAGGTGTTTTAACCACAAGCTTACGCTGGTTAAAACACCTGTAGAGGTCCCTACTATCGCATTTTATACGCATATTATCGAGGTTATAGCCTCAGTAAATATTACTTAGGTAATCAATGTGCGTTTAATAAATTTATAATTACAACTTTAAATTGTTGCTTTTGAGTAAATTTAAATGGAATAATATTCTGATCACCAGATAAGATGAATACAAAAAAAACAAGAGCTATTCTGATGAATACAAGAAAGAAATTGTGGGGGCTCCTAGAGTAAGAATCTTACAGCTTTCTGTAAAGAGAAGAAGTATTTGAATAAATGTACATTTTTATAATTGAAATGTACATTTTTGTACATGAAAAAATAAAACACCCCTTGAAAATAAGCCCTACAGTTTCATTTGGAGCAAAAATTAATATAAAACTGGGTCTTATTTTGGGGGAAACTCGGTAATAGGCAACAATGATATAGAATGATGGTAATAACAGATGACAATACACTCATTGTGTACTGCTTAGAAGAAAAAATCATAAATTATCTTCTATATCAGGGATGCCCAACCCGTAGCTCGCGAGTCACATGTGGCTCATGCAACTGTTTAATGTGGCTCGCATTGCACTCTTCAAGAAAAATTGATAAAATATTTTATGTTCCTTGATGCCACATGCACACACTAAAAA
The DNA here is from genome assembly GCA_028023455.1 of Epiperipatus broadwayi. Lineage (NCBI taxonomy): Eukaryota > Metazoa > Onychophora > Udeonychophora > Euonychophora > Peripatidae > Epiperipatus > Epiperipatus broadwayi. The sequence goes on along the minus strand of JAQFVV010000039.1, from coordinate 885,714 downwards.
ATAAACATTTTTACAATACAAACGATAACGATATCCAGTGTCAGGTTTTACATTAAATAAAATAATTAAAATATACTTTTCCTGTAATTGGAATTTATATGTATGTTACCAAATTTTTAATAAATAAATAAAATGTATTTACATTTTTTTTCTTTTTAACATATTACACCAGTTTTTTTTAGTTTGTGAATTATGTTTATAAATGTAATATGAAAAATGCAATATATAATTGTGGCTCCCCCAATTTGTTTAAATTCTCAACTAGCTCGCGTCAAGTTAAAGGTTGGGCATCCCTGTTCTATATACTACATTGAAAAATATATAGACAATGATATATATACAATTGTCAGAGTAGATTCAATTTATGGATGCCTAATAATAATAACAACAACAAATAATTATACGGTGAAAAAATATTATTTTAGCACATCTACTAAAAAAAAAACATTACGACAATAATGACGATGATTTACAATTGAAATCTTGATGTCAGATAAGACTTTTTGGGTCAGCTGATGATTATTCAACATCGTAGCTCACAATTTAACCAGATGGCCACAATGTATGGCAACAGGATAAGTAATAAACTTATCCAGAGTCGAAATAGATTGCAGTGTGCTAATGAAAAAGAAAATAACATGAATATAATAAAATGATGTAATCTCTCACCTTTTTTTTTTCCAGTATTAAAATTCTTATTATGGCAAACTTTCAAATGAAGCTACATTTTCTTTAATTAGAAATAGCCCCCCCCCCATGTGATTATAAACATGATCGTATGTGTGTGTGTGTTGGAAAGAGAGAGTCAAATAAAGTAGTCAGCTTGGAATCAATCACTTACTTGCTTTGGCGATCCATAGCTAGAATACGCAAATTTTCCCATCTGTTATTCAAAAGGCTCATTTGCATTCTTATTTCATTTTCTTCTTCTTCAGAAATTTTACCTTCCGAAATCAGCATGTTACCTTCTTGCAAAACACCTCCAATACTATTTTGGTGAGCAGTTAAATCAAGCATATAGTCCTGAAAACAAATTGTTGCATGAATACACAAGTATAATACCTTCATTCATGGAACAAACAAGTCCGAATAGCAAGACTGCTAAAGAATTATTTAAATGAACTTGTAAATAACACCTACTTTTTGTTATTTCATCATAAGAAAGATCATCTAACAAAATAGATTAGCATAGAAATCTTACTTGTAAATTATTTTAATGTACTTGGACATGTTTCTTCTATGAATGGTTGAGCAGTACATATTTGATATGCTATAAAATTATCTACAAACTCATTAAAATCCTTAGAATTATATATATAACAGATAGTAAACTATTTGCAAAGAAATTCTATATTAAAAGGATTCTTAAATAAATAATGCCACTATATTCTATATTTAGAAACAATAAAAAAATTTTTTTTTTTTAAAAACTATAAAAAAAAAAAAGGTCTATAAATATTTACATACATTGATTAAGAACAGGCGGTAATATTTCGCATGTAAATGTCAAAAAAAATTTGACATAATTTTTTGTAAAAAAAAATATAACTAGATTTGAAAACAAAATAAAAAATAATAAATAGAAAGCTAAAGAACGGAAACATAGTAAAAAATTTAGAAAAAGACAAAAGGAAATGATAAATGATAGTAAAGATTTAAAAAAAAAAAAAAAATTGGAAAATAAATATTTTATTACAAAAAATAAAATAAATTACAAGAAAGGTCCAATTGAAAAAAAATGGATAATCCCTACTTGTAATACTGATTTGATGGGAGTCTCATATAGGGCTTAAATTTCTCCGGTGATTAAAAAAAATGACTATAAGAATACATAAAGTGAAATGTAATAAAGTTTAATACTACATTTCTAATAAAAAATATCAAGTGGCAAACAACTACAACATTCAATACAAAACAAAAAAGAAGATATAAAAAAAAAAGGCAAAGCAAAAAAAAAAAAATGACAATTGAAAAATATCCTTAGATATTTGGATAATAAATGACAACTCTCTACCAATAATATAACCATGGTATATGCATAAAATTAATAGATACATTACATAGGTTATTGCATTTGAAATTGGAAAATATGTGATTAGTCTCGATATGAGCTGTAATTAAGCCAGAATACATATGGAAATAAATCTATTCAAACTATGCAGATAAATCACAAGCTATATCCTCAAAGAATAATTTAAATTAACTTGTAAATAACACTCACATTTTTTTTATATTACCGCCAATCTAATTTGTCATATGGAATGGTATTAATAAAACAAAAAGTGGTGTTATTTATAAGATCCTTTAAAAAATTATTTAGGGATCTAACTTGTGAATTATTTTATTTGGATTTGTTTTTATGTCAATAGATGTTCTTAATAAGCCATAAAATTATTTACATGTTGATTAAAATTTATTGGAATTTCATAGAAATAAATATATATGTACGCTTTTTTCATAAATAGTAACCATGATATATTTTCCCTGAAATTCCGTAATTTATTTAAGCTGCTCTAAATAAATGAGTTGCTTGTTTTTGCAAGTTTTTTTAAATTGATCTCATCCTCCTTCACTTACCCACCCACTCTCTTAACATATTAATACCTTGAAAAACAATTATTTGCTGATTTCATTGGTAATATATATATATATTGTAACATATATAAAAACAATTATTTGCTGATTTCATTGGTAATATATATATATATTGTAACAACAATAAAACAAATATTTAAAGTAAAATAATCATTCAAAGCAAATTTACCAATAAGAGATGAGAAATTTGTTAAACAACTATGTCAAAAAAAATTGTGCGGACATTTATGGAAAAGTATTGGAGAAAATCTTTTTACCATAGAGAGCGCTGCCAGCAACTAGTGATGGCATCTACGAGAAAAAAGGTTTATTTATACTGTTACAAAACTCACAATACAAATCTAAATAGTCGTTGCCAGTTTCCAACATTACTATCATTTCTGATCTGTCTTTATCACAAATACTTGCGCAATTTGACGTAATTGGTAGAGTGTCCAACTTGGAATCGGGAGGTTTTAGGATCGATCTTGCTGTTCACAGTTCTGGCACCCAAACTTCTTATGAACTCCCAAGTAATAAACCATGCCTTTTTTTGCCCTGCACAGTTTACCATAATTGGTAGAGCATCCGATTTAGGATCGGAAGGTCTCAGGATCGATTCTGACACTCGTAATTCTTATGAATTCCCGACCAATAAAGCCATTGGCATTTTTTTTAATTACAAATTATTTTTAGACATCCAGGCATCAAATAAACTGTCTTTTTTCTATTGAAGTTTGCAAAAAAAAAAAAGTGAGAATTAAAATATTAAAAATATGTAAAACATCTGGCAATATACCATTCCCAAAGTCAATATCGAACCAAAGGTTCATTCTAATAATACCTACTTAATCCATTGATCCAATTTATGTGATGTGATGTACTGTAGCTTCTTAAATGAAGTCAAGAATCTCTCAGATGTGATGTGATGTACTGTGGCTTCTCCTTAAACGAAGTCAAGAATCTCTCAGCAATTATGCCCAGAGAAACCTGTTAGCCACTTTATTTTCCATTCCTGAGTCTAAGTTTTCCCATATTCTGCTCCATCCCATTTCCACAACATAATCTTTGTCAACTCTATGGCCTTTATATCTAAATCCCCCTTACCTTTTCCCAAACCCAGCATAAAAACCAATAAACCACTTTCTGTATAATCACTTTTTCATATTTATTCTTCCATAACTTCATTATATGTACCCTTTCTGTTTTCAAACATTTACATTCAATTAACAGATGCCTAATATTTTCTATTCCTTCCTTATATAATTTACAAAATAAATCACCCATATTTTTCCATTTACATATATATTCTCTTGTAGCTAAAGATCCCATTCGAGCCCTAAACAATAAACCACTTTCCTTACTATTATCATATATTAACTTACAGCTAATATTCTGTTTATTTCTATATATATTTAAACTCTTTTTACTCTCCATACTATTTCTCCATCTCTCTAACTCCCTATTCTTTATCAATAAATCTATTCTTTTATCCCATTCCTTACTACTATAACACTCAACAATTTTCTTAACACAATCATCCCAACTTTGGTACAAATATACTGATATAAATTCTTTATCCAAATTTTTTATATACCACATTATCTTTCTCACCCATCTTGTTACCTGCCCTTTACTCATAACCCAATTAAATACTATTTTGGCTATTCTTTTATTATCCATAAACTGCAATCTACCAAACATTTTCATTTTACTTTTTGCATCTCTCATATGAAAACTTGACCATCCCATTTCTCCTTGAATTGTTGCCCTTGCTGTCTATACTTCTGCATCCAATGCATATCTTCCTACTTCCCTTTGATTTAATATCTCTTTACTAACATATAATGCATCATTACCATATGTTAACCCTGCTACTGCACTTCCTTTCCATATAATTCTAGTTACATCATATTTATTATATGAAAACACTGTTAATTTCTTTATCAATCCCTTTCTTTTCTTTGCTTCATTTATCAATTTTTTCTCCCATTCATCCAAATAATTTTTCTGATTACTTAAAATAATTCCCAAATAACTATATCTATTCACCAGACTTAACTTAATATCTCCCAATAAAAATTTTACATCTTCTCTTTCCCCAGTATTAACCATCATTATATTTGATTTTTCTTTATTAAAGTTAATCCCCATCTCTTTACCCACCCCTGCACATGCCCTCAACATAACTTCCATATCTTCTCTTTTTTCTGCACACAAAAATATATCATCCACCAAAAAAAGACCTGACAAAATATATACTCCCTTAGTACCTATTAACAGTATCTTTATCCCTCTTCCTAATCTTTCTATTGCTCTTTCCATTTCACTCAAATACAACACAAACAAAATAGGTGACATAGGGCATCTTTGCCTTAGTCCCACCCCATTTTTAACTTTAACTGATTCTACATTCCCTAATTGATATATATTATAATTATTTTCATATAATTTCTTAATAATATCTATTAAAGCTTCATCCATTCCCAAATTTGCTAAACTTATCCATAATCTATTTCTATTTACTCTATCATATGCCTTCTCTACATCTATAAAACTCATATATAACTGTTTACCTAAATTATACTCCAGTGCTGCCCTCTATTATACACTTAAATAATCAAGAAACTGCACTAAATAGATATAGGGTTAATTAAATCCAAATTATCAAGAGTTTTTTTTTTTTTTTGTGGTCTTTGTTAGCGAAGAGCTGGATTTAGAATATCTGAAGATTTTGGACCTAATGCATGCTTTCATCCAGCAACTACCTTTTACTTTTTCTTTACTAATAACCTATTTAAAATTTCATATATGATAAAATCTTTTGCATGTAAGCTTACTTCCCTGCACAGTTATAGAGTTAAGACACCAGTTTAGTATTATATACTTTGGAGACATGTAGGGATTACTCAACTTTGCAATAGGAGTAAAACAGACTGAAATGATAATAAAAGACCGAATCAGGTGACTTTTTATAGTTAAAATTATTGACTAAATAAATTGTAACAATGTGCATACATAAACACATTAGCCACTCGTAAATGAGTGTGGCCCTTGTATGTATGAGAAAAAAAAACCTGCTATAGAAATTAATTTTGTGATAACTATATAAGTCAAACTATGAACCACACGTGTCCACATGTAGAGAATACTGGTGCATCATTTTGTTTGATATTTTGTAATACAACCATTTAATTTCTTCAGCAGAATTTATTTTATTTTTTTCTGAAATACTTCAATATCATGTCTAATTGTAGTTCTCCAACGTAATTCTAATCTCTACCACATCTTACCAATAAATAAAATCAACATTGCATTTTTCAGAATACCTTTTAAGATGATCTTTATAATATAAATGGGGTTCACCTCTCGACGACAACGTTCACCATAAAACACCCATTTAGTAAATCTTGGATTGTTCATTTGATTTAATGTCCAACCCAATGAAGATGCGATTTTACAATGGTAGTACCACATCCAGAAAGTTAAAGAACATATTAATTGGTTGTAATGATGGGATAGGATATTCCATTGCCATTGTAATACAACGTCCATATTGCACATGCAAAACAAATCTTAGCAATGATATTATATGTCTGAAGGTTTGTAATGATAGTATATTATAAGATGTAATATGTTGGACTATTTCCATCATTTATGAGTGAATGTTGAATGTACAGAAAATTTTAAACTTTATTTAAACTTTCCAAATACAAACAACTTGTTAGTAATAACACACAGATAGGCAGCACAGGTTAGCACAACGTTTCGAGTAGTAGTATTCTCCACTCTTCTTCAGGTGTTGCTGGCCTATATGCACAGTGACAATATTCACTTAGAAGTTGAACTCGCACCTTTATATTCTTGAATATCGAATTTTAAGGCAAACGCTCTACCAACTGAGCTATTCTGTCAAAGGCAACATATAATAGAAATTTGATATATTTATATATGAGGGTTGGTTCAAATCCTCCCGAGTCCTTCAATTTTCAGTTGGTAGAGCGTTTGCCTTAAATTCGATATTCAAAAATCTAAAGGTGCGAGTTCAACTTCTAAGTGAATATTGTCACTGTGCATATAGGCCAGCAACACTTGAAAAAGAGGAGAGAATAATACTACTCGAAACGTTATGTAATTACTAACCTGTATTGTCTGTTTGTATGTTATTAGTAACAAGTTGTTTGTATTTGGAAAGTTTAAATAAAGTTGAAAATTTTCTGCACATTTAACATTCACTCATAAATGATGGAAATAGTCCAACATATCACATTTTAGCAATGATATATTTTGAATGTTAACAGTATGTCCCAGATAGTGATGTTTTACAAAAAAAAAAATTTTTTAATAAAAATAAAAAGGGAAGTCTCTGATAAGTCTATAGATGGCATTTTTACATATATATAACTATAACTGAAACATATTATCAGATAATTATGTCCCATAAGACTAAACAATAAATCTATAAGATAAAGAGATTACAGAACAAACTGAATAAAGGTGAAATGTTTTCCAAACATATTACTATGCAGAGCATCAAAATGCAGCACATGTCACGTCTAATCAGAAATGATAGATTGATTGATTGATTGATTGATTATTTTGCAGAAGTCTATAAAGACATCCACACATATGCATCAAATTCTGTTTTTAATTTAATTTTAAAATTAAATCAAAGTAGCCTAAAGTATATTTTAAATAATTAATTACTACGTTGTTATGAAACTTAATACATCCATTAGAGATTATTAAATTTCAAAGTATCAAAGCTTTGATATTATTACCATAGAAACAAGCTTTAAATAGAAACAAAAGACACAGAGGAAATGAAACACACTTTCTTAATAATTCATCAAAAAAAGACATTTGCTTTAAATGATTATTTTCATCTTATTATAATTACTACCTATCTCTTGAAAATACTTTCTCTTTTGTTATAATAATTTCTTTTCAAATGCCAACTAAATAATTTAATGAAAGCCCCCCCCCCCCACCTCAAACCTGTTTATAATAAATCAAAAGATTGAAGAAAATAATTTTAAAAAGATTATAAATATTTAGAGTGGCGCTTAAAAAACAGTCACGGTATAGAACTTGTAGTAAAACAGATCATAATTAAACATTAATTGTTTAAAAATCCTAAATTCCATTAAAATACATTATGGATTCCTCATATATATATAAATGTATAAACGTCACTCATATGAAAAATTAAAGATATATATAAAATATTTTTTTATAACATTTACTGATATTTACGATAAATTAGAAGAAATTATTGACTACAAATTCCTTGGTCCGATTATTAATTCAGATTGAAGCATAATGGGTGAAATTAATCATAGAATTAAATTTGAATAGAGTAACATTAAAACTTAATATGATTATTTGATTGGAAGAGTTTTTTATACCAGTTGTTACTTAAGCATTTAAAAACTTGGACATTTAACTGAAGAGCAATTGAGAAACTTTAGGCCATTTAACAAAGTTTGAAAAGATGTATATTAGGAGTCACAAAGAAGGAATTGAAAATGAAGTATACCGATAAGAGAACAAACAGGTTTTATTATTGAAAGAATTTATAGGGAGTTTGAAATCAGACTTTCACACGACCCTTAACTATCCATGCTAACTCATACTGCTGACACACTTGATCACACATATGTCGAAAAGATAAATAATCATTAACAGTTGTATTTCGTGCTAAACCAGCACTCGTCAGTTGGTCCAGGGTATCATCTCCACACATATATACTTATATTAGAATAGCCAATTTTCATACTTTAATGGACAGGCTTCAATCCACTCCACCCCATAACTCTTCAGCCATCCATTCCATTAAAAATCTGATGATGGAATGCTCAAAGCCCACATTGGTGCCAACCTTCTATCCTACCCATGTTGACCATATTGGTGAATGTTTATCTTTTTGACATGGTATGATCGAGTGTGTCAGCAGTATAAGATAGTGTGGATAGTTGAGGTCATGTGAAAGTCTAACTTCAAAACCCTTATATATTACATATTGTAGCACAGGTATGAAAAAGCCTACACTACAGCATAATTGAAGTGAAACTAGGCTGATCATATTGCTAGAAGATAGTAGATGGGTAATTGAAATCTTAAAGTGGATTTTAAGAGATTATAAAAGACCTAGAAAAAGATCACGTGTAAGATGGATGGCTGAGATAAAAAAGTGTGCACAGATGATATGAAAAAGAGAGGCTGCAGATCAGAAAAACTGGATTAAACTTGGACAGATCTTCATTCTGCAATGGATCGACAATGGCTGAAGATGATGTTGTTGATGATGATGATGATATCAATTACAACTGCTGACTTCCGTTATTAAAAAAGTGTTCTTTCTTCTTTTAGATTCTTAATATTCAATAAAATCTCTTTCAACACTTTCATATCAGTTTCAAAATTTTATTTCATAAAGAGGCTTCATAATCAAATTTTAGATATAAATACTGGAAATATTTTAATATCCCTAAATTTCCTAACTTCAATGCAGCTATAGCATTGGTTCATTTAATATTTTGAATTTATAATACACTTAATTAATGCTACGACAGGATAGAAATTAACAAATTTGGAGATCATAATTAAACAGCATACTGTGACATGGTCATATCATTCAGAGATGGGCTCAATAGAAATTACAAAAAGTTCAATAGAGTTTAAAGTAATTTAAAAAGTTATACTATAATAGTTTAAAAAAAAAAAATCTAAATAAATCACATAATATAATATAAATAATACCAAAAGCTTTTTTCGGCAAATATGCCCCCCCCCCCAATCCTTATCAATGTATTAGAACTATTTTAAAGCTTAATTTTACATTGAGTAAAATAGATAGCGCTATATGAGCAGCAGAGATGGTAATGAATTTAGGATATAGGGCAAAAGTAAAGTTATTATCCTGTTTTAATAAAATGGCACAGAATAGAGTTTTCCCAAGTAGTTGGAGTAATACAAGAGTAAGATTATTATTTAAAGCAAAGGGTAAGGATCATAGAAAGTTGAATAATTATAGACCAATAGCGGTAACATCAGTTCTTTATAAAGTTTTCTTGTATATGGTGGCTAGAAGAGTTGTAAAATGGATGGAAGGGAATAATTTAGTGGGGGAAATGCAAGGAGGTTTTAGATTAGATAGGTGTATAGGAGATAGTTTATTTGTAGTTACACAACTTATGGATATGAATAGGAATTCAGGTAAACAGTTATATATGAGTTTTATAGATATAGAGAAAGCATATGATAGAATAAATAAAAATAGATTATGAGTAAGTTTAGCAAATTTGGGGGTGGGTGAAGCTTTAATAGATATTATTAAGAAATTATATGAAAATAATTATTATATATATATATCAATTAGAAAATATAGAATCAGTTAAAGTTAAAAATGGGGTGGGACTAAGGCAAGGATGCCCTAAGTCACAATCAGAAAAATTATTTAGATGAATGGGAGAAAAAACTGATAAATGAAGCAAAGAAAAAAAAGGGATTGATAAAAAAATTAACATTGTTTTCATATAATAAATATGATGTAGTTAGAATTATATGGAAAGGAGTTGCAGTAGAAGGGTTAACATATGGTAATGATGCATTATATGTTAGTAAAGAGGTATTAAATTACTTAGAAAAAGTTCAAAGGGAAGTAGGAAGACATGCACTGGATGCAGATGTATGGACAGCAAGGGAGGCAATTCGAGGAGAAATGGGAGGGTCAAGTTTTCATATGAGAGATGCAAAAAGTAAAATGAAAATGTTTGGTAGATTGCAGTATATGGATAATAAAAGAATAGCCAAAATAGTATTTAATTGGGTTATGAGTAAAGGGCAGGTAACAAGATGGGTGAAAAAGGTAATGTGGTATGCAAAAGATTTGAATAAAAAATTTATATCATTATATTTGTACAAAAGATGGGGTGATTGTGTTAAGAGGATTGTTGAGTGTTGTAGTAGTAAGGAATGGGATAAAAGAATAGATTTAGTAATGAAGAATAGAGAGTTAGAGAGATGGAGAAATAGTATGGAGAGTAAAATGAGTTTAAATATATATAGAAATAAACAGAATATTAGGTATGAATTAATATATGATAATAGTAAGGAAAGTAGTTTATTATTTAAGGCTCGAATGGGATCTTTAGCTACAAGAGAATATACATGTAAATGGAAAAAAATGGGTGATTTATTTTGTAAATTAAGTAAGGAAGGAATAGAAAATATTAGGCATTTGTTAATTGAATGTAAATGCTTGAAAACAGAAAGGGTACATATAATGAAGTTATGTAAGAATAACTATGAAAAAAGTGATTATACAGAAAGTGAATTATTGGTTTTTATGCTGGGTTTGGGAAAAGATAAAGGGGATTTAGATATAAAGGTTATAGATTTGACAAAGATTATGTTGTGGAAATGGGATGGAGCAGAATATGGGAAAATTTAGAGTGGGGAATGGAAAATAAAGTAGTCAACAGATTTATCTGGGCATAATTGCTGAGATATTCTTGACTTCATTTAGAGAAGCCACAATATATCACATCACATCAAAACTTTAAAATAGTTCTAATCATATTGAAATGGGAACAAAAATATTTATTGAAAAAAGCTTTCTTTATATTATTTTTATAATATACATACAAGTATTGCTATAATATAAAGTTATTTTATATTATTTTGTGTGCTTTGTTTAAATATGCGAAAAAACAGAATTGAATTAAATTTCTTTCCATTTTTTGATGACAAATATTTAAATAAAAATAATTGGACGCTTTAAATCAAATCAAAAGTTATTCTACTGATGATATCCAGAATCAAATATTTCGATTTCAACATGAATAGATATTTGTGAAGGTAAAGATTCTGTAAAATAATAAATGCACAATTTTTATATGCAAAATGAATACATAGTTAGTGTATTTGGGATCCTATGGGATCTTACGAGGAATTAGCGTTTTGATTTTTTACTCTGAAGATGTACTACATTTAAAAATGTTATATATATTTGGATAAAGTGGGAAACACTAAGTCTACATTTAAGAATATTAAATATAAAAATATGAAATCCAAAAACTTATAAAAATAGTGAGATTTTATTTTAAAAAAAAAAAAGCGACGTATTTTATGAAAGTTCAGTGAGTGTATAATTAAATTTTTTAAAAAAATATATATACATGCTAGTTAAAATATATAATTAACTGTACATAATTAAAATATTATAATTACGGGATTAATTGATAATCTGTGTTAATAAAATCTGAAAAAAAAAAAAAAACAGAAATACAATCACTGTATATTTCTTTTTATTTATTTATTTATACAGTTTTGTTTTGTTTTTTAACACAATTTTTGTTCATATGAGTTTGGACATACAAAATCCTAGGAATATTTAAAATTACTAAAGCAAGGGGGTATACAAATAAGTCTTTTCTTCTATAAAAAAAAACATTTTTTTTTTTTTTTAAATATTAGATTAAAATCAACATTTAGCATAATCATAAGTGTATGAATAAAAACTTGGGTTAATTTCATTTAAACTTCAAATGATTCGTAATAAACTGATGTAAAGCATACTACTAACAAATATAAATACTTCAATTGTTAGCATTTAATTTAAATGTTTATTGTGATGTGAAAGAGTGTCCTCTTAGACTGCCTCCTTTGTCTGATAAAAGACAGTAATGACATCTTTTAGAAAGAAAAAAAAAACAAATGTATGAACTAATCAATATATATTGTATTCAATCCATTATAGATACTTGACTTCAATAAAACTAATTTGATTTCACTCTACATTAATATCTAATTTCCCCCCTCTACTTTTTTTGTTTTATTTCTTAGACAAAAGAAAAATTTTATTCAAATATCTCACTTTCATCTTATCATTTTAAACATATTGTTTAAAGGCACGGTAATTTAATTACTTTTTAATTCTGTTCCTACTTTTTCTCTTTCCTTTTATTCAATTCCTTGGACAATTTGCAATGTGAAAATGATTTTATAAAATAATTTTTTATTTCACATTTTTTACAAAAACAATCTTTTTATTGAAATATACATATGTTCAATATGTGAAGTTCTTTTTCATATTATATATTTTATTGATTTTATATATATATTTTATCTGCAAAAACTGCACAAAAATATTTCATATTTTGTAATTAGCGTTGGTGGTCGAGAGGTCAGCACAGCTGCCTTAAAAGCAGTTATCCTGGGTTAGCGGGTTTATTTCCGGTTAGCAGGTTCGCTTCCCGGCCGATGCTATGACACATGAGAAAAAAAAATTTCATATTTTGTAAGTAAATAATTAACGTTAGGAATACAATAGTGTTAACAAAACAACAGTCTTATTCATACTCATAAGGATGCTAATAATAAAAGCTAATATTCATCTCAACAGTTCTTTCTTAATAAGTTACTTAAAAAAAGCTTAAATATTTAAAAACCAGACCCTCTTCACAAACCTGGAGCTTAATTGTAAATATAGGGGATTTGAACTCAGACTTTCAAGCACCCTTCAACTATCCATACTATCTTATACAACTGTATCAGTTGTATGAGAGAGTGTGGATAGTTGAAAAGGTGCTTGAAGGGAATTGGAGCTCAGACTTTCAAGCACCGTTCAACTATCCACACTATCTCTCCACAAGTCTGAATTCAAATCCCCTATATTTAAAAAAAGCTTATAAAATTTAGTAAAAGAAACTGTTATATACATAGATATATATTTCAATAACTTTTTATCAGTGTGTATATACAAATAAATAACACAATAACTCTGCCAAATAATGTAAATTATTGTGCGTGTAGAAAATGTGACAACGAGAGTAGAAAAAATTCAAAAAATATTAGCCTCTAATATTATTTTGGCAAGTGCTTTCAGTACCATGTATCCAGACTTATAGCAACATATTGGAATTGAACGGTTAATATTCCCGTACATGCTCAGTGGAACACTAAATGTTATTCTAATTATAATGTTATTTGACTTAGAAATAAACCAAGCCTCTTTCAACTTTCTCTTTCTATCATTTGATTCATTACAAACATGGAAATATTTGTGGGCATGACTTTTATCCTCAAAATATCAATACTGTTTGTAATAAATTGAACGATAGAAAGAGGAAGTTGAAAGAGGCTTGGTTTATTGCTAAGTCAAATAATATTATCAATCAGCATAACATTAGGGTTCCACTAAGTATGCACTGGAATATTAGCTGTTCGATTCCAATATATCACCATGAATCTAGTATACAGTACTGAAAGCACTTGACAAAATAATATTAGTTTAATATTTTTTGGAATTTTTTTTCTACTCTGGTTGTCGGTGTGTATATACATAATTAACGTAATAACAATAACATAGAGCTCTGCTGCCAATGTTTGTGACAGCAAAATGTCATACCTTTTTTCAGTGCGGGGAGAAGGGTATTCGCAAAAGAGAATGCCCTAGTTATGACCTTTTAATATGGCATTCCCCCAATCGTGAATACCCACATATTCCACTGAAGAAAAGTATAGCATTCTGAGATCACAAACATGGGTAATGAGGTCTAATATGTAAGTACTAACAATCTTACAAATATCTACTATAAAATGCAGAAGTACTTTTAGTTATTTTCATAACCATTTTAAAAGGTTTCTAGTTGAAAATGGTTATGAAAATAACCAAAAGTACTTTGGCATTTTATAATGGTTATTTGTAAAATATATTATCACCATCATTACTTTACTGTTTTATTATATATAGGTTTCCAGTGGAAGATGGTTATGAAAATAAACGCAAGTATTTCTACATTTTATAATAAAATATATCCCTGCAGTAGGGCAACAGATATAAACTCAGCCTTTGACTCAGTGCAAATAGACAAATTTCTAAATCTACTTGCAAAAACTACACATCCTAAATCCTAATTCTAAAATATTAACCACTCTTCTATCAGAAGAGAAATTCATATAATGCGAAAGGTGAAAACCTCATCTCTCATTATAACATATAGTTTCATTCTGCAAACATCCCTGATAAATAAATTTCTGTTCATGATTTATATTAATCCACTTATCAAAACATTTGAAGACCAACTTACAGGGATATACATACAAAATCATACAAAATCTAACCAAAAGCATCTCATGCATAGCTTACATGGAAAATGTTTCAGTACTTCTAACAAACAACAAACAAATCCCAATCCAAAAAATGATTTCAGAATACACAAACAATTTTAAACTTGAAGTAAATTTAGACAAATCTAGTTCATGATATAGGGGGAAAAATTCACAGAACTTGTCAAAGAATCTCCAAACTCCTTTTTTATGCTTTTCTTTCCACCTCAATTACTCAGGAATGTGATGGAAAACTCATTTTTAAAAGAATTAAAATCATAATTCAACCAATCTTAAAAGCCGATCTATCACTATATGCAAAAACCATATGGTTAAATAAGCTGGCAAGGATAAGAATCGCTTATTACACAACAACATTTACAAAAGCTTTCAGAAATCAGATTAATAGCTGATGTTAGAAAATTACTCTGGAACAGAAAAAAAAAATGTTGCAATGTCAATTAAAAGATTACAAACATTCTCTATCGCAGAATGGTCTTGGACTACATGAGTTGCAAATAGTTATAATCCAAAACATCAGCTGTACAATAAATTATTCACATTTAATACCTGCATTTAAAATTATCCCCATAGACAAACTTCCTCCTCATAAAGGATACTGAAAAACACTCATAGCTACTTTTAAATATTGAAAACTTTATCTTCTGCCTAATCAAACACAAATTTACATATTAAAAAGAATGTAACTTTCTTCATCCTTTCCCTCCGACAGAACATAAAAAACATCCTATAGTTAAATAATAAACAACTAAGTAGAAAACTTTGGTTCTGTTCCCTGGGACCAAAATATTAAGACTTTTTTGAAAAGTCATGGAAGCTCTGCTTCTTTATTTTCTTAAAGCAAAAAGAAACTATAAAGAAATAGAAGATATATGCACTATATGTCATCTTGAACCAGGAAAACAACTTTTTTTGAAATGGGTCAAAGTAGCAACATTTTATAATGTAATGTTAGAATTATTAATGAAGAAATATAATAAAAACTAACAACTATTTGATTTCTTTCAGTCAGGAATCTATGCACCATCAGGCAAGCATTTTTTTATTATATGCATTATGGTGCACAAGATGCAAGTTCGTCTTCAACAACAATCTCATGAGACCTCCCAGAACACCTTATAAACAAACTAAAATCAACCCAACAAAGAGACCACAAAATACTAGAACACAACACCTATTTAAACACCTGCTCCCCACTGAGTCTGCATTTCAATTTTGTAACATGACGTCATTGCCTCATAGAACTAAACAAGCAACAGCAAATCCAATATTTAACATAAATATCCATATAACAACAATGAACCACCTCGCAAAACTGAAAAGCAAAGATACTGTAAAATAGTATATTTATTTATATGTTATATATAGAGCTCACAAATAAGCTCTTAATAAGCTTTACAGAATATCCCTAATCTCAGACCGGTTTCTGCTAATGACTTCCTCGGTGAGATTGCTAGGATATTCAAGCATTAGATTAAAAATACCAAGACAAGCCCAGTACTTTATCCATTAAATAAAGTGCTAGGCTTTGTCCTGGTATTTTTAATCTAATGCTTATTTGCGAGCTCTATATATAACATTTGTAATACAAGCTTGTTAAATTAGGTCATGTGACATATGACTTGATTTCTTTGTAATTATATATATATATCCCAATATTGTTCTTTTACTTGCAACAAATAAACTATGTAACTTCACATAAATAAATAAAATTCCTCTAAACTAAAAAAAAAAAAACAATTAATTATATGTAGGATTTATTGTCACTGTTAATATTTTATTGTTTTATTAATATGTATATGACAGAAAAGCAATAGAGAAATTTCAGACAACTCAACGAAGTATGGAGAGCTGTATATTAAGAGTAACAACAAGAAATCAAAAACAAAATACATGAGTGAGAGAACAAACAGGTGTTACTGATGTCATTGAAAGAATTAAGAGACAAGTGGAGTTGGTCTGGACATACTGCTAGAAGAGATGATAATAGATGAACAATTGAAATTTGTAAAC
This sequence comes from Epiperipatus broadwayi, assembly GCA_028023455.1. Classification (NCBI taxonomy): domain Eukaryota; kingdom Metazoa; phylum Onychophora; class Udeonychophora; order Euonychophora; family Peripatidae; genus Epiperipatus; species Epiperipatus broadwayi. The sequence goes on along the minus strand of JAQFVV010000039.1, from coordinate 868,992 downwards.
TGGATTCCAAGAGATTGTAATAAGAGACCTAGAAAGAGAGCAAATTTGAGATGGATGGATTGTATGAAGCAGTGTGCTGAAGAGATATGGAGAAGAGAGGTTAGAGAACGTAGAAGATGGGTTGAAGTTGGAGATTTCATCGCGCATTGGATCGATAACAAGTGAAAATGGTGGTGATATGAAATTTTTCATTGGTTAAAAAAATTTGGCACATTGTTTTCTAAAATCTGTTTTAATATATATGATATTATAAACTAATAAAATAAGATATATTTATTACACATTGATTTGTGTGACAAATAATAAAAGTTTTTATTTATTATTTTCACTAGGGTTAAATACTAAATAATCTTATGGATGGCCAATCTCAATATTAAAGTTCCCAATAACAATAAGATATTTAGCCAAATGCAATAAATGGTTTAAGATTTACTTTTACTTATAGTGACAAATAAACTTTCATAGTTTATCAGATATATAGTCAGGCACATCCCAACAATTTTGCATATGATTTATAAAATTTTACTGATATTAAAAATAAATTTCCATAAATGATCGTAATAAAAACATCTTTTAGACATATATATTATTTAATTCTTCTACATTTTAATATTTTCCTACCATATCCTACTAGCAATTTGAGGTAACATTTCAATGTTTTAATGTTAGTATTAAAACCTTTATTCAACATTACGAATCAATAAATTGGACTTCATTTGTTAGAAATGTAAGTTTACAAATGAAAAATAGTTTTAAAAATCATATTTTAACATTCCAAACATAGAAAAAGTAATAATAAAGTGAAATATGTAACAAGAACAATAATTTATTTCTCATTGGCCAATTATCATAACGCTATTGAAAAAATTAAATTCAAAAATCTTTGTTGAATAAATTCCATTTTTTAAACCTGAATGAGTAATTATAGTCATCGTGAAGCTATGAAATTCTGTTCTAAAATTTAAAAATGCATTTATATTTAGTAATATAAAATTGTTCGACAGAGCATAACAATAGTAAAAATCATTAGTTCCATTTTCCTGGTTATTTCTAATTTCTTGACTTATATTTTTAAAAATGAAGCATATTTCAAAAAAATCTAAATACAAACATGAATATATTTCTTTTTTAATAATTGCTATAAGTACTTTAAAAAAATAATCATAAATATTTAAATAAAGTATGAAATTATACAATTTCTTTTTGATCATTGCTAACAGCAATTAAAGAAGAATTTACAAGTTTGTCTGTATTCCCAAGATCAAACAATCTATCAATCGAGAACCTTCAAAAGATTTTTGACAGTACATCTATAGTTCTTAAAATAAAATGATAAAAAATCAAGTCAGATCTCACATGACTTAATTTTAATAAAGCTCGTATTTACAAATGTTATATATAGAGCTCGCAAAACAAGCTCTTACCAAGCTTTGAGAATATTTTCAACCCCAGACCGATTTCAGCTTCTGGTGTCATCAGTGAGATTCCAGGATATTCATTAGATTAAAAATACTAGGACAAGCCCAGCATTTTACTTAATGTATAACTATTGAGAAGAAATTCTGAAACTTTCAATAGTTATACATTAGATAAAGTGCTGGGCTTGTCCTAGTATTTTTAATCTAATGAATATCCTGGCACCTCTGATGACACTAGAAGCAGAAACTGATCTGGGGTTGAGGATATTATCAAATCTTGTTAAGAGCTTGTTTTGCGAGTTCTATATATAACATTTGTAAATAGGAGCTTTATTAAAATTAGGTCATGTGACATCTGACTTGATTTTTTTTTTATCATTTTATTTTTTGCTATTAAGGCTTTGGCGATTTTATATTGCTAAGGTTATTAATATATGGTGTATCTGAATTTAGTTCAGTCCCATATGGCTATTTGAGTTAAATAGCTGGATTTTTAGACATATGGATGTCTGAAAGTTTCAGATTTTCTTCCCAATAGTTATACATTAGATAAAATGCTGGGCTTGTCCTAGTATTTTAATCTAATGAATATCTTGGCACCTCACTGACAATGCCAGAAGCAGAAACCGGTCTCGGGTTGAGTATAACTGTCCACCTGTATTTTATATAACTGTCTACAAATAAATTATCCCCTAATGCCTATCTGTTCTAAAACCTCCTTGCATTTTTTCCCATTATATTATTTTCTTGCATCCATTTTACCACCCTGCCAGCCATCATATATGCAAAAACTTTATATAAAACTGATGCTACTGCTATCAGCCTATAATTGTTTATCTTTAACAAACTTTCCGTAGAGTATTGCTGCCAGGTGCAAGCCTTAGCAATCAATAGATGTAAAAAGTACTTGTGCATAAAATTCCTATCTAGTACTTACTCAACAGATATCCCCAGACTAGTTTCTAGCTTGTGACTATCACCCATGGAGGCCTTAGATCTAAAAGCATTCTACCTAATCTTTGGATCTAATGCAATGCTCGAGTTGGTGAAAGCCACAAATTAGAAACTGGTCCAGGGATATTGGATGAGTTGGTTTTATATAGGGACTTTATGCACAAACCTTCTTATATCCATTGATTTCTAAGGCTTGCAATAGGTGGCACTACTGTATGGAGAGTTTACTACTGTTTAAATAGCTTGTTTTAGCCTATAAAATGTTTTAGTGCTACAAAAAACTATATTAAATAATTTGTAATTATACTAGCACTAATTGTTAAATGTATTTTCGAAAAATTCAATCTTTAAACTTTTCAAATACATTTAACTGTTAGTAATAGCACACAGCTTAGAATATAACATAACATTTTCAAATGATGTTTATTATTTTCCCACCCTTCCTCGGATGTTAATGCCCTGACCGGTGAAAGTACTAGCATGTGAATCGCCAAGGACCTATTAAATTTTCAAATTTAAGATGATCTCTAACCGACTAGTGCGATCATAAATTCAGTATCCATAGATATCTCAATTTGATTCCCATGCGAATAATGTCACTGATCAGGTGAGAAAAAATGAGAATAGTAACATTCAAAATGTTGCTTTATTTACCAATCTATGAGCTTTGCCAAACACGTGAATGTATTTGAAAAGTTTAAACAGAGTTTGTCTTTTTCTAGAAGACATATATTTATATGATTATTAGATAATAATAATACTACTATGTATCATATACAAGTAAATGTTATTATTATAAACTTTTAGACAAACACTATTTTAAAACATGAATCTTACCTCATGCCACTGGAATTGTTCTTTAACTGCTTCAACCTCTTGACCGACTGCTGCTTGCATCTGCAATTTTTCTTCAGCTTCTAACATCCAAGTAAGAACTTCTTCTAATGTAGACTGGTAACTCATAATATCTGAAGCAGGACCATGTGATGGCCGTGGAGGAACTGGCGGAGGTATATTATGCATAACCGGTGGTGGTGGGACAGCTGGCGGAGTTGAATGAATTGTTTTCTTAGATGAGTGTAAAGGACTTTGTACAGAGGCATGTAGAGAAGCCTAAAAACATTTTAGAAAAACTTGTTTTAAAAAATGACAATAATAGTAATAAACAATAAATACACCTATTCACAAAACAACCAAATCTGACAATGTTGCTATGGTAATTCACAAACCTCATTTCCAAAAAATTATTTTAAATGAATTGGCAAATGATGCATATTTTTTATACCAATTCCATTAATTGTCAGTTAAAAAATAACTTGACTGACCCATGAATACGTTTATATTATCAGATTTATCTATTCAATAGAGCCATAATTCATTCAAAGACTTGGTAAACTGTTGTGATAAAATAAATATTTTAGAAGGTATATTTAGCAAAATGTTTGTTCAGATAATCAGTGAATAAATATGTATATATTAACTTCACTGAAAGCAGTCAACACTTAAACAATACCCATATCACTAACAATCAACAATCTCAACTGTTGTCAAGGCAACCTCCTTTTAACAATAAAGATGGAAATCCACCTTTATTCATGGATTAATATGTTTATGTAGATAATGAAGCTCGCAACTTGCTCCACAGAAAGTGAAATTATTGATACAAAAAAGTTTAAATAAACATCATTAAACAGGTAAATCACTAAACATCATATGATCACCATCTCATACTAGCACATAATTGAGATGGTGATCATGTGATGTTTAGTGGTTTAACACCAATCCTGCCTAATAGGATAATGGTGGCTATGGTTGTTTAAGAGCCAAAGACACCAAAACGTATGGGTGCTGAATTGAGTTCAGACCCATATGACTATATAAGCTATTAAGCTTAGATTGAAAATATTATTGTGTTTTCAATTTCATTCTCATAGTTTTGTAGTAAAGTAGAGTTAAAAGGTGGCGGCTGGAGGGTTGCATTAGATCCTAAGATCTAGGTGCAGTGCTCTCAGATTCAAGGCTCCTCACTGAAGAAGGCCACAAGCCAGAAACTAGTCTGGGGATATTGGATGAGTAGGCACTAGATAGGGATTTTATGCACAAGCCTTCTGGCATCCATTGATTACTCTGGTTGGCACAGGGTGGCACTACTGCATGGAGAGTTTTGCTTTTGTTTAAACAGATAAATATAACCTGTTCTGAAAGTACGTTAGTAAACAGTCAAATATAATTTTCAAACGGCAGTTATAACTAAGTAATACATTGCTGGAGTGCAGTTTGAAAGTTATAATTGACTGTTCATTAGTCTGCTTTCAGAACAAGTTATATTTATCGGTTTAACGAGGTTTATTTAAACTTCTTTGTATCAATAATTTCACTCTCTGTGATCAAGTTGCAATCTTTAGTGTTCTTTATAAACATATTAGTCCATAAATAAAGTTGGATTTCCATCTTTATTGTTAAAATGAGGTTGCCTTGGCAACAGATTGAGATTGTTGACTGTTATTGACATTGTTTAAGTGTTGACTGTTTTCAATGAATTTACATTTATAAACCTATCTAGTCTTGAACATTAACAGCTTAATTATATAAAAACTTGCATTTTAGATAATTATTTAATTTTACATAAAAAAGATTTAGTAATATTAGCAATTAAGCCAATGCACATGTGCTTTAAAGATAAATTATAAATGAATACTCAATTTTTCCAGAAACGAGATATAGTATTTTAAAAAGAATGGAATGAATCCACCCATTCTTTTGACCCAAACGTTTATGTATGGGCAAATCTTAAGTGTGTGGAAATAAGAGCGTGAAAGTGTTACACAATCACTTGAAATTACATTTGTTATGTTTAAACGAATGACACTTGTGAAATCTTTATAATTTACGAACCGTCATTCTTTAGTTGAAATTAAACATATATAATGAGATATTATTTTATATAGCATTGTTTTTTATGTAACAGTAATATTAGCGATTAAGCCAATGCACATGCACAAAAGATAAATTGTAAATGAATACTTATATATGTTTAATTTCAACTAAAGAATGAAGGTTCGTAAATTGTAAAGATTTCGCAAATGTAATTCATTCAAACATAACAAATGCAATTTAAAGTGATCGTTTAACACCTTCATGCTCTCATTTCCACATGCTTAAGATTTACCCAAACATAAACGTTTGGATCGAAAGAATGGGTGGATTCATTCCATTCTTTCTAAAATACTATATCTCGTGTCTGGAAAAATTGAGTATTCATTTATAATTTATCTTTAAAGCGCATGTGCAGGGGCTTAATCGCTAATATCACTATTACATAAAAAACATAGTGCTATATAAAACAATATCTCATTATAAAAAAGATTTATAAATTTACTTAAATAATAAATTTATATACATAATCTAAACAAATACCAAAAGATGGAAAAATAATCATTAAACTAATGGAATTAAGCATTTAATATAAGTAAAAACATTATAAAACAAAAAATCTTTTTAAAAGAATCTAAATATAAAGCAACAGAAGATAAGAAAATAAAAAAAAGGTAAAAATAAAAATTATTTCATTCATATGTATATAGCTCAAATTTTTCTATTACTTAAATAAATTTATGACACTTTTTAATGTACATATTACTGTATATGAAATAAATTTCAAGCATACATATATCAAAACACTTTATAGGGTGTCTGGTGCATAAACAAACTACATTTTCCAGATTTTATTTTAGCTTAATACATTTTCGGTGCCTAGCACCCATAATCATAACTGTTCTTACTAAACTCAACAACTGCTATAAAACTGGAAAGTTTTTTCTTTTAAACACCAGATGTCTCTGAAAGCATATCTATATATACATATACTAGGATTTTATTACATTTACGTTACACCAGATGTCTCTGAAAGCATATCTATATATATACTAGGATTTTATTACATTTACGTTAATGAAGGTTTTCATAATTGTTATAAATTATATATAACAAATCGTTTTTTCTCTTATTTCTTTCCTATTAGCTATATTATTATTATTGTTTTCAATTTTGATATTTCATGCTATTTTTCTTCTGGAATCAAACATTTATTATGATTTTTGGCCTTTTATTTTTTGTTCATATGTCATAGCATCTGCCGGGACGCGAACCCACAACCGTCTGCAACCAACTACCTGCTTGCAAGGCGGTTGCGATGACCTCTCGGCCAACAACGCTTGACAAGATTTTTGGCTTTTAATGACTAAAAACTCAAATTTACTTTAGTTTCTATCATTTTTCATAATAGACAACAATTTTTAGATAAATCTAATTTTTTAATATTCACGAATTTGGATAGTGACAACTTCAAATACTGTATTTTTTGACAATAAACAAAATTTCATAGTGGTAATTTCTGGAAAAATTATTAACTTGAATTTAAAAAAATAATATATATATTTATGTATGGATGTTTTATAATGTAAAAATCAGATAACTTTTCAAAAGAAAAAGAAAATTCATTTCAACACTTGAGATGTCTTTTCATAAAATACAGTAAAGCTAAATAAGTTTTTTTTTTTCATTAATCTTTTTCAATTCTTGTATAATACAAGTCATAAATCATTTTTTTATTTCAACTTTTGATGTATTTTCATGCAAGTATGTGTAAATCAGAAGGCACCTGTATATGCAATGCGATGCATTGTGACTTCTTATATGGAGTCAGGAATCTCTCAGCCACTATGTCCAGAGAAATCTGTTAGCCACTTTACCTTGCCCTTCCATTGCCTGCCTTAAGTTTTTCCCATATTCTTCTCTATCCTGTTTCATCTCATTTCCACTAATACTCTTTGTCAACTCCATGGCCTTTATATCTAAATCCCTCTTACCTTTTCCCAAGGAGAGATTCTTGTTGGGAGTAACAAGAAGAGATCAAAAGTGCAACATATGGGTAAGAAAACAAACAGGGGTTACTGACCTCATTGAAAAAATTAAAGAACTGAAGTGGAGTTGGGTTGGACATATTGCTAGAAGAGATGATAATAGATGGACAATTGAAATCTTAAACTGGATTCCAAGAGATTATCAAAGACCCAGAAATAGACCACATGTGAGATGGATGGATGAAATAAGACAGTGTGCAGGGGTGATGTGGAGAAAAGAAGCTAAAGATTGGAGAAGATGGATTGAACTTGGAGAGACCTTCATCCTGCATAGATTGATAATGGTTGATGATGATGATGTATTATGATATATATTAACAGTTGAATGTATTTGAAGTTTAAATAAAGTATGAATTTTTCTAGAAAACCATTCACAGTTAATATTAGATGATAGAAATAGACCAATGTATAATATAAATTTTATAATCATTTGCTCATATATAAGCATTTCAGTTATAGGAATAGGTGGATTCATTTTATTCCTGCATAAATACTATATCTTGTATCGGAAAGGAAAGTATTCATTTATTATTAACATTCGCAAAAAGCGCTTGCACAATTAGCTTGAAAGGCTGATATTTGAATGTAATCATTACAATAAAATATTTAAATAATAATCTCTTATCTTCTTATAAACAAGGCAAAAAACTCTCTATACACTAGTAGCACCTTGTGCTAACCAGAGTAATCAATGGATGCTAGAAGGCTTGTACATAAAATTCCTATCTAATGCCTACTCATCCAATATCCCCAGACTAGTTTTTGGCTTGTGGCCTTCGTCAGTGAGGAGCTTTGGATCTGAGAGCACTGCACCTAGATCTTAGGATCTAATACAACCCTCCAGCAACCACCTTTTATCTCTACCTAACTATAAACTAGTCTGGGGATATTGGATGAGTAGGCATTAGATAGGGATTTTATGCACAAGCCTTCTTGCATCCATTGATTACTCTGGTTGGCGCAGGGTGGCACTACTGTATGGAGTGTTTTGCCTTGTTTATAAACAATTATGTGCTAGTATAAGGGATTGTGATCATGTGATGCTCTTATCTTCTTGTCAGTGAAACTGACCTACCATAATATTTATAAAGAGGAATTAAGAAGCATTTGCTTTGCAATGGATACTGATGAACTTATGATTATATATATATATAGTAAAATCATATTATGCATTACCTATTGTAGACCTCTTTATCATTTATCTAACAGACAAACAGTGAAAGGGAGTTCAAAAATAAGGGCTAAAGTTTCCTGGATCAACTCTTAACATATCAGATATATTTTTAAAAAAATTATTTGTCTGTATCTTTCATGGTATTTTTTATTCAATTAAATCATCTGGTAATTACAACTATCCAACAATTTTCTTGAGAAATGATCAGATAATTGAATTGAATAAAAAGCATTATGAAAATTCAAGCAAGTGGATCTTTTAGAGATGAGTAAGAACATTTTGAACAACTCGATATATCACGTGATGCTTGAAGGTCATGTGTTATTTGGGTGAGTAACCATTAGAATATTTTTATTTTTGTCTATTTAGCTTTATAATAATATACATTCGACTTTTATCTAATCAATAGTCATTTCCTATGCTCAATCTGCTAAATGCATATCAGTGAAATGACTGAAGAATTTGCCCGCTTGATTTTCTATCTAAAAATAGATACCCATTGGCCAGACAATAATTAGATGCCTAGTTGAATGATTACGAATAAACTACCTGAAAAAAGAACTATAGGTCTATTCAAACTTTAAAAAAAAAAGTCAGATTTTGCCTGACCACAATTTGAACCCTAAGTCAAAAGCATGACATGTGAACAAAATGCCAAGATGCTTCTGTGTATATCTTTAAATGCATATAATGTGTGGCTTAAAAGATGTTAAAATTTAAAAAAGTTTATTTAAATATACACCTGGGTCTCGTTTTACATGATAGATAGGTTCCTCAGAAAACACGCGCAAACGAAATCATGCAAAAATAGACGTAACTTACCTTAAAAAAGGGGGGATATGGACTGTGATTTTTCAAAACTCGTGTAAAAGCAAAGCACCAACGTAAAATTTACTTTAAAATTCGTGCAAAAAAAAAAATAAGGAAATAAAATATGACTAATAAAAAATTTCAAATTTGAAAAAAATTGATACAAGACAAACTTTTTTTAACTATAATATTTAATTTCATTTAAAACAATATATTTTTATGCATAATTTACAGTAATTTATATTTTTTATACACGTTTTAATTATTATCGTTATTTGCCGGTAAACAAGTTCGTTTGCAAACTGATAAAAAAAATCAGATTCTTCACAAGATGAAATACAACTAGTGCCAACGTCATTCTCATGGTTGTGTTAATTAATGGTTTTCTGGTGACAACGTAATTAGTAATTAATCAAATAACTAAAAATTAAATTCTTATTTTTGTCTTTAATTTTCAATTTTAATTGTACCCACTGCTATTACTCACCTTTTAAAAATAAAATTACGTTCTTTTTTAAAAAGCAAAAACAGAATGTGATTTAAAATGCAAAATTAACATGCACAATGTTTGAACAAATTTACATTATAATCTTGTAAAATTTAATGTGTGTATACATAAAATGTGGAAATCATGATTTTACTTTCATTATTGCATAAAATCTTACTATTATAAAGCACTGAAAATATTGAAATTACTAAGTTGAAAGTCGAATTTCAATAATGTGCTATTACTTTCAATATACGCAAAATTTATTATTTAAAGTAATAGCGCAATATCGGAGTTCGACTTCCGGTAAAACACGAATCGCGTAACTTCAAAATCATGTTAAATAAGTCCGCGTAAAAAGAGACCCAGGTGTATATTAATATAACTCTATAAACATTACTTCTTTCTTTTTTATTTTGTAATTCAATATCGACCCTAGTTTGCTACAAAGGAAAAGATTAACAATACTACAAATTAACTATCGCTTAACACTGCTTTTGACTGGGCAGATCATATTCATAGCGCTAGATAAAGTGGATTTATAAGTAAGGGAGAGGAAGCAGAGAACGAATACCATTTGCATGATAAAACAATACATGAATCTTTTTTATTTATCATGTGGGTGTTATTGGCAATAAATCATACCTCTTTAAATTTTCTTTTTTGATCATTGCATGTCACTAGATTAGCACAACATAGGTCTATATATATCTAGTTGTGCTAAAATAAACCCTAATGTAAAATCGGTATTCCTGGAGCATGAAATTGATTCTGGTTACAACTTCAATCCGCTTAATATCAAAGTAGTTTGTGCTAAACGCAATAATTAAAAAAGAAAATTTAAAGAGGCATAGCTTATTGCCAATAACACTAATACAATAAATTAAAACGATTCATGTGTTGCTTTATCGTGCAAGAGGAATATGTAAATCTATCAATTTACATATCAATTACTTTTATATGTTCGTTTTCTGCTTCCTCTCCCTTACTTACAAATCTGACTTTATCTAATCCTATGAATATGACCGCCCGATCGAAAGCAGTGTTAAGTGATAATTAATTTGGAGTATTGTTAACCATTCCTTTGTAGCAAAGTATGCTTGGTATTGAGTATACTGATATAATATTTATTTCAAAATAATTAATTAAATTAATCAGTGCCCTTCAAATGATTTTCTACTATGAAAGTTGCAATTACTATTTTAATTAGTTCATAAATTTTAGTGAATGTTAAATGTTTCAAAAGTACAAACCTCAGCTCCTAAACTTATGGAAGAAGAATCAGATTGCGAAGACAAATCATGATCGTCTACGATAATATTGTGATGTGGAAGAGCTTGGAAGTAACACATAACGTACATCATAACGGACTTCTTATCAGGTATATCAGTATTTAAATCTGAAATAATAATATGTTATAATTGATTAGTAAATCATCCTAAATATATAAACTTAATCAATATCACAAATGAAATTAAAAATTTACAAAAAACTATTTTAAAATAAACTTACCCTCTGGATCTAACAGTCGTTCGACACCTAAACAGCTATAAGCAATTTGGAAAGCATGTTCTAGATTGGCCATGGAATCATTTTTAAGCAGGGAATTATAATCAAATAAATGAGAACTGGAAATAATAAAGAACTGTTAGTTAAAATTATGACGGACATTAACTTAATATTTAATTCTTGTAACTAACATCAAAGGCAAATATTAAAATAAATAAAAATAAAATAATGTGACTTACTAAATTTATTACAGCATATATATAATGAAATAGAAATAAATTATAAATATATATATATATACGTAAATTTATAAATAAATATTTGAAAATACAGTAATTAAAAGTTTACAAAAATTATATGTATAACTGTAACTTAGAAGCGCTTTCAACTACTTGTAGCTTTCTCAACTATCACTTTTAAAAATGTCCACTTTCCCATAATTCCACATCAACTTTCCCATAATTCTGTGATCTTAATGTTTGCTGCTTGCCGATTAATTAAATTTTGCTTGTATTTATATATTAACATCGCCTCTTTAATTTTTCTTTTATTATTATTTCTTTCAGTTTCCAATATTTTTAAATTGTTATAATCAAAATCAAAACCATATATACATGATTTATTATGGTCATAAAAAACAGAAGCTGATAAATTATCACTATTTTAAAATTTTGTTTAATATTTTGAACCCTTTTAAATAATAATACATGCTCTTTTGTTCTTTTTTCCAATGTGCACCTCGATTCACCTATATATCCACTACCACACCTACATATCCATTTGTAAATGATACAATTTTTATTTGTCAATAAAGTTTTATCTTTTGAATTGTTTATTAATTTATTTAATGTAGGTGGTGCATAAAATGCAATATCACATATTCCTTTATAATTTTTTTTCTTAATGAAACTTGCCTTAATGAAACAGGCAAGTAGCATTAAGAAAATTTATAAAGGAATATGTGATATTGCATTTTATGCACCACCTACATTAAATAAATTAATAAACAATTCAAAAGATAAAATTTTATTGACAAATAAAAATTGTATGATTTACAAATGGACATGTAGGTGTGGCAATGGATATATAGGTGAATTGAGGTGCACATTGGAAAAAAGAACAAAAGAGCACTTATTGTTATTTAAAAGGGTTCAAAATACAAAACAAAATTTTAAAAATAGTGATAATTTATCAGCTTTTGTTTTTTATGACCATAATAAATCATGTATATATGGTTTTGATTTTGATTATAATAATGTAAAAATATTGGAAACTGAAAGAAATAATAATAAAAGAAAAATTAAAGAAGCGATGTTAATATATAAACACAAACAGAATTTAATTAATAGGCAAGCAGCAAACGTTAAGATCACAGAATTATGGGAAAGTTGACATGGAATTATGGAAAAGCTGACATTTTTAAAAGTGATAGTTGACAAAGCTACAAGGTAGTTGAAAGCGCTTCTAAGTTACGGTTATACATATAATTTTTGTAAACTTTTAATTACTGTATTTTCAAATATTTATTTATAAATTTACGTATATTATTTTGAAGAAATACAGACATCGATTTGTAATATTATATATATGTATAAGTATATATCAATATAGTAGTAAATTATATTCACCGATATTTATGTATAAGTGCATTGAAAGCTAATCCATTCTGCCAACTGGTTGTGAAATTTCTGATATCTACTCCTGCATACCTACAAATACAAATGTACAAAATCAGTATACAAACAAAAGTATAGAAATGATAATGAATAAGCTCACAAAAATATTAATACAGACAAGTTAAGGCATCATTATCCCTAAGTTCACAAGAATTTAGAGCGTTGGAAGTGTTAGCACTAAAACCAATCCGAAGATCCCACATAATACTTTGAGACTTTACTAAAATTGCACAGGGCAATTATAAAGAAAATCCTTTTTATTTATTTATACATATATGGAAACATTGGGTATAATATATAAAACATATTGACGGAATCAAGCACTCTTGCCAAAACTCATTAAAATTAGAAAACATGTTGCTTTTATCTTCAAATTTTTGGATAATTATGATTCACTGCCAGTCAATTCACAAAAATGGAAAAAAGCAAGCAACAAAACTTGATAATATCCAAGTATAAAGATCAATTTCATGTCATTAACTACCCGTACTTGATGGCACGTTCTCATATCTGTACATTCCGTTAACAGCATGTATTTAATTGTGAATGCAGTGTAAACTTTAACACCTACAAACATTCAATTTCTTATTAAATTTAGCCTAGTGCTGGAAAAAATTTAATAATACCATTTTATTAAATAACCTTACGATAAATATTGATTTTAAAATTTTAATGAATATTGTGTTCGTTAATGATGTGTACTCTCTCATATTATATAATATTTCTATATCACAAATTTATTTAATAAAATCGAATTAAACATATTCCTAACTCACTAAGTGGAATTTAATAGTAGTTGATTATATTATATGATTGGATTAAATCTTCTACGGATTCACACACGGCAGGAGGAGGCTGATTTTTCAAGTTTAAATATTATGAACTTTGTCTTAATTGATATGCAGTTTGATTATTGAAGATGTTTGTATAAAAATAACTTTAGTTCAGGTTTAATAAAGTATTGATGAAGACACTTTGTGTACTGAACAGGAAGTAGTTGAAACTTCCAATAAATCATATCACACAAGTAATTTCTCCAAAAGACTTATTTGAAGCTTCAGCTATTTCTTATTTAATTATGTATAATCCGAGTTATTTATTGTTTACTATGTATTACATGCTACCGTACTCACTATTTACATTATTTGCCAAATTACATTAATCAAATGCTTTAAAATGCCTAAATTGTTACACAATACTTAAAAAATCAACAGAATTTGAATACGCTTTATCACCATCTTCTTCCATGAATCAGTAACAACTCTAAAAATGCTTCCATTATAATCCACTACCCAACTTTAGGTAAATTGTATAAATAAATTTCTAGTTTAATAAATCTTAAATATTATTTTAAATACTCTACATTAATGTACAATCATAAGGTGAACAGCATCTCACTAACAATAAGAAATTATTACCCATCCCTTGTATATGTATTAAATGGATTATGTCCTGTACATGAGAAGTCAGATTGCCTTTAGGTTAACATGGGTGTGACGAGAATCTCGGTCTCAGGATGGCCTTTGAGCGTTCCGTCATCAGATTTTCAATTGGATGGACAGTTGAAGAGTTGGAGTGTAGAGTGGATTGGAGCCTGTCCATTAAAGTATGAAGATTGGCTATCTTAATATATATCTGAGCACTTATTGCATATATGTGTAGAGATGATAATCTGGACCAACTGATGATTGCTGATTTGTACAATCATAAGGTGAACAGCATCTCACTAACAATAAGAAATTATTAAAGTTTCTATCCCTTGTATATGTATTAAATGGCTTATGTCCTGTACATGAGGGGTCAGATTGCCTTTAGGTTAACATGGGTGTGTTGAGAATCTCGGTCTCAGGGTGGCCTTTGAGAGTTCCTTCATCACATTTTCAATTGGATGGACAGTTGAAGAGTTGGAGTGTAGAGTGGATTGGAGCCTGTCCATTAAAGTATGAAGATTGGCTATTTAATATATATCTGAGCACTTATTGCATATATGTGTAGAGATGATAATCTGGACCAACTGATGATTGCTGATTTGTACAATCATAAGGTGAACAGCATCTCACTAACAATAAGAAATTATTAAAGTTTCTATCCCTTATATATGTATTAAATGACTTATGTCCTGTACATGAGGGGTCAGATTGCCTTTAGGTTAACATGGGTGTGACAAGAATCTCGATCTCAGGATGGCCTTTGAGCGTTCCATCATCAGATTTTCAATTGGATGGGAGCCTGTCCATTAAAGTATGAAGATTGGCTATCTTAATATATATCTGAGCACTTATTGCATATATGTATAGAGATGATAATCTGGACCGACTGATGATTGCTGGTTTTGCATGAAATATGTATATTGGTGATTATTTATCTTTTCGACATATATGTGTTCAAGTGTATCAGTGTTATGAGATAGAGTGGGGACTGGTGGGTCATGTGAAAGTCTGTGCTCATATACCCTATATATTACATATATTGATACAGATATATAAGAAGCCTGTATTTCAGTTATTTCTTTCTAACTTCTCTTCCTAACTCTCTCATTTCATATATAATTTAATATTCATTTTAAAAAACTTAAATTTTAGTTAATTTTTTATCAGGAAATATGATATTTTTTTTTATTTTAGCTCTAACTAATCCTTTTTCTGTTGCACATCTTTTGATAAAAAATATATAAATATATTTTTTTTTACTTTGATTTACATAGTATTTGCGATTATTACTAAAAAGAAATGTGATGTCTACATTTTCCACCTTCTCTCAGACATTTTTGATCACATTTTCTTCATTTTATGCTTACTTTATAGTTAATTCTTAGCTTAATTTATTTTTAAAATTTTAATTCCCAAAAAAATCTACGTTGCCAGTTTTTGCAAAAAAATTGAATTTTCCTTGCCATATATGGACATACAAGGAGTTAATTTTCCATCCACTTTTACCTTATACTGTGCTTCAAAGTGCCAACTGTCAATTTCGGCCATTGTTGACCAAAAGTTTCTAACTGTCAAAAAATCAGAAATCACATGCAAAATGTTTTAAGCTTTTGTAATAGATTTTGAATGTAAATAAATATATTTTCCTTAGTTTTTTTACATTCATAATTAATTTTTTATAATACTATACTTAAATATAAACTTTAATTCAAAAATTTTCAAATTTTAAAAGAAAAATAATCAAAACAAGTAAATAACGCTCGACTATTATTTGCATGTTAATGACATTTGGTAACAACTAGAAAAACACAACTATTTTTCATAAATATTTACATATTTATAATTATTTTTCACACTATATTGACTAATAATATGGCTATTAATTTTAGATGAAAAAAAAACAACAGAAGCATTCGTAACTTTTAAAACACGAGAAATCAATGGCGATTTCACGTTATAATTGATTGAAAAATAAGTTTTTGTTTTACTGCAGGTTATTTTTCTTATATTTTTCATATATTTTTCTTCAGTTATTAATTTTATTTTTAATTTTTCATTACATTTAAACAATTTGAATGTAAATTAATGCAATTTTTAGAAACTAAATTAAAACAATTCGATTATTTTACATTTAATATTATTATGAATAGAAACATACTAGACCCATAATTGATGAATAAAATTATTCTAATTTTTAATCAATCTAACAAATAAAAAAATTTTCTAGCTAAAGAGTTTAATAATTCATTATGTTTATAATCAAAGCATTAATTATTTATTTTTATTTTTTTTTAATTTATAATAAAAACATTCTCTGTTACTAATTTTAAATACTAAATATGAAAAACATTTTTTATAAAAATGCTTTAAATATTTTATTTTTTAAATTTCTATTTTAATTTTCAAACATATAAATATGTAATTACATTTTTTTGAATTAATTCTTTAAATAAAATTACATCTGAATTGTTATTTTTATACATTATTTACAAAAAAAAAATTTTTTTTTTTTTTTAAAGGTGCGTAATCAAATCACCTGGTGGTTAACAGGTTAAACAAATAGTTATGATATCCAATATTAAATTTTATCAAATTGGACTGAAAAATAAATAGACTTTTATATACAATTCACATCTCCACAAGTACAGTACCTTCTTAACAAAAATAGCATCAAATCATGCAAGACAAAATTAGTATCTAAACAAAAATGTGATGTCTTAATACCAATAGTTAGAACAGTTATCAATAAACATTTTAACATTTTAAAAATAAATTTAAACTGAAAAATAAATAAAAAACACAACATATAGAAAAATCGTATACATAAAAAAAAAAAATTATTTAACTAAGAACAATTACTCTGAAAACAAAATCAAAAGGAATCGTGAATGAAATATCAATTTTCCAAAGCCCATGGCAAGCAAAGATCATCCTAATCTCTCCTCAGGGTAATTGTGAAAGAAAAAACAATCTTGTGACAGATATAAATCAGATGGTGAAAATTTGATGAATTTGTTTTTTAATTTGCCTTTAGCTGATATTTAGATACCCATTTTCTAGCTTAATTTCCACAAATTACATAGTATTTGTAAAAAAGAAGAAAATAACAGAGGATTAATTCAAACATTGTAAGGATATCAATTTTATAAAACATATTGCTGACAGAAAAGGATGGCTATATTCCAGTCATAATGTAGCAGCTTTGTATCATAACCGTATTCTTTAATAATAATATACAAGTTAAACATTTAATAGGTTTATAATATTTCACACTGAATTTCTAATGACAATTTATTATTACAAAAGTTTTTTAAGAAAATACTTCTTTATACTGAATAATATTATCAACATGTGATTTACAATTATTTTAAGTATTTAGGAAGATTTAGAAAAAAAGGTTAAATTCAGTGTTACTCTTGATTACTTTTTCAATTAAACAGATTATAGATATACAATGAAATAAGTGTTTAAGTATTCAACTACAGAGCAAAGATATCTTCAATTAATGTAGGATTATCTATATATAACAAAACGCCCAAATTCATATGGAACACAACACATGATACCATGGACACCATGCCCAGAAAGCATTAAAATAAGTATTTAATTCCATATAAGTACATGCATATGTAAATGAATTTTGGTTGCGTATTAATTATATAGTTTTGTTTTTATATATGCATAAATACTAAGCAATAAGCATTAATATCCGATGACATCATCATATCCCTAAAGCATAATCAATCATTAGCATTCTGTTGTCATGGTAATATCCATCTACTGCCTAATTAGAACATTATTTTGACAACATATTGCTAATATTCTGCATGATAACTATACATATATAATTTACGTCGAAAGCCTTTATCCAATATGCATTTAATTTTGCAAAAATCTTGGATGATGAAATTCTAATGGCTAATGGCATGATATTCTAAAAAAAATATGTCGCAACTATCAAATTTAAATGAAGCTTTATTAATCAGTTGCACTTTTAAACCGTGCATGGTCAGTACTTTTAGTCCGCCAGAGATTTCCATTTCCTGGTTAACGTTATCTGCTAGAACAAATCTGTCTATTAAATAAGGGGAATCATCTAACAGTATTAGGAATTTCATTTTTAAATACCCTATTTTCTTAAATGTTATGAAAACATTTTGATTTATGATTACACCATAACTATCCATTTGCAGTATTAAATTTACCGAATAAAAGTACTCTTTTTTAATTGTGACTTGTTTGAGCAGGGTCACTTTTTCTTAAACAATACCCCAGAGATTTTGTTACTTTAAATCAATGTTATAAGATTCAATAGTAAAATCTTGTGAAAATTTAATTGAAAAACAGTCCTCTTCTGTGAATGTGAGAATATTTACTTCATACACTACTTAGAAGAATATCAGACAACGGCATGTGTGATATTCTCTTTGATGTAGGTTTTCTAGATGATGGACAAGCTTTTTTAGATTGTTTCTGTTTCACAATATTTCCACCACTTACCATTGTCATGACATTCAGCACCATGTCTTTTTGATAAATATGTACAATAAACATTGCAGAGCAAACTGGTCCAAAGAAGTCAAGCAAATTATGTTTATAAATATGTTGGTCCGACAATAGATGAGTGATAAGATATATAAATAAAAGGAGTTATAACTTGCGCATTAATGCAAACAAGTGAAGCTCAATATCAAGAGAATTATCAGGCTGACCACTTTCATATTCATAGTCTATCTTGGGAGTGTTGGCTTGGGTTGTGACATTAAACAATGGGTAATAATTTATGCAAATTTATTCAACGTCTTCATATAATCCACTTTCTAGAGATGGAAAAGCCCCATTCTTTAGAGTTTACTGCATTGTCATCATTTGCAATGAAGCACGCTTCTTTTATTTTGCATTTGGTATCGTTGCACTCTGTGCACAGTGCCTTTACTACTGTGGATTCGAATATATAGCCCATGGGATGCTTCTTTTATCTTGCTTTTAGTAGTGTTGCACTCTGTTCACAGTGCTTTGCTACTGTCAGTTCAAATATAAGGCCTATGGATCTTTGGTATGATAGGAAGATCCATGGGCCATATATTCGAACCCATAGTAACAAAGGCACTGTGCACAGAGTGCAATGATACTAAATGCAAAATAAAAGAAGCGTACTTCATTGCAAATGATAACACAATAAACCATAAAGAATCATGTTTTTCCATCTCTAAATAGTAGACTACATAAAGACATTGAATAAATTTGCATAAATTACTACCCAGTTGTTTAATATCTCAACTCAAGCCGACACTCCCAAGATAGGCTATGAATATGGGAACTAAAGGTTCCCGAAAACACTCAGCCTCATAATTCTCTTCATATTGAGCACCACTTTTTTGTGTAGTGCACAAGTTATAACTTACTGCTCGGAGGTAAAGTAGAAACAAGGATTTTATTTCAATATTATAAACAAAGGGAATAAATCACACACACACACAGACAATAAAAATTAAAAGCACTCTAAATGTTGACAAAGGATCAAGAAGAGAATGAATCCAAAGAATCATTTAGAAAACTTGTAAATAATGACCACCTTTTTGTTTTATTAATGCCAATCTATTTTGTCCGATAAAATAGATTGGCATTCATGTAATAAAAGTTGGGCATGATTTGAGAGTTCGTTTAAATAATTCTTTGAAGATCAAACTTGTAAATTGTCTTCGTAACATATTCAGATTTATTCGTTCTGTGAATAGATTTATAAATTCAGCATTATGTATGAGCTCCATAAAATTACTAGAATCATAATCAAGCATTATGTGACTTAGGTCATTAAGCAAAATATAACTGAATTTAGAATGCATACCCTTTCGTTGACTGTCGACACCAGCAAAGTAAGGCTTTTTCTAAATTTGTAACCTGAAGATCTTGAAGTACATCTTTCATTACATCTTGGACCTTAAAAGGTTAATTAGTATATTCATACAACTGTCATTCTCTTAATATATATATATATTTTAAATCTAACAAAAGTTATTAATCAAATGATAATTTAAAAAGATAGTAAAGTCAGATTTCATAGAAAAATAAAATAATTTTACCTGCCAATGTAAAATGATGCTCCACACTAAACCTAACGTAAGCTTCGGATTCCCGTCGACTATGTCATCATTGCTGATATTGACTAGTTTAACCTAAGCAGAGAAAATATTAATTTGTAAATGTATATATAAACACTTCTAAAGAAGTCATCAATGTTTATACTTAATATTTATTATAATATAAATAAAC
This sequence comes from Epiperipatus broadwayi, assembly GCA_028023455.1. Classification (NCBI taxonomy): domain Eukaryota; kingdom Metazoa; phylum Onychophora; class Udeonychophora; order Euonychophora; family Peripatidae; genus Epiperipatus; species Epiperipatus broadwayi. Next base: position 848,339 of record JAQFVV010000039.1, on the reverse strand, counting down.
CACTAAACATCTCATGATCACCATTTCATGCTAGCACATAACTGTTAGTAAACAGGCAAAAACTCTCCATATAGTAGTGCCACCTTGTGCTAACCAGAGTAATCAATGAATGCCAGGGGCTTGTGCATAAAATACCTATCTAGTGCCTACTCATCCAATAGCCCCAGCCTAGTTTCTGGCTTGTGGCCTTCATCAGTGAGGAGCCTTGGATCTGAGAGCACTGCACCTAGATCTTAAGATCTAATGCAACACTCCAGTAGACACCTTTTATCTCTACTTCACTACAAAAACCACAAGAATGATATTGAAAACACAATAATATTTTCAATCTAAGCTCAATAGCTTATAGAGTCATATGGGTCTAAACTCAATTCAGCACCCATACATTTTGGTGACTTTGAGTTCAGACCCATATGACTATATAAGCTATTGAGCTTAGATTGAAAATATTATGGTGTTTTCAATTTTATTCTCATGGTTTTATAATGAAGTAGAGATAAAAGGTGTCTACTGGAGGGTTGCATTAGATCCTAAGATCTAGGTGCAGTGCTCTCAGATCCAAGGCTCCACACTGACGAAGGCCACAAGCCAGAAACTAGTCTGGGGATATTGGATGAGTAGGCACTAGATAGGGATTTTATGCACAAGCCTTCTGGCATCCATTGATTACTCTGGTTAGCAGAAAGTGGCACTACTATATGGAGAGTTTTTGCCTTTGTACTAACTGTTATGTGCTAGCATGAGATGGTGATCATGTGATGTTTAGTGGTTTAACACCAATCCTGCCCAATAGGATAATGGTGGCTATGGTTGTTAAAGAGCCAAAGTCACCAAAATGTATGGGTGCTGAATTGAGTTCAGCCCCCTATAACTATATAAGCTATTGAGTTTAGATTGAAAATATTATTGTGTTTTCAATTTCATTCTCATGGTTTTGTAGTGAAGTAGAGATAAAAGGTGGCTGCTGGAGGGTTGCATTAGATCCTAAGTTCTAGGTGCAGTGCTCTCAGATTCAAGGCTCCTCACTGATGAAGGCCACAAGCCAGAAACAAGTCTGGGGATATTGGATGAGTAGACACTAGATAGGGATTTTATGCACAAGCCTTCTGGCATCCATTGATTACTCTGGTTAGCACAAGGGCACTACTATATGCCACCTACTGAAAGCTTTAGTAACTAATAGATGCTAGTTATCCATTAATAACTAATAGATGCTCCTTAAACAATCCAGTGCTGTTTTAGCTTATTACCTTCATCAGGGAAGAGCTTTGGGTGTTGGAACAATGTGCCTAGACTTTTAGGATCTAATGCAATTTCCTTCTAGGTCAACTTTTATGTCTTGGTTTTACTCTCAAGCTATCAGACTAAATTTAAAAATATATAAATGCCAAATGTTTTTATATTTGGGCTGATAGCTTGACAGTAAAACTAAAAATTAAATGATCGCTCTTAGAAGAAAAGTGCATTAAATCCTAAAAGACTGTTCTGAGATCCGAACCGCCTCATTGATGAAAGCCATAAACTAAAAATTATTATGAAGATAATGGATAGGACAGCATAGGATAGAAATTTAATAAACACTATGTGGCATCTTTTAGTTACTAAAACTTAGAATAGGTGGTTTGCAAGTAGTGAAAATAAAAGAGAATCCTGCTGAACATGTATCTAGATTACAATGCAAATTCAACATAACAATTTAAGAATAAAGAATGACTGTATTACTCATTAATTAATCAAAAAAGACTTATATAGACCAGATATTCTTTTGACTTTTTCCTGTTTAAAGACACCAAGAGGATATTCATGCAGGAAAAAACCAGTCATTATTACTATACGTGTCTACTACAATGTCCAATCTATTACTGTTACATATCTGAGTGTGAGTAAACTAAAATAATTAAAGGTTAATATGGAATTATGCAAACTAGAAATAGACTTAGTTAAGCCATTTTGCTGATCAATAATAAAATTTAACAGTGTTTACAATATTAATATACATACATATATATGTGACAAGTCATTATACACATTGCAAGAAGTTGAATGATTACTAATGGACATATTATTATACAGGTATATAATCAATCAGAACTTAGACCAAGACAGCTGCAAGAATCCTTATGTCTTCATCTTATATTTTCAGGAACAAAATTACTATGTAAGATGTGCCTACTTCCCACTCCCTGAAGATGATTTTCCCCTATTTCTAGTTAGATGAAATGGTCTAATACATGAGTAAATCTCCTTCTATTTCTCTATTCCAAGTTTTGGATGGAAGTATCTTGTTTTAAATAAATATACTATTTCATGTAATAATTATTTTATCTAATTAATTTTCCTTTCTACATTTTATGAAGATATTTTTTATTCAATTGAAATGTCTCAATATTTTCTAGACTAACTCTTTTAGAGACACAAATAGTTTATTAATAAAAACAACATTCAACTATTATTTTATATATATAATTTAATTATTTACAACAGCATAACTCTCATTTTTATTTATGCGTTAAATATGACTGTATTTTTCAATGTTATTAACAATCCAAATTTAGTAATTAGATAATGATCAAAAAATAATAATAATTCTTTACAACAGCTATATAATCAAATAATTTTATACATAAAAAACTTTTTTCAGCACCTGCTTTGGTGCCCTTTTCAAATATTAATAATCTATTTAACGTTAACAAATCACCTGACATAAAGCCATCCAGTGTCCAATAATGGAATTAAAACAAACAATAATAATATAAATAATTAAAACAAATCAACCCTCATATATAAACTCAATAATTACAAAACTATTGATTATATCATAACAATATGTTAAACAATATTACATGCATTTTTTTATATAATTATATATATCAACTTTTCCAATCATTTTTAATTAACCAAATTTGTAAAATGTAAATATTCAAAAAATTAGTCAAATTATTTTTAATATATGTTTCATATATTAGTAACATTTGAAAAGGGCACCAAAACAGATGCTGAGAAAAGCTTTTTACGTATAAAATTATTATTTGATTATATAGCTGTTGTAAAGAATTATTATTATTTTTTATCACATGATCACCATCTCGTGCTAGCACATAACTGTTAGTAAACAGGCTAAAACTCTCCATATAGTAGTGACACATTGTGCTAACCAGAGTAATCAATGCACAAGCCTTCTGGCATCCATTGATTACTCTGGTTAGCACAAGGTGGCACTACTATATGGAGAGTTTTTGGCTATCATTTTTTTATTATTCTTTTGTGGAATAGCAGCATAAGGATTTTTATTCTTTTCAAATTTTGATATTAGTAATTACATGCTACACATAATATCAAATACTGCTTATCAATATTTCAAGAACATCCCTACACAGCACAATCCCACAAAAATGAACTAAAAATGTTAATAAAATTATTAGCAAACTGTTTTAGATATTATATGTAGCCATGATAACAATTAGATATGCTCTGGGTATAATAAGTACTGCATAAATAGTTTTTTGTCTGACCTTACATTTGATAAAATCTGAAAGAACATTTCACATCTTCAACTCATTACAATATCCATAGCAACATACATGCACATATAATAAATAATACTGGGGTTAACTTCATAAAATTTATTATACAAATTACACAAATAAATACTAAGTTTATAGTTAGCTTACGTCATGTACATAATTAATGATTCCCAGCAGCATATAAGCTTTATATTTATATACTATATTTGGAATGTATTTAATGCCATAAATTGTCTACTGCTGAATATTTATTTATACAATTAGTATTAATATAGCAAATTTTATAAAGTTAATTTTAGTTTCATTTTATTACATACATATACGTGAAATTACATATACTATATATGCACATACATTACAATACATATATTTACATTTGAACATAATTACAAAATTATAATTAACAGTATATATTAAGATTGAATAACCAATTACGTAATTTAATACAATAAGGAGCTGAAGCTTATAATAGCATTCTGAATATCAACTCTCTGTAAAAATAAGATATAGATAGAACATATAGCAGACAAATTCTTATTTGTAAACCATAAAAACTAATTATACTGATTTGTAAATTAGTTATATTTGATGAATAGGCAAAGCTGATTGGGGAAGGAAGGGAGTTCTTTGAAACTATTCATAAGAATCTGATTCTTTCATAGTTTACTGTTCAGAATTCGGTTACTATATGCAACAGATTATTTTCACAATGAAATTATTTTTTTCTCATTTGTAATTAATGATGTTTGATGGATTGATGAAGATGATCAAATCATTAATGTGAATCTCCTACAGCAATGTTTGATGGATTGATGAAGATGATCAAATCATTAATGTGAATCTCCTACAGCAATGACACCCTCTTATATGATAACAATGATATTTTGAACAGATGGAAAGAATATTTTGATCAACTTTTGAATAAGGATACAAAAATTGAGATGACAACTTTTAATGATATATCCATTTTAATTAATTTAGACTTGTACAAAAATATCCAGCTTAGAGAAGTCAAAACAGCTCTTTATAATCTTAAAAATGGAAAGGCTTCAAGTTCTGGTGAAATATCCTGAGAGAAGTCTTAAAATATAATAGCGATATGTTAGCTTCAAAAATATTGTAATTTTTTTTAAAGAATATATTGGCCCATGAAGATATGTTATCCAATCTTACGAATGGTTTTGTTGTTCCAATTTTAAAATAAAGGGAATAGACAAGATCACAGTAATTACTGTGGAATATCATTATTGATAATCCACTACTGCAAAGGTACCTTCAGGGATTTTGTTAAATAGGTTGCTTCCAATCATACATGAAAGATTATCAGAAATTCATTGTGGTTTTAGAGAATGAAGAAGCACTACAGACATGACTTTTGTTGCCACAAGATAAATGTTGAGAATGATTGAGTGATTTATATATTGCTTTTGTTGATATGATTAAGGCATTTGATTCAGTTAATATAACAAGTCTATGGAATTATTTGAAATTAGTTGATTTCCCATCAAAATTAATTCATATACCATAGTTTCAACATGATGGAATAAGAGGAAATATTATTACTACAGAAGAAAAATCTGAGGCATTTTATATAAAAATTGATGTTAAATAGAGATGTGTATTTGCTTCTACATTGTTTTCAATTTTTATGACAGCGGACTTTGGAATTTTTTATAATTGGATTAATTAAACAAAGATCAAGATGTGATACAGGTTTGATGATGGAATTTTTAATTTCAATCAATTCACTTCTTCTTGGATTGTGGATTTACAGTATAATGATGAATATGCTATTTTTGCCAATTCAAAAGATGATACTTAATGTGCTGAATGCAACATATATATTTAAAACAGATAAAACTCACTATATATAATGCCACACATAGCAAGCTAAAATAATCAATGGATGCCAGAAGGCTTGTGCATAAAATCCCCATCTAGTGCCTACTCATCCAATATCCCCAGACTAGTTTCTGGCTTATGGCCTTCGTCAGTGAGGAGCCTTGGATCTGAGAGCACTGCATCTAGCTCCTCACTGACGAAGGCCATAAGCCAGAAACTAGTCTGGGGATATTGGATGAATAGGCACTAGATGGAAATTTTATGCACACGCCTTCTGGCATCCATTGATTACTCTATCTTGCTGTGTGTGGCAATATATATAGTGAGATTCCAAAAAACTCAAATTCTTTGCTGATGGTATGTTCTTGTGGACAGAAAATAGGGAAGATGTGGAAGTTATTCTGAAGGTGTGTGCAAGGATGGGTAAAGAGATTGGGATTAAATTTAGTGAAGTAAAATCAAAAATAATGGTGATAAATACTGGGGAAAGAAAATTAAAAAAATTTTATTGGGGGATATAAGTGAATAGGTATAACTACTTGGGAATTGTCTTAAGTAATCAGAAAAATTGCTTGGATGAATGGGAGAAAAAATTGATAAATGAAGCAAAGGGACTGATAAAAAAAACTAATCATGTTTTCATATAATAAATATGATGTAGCTAGAATTGTATGGAAAGGAGTGGCAGTAGCAGGTTTAACTTATGGTAATGATGTGTCTTGTGTTGGTAAAGGGATGTTAGATTACTTAGAAAAGGTATAAAGAGAAGTAGGAAGACATACATTAAATGGAGATGTGTGGATAGCAAAGGAAGCAATACAAGGAGAAATGGGATGGTCAAGTTTTTATATGAGAGATGCAAAAAGCAAAATGAAAATGTTCAGCAGATTGCAATTTATGGATAGTAAGAGAATAGCCAAAATAGTATTTAATTGGGTTATAATTAAAGGACAGGCAACAAGATGGGTGAGAAAGGTAGTATGGTGTGCAGAAAACTTGGATAAAGACTTTAGGTCAGTATACTTATACAAAAGATAAGATGATTATGTTAGGAGAAGTGATGAATGTATATGGCAAGTAATGGGATAGAAGAAGAAGATGCATTAATAAAAAATAGAGTTGGAAAAGATGGAGAACTAGTATGGAGGGTAAAAAGAGTTTAAATATATAGAAGTAAACAGAATATTGGATGTGAGTTAATTTACGAACAGAATCGTTAACAACAAGTGAATATACATATAAATATATATACAAGGAAATGTACACAGAAATGGGAGTCAAATTTCTGTTCTGGTTGGTCTTCCAAAAGTCAAATTATGTTTTGATATAAAATTTGACATGATCCCCATTTCTTATACTTGCTCATAACTGTGATGTTTAGTGATAAAATATCAAACCTGCCTAATAGGATAGTGGTGGCTATGGTTATTAAAAAAACTAAAGACACCAAAATGTATGGGTACTGAACTGAGTTCAGACCTATATGACCATATAAACTAATGAGCTTGAATTGAAAATATTATTGTGTTTTCAATTTTAGAATCATGGTTTTGTAGTTAAGTGAAGATAAAAGGTGGCTGCTGGAGGGCTGCATTAGATCCTAAGATTTAGGTGTGATGCTTTCAGATCCAAGGCTCCTCACTGATGAAAGCCACAAGCTAGAAACTAGTCTGGGGATATTGGATGAGTATGCACTGGATAGGGATTTTATGCCTAAGCCTTCTGGCATCCATTGATTACTCTGGCTTGCACTGAGTGGCACTATTGTATGGAGAGATTTGACTGTTTTAATTTAAAATATGGTTCAAAAAATTTACGTAATATACTTGATTCTGATTAACAAAAGGAAATAATTATCTAAATAAAAAAAGTATAAGTCCATCGAAAACTTGAGATTTACAGTTCTGCTTATTAAAACTTGCTACTCTCGCTTGAATTAGTAAATTTCCCATGCTATAAAATTCAATCTCAAAAGAAATGGAATCTATCAAAACAATCAATACTCATCTTATGCTTATTGATTAACCATATTTTTTTAACAAACCCAACAAATACCACATTACCTCTGCTTGCACAATATTTTTGTGAAGCAAATCTATTTATTCTAATTCTGCCATCTAGTCTAAGATTAAGTAACCAATTGATACCACATGGTAGTGTTTAATATGTTTTTTCAGAATGGCACTTGACAGCAAAAAAAAAATGTTTAAAGAAAGAGGTTGATGGAGGAAAAGGGCATTAAATCCAAAAAGAAATCCAGATCCAAAAGTTTTCGCAGATGAAAACCATAATCTAAAAGCAAGGCTGAGAATATTAATAGACAGCAGTGAATAGGAATCTATTAAGCACTACCACTTGAATGTTTTGGTTACTAAAGCTTACACTAGGAGGCAGAATTGTAGCAGAAAAAATTTATTACATATTTTTTATGTATATAATCTTGATACAGAGTTAAAAAAAAAATAACGTAAATGTATAAAAAAAGTAAACAACGATAAATTTTTCAACAGGAAACTAATTATAAAAATGAATAAACTCTAACAGAAGCAATGAGCATTTTCATTTGCAAAGAAAAAATAAAATTTAAATGGATGGTTCTCTTTTTTTTTTTAAACCTTATAAACAGTTTTATAATGCTTTTATGAATGAAAATGTTCATCATGGCTATTCCAGTAAAATAGACGTTTAGATTGAACTGTTTATTTTAACAAGCAAAAACTCTAAGAACAAATGAAGATGAATAAGATCATAAATGTATAATCACTATCATTTACTTGAAGAAAATAAACGGTGATGTTTAATTAACTGATTCTTCACACATATATTACATAAATTTTAACATTTCAAAACATTGTAAATATTATTACTTACATTATTATCTTCTAGTACTTGTAGAGCTCGATTTACATTGTTCAGGTGATGTACTCGCATCCGCCCCTTTTCTCTTTTCTTATATATATATAAAAAAAAACATAATTAATAAAGAATACATATAGAAAAAAAATGGCTTTAGAACTATACTAATAAAATATGAAATAATATAAACCCAAGGGAACTGCTACATTAAGGTATCTTGAAATCGGAAATGCACAAGCCTTCTTAAAAACGTAATAAAGTGCATTTCAAGATTAATTATACTCACATCAGACACAGTAAAATGCTGGATGCCTTACTGCTGAATTAAGAATTCACTTGAATATAAAAATTAAATTGATTATACTTATATATGCATATACGTGAATTTGCAATAAATCTATTTCATTCTACTCTAAGATCATATATGTATATCTAAAGTCTTCAACGGACACCAGATAATACTATGCATGAAGATTGTTTTCGGAGTTTCTTTTTTTTTGATAATGGTCCTTGTCAGCAAGGATCATTAAGCTAAACATCTGTTCAGAAGTTGTATTTATTTCTATTATATATAATTCAAGCTAATGAGTTAAAGATATTTAAACATCTATGACTATCGACTTATCCGGCCATAAGTCTAAAACTGGATTCATAACTAAGTACCTCTGTTACAAAATGGTATTTCCAAAAAAAACATGACTCATAAGCTTGCCTTTAAAAATGATATTAGCAATAGAACATAACAACTTAACCGTTTTGAATAAGATCTGAAACGTTTAGTTATTAAACACAATCTGATGCAATATGAAATGACATCATTTTTGTTCCTGTTCTTCATAAACTTTATAAACCAACAAAAAATATGCACAAGAATTGTCACACATATGTAAGTAACTCAACTTTTATTCTAAAAATTAAATCTATACACACAAATCTTATTACATCTGCAAATCTTTTAATATGTTTTTCTTTTAGAGTGATCCATCAAAAAAAAAAAAAGGTTTGATTGCATCTTGTGTGTATGAATAAGAAAACAAAAAAATTATTTTACTTTTCAAATTGTGAATGATGATGTTAAAAGGGCATGGTGACAGGCAAGGATTTTTCAAAAACTAAAAATTAATACTAAAATCCAGTGTTGCATTGGTTAATATTTCAGATATTAAAAATATGAACCAAACAAGCCTTAGTGATTTATATCACTTAAACTTGATATGGATGTGTATATATACCTAATTGGACTGAATTAATGAAGGTACAAGTACACAATGGAAGTACGATGGGGGGGGGGGGGTAATTTACTCCTCTGGGATTGTGTGTGAGTGTAAAACCAAGCTGATGATTGTTATCTGTCCACAATTCTGTATACTACTCATAATTTGAAGTGGGGAAGGCATCTATATGTTTTGGACTATAATAAATTACATTTTAATTAATGGAGTATTACGGAGTTATAAAAGATATGGAACTGAGCTCATTTTCACAAGTTTATAAGCATCCTTTTATCTCCTAATCCATTATGTTCAACCATGGTATAACACTCCCAAACCATCCTTTGTCATTAAATATGCATTTCATGAACAATCTTTCCTTATTACGTCACCTAGGAGATTGAAATACAGATTTCCATACTACGATTGTTTTTATATTTATTTATTAATTTATATGAGTTAAATATATTTCCACAAAATGGCATTCTTCTCCAGTAAGTCTTAGTTGTACTTTTACATAGGAGTTTGACATCTATATTATATAAACGTGATCGGTTTGATGTTACACTTTGAAATTATATACAATCAAGCATCTACTTATATTATAATTTCGAGGTTATCCTAATATTATTTAAAGTAGGAAAATTCTACTTATTCTTTGAAATTTATTTGTGACAAGGCATATATATATACACAATGAAGCCACAATATGTGGTATATCAATATACACTATTTCAATTGTAACTAAAACAGGCAAAACTCTCCATACAGTAATGCCACTCAGTGCAAGACAGAGTAATCAATGGATGCCAGAAGGCTTGTGAATAAAATCCCTATCTAGTGTATACTCATCCAATATCCCCAGGTTAGTTTCTAGCTTGTGGCTTTCATCAATGAGGAGCCTTGGATCTGAGAGCACTGCACCTAGATCTTAGGATCTCATTGATTACTTTGGCTTACACTGGCTGAGTGGCCCTACTGGATGGAGAGATTTACCTGTTTTAATAACAGTTATGAGAAAACATAAGAAATGGTGATCATGTGATGTTTAGTGGTTTATTTCAATTGTACATTATCCAAATAAATATATAAATTTGTAAATATAATAAATTTTACGATATGGCAACAGCTATTTTCCTGTCTCAAAGTGCCACGTGCGATCACATTTATTAATAACTTTTCTTCAGCTTAATATTGAAAGTACATATATTTTATTCATTGCTTTGATGTGTATAATAATTTGCATAATCAAATATTTTTTAAGCATAAAACTAAAAATTTTACGAAATTTAATAAAATTTGTAAAGTATATTTCTTAAATAATAAAAAAAAAAGAGCTGTGAATCATTCTTCCAATATATCAAGAAACTTAAAGTTTGAAAAGTTTAAATGACAATCTGATTTGGGTAACAGCAAGTAGATACGACTATAAATTTTGAAGTCAATATGGACTTAAAAACATCAAACAACTAGAAAGATTGGTATAAAGTTATTGAAGATAAAGAATATCACTTAGAGTGTATTTAATTATTAAACAAAAGGTCTGATATTTCACTATTCATTTTATTTAAAATAATCAAGATACACAATAAGTGTATAATTTTTATTTTTTGATAAATAATCTAGAAAATTTTTACTAGTATAGTGTTGAACTGTAATTCTGATATGAAGTTAACCATCCTTCAACACCTATAAACTCTTGATCCAAGTCACAAGATAAAGACTATGAAAACATAAGAAGGGTCATTTTACCTTTTGTACTTCATAATTAGCGACATTAAACACTAGTCATGTAGGTACAAAAGATAAGGTAGTCCTTATCTTTTTACAGTTTTTACCTTGTGACTTCAATCAAGAGTTTCCTAGTGTTTTAACACTGCTAATTGAATATTAAAGTATGGTCATGTGTGAAAGATGATTACTTTCATCTCAGAAGAACATACACATAGAAAATATATGTAAATGTGCTCTCTCAATTTATTAATAGCTACATTTTTTTAAGACTTGTTTATATTATCTTAATGTGTATACGCACACTATATACATAATGTGTTTATATTACATATGTAAATACGTGAATTGAAAAATTCTGTATCCACACAATTCAATAAATAATCTGAATTCTGTTGTAATCGAACTTATCAAAGGAATGATGTATGCAAGGATAATTTAGAACAAAATATAGAAAATATCACAGTCCAACCTTGCCTAAGTATGTGTGCGTATTCATATATACACGCAATATATATGTACGTGTATGCTAAAAGCATTCACATTTAACTATTAATATTGTAAAATGAGATAACAATGGTTGCTAATTAAATGAAGTAAAGACTAATTAGATTTAGAAATAATTAGTAGCCATAAGTAAGCCAAAAATTGCCTCTGGGAATTTGGCAATTAAGTTATTATGCAATTAAAAAGTAGATAACCAAATTGGCCACTTTGAACCTCGTGACATGGAATAACCAATGGGGAATAGACATTGTAACACCCAGGACAGCAGGAAAAAACTAGAGACAGACTTGTGAGATAAAATACTAAGGATGAATGCATGTTCCAGTGTGCTCTAAAGCACAGTACTTCACACTCAGCTCGTTTTGCGGAGGGGTCTACTTCCAAACATATTAAGGTAGACCTAGGGATAATAATGCAGGCCATACAGATCTTCATTATAATTTATGTAAGCCTTCGACCCTTAGTATATAATGTATTAACATGTATAATTCATAGTGACGTAACTTATGTATTAATCAGCTTTTTATATAATAATTTGTATTTATCTATCAACCCTCTGATATGTATATATAAACCTATTGACACCAATTGCTGTATTCGTGTATTTCCTTATATAAATAATTATAGTTAATGAGTGCGATAACTCACACTCGAATCTATTAATCATTCTGGCCCAGTCGAGGTTACCAACCCGGGCCCTTATATATCCGTCTAGATTCGGACATTGCAAACCGTATAGCAATTTAGAAATCAATCTCATCTATGTCCGATTTATATTTGCAATTGATACATTCATTACATTATAAACTTTTTTTATATAATTAATAATAGCAATAATAAAAATAAAATATAGCCAAAAAAAGAAAAAAAGGATCAATAATTACAATTAAAATCACTTATATTAAACAAAATATAATATACTTACGAGTTCCTTCCCACAAAGAATTTCCAAAAGTGTCAGAAGTTTAATGCCATCTTTTAAATCTTCAAACAATTCATTAACAGGTGGGTGATTTACCTATAAAAAAAATAAGAAGAAATATAATAAACAAATGATACCACACACACACACACACACACAATATATATATATATCATCGCTCAACATAATTCTGGAACTTTCAGAATTCAAACTTCTTATGAATTCCCGAGGAATAAAGTTGCGTGATTATTTTTATTCAAAGTCATTTGAATTTTCTTAGTTAAAATAATAATCATACTCCAAGTATATTGAGATCTGGTTGATTATAAAAGAGTTTTCAAATTCTTTTACAATCAACATGAAATTGCTGAAAAAATTAAAATCAATGTAATTTAGTATATCCAAAATTCTCTTATTCTTCTCTTTCACTTTCTTTGCATATCTTCATATAATCATATATAGCTTATAACATTTCTTTCATATACACTTCAATGCAAACCATTTTCTTAAACTTCTTTATTTTCCTTACAGCTTCGACTGTCCAGCAGTCTTCATCAGAGCTCTAATCTCTGCTTTAATTAAAATAACCATCATTTTAATTAAAGCAGAGAAGATTAGAGCTCTGATGAAGACTGCTGGACAGTCGAAACTGTAATGAAAATGAAGTTTAAGAAAATGGTTTGCATTGAAGTGTATATGAAAGAAGTGTTATAACCAATATATATATATCCAAAATTGCTTCCTATTAAAGTAAATAGTGATTAATAATCGACTTCATCTTAGATTTGTTGTGGTTGGTGTTACTTTTCCAACACCATATGTAATAAATTGTTTTTCTCTTCACTAGTAAAAAGTATAATTATAAATATGCTACTTTTTTCGCATTAAATAGTGATGCTATAATTATACTACAATGGGTAATAGGTCTGCTTAGCATTTTCGAGATTTATGTTGGAATAGCTTTGTGAATTTTTTAATTAGTTAGTCCATTGTTTGGAGAGAGCAAAGCATGCCTCTCTTCTATTAATGGCACTGAGATCATTTGCTATGTAAAAAGCTTCTTTAACTTTTCTTTTGGCATCACTAGTCTCTGTTCAAATTATTTGGACAGAACTGGGTTCGAATACATGGCCTGTAGCTGCTTGGTGGCATATGTGTACAATAAATCACAACAGTCTTCATTCACAAAGCTATAAGTATGAGATTCCAACATTAAATCTCGAAAGAGCTAAGCAGACCTATTACACATTATATTATAATTATAGCTTCACTATTTAATGCGAAAAAAGTCGCATATTTATAATTCCAAAACCATATGGTAATTTAATATTAAAAATTGATCAACTACATACATAGCCTTTTGAACACAGGTTTGCAAATTATTTTTTTTAGAAAACTAAAATTTTAATAAGCTTGTTTGTATTACTTACAAACATTATAATTAAGATGGGGGCGGGGAGATATAATTATTTTTGATGAAGACAGTAGTAACAGAACAGAAGAAATGAATAGAAAAATCTAAAATGGATTTGGGAGTATATTTGATTATACATCTACATATTAAAAATCACACACAACATTCAGTTTACCATCTCTGGTTTGTATTTGGAAATCATGAAGGACAAATTTTAAAATTAAACAAAATTTTAAAAAAATATTAGGAAAAAAAATAGATGGGTTCGAACACAGAATAGTATTACAAAAATATAGATTAATTGGGTACCTAACAAAAAAAATGCTTGTTTGAAATAAGAAAATTTTCCAATAGCTACCATCAGTTAAAATAAATAACCTAATTTTAGACCAGATATAAGAAGGCTGCATATTATGGCAAAGGATAGTTTGTAATATGCTTTTATGGATGACTAATAATTTTTAATGGTTGAACATTGTCAAAAGATTATGATAATGGATGTATGCAAATATTTATTTAAAACATAGCACTATTTACAATAATACTTATACTAATATATACCTATTTATGGAACAACCAAGTTTGAAAACATTACTGTGGTATTACAGAAGCCAGATCCCCAAAGAATCTTTTAAATTAACTTGCAAATACCACTCACTTTTCTTATATTAATGCTAATTTACAATTCTCTGGCTGATGGATTCTAATATTTGAACTAAGTAGTCCCATGAATACATTTATATTATCAGCATTACATATCTGATAAGCAATAAATTATTTATCATCAGAGAGCATAGAGATGAATGTAATATTAAAATTATATGCAACTGAACTAAACTAGAATTGCCTTATTTTTTTATCAGTACTAATTATATAAATGCCTTGTAATTTAGAAATGATTTGAACTCAGACTTTCAAGTTCCCTACAGCTATTCACACCATCTTATACAACTGACACACATGATCACATACACATAAAAAAGAGAAATGATCTCCAATATATGTATTTCATGCTTGAAAATCTGAGTTTGAATCCCTTCTAAATTACATTAAATTCAGTATAGACAATATACTTGTATTTATCTGGTTCAGCACTTTAGGAACTTGATGTATCAAGAGCTACGTGTTTTATTAAAATCCCATTTACTATTTTGATATTTAAATACCCTGAATAAATAATCATTCAATTATATAAATATAAACTTTTCCCAGTGGTTAATATTATATAATACTCTATATCAGGGGTAGGCGATTGTTTTGCCTTGGGGGCCACATTGTGGAAGCAGAGGTTAGCGGACGGCCACATTGGGGAACACTTTGTGGAAGCGGAGTGCCGCACCTTTTTTCATGACACAATAAACACACTGCTTTATTCCCTGTATTACCAAAGAAATATTTGTTGGTCCATTCTTCATTAAACACATGACATTCATCACCGATTTTATGTTTTTTCAGTTTTACTTAAGTTGGAAATTTGTATATTTACTGTTGCAAAGACAAAATTGAAATTAACCAGTTAATCAGGAAAGCACTGTGCATCATATCTACAATATGCATGTGTATTGATGTGGCTGTCCTAATGGAAAACAGGAGATGAATCTTTGGTCATGAACGGGAAGGAAATCTCAGTTCAAGATGGAGTTTTCTGTCTTGGTGAGCCACAAAAAAAAACTCTTAGCGGGCTTCATGTGGCCATGGGCTGCTATCTGCCCACCCCTGCTCTAGATTAACACCCAACACTTGTTTATTAAGTAAATCAAATACTCTCAATCCACAGTACAAGATAAAACTTTTTACAGAAAAGAATGAACTACCTTATCTCTTTCACTAAATTCATTTACCTAGGCAGATCTAAAATATTGGAAAGAAAGCATGAAGATATATATATATAGAAGAATATGAAGATATGGGTGTTGGAAATACATAATTAGCAATGGCACAGTAAATTTTATAGTTCAACATCAATTAAGTTTTTTTTATTATTTATAAATGAATGTGATAATTTTAAAACCTAAGGGTAACCTTCAAAAACTTAATGGATGGTTTGAAGTTGTACCAAAATTATGTTGAAGAATTAATTTTCTATTTGTAAACAAATTTAATGTCACAGCAGAAAAAATGAAAGAACTTTATTTAATTAATGATCTTTTTAAGTCATAGTCTTTTCACTTTTTTTTTTTTTTTACTTTAATGAAAAAAACATTTTACATAGGAATGAATCTAGTGAATGCCAAAAACTAAATGCGTTAATATTAATTTTAAAAGGTTGTCTTAAAAAAAAGATAAGAAAAGATCTACTAGGTAAAGAAATCCATATAATTGAATAGCATGGTTTTAAAAAAAAACTTGTATATATGAATGTGTGGGGGGGGGGGGACATGATCAAACAAGCTGACTATTTTAACAAGTTAAAATGTAAAAAACCAACCTAGGGTTCAGTGCAGTGATAGAATGCCAAACTGTAGAGCATAAGGTTCTCATATTGATTCCAGTTCTGACACTTACATTGCTCAACCTTCTTGGGAACTCTCAAGCAAGGTCATGGTTTAATGCAGTGATAAGAACATCAGATTATGGCGAATAAAGTCCTCCGATTGATTTTAGTTCTGGCATTTCAGGTGCTCAAAGATCCTATGAACTTCCAATCAATAGACCCATTTTATTTTTTCTAATAACAGTGCCTATAATACTATCTATTGATACAAAACAGAATGACCATATCAAAGATTACAGACACTATACAGACCATAGACTAGTATTAGCTGAATGATTAATCTTGAATGGCATTTAACAAATGAAAGATTAAAGTTCCTTGACACATATAAAATCGATAGTCCATAAAACACCAAATTTGTATGTGTGATAGAAGTTACAATGTAAAAAATGCTATGAAAAAGAAATAATTTTTAGCTTTAAATTGAATATCAAGTTTAGAGGAACATGACTCTATCACTTGACTTCAGTTTACACATTGAAGTTTTTGCCCGTAATAATTTTTCTTCACACCTTTGTGCCACCTACTACATGCTTTAGTAACTAATAAATATATGAGGATAATGCTTAATAAATCACTATCCTGTGCTGCCCTATCCAATATCTCCAGACTAGTTTCAAGATTATGGCTTTCATTAGTGAGGGACTTTGGATCTTGGAACAGTGCACTTTGACTTTTAGGATATAATGTACCTTTCTTTAGCAACCTTTTTTTTTTTTAACTATCGAGCTATCAGCTTAAATTGAAAAATGTGCTCAATCTAAGTCAACTTGTTTGTACCGTCATATACATATGAAATCAGTTCAGTATCTATATATTATGATGTTCTTAGTTTTTTTAAAACCATAAGTATCTTTATCCTATGGTCATAATTGTTACAAAACCAATAAAATATAAAAAGATTCTATAACTGATTTCAGCAAAGTCATTGCCGATTCAAAAGAAAACTACATTAAATCCTAAAGATAAAAGTACATTTTTCAGAGGATCCACTACGGGTCCATACTGATGAAAGCCATAAGAGTGAAACCAGAATATTCGATAGGATAACATTGGGTAGAAATTTATTGAGCACTATCCTCTGGTATGTATTAATTACTAAAGCTTATTTAGGTGGCATAGGATGTGACGAAAAAGAGAAAATATAGTAGCAAAATAAAATATAACTTTTGACAATGTTCACAATAAAAGAGTTGATTTGAATAGTTATAGCAAATTTATAAAAAAAAATGATGATTGAATTGACTATTGATTTATTTATTTTTTTCATTCATGGTCATTTTATGAAAAAAAATGTATAGTTTTTGACACCCAAAACGTTTTTTTTTTCATATGTCATAGCATCGGGCGGGACGCGAACCCACAACCGTCTGCAAGCAACTACTTGCTCGCAAGTCGGCTGCGATGACCTCTCGGCTAACAACGCTTGATGCAACAATAGAGGAAATACAATAAATAATACAAAGTCAAATCAATTATAAAGTTCTATTCAGTTGAAAATACAAAACTGATTGCAAAAACAATGGGGAAAAAAATCTTTAAAAGCAAAATCATCTACAATTTGATTTATATAAAAACGACATCAAATGAAATAAAAAATATCAAGCATATAAATCGAAAATATATATACGTCAAAATTGGAGAAATTATTACTATCTGATTGGCTGTCATTTAAGCATTTTTAAGGTGCATCTTTCAAATGTTTCAGTCTTTTACGTTATTAATAGTCGTTAAGATAGAATAAAAATATTTGTTTTATGATCTTATGATAATCGTAAACATTTTAAAGTTTTTATAGAAAAAATAAAATTTAATAATTACTACGAAATTTATAAATTTTCATACATCGTTTAAACACTCAAAATTTCAGAAATGATTAATAAATTGTTAGATTTTTATTTACCATTGTGAAACTCACTCCATTCACAACTTAGACATCATCCACCTCAGATAAATACAATAATGATTATTACTAATCATTTTCTAAACTAGAGATTATCTCTAGCACAGATATAAACTTTAAACCTGTTAAAGATTAATATATCTGATTTTTTTTGATTTTAAACATACACACACATGGGGTTATTCACCTTTCTCTTTCCCATGTGTTATATCTTTATAGATATATTAAACAAGCTCCATACTTCCCCATTCTTTTCAATTCATATAAATAAAGATACAATAAAAGACAAATGACTCCCACATTTCGTGCTGAACCAGCACTCGTCAATTGGCTCAGGTCACTATCATGGGAAAGAGAAAGGTGAATAATTCCATGTGTGTGTATGTTTAAAATTAAAAAATCAGATATCTTAATCTTTAACTGAGGTAAACTAGGGATAATCTCTAGTTTAGAAAATGATTAGTAATAATCATTATTGTATTTATCTGAGGTGGATGGTGTCAAATGAATGGAGTGAGTTTGACAATGATAAATAAAAATGAAACAATTTACTACAGATAAATACTCTTCATATGAGATAGTGGCCTGGGCCAACTGATGATTGTTGGTTCAGCATGAAATGCATCTTGGGGGTCATTTGCCTTTTAATTGTATCTTTATTTATATGAATTTAAAAAGAATGGGGAAGTACTTGTTTAATATATCTACAAATGATTAATAAATGAAAAACAATGCCGAAGAAACAAGTTAATGATTGCAAATTCAAAGAATCTCTGTGGAAAAACATCTCTGGGATCAGGTATCATGATCATCATCGAGGTTAGTTTTTCATTCTTTCGATGGCATTTAGTATTTGTAAAAAAAAATAGTAAATTCAAGATCCATCATTGATCAAGATCTGATCTGTGTAAGTGTGGTTAAATACAAACTACGAATCACATAGTTAATGATTGTCGAATCTATAGTTACAATAGCAGAAGTAAAAACCTTAATAAAGCCATTAGTAATTCTATCTCTGGTTGAAATCTCTACAGGTTCTTGTATATTATTTTGTTAAACGAGCAAAAAATTCATATGCTAAATAAACCATTCATCATGATCATTATCAACTATTATCAACCCATGGTAGAAAGGTCTCTCCAAGTTCAATCCATCTCCTATCTCTAGCCTCTCTTCTCCACATCACCCCAAGCACACTTCCTTATTTCATCCATCCATCTTCCATGAGGTCTATTTCTAGATCTATACAATCTCATGGAATCCAGTTTAAGATTTCAACTGTCCGTCTATTATCATCTCTTCTAGCACCATGTCCAGCTCAAGGACAACTTCAGTCTCTTAATTCTTTCAATGATGTCAGTAACCCTGTCTGTTTTCTTACCCATGTACTTCGTTTTTGATCTCTTTTATCACATCTCTCCATATTGCTCTTCTGTTAAGTATCCAAGTCACCGATCCATAAATAAGAATTGGTAAAACATATTTATTAAAAAAAAAAAAAAACCTTCCTTTTCAAACACATCCTATCAAAATAAACCATTATTCTGAGATATTATGAGATATATAATTCCAATGAAAATAATGTGAGCATTAATCAGAATGGGGAAATAAAAAATAAGTAGTAGATAAAAAATTGTAAATGATGTGTAGCCTATTGCTTTTGATTATTTAAATACCTTTAAAATAACAAACAGATACATATGAAACAATAAACTGTAAAAAAAAAACAAGTATCTCATGATTTCTTTCCATAAATATATATTACACATGATAGGTGTCACTACTTTACAAGAATAATCAATAATAATAATATCAATTAGGGAATATAGAATCAATTAAAGTTAAAAATGGTGTGGGACTA
Organism: Epiperipatus broadwayi; assembly: GCA_028023455.1. Taxonomy (NCBI): domain Eukaryota; kingdom Metazoa; phylum Onychophora; class Udeonychophora; order Euonychophora; family Peripatidae; genus Epiperipatus; species Epiperipatus broadwayi. The sequence continues at coordinate 828,074 of JAQFVV010000039.1, read as the reverse complement.
AGGCAAGGATGCCCTATGTCACCTATTTTGTTTGTGTTGTATTTGAGTGAAATGGAAAGAGCAATAGAAAGATTAGGAAGAGGGATAGAGATACCGTTAATAGGTAGTAAGGGAGTATATATTTTGTCAGGTCTTTTTTTTGCAGATGATATATTTTTGTGTGCAGAAAAAAGAGAAGATATGGAAGTTATGTTGAGGACATGTGCAAGGGTGGGTAAAGAGATGGGGATTAAATTTAGTGAAGAAAAATCAAATATAATGAAGGTTAATACTGGGGAAAGAGAAGATGTAGAATTTTTATTGGGAGATATTAAGTTAAGTGTGGTGAATAGATATAGTTATTTGGGAATTATTTTAAGTAATCAGAAAAATTATTTGGATGAATGGGAGAAAAAATTGATAAATGAAGCAAAGAGATGAAAGGGATTGATGAAGAAATTAATAGTGTTTTTATATAATAAATATGATGTAGCTAGAATTATATGGAAAGGAGTTGGAGTAGCAGGGTTAACTTATGATAATGATGCATTATATGTTAGTAAAAAGATATTAAATTACTTAAAAAAAGCTCAAAGGGAAGTAGGAAGACATGCATTGGATGCAGAAGTATGGACAGCAAGGGAGGCAATTCAAAAAGAAATGGGATGGTCATGTTTTCATATGAGAGATGCAAAAAGTAAAATGAAAATGTTTGGTAGATTGCAGTTTATGGATAATAAAAGAATAGCTAAAATAGTATTTAATTGGGTTATGAGTAAAGAGCAGGTAACAAGATGGGTGAGAAAGGTAATGTGGTATGCAAAAGATTTGGATAAAGAATTTATATCAGTATATTTGTACAAAAGATGGGATGATTGTGTTAAGAGAATTGTTGAGTGTTATAGTAGTAAGGAATGGGATAAAAGAATAAATTTATTAATAAAGAATAGGGAGTTAGAGAGATGGAGAAATAGTATGGAGAGTAAAAAGAGTTGAAATATATATAGAAATAAACAGAATATTAGATGTGAGTTAATATATGATAATAGTAAGGAAAGTAGTTTATTGTTTAAGGCTCGAATGGGATCTTTAGCTACAAAAGAATATACAAGCAAATGGAAAAATATGGGTGATTTATTTTGTAAATTATGTAAGGAAGGAATAGAAATATTAGGCATTTGTTAATTGAATGTAAATGTTTGAAAACAGGAAGGGTACATATAATGAAGTTGTGGAAAAATAAATATGAAAAGAGTGATTATACAGAAAGTGAATTATTGGTTTTTATGTTGGGTTTGGGAAAAGATACAGGGGATTTAGATATAAAGGTTATAGAGTTGACAAAGATTATGTTGTGGAAATGGGATAGAGCAGATTATGGGTAAATTTAGAGTGGGGAATGTAAAATAAAGTGGCTAACAGGTTTATCTGGGCATAATTGCTGAGATATTCTTGACTTCGTTTAAGGAGAAGCCATAATACATCACATCACAAGCCAACTGTGACTGAAAAAATGATTACACTTTTTTCCTTTTCTCTACTTTAATAAAAATGATTACACTTTTTTCCTTTTCTCTATTTTAATACTATCTACAACAATCTTGAGTTATCAGTAATTACTAGACAGAGAATACAATTTAATTCCTGAAACTGTTTCTGACTCTTGCCTAGACTTGGGTAACTGCATTGATTATAGCTTTGAATGCTGAGTTCTTATTGGTCAAAGTAAAGGCCAGAAAGAAATCAATTCGGAATGCGGATTAAATCGAATTGCCATCTGGTAACATCTGATAATCCAAACTTAAAATGGACAGTGCTAATATGGGGGTGGGGGCGCTCTTGTTAATAGATTATGCTTTGAGAGAAGGATAATATGTTGGTAATTCGTAAAATTGAGACCAGAATTTTTGTCTCAGGTTTTTAAACAGGTAGATTTGGGTTCAGAATGAATTTGAACAGGTTTCTTTTATCCAGAAAATAATATTATTAGATATTGATATAGTAGACATATTACATAACAGATTTTGGTTTTAAATATCAGATACAACTGCGAAAGTCATACTGAAGATGGTAATCAATAAACAGAAAACTTTAAACAACTCCCCCTTATTTGTTATAACTTTGGAAACAAGCAATTTTTTACAACAAACCATTTTTGATATGAATTCAATAAGATAAGTTCTATTGTAAATGAACATTCGTTTTTGATATTTTCACAAAATTTTACAATCAGACTTTGCATGTCATTTGATAGGGGGGGGGTCCCATTAGATCAAACAAAATTGTAAAATTTAATTAATAGTTTTATAATAATACAATACAAATTATAAAAATTTGCATAATTTATTCAAAAATAATATAATCTTATGTAATTTATTAAAAAAATAGTACCAAATAATTAAGTCATAATTTGTTCATAATTTCTTAATGAATTACATCACTTATTTGTGGTAATATAACATTTGATTTTTCTATTAAAAAAAATTAAATCTTTATTAGTTATTACTTTTTAGTAAATTATGCAAATTTGTATTGTTCATTATAAAATTATTAACAAATTATATTATTTAGCAATTATTTGTACTGGTAATATAATATTTGTTTGTTTGTTTTTTTTTAATGTAAGACTTTATTAGTTATTATTTTTCTAGTAATTTATGCAAATTTGTATTGTTCGTTATAAAATTATTAACAAATTATATTATTTGTAAGAAAGTATGCAAGTTTTTATCATTTGTACTATATTATTATAAAACTACAAATTAAATTTTACAATTATGTTACATATAATAAAGTATTTTTCTGATGAACAAAATCCAAAGTCAAATTATAAAATTTTGTGAAAATATGATCCGCTCGTCCAAATATTAGTAGCAAAAGTTTGTTTTGGATAGTCATTGTTGATCTGAATTCATTAAAAATGGTTAGTTTTGAAACAAAAATTGTTTGCTTCAAAAATTATACTAAATAGCTAAAATTGTTTGAAAGGATTTTTTAATTGTAAATTCTAATAAATAAGAAAATTCATTTGAATTTTTCTGTTTATCAAATAGCATATTCAGTACAGCTACATTCGCTCTGCTTGGTATATAAAAGCTATATCTGTTACCCATTTATTCCAGTTAAGCATACAATCCAGTGACTGAATAAAAAGCATAGCATGTGATATATTCAGATCTAATTCCACTGTTCATTAAACAATATACTTTTCAATTTTTTTTATTTAGTAATTTATATCATTACAATAAATTTTATTACATATTTATATAAATGTATTCCAAAAAAATAATTCTTAATCCTTTTTTTTCTGCTATGAATACCCCTCCCCCCCCCCAATTACTCTAAGAAGATAATCTTATTAGCACTGACAATATCATAACTCACTTATGTTTTAATAATTAGAAAAGTCACAGAAGTTTAAAACTAGACAAATATTTCAAAAGAAAACAATGTTAATTTTCTTGAGTATAGTCAATCGCATTTCGAATTTGAAGATAAAAATAATTCTCACAGAAGAAGGCAGCACTAACACTACAATAAGATCAAAAAACATGATATTTTTCCATGTGTCATAGCATCGGCCGGGACGCGAACCCACAACCGTCTGCAACCAACTACTTGCTTGCATGGCGGCTGCGATACCTCTCGGCTAACAACGCAAGACAAAAAAAAAAAAACATGATATTTTTAATATCTAAAAAAAACATTTAATAAGTTTAGGTGATTTTTTTTTTAAATCTTATAAATAATTTGTGTTTAGAAAGATCTTAAAATAAAATATATAACTACAAAAACACTTTAAAGAGGAAAAAATATTTGTTTCATGAAATTTGATAATCAGCAAAGTAAATATTGCTTACCTGAATGACAACTTACTTTATCCCTTATCTAATTTTATAAAACAAATTTGCAAAGAAATACAATTAAACAATTTAATATATAATCTTCAAAAAGACATCCAACTTACGAAAATGAATCAATCCTCATTTTAAGTATAAATAATAAAAATATATGATTGTATACATTAGCTAAACATAGATATTGGGAACTAAATGGGAATCAATGCCTGAAATGTCTGTCAATACAGGAACACTTTTAGAATCGGTACCCCGTCAGTATTTAATATAATTTTTTGGCTCAGCTCACCGGTATACTACAGTTTATCTTATAAACAATAATATACTAATAATAATGAACATCTTACATGGTAAGTTCAAAATGGTTTTACATGTTAAATAACATAACTCAGACATAAATCGGAGCTTTGTGGTCTATATCTTAATATGCAACAACTCGAGCAATGTATGATCACTATATAAAGCTAGTTACATCCCCAAAACAGTAACACTGAAAAAAAAATCCATAAAAAGGACACTGCTTTAAAATTTAGAAGATGTTTTCTTTCTGAATCTTTTGTCAATAGATGTACTTTGAATAAAACTGAAGAAAAAGATGGTTGTCATTTCTTGTGATAAATCTAATCTATTCTATTTTTCTTATTATTCATGCTTCCATTAGCTCTGTTTCTGAACCATTAGCTCTGTTTCTGAACTCATCTTCAGAACTTCTTAACTCTCTTTATATTAATAAAAGTCAAAGTAGCTCCAGAAATCTCTATTTTGAAACATTATTTGACTATGGACTTCTTTATTGGTAGTCCAAAGCAATAAACAAATAACGTAAGGACAATATAACATTCAACCAAACAATACCATACCCATTTGCTCAAATCAAACTATAAAATAATTATTCACAAAAAAGGAAATATTTTATTTATTATTTAAATTATGTGTGCATATATAAGTTACATGTGCGTGTGCGCTTCCAAGTATTAATATATTAAAAATAAAATGATACTGAAGACTACTAAAAACGTATGATTAATTAGATTGTGTATACAGTATATTAAATTCTTTCCTCAAAGATAGATTGAGTTAATGAGATAAAAGAATATTATAACGAAATGATAACACTTAAATATTGGGGATGTATAAAAAAAAAAAAAAGCAAGATAAATATATATGGTCTATTTCGGACTGCATGAGACAAGAAGATTAATCCATTTATAATATACAATACAAATAGTAAAGAAAAAATTACATTATAATTCAAATTTACAAATGTATAAAGAAAAATAACTATAAAAAAAATTATATAACAAATACGTGTATGTATATGCACAAATGTTCAGGAAATAAGAATAATATCATATAAACATAAGTTTGTGCCAAAAAAATGTCCCGCGTTTTTTTTTTTTTTTTGCCAAAAAGATTCTAAATCTTTATTTCAATGCATTAACTATCTCATCATAAATAATTTTGGCTATTATTACAATATAATAATTTATGATTAAAATATCATAATACGCCACATCATACATTTATGATAGTCCTAAAGAAAATTATGTGTGTGTGTGTATATATATAATAAATAGGACAGCAAAAATAGCAATTCGCTACTAAATGTTCACCTGAGGCAATAAATGAAGAAAAGAAGGCATCTGTAAATATATAAAAATGATTCACTAAAACAAATTGAACATTTGAAGTTTTGTAAAATGGTACAAAAATGATTTACTAATGATACAGGAAAGCATAACTGTAACTATGAAAATCAAACTATAGAAAAAAATTCTTAGAAGTATAAAACAACATAGAGGTATTAGGAAAAAAGTTATTTCAACAATAAAATGGAACTCCAGCTAGAAAGAATGATTGCATAACGATATGTGTGGAAGCAAAATAACTACCACAATTATAACCCTGTACCAAGCATTTTAAGTGAAGAGCTGATACGAGCAATTAAATCAATAAAGAACAATTCCATGTAATAATGGTATTATTACTGATATCTTAAAAGAAGCATATAAAGAAATAGAAATGTTATTGGCAAAACTAAATACCAAGAGTTTAAATAACAAAATTGTGCCAGATGATTGGTAAAGAGCAATAATAAGTATTATTGATGTTTAAAAAAGATGGTAACAAAAATAATAAAAATGGCCGTACTATAACTTGTCTATCAATTCTACACAAGAACTTTACTGAAATAATTATAACTTGTCTCTAAAAACATATGGATTCAAACTAATCATAAAAAGTTGAATTCAAAAACGCCTTTAACAAGTGGATATCTATGTATTGAGAAAAGTCATAGAAATGACCAATGAATACAAGTTGTCATCGTATTCTGAATTTGTAAATTATGAAAAGTCATTTGATTCTATAATCATATCAGCAGTAATTAAAGCTTTGGATCATCAAAGGGTATCTATAGATCAGAAAATCACTTTCTGAAAAATATTTAGCAAAACACAGTAGTGGCAGTGAGATTACACTAAGGCAATAAAAAGACTGATAGTGATATATGATAAGAGTAGTCCACAGTGGGCATACTCAGAATCCATATCTTTAAAACTTTTTACAGGACTCTTATGACAAGTATTTTGTGGATAAAAATGGAAACCAGGGAAATAAAAATCCATGAATCACATTCAAGTCATCTAAATTTAGCAAACAATAGAGTTGTTTTACAAATAATGCTTCGTAACTTCAGGAAATGTTGTAAGAATTGTCAGATGAATGTAAGAAAATATAACAAAATTTAAATACCATTAAAAACATCACATGACCATCTTTTTTTTTAGGCTTACTCAAACTGTTAAAACAGTAGTAAATTTCTTCACACAGTAATGCTACCTAGTGCAAGCTATAGTAATCAATAGATGCTAGAAGTTCCACATTTTAATCCCTATCTAGTGCATTATTATTCAATATCTCTAGACTAGTTTCTAGCTTATGGCTTTCATCATTGAGGAGCCTTGAATCTGAGAGCAGTATACCCGAATCTTTGGATCTAATGCACTCCTCCAACACCCACCTTTTACCTTTTTGGTTAACTATTATTATTATTATTTTTGGTTAACATTCTTATGTTTTCATTTTGAGCTGGTAGCTTTATAGTTAACCAAAAAGATAAAAGGATAAAAATGTGGGCACCCTGTTCTCAGATCCAAGTCACCTCACTGTTGAGGATATTAGATGAGAAAATACTAAATAGGGATTAAATGCAAAACCTATTGATTACTACAGTTTGCCCTAGATGGTATTATTATGTGGAAAAAATTGCTACTGTTTTAAATACAAATACTTAAAAAGTAGTGCTTAAAATATTTTCATAAAATAAAAAAATTAAGATTGACAAAATCGACTATAAATACCTTGGTTAGATTATTAATACAGATGAAAACATAATGGATAAAATTAAATCATAGAATTAAACTTGGACAGAGTGCTTTGGGTAAAATAATATTAAAAAGAAATATGTTTATTTGTTAGACCAGGAAGACTCTTAATAATTATGTTTTATATGAGCACTTAAGAGAAAAGCAACACAGAGAATTTAAACCACTCAATGTAGTATGATAGGAGCAACAATAAGGAATATAAAGCAAAACGTGGATATAAGATAATACATGACCAGATAAAGTTTTAAATTGCATCACAATAGATTCTAAAAAAGATGTGGACAAAAGAAATATGTGATGTATGGAAGAAGTAAGGAAGTTTGCTGATATGATGTAGAAGATTATAGATCAGAGAAAAGATGTTCATCCTGTAGGAAATGATGATGAGGTTATGAGCATTAGTACAGCATATAGATAATGAATTAAGTTTTCAATAATTCCGAAGCACTTAACATTGAATCAAATTAGTATTGGACATTTTAAAACTGCCAGACTTTATTATTTTAGCAGGAATTCAGAATCATTTATGTAACAATATTTATTTAACCTTTACTAATACGTATATTGAAATATAATAATAATAAATGATATAATTAAGATATATTATTATTGTAATAAAACTACATATATAAATTTGTTGATCATTACAATATTACATAAAAGTAAACATCAAGTGTAAAAAAATGGTATGTGAATAATTTATGATATATATATATAAGCCTAACTTAAACAGATTTTTCAGTCCTCTATCTACAGTCTTATTTTCAGCCTTTATTTTCTTTTACTTTTCAGTATTCAATCATTTAGGTTATGACAGTATACTGTTACAAAAATGTTTAAAAATTAATAAAAGCATTTGTTACATAATATTGATGTTGATATATTTTTTTACTACTGTTAAATAGAAATACTATTCTAATATAAAAGTAAGCAAATATTTTTAAAGGTTTTACATTGCTATTGATATACATACATTAATATTGTGAATGTTCTAAGTTTTTGATAATAGATGAGTACTTCAAAAACATAAAACAGGTAATAGGTAAATTGTTAAATTATTACAGGTTTTTAATAAATGTGTTTTACCAGTCTTTACTTATGGATCTGAGACTTGGACACTTAATAGAAGAGCAATACAGAGACTTCAGACACTCAAAGAAGTATGGAGACTGCATGTTGCGAGTAACAAGAAGAGATCGAAACGCAATATATGGGTAAGAGAACAAACAGGTGTTATTAACCTCATCGAAAAAATTAAAAGACTGAAGTGGAGTTGGGCTGAACATATTGCTAGAAGAAATGATAATAGATGGACAATTGAAATCTTAAACTGGATACCAAAAGATTGTAAAAGACCCAGAAATAGACCACATGTGAGATGGATGGAAAAAATAAGAAAGTGTGCAGGGGTGATGTGAAGAAGAGAAGCTAAAGATTGGAGAAGATGGATTGAACTCAGAGAGACCTTCATCCTGCAGTGGATTGATAATGGTTGATAATGATGATGATCATATAATTAGATGACATCATCAAACAGGAATCAAAAATGTTGAATTAATGGATCTACACTTATATTTATTTGTACATATTACACATCCTCAATTTCTTTCCATATATATATACAATATCTGTTCTCTCTTTGGTCTTTTATGATTCTCAATTTTCTTTTTTCTTCTCCTTTTGCATTAGATTTCAGTCATTTAGGTAATAAAGAGTTCTGTTTATCATCGAGCCTCTCAAGATGATGATCATATTTGAACTAAATGTAAAAAGCTTTATTTCTCTGGAGATTATATCTCATTTGAACAACACAAGTGACAAGGTAAACTTTGATCTAAGACTTTATGTTAGAATACAGAGTGCTAATAAATAGCAAACGTCTCTGTATGGCAATGGAAATATATATTTGTGTAACTATATTTTTTTAAATCCACACAACACTATAACATAAAAGTTACCACCATTTTTTTCTAAAAAAAAAAAATTTCATTTATTTTTTCTATCTGCTTTGTCTAGTCACAGTCCTTTATAAATGGCTACTAATAGTATAAATCATTCTATTGCATAACCTGGAGATAGGCAAACTTTTCTAACCACAGATTACATGGACTTCTGTAATGCTTCTAACACGTCATCGTCAAGTGAAGATTAAAATGGATATAATGATGCAATTATGGAGAAATGATCTTATATTTGTAAAAGATCTGAAAAAAGAAATAAAGTCATATAACATCTGAACAACAAAAATGACATTAAATTTTAACCTCAACACCTTTAATTCCAATTCTTTACAGCTGTTCGAAATTGAACAGAACAATCATGCTCTATTACAGAATGAAAGTATCCAATAGTAATAGGGATTATAATTTTGATAAAGAATTAAGTGAACACAATTTTTGTTCTTCTCATAAGGTATAAAGACTGGATATCAGATACATAAATTAGAAAAGTTTATTAGTATAGGGATTTAATTAAATGAGGACAAGAAGTATTATTGATTATGTGATATGACATTTCAGCCTAATACAATTTTTATAATAATTGTAATTAATGAATTGCCAAATAAATCATGTGTAGAGTTATTGATAAATGACAAATTCCTATTACTGATGATCATTGTTACTGTTCACAAGCCAAATGTGGCTCTTTTTAATCATGATAAACATAAACACCTTATTTTCTTTTGTAATTTATAAAATAAATATTTTAACGACTCTAGGAGAGTAATTATTAATACACTATACAAGCTTAAACTTGCATATATATATAATGTATGCAGGATTCAAACTCAACTTTCACACGACCCTCAACTCTCCTTGCCATATCATATTGCTGACCCACCTGATCACACACATGTTGAAAAGATAAATAATCACCAATATATGTATTTCGTGCTAAATCAGCAATCATCAGTTGGTCCAGATTACTATCTCCACACATATATACAATCAGTGCTCAGCTTTATATTAAGATAGCCAATCTTCATACTTTAATGGACAGGCTTCAAACTACTCCAACTCATAACTCTTCAGCCATCCATTTCATTGAAAATTTGATGGTGGAACTTTCAAAGCCCACATATATCATGAATATTTAAATATTGGAAATTTGTGAATAAATTAAGTAACTGTTAAAGTAATTTTTTTTTTTAAGAGAATTTTTTTTTTTTTTTCAGGATGTATACAGATTCTATTGTGTTCTATTACTAAAATAAATGGTCAAGAAATCCAATAATTTCCATGACTATTTTTCGTCTGTCCTTGCAGCTCTTTAATGGGGAGAAGGAGTAAACAAAATGGCGCTTCATATTAAAAATATTGTCTATCCCTGCTCTTAGTAAACCATTGCTAATTATCTTTATGTGCAATCAGAAAGTGAAACATATATAACATTATCATTTAGTTCCATTGTATAAAACAAGTAATAGAAATATAAATACTAGTTTATCCCAATTTCAAAACATTTACAACAAATAATAGAAGTATAAATATTATTTTATACCAATTTCAAAACTTTTAATAACATGGGGATTCATTAATGCATTTTCAACTTTATTATTAATCCATTAGGTGAATTAATGTTTTGACGCAAGATAATGTTTAGTTTTTAAAATAATAAACAGAAGGCAAATGTTATCCTCACTAGAGATTATAAAAGTTATAATATAGAAACTGTTAAACTGATTTAAAATGCTGCTAAAAGCAAAAATAATAATAGCTATACAATATAATAATTATTAAAAAATAAAAGACTTATTCACCTAATATTTTCTAAATTTATCTATCAAAATTCTTCTCCAACAGTATAGGAAAATATTATTATATACAAAACAGTACGTTCAACTAGTAATAACATGTTAAGAATTTAAAAGCAAGTCAGAAACCAAATACTAGATAATAAAAAAATAAAGGTAATGTGCTTAATATTTCATGCTCGATAAACCGGAGATCGCAATAATATTAGTATAAGAAATAACGGAATACTAACTTCATTTTCTGGTAATGGTTATCTAACATTTCATACATTTTTACATCAAACGTCAAAAGATAAATTATTTTAATGAAAGGGTATTAAGTACATCAGATCCCAAATTCGAGATGCAGTTTCATAATGAAGAACATATTTCAATGCAAAATCTCTTTTCTGTATGTTGAACTAGAAAATTGTTGACAAACTATGGCCTAAAACTGGTCTTAGTATAAGATTTCCAACAAATTTAATTTTTCAGAAGATTTCCAACAAATTTAATTTTTCAGGACAGTCTTCTGAATTTAAACTTCCTAAATAAAAGTGCCATAAATAAATAGGCTCTAAATTACCCAGAGATGTTGTATTTATCTGTCTCAGATATGAATTGACATGCATACTAATCAGAATAGAAATTATTACTGAATCCATGAGAGAATTCTAAAATCCAAGAGTGGTTGGAATATCTATAATGGCTATCATAAATGGATACTCAAACCAAGTTTAATTCACACTATGTAGAATGTTGACACCATGAGACAATACTAGAATTCAAACATGATTGGAATATCTCATCATCATCACTTACCATTATCAATCCACTCCAAGATTAAGGTCTTTATAAGTTCAATCCATCTTCTCTGATCTCTAGTTTAATTCATACTAGGTAGAATAAAAGATGTTGACACCATGAGACAATACTAAAATTCAAGAGTAGTTGGGATATCTCATCATCATCACCTACCATCATCAATCCACTCCAAGATTAAGGTCTTTTTAAGTTCAATCCATCTTCTCTGATTTCTAGCCTCTCTTCAACACATCACTCCTACACACTTTTATTTCATCCATCCATCTCACATGTGATCTCTTTCTGGATCTTGGACAATCTCTTGGAATCCAGTTTAATATTTTAATTGTCCATCTATTGTCATCTCTTCTAAAAATATGTCCAGCCCAACTCCAATCTTTTAATCATTTTAATGATGTCAGGAACATCTGTTTGTTCTCTTACCCCTCTTCTAATTACTCCTAACATACATCTCTCCATACTTCTTTGAGTGGTCTGAAGTCTCTGTATTGCTCTTCTATTAAATGTCCAAGCCTCGTAACCATAAATAAAAACTGGAAAAACACATTTATTAAAAACCCTTTTCAAATACATCGGCATATTTCCTTTTAATATTAAGTTATTTCTACCAAAACTACTCCAACTAAATTCTCTGATTAATTTCAACCATTATATTTCTATCTGTAGTAATAATCTGACCAAGACATTTACAATTATTAACATCTAACTCATCATCATCATCAATCCTTATTTTTATCTTTTGAGAAAATCTATTAAACATTACTTTAGCTTTTTCAACATTTACCTTCAGTCCTGCTTTCTTACTTTCATCTGATAATTCTATCAACATTTCTGAAGCTCTAGAGCATTTTTTGCAAAACCAACTACATCATCTGCAAAATCTAAATGACTTTAAAAATCTCCATTTACTTTTACTCTAACTTTAGCTTCCCATTTCGATCCACTAAATACTTCTTCCAGCACTGCTGTAAAACGTTTTGGAGATAAAGAGTCACCCTGTCTTACACCCTTCTCAATGTTAATCTTTCTAGTATCATTATATAAACTAATTGTTGCTGTTATATTTTTAAAATGTTTTTCAGAATATGATAGTATCCTCAGTCCACATCTTGAATCAATGCTTTAATCATTAAAATAATGATTAAAGAATCAAATGGCTTTTCATAATCTACAAATCCAAAGCATAATGGCAACTCATATTCATTGGTTCTTTCTATAACTTCTCTCAATATTTGGATACAATCTACTGCACTAAAACCACTTTTAAATCCATCTTGTTCTTTCGGTTGGTTGAAATCCAATGTTCTCTGTAGACGAATTGTAATTATCTTGGTAAAAATTTTGTATAAAAATGATAAAAACTGATAGGTCTGCAATTTCTAATATCTTCTTTATCACCTTTTTTAAATATTAATACTGCATTCTTCCAATCATCTGGTACATCTTTATCATTTAGATATTTGGTATATAACTGCCAAAAAAAATTTATATTTTTAATATATCGATTATAATTCTATCATTATACGGAGCTTTTCCCTTCTTCATAAATTTAATCACACATCTCCATTCAAAATCCTGGGCAATTAAAAAATATAATAGATATAGGAGATACTTGTTCTTTATTACTATATAAATCCTGATAGAACTGTTCTACCCATTTCATAATTTCATCTCTCTTTTTAGTAATAGTTCTATCTTTTTTTCTTATTGCAGACATAAGTTTCCTACCATATCAAAATTTTGTTTTACACTCTTGAGACTTATTCTCTTCTATAGCTTTCCTTGATAGTTCATAATTATAATTTCTCATATCATTATCAACTCTTTACACAATTTGAAATATTCAATCCTTCTTAATGCACCATTTTTAAACTTCTTCATAGTCCTTTTTTTCTTCATAAATTCTCTCATGTCAGTAGAAATTTTATTGGTCAGCTGCCTTTTTCTAACGGCTATGGTTGTTGCAGTTTTTAAATGTGTATCCGTTATTTTCCTATTAATTTCATTCAAATCTGAATCATGTTCAAAATCTGTTAATACTTGAAAACGATTTGAAAGTTCTAATTTAAATTCATTAGAATGTTTCTGAATATTAAAAATACCAACTGTGAATATTGTTTTTCTTAATCATTTTTGTCTCTCTAGTTTTGCAATAACATGTACTTATATTTTACTAATTGATGATCACTTCCTGTGTTGAATTTATTAAGGATATTACAATCTTGAAATATGTATTTTCTGTTAATCGAAATATAATCCATTTCTGCTATACCTTCACTTGGATGCTTCCATGTTCATTTCCTTTTATCATTTTCTCAAATAAAGAATTCATAATATAAAGTTTTTTTCTTTTTCTGCAAACTTCACGAGTCTATGCCCTCTCTCATTTCTATTACCATAATGAAATTTACCTGCAGTATTTTTATTTGTTTACAAATTCGAGCGTTAAAGTCTCCCATTTGGTCAGATCAAAAGCCTTTTGTACATCCATACAAAAATCCTCTACTAACTACTTCATCACTATGAAAACTTGTTGGGGCATAAACCTGAATTATCTGCATTTGTTATCTGCTATTAAGTTGAATAACTAATCTTGCCACTCTGCCCGATACACCATCAATCTCCACAGGATATCCATAATTTCTTTTATCACAAATAGCTAAATGGGAGGGATGGGGGATTCATACTTGCAGTATGCTTTGAAAGTAAACTTGTTTCAGTGTGATAATTTCATCTAGATTTATCAATCACTTTATTCAGTTTTATAGCCGGTTCTAAGATTTTCCTATTTTTTATTTTCTTTATTTGTTTAGATTTGTTTTTAAATCCAGCCTGAATTCATGCCGCGGTAGAATATTCAGAATCTGGATCGTAAGAGCCTCGGATTGAATCCATTTCTGCTACTTCCGGTTCTCGAACTTCTTATCAATTACCGGGCAACAAAGTAATTCAATTATTTTTATTTGTTTGAAAATCATACTTTTTTTTCTTCTAATGATTAACAAAAAATCAAACATCATTAATCTTAAGATCTTAATTAATGTAAATGCGTCTTTATATAACAGTTTTAAAAAGGCACGTGCATGCCGTTAATAAAAAATTTCTTTATTGAATTCACTCTAATGCAAATGTTTTAGAAATCTTGGAAATGCTTAGCAAATTATAATCAATATTACCGCTATTCTGAGAGCACTGCGCAAGTAATCATAAGTAAAATGAATGAATTTTTATAGTTTTATAAAATGATGAAAGAGATAAAAACGTTTTTGTTGTTTGTTGTTTTTTTTTTTTTTTGTACAATACAAATGACAACTTAACTAAATAAAATACTATGAGTTTAAACTTTAAATAAACATATTTCTATTCCTTTATTAATAATTTTTATTAATCATTCATTTAATTAGAGATGATCCAATAATGGATATTTCTGTAGTGTAATTTTCAATACATCACTGTCACGCAAGGTAGGGACTGGTTTCTATCCACTTTCAAAATCTTGAGAGATTTAATCATAAACATATGACCATAATGTGGAACGCGATGAGATGTTCTTTACATTGTCATATTTCGTTCAGTTTGTCGTGTTTCTTCATGTCAGCAGCCTTTTTTTTTTTGGTGAATTGTCATAACGATAAAAATTTGGGACTTTCCTATCACAGAACATGATGCAATAGTTCCAAAGGTATGAGATGAAATTCTGCCTTCCCAAAAAAATATGCATTAATTATCACGATATGACTGCGTGCTACCGACAGGAAAAGTTAAAATATTGTATTTTTTTTTTTTTTTTCTGTTAATAAGTTTATCCCAAAAAAAATAATAATTATAAACTAAATATTATAGTTAATTTTTCCAAAATGATTTCTTTTTTTAATATAACAGTAATAATTGTTTGTTGTTGTTGTTGTTGTTGTTTTTGTAAACATTGGGGGGGGGGGTTGAAACTGTAGATTTATCAAAAATACGGGTTCCTATCTTAATTCACTTAAAACTTGCAAGTATTGAAAAAACAAAATAATCATTTCTTCTTATTTATATTTGATAAATATTTGAAAACCAGGCACTCTTCACAAACCTGGGAGCTTAATTGTAAGTATAGAGGATATGAACTCAGATTTTCAAGCACCATTCAACTATTCACACTATCTCATACAACTGATACACATGACTACTCACATGTAGAAAAGATAAATAATCACCAATATAAACAGCACTGATTATATATATATATATGTGGAAGATGATAATCTGGACCAACTGATGAGTGCTAGTTTAGCACGAATTACGTATATTGGTGATTATTTATCTTTTCTACATGTGTGTGGTCATGTGTATCAGTTGTATGAGATAGTGTGAATAGTTGAAGGGTGTTTGAAAATCTGAGTTCAAATCCCCTATACTTATATTTGATAATTATGTAAATGAGTTTGTTTTTTATCAGATTCTGAATAGCAAAGTTTATATATGTTTTTATAATTATATAATTTATACATGTATTTATTTTACAATTTTTTCCAGTAGCAAATTCTCCATGCAGTAGTGCCACCCATTGCAAATCTTAGCAATCAATGGATGCAAGAAAGTTTGTGCATAAAATCCCTATCTAGTGCCTACTCATCCAATATCACCAAAAGTAGTTTTTAGCTTATGGCTTTCATCAGTGAGGAGTCAACACCTAGATCTTAGGATCTAATGCAACCACTTTTTATTTATTTAATTAAGTAGAAAGATATGATCCCTGAGATGAAAACACAATGTTTTCAATCCAAGCTCATTCAATAGATCTGAACCCAGTTCAGTATCTATACATTTTGGTGTCTTTAGTTTTTTAAAACCCACAGTCAACCATTATCCTATGGGGAAGATTGATGTAAAAAGCACTAAAAATATTACATGATCACCATTTCCTATGCTTACACAAACTGTTAATGCAATATGTGATATGATGTGATACACTGTGACTTCTTAAATGGAGTCAGGAATCTCTCAGCAAGCTCTCCAAACAGTAATGCCACCCAGTGGCAAGCCTTAATGGATGAAAGAAAGTTTGCACATAAAATCCCTATCTAGTGCCCCAGATTAATTTAATGATGCAACCATATTAAAAACAACAGCTTTATATATATATATTGTAAGCCAGCTTTTAATTTATTTGAAAGACGCCAGAATTCTATATTAGAATTCACTGGCAAACATACCTTTTTTATTTATTTAGCTATGATGAAATTATCTAGAAACTCTGGAGGATTGAGGTTCGATACAGCATTGGCAAGGTAAATTATATTTTCAAATCATAATTAACTTTAATAAATTTATTAATAATCATTAATAACGTACAATGAATAGGGGTATTAGAAATAAAGATTTTTATTTTAACAAATTAAAATATAAATAATAAAATAAAAAAAACATTATGATTTAATTAATTGGAAAGATGACACACACACTAATCTAGATATGAATTAATTAATAATAAAAAAACAGTTCAATGATTATAGTTCTTAGGTACACAAGAGTCTCTTGAAGAATAAAATTTGAAGTCTTGATCAGGATTATTTTGATATCAATTTTTATAATTGTTTGCAAACTTTGTCACAATTAGGAAAAGTTACTCTTAACTTACCGGTAAGTTGGTGTGTGTTTTTGGGATTCCGAGCTCCTAAGAATTTCCATCGGTCTCTCCTGCCAGCATCTTCCATTATTGTTCCGTTCTATAACCGGAGAAAAGACATGGCTGTTGTGACCCTTTTATTGCAAAAAGCGGTCTTCACAGGGCCCGTTTCCATTGCTTGCTTGATGACTGGGTACTGCAAGTGGCGTACCTGTGCAGACGTATATTCCTGCCACAGGTTATGCTTACGGAGAAAAGGCATGGTTGTCGTGACCCTTTTATTGCAAAAGGCGGTCTTCACAAGGCCCGTCTCCATTGCTTGCTTGACGACTGGGTATTGCAAGTGGCATACCTGTTCAGATGTCTATTACTGCCACAGGTTATGCTCGTGGAAACCTCCAGCTTTCAGACACGTAACTAGAAGGTATAGAGAAGACCTAGATCGAGGTTGTCCTCCTCCTTTTATACCCTGATCCAGTTTTGAAACTTCTGCGCATATCTTTTGTTCGTTCTTTTATCAGCATATAAGATAATAATCTTCTACACTTTCTCTTAAATTTAAGTTACAAAGTTATTATTTTTTTTAGCATAATTCTGCCATCTTTAATTATTAAAAAGATTTTTCTAATTACAATCTTTTTACTTTTGGAATTTTTACTTTTCTACTTGCAATCTTTTTATTTTTGAAATTCTTTTAATTTATCTGGATCAGTAATTTGCATGTCATTTATTCTTTCCAATTTAACTTTTATTTTTAATTACATAAAAAAAATACGAACGACAATTTTAACTTTCATTGTACGTTTTTTTTTAAACAATAAATTATACTAATCAGAAAAAATCTAAAAATGTTTTTCTTTTAAAAGATCGCTAAATTTACTTTTTTTTTTTAGCTTTTAAATATCTTACCGGATGCCTATATATTTGTACCGTATAAACAAATGGTACAATACCACCGCCGCCAGAAGATGAGAATAAAATGGGTGTTTAAACTAATTTTATTCTTAAATTTTAAGTCTCTACTCGGTTTTTCTATACATATTTAAAATATATATTTTTAACTGTATAATCTGGTTTGGCTAGCTCATTTTTTGTTTTTTTTTAAAACTATTTTTAAAATTTTATTATTTTGCTCCTATCTCAGGATGTTGTTATCGTCCAAGCCACGAGTTGGGCCACCATTGTAACGTCCACTACTTATTTAGTGTTTTAAACGAGTTAACCACTCGTACTCGGTGACCAAATTATGTCCTATCTATTAAATTTGTTTCGTCATACAATTCAGTAAGATTTAATGGATGCAATTATTTTTCCTGGTCACACAACACTCTTTTGACTAATGTAGCTACTAAAATAATGGGATAAAGTAAGCCAGCTTTTAATTTATTTGAAAGGCGCCAGAATTCTATATTAGAATTCACTGGCAAACATCCCTTTTTTATTTATTTAGCTACGACAAAATTATATAGAAACTCTGGAGGATTGATTTTCGATACAGCGTTGGCAAGGTAAATTATATTTTCAAATCATAATTAACTTTAATAAATTTATTAATAATCATTAATAACGTACAATGAATAGGGGTATTAGAAATAAAGATTTTTATTTTAACAAATTAAAATATAAATAATAAAAAAAAAAACATTATGATTTAATTAATTGGAAAGATGACACACACACTAATCTAGATACGAATTATTAATAATAAAAAAACAGTTCAATGATTATAGTTCTTAGGTACACAAGAGTCTCTTGAAGAATAAAATTTGAAGTCTTGATCGGGATTATTTTGATATCAATTTTTATAATTGTTTGCAAACTTTGTCACAATTAGGAAAAGTTACTCTTAACTTACCGGTAAGTTGGTGTGTGTTTTTGGGATTCCGAGCTCCTAAGAATTTCCATCGGTCTCTCCTGCCGGCGTCTTCCATCATTGTTCCGTTCTATTATTGCAAAAAGTGGTCTTCACAGGGTCCGTTTCCATTGCTTGCTTGACAACTGGGTACTGCAAGTGGCGTACCTGTGCAGACGTATATTCCTGCCACAGGTTATGCTCGCGGAGAAAAGGCATGGTTGTCGTGACCTTTTTATTGCAAAAAGCGGTCTTCACAAGACCCGTCTCCATTGCTTGCTTGATGACTGGGTACTGCAAGTGGCATACCTGTGCAGACATCTATTACTGCCACAGGTTAAGCTCGCAGAAACCTCCAGCTTTCAGACATGTAACTAGAAGGTATAGAGAAGACCTAGATCGAGGTTGTCCTCCTCCTTTTATACCCCGATCCAGTTTTGAAACTTCTG
The DNA here is from genome assembly GCA_028023455.1 of Epiperipatus broadwayi. Classification (NCBI taxonomy): domain Eukaryota; kingdom Metazoa; phylum Onychophora; class Udeonychophora; order Euonychophora; family Peripatidae; genus Epiperipatus; species Epiperipatus broadwayi. Next base: position 808,379 of record JAQFVV010000039.1, on the reverse strand, counting down.
CGCATATCTTTTGTTCGTTCTTTTATCAGCATATAAGATAATAATCTTCTACACTTTCTCTTAAATTTAAGTTACAAAGTTATTATTTTTTTTAGCATAATTCTGCCATCTTTAATTATTAAAAAGATTTTCTAATTACAATCGTTTTACTTTCGGAATTTTTAGTTTTCTACTTGCAATCTTTTTATTTTTGAAATTCTTTTAATTTATCTGGATCAGTAATTTGCATGTCATTTATTCTTTCCAATTTAACTTTTATTTTTAATTACATAAAAAAAATACAAACGACAATTTTAACTTTCATTGTACGTTTTTTTTAAACAATAAATTATACTAATCAGAAAAAATCTAAAAATGTTTTTCTTTTAAAAGATCGCTAAATTTACTTTTTTTTTTTTTAGCTTTTAAATATCTTACCGGATGCCCATATATTTGTACCGTATAAACAAATGGTACAATATTGTGTACATACAGTAAATTAATTGAAAATAATCCTTTTAATATAGGTAACTGAATGTGTACGCACATACATAATTGTGTGTGCTTTTGATTGATTGGTATTTAATGTTTTTCTTAACTGAAGTTTTAAATTAATGAATGATGCAAAAATGTGTTTCCATTTCAGTATTTTTAATTGTTGTACATGTTTCTTTATTCTGATTTTGAAATTTTAATTATGCAATATTTGAAAAAAAAATACAATAAATAATGTTCATATCAAAATGTGGAGAGAAAAAATTTCCTGTATTTTTTTATTTTTTCTATGGTACTGCATAATATTTATCAGTCTGGTAATTTGTTATACCCATCTTTAAGAAATTTAATTTATTTAATAGTTATGAAAGGAAAAAACATCTATGTAAAAGCATCTTTTATGAATTTAAATTGAGTACTGAACTAGTATTGGCAGGAAAATAAATAATGTAAGTAACTATTATTTCCAGTCTAGTATATATTCCAGTTATTTTATTATTAATTAAATAAAGTTTTGAACTAACAATTGGTATAAAAATATTCTTCTGTTTCAAATTATCTTCATGTGTCTATATCTTACAAATTAGAAGACAGTAATTACTCATAAAACTCAAAGGAGCTATTTGAATTTCTTAATTTTTAAATATCTTCGTACTGATTTCGGAGCACTTGCCCAGAAGTTGAAAGTGATGAATTTAAGCAAATACAATATAGAAAGAATTCCAGACACAATTCTCTTACTGTTCAGTTATATTTCCTATGATTTCCACTTCTCTATGAATAAGCTACCATTTTGCTTTAACTCAATCATTTGTAACTTTTATTCATTAAAAAAATCTAGGTGCATAGCTGCCTTAATCTTGGTGCAATCAACCAAAGCATTTTAAATATTTACCCGGTTATACATATCACCTTTTTTTATTTAGAAAAATTGGGAGGGAGTACCCATTTAATATCTTACATGGTTGGTGCAGAAGTAGAATAACAGACTGGCATTGAGGATTCGTGAACCATGGTCCAGCTTTTGTCGCCTCCAGTGTTTGAATTTCTTACGAACTCGTAAGCAACAAACCATTTCACATCCAATAGAATAACTCTTTACTCAGGATCCAAGTCAAAACATACTTAAATCTAATAATAACAATCCCGTTGTGGAGAAGTCTGGTCTTAATTACATTAAGCAGGGCAAAACACTGGTGCTAATGTAAATTGTTAATATAGAAACAGATTTACTTGACAGTGTAAAAGTTTCCGACTGTGGAAGTAAATTTATATTTTATCCAGTCCTGTTGGTTCATACGAATAATTTCAATTTAAAAACCTATATCAGATTTAAATAAATGATTCTGCCATATCCAGATTCATCCAAATTGTCTTTACAATAACTTCAAAAAGGCATTTTTTGACATAATTCTACATAGGAATGTCTAGCAAACAACTCTAGTAAAACGACTACTACAACGAAATAAACTTGACTTCTAAAGAGCAATCAAGAAAATTTGAAGCCTAACCTAAATGCTCTATGTTAATGTGTCCAAAAAGGAGTGGGACAAAGATGGAGGGGAAAGTAGTAGGGTCAAATATAATATAGCAAAGAAAGAAGCAAAGAAAGCTGTTGCCAAAGCCAAGTTTGACGCATACTCAGATTTATATGAAAGTTTAGAGAAAGAAGAAGGAGTTAAGAAGATTTTGCGTATTGCAAAACAACGAGATAAGAGTGGTAAAGATACTTACCAAGCAAATAGAATAAAAGACTCTAACAATAAGGTGTTGTGTGGAAAGAATGAAATCATAGCTAGATGGCAGCAATATTATGAGCACCTACTAAATGAAGAAAACTTTCGGATTGACAAGGGATTTGGGACTCCAAATTTGGGCCCAGCTTTAAAGATCAGTAGGGAAGAAGTTAGACAAGCAGTCAGAAGAATGAAATGTGGGAAATCGGTGGGTCCAGATAACATCCCTGTAGAGGTATGGAAGGTAATGGGAGAAGAGGGAATCACCTTTCTGACCAAACTTTTTAATAACATCATGATCACGGAGAAAATGCCAGATGAATGGAGGAGAAGCATTTTGGTTCCAATCTATAAGAATAAGGGAGATATTCTAGAATGTAGTAATTATCGAGGAATAAAGCTGATGAGCCACACAATGAAAATATGGGAGAGAATAATAGCAAATAGGCTACGGCAGGAAATAGACATCAGTGAAGAACAGTTTGGTTTTATGCCAGGTAGAGGGACCACAGATGCAATTTTTGCACTGCGGCAACTTATAGAAAAACATAGAGAAGTCAACCAAGAAATTGTTCTAATATTCATTGATTTGGAAAAAGCATTTGATAGAGTACCTAGTGATGAACTTTGGAGATGCCTAAGGAAAAAGCTGGTTCAGGAAAAATACATTCGTCTGATTCAAGATATGTATCAAGGCTGTCAAACCAGTGTGAGATGTAGTTCAGGAGAAACACTCATTTCAGGTGAAAGTGGGTGTCCCCTACTATTTAATATCGTTATTGATGTCCTAACAGAGGATATTCGTAGGGAAGCACCCTGGAACATGATGTATGCCGATGATATAGTGATTGCAACTCAAAACATCAAGGAAGCTCAGGATAGGATAGAAGAGTGGAGGAAAGCACTGGAGGAAGGAGGAATGAGAATTAGCAGAAATAAAACTGAAGTGCTCTTCTGTGGTAATGGTGGAGGAAGCATTTTGTTAGGGGGAAAGAAGTTGCCTGAGGCTGAAAAATTTAAATATCTTGGGGCCTGGATGAATAAAGATGGATCACTGGATGGAGAAGTTGTTGGGAGAACCCAAGCTGGTTGGAATAATTGGAGAAGGGTCTCTGGGATACTCTGCGATAGGAGAATAGGTGCAAGGTTGAAAGGAAAAGTATATAAAACTGTGGTGCATCCGGCACTGATGTATGGTGCAGAAACATGGCCGATCACTAAGAAAATAGAAGACAAGCAATGTGTAACAGAAATGAGAATGCTTAGGTTTGCCTCAGGTCTCACTAGAAAGGACAAAGTGAAAAATGAAGTAATTCGAGAAAATATGAGTGAGAATGATCAGTGAAAAAATGAAAGAATCAAGGTTGAGGTGGTTTGGTCATGTTAAGAGAAGAGAAGAAAATTACATTGGAAGGAAGATTTTGGAGATGGAACCACCGGGGAAAAGACCCAGGGGTAGACCTAAGATCAGATGGATTGATCGAGTGAGAAAGGACTTGCAGGAGATGTCACTTAGGGAGGAAATGACTTTAGATCGAGTAGCCTGGAGAAGATTGATCCGCACCAGCGACCCCACTTGATGTGGGATTAATCAAGCTGTGGAAGAAGAAGAAGTTATTATTTCAATAATTGTTGCAGTATTAATAAGAGGAAAACTAATAAAACAGGCAAAACTCTCCATATAGTAGTGCCACTCAGTGCAAGCCAGGGTATTCAATGGATGTGAGAAGGCTTGTGCATAAAATTCCTGTCTAGTTCCTATTCATCTTATATCCCCAGACTAGTTTTTGGCTTGTGGCCTCCATCATTGAGTAGCCTTGGATCTAAGAGCACTGCACCTACATCTTAAGATCTAATGCAACCCTCCAGCAGTCATCTTTTATCGCTACTTAACTACATAATTATGAGAATAAAATTGAAAATACAATATTTTCGATCCAAGCTCATTAGCTATATAGTCATATTTTACCTGTTTAAATAACAGTTATGAGCAAGCATAAGAAATGGTAATCATGTAAGGAAAATTAATAACGATTAATATCTGGTAATTAATAAATATACTCACAGAAAAGATTTTTTTTTTTTTTTAACATTTAGCTTTATTGCTACCTACAATATATTGAAAGCATGCTAGACAGTAATAAAGCTACTTTTTTAAAAAAAAAAAACTACCTGTTCTGTGAATATATTCATTACCAAATGTTAAATTGGCTCAGAAAAGAAGAAAATTAATAATGATTACATATAGTAAAAATTAAACAAAAAAAGATTATTTTTATTACGACCAGCTATGCCATACAGTTGTAAAATGCTGTAATTAAAAAACAATATGAGTTAAGCATTAAAAAAAAAGAATATATAGATTTTAATTTTATAAAAATTTTATACACAAAAGAAGAAACAAAAATCAAATAAAGAAATATATATGGCAAAAAATTATAAATAAAGAAATTAAATATGAAAGAAAATTTATAGCACGTATTTCATGGAAGTTAGCATATTTAATATAGAAATTAGAATTGTATAATTGACTTAGATAACACTCTGATTCTGCCAAACAAAACATAGATAAAGATGTATAGATAACATCACAGAAACTGAGATTGTAACAAGAAACATTAACTGCTACAGATAGAAGGAAAAGAAATTCTGATAAAATTAGTGCATGTTGAATTAAATTAAAGAAGCATATCTTAAATTTATAAATCATGGAATAAAATAATACTAATTTGGAGAATGAATGAAAGTTGAAACTCTTAAAAATTAACATTATTGAAACTAAAGTAATGTATGAACAGAAATGAAAATATATTCCACAACTATTTTCACTGGAGGCAAATTGTTGTTTGCATAATAAAAAAGATATTATAAATCAGTCAAAATTTTGTAATCTCTGAAAAAAGAGTAGAAAAGGCATTGAATTATATAATATATTGAGGGATTTTAATGCCCATAGAGGGATAAAAATAACATAGTAGTGTTGATTATTTTAATAATCTCCATACTTCCTCTTTCTTTTTTATTCTTCATATAAATAGATACAATAAAAGACAAATGATCCCCAAGATGCATTTCATGCTCAACCAGCACTCATCAGTTGGCCCAGGTCGCCAACTCTCATATATATCTTTCATGAAGAGTATTTATCGATGGCGAATTGTCACATCTTTATTTACAACTGCCATCACTACCTCGACTTCGTACATTTTTTGATAAACCTAACTACGTTTATCAAACTCAATTTAGGAATAAGAATTTAGGATAGATTGTGTATAAAAGTAAAAAAAATCCTAACAACAAATGCTTATCTGTCCCAGACATTCAAGAATGATGAGGAAGAGCATATGTTCATAAAACTACATTTTAAGCTCACACTCTATCAAATACTAATTGATGATATATACACAGAAAAGTTGTTATAAAGTCCATAGCCCATCAAATACTAGTGGATTCAGAAAAAGTATGAACATTTTTGATTATATAGACCTTTCTTTTAACATCACTATCCCACCTAATGCTTTTCAAATAAAAATGGATGATGCATTCAATGAACTGAAAAGAATTTGTTCCTTATTTTGATAATAGATAATATTACACATTATATGATCACTATCTTCCATGCTTGCTCATAACTCTTGTTAAAATAGGCAAAACTCTCTCTATACAGTAGTGCCATTCTAAGCAAGACAGAGTAACAATGAATGCCAGAAGGCTTGTGCATAAAATCCCTACCTAGTGTCTACTCATCTAATATCCCCAAACTAGGTGCAGTGCTCACAGATCTAAGGCTCCTCACTGATGAAGGTCATAAGCCAGAAACTTGTTGGGGATATTGGATGAGTAGGCACTAGATAGGGATTATATGCGCAAGCCTTCTGGCCTCCATTGATTACTCTGACTTGCTTAGAGTGGCACTACTGAATGGAGAGAGCTTTGCTTATTTTATTATACATTATAATAATTCAAAACAAATGAAAACTATGTACTGTGAAAGTCTATTGACATGAAAGGAGAACATAAGTAAAAACATTGGCTATCCTGGCCAGATCAATTCTGTGGAATGTGCTTTGTTTTAACAATATTATTGAAGAAAGGAATACATTTACCCCTTCATCTACAAACAGCTACAAGACTATCTGGGATTTATTTAAAAAAATTGTAAAAGTTTTTAAAACAAAAAAATTATATGAAGTCAGTTTATGATCTTTTTTAAAATAAATCAATGATGAAAACATAAGAAAGATTTTAATCTACCAAAAAAATTTTAATTTTAGGTAGAACTCTATTATCTACTAATTATTATTTGTTAAATGTTGTTACAAAATTCAAACTTTGTTTAAACTTTTCTAATACATTTGACTATTACTAATAGTAATAAAATGTATTTGAAAGTAAATAAATAAATAAATCATATGGCTTTAGTGCTTGAGAATTTATAAGAAGTTCAAGCACCAAATTCACTCCGGGAACCTCCTGATCCGAATCGGATGCTCTACCCTTTGCCAAACCATGCAGAGTATTAAAGAAAAAGTAGTAGATGGAAAGAGACCAATATATAATCATAATTAAAATACCATCATCACAAACTTTCAGACAAATGCCAAAGAATTTGTCAACTGAAGATATTTCCAAATACCTAAAGACGATATATTCTCTACTGACACATGCAAATATGGTATCTAATTGGTAACATCTCACATTCTATTGTTAACAATAAATGTGTTATACTTTATGATTTTATCAATCCAAAGATGAAAAAACTACATTAACCCAAAGTATTACCACATGCATGTAAAATCCAACCACTGACTGTATAGGGGAGGGGGGAACAATTATTCATTAATCACAAATCAGTACAGAAATTTTTTTCCCCAAGAATAAAATTTACTGATTATTTTAACATTGCTATGATTACATGACAATGTTTTACATAAATAAGATTATATTATTGATTTCAAAGAAAGCAAACTAATCTCACATGCTCAATAACCAATTCAAACACCAACTAGGAGTCAAACTCATAGACCATTTTAAGCCATTCATTACAAATATCAAAACATCATTGTAACAAGTTTAAAAAAAAAAAGATATATATTAACAAGATGAAATTTCCAGAAAATTTGCCAGAAACTCGATAATCTCTGGCATTTTTTATAGTCAAAATGGAATATAATACTGAAATATACCAAATCACAATTGTTTTTCTATCAGGCATTGCTTAAACTAAAGCATTGTCATGATCATATGTATTAAGGTTCAATTGTTAATGTCAACAAGAAGAGAAGTCAAAAATGTTAATTTTCCAGAAAAGACATGATCTAAAGCTCAAGAAATTCTTATTGATCATGTTGGAACTTTTGGGAGGAAATGAGTTTGACTCCTGAAGGGCAGAATATAAGATAAATTATTCAGAACTATAAACTATTAATCATGTAGAAAAAATCACCACCTAAGAATCCTCAAACACAACAATGACAGGAAACTAGTTTCTTAGATTCTCATTCTTGTTGGGCCAAGTATAAGATGAATTTTTTAAGATTAAACAACAATTTTATCCCCCCCCCTCAAAAAAATCATTTAAGCATACTTATATACAATGATGATGGATAACGTGGCTTTATTCTCAGCTTTGACGTCAATAGATGAAGCAATCAATAAAAAGATTATACAGATGTAAAGCAATATATGAATCAGTTTTCTACCAAAACTATAATCCCTCTATGGCTATCATTAAAATATCAAAATAATTATTGATATGGCAAAATCTCACAAACTGTTAATTATTTAGTTGCAGTTGGTAGAAATCAACAACAAAAAAGAACCTAAAAAAATCCACTCTCAATAACAAACACAGGTTTAGTAGATTACACATTAATTCAAGTGGTATTATTCCCCATTCTTCTTCAAATGTCGCTGGTCTGACCAGTGACAACACTGCTATATAACTAAAGTTGTAATGCATCAGAATTACAAAAGAATGATATAAAAGCAAAATAAATACTGTTTACGATTAAAATATATATTTTTGATTCACTTATTTTATACTAACAAAGCATTGTAAATTTAAAAAATAATATATGATTTTAAGCATTAATACTCTTTCAATTTATCCAGTAGTTTAATACGAGGGATTTGAAACTCAGACTTTCAAGCCCCTTCAACTATCCACACTATCTCATACTACTGTTACACATGATCACACACATGCAGAAAAGATAAAAAATCACCAATAGACGTATTTCATATAACTAAGATTCTTTTAGACATTTAAATAAATAATAAAGAAGATTATTTTGGATGTCATAATTGCTAATTTCTACAAAATAACAATAGTTTATTATTTCTGGGGGGGGGGGGGAATTGGCCGTAAATAATAAAGAAGATTCTTTGAGATGTTATAATTGCTAATTTCTATAAAATAACAATGCTTTACTATTTCTTTTAGTGGGGGGGGGGGGGTCATTAAGATAATATCTAAATAAACTTTTGTTTAATTAAGAAACAAATGAAAACTGTATTAATGCTTTATATTATATACAATAATACAATACTCGTAACTTAATACCTGGACATACAATTGAACCAACAAAACATCCCAGGATCACCATTTCCTATGCTTACACAAGCTGTTATTAACAGTAATGTGATATGATGCACGGTGACTTTTCCTTATACAGAGTCAGGAATCTCTCAACACCTATGCCCAGAGAAACCTGTTAGCCACTTTACCTTCCCTTTCCATTCCCTACCCTCAGTTTTCCCATAATCTGCCCCATCCCCATTTCCACAACATAATCTTTGTCAACTCTATGACCTTTATATCTAAATCCCTCTTATATTTTCCCAAACCCAGCATAAAAACCAATAACCCACTTTCTGTATGATCACTTTGTTCATATTTATTCTTCCACAACTTCATTATCTGTACCCTTTGTACTTTCAAGCATTTACATTCAACTAACAGATGCGTAATAATTTCTATGCCTTCCTTACACAATTTGCAGACAGTCACCCTTATTTTTCCATTTACATGTATTTATTCTTCCACAACTTCATTATTTGTACCCTTTGTACTTTCAAGCATTTACATTCAACTAACAGATGCGTAATAATTTCTATGCCTTCTTTACACAATTTGCAGACAAAATCACCCATATTTTTCCATTTACATGTATTTATTCTTACACAATTTCATTATCTGTACCCTTTGTACTTTCAAGCATTTACATTCAACTAACAGATGCGTAATAATTTCTATGCCTTCCTTACACAATTTGCAGACAAAATCACCCATATTTTTTCCATTTACATGTATAGTCCCTTGTTGCTAACAATCCCATTCGAGCCTTAAACAATAAGCTACTTCCCTCGCTATGATCATAAATTAACTCGCACCCAATGTTCCGTTTACTTCTATATCTATTTAAACTCTTTTTACTCTCCATACTAGTTCTCCATCTCTCCAACTCCCTATTCTTTATTAATGCATCTATTTTTTTTATCCCATTTCTTACAACTATAACACTCAACAATCCTCCTAACACAATCATCCTACCTTTTGAACAAGTATACTGATATAAATTATTTATCCAAATCTTCTGCATACTGCATTACCTTTCTCAATCATCTTTACTCGTAACCTAATTAAATACTATTTTGGCTATTTTGGCTATTCTTTTATTATCCATATACTGCAATCTATCAAACATTTTCATTTTACTTTTTGCATCTCTCATATAAAAACTTGACTATCCCATTGCTCCTTGAATTGCCTCCTTTGCTGTCCACACATCTGCATCTAATGCATGTCTTCCTGCTTCCCTTTGTGCTTTTTCTAAATAATCTAATACCCCTTTACTAATACATAACACATCATTACCATAACTCCCTTCCATACAATTCTAGCTACATCATATTGATTATATGAAAACACTGTTAATTTCTTTAACAATCCCTTTCTTTTCTTTGCTTCATTTATCATTTTTTTCTCACATTCATCCAAGCAATTTTTCTGATTACTTAAGATGATTCCCAAATAACTATATCTATTCACCACACTTAACTTTATATCCCCCAATAAAAATTCTATGTCTTCTCTTTCTCCAGTATTAACCATCATTATATTTGATTTTTCTTCACTAAATTTAATCCCCATCTCTTTACCCACCCTTGCGCATGTCCTCAGCATAACTTCCATATCTTCTCTTCTTTCTGCATACAAAAAGACATCATCCGCAAAAAAAAAAGGCCCAACAAAGTATATACTCTCTTGCCACCTATTAACAGTATCTCTATCTCTCTTCCTACTCTTTCTATTGCTCTCTCCATTTCACTAAAATACAACAAAAACAAAATAGATGATATAGGGCATCCTTGCCTTAGACCCACACCATTTTTAACTTTAACTGATTCTATATCCCCTAATTGATACATATAGTAATTATTTTCTTATAATTTCTTAATAATATCCACTAAAGCTTCAGCCATTCCCAAATTTGCTAAACTTATCCATAATCTATTTCTATTTACTCTTATCATATGCCTTCTCTATATCTATAAACTCATATATAACTGTCTACCTGAATTCCTACTCATATTCATAAGTTGTGTAATTACAAATAAGCTATCTCCTATACACCTATCTGATCTAAAACCTCCTTGCATTTCCCCCACTACATTATTCTCTTCCATCCATTTTTGCAACTCTTCCAGCCACCATATATGAAAAAACTTTATGTAAAACTGATGGTACCACTATCTGTCTATAATTGTTTAACTTTCTATGATCCTTACCCTTTCCTTTAAATAATAATCTTACTCTTGTATTACTCCAACTAGCAAACTCTACATAGAGTGGTGTCATCCAGTGCAAGCCTTAGTAATCACTGGATGCAGAAAAATTTGTGCATAAAGTCTCCATCTATTGCCTACTCATCCAATATCTCCAGGCAAGATTCTGGTTTGTCACTTTCATCAGTGAGAAGCTTTGGATCTGAGAGCACTGCATCTAGATCTAAGGATCTACTACAACTCTCCAGCAGATACCTTTTACCTATTTAGTTTATCAATAAAGCTATGAGCTCAAGATGAAATCACTTTAATAACAGCTAGTGTATGCATAAAAAATGGTGATCATGTGGTTTGTTGGTTTTATATCATTCTTGTCTATGGAATGATGGTGTCTGTGGTTTTTGATAAACCAAGGACATCAAAATGTGTAGATACTGAACTGAATTCAGATCTATATGAATACACAAGTGAATGAGCTTGGGCTGAAGAGATTAAGGTGTTTTCATCTTGAGCTCTTAGCTTCATAATTAACTAAATAAGTAAAGGTGGCTACTGGAGATTTGCATTAGATCCTTAGATCTAGGTACAGTGCTCTCAGATCCAAAGCTCTTCACTGATGAAAGCCACAAGTTAGAAACTAGTCTGGGGATATTGGTTGAGTAGGTACTAGATGGGATTTTGTGCACAAACGTTCCTGCATCCATTGATTACTAAGGCTTGCACTGAGTGGCACTACTGTATGGAGAGTTTTCTACTATTATTGTAGTGCATATATAATTTCTTACATTTAAATGGTAGTTATTGTGGAAATGCTTTTACAAAGGTTAAAAGCAAATATTAAATTACTGCAAGAGTGATGGATCATGTGACTTTTGGTGATTATTTAAAATAAGATATTTGCTTTTTATTCTTTTATCGCAAGCATTAGACATAAATGCCATTTAGATATCATAAATATTACACAATAGATAAATACTTAATAAAAGTTTGAACATGAATGCTGTTAACACATAGATCACTCCCCCGCAAAACAAAAAGCACTTAACCTGTTCATGGTCCAACTATTCGTATACTTGTTTGAAAGATCCTAGTAATAATTTTGGTTATATTTGCTCTTTTTGTATTGGATTGTAGTCTTGCCTATTCATAAAAATTGCTGAATAAAACATTTCTTATTGGTGATCGAGAGGTCAGCGACAGCTGCTTTACAAGCAGTTGTCTCGGGTTAGCAGGTTCACTTCCCGGTTGATGCTATGACACATGAGAAGAAAAAAACATTTCTTATTTGAATTTCACTTTAGAATGGAAATAAATTTTAGTTTAGACATCATAAAAGAATGAATATATGATTTAAAAATTAAATTTATTAAAATTTCACAAAAACTTTCTTCACCGGTGTTAATGAAAGCAGTTCTTGTTAGCCAGTAAAAATAGCTTCTGCTTTATCATAACTATACATTTTTACTACTTGTCTTCTTCTTAAAGACAAACATGTTCAAATAAAATCTAATTGTAATTATGTCATTTTGGGTTAAAAGTAAATACATAATACATTGCACAAATAAACTGAAATATGTAAATAAATTACTGGAAACTATAACTTTTCATTCAGAAATACTAAAAAAATAAAACACACTTTGAAAAGCCCAAAACCAAATAATCTACCAATTAGTGCACTCTTGGATTTTATATATACATATTATTTTATACAAACAATTAGAGCATTGCCGGTTTGCTTTGAGATTCAAATGTATGTAATATTTGCATGAGGTCTGCATGACATTGACATGGGTTTTTTTTAACTAAAAATTTTAATTCTGATTTCTATGCAAAAAAAAAGTATGAATTGGCTAAGTAATGTTATAGATAGCAGCAAAATAATGTAGAAAAGCCCAAGTGATAACAGTTCCATCTATACTTTACCAAAATGCCCCAAAATTAGCCATTTTGTAGCAACTAAATTGTAACATGTGAATCTATGTCTCAGTCTAAAATGGTGAATGCATGTTGACAAAAAAAGTAATCAAAAAACTATGAAGATAAATAATCTTCATACCAAATCACCATTAAGGGAATGACTATTATAGCAAGGTCCTATTGCATATATATTTGTATTTCTGTCATGACTCTATATTCTGATGCTGCAATTATGATTAAATGCTACTCATATGCTCTGGCTTCCTATAAATCAACTTATCTTTAAATACAACAAATAAGTCCATATACATAACAAACATCAACTGAAAAAATTACCTTTATATATACAGCATATAAAAATCTTCTTTTAGTCCATCTTTCATGTTATGATATATAAAGAACACAACACAGTAATTAGTCCAAACTAACATTAAACTAAAATAATACTAAGACGAAGTGATAATACCTGGTCAATTCCAGTGCTAAAATAACTTGCCTTTGTAGTTCTTTATTTCAAACTACTGTCGCTACTATTTATTTTCTGAATTTATGTGCCCTGAGCATTTGGCCACAGTGGCAAATTGGTAGACTCAATAACTAAAAGATCCTAAAGGATTTCTAGAGCAATCTGCCATTTTTGTTGTTCAGTTATCACATAACTCCTGAGTAACTAGCTATACGATTTGATTTTAAATTATTCGCACTTCTATTTTGTTTTTCTCCTTTTTGAGTCAATCACCATTTAATAGCTTTTAAAAACAATATAGGTTTTGACATGAAATGAAATTTCTGTTAATCATGGAACCAAAATTACATCAAACAAATCAGAAAGTAATGTTTTTGACACAAATTTTTTCTTCCTTTTTTCATGAAAAAATTTAAGCTATTTAACTTTATCATTCTAAGAAAACTAAAATACACATTCAAAGAGCCGAGAGGCCAGCACAGCTGCCTTGCAAGTAGTTGCTTGCAGACAGATGCCGTGGGTTTGCTTCTCGGCCGATACTTTGACATATGGAAAAAAAAAGAGAGAGATCATTACTCAAAAAATTTTGAATTATAACAGCATTTTGGGTGCAACTTTGAATTTAATCAAATTGTTATGTCACTATCAGGAAAAAAAATTGTAAAAAGCTTCAGTCTTTCGTTACCAGATAATTCCGATAGATCAACTTTAACCAAAATATTTAAGAGATCATATAAATCAATTCAAATCCAAAACTTAAATATAAATGATCTGCAATTAAATACTAATAAATAACATTCTGTCAAGTATTTGAGAATAACTTGGAAAAGAGTTGTTTCTGGGTACAATTGGACGAAGATTTTTAAAAAAAAACTACTAATTGTTTTTGCCAAGAGAATTGAATTGTTCTTACAGTAGTCTCATTAGTCATAGCATAACAAGACCAAAATCTGAAAGTCACTGTAATTAGTAACTGGAGAATTATTCCCAGCATATTTCCACGTTATCTGCCTCTGGACTGAGCTAGGATAGCTTTGTAAATGTATCTAATAAATATAATAGTTTATCAGATATAATAGTTTATTTAACCACAATCCTAAATTGTATAATGCTTATTTATTTATGATATACGTAAAACTTTTTTTATGAAGTACAAATTGATTCACATTATAAAAACACCAGTATGACAATATGTATGTAGTTTCCAATTTTAAGTTGTTCAAGAAAAAAAATGTATCAACAACAAAAAAATATCAATTATTACATTTTTGATTTACAAGCCTCAAAGTTTCTGCACTCACAACTTTAACACAAACCACTTGAGAAAATTATATTAAGGATTACTATTAATCATTCATTAAACTAGAGATTATCCATACCCCAGATATCAACTTTAAACTTCAGTTGTCTTTTTTTTGGATGTCTTTATTTCATATATTTCAAAAAACTGTGATGGAATTAAATTTTGAATATATATCAAATACATATACATAATGTAGACAGGTTGATTTTAAAATTGTAAATGATTCTTTATTGCAGAATTAAATTTTAATTTTAAAAAAGGCTTTAAAAAATTTTTGGCATTATTCTTGCTTATTAGTTTTTACAGTGCTCGTAATAAAACTTCGAAATTCAACACAATGATGTATAATCCTATAGGTTCAGGTTTCTCAGAACCTTGAATAAAAAATCAAATTAATTGGTAATATTCCAGAAATTATAAATCCATGCTATGAAGATTTAAATAAGGTTTCATGACATTACTTAGTAGATACCTCTTCCAGACTCACAACCTACAGTTTGTATCTGGATCAATCTTGAAAAATGTTCTCATGTAGCCAAGAATTTCTGAACAAATCTAAAAAAAAATTTTCAAATAGATGACCAATTCATTTAATTGTCCACTCATTGACTTATGAATTACTGTCTAGTATTATTGCTGAAAATAAAGATCCAATGTTAATCTAGGACTGCTGCATTGAGTATAAAAACAAAAAAAAAAAAAAACAATTGTAATATGATAGCATTCACGATTGCTGAAACATAAATTATATTCTTACAGGGCTGTGCTTATAGTTTAGCCTTACCTTACAATTATTAATGTACCAAAACATATTCTGAAAATTAAAAAAATGAAAGACTCAATTTTTTAAAGTTTGTGATCATCAGGAAATGTGGTAAGCAACTTAAAACTTCATTAATCATCATCATCATCATATAAATATGATCTTTCTAAGTGGAAAAAATCCTTTCCCCCATTACATTTTACATTTTTATTTCCTTCCCATCTTCTTAAAATCTATTTTCTTTCATCTGCCTTTAACTTTAAGCCAATAAACATCACATGATCACCATTCCTTATGCTTGCTTATAACTGTTATTAAACAGGCAAAACTCTCCATACAGTACTACCACTCAGTGCCAGCCAGAGTAATCAATGAATGCCAGAAGGTTTGTGCATAAAATCCCCATCTAGTGCCTGCTCATCCAATATATCCAGACTAGTTTCTGGCTTGTGGCCTTCGACAGTGAGGAGCCTTGGATCTGAGAGCACTGGTTATTAAAGAATCAAAGTCACCAAAAGTATAGGTACTGAACTGAGTTCAAACCTATATGACTATATAAGCTAATAAGCTTGGATTGAAAACATTATAGTGTTTTCAATGTAAGACTCATAGTTTTGTAGTTAAGTAGAGATAAAAGGTGGCTGCTGGAGAGTTGCATTAGATCCTAAGATCCAGATGCAGTGCTCTCAGATCCAAGGCTACTCACTGATGATGACAACACGCCAGAAGCTAGTCTGGTGATACTGGATGAGTAGGCACTAGATGGGGATTTTATGCACAAGCCTTTTGTCATCCATTGATTACTCTGGCTTCTTGCACTGAGTCGCAATACGTATAGAGAGTTTTGCCTGTTTTAACTGCCTTTAACTTTAAATGTAAGACCAAATTTTCTTTTCTAAATTTCCTTTGCAAGAATTTCTCTCTTGATTTTCATAATGCTTTATATAATACAAAACAATTGAAAAACAAAAATACACTTAACATATAAAATTAAGATACATCAATTTCTAGAATAATTTGTGATGTTGCAAATCTTTATATATTGTTTGCCTGAACATTTGTGATGATTGTATTTTTAGATGTGATAATATGTTGGACTATTTCCATCATCTATCATTAAATGTTAAATGTCTAGAAAATTTTAAACTTTATTTTAATCTTTTCAAATACAAACAACTGCTAGTAATAATACACAAATTAGTAGATAGCACAGGCTAATAGATCTATCTGTGTTGTCTACTAATGTGTGTCGTCTAATAACTTATATATTATTGCCAACAATAGTTTGTTTTGGAAAAGTTTAAAATTTTCTAGACATTCGACATTTAATGATAGATGATGAAAATAATCCATATTATCAAATCTTTATTATTTATAAACGCAAGCAGTTTGTAATTAAAATGAACGGCTGAAAACCTCTAGCATGCGCTTTTAATTATACGACAGCCAATCAGATATAATAATGACTGTATAGGTAGCTCTTAAGTTGCAACATAAGACAGAGATTTCTATATATATATAAGCCAGTCTGAAGCATTTTGACTTAAGAGAGTGAAGCTTTAAACATCTTCACATTTAACTCACTGCCTATTATTTATAAATCAACAACACGAAATCTTTCGATTTACTAGGAAGTATTTTTTTCAGATCTTATGAATTGACAGTAACATATGTAAATATTGGTTAGCTAACGCATATAAATTTACTAATCTGAAGAATGCAATAAACATTTATTGAAATCAATCACATATTTTCTTCCTGTCCAAGAAGAAATTAATTCTTTTTTCTTTACATGGATTCAACCAGTATCTTCAAATGAATTACAATAATAAATTATTTGTCTTGCATTGGTGGTCGAGAGGTCAGCGCGACTCACTTGCACTTGCAGGCAGTTGCCCGGGTTGCGGGTTCGCGTCCCGGCCGATGCTATGACACTTTAAAATAATAATAATAATAAATTATTTGCCAACTTAGTTACCAATTTCAATGTCTAAAATGTTTTTATAAACATATTTTAACAACACAGTCAATTTATTTCATAAACAACTAATGCAGGGCGTCAGATTGTTTATAAAATAAAATGGGAAGAATTTAAATGTCATTAAAATACATTTGTTTATTGAACGCATATGAAAAGAATTACTTCAGCTTGTGGTTAAAATTTACTGCATTCTAGTAACTTATAAAGTTATTTATTTCATCTTTAAATGTAATTAAATGATATATATATATATCATTGCAAAAAAAAAATCTCATATATAAAGAATAATTGTCTGATGTTTGAGAAGGATCACAGTTATAACAATATTTAAAAAGAAAAAAAAAGAGAGAAATGAAGCCAAGAATTGATTTTAAGAGATTTTACCTGCAGATAATCATATTCGTGTCCAACTTGAAGACTAGTCTATCTATTTTTCACACAAATCATGGTTTTCTTCCAATTTGAATTGTGCACACTGTTTTAGGACCATTGAGTTGTAATATATGTTTCTCACTTTTCACATTCACTGATTCTTTCCCTTTTTTTTTTTTTAAATAGATGTATATCTATATAATAAGGCTAATTTACTTTGTTTTAAGTTACTAATCTTAAATATTTTTTTCTTTTATATGAAGCATTTTAAAACATTTCCATTTCTAAGTCTGATATTTGTATAAATTGTTCCCCCCATTCATCTTCCTTCAAAGAGTGCACTGAAATTTTAAGATCCATCTTCTCAAATTGGTAATATTTGTTACCTCCATAAAGTTCCTGATAACAACTGACATCTATTCTAGTTATCTAAACTTATTAGGCAAAAAGGAGAGGCTTTTTATATGTCTATTTGCATTTGTGACTTTATTCAATAATATTACCCTTTTTTAAAAAACAATTAATCCTAAAACTTCCTTTTTCTTGAATTACTCCTCTAGACCATTCAGTTTAGTTCTCAGAAAAACTTTATTATCATTCTTTTAAAATTATACTTAGCATTTCAATGATTCTAGGACCACCTTCATACTATATTTAATTTTTTCACTCATTGTTTATTGCTTCACCCACAAAAAACTTCCAAAATATGTAATTGAATACAGTGGGGTTATACAGTTGAGTAATAAACTATTTCCTCAGTTTTCAATCAGTGTAGACCATAGTTAAATAAACAATGCTCCAATACAGTGTCTAACTCATGTCATGCACAATATATTATTTTATATTAAAATTACTCATAGATCAATTTAAGTCAGAAACTGTTACTATAATAATTTACAATACATCACTGCCCATCCCTTGTATATGTATTAAATGGATTATGTCCTATACATGAGGGGTCAGATTGACTTATGGTCAACATGGGTGTGACAAGAATCTCGGCCTCAGGGTGGCCTTTGAGCGTTCCATCATCAGATTTTCAATTGAATGGACAGTTGAAGAGTTGGAGTGTGGAGTAGATTGAAGCCTGTCCATTAAAGTATGAAGTTTGGCTATCTTAATATATATCTGAGCACTTATAGCATATATGTGTAGAGATGGTAATCTGGACCAACTGATGATTGCTGGTTTAGCATGAAATACATGATTATTTATCTTTTCAACATATATGTGTTCAAGTGTATCAGTGTTCTGAGATAGTGTGGAGAGTGGTGGGTGGTGTGAAAGTCTATGCCCATATACCCTATATATAATACATCACTTACAAATAATTACTTCTTTTTATACCAATGTCATAATTTACAAGCCAGATTACCAAAGAATCAAATGAATTTGCAAACAGTTCCCTTTTTAATACCGATTAGTACTGGTCTTAAAAAAGGCATTATTTGCAAATTCATTTAAATGATTCTTCAGAATCTAGCTTGTAAAATATCATAATTGTTTTGAGAATATGTTTTACATGATCCGCATTATATATTTGATATGCCATGATTTATTTACAGAACTTGTTCAAATCGTTGTTAGAAATAACTGGCACAAAAAATTATCCTCCCTAAAGAGTAATCAATTGGGAAATTTGGAGATATTTATTTCAAGAATAACCCTCTTTTCATACATTATCTAGTTTTCACTTTTCCCTAGATTCTTAGAGCAATAATATTTCTAATCTTTTTTACCCTCAATAACTACAACTCATTCTTTTATCAAACAATCAGATCTCAAAATATATCTTTAAATGGTTTCATAAACTTGCTGACATTTTAAAGTATACTTAAGTTTTCTATTTCAAAAATTAATTAATTTTCAGAAGTTATAAAACAAAAATAAAACTTATTTCCTGTGTTAGAAAATCATATCGTTAAAGCAAAAGATAGTAAGATTTACTTTTGATCTACATGTGATCTTATTCATTCTGAGGCTTGTTACTGAAAATTTGGATAAAATTGGGCATCTGGTTGGAATATTTCCAAAATTTTTGACCAAATTGATTATAAGGCAATTCCTTAGTAATGTTTTTTATAAAAAATAAAATTAAAAAAAAAACATATATATATTTGAATCCTTATCTACAATCTTCCATTTTAATATTGATGTTCATCGAGCTTAGTCCTACATACAAGTTTTCTTCAGATAACTAACCTGATACCTATTCATTCTATTTTTAACACTTCTGTCTTCATTTTCATCTTTAAATCTCACAAAAAAACTTCTTTAGTTTTGTCATTATAATTTGAAGTCATATTAATTGAGAGAATCACAATTCCGTTGAAGTATAAAGTTTCTAAATTATAAACTTTACCAAATTTCTTGACCTGGTTGCATAACTAGTATTGCTCACCGGAAACTTCGCTTGAGATATAAATGGAAGTCTATGTGATAAAATATGTGTGATTGCTTTCAAATGTCAATTTGTTAAATGATATACATTCGCTGCGTATATCTGTTTGAGGTTGAATTCATAGTGACTTTATGTGCCACATGAAACCAATCTCTAATCACTCTAGATAACGCTAAAGTTAGAATGGAATACTGGTGTTAGTATTTATTACAAACTATATAAATCATAGTCAAAATAAGAGTCATAAATCACATGACCCTATCCTCTTAAGCTTGTAAGTTATAAACAATGAGGATTGCCAATTCCTCAATAAGCTTTGTGATCACTGGCTAAGCATTTATCACAAAGCTTGTTGAAGAATTGGCAATCCTCATTGTTTATATAAATCATGCTCTGCTTTATCCTGGTTCATAGGACTTTCTTGATAATTTTGTCGATGTAATTAAAATTATAATTTTATCATGATATCTATATATCTATTGAGTATATAACTTCCTACTACTCTGTGCATTAGAAGAATACGATAAAAAATTACAAGTTATTTGTTTATATGACTAAAATTAACTTTACAGTAAAGTTTGTATAAATTTTGCAGTAGCTTTTAAATTAAAATCATTACTTTTTAATAACTTCACCGCGTTTATTCTTTTTCGTTTTTTTTTTTAATTTATAACTTGTCAAGTATACATTCAATTTTGTTTTATTGGAAGTTCTTTTTTTAATTAGGTACACATATATGAAAGAAAGCAATTTTATTACGTGAATTTTTTTTTACTGACTAAATTAAATGACAGAAAAACAAAACTAAATCTTTTTTTGAAGAAATAATGAGAAAAAATTAATAATTGAAAAAAGGGAGGAAGGAGAGGAGGGAGTAAATGTTGAGTTTATCTAAAGTAAAAAACAAACAACTTGTCAAAACACAAATACAAAAATAATTTAAACAAAAGAAATGAAATAAAAGTACCATATCGTTCTTGACAGGTTAAAAACAAAAAGCAAAAAATATGTAATTAAACAATTCAATTAACGTTAATTACATAATAGGTCAACTAATACGATTGGTGAAAAGTTAGATAAAACAGAAAACAAAATAGTACAGACAAAGCGAGATTGTAAGAGTTTGAATGCTTATTATACATTCTTGTTTTGCCAGCTAATTTTTCAACCAGCGCTATAAAAAAAGTGACTTGGCTATGAGCCATACACCGAGAAACTTCCCTCCCCAAACTTATTTTTAATAAATTTCTAATTTACTCAATCTGGATTTAAATTCAGGTCATAAATATGGCAGGTTGATATGCTATTATTGCACAAGGCCTCTCTATAACATTGATGATTAAAGATCAATTAGAAGTAATAAAAAAAATTAATACAACTCTTAATTCATTCAAAAGATTTTAAAAAGATAACACAGGAATGTTATATATAGAGAGTAATAACAATATAGAATAATAACAAATGACAACGTTTGCAGATTGTCATGCTAATTTTCCTAACTAGTATATAGAAGGAAACAAGTCAGTGGAACCCAGATCTAACATCTGATAGATACAGGTCACCAACTACTCCAGAAATATAAAGAAAAAAAATGAGACCGACACGCAACAGGTATAAAAACAAAAGTCAAGAGACTCTCGAGGTCTTTTCCTGCTACAGTGCTGGTGGGTGCATGTTCAAAAGGACAGAATATCCCAGGTAATCAGTGTCTGTAGGTAATCCAGCCGATTAGGATCTTAAGCAGATTGTACTGATCTTTTATTACCTTACAACGCCCAACTGGGCTCTTCGTGGATAATAAATTTACGCCTGTCACAGGTAGAGTGAACTTACTTACAAACTTTTAACTTTGGTAAATGGGGAGCATTAGGATATTAAGATTCCCAACTATTGTAGTTAGTTCTCCATATATATATACATGTTAGCTATTTTATGTATATTAACCTATTTATTGTATTTAAACTATTATATTGCACACCTGGTCTCTCTTCACTAAACTAAGTTAACATTGCTGATCACTCGGAGAAAGCTGGGACACAGCAAATGTACTTATTAATTTGTTTCCAAAATATATAAACTAATATTTTAAACCTATTCACGAAACAAACAAGTCCAAATACATTACTAAGAAAATTCATAAGCTAGATTCTTACAGAATCATGATTCTCTGAGAATCTAGCTTGGGAATTATTTTAATAAATAGGTTTATAATCTTGTCATTATCAAATTATTTGTGATTTATTAAAATCATTAAAATTAATAAATTCTATAGTAATGCCCTTTGACAATAAAACTTTCATCAGAAATGTAACAAACGGCAAATTGCAATAAATTATTATGAAATCGTAAATTAGAACATATTATTAGTATATTAAAAGGTCTGAATACTGAAATCCCTGCAATGATTAGAGAATATGCTACAATATTTTTAGCAAATAAAAGCATTCTTAGAGTGTAGTGACTAATATTTCTACCAAATAAATTGCTACAGTTTATTTATGCATCTGTAAATCATAATAATTGTCTGAAGTTTTGCAATGATGGTATTTTACTTGTAATTGCGTATTGAACGATTTCCATCTACCATGATGAATTATATAGTCTGGACAATGAGATGCCATCTGATATTTGGGAAGAGTAATGGTAATTTACATTATGAACTTTTGTGCAGGATCAAAGCTGTCAGAAAGAGGGATCGTACGATTTCGCCAGAAAGAATCTCTAATGATACCTGGAAGCTTGTGGTGTTGCCAGAATAGTTTTTGCATCAGCGCTGGGGGTTTTTCTTAACGATTTGTCCAAAAGTTACTCTACATAAGCCACTAAGATGGCTCTAGCCATGGTTAGGTGTGCCTATTTCAGGTGATTGAGAGCCAAAGGATCAGCTCTCCTATAATGATCGTAAAGATGGGGGAATGTGCTTTGTTTCCCTGCCCATGACAAGAGTGTTGAAAAGACTGCATGTTGCTCAAACTGTCCGAATGTTCATCATGATTCAAGACAATTTAGTGGTTTTTTCCCCCTTTGTATTTGCTTTACTATCTTTTCTTTGTATTCATAGTCAATAAATTTACTTTAAAAAAAAAAATAATAATTCAATTGTTAACATGTAGTTCAATTGTTAAATGGTTTCAGAAAAATTCAAATAACTTAGTAAGTCAGATCTTCTTAAATTCAGTATTAATGGGTTTAAAGGTCACAGAGTGAATGGCGATGCTATTCAAACTGTTTATTGTTACTAACAATTGAATGTATTTAGAAAAATATAATTTGAATTTAACATCAATTGTTTGATTCATTTATTCTTCTAAGCTTATTTGGGCACTTATGTATTAATCCGATAGTAAGATTTCACATACATATTAATCCGGCAATATTTATTTTGAAAAATGATAAACCATAACTTTATTTACTGGAAATAATACAAACATCTACTAACATGCATTTATGTTTTTTGTGAGAAATTATTTTCTACGTCTAAACTTATAAAGAATTTTTATTTTGAAAAATGGCCACCTATAACTTTATTTAGTGAAAAATGAAATACAAATACATATTTACATTTTTTTGCAATAAATGATCTTCCAACAAGCAAACTTTTAACAATGTAAATTTATTACAAGTGGTAACCAAACCATATATATATAATTAACCTTGCAATTCTGTCCATTTAAAAAATAGTTTCTTAACATCACTGTTGTGAACTGAATTTTCTTACCTCAAATCACGTTCCATTACAAATGGCTACTCTCAACAATCCTGAATAAAGCATTGCCATTGATTGGTCGCAAAATTAGCAGCAGTCAACATTTTGACTAATAACTTTCTCCTCATCAGAATATTATCTAATATTCACTTACAAAATTAATTCATTTCCTTTTTAGAAGATTATAAATGTGTTTAATTCAGTCTTTATATGCATGTTTGCTTATGCCAGTGACTTTCATCACCACCGGACTAAGACATAAGTAGCATTATTTGCAATAGTTAAAAATATTATATATACTTATGTAAATATTGTTATTTATATAGTGTGATGTTTTTTTTATAAATTATAATAATAACTAGCTTAAACCACAGCACTTCATCTTGTGTTTGGAAAGGAGAGTATTCATTATAAATATCGTTCCATCTGTAAAGTGCATGTGCCATGGTTTAAGCTACGTTATTATTATAATATATACTTATATAGATTTATTTGCCACTGATGTGTGTGTATGTGTACAGAAAATGAATTTAAATGCTGCATTATTTAAGTCTATTTTGTCAATAGGAAATCTTTACAGATAAATAGTAAAAAGGGAAGACAATGCTTACTACCAGGTTAATGAAATGCCAGATAATAAAAGTTTTTGTGATTTTTCAACCTTAATTTTTTATTTTTAGTAGCTAGCAAAGTTAATGGGTCAGCTATCTTTGTTTTAAAAAATCTTAAATCTGCTTGTCTAAACTTGAAAAAAAGTCCAATGTTTGTCTTGAAAGAAGCAAATTGTAGAGGAAGCAAATACTGTAACCACTATGTCAGGTAATCACTATGTCATCACATTTTATATATCTACATATATAGAAAGAGAGAGACTGCATGTTTACTTAACTAAAATATAATAGAATCTACAATGAACATTAAATCATTCATGACCTAAATGTGGAATATTTGAAATTTATGATTATAAGCATTGGTGGTCCAGCGGTTAGCATAGCTGCCTTCCAAGCAAGGGTTCGCTTCCTGGTCAACGCTTGAACATATAAACAAAAACAAAAAAATTACACATATACAAAATGTGAACAGGTATCTAAAAACTTATTTTAAATGCAATAAAAAAAAAGCAAAAATCTCAAGGAAAAAAATAAGGCTTTAACGTTAACTGATAAAAAGAATTAATTTTGAAAATGTTCTTCCATTATTCTCATAATGAAGTTATAATCCCATTTATTTTTCAACTCTACTTCTTTTTAAAAAATAAAAAATTAAAAACATTTACCTTAATTAAAAACATTGATTTTATAAAATATAAAAAAAGATAAGTAGGATAAAATCAATTACATTGCATCTTCATTTCAGTATGTAATCTTTATTGACTAGAAAATTCTTCAACGTGACTAAAATCTCAGGATTAGTTACGATTTTTTTTTTTTTACTTTCTGCTTTATCAAAATTTGATTTGAATATCCTTATTTCTCAACACTTTTTATTTTAAAATAAGATTTGTGTTTGCAGCATTATTTTGGGGTGGTTTTTTTGCCCCAATGAATACAGATAACAATGAAAATGATGTACATATATATATACAATGTTTCCCTGAAAATAAGACAGGGCCATATTTTAATTCTGCTCCAAACGACACTGTATGGCTTATTTTCATGGAATATCTTATGTTTCCATGTACAAAAATCTACATGTATTCAACATAAAAATGTACATTTGTTCAAGTACTTCATCTCTTTATAGAAAATTATAAGATTCCTACCCTAAGAACCCCTCACAACTCGATTTCTTATACTCGCCAAAATAGTTCTTCCTTTCTGCATTCATCTTATCTGATAATCAGAATAGTATTTCATTTAAATTTACCATTAAATCACTGCCAAACACTTAGTGAAAACACTATCAAAAGAATTTACAATTGGCTTCTGCACTTCTGCCAATACCAATAGACTCAAACAATTCAAAAGATAAAATACATCCTAAGACAATGTCTCGAGTTGTATACCAAATCCAATGCCCTCAGGATGGGTGCAGGGCCTTGGATTATGGTGAAACAAAAACAACCATCACAAATAGAGCATCACAATACATGTACATGTATAAAGGGCACTGAACAACAAAGAGACCACATCAGCATTCTTGGAGCAAGAAAAGACTACTGGACACAGATTCGAACCCACCAACCCTACAATAGTATGTAGAAAGATAAATGACCATAGGTGTAAAATAAAAGAAGCCTACTTCATAAATAATGATAGACAATAAACAGAAAAGGCACCTGTTTTACCATTTCAAAAAGATGGACTAATTAATCTAAACAAAATAAAATGCCAAGACCTACGACACAACTAACAGCTAACTAATTTACATAAATTAGAACATGTCTCCCCATTACTATCATCTGCATTCAGCTATGAATATGAAGTCCAGGAACTTTGAAAGTGCTTAGCACAGGTAAACATATAATTTTTACAATTTTAAACTTCTCTAACCTAAGCATGTTAGCGCAGAATTATTGACATTAAATCAAGTGTTAATTGAGAACTAATTGAAGAGTTGTGAGACAGAGGTAATAACAGAAATGTTTACAGTTAAGAATGATTTGTCTACATAAAATCAATAAAAAAAAATACAAGCACAAAAATTCAGAAAGGTGCACATTAAATACGTTCATTACAACATATGGCAGTGTATTGAATTATGATGATTCATATATGACACACAATTCCATCAATTATGAAGTACACAAATTGTAAATACTTTCCAAATTACTTGTAATAGCAGTGTTTAAGTATTCTTTTTAAAAACTTTTCTTTAGTAGAAAGATTGATGATTTAACTTAAGCTAAACTTTGATTATTAAAATGACTTCTGTTATTTTAATGAAATCTTTAAGAAATCAATCTAATTTTTGGTTTTATCTTAAATATTTAAAAGCTATCATGATGAAACTCTAAAACTAAATCAAGCATTATATATATATATGTTGTTAACTTTTCTTTAAGGAATAGTAATTCAATTAATATAAATACTAGAAACGCTTAGATAAGAAAAGCTTAGGTTTCAATGTTTGATATAATCAGACTGCAATTCTAATATTGAAGTCAAGCATGGGTGGCCTAGTGGTTAGCATAGCTGCCTTACAAGCAGTTGGCCCGGGTTCACTTCCCGGTCTATGCTTTGACATATAAAAAAGGAGTCTAATATTGAAAAATATATTAACGAGTTATGCCTCATTTGGTTCAAATATAGGACCCTCACTAACATTCTCAACATATTTTATAACAAGATCAGAATTAGATCTATAACACCTGAAAACAAGCTCTGGATATCGCTCCTTTATATCCCTAAAATCTCCAAACATATATATAAAATATACTCGGACTCATATAGGATCAGCCTCCAAACTCCATATGTTACTAACAAAAACTCAAATCTTATTTAAACTTTTCAACTGTTTATAATAGCACACACATAAATATATAACTTCATGTTTTGAGTGTCATTATTTTCCTCTTCTAGTAATTCTGTGTTAAACTGTTGTCATCATTTAATATTAAATGTCTTTAGTTGGTTAGATTGACACATTGAATTCAATATTCATGAATCTAAAGGTCCAGGTTCAACTTCTGTTACTGGTCAGACCAATAATATCTGAGTATGAGCAGAAAATAATACCACTGGGGAAAAAACCTACCCTGGCACCTCTCTGAGGAGTGCCAAAGCACGAAATCATGGTCAGGGGGTTGGGTCCTAACAGAGATATTTTAAGTGCTGACTCTGGCTAAGCATTTATCACAAAGCTTGTTGAGGAATTGGCAATCCTCATTGTTTATAACTTACAAGCTTAAGAGAATAGGGTCATGTGATCTATGACTCTTATTTTCACTATTTATAGTCTCTGCCTTAAGTCTTATGCGATGTTATATTGCTAAGACTATTACTATGTGCTATGGCTGAAGATCTATCAGCCCCATATAGCTATTTGAGTTGGATAGCTGGGTTTGAAGACATGTTGGTGTCTGAATATTTCAGATTTTCCACTCAATAGATAACTTTTAGATAAATACTTGGCTTTGAGTTGGTATTTTTAGATCTAGTGTCTGTACCTACCCTGGCACCTCTCTGAGGAATGCCAAAGCACGAAACCATGGTCGGGTGGGGGGGGGGTTCCTGACAGAGATATTTTAAGTGCTGGCTCTGGCTAAACATTTATCACAAAGCTAATTGAGGAATTGGCACTCCACATTATTTAATACCACTGGAAGTCTTATATTATGTACTAACCTAACAGCTGAATATATTTGACAAAATTTAAATAAAGTTTGCATTTTTATAAATAAATACATTTAACATTTAATTTTAGATTATGGAAATAATTTAATATGTAATTACTACTAAAATTCATCATCATAAACTTTCAAACATTATCATAATTATTTGTAAGATAGCGCTAATATTCAAATATTTAATTAGGAAATGGAAGATATAATCTGTATCTTAATCACGAATTTAACTTGAAAAAATAAACACGTAAAAGAATCCTCTCCTCCCCAACATTTTAAATTTAAAATTAGTTAAAATATGAAATGGTAATGGAAATTAAAAAGTGCAAAGAAATATTAAAAGTCAATCAAAAAGCAAACATACATTTACAAATATAAAAAAAAATTATATGTTCTAACAGTCAAGCTGGGTTTATATTGATAATTAAATAAATTTTTAGCTTCATCTGGGGAATCTGGTTTTTAATTAACATCGGCTGTGAAATATATGTAGGTGCAAACATATTCAAAGTAAAATTTATTTTTACAACAAAAAAAAAAAAACATCGTTTAATGATAATTTTTGCAACAATAATTATAATTCAAAAAAGAAAACCAAACATTTAAGGAAATGCAAATATCTTTCTTCCTACTTTTTTTTACCAAATAAAAACCCGATGGTTAATGTTTTACATTTTATTTTTCGAAAATAATATGGGGCATTATTAAAATCAAATTTAAAAAGGAAACTGAAGTTAGAATTATCAAAAACCATCAAATCAATCATTATCATCGTCATTGTCAACCATTGTCAATCACTGCAGGATGAAGATCTAGCCAAGTTCAATCATTTTTTTTTCCGATATCTAGTCTCTTCTCCACCCCCTGCACACTTTCTTATTTCATCCATCCATATCACATGTGGTCTCTTTCTGGGTCTTTTATAATCTCCCGGAATCCCATTTAAGATTCCAATTGTCCATCTATTATCATATCTAAACTATATTACTACATGCCGCATTGTGTGGATTAGCTGTATGATAGCCTGCGCAATCAGTTTCCATCATCTATTCTCAACTGTGTAACATTAAAAAAAAATCGATTCAAACTAAATTCAATAAAGCTAGTAATTGCTCAATCTGCCGCTAGAGTGCTTGAATGTCATATGTTTTCTTAGGCTATTTTTGGCTGAAGGGGTTTAAAAGTCTGTTCAAATCAATTACAAGTTACATCTAAAAACTCCAAGTATATCAAATATACTTATATTTAATCAAATATTATTACAACTAAGCTAAATTACTCATAACTATATTTCAAGATGGCATATTGTTTAGAAAGTTCCTTGACATTTTGACATCACCTGACTTGCTTGAACATTTATTGAATTATAGAGGCATATTCAAAACTGATACAAGCAAACAGCTCATAAAAAACAAACGTTCAATTTTTTTATTTTTTTAATTTGGGTAGCCTCTTGTCATTTATCTCAACATTTGTCATAGTAATACAAAAAAAAAAATTTCAAACATTATTAAATCTAAAAATTCAAATTCGACCATACACCATTAGCATTATACATAGTAATTTTTTGTTGGTGATTCACTGTTTTATTTCTCTCTTTGTTTGCTCATCTTTTTTGAGTTATTCTTGGCAATATATTAACTATAAGATATACCCTTTACTTGTATAAAAATGCATAGAACGTCAGTCAAGGATTATAATTATTACAGAATGCTCAAGCAAAATTTATTAGAAATATATAAAAAGAATTATATAATGTTTCATTTTGTGTACCACCTAACATTAATAGTTTGGTGAATAATTCAAAAAATATAACTTTGAAATAAAAAAATAAATATTATATATCAAATTTCTTATAATTTCTAAGCTTCATACAAAGGTAATTTCAAGTGTAATAATGAGAAGTAGTTAAAACAATATCAATCATTATATAAATATATAAAAAAAATAAGAATAATAATGATTTAATAACAGCGTCAGTTTTCTTTAACTATGAAAAAACATGACTTTATTTTCAATTTTCACCTGGTAAATACTACAATTCTTCATGAGGAATGAAACCATATGCATATCTCACTTTTCCTTTAAATAATGGACTAGTTCAGATCCATCTTAGCTAGATCAGATTGAATATTCATTGCATCAAATCA
Source organism: Epiperipatus broadwayi (assembly GCA_028023455.1). Lineage (NCBI taxonomy): Eukaryota > Metazoa > Onychophora > Udeonychophora > Euonychophora > Peripatidae > Epiperipatus > Epiperipatus broadwayi. Next base: position 778,035 of record JAQFVV010000039.1, on the reverse strand, counting down.
ATGGATACACAAATAGATAATACATAGCCAATGGCAAGAACAAGCCAATAGTAAAAGATGCCCAAAGAATCCAAATGTTTCCATTAGGGATAGGGATCTGGCAATAAATAGTCAAGCTTTTTGAAGGTAGGGTCAAAGAACTGCTGCTAAAAAACAGAATGTTCTTCAGACAATAGCTGTTTAACAAAACAGTTAAAGCAGTGAGGCAAGTCTATATGCAAGATTTAAAACTGCTAAAACCAAATACCACCACAAAGCAAGATGACAAATTCAGCCGGAAGTTCACCAGACCAACCCATGAGGCAGACTGTCACAGTACAGCTGGAAGTAATAGGAAATCTGTAAGGGCATGTATGGTGCCTTCTTTATCCTAGAATTAAAAGCTATATCTCCTTAATGATAGCAGATGGAGTATAACCATTATAATTACCATAAATAAGCAAATGTATATTTGTTTTCATGTAATATTCATAAATATATATATATTATAAATATATTTGCATGCATTTGTGTTTATATATAATCAATCGATAAATACAACATAATAAAAGAAAAATCAAAGAGTAATTTTGCTACCTAGAAATAAAAGGTTTTTAATTAATAGACAAAGTATGAATGTTAAAATTAATGAATTTTGGAGTGTCACATGATTTGTTTACTTCCTCCCAAATTTAAAAGATTTCTGGTTGAAGATGGGTATAAAAGTAATTGAAAGTACTTCTATATTTTGCAATAATAATTTATAAAATTTATCATTATTAATACTTTACTGTTTAATATTATCATGATAAAATATATAATATACATTCTATTCTTGAGCCTTTGTTCAACATTTAGAGTGCTTTTAAGTCATAGCCTGGGGGAGGGGGATTTACTCCCTTTGTTTACATATACATTGAGCTACGTTTAATTTAAAATATAATATACATACATAAGAGTATATTGATTTTTTACAGCATTCATATATTTCATGTTCGCATCTTCACATTAAGTATCCTCTAACTTCTAAATACAATACATGCAAATGTTTAATAATTTTTTCCCAGTTTCTGGACGGATGTTTTCATAAACTTTCTTGATCAATGAGAATAAATTTAATATTATAACAAAATATCTATATTTTTGTAATTACAGTTAGTTTACATTGATTACTATTGTGTTTATCACATTTTTGCACAACCACAATTGAACGATTGTAAAACAATGTGCTAAAAATATTCACTGATTCTGAAAATGGACAATTTATGGATTTAAAGTTTATAAAATAAAGCTTTTTTAAAACAAAATGTGCACAACTATTAAAACAAATGTACAAATGATGTACAACCATTATATATTGTACTATCGTTTTGTGAAAACAGGAACAATTTTAGAAGCCTAATCATTTATATATCTAACAGTTCATTATTAATATGCCAAAAAAAAAATCAAGTCAGATGTCACATGACTTAACTTAATAAGCTTGTATTTACAAATGTTATATAGAGAGCTCGCCAAATATGGCTGTTTGAGTTAGATAGCCAGATTGGAAGACATATGGATGTCTGACAAATTTCAGATTTTCTACTCAATAGTTATACATTAGATAAAGTGCTACACTTGTCCTGGTATTTTTATTCTAATGCTTGAATATACGGCACTTCACTGATGATGCCAGATGCGGAAACCAGTCTGGGGTTGAGGATATTCTCAAAGCTTGTTAAGAGCTTATTTTGCGAGCTTTATATATAACATTATTAATATGCTTATATCTAAGTTTTGCGATATGATTTTGTTTATTCCGTTACATCCTCAATAGTATCTAAATTTTAAAAAGAGATACATTTCATAGTTTAACATAAAATTAAAAATGATAAATAAATAAATGGTAAAAAAAAAATGTAGATATTATTTGTCATTTAGGATTGTAACAACATCATAGTAAGTATTTGTCTACAGTTATGGAAACACATTTTCTGCAGTTATGAATAACTTAAACAAAAATGCTAGATTTATATACGTGAATGCAAAATTGTATAAAAATGTTTAAACATTTACACAGAAAAGGTAAACCTAATATAAATTTATTTTATTTAAGTGTTTACTATGCTTTTGACAATTTTGTCATATTCATAAGCATTTAGAATTGTTGAAATCATGCTAAATAGTAAATAAAATCAATTTATGTAAGTTATTTATTTTTATATAGTGCGTTGTTTATGCATTGTAATAAACTAATGATTAGCTTTTCAAGCTAATACACATGCGCTTTATGAATCTTAATAATAAATGAATACTCTCACTTAGTAAAAGTAATTTAAAGTGATTGGTTAATATCTTCAGGCTCTCATTTCCAGTACTTAAGATTTGCCCATACTTAAGCGTTTGGGTTGAAAGAATAGGTGGATTCTTTCTATTCTTTCACAAAGACTTTATCTTGTGTTGGAAGTGAGAGTATTCATTTATTATTAAGATTCATAAAGCACGTGTGCATTAGCTTGAAAAGCCGATCATTAGTTTATCAAAAATCAATTCATGTAAAATTTATCGTTTCTTTGTAAATGTTAAAAACATTTTTATATAATTGTACATAGAATCATGAAAAGAGAAATTTTTCGAAGCGTTGGTAGCCTAGTTGCTAGCATAGCTACTTTCTAAGCAGTTGTCCAGGGTTCGCTTCCCGGCCCACACTTTGACATATAAAAAAAAAATACAAAATTAGGAATTATTAAGGATGTATAAAATTTACGTATCAGTTGCCATTTGAAAATATATCTGTATGTAAAGGTATTGCAAATGAAAATTTAACAGATGTTTATTCAGAAGAAATAAATTTAAATGATTATTGAATAGGTTGCATTCTAAAATAAATTTTAATATTAACTATCTTAATATAAAGCTGAGTACTGATTATATATGTGTGTGTGAGGATAGTAATCTAGACCGACTGATGATTGCTATTTCAGCATGACATACGTATATTGGTGATTATCTTTTCAACGTGTGTGATCAGGTGGGTCAGCAATATGAGATGGCACTGAGAGTGGTGGGTCGTGTGAAAGTCTGAGTTCAAACCCCGCATATATTACATATATAAATGCAGGTTTAAGCCTGTACAATGTATTAATATTAACTATCATAAATTTTTATTTTTTATTTTAATTAATATGACTGAGGAACTTTTCCTTGTGCAATAAAAAAAAAGGCTAATTTTAATTTATAAAAATGAAAATCCTGAAAAATATCATCAGAATTTGCTTACAAATTACTGTATTTGAAAATCTAGTTTAAAAAAAATACGCCATTTATGTGCAAAGAAAAATGTGTGATTATTTTTGAAATATTTACCTACTTTCAAATTAGAAGGTGGAAAGAAAAGAAGGAAAAGAAATTCTTCTTATCTCCACCTTCCCCTAAGTTGACAAAAAAATTTAAATTGTGTTTATTTAATCTCTTTGTTTTTTTTTAAATAAATATACATACAATATAGTAAAATATTATTCATATCTTGTGCATTATTGACAATATATAAAAATAACATCACAATTTTATTATGCCTGTATTTCAGTTATTATATTGTAGAGATGTCTGCACAGCCCCTTGTATATGTATTAAATGGATTATGTCCTGTACATGAGGGGTCAGATTGATTTTAGGTCAACATGGGTGTGACTAGAATCTCAGCCTCAGGGTAGCATTTGAGCGTTCCATCATCAGATTTTTAATTGGATGGACGGTTGAAGAGTTGGAGTGTGGAGTGTATTGAAGCCTGTCCATTAAAGTATGAAGATTGGCTATCTTAATATATATCTGAGCATTTATTGCATATATGTGTAGAGATGATAATCTGGACCGCCTGATGATTGCAGGTTTAGCATGAAATACATATACTCGTGATAAAGTGGAGAGTGGTCATGTGAAAGTCTGTGCTCATATACCATATATTGATACAGGTATATAATAAGCTTGTATTTCAGTTATAACATTATTATTATAAAAATTGTGCTTCTATCATTCATTATTTTGATCCTCACGTCTTTTCTGGAACCACTTAAATATATAAAAAAAGATATTTCCAAGCAGTATAAATAAATGAATTCTACAGCTCAAGCAAAAAATGTTCATGATAAAAATTACTGTTCTCAAATTTGAAATGTGTAACTATATATTCAAAAAAAATAAACATTTAATTTATTTAAAGCACATTTTCTGTATCGTTCTATTAGTTCAGTTTGTGAATTTACATTGATATTTTTGTTGAAACTGTATATATCTTTATATACTTGCTAAAGTGAACATCGTCTGAGCAAAAAATGTTGGTTTTTATTTCAAATAAATCTTTATATTTTATTACATAATTATTTCTGAAAATTAATTATTATATCTTTACAGCAAAAGAATAAAAGTTTGTACATATTAAAGTTCATAACAGTAATGGTTGCCATTTTGATGACTATTCCTTGTAGCAGAAAATTGGTCACATGTCAAAAAGTTGGATATTCATTTGTTGATGGATATTACAATGAAAATTCATGGGAAATAGTCTTATTAATGGGTTATTTAGGCTATAATTTTGAATTAATTGGAAAATATTTAAAATAATTTAGAATCATACAATGATTGCCACATATCTTGGGTTGTGATGAGGATGATATCAGGTAATTAATTAACATACTCTAAATAAAATTTAAATGATTAAATTTTTTGCTGTTAATATTGAAGAACTTTTTAAAAAGCTAATGTTATTTTATTCTTTCTAGAGAGCACTTTTTAAATTCCTTTTTGTTATCCGTCTGTTTGTTTGCCATTTTCTATTAAGGTTTATTTTCATCTTGTACATTTAACATGATATTTTTCTAAATCTAGAGATAGCAGACAGAAATAAAGTAAAATACTATCAGGGTTTTAAAAAAAAATATTCAAAAAACTGGACAAAGAAAAAAATCTAGATTTAAGATTTGAAAAGTTTAATAAAATTTCAAGAAAAATTGCTATTAAAATAAAATCCAAAGAAAGAAAAGGATAAGAAAAATTGAAGCACAGTAAAACAGTGAAATTGTGCCAAGAAAAATATATGTTAAAAAACTGAAAAGTCAATTTAAAACTTTCAGAAGAGCAATATAAAATGAAGTGCAATGAGTTAAAAAAAGATAAACATGATAATTAGACATAAATAGATGGAAATTTAAAAACAGAAACATATCAAGATAAATATATATTCAGATATATGCAAGATGATTACAAACAAAAATAAAACCTTAGTGACTAGAATAGATGATAATAAATAATAACATCAAAAAATGATCACAAGCAAGAAAGAAAATTTAAAACCATCATCAAGAACACTGTTTGAAAGTATATACGGCAAACTTGAATAAAAAATTATCAAAAAATTAATAAAAATGTTTACTAAAATTTCACCATCATCTTATAACAGTGAAGATGAATTTAAAAAACAGCAAATAAACTGCAGAAACAAAGAATAATGAGAAATAATGGAATATCTGAAAAAATCAGATATGATGGAGATAGTTTTCTTCAATTAATTTACAGACAGTGTAATATTATATATAAAAACATAGCATAGACAAAATTTGTCTCACTCTTTTTATAAACCAGCAAGCATCACATGATCACAGGTGGCACTACTATATGGAGTTTTGCTTTGCTTTCTTTTTATAAAGTTAGAATGGTCACTTTTAGTGCTTAATGATCATAAAGGTAATGACATCATCTATGATAAACTCTTAAAAAAAACTAGCAAGTCGGATAGATAAACTAGTATTGTGAATAAATTTATTCTATACTCGTAAATGAAAAATTTTAAGTTGAGCAGTGCATTATTAGAATTGGCCAAAATCATTATTAAAAAATATCTAAAGAACAATATAACAATTTATCAAATTGCTAAAACAGAGTATCATTAATATAAATAAAATAACTCTTGCCAAGCACTTTCAATTCCTATGAGTCCTTATCGAGGCAGTAAAAAAACTCTTATTTTCTCCTGAGTGATAAATTCAACATTTCATTGCATTTCCAGGAACAACTAATTGGAAAACTGGTTAATTTTGAATTCATAGCACAAGATGAATTTTGTATAAGATATGATTCTTTAATCTTACATTTTTTAAAGAATCATATCTTATACAAAATTCATCTTGTGCTATGAATTCAAAATCAATTTGTTTTCCAATTAGTTGTTCCTGATCAATGCAATGAAATGTTGAATTTATCACTTAGGAGAAGATAGGAGTTTTTTACTGCCTTGATAAGGACTCATAGGAGTTGAAAGCGCTTGCTAAGAGTTATTTTATTTATATTAGTGATTCTCTGTTTTAGCAATTGACAAACTGTTACACTGTATTTTATAAGTTGTATTAACAGAAGTATTATATTGATTTATTATTTTAAAAAAATCTCTAAAATAAATATAAAAAAAGGTAATTATTTTCAATTTGCATATGATGCCATCTTAATTTCAGAAAAAAAAAATTAAATTTAAAAGGTAAGAAAGAAAGAACAGACAAAAAAACTACACCCCAGTCTTATAGCATACTTGCAAAAAAAAAAAAAAAAAAAACATTGGAATCAGAATTTCTGTTTTTTGTCTGTCTCCAAATGATTGTTACAAGTTTTTCTCTATTTATTTTGTTTGAGGGAAGGGGAACAATACAATATTCATTAAAAAGATTTAAATTGCATTTTATTCTCAATTCAGTAACCATATATTCATATGCACACCTAGCACATATAAATCTACTTCAGAAAACAAACATCTTTATCTGACTAAATATATTAGCAGTGGTATAAAAAAGGTGGGAATTATTTACAAGTTTATTTAAATGATTATTTTATAAACTTGCTTGTAAATAGACTTATAAACATATTCAGACTTGTTTGCTCGTGAAATTGGTTTATATTCTTAGGGTTAAAATTTCATAACCTGTAAAATTATTTTATGCTAATTAAAACAATTAGTAACTCACATACATTTATATATATTTGTGTGTCAAAAAAAAAGGTAGAAAAAATATACATGAACATTTATATTTATGCAGAATATTGTCACATATTCTCATAAAAGCGTATGAATATATATATTTAAAATGATTGGAAATGAATTAAATATTAAAAGATTAAAAACATTAAAATGATTATCTAAAATTAAAAATTGTAGCTTAATAAAATATAAACCTTCATTAACATATATAACATCATGTTTTTATAAGGATAAAAGAAATAAAATAATTAAGCATGTTTAAATTAATTTCACTAAAAAAAATAATTGATTTAATGGTGGCGCGGTTTTCGTACAGCCGTGAATGTTCATATTTTATAGTTTTAGCGTGAAAACGGCGCCATCCAATGGGATCTTTATCTATAATACAAGCACCGATTTAATTAGAAATAAAATAATGAACTATTTTAAAAACGTTTATAAATATTGAAATATTTTATTATTCAGGAAGTCATATGATATCGAAACAACAAAAATTGCTTATTAGAAATTTATTCACGAACTTGTCAAATCTATGGATAATAATATAAAACGATCCAATCATAACTTCCAGCAGAGCCCTTAAAAATTGCTTTTAAATTATTACTGAAACTGATATTATATATGTTAAGACATTAAATATTAATATAATACCAAGTTTTTATAAAAATAATAAAGTAAAATAAAATAATTGAGCGTGTATAAATAAATTTCATTTTAAAAAAATAATTTATTTAATTATTAATAAATCAATAAAATATTTAAAAATGTTTAAACAGATTATTGCTTAGAATGTCATGTGATAAACCACTAAACATCACATGATCACTAGCTCATACTAGCTTGTTTAATGTCATGTGATAATAATATAAACATCCGTTTTGCCAAAAATAAAAAATAAAATAAGTAAGCATGCTTAAATCAATTTCAGTTTAAAAACATAATTGATTAAATTATAAATAACATATATATAATATTTTATAATAATCTTTAGATAAACGTTAAAAAGACTAAAGTAATGTTTAATAGGTTTTCTCAAAATATGAAAATAAAGATTGATTATGATGAGTTAGAAGAAGTTAACAGTTACAAATACCTTGGTCAGATTATTAATACAGATGGAAATATAATGAATGAAATTAATCATAGAATTAAACTTGGTTGGAGTGCTTTTGGTAGAAATAACTTGATACTAAAAGGAAATATGCCTATGTTTTTGAAAAGGAAGGTTTTTAATAAATGTGTTTTGCCAGTTCTTACTTATGAATCTGAGACTTGGACACTTAATAGAAGAGCAATACTGAGACTTCAGACCACTCAAAAAAGTATGGAGAGATGCATGTTGGGAGTAACAAGAAGAGATCGAAAACGCAATGTATACGTAAGAGAACAAACAGGTGTTACTGACCTCATTGAAAAAATTAAAAGACTGAAGTGGAGTTGGGCTGGACATATTGTTAGAAGAGATGATAACAGATGGACAATTGAAATTTTAAACTGGATTCCAAGAGATTATAAAAGACCCAGAAAGAGACCACATGTGAGATGGATGAATGAAATAAGAAAGTGTGCAGGGTGATGTGGAGAAGAGAAGCTAAAGATAGGAAAAGATGGATTGAACTTGGAGAGATCTTCATCCTGCAGTGGATTGATAATGGTTGATGATGATGATAATAATCTTTTGTATTTTACTAAGCATTAAAAAACCAAAAATAATTTTCTTCAATCACAATTCTGGTTTTTATATTTAACTTGAAATAAAAATGTCAAGTATCTGGAAATTAATGCAATCACGAATCGATGTCTGCGCACCTAACGATTTTATTCAATGTCTGTATTGATTAATTTTTAAATATCCTATGCTTTTATTTCGAGATAAATATAAAAATCCTAATTGTGAAGAAAACAATTATTTTTTTGTCTTTATGGTGCACAGTAAATAAAAGTATTTGTTATAAAATATTTTTATATATATTATTTTTAATTTTCTCATATTAGAATTTTTTTCTGTAATTATTCCAATTTTAATTAAAATTATGAATAAAACCTATCTCTGTGTAATATTGGGGGAAAAATTCTGTATTAAAAATGGATTCCTATTACCAAAATGGCTTGGTTGCTGTTCTATCGTAATTGATAACAAAAATACAATATTCTTAAAAAAAATAATGAATGGTTTATTACTTAAATGCTCTCAAATTCTTATCTAGGAAAAGTATAAATAAACTTTCGCAGTATATTTTTCTGTGTTATACATATATTAGCAATAATTTATATTATTAGTATCCAAAGCAAACTTATCCTTTGATGCAGTTTTATATATATAATGCAGAAATTATAAATAAAGTACAGCTCCATCTACATACTACTTCTTCATGTTCAAGTCATTTTTCATCTGCCTTAAAGCTTATTTTGCCTGTGGTTTTGTATCTAGTGTACTAAATGCTATGAAACTCAAATTATTATTATTTTATACACATAATTTGCATTAATAAAGTTTATAAAAAAAATTGATTTGAATTTTTATGAAATAAGTGTTTTAAAAAATAACTTTACCATCAAGAGAAATTATGATTTGCTTTTATTTCTATTTGCATTTACCATAAAGAATTTTAACTTTTGGTTGGTTTTCTTCAGAAATATATACCATCCTCTCATGCACTCTCACTAAAAACTTACTGAACAAATATCATAGTAATAGTAACAAGTCAGATGTCACATGACTTATATATAGCTTGCACTTACAAATATGTAAAGTTAAGAGCGTGCTAATAGCTCTAAACAAGCTTTTTTTTTTTATTTATGATAAATGCTACTACAAGAGAAGGCATTCAAATCATTTTTATTTTAAATGGTCCCCAGACCGGTTTCGACCTATGGGTCTCTTCAGTGAGGAGTTGGGACATTAGATCTAAAAAAACCAACTCAAGCAAAGCATTTATCTAAAAGATAATTGTTAGAAGAAGATCTGAAACTTTTAGACATCTACATGTCTTTAAAGTCAGCTCTCCAACTGAAAAAATCATATGGGACTGAACTTAATTCAGATACTCCATATATTAGTAGGCTTAGCTCTTTAATTTAGCTAAAGCCACAACAGCATAATAATAATAGTAATAGTAACAAGTCAGATGTCACATGACATATATCAAAAATGTTGGAATTTTCGTCCATTTTCTCTTCTATAGTAAAGAAACTAAGTAACCAACCTGAAATATTTGTTGTGATATTATATTATCCTCAATTTCTAGCATATGTACAAAATTTGAAAGAATTCCATTTGATGAAAATCTGTTAAAACTGATTTCAAAATTTATTCCAAACAAACAGTGTTTCTAGCTTACATAAAAGAGTTTAATAAATCAGTAAAATATTTTAAAATAATCAAATAGTTTATTGATCAGGAGTTCATGTGATATTCAAGTGACAAAAGTAGCTTATTAAGAATTTATTAAGGGCCTTGTCAAATCTCATAACCTTCACCAATCCATTAAAGATCACATTTAAATTTATTACTGAAAGAGATACTATAGGTAAAATATTTTAAATAATCTAAAGTTGCATGAATTAATAATTAGAAAGAAAGTAGAAGTAATTTTTCAAGTGTCAAATAGTCATTATGGTAATATATAATATAATGATTCCTCTTAATTTCCTGAATACAATAACTTTGTTATTGGGCCTAAATAAAGATATATAATGTACAACAAAATAATTAAAATAATTATATACTTGCTTACAATAACTCCTTCATATACACTTCGATGCAAAAAACTTTTTTTAATGATCCCTTTATTTTCCTGACAATCGAAACTGTCAGGAAAATAAAGGAATTATTAAAAAAAGTTTTTAGCATTAAAGTGTATATGAAGGGGTTATTGCAAGCAAATATATATGAATATATGAAGAAAGTAAAAGGAGAAAAATAAGAATATACTTCTAATTAAAATAATTCTTTGTTATACTAAATGTAACAACAAAATATATTGTAACGGAATAGCGTTACATGGGATTTGAATCCAGGCATATGATGTTAGATTAAATATATATGCAATTGACGAAATGAATGACAGGTACAAAACTTTTAAAAAAAAGATTTTGCTTGAATAATGAATAAGAAACACCCATTTCTAGAACACGATCGCAGCTATATAAGAGTACCTGTCAAATTTATTGAAATAAGAGTAAAAGAGTTTTTCTTGTTATTTTGTTGTTTTTGAGAATAAATGTGTAATCATTAGTTGTAAGTTTGTTTTTTTTTGTTTTTTTTAAAAAAGAAAGATGAATGATTGAACACAGGTTTGACATTTTATTAAGTCATTTAAATCATGTTTGAACATAAAGAGAAAATGAATTGATTAAGTTGCAACATGTTCTGAAATTCCAAGTGATCTAAAATTATTTTCAATGGGGGGGGGGGGGTAATTATTAAATGTAAAATTAGTAAAAATGAAACAATAAGCCGGATATATGTCGGTAAGGTCTAGATAAAATAAGCCAAATTTAGAAACAGAAGTGAGAAAAAGTGTACACTGCTATTATACAACCCAGACTTCTGTCTCCAGCTAAACAATGCCTGAAAAATGGCCAAATTGAGTTAAATTCCAAAGTGGTGCAAACGATCCCAGAAATCGCTGAATTAAGTTAATACTCGATGGACCTATTGGATGAAGGGACTCACAGGTGCAAGGGGGAGATTGGATGAAAAAAATTCAAGGTGTGAGGGGGGAAATGAGAAAAATTACAAGGTAAAAATTGCGAAAAGGAAAAAAGATTTAGCAGAATCATCGATGTGCTTGGAGTAATTAAGTTGCTGATTTGGTAAAGAAAGTTTTCTTTTTACCGGTAGAAATAAAATCTAACTTTCGTATAATAGTACAACGGAGATGCGTTGCTGAACCTAAAATTCGCGGCTTGACCGCCGGACCTCCGCGCTCCGTTCAGCTGATTGCCCCTAGGATGCTCGTAACATTGGAGAAACATCACCTAAGGACCACACACACTTTTGAGACCTCGCAAATTTCCAGAATGCTTAGTTAAAGAAGAAATCATCGCTCAGGATCCTTCTTACTGGCTGTCTACATTCCACAGGTAGCTATCTTTAAATTAATCGTACTCACTTATGCACCAGAGTAGATAAACTTTAAAAACAATAACTAGTGAAAAACATTTAGCTAAATGATAAAATGACTCGCGACCATAAATGAATGATTAAAGAACTTAACCAGAATAAGTTTGTCTAAAAATAAACATCCTTTAATATATGTGCGAAGTCTCATTTAATTCTATAGTTAATTTATCTCGGCTTGCCAGTCATATACCGGCACAAAATTGTTATTAAATAGATTCAAATAAACCATTTATTTAATTAGCATTTTGTTATTGATTGATTGGAATTTCAACTCACATTTATATGATAGGGAATGAGTGTTGGAGTGATCCAATGCGTTTTTGTTATGAATGAATGCATTTGATATTTTTGGTGTTGGGATTTGATTATACTTATGTTATATTATCATACCTTTCTTAGATTAATATTAAGCTTTGATTGATTTGTTCTGTGGGATATAGGGCGGGCCCTAATACGATAAGTCTGATTAATCGTGATTGGAAGGTCACATATGCGATATAATTTGAAAGGTGATATTGGCTGTGTTCGTTTCCTGCTTCCGATTGGAGTGATGCACAGGCATGTTTGTGATATAGTTGAGTGAGCTTATGCACATATGTGGCGGACTCTTGTAAAGTTCTCCTGGCGCCTACTACTTGGATTCGATCCGAATTTACGTATAAATAAATAAAAGCGTACGTGTATATGTGTTTGAAATTATCTTCACCGAACATTATGTAACCCCCAGACGCAAGAACACAGCAGATTCATAGGAGTGACTTTAATGTGCTTTTGGCACGGAAGCCGTCGAGGGGGCGGTTACATTTGGTGCATCAACGTGGCCCGAAACTATTGTTTCAAGTGGTTGGACCGACGTGGATACAGCTGACGTTTCTAACAACGAAAGCAAATTGAAATAAAGAAACCCCGTGAAGAAACTACATGTAGCGGCCTAAATAAGGCTCAAAGTTACATATATATAAAATAAAATAAAATACATCGTTAAAAGACGTATTTATATTCTTGCACAAAGGAAGTACTGTAACTGGGATCTTGTTAGGAGTTTTGTGTTTTACTTAAAAAGAAAAGGGGGCTAAAGAAAGAAGTCAACATAGCATATATATATAAAGACGCATATAACTGTATAATAGATATAGCCACACATATAACCGATAGCTGCTGAATAGAAATGGAGGGAACAGAGGGACCTGGGATAGTATGAGCGATAGAAACCAAATTGGAGGAATGACAGGAGCTGTGGGAATCTTGAAGGGCAAGGAGCATTTGAGGATAGGATAAGACAGTCAGTGGGTCTGTGGAGTAGTAGGTAACAAGCCATGGATTACTATAAATTATAAATCAGATATTAAACAATGGAAGAAAACCCAGATGAAAGCATGTGGGAACAGACGGGGGAGAGTCCAATACAATTTAAAAAACAGGATACGGAGAATGAAGGGGATATTAAAACATTAATAAAGATGATGACGCAAATGATGGCCAAAATGAGGGAAGATAGAGAAGAGCGTAGAAGAGATAGGGAAGAGTTTAAAGAGGAGATAAGGCAATTACTCAGGGGAAAGGAAGTGAAGTCAGAAGAGAACAAAGGGGAAGATAGTAGCTTAGCCAATGTTGAGGAAAAAATAGACCAGAATAGGATGGAGATGGACAAAATGAAAACAGACCTGAATGATCTAAAGGAAAGGGTAGAGATACTAATGGATGATGTAGGAAAGGGAAATAGGCATCAAGATGGGATGAAGGAAGCTATCAGGTAGACGGAGGAGGCGTGTCAGGAAATTAGACAGCACCAGGACGAAGTCCGAAAAGCACTGGGAGAGTGGGGACAGAGAATCCAAAGGATTGAAGCAGACCAGGGACATGGGAATGTGGGTAGAAGGATGGAAGAGATGGAGAAGAGATGGAAAAGGCAGATGTCGCAACGGGACACAAGTCGTGTATGGGCGGAGAGACAGATGAAGATAGAAATATTTAGGGCAGGAGAAAATGAAAACCCAATGGACCACCTCGAAAGCGTCAGGAATCTGTTTGGAGAACCAACGGCGAGAGAACCTGACCGAATAAATATTGCAAGCAGATACCTACAGGGCCCAGCGAGAGACTGGTGGAGGATGCTGGAATTTAAACCCCGGTCATATAAGGAATATAAGGAAGAAGTTTTGCAGTGTTTCTGGAACACAGCACGTCAAGAAGGGACTTATTTTAGAATCACCAGGGAGAAATATGGGGGAAGGCCCAATGAGATGGCCACTCAGTTTTATTATAGGCAGGTGGCGAGCCTTCAACAATTGCCTGCATACCATATGACGGAGATGCAGATCATCTCAATAATAAGGCACAATATGCCAACCACCCTCAGACACATGATACTGGGAAGGGATTGTAAAGGGATCCATGAGATGGGGGAAATGATAGCCAAATTTGAACAAGAAGAGGGGATAGGAGGGCAGATAGAGAGGTCTAGTAATGAACAACGCAGAAAACAAGTACCACCGGACCGATACTAACCTAGAGGATGGAGGGAAAAATGGATTGATGACCATGGATATCACAAAGACAAATGTTTAAAGGGACTCACATGGGAAATAGACGCCACAAACCGGGAATGACCTGTGACATGAAACGACATATGATATTGGAAATGGAATTGGTGGGTCGACCTGGGAGTACCCTGCAAGACCAGGAGAAGGCTGGCACATGACGCTGGCCCAACTTAAGTGCGGAAAATCACGCAACACATTTCATTAGAGTCCTTGACAGCTCACTTCCCAAAACTTCGTTATTGCTGGGTGGATCAGACTTACCAAAATCTTGGATAGAGATCGATCGTATTCTGCATAGGGGACTTCGGAAAGATCCATCCCCATACCTCCTGTCAGGGATGCACGAAACCCATTGACCATTGTCATCAATCGTGGCAGACCCTAGATTACCATATAGTTTTTTCCGTTTATAGTCGTTGTAAAAAAAAAAAAAAGAAGTCTGACCGCAGAGCATCTGATCCAGATTTTAAGGGAAAAGCGAAGGCAGACCGATAGGCCAATCCAAAACACATTCACTGTGGGAGACAGAGTTATGGTAAGATCAAATCCGGTCAGCCAGCCAGAACAGAACATATTTAAGAAATTCCTTGACCTCTACGATGGCCCATACGAGATCATCAGGGCATACGGGAATAATGCCTTTGTACTGGCACGAGGAAAGGTGATTAAGGGGACTTTCAATGCAAGGTCACTGAAGAGGGCCGAATAACTTGGCTCCTTCTCAGAGCTAAAATCCGCAACCTCGGATTTTACTCTACACCGGGCGGGGAGATATGTAACGGAATAGCGTTACATGGGATTTGAATCCAGGCATATGATGTTAGATTAAATATATATGCAATTGACGAAATGAATGACAGGTACAAAACTTTAAAAAAAAAGGTTTTGCTTGAATAATGAATGAGAAACACCCATTTCTAGAACACGATCGCAGCTATATAAGAGTACCTGTCAAATTTATTGAAATAAGAGTAAAAGAGTTTTTCTTGTTATTTTGTTGTTTTTGAGAATAAATATGTAATCATTAGTTGTAAGTTTGTTTGTTTTTTTGTTTTTTTTTAAAAAGAAAGATGAATGATTGAACACAGGTTTGACATTTTATTAAGTCATTTAAATCATGTTTGAACATAAAGAGAAAATGAATTGATTAAGTTGCAACATGTTCTGAAATTCCAAGCGATCTAAAATTATTTTCAATGGGGGGGGGGGGTAATTAGTAAATGTAAAATTAGTAAAAATGAAACAATAAGCCGGATATATGTCGGTAATGTCTAGATAAAATAAGCCGAATTTAGAAACAGAAGTGAGAAAAAGTGTACACTGCTATTGTACAACCCAGACTTCTGTCTCCAGCTAAACAATGCCTGAAAAATGGCCAAATTGAGTTAAATTACAAAGTGGTGAAAACGATCCCAGAAATCGCTGAATTAAGTTAATACTCGATGGACCTATTGGATGAAGGGACTCACAGGTGCAAGGAGGAGATTGGATGAAAAAAATTCAAGGTGTGAGGGGGAAGAAGAGAAAAATTACAAGGTAAAAATTGCGAAAAGGAAAAAAGATTTAGCAGAATCACCGATGTGCTTGGAATAATTAAGTTGCTGATTTGGTAAAGAAAGTTTTCTTTTTACCGGTAGAAATAAAATCTAACTTTCGTATAATAGTATAACGGAGATGCATTGCTGAACCTAAAATTCGCGGCTTGACCGCCGGACCTCCGCGCTCCGTTCAGCTGATTGCCCCTAGGATGCTCGTAACATTGGAGAAACTTCACCTAAGGACCACACATGCTTTTGAGACCTCACAAATTGCCAGAATGCTTAGTTAAAGAAGAAATCATCGCTCAGGATCCTTCTTACCGGCTGTCTACGTTCCACAGGTAGCTATCTTTAAATTAATCGTACTCACTTATGCACCAGAGTAGATAAACTTTAAAAACAATAACTAGTGAAAAACATTTAGCTAAATGATAAAATGACTCGCGACCATAAATGAATGATTAAAGAACTTAACCAGAATAAGTTTGTCTACAAATAAACATCCTTTAATATATGTGCGAAGTCTCATTTAATTCTATAGTTAATTTATCTCGGCTTGCCAGTCATATACCGGCATAAAATTGTTATTAAATAGATTCAAATAAACCATTTATTTAATTAGCATTTTGTTATTGATTGATTGGAATTTCAACTCACATTTATATGATAGGGAATGAGTGTTGGAGTGATCCAATGTGTTTTTGTTATGAATGAATGCATTTGATATTTTTGGTGTTGGGATTTGATTATACTTATGTTATATTATCATACCTTTCTTAGATTAATATTAAGCTTTGATTGATTTGTTCTGTGGAATGTAGGGCGGGCCCTAATACGATAAGTCTGATTGATCGCGATTGGAAGGTCACATATGCGATATAATTTGAAAGGTGATATTGGCTGTGTTCGTTTCCTGCTTCCGATTGGAGTGATGCACGGGCATGTTTGTGATATAGTTGAGTGAGCTTATGCACATACGTGGCGAACTCTTGTAAAGTTCTCCTGGTGCCTACTACTTGGATTCGATCCGAATTTACGTATAAATAAATAAAAGCGTACGTGTATATGTGTTTGAAATTATCTTCACCGAACATTATGTAAACCCCAGACGCAAGAACACAGCAGATTCATAGGAGTGACTTTAATGTGCTTTCGGCACGGA